>OX031007.1:103716636-105064377 GCA_943735925.1 Pollenia amentaria
ATGCAACACTAATGTAATGTGTGTTACAATATTAAAACAATGTTACCTTTAGTCAATTCACAAGGTATCCTAACATGTCATATTGTCAAAATGTCCTAATATTTCACAATTGTTTAAAAATATTGTTGTACGGCTCAGCCGCTCAGCGCTGGACTTTTCTGATTAATTACGACAGCACAATAAACACAGCAAGCAACGTTCTATTTATTTAAGACACTTTTTGTTAACAAACCAACAACAATTAGTCAATTCACAAGGTATCCTAACATGTCATATTGTCAAAATGTCCTAATATTTCACAATGGTTTAAAAATATTGTTGTTGGTTTGTTAACAAAAAGTGTCTTAAATAAATAGAACGTTGCTTGCTGTGTTTATTGTGCTGTCGTAATTAATCAGAAAAGTCCAGCATTGAGCGGCTGAACCGTACAACAATATTTTTAAACCATTGTGAAATATTAGGACATTTTGACAATATGACATGTTAGGATACCTTGTGAATTGACTAAATATTTTTAACCATTGTGAAATATTAGGACATTTTGACAATATGACATGTTAGGATACCTTGTGAATTGACTAAATATAAATAGCAATAAAGAAACAACACTTTTTACCGTGAGAGAGTGAATTTGCACGCAGTTTAAAAAATATTAATTTTCGGATCCAATTGAGTGCGTCTTTTTAAAATGTTTATTTAATTAATATCAAAATTAATACTAAAAAATTTACAACATTGCCGTCCGTCTGTTTTGTTTATTTAAATAGCGAGTAAAAATAGTTTAACAAGCACTGGGTTTATGCTGTTGAACGTTTTATATTAACACCGAGTTGACAACAGAACAGAGCTTTATGTTAGACACTGAATGTTATCACAATTAGCAATGTTGTTGGTAAAAAATGCACTGGGGTTTTTTTCTTCTTTTGTCTTTATGCAGATATATGTAAAAGTAAATAAAAGGTTTAACATTTATTTACTTTTTTTTCTATATTGTAACACAATAACACATATAGTCGGAAAAAAGAGCTTCGATATAAACTAAAAAAAAAGATAGGCGCGAGAATACAGAGAGAAGGAAAAGAAATGTCAAACAGCACAAAGTGTTACTAACTGAACACCGAACTGGGGTATTTCATACGTAAACACTCCCCAAAGAGGACATTTTGGAGTAAGAAAAACAATACTAAAATTAAAACAAAAATATATATGGAAGAATATGTCGAAAATGGTCAAGAAATATGTATCAACGTGTGACCTTTGTCAACGGAACAAACAAGTGAGACATACCAGGGAGCCATTATGTATAACAGACACACCAAAAGATAGTTTTTCCACCATTGTTATAGATACGGTCGGACCGCTAAGACCTTCAGGAAACTATCGTTATATACTAACAATGCAATGTGAACTAACTAAATACATAATAGCTGCACCGATGGAGACGAAGGAAGCTAAGTCAGTAGCAAAATGCTTAACAGAAAATTTAATATTGAAATATGGCATATTTAAAAAACTGAAATCAGATAGAGGTACAGAGTTTGTAAATGAGCTAATGAAAGAAATATGTAGTTTGCTAAAAATAGAACAAAAATTATCAACGCCTTATCATCATGAAACTCTAGGAACTATTGAAAGAAACCACAGAGTTCTAAATGAATATTTCTTGTCATTTGTAAATGATGACTATTGGCATGATTGGATACCTTACTATTCTTTCGCATACCTTTTGGAAAATTACCCGAACTACCAGGTGAAAACATCAGGACTAACGACAAAATATACAATTTGGACAATTATGCAAATGAGTTAAGAATAAGATTAAGAAATTCATTAGAAACCGCTAGAAAATTAATAGAAACAACTAAAAAGAATAGGAGTATAGAATCACACAACACAATAAACAGTATAGACCTTAACATAGGAGATTTAGTTTTAATTAAGTTAGAAAGTAGAAAGAAAAATGAACCACCATACAATGGTCCTTATGAAGTAGTAAATATAGATAATGTAAATGTAGAAGTAAAAATCAATGGAAAAACCAAGACTGTACATAAAAATTTATTAAAGAAATATAGAATATAAAAAAAATACTTCCTATTGTAACACAAAATAAACTAAGACACTAAGAAAAAAAAAACATTTTTTTTTTATTAAACAAATAAAATATATACATACATATAAGAACAATATTTTTAAATCTTAATAAAACATATGAGTATTGTAACACGCAGACAGCACATATTAAATTAAAATTTTAAAATTTTCAAACAAAATTATAAAATTTTAACAATTCATTCTTTCCATTCAAAATTTAGTGTTAATACATTCTTGCAAAAACAAACAAATAATATTATTAAGTTAGGTCAGTAACATAACTGAATTGTTTTTCGTTGTCACAATTATAAATTCTTTTTTTGTAATTCGATATTTTAAATAAACAACGGTCAACGTTCGCTTAGTCATGTTGACAACAAAATCGACAACTGCAGTTCAATGTACATTGATACATTTATGCTGATCTAACAAATTCCTTCATACGTACAAATTCTTTAATACACTGGAAACCGCTCTAAACAATAATTAATGAAATACAAATTGGTAAAGTAACTCAACGATTTCTGTGTGCCTGATACAATACCGTATCATTTGTATGTAAGTTAATGCTAAGTACTAGAATAAGTGATTGAGTGAACTTTCTGTAGAGTCACTCAATATTAGGTTAAGTTTTATTCTCATAAGTAGTATTTAAGCAAATAAAATTTGTAAATAAAGATTAATCATTATCCAAGATATCAAGAGTCTCACTTATGCTTTTTTTTTTTATTTATTAAGTCTATGGATTACATTCTTACAGACTATACAATAGGTGCGTTTGTTTACTTTTCCAGTAAAATCCAGTAGTTGAGTAAATTTTGGGCAATATGAAAATTTTACTCTCAAAAATGGCTCTTGCACAAAAAAGTAAACGAACGGAAAAAAAGGTTAATTCAAACAGCTGATCGCTAAAAAGCTTAGTGTTGTAAAATATGTGTTGTTTAGACTACCCAGTACATAATGTTTTTGGTACTTGATGAAATGCATTGTAATGATTATAAATTCGTAGCAAATTTATTTATTAAATGAGCTTCTGTGCAAGTTTTAAGACTTGTTTATTTTTTACATGACTTTTAATTTTGTTTCTAGTTGAATTACATACGAAACTACATCAATATTTGATTTTTGATATTTGGTACCCTCAATAATATGCAATAAGAAGTAATCATATATTCATTAGCTTTACATCTCTAAATTATTAATGTAAGCAAAAACAGAAATAAGTAATATTGAACAATTAACACTAATTTTACCATGGATGCCAAAAAAAGAAAACTTAATATTTCATGCTCTCCGGGAACATTTGGGAAGGTACAAAGTGGTAAGTAAAATTGTTAAGGATGTAATAAATATTTTTGGTTTTTGTTGCACTTTTAATTCAGCTTTTGTTCTTTTAAATGTTTTTATTACAAATCGTATGCTTTTTGTTTCTTACTTTAGTATATGTATAATGAGAGTTCTACGCCAAATTTACCCAAAAAGCCATTAAAATCACCCAAAAAGCCATTAAAATTACCCAAAAGCCATTAAAAAGCCATTAAAATTACCCAAAAGCCGTTAAAATTACCCAAAAGCCATTAAAATTATCCAAAAGCCATTAAAATTATCCAAAAGCCATTCAAATTTTTCCAAAGCCATTAAAAAGCCATTAAAATTATCCAAAAGCCATAAAAATGTCATAAAATTTTTAAAAAAGCAATAAAAATGTCATAAAATTTTAAAAAAGGCAAAATTAGGGGGGAAATTCCTGAACACGTGTTAAAGTAGGTGAAATGAACACGTGTTAAAGTAGGTAAAATTTAAAAAAAAAAAAAAAAATTCAAAAACAAAGTAATAAAAAAAAGTCGTTAAATTTTATAGGATAGCAATGCACAAGTGGTGGGTGCATTGTTGAAGCCTTTCTTTTGTTGTGATCGATAGACAGACAGCCAGACAGACATAGAGATATGTGGATAGATAAATAGACATACAGACCTTGTAGAAGCAATTGGAAAATATTGTTGATAATTCTATCTTTTTATTTTCTTGAATTATGTGAAGAAAAAATTTTTGTTGAGGAAACACACAAAGCTGATAAGCGCATTTTTTTATTTTTTTTTTATGATATTAAAATTAATAATTTATGGGGTGTGAGATGATAAGGGTATTGTATTGGAGTGTGTCTTGAATATAGATAGATAGATACACAGACAGACCTTGAGGAAGAAATTGGAAAAATATTTTTTTTATTTTTGTGTGTGTTTTGTGGAAGACAGACATACTGTGTACTTGTCGATGCACTTGTTGAAGCCTTTCTTTTGTTGTGATCGATAGACGGACTTACTGTGTAGATGCACTTGAGAAAAGATGTGATTTATTTTTGTGTGTGTTTTGTGGAAGACAGACATACTGTGTACTTGTCGATGCACTTGATTTTGAAAAAAAATTTTGTGGACAATTTTTTCAAAGCGCTGATATTAAAATTAATAATTTATGGGGTGTGAGATGATAAGGGTATTGTATTGGAGTGTGTCTTGAATATAGATAGATAGATACACAGATAGACCTTGAGGAAGAAATTGAAAAAATATTTTTTTTTATTTTTGTGTGTGTTTTGTGGATTGTTGGGAGAAAATACACATTTCTGATAAAAGTCCTTTTTGTTGTGTGTTTATGGGTAACCAGATGGAGGGTTGTTGTTATTTTGTTTGTTTGGGTGATCGACGAAAATATTATTGGATGGATAGACAGACATACAGACAGACTGGCTTCGTAACAGCAAATGGTTTTTCAATTTTATTTGGGGTTGAAGAATAAATTCAAAGTATCTATAAATTATGATTTTATTTAGTTATTAAAAAAAAAAAAATTGTATAGATGCAATTGGTGTTTCTATTTAAATTTTTATTTGGGTGGAAGAAAAATTCAAAGTATTTATTTATGATTTTTTAAAAGAAAAGAGAAGATAAAAAGGGGGAAAAGGAAAGTTAGTCAGACAGACAGATAGTATTTATACTAGTTTGCATGGATTTTCCTATGTAAGTATTAAAAGTAAAAAAAAGGCTTAGTGGAGTATACTTCTGAAAACTACTTTTATTTACATTTGAACACTGAAGATATAAAGAATGAATTCGAGCCTGTTGGAAATTGAATTTGTGGACGAAAATTCTATGGAAGCAGCAGAAGAAGACATTACACAGACGCGTACAAATGCGTTAATCGACGAAGCTATAGCGAATATGCTAAAAACCCCAGGAATTGAAATCCCCAACAACCAGCTGGCATACTATGATTTTTTGTGGGAAATTGAGGATTTTCTGGACGATGAAGAGGGAGATACCATCATTTTGAAGGCAAATGATGGTTTTTATTTGGACGAAGATGAAGATCGTTATATTAGGGAAGTAGACTTATGTTTATAGATGTAGTAGTGATTTTTTTTTTAATTCAAAATATATTTTAAGAAATTAATAAATAAATATAAATAATAAAAACTAATAAAATTGAAATTAGAATTTGTTTGTTTTTACAATGGGTGTGGTGGGTAAAATTAAAAAACATTATCGATAATTTTAATGAATTAGAGCAAACAACATATGTTAAAACTAAGTGTAACCAAAAAAAAAAAAAAACAAAAATTTTTTCTATAAATTGTGAATTTATTTAGTAATTTATTACATTTCATTATAAATTATCAAACGATGAATATTAACGCGGAATTAATTGCTTCATTCAACAAATTAAATATAAAACATATTTTAAGTGTTAAAAATATGATAGGTGGAAAGGACTATCCTATTACAGGAGCTGAACGGGTAACTACAAAATATGGAGATGCCATTGTCTTGGAATTGGATGGAGCTATGCTTTATCTTCCTAAAAGGTTTAATGTCTTAACTGAAAACGATGTTGGGAGCCTATCAACTGGCTCATATATAATTTCAAAGATTCCTTTAGATGACGAAAAGGATAGCATTAATTATAAGCTAGAAATTAAGACGGCTGCTCCTATGAAAGGATATTACCCTTATACTCATTTTAATACATTTAAATAAAATAATTTTTTCAATAAAAAAAATGATTGAACAATAAAAAAATTATTATAGATTCTAGTGTTTTTTTTTTTTTTATTTTATTAGTATATATATATATATAATATAGAAATATTAATATTTTTAATAAGTTGTAACTGAAATCTTAATGTGGAAAGATGGAGGTTATTGAAGCTTTTCTACAAGAATTTGGAAGTGTAATCTTTGAAGAACATTTGGAATTATTATGTACATTCAAAAGAGAATATACAAATTTTAATGTATATAATATGCCTTGCTCTCACGAAAGTACAAGTGGAGATGTCGTGGGTTTGTGTGGATGCTACTTTTTCTATAAGAGGAAAAAGGAGGTTATAAGAATTATAGAAAATTATAAAAAGATATTAAAATATTTTAGAAGTCTAAATTTATGTACAAGAAAACAAAAATAATTAAATAAAAATAAAAAAAAAAAAAAAAAAAAGATAAAAGCATTTTTTTTCTTTAAATAGAGAGTTTCAAAGCAAAAATATTATTAGTTTACATTTAAAATTCATCGAGAATGTTCAATCTTGTAAGAAGCCCGAAAATATACGACTGTGTATTTGAGTTGGAATATTTTATAAATTTAAAATTAAAGATATCCTGCGGATTTTCCACAGCTCTTGGTTTTAAGCCTATTGTCTGGTTGCATTATAAGGATAGGAACTTCATTGGATTGGACCGGGATGAATGGATAAACCTTATGAGCTATAAGGAATATATTAAGGCAACACTTAATCAGTATGAATTCCAAGATTGTATGAATCTAATTAATAAGGATGAAAAGAAGGATGTTCAATATACATTTCAGTATAGGAATAATATTTGCTATCTCATCCTACAACAGGGAAACCATAAAATAAAAATTGATCCTGAAACTTGGAAATCTCTGACTCAAATTGGAATATTCTTGACGACATTTTTAAGCTGGAATACAATTCTTCGCAAGCAAATCTTATATTTTTATTATGAACATTATATTCCTAATTGCTCTATTTTAAATAAAACAAATGTACAATATTATGAAATTAAAAATATAAATGAAAGAGATATAGAAATTGATTTAACCAGACTTTGTTATGAGTTTGGAAAAAAAATGCAAAATAAAATTAAAACAGATGTTAAAATCTATAGATTATTATTAAGAATGGATAATAAATAAAACAAACAAACAAAAAAAATAATAAAAAATAAACAAAATATTTGAGTTTTTTATTAATTCTTTATTTTGAAATTTATTAAAAATTTTAAACATAAATGACCACAAATAAAAGTATTAAATTTTTGATATCTTAAATAGTTATATTTAATGTTTTTACCCAAGTATCTTAAAACTTCTATAGGTGGTTGGAGATTACCAAAACTATCAAAGTATTCTACATTGTCATTATTTTTATAAAATGCTACCCAATGCGTTCCATATCCTCTATTTGAATCCAAGTTTATAATTCCATTCTCTATTCGGTGTGGAGTTTTAGGAAGTTTATCCCTCATATATACTCCTCTAAAATAAGGAATATACTTCTTCCCAAATGTTCTCAAGTCCACATCTGTTAGCGGTCTATTAGGTAGCTGCTTTAATAGTTTTTTGATGAGGTATAAAATATTCCATAGCCTTTGTTATAGGGTTTAAGATATAGACCTTTACCCATAGCTATTGCCTCTAATGTTTTGTTATGACGCTTACTTTCTTCGAGCTGTTGTCTACCATTTTTAGCTAAAGTAATAGTTTTAGCGATTGCTGACCCACCAGAAGCTATTGCTCCCAATGCTCCAAGTGCTGTTAGAATAGGGACAAGTGGAAGAAAACCGCCAAGTTTAGGTATGTTGATAATTCTAGGAATTTTTACTATAGATTTTTTTCCAAGAAATGAATGTTGGATAGCTTTTCGTGCAGTTTTAATAGCGGTTTTGATGTCATTTGGTTTTTCCTTTTTTAAAATATCGGTTGCTGATTTAACGGCATTCTTAAAAATATTTCGTCTACACTTTTTCTTTTGTTTGTCAGTTTTTACTCCCAAGCCCAATTTAACTTTTGACTTCATTGTGTTAGTGACAAGGTATGCGTTGAGTTTTTCTCCAAATGTACTATCTTTAGCTTTAACTCTACTCCAAGCTTTTTCTGCTAGTTCTTTATCTGCGTAATGTCGTTTATGAATATCAGTGTTCTGGGCATAAGCAATATCATGAATTTTACAAGCTGCATCTAACGGATTGATACCTTTATCACCCCTTTGTAATCGTTTTTCCAATTTAGTGCCTGGTCCACAAAATTGATAACCCGGTAAATGAAGTTCAAGTGGTAGTGAATTAATTAAGCTATTTACAAGTCCTTTTCCAAAGACGAAATGTTTTCTACTAAATTCTTTATTTTTATACATATAATTTTTATATATATAAAAATTGCTTTTCTGAAAATAAAAAATAAATAAAAAATCTAAAAGTAAATAAAACGCAATATTAAGCAAACGTATGCTTTCAGTTATAATGATGCGTTTGGTAAAACAACAATCGAATATTTCAGTGAGAAACTTGGATTTAACGGAAAACAGAAATGGTTTTAAACATAGCTGTCTTTTACCTAATTCTATCAGAGCACTAATAGTTGGTCCCTCAAACTGTGGCAAAACAAATATAATGCTAAGTTTAATTGAAAGTCCGAATGGTTTAAAATTTAAAAATATTTATATATACTCAAAATCATTAAATCAACCGAAATATAAATATCTATCAAGATTAATTTCATCAGTAAAGGGTATGGGACTTTATACATTTTCAGACAATGAACATGTCATACCACCCGAAAAAGCTAAAGTAAATTCTATTATGATATTTGACGATGTCGCTTGTGAAAAACAAAATAATATAAGATCATATTTCTGTATGGGGAGACATAAGGATATTGATTCTTTTTATTTATGTCAGACTTATACACATATTCCAAAACATTTAGTACGTGATAATGCAAATATGATTATTTTATTCAAGCAAGATGAATTAAATTTAAAGCACATCTACAATGATCACGTTGGCAGTGACATGAGTTTAAATATGTTTCGTTACATTTGCGGAGAATGTTGGAAGGATAAATATGGATTTCTTATAATAAGTAAAGATGATGAAATGAAGCAAGGGCGTTATAGAAAAGGCTTTGATCTATTCATTCAGATTTAGTCATATAAATACTACTAACTACATCAGACGTATACCTATTAATATTAAATACGTTTTTTTTTTTATACTTGGAGAACTGTCAAAATTATTCCACGAAGCTGTTTATCTGTTTTAAGAAGCTGTTTAGATGTTTTCAAAAGCTGTTTAACTGGTTTCAAAAGCTGTTTATCTGTTTTAAGAAGCTGTTTAGCTGTTTTCAAAAGCTGTTTATCTGTTTTAAGAAGCTGTTTAGCTGTTTTCAAAAGCTGTTTAGCTGTTTTCAAAAGCTGTTTAGCTGTTTTAAGAAGCTGTTTAGCTGTTTAAAGAAGCTGTTTAGCTGTTTAAAGAAGCTGTTTAGCTTTTTTTTATCAAAGTTATAATCATGGAAGAAAATATTTTAAAAGAGTTGGTGAAATCCAAAAAAATTTTAAAGAAAAAATTTCAAAGCATAAGACTGGGAGAATTGGAAAAATTTAATAATTTAGAAAGAACGTTTAAACCTTTAACAGAACCTCTAAAGAAACTAGTCAAATTGTCAGATTCGTCAAATCTAACAATACCCACAGACGAAAAATATAAATGTAAGCAAAATACTAAAATAAAAACGGAAAATAATACTATATTCACCAGCACTCCTAAGAAAAAATTATTGAACGAGAAAAACATTAATTCAGCACCTAATAAAATAAAAAGGGGTAAAGAAGAAGAAGAAGAAGAAGAAGACTATAATAGTAATAGTGAAGATGAAGTAAATGATAAATCGAAAAATGAACAATTTTATTCTCAATCATCCGATTGGGAGTTTGATTTATCAACCCTAAATGGAAATAAAAAGCTTGACACTATATTTGGACCTCATAAAATGGAAAATGGAGACTGGAAATTTGGAAATTCTATTTTAAAGCTAACCGATGATAAAATAATAATAGGTCAAAAATCTTGGGCACTAACCCCAGGGTTATACTCATTACTTTTTCATAAAAATCCAAAACAATTTGATTCGTCAGAGCTAGCAATATATAAAAATATTTTACTTGATACAAATGCACATCGAAGAAACTATGATCCTAATAATCAAATCAATGGAAACAGAGGTTATAAATATAAAAAAATAATAAATAAATTGTTTACTACAACTACTCACGTTGGTAAGGGTTTAATGGAGGTAAATCTTAATAAACCGAACTATATATACTGGGATAATCCTAATGAAATTGTAGACCGATTGAGGCTGTTAATAGCATCACAACATGCTGGTAACAATAATCATTCTAATGAAATAATATCTATAATCGAAGAACTAAGGGAAGCAAATATAATTGAATAACTTTTAAATAAATAAATAAATAAAAAAAATTATGACTGTTGACAAATTTGGTCATTACTATAATCAAAAATATATAGGAGATATAACAAGAAACAACATTTCAAAAAAATTCGGTATCAAACTCAACGTAAATAATATTGATATAGAGAATAAAAGAATTTTAAATTTGTCACCTCCAATGAATGGGACAGATGCTGTTAACAAAAATTATGTGAATATACAAATGACCCATATGCAAGAACATTTAAAAAGGGGTATAAACAAAGAAGTTTTAATTGTAAGAAATGAAATAAAGGATTTAAATAAGAAAATTTCTGATATATATAGTGCAATGATTCATCACAACAAACTTTCATCACAACAACAACAACATAATGGAAAAAAGAACGATAATAAATGAACTACATTCTAGAGCACGCAAAAATTTCTTAAGACGGAAAGTAATAACAAAGGGAATTGATGATCTTTGGCAAGCAGATTTAGTAGAAATGGGTAACTATTCCATTATAAACAACGGATACAAATATATGCTAACAGTTATTGATACATTTTCAAAATATGCTTGGGCTGCAGCAATTAAAGCAAAAACCGCAAATGAAGTTTCCAAAGCTTTCCAGGAAATACTAAGTAAGGGGCGAATACCTAAAAATTTACAAACAGATGACGGAAAAGAATTTTTTAATAAGGAGTTTGGTTTACTAATGCGTAAATATTCAATTAATCATTACTCTACTTATAGTGTAATGAAAGCTTCAATTGTTGAACGCTTTAATCGAACACTAAAAGGTATGATGTGGAGAGAATTTAGTTATAATGGAACATTTCACTGGATTAATATTTATAAAAAACTAGTTGATCAATATAACAGAAAAACTCATAGTAAAATTAAAATGGCGCCTATTGATGTAAAACGTGAACATGAACAACATCTACTGAAAACTGCATTTAGCAGTTTAAAAATGTTTAAATCATCAAGGTTTAAGGTTGGGGACTATGTTCGCATAAGTAAATATAAACATATATTTGAAAAAGGTTATACACCAAATTGGACTACAGAAATATTTAAAATAAAATCGATACAGAACACCTACCCAATAACATTTTTACTTGAAGACTATCAAGGAAATCCTATAAAAGGCGCATTTTACAAGGAAGAAATACGTCGTACACGTTATCCTAATACATTTCTGGTGGAAAAAATTTTAAAAGAAAAAGGTGATAAAGCGTATGTTAAATGGTTAGGTTTTCCAAACCAACATAATTCTTGGATAAGTAAAAATGAAATATTATAAGAAAACAAATACAAAAAAAAAGTTTTTCTAATAAATGTATAAATTTAATAAAACAAAAAACTCAAGCATTTTCATTTCATTTACAATTTACCATTCAGGATGTCAATTACTTTAGCTTTAAGTGGAAATTCATCAATCCTAACGGCAAATTATTTCCCACCAATAGATCTAAAAGATGACTATGAATGTTCTCTAGTTGATTTTCATTCATATAACTCTATTCCTAATGTAGATTATGATAATAATTTATTTCATATAGGAGATAAAATAATTGAAATTCCTATTGGATCATACGAGTTACAAGATATTGTTGATTATATAGTTGGGCAGTATAAAGCAGAAAATTATAATAAATCTATTCTCATTAAAGCTAATAATAATACTTTACAAATTGAAATAACTTCATCCCACGATGCAATTTTATTTAATCGAAAACGATCCATTGGTACGCTGTTAGGTTTTAGTGAAGAAATTTTAAAGGCTGGTATGAAACATATATCAAATCAACCTGGAAATATATTAAAAGTGAATGCTATACAAATTCAGTGTAACATCATAACAGGAGCATATATGAATAATTCTCCCGCACATATACTACACGAGTTCGCATTAGACGTACCACCAGGCTACAAATTAGATGTTATTGCTAATAACCTAATTTATTTACCAGTAAACGTCAAAGAAATAACATATCTCAAAATTTGGATTGTTGACCAAGAAAATCGTGCAGTTAATTTCAGAGGTGAAGAAATAACACTTAGATTACATCTAAGACCCAGAAAAAAATGATAATTTACAATAAAACTAAGCACATTAAAGTTAATAGGGTCATTCCTACTAATCATATTAAAGCTATAAGACCATCATTATCGAAAGAAAACACCACCTTTTTAAAATTGCTTAAGTTAAAAATAAAGAAAAATGTCTGATATACTCAATGTCATTGAAAAACCGTATTCTGATGAAAATATAATAAAAAAAGATTATCACAGCTATGTGCCCTATATTCAATCATTTAAAAACAATGATGAAATTCGAATTACACTACAAAATCAAGACTTATATGTTCTTCCGTCTGAAAGCTACTTATATATAGAAGGAAACATAAAAAACACTAAAGGTGAAGAAGCGTCAGAAAATACTAGATTGAGGAATAATTGTGTTGCATACTTATTTGATGAAATACGGTATGAGATTAATGGTGTTGAAATTGATCGTACTCGATACTTGGGAATATCCAGTACAATTAAGAATTATGTCTCACTAAATGAATTTGAAAGCAATATGATGAGAAATGCAGGGTGGAATATTTCTGAAGACCTGTCAATGCGAAAATTTAATTTTTATATTCCCCTTAAACTACTATTGGGATTTGCTGAGGATTTCAATAAAATAATTTTAAATAGTAAACATGAACTTATTCTTTTACGAAGTTCAAATGATGATAAGGCGTATTACTCTACAGATGCTAATGAAAAATTAAGTTTATCGATTAAAAACATAACATGGAGAATACCACATATTCACCTATCAGATACACGAAAAATACAAATAATGAAGATTATAAAGGAGGGTGTTTCATTACCCATAGCATTTCGCAGTTGGGACTGTTATTTTAATCCAACATTTTCCGGAGGCAGAAATCACAACTGGAATATTAAACTATCAGTGAATAGAGAAAGGGCAAGATTTCTTTTATTCGTATTAGAAAACGATAATAAATATATACATTCAGATTTGAAAAATGTTAAAGTGCATTTAAATTCAGAATCGTATCCATATGATGATTTAAATTTAAAATTTGAGGAGAATCGATACGCTATTTTGTATGATATGTATGCTAAGTTTCAACAAAATTACTATATGAGAGAAGCACAACCTCTTCTTTCATGTGAGAAATTTAAAAATATTCCAATTGCAGTAGTTGATGTTAGTTATCAAAATGAAATTGTTAAAAATGGTCCTATCGATGTGAAAATTGAGTTCGAGACAAGTAGTCCAGTATCAAAAAATACAAATGCTTATTGTTTAATCCTACACGATCGTATGATGGAGTACACACCTTTAACTGGAATTGTTCGAAAAGTTATATAATCTATTTTTAAATACATTCTAATACTTACTTTTTTTTCATTTAATTTCTATTAAATAAAGAATAAAACTGTTGGTTTTTTTTTAAATAAATTTTGGTTTTTTTTTATTTTATGTGTATATAGGTGTATATATTTACATATATTTACATTTACATATTCTATACTAATTATTTAGTGACTCAATATCACTAATTAACCTACTTAATTCTAAATCACCATTATCAGTATCTAACTGATAATGGTGCCATGCAAGTGTATTAATCTCATCATTTCTTATTTTACGTTTACTATCAATAAAATTTAAAGCTATTTTATTAACTCTATTTGTTAGTATTGTGTGTAACTTAGATGTGAATGTGTACATACATGCCCCTACTGATTTCTTATTAAATAAGACATGTTTATAATGATCTATAGTATAATTGTCTACCACGCATTTTTTAACCCCCTTAGCTTTTTTAACATCTTTATCATCTTCAACTGTGAAAGAATAAACTTTGGGTCCTAAGCCTACATATTCAGTGATGAATTTACCTTCAGTTTCATCTTTCATCATTCCAAGTACTTTTTTATTTAATTGAGGAAAGTTAAATGGATTATTTTGTGAATATGCTGATGTGTCAAAGAGTGTTTTTAAATCTCCTCTTATATCATCATAGAAATCATCAGTTTTAATTGAGTAAATAAAAGAGTCAGTGTCCATATAATTGAGATTTATATTATCTCCGAATTTAGGTTTCATATACTCATAATGGAAATCATACATTTTCCATTTTGATAGATCAAGTACACAAAAGCCTAAATAAATGGGTTTATTGTAATATGTCAAAGTTTTGTTCATTTGTACAGCCCATAATTTATCAGTAAACTGTGAAATACTGTGAAAATTTGGTTTTGCTATAAGTTCACCTACACCCAATTTATTGCGATTAGTACGACCCCATTCACTAACCAACCGAACGTCTTTTCTCTTATCGACATTTTCCATAGTTTTACCATACACAGCATTATTGAGCAATTTATAGAAATCTTTTTCAAATTGATTCTTAGCTTCTGTTCTATGTGTCGTATTTAAATCTATGTATGTCTTTAACCACGGCTTTTGATTAAATTTCAGAATTCGGTGAACTTTTTCCAAAACCAATCCATTATTTAAACATTGCTCTAATGTTTTATAATGTATGACATATTTCTTTTTGTTAGATAGATCAGCAATTAATTTTTCATATTTACTCCCACCAATTATTTTGTTTTCCACACAGAATGGCAGGTCATTATGATAATCATGACAGCTAGACGGGTATGATAAATCGACTTCATAAATATAACCAACATCTGAGTTATGTGGAATATTTTTGGGGTGGATGAAGTCATTTGTCCAACTGAAGCCTCCATATGGTAGTGACTCTGACATTGCCCAACCATAAAGATTATTTGCGTCTAAATATAAAATGTATTCGGACGGTTTTGTAGGATCATAATCATTAAGATATTTATGATTCGCCTTACTATACCTCTTACTACATTGTGAAAGACCACCACGAATTCCTCGTTTAATAAAATTATACATTTCTAGATCTGTTAATAATTCTAGCTCAATTCTTGTATATTTTAACATTGCATCCCAAGAAAGCCCTGGGATGGTATAATAATGTGGAGGATCTAGGTTATAAATCTTCTTACAGAGCTTTCTGAAGTTTTCAAATATATCTGTAAGTAACAACACGTCAGTTTTTAAATACAGCTCCATGTAATCCTTAATAGTCTCGCAATCAAATTTTGTCCATATATTTTGTGCTAGCAAATAATCTTCTTCCGAACATTTTTTATCATTTAACCTACTATAAAATGCTTCAATTGGTGGGAGTTTCTTTTCATTTAATTTTTCAAATGAATTTAAATATTCATAAGGAAAAACACCCTTTCGCTTCATAAGAGAAAACTTCTCAGCATCTGGAAAATATTTTCTAACTGCATTTAAATCTTGATCATTGAGGTTACTAGCTAATGATTCCAAACCAGATGCCATAAATCTTAAAGAGTCTAAAAATCTAAGCTCAATTTTTTTTCCAGTTTTATAAACTCGCACCTTTTCAAGTTGTTTTGAAATAATATGCTGAGGAATATTTTGCTTCACTTTTCTTATATACAACTCATTTATATAATCATCAATTTCTTCATCAGTATATACCCGAACAGTATGCGACAAAGAAATGTATAATTCTTTATTTATTGGAATTACATTTGTCTCCCCTTTAATACTAATTAATTCTTTAATAAATAAGTGACAGTCATATTTCGAAAAATTATGGAAAAATATAGGAATAAAATTTGGAATTTTAAAATTTAAATTACACGAATTATGTGCAGCCCCTCTATATTTTCCTGATAAGTGGCAGTGATCTCTCACAGCTAGTTCATAGCCTAGTGCTAAACCGCAAATATGACAGTTAATAGAGTTTAAAAATTGTTCTTCTTCTAAGGGGGTTAATGAATGCATGGGGACAATTTTTTCATAATACTTCTTATAAATTTGTCTACATTCATTTATTAAATTATTTACAAAATGTTGCCCTACATTAACACTACTACTACTACTACTAAACATTTTAAACTTATCTAAATTTTCATTAAAATTACACTTAATATTAAAACCATATGCACATGGAACATGTTTTTTTGTAAATCTACTATTTTCATTAATACTACTTACATCTACTTCCTCGAGAACGCATTCAAAATCCGCATACACAGTGAACGGGAGATTCATTTGTCGCTCATGATGGGAAAACTTTATGATGGATTTGTCTCCCTCCGGCATCTTGGGAATGCACTCTCCACATTCTTTTTCTTTGTGAAAAATCATTTTTTCCGGTATATCTGTGTGGTAAAGGCATGCGTTGCAAAATATAATTCTTCCATTATGCGTAGATATTTGACTTGAAAGTAGTCTAAAAAAAAGAAATAAATTTATTAAATTGAATAGATTTTTTTTTTAAAAAATTTTATATAAGTTTTTGATAACTACCTTGAAATATTGTTTATTAGAATGTAGTGCATTTTATCACCACATTCGTCTTCTAGCAGCATAAGGTTTATATGCATATTTTTTTCCTTTTTGGTAATGTAGTATGGTCCAATAACAGCCTTGGATTTCCTATCAAACCCGAACACATTTACACTTATATCAGTATTATTTCTTTCAAATACTTTAATATCTTTCACATCAGTAGGAAATTGCATTGATGTGAAATTAAGTGTTCTACCGCAATCAAGCTTAATATTATTGTCAGCAATATTTGGTATATTGTAAATTGTCTGTCTGTATACATGACTGTCATCGCCATTATAAAATGCTGCTATTACACTCCATTTAAAGCAAAATATATCATTGTTTTGAATGTTGACACAAGCTTTCTTCCTCGCCAGCTCTACGGGTGTAGGTATATATTGGGATCCTGATAATGGTGATGCTTTATTTATGTTTATTTCCAGCCATTTAATTTGGATAAGCGTCCAACCAGAATCTCTTTCTTGAAACTCAGACATCTTCGCCTTAATCTTTTCAAATTGAAGTGTGAGAGCTGAGCCAATATTGTCTGCCCTTGATAAGCGTATCATTTCCGTATTGTGGTACATATCAGTTTCTGGTTTAAGAGGATGTGCTGGTAGCTTATATCGAGCTGTCAATTCCAAATTAAATTTCACAATTATGTGCTCAGCCAGACAATTATTTAATAATTTCTGAACATACATTTGACCCTCTTTCAAATATTCATTTACATTCAAATTCAAATCTCCTTTCGGGAAACGGTACGTCAAAAGTCGAGATTTAAATGAATTTTTTATCAATTGAATCCGGTTTCCAATTCTCTCCTGTACATTTTTCTTGTGTTCGGGTTGGGAGCAATGAATAAACCACTGTTGTGGTTGAATTTTAACATTACAATCCTCACACATAATAAAAGATTCTGAACATGACTCAGGCTTTTGTTGTTTAAATGGTATATTTGATTGTAACATCGATAGACGCTTCCTAGATGCATCCGATGTTGAAGGATGTTCATCCATTTCTTCTACTTGTTGTTGTTGTTGCTGTTGTTGTTGTTGTTGTTGTTGCTGCTGTTTTTGTTGCTGTTGTTGCTGTTGAAGGAAATCTAGATGGATTTCCATATGTTTTTTCCTCTCCATTGATGTCAGGGATATATGATTGCACACATCACATGGCACATGAATTTGAATATGTTTTTTTAATTTTTGTTTCTTTTTATATTGGTTTTGGCAAATTTCACAAATTAGTACACTAGCCATTATTATTATTATTTTAAATATTAATTTCTTTTTTTATTTTCACAAAAAAAAAAACACAAACTTTCTTAAGCAAGTCTACTTTAGAAACTAATGAATAGAATATATTTAAAACCTTTTATATACTTTCAAATATCTATACAATCGTAAATTTACTTATCAACAAATAAAATGCCAGACTGTCTGTCTGTCTATCTGTCTGACTAACTTTCCTTTTCCCCCTTTTTATCTTCTCTTTTCTTTTAAAAAATCATAAATAAATACTTTGAATTTTTCTTCCACCCAAATAAAAATTTAAATAGAAACACCAATTGCATCTACACAATTTTTTTTTTAATAACTAAATAAAATCATAATTTATAGATACTTTGAATTTATTCTTCAACCCCAAATAAAATTGAAAAACCATTTGCTGTTACGAAGCCAGTCTGTCTGTATGTCTGTCTATCCATCCAATAATATTTTCGTCGATCACCCAAACAAACAAAATAACAACAACCCTCCATCTGGTTACCCATAAACACACAACAAAAAGGACTTTTATCAGAAATGTGTATTTTCTCCCAACAATCCACAAAACACACACAAAAATAAAAAAAAATATTTTTTCAATTTCTTCCTCAAGGTCTATCTGTGTATCTATCTATCTATATTCAAGACACACTCCAATACAATACCCTTATCATCTCACACCCCATAAATTATTAATTTTAATATCAGCGCTTTGAAAAAATTGTCCACAAAATTTTTTTTCAAAATCAAGTGCATCGACAAGTACACAGTATGTCTGTCTTCCACAAAACACACACAAAAATAAATCACATCTTTTCTCAAGTGCATCTACACAGTAAGTCCGTCTATCGATCACAACAAAAGAAAGGCTTCAACAAGTGCATCGACAAGTACACAGTATGTCTGTCTTCCACAAAACACACACAAAAATAAAAAAAATATTTTTCCAATTTCTTCCTCAAGGTCTGTCTGTGTATCTATCTATCTATATTCAAGACACACTCCAATACAATACCCTTATCATCTCACACCCCATAAATTATTAATTTTAATATCATAAAAAAAAAATAAAAAAATGCGCTTATCAGCTTTGTGTGTTTCCTCAACAAAAATTTTTTCTTCACATAATTCAAGAAAATAAAAAGATAGAATTATCAACAATATTTTCCAATTGCTTCTACAAGGTCTGTATGTCTATCTATCTATCTACATATCTCTATGTCTGTCTGGCTGTCTGTCTATCGATCACAACAAAAGAAAGGCTTCAACAATGCACCCACCACTTGTGCATTGCTATCCTATAAAATTTAACGACTTTTTTTTATTACTTTGTTTTTGAATTTTTTTTTTTTTTTTTAAATTTTACCTACTTTAACACGTGTTCATTTCACCTACTTTAACACGTGTTCATTTCACCTACTTTAACACGTGTTCAGGAATTTCCCCCCTAATTTTGCCTTTTTTAAAATTTTATGACATTTTTATTGCTTTTTTAAAAATTTTATGACATTTTTATGGCTTTTGGATAATTTTAATGGCTTTTTAATGGCTTTGGAAAAATTTTAATGGCTTTTGGATAATTTTAATGGCTTTTGGATAATTTTAATGGCTTTTGGGTAATTTTAACGGCTTTTGGGTAATTTTAATGGCTTTTTAATGGCTTTTGGGTAATTTTAATGGCTTTTGGGTGATTTTAATGGCTTTTTGGGTAAATTTGGCGTAGAACTCTCATTATACATATACTTACTTTTGTTTGTTTACTTAAATGAAACATATGTTTTTGTTTTCTACTGGTTTTTACTGGTAAAAATTTGTTCAGTAAAAATTTGCAGACTCTTTGCTTACAACTGTCAGTTTACTCTCTCAGTAGATGCTCTCTTTTGCAAATTTTTGTGTAAGCGAACGCATTTCAGTAAAATCCAGTAAAAACTTGCACAAATTTATGCAAATTTTGGGGTAAACGAACGCACCTAATGTGACATAAAAAAAAAATTTACATATGTAGAATAATAAAAAAAATATACAGTTTTTTGTTTTAAGTGTTTAAATAAATTATTATGTTTCGTTTTACAATTGTAGAGGTTAGTGAGAAATCAATTAATTTATACAAGTCATTAAAATCTTTTCCAACTCTCCGCCATGGATCAGCATTTGCGTAATTGCTGTGAAAAAATGGTAATGCTATGGGGCAAAAGTAACGAGTAGTTCTTTGAGGGACATTGAAAGTAATATTTTCCAAAAGAAACTCTGATGAAATATCGGCATTAATTATATTTAACATAAAGGATACATTTAGCATAATTCTTCGGCTTTTTAAAGTTGGTAGTTTAATTAGACTAAGTCTACTTAGATATGATGGTAGATTTATAGACGGATTCCATTGTAAACCTCGCAGACAAAACAGAAGAAATTGTTTTTGAACAGATTCGATATGGTTACTATGTACGTTGTATTGCGGGTCCCAAATTACGGATCCATATTCAAGGATCGGTCTTACAAGTGAGGTATACAGCTGTTTTGTAATATCGGGATCGGTAAGCTCCTTTGCCCATCGTTTGATAAGGGCAAGAACACCTCTGGCTTTATTGACGGTCATATGAATATGTGGAACAAAACTCAGTTTTGGATCGAGTAAAACTCCAAGATCGAGAAAAACATCAACTAGATCCAGTTTATGCTCTCCTAAAACGTAATGAACATTAACGCAGTTCCTCCTAAAGAATCGCATATATTTGCACTTTTTTAGATTAAGATCCATAAGATTAGCTTTACACCACTGATAAAAATTATCAAGATCGTTTTGAAGAAAAATATGTTCGGATGGGTTTTTATAGCTAAAGAAAATTTTGACATCATCAGCGTACAATAAAATGTTACAGTATTTTATTATTGTTGGAAGATCATTAATAAGCAAGCTAAAAAGAATAGGTCCAAGATGGCTTCCTTGAGGTACTCCAGAAATAACATGTATGATCTTAGAAGATTTATTTTTAAATCGGACAGTCTGTGTTCGATCACACAGGTATGTTTTGATCCAATTAAGGTTGTTTGAATTTAGACCAAGTGAGTCTAGTTTACAGAGAAGAAGGTTATGATTGACTTTATCGAAAGCTTTACTGAAGTCAGTGTAGACCGCATCCGTTTGTTGTCCCTTAACAAATCCTAGATTAACATGTGTTGTAAGATTCAAAAGGTTAGTAGTTGTTGAGCAACCTTTACGAAAGCCATGTTGAAAAGGTGATAATGTAGATTTTACTTGATGACAGAAAAATTCTGTAACAATTTTTTCGAAAACTTTTGGAATAGCACTAAGTTTGGCAATGCCCCTATAATTTATCAGATTCGACTTTGATCCAGATTTAAATAATGGTATTATATACGATTTTCTCCAAAGATTAGGAAAATAACCGTGCTTGATTGAAATGTTAAATATGTACCATAAAGGGGTGGTAAGACTTTCCACACATTTATTTAATATGCAATTTATTTTATAATAGAACACCACAACATATAAGAATGCTTCTGATTCTAATCCGGATAAGCCTATGGTTAAAATACGTTGATAACTATTAGAAGAAATTTTCAGATCGAAAGGTAAACGAGTAAACTGATAATGACCGTCTGGGGTCGAAAATGCCGTATAAGGTCTTGATTTGGCTTTGAGCACAATTGGATGAAAAGAACTTGTCATGTTTAAAGTTGAAAAGTATTTTGCTTTTCCTAATTTATCTAGAATGTCGTCCAGTCTAGTTAATGGAATTTTATCATTAAATTTCCTGTAATCCACTACAAGTCGCCATTTCTTTAAGTCAGTTTGTCCTTCTTTAGGATCTAAGAGCAATGGAGCATTATATGGACTTCTGGATGGTTCTATTAGTTCTTCATTTAACAGACCTTTTACTTGTGTATTTATTTTTTCTGTCTGTGCCTGAGGCAGACGATAATTCTTTATATATACTGGGTTGTTATCGTTTAATTGAATTTTCTGCGAATAGAAATTATTTGTTGTTAGATGTTCGCCATCCACATGGAAAATAGACTGATATGTTTTTAGAATGTCAAGTAGCTCTTGTTTCGCTTTATTGTCGTTGATATCTATATCGAGTTCACAAAGTAGTTTCTGAAATCTATCATCCGATTGTAGTTCCTTATTGGTCCCTGACCTATAAATATTGTAACTTCCCAAAGGTCTGGTTTCAACTTTGAGATTCTTAATCACCGTAGTCTTATCTGAAACGTTAAGTAATCTTGTGTGTTGATTATCAGTTTTGGGCATTATTGAATTTGCTAGAAATAAACCGTGTGTAATTTCACGACTAGTGATTACTGAATCCTCTTCTAATTCTAGTTGAAAAGGTACAATAACTTCACTTCTTGGTGGGACACTCACCTGACTTATTCTGAGTGTCTTGTCGTATATTGGGAGTATTACACTCTCACTACGTTTACGTTTAATATATACTTTCTATAACCGATTTTACAACCATATTCACAAAGAAAATCTCTTCCTATTATTACATCTGTTTTGATAAGAAAATTACTTTCAACCAATTGCATCTTTTGATTTATTACCGTTTCTCCTAGTGTTATTTTTAATATCGTAGATACTAAAGATTTTACCTTGTACTTTGAAATACCAGTTAATAAGCAATAGTCATCTGGGTCTTCTTCATACTTTTGTAATGTGTTTTCTTTACACAAAGACACGTCCGCACCCGTGTCTATTAAAAATGTTAAAGTTCTATTAGTGTCTTTTATGTTTGAATTAATATAATTTCTAAGGTCGGAGGTAATATTATAAATTTTATGCATTAGTCGCTCTGTCCCGGAGATTCTTGATGTATCACCGTCTCCGGACCTCTCGAGTTTCCCTGGTTCTGTACATGATTTATGTCTCTATTCCTGTTCCTGTTGTAGTTGTGATTATTATAGGCCCTTGCTTAACTCTGTTTTGGACTCATATATCAAGTCGGGATTTAAATATAAAATTGAAAAACGAATTTTGTTTTTCAGTGGGGATGGTTTCAGAAATTATGCTGAGGCTTGTGATGAGACTTTGTAGTTCATCTTTCTTACCCGAAAAAATTTGAACTAATTTGACGATGGTCGCCAATTCTTTCATGTCTAAAATGGCAGACATCCTGTTTCTATTTGTTGTACCTGACTTATTGGATTACTCGTGAATGTTGAGCAATGCTCGAGTCTCGTCTATTAGTTTGTTTAGTCTCTTAGTGTGTCTACTCCTAACTTCTTCAGTGATACTATCATCTGCTAATATTTTGCTAGCCTGTGTAATTATGTTCTCTACTTCTTGTTTTTTGTTTCTTATAGTTTCTAAAGAATATGGCCTATTCGTGCATTTTTTTGTGTTGACTATGATTGTATCTAATTTCGCATACAGATGATCCATATGTTCCAAACATTTATATGTATATAATTGTTTGTATTTTTTTTTGATATGAAATATTTAATATTTAGAAATACATATGTATATATCTTATCTCTACTACGTTAATTATATTTGGTCTTAGCATAATAGCCCTAACTTGTTTTCGAACATATACCCGTAGGTATTTAATTAACATATGTAGTGTAAATAGGATGCACATGAAAATCACTATTTCTATGCTGACGTTTATTGCTGGAGGTGCACATTTTGTTTTCTTTTTGTTCCCTTTGTGTCTCTGTTGATCCAGTTTTTCCCTTTTTGTTCCCTTGGTGTCACTGTTGTTCTAGTTGTTTTGTTGTCTTTATTAAATAACGTACACAATTTGTTGTGTTTTCTATAAGAGTCCAAGGACGGGTCCAAGATGGACACTGGCACTGGTGCTGGTGTTTTTATTGCTGACACTGACGTGAAAAGGTCATTCAGACTCCCGGATGAGTGCAGTGTCTTCCAGGCTGAGATCCTAGCGATCTGGAGGGCTACGGAAGTGATACTGGATCACATCGTGGGGGGATCTGTTGTGACAATCTACGTCGATAGTCAGGCTGCGCTAAGGGCATTGACAAATCACACGGTGCGATCGTGCCTGGTTGCTCGGTGTAGGAATGCTCTGAGAGAGCTCATGTTGGAATTCACAATAAGGCTGTGTTGGGTACCAGGACACTGCAAGGTGGATGGCAACGAGGTGGCGGACGAACTCGCGAGAGGGGGTTCGAATCTGGACTTAGAGGTAAGGGACAGAGGGGTAAAACCCCCCTTATGTCCCTACTATGGGGTGTTGCGGGAAAGATTTCGTGATGCCGTTAACCGGTCCTGGAGGGATAGAACGGATTGCAGGGTGTCAAGGGCCTTATGGCCCGGATTGGACGCAGGTGCAACCAGGGTTCTATTAGGACTGGATAGGAGTAGTCTCAGGACTCTGATAGGGTTCCTGACGGGGCATTGTTCTGTTAGGGCGTTTATGGGTAAATGGGACATTGGGAGACCGGACTTCTGCAGGTTGTGCGGAGATGCCGAGGAGCTCGAGACGGTTGAGCATGTACTGTGCCACTGTCCTAGGATTCACGGCCCCAGGGAGAAATGGCTAGGGGCTGGGTTTCACGATGAACTGGGGTGTATCGCTGGATGTAATCCAACCGATCTGCTGGGGTTTGTCAGGGAAGTAGGACGGCTGTTTCAGTTGGGGGGGGCCGTAGGGGGGAATTTGTCCTGCGCTTCTAAAAATATACCGAACCTTAGGTCTATTCTCTATTATTCTTCTCTTTTTTTCTCTTTTTACTTTTTTCTCCTCTACTGAAGGGATTCACAATGGACCTCATTGGTCTCCGAGTGGAGTTGCGCCCTTGGGCGCATAACCCTTCTTAACCTAACCTAACCTAACCTAACCTATAAGAGTTTTTTAATTAATGAAAAAATATTTTCATATATTTGAATTACATTTCATAAACAACATATTCAATTTATAAAACTAAATAAACAAAGTATAATTAAAACAAGTACAATAAAGAAACAACACTTTTTACCGTGAGAGAGTGAATTTGCACGCAGTTTAAAAAATATTAATTTTCGGATCCAATTGAGTGCGTCTTTTTAAAATGTTTATTTAATTAATATCAAAATTAATACTAAAAAATTTACAACATTGCCGTCCGTCTGTTTTGTTTATTTAAATAGCGAGTAAAAATAGTTTAACAAGCACTGGGTTTATGCTGTTGAACGTTTTATATTAACACCGAGTTGACAACAGAACAGAGCTTTATGTTAGACACTGAATGTTATCACAATTAGCAATGTTGTTGGTAAAAAATGCACTGGGGTTTTTTTCTTCTTTTGTCTTTATGCAGATATATGTAAAAGTAAATAAAAGGTTTAACATTTATTTACTTTTTTTTCTATATTGTAACACAATAACACATATAGTCGGAAAAAAGAGCTTCGATATAAACTAAAAAAAAAGATAGGCGCGAGAATACAGAGAGAAGGAAAAGAAATGTCAAACAGCACAAAGTGTTACTAACTGAACACCGAACTGGGGTATTTCATACGTAAACACTCCCCAAAGAGGACATTTTGGAGTAAGAAAAACAATACTAAAATTAAAACAAAAATATATATGGAAGAATATGTCGAAAATGGTCAAGAAATATGTATCAACGTGTGACCTTTGTCAACGGAACAAACAAGTGAGACATACCAGGGAGCCATTATGTATAACAGACACACCAAAAGATAGTTTTTCCACCATTGTTATAGATACGGTCGGACCGCTAAGACCTTCAGGAAACTATCGTTATATACTAACAATGCAATGTGAACTAACTAAATACATAATAGCTGCACCGATGGAGACGAAGGAAGCTAAGTCAGTAGCAAAATGCTTAACAGAAAATTTAATATTGAAATATGGCATATTTAAAAAACTGAAATCAGATAGAGGTACAGAGTTTGTAAATGAGCTAATGAAAGAAATATGTAGTTTGCTAAAAATAGAACAAAAATTATCAACGCCTTATCATCATGAAACTCTAGGAACTATTGAAAGAAACCACAGAGTTCTAAATGAATATTTCTTGTCATTTGTAAATGATGACTATTGGCATGATTGGATACCTTACTATTCTTTCGCATACCTTTTGGAAAATTACCCGAACTACCAGGTGAAAACATCAGGACTAACGACAAAATATACAATTTGGACAATTATGCAAATGAGTTAAGAATAAGATTAAGAAATTCATTAGAAACCGCTAGAAAATTAATAGAAACAACTAAAAAGAATAGGAGTATAGAATCACACAACACAATAAACAGTATAGACCTTAACATAGGAGATTTAGTTTTAATTAAGTTAGAAAGTAGAAAGAAAAATGAACCACCATACAATGGTCCTTATGAAGTAGTAAATATAGATAATGTAAATGTAGAAGTAAAAATCAATGGAAAAACCAAGACTGTACATAAAAATTTATTAAAGAAATATAGAATATAAAAAAAATACTTCCTATTGTAACACAAAATAAACTAAGACACTAAGAAAAAAAAAACATTTTTTTTTTATTAAACAAATAAAATATATACTAAAGAGCTGCACAAGCACAAGAAAAATTGCTTACAAGCAATTTCATTAAATGTAGATAGTATGTGTATATTACTCTCTCATTAAAAAACTCATACTTCCAAAAACAATTGTTTTGCTTTACGATCAAAATATAGAAGAATAGAACAAAACTGCACTAGAACAATGCTGAACTAGAATAAAGCTGAATTAGAACAAAGATGAAGTAGAACATTAAAACAGAAATAGAACATTCCAAGCATGTTTGAATGTTTTGATTGTAAACATAAACCAAAGAGAAAATTGCAAAGGGAGAAACATTTGCGTTTTGTTATGAATATAAAAAAGCTTAAAAAAGTTTATAGTTAATAGGTATTAACTTTTATTTGCAAAAATTTATTGTTTTTTATTTACATACATATGTGTATATGAAGGTACTTAGGTCTAATATTTAAATCTAATATTTAATTAAGAAGAATTCATTCTTTTTATAGAAATAAAAAATAAAAACATGTACTACCTACATAGTATAATGGTGTGTTTTTTCCGCAGTCTCCAAATGGAATTCTGTTTTATAGGATTTTATGTTTTTAACAAATTTAACAATAACTGACAAAATAAAAAATTTTTTAATTAGAAATATTGGTTAAATAAACGTTTAAAGTTTTATATAAAAATAAAAAAAGACCTCAAGCTTGATAATATAATACTGAAGGTCGACTACAATAAAATATATGTACATTTAGGAAATAATTCAAAAAAATAAATTTTGCTTACATTTAATGCATCCATTTTTGTTATAAGCTAAGATCACTTTAAATATTTTAAATTCCTAATTACGTGCACTCGATGCTTTTACTATAATTTACCGTTTCTTTATTTCATTGTCTGTTTTTGTGTTGATATTCTGTTTGTTTTGATAATACAAGCACTAACAAAGCAGAAGAGAAAAACTTTTCAAGTTATGCTTGTTTTGTTTTGGTGAGAATAATGTGTTGTTATGTTTGTTTTGCTATGTATTTTTACAGTGAAATAATATGATTGATAGTTGTGTGAAGTAGAACACAGAACATTAAGAATATTTTGCGCAGCCCTTTAATATATACATACATATAAGAACAATATTTTTAAATCTTAATAAAACATATGAGTATTGTAACACGCAGACAGCACATATTAAATTAAAATTTTAAAATTTTCAAACAAAATTATAAAATTTTAACAATTCATTCTTTCCATTCAAAATTTAGTGTTAATACATTCTTGCAAAAACAAACAAATAATATTATTAAGTTAGGTCAGTAACATAACTGAATTGTTTTTCGTTGTCACAATTATAAATTCTTTTTTTGTAATTCGATATTTTAAATAAACAACGGTCAACGTTCGCTTAGTCATGTTGACAACAAAATCGACAACTGCAGTTCAATGTACATTGATACATTTATGCTGATCTAACAAATTCCTTCATACGTACAAATTCTTTAATACACTGGAAACCGCTCTAAACAATAATTAATGAAATACAAATTGGTAAAGTAACTCAACGATTTCTGTGTGCCTGATACAATACCGTATCATTTGTATGTAAGTTAATGCTAAGTACTAGAATAAGTGATTGAGTGAACTTTCTGTAGAGTCACTCAATATTAGGTTAAGTTTTATTCTCATAAGTAGTATTTAAGCAAATAAAATTTGTAAATAAAGATTAATCATTATCCAAGATATCAAGAGTCTCACTTATGCTTTTTTTTTTTATTTATTAAGTCTATGGATTACATTCTTACAGACTATACAATAGGTGCGTTTGTTTACTTTTCCAGTAAAATCCAGTAGTTGAGTAAATTTTGGGCAATATGAAAATTTTACTCTCAAAAATGGCTCTTGCACAAAAAAGTAAACGAACGGAAAAAAAGGTTAATTCAAACAGCTGATCGCTAAAAAGCTTAGTGTTGTAAAATATGTGTTGTTTAGACTACCCAGTACATAATGTTTTTGGTACTTGATGAAATGCATTGTAATGATTATAAATTCGTAGCAAATTTATTTATTAAATGAGCTTCTGTGCAAGTTTTAAGACTTGTTTATTTTTTACATGACTTTTAATTTTGTTTCTAGTTGAATTACATACGAAACTACATCAATATTTGATTTTTGATATTTGGTACCCTCAATAATATGCAATAAGAAGTAATCATATATTCATTAGCTTTACATCTCTAAATTATTAATGTAAGCAAAAACAGAAATAAGTAATATTGAACAATTAACACTAATTTTACCATGGATGCCAAAAAAAGAAAACTTAATATTTCATGCTCTCCGGGAACATTTGGGAAGGTACAAAGTGGTAAGTAAAATTGTTAAGGATGTAATAAATATTTTTGGTTTTTGTTGCACTTTTAATTCAGCTTTTGTTCTTTTAAATGTTTTTATTACAAATCGTATGCTTTTTGTTTCTTACTTTTGTTTGTTTACTTAAATGAAACATATGTTTTTGTTTTCTACTGGTTTTTACTGGTAAAAATTTGTTCAGTAAAAATTTGCAGACTCTTTGCTTACAACTGTCAGTTTACTCTCTCAGTAGATGCTCTCTTTTGCAAATTTTTGTGTAAGCGAACGCATTTCAGTAAAATCCAGTAAAAACTTGCACAAATTTATGCAAATTTTGGGGTAAACGAACGCACCTAATGTGACATAAAAAAAAAAATTTACATATGTAGAATAATAAAAAAAATATACAGTTTTTTGTTTTAAGTGTTTAAATAAATTATTATGTTTCGTTTTACAATTGTAGAGGTTAGTGAGAAATCAATTAATTTATACAAGTCATTAAAATCTTTTCCAACTCTCCGCCATGGATCAGCATTTGCGTAATTGCTGTGAAAAAATGGTAATGCTATGGGGCAAAAGTAACGAGTAGTTCTTTGAGGGACATTGAAAGTAATATTTTCCAAAAGAAACTCTGATGAAATATCGGCATTAATTATATTTAACATAAAGGATACATTTAGCATAATTCTTCGGCTTTTTAAAGTTGGTAGTTTAATTAGACTAAGTCTACTTAGATATGATGGTAGATTTATAGACGGATTCCATTGTAAACCTCGCAGACAAAACAGAAGAAATTGTTTTTGAACAGATTCGATATGGTTACTATGTACGTTGTATTGCGGGTCCCAAATTACGGATCCATATTCAAGGATCGGTCTTACAAGTGAGGTATACAGCTGTTTTGTAATATCGGGATCGGTAAGCTCCTTTGCCCATCGTTTGATAAGGGCAAGAACACCTCTGGCTTTATTGACGGTCATATGAATATGTGGAACAAAACTCAGTTTTGGATCGAGTAAAACTCCAAGATCGAGAAAAACATCAACTAGATCCAGTTTATGCTCTCCTAAAACGTAATGAACATTAACGCAGTTCCTCCTAAAGAATCGCATATATTTGCACTTTTTTAGATTAAGATCCATAAGATTAGCTTTACACCACTGATAAAAATTATCAAGATCGTTTTGAAGAAAAATATGTTCGTATGGGTTTTTATAGCTAAAGAAAATTTTGACATCATCAGCGTACAATAAAATGTTACAGTATTTTATTATTGTTGGAAGATCATTAATAAGCAAGCTAAAAAGAATAGGTCCAAGATGGCTTCCTTGAGGTACTCCAGAAATAACATGTATGATCTTAGAAGATTTATTTTTAAATCGGACAGTCTGTGTTCGATCACACAGGTATGTTTTGATCCAATTAAGGTTGTTTGAATTTAGACCAAGTGAGTCTAGTTTACAGAGAAGAAGGTTATGATTGACTTTATCGAAAGCTTTACTGAAGTCAGTGTAGACCGCATCCGTTTGTTGTCCCTTAACAAATCCTAGATTAACATGTGTTGTAAGATTCAAAAGGTTAGTAGTTGTTGAGCAACCTTTACGAAAGCCATGTTGAAAAGGTGATAATGTAGATTTTACTTGATGACAGAAAAATTCTGTAACAATTTTTTCGAAAACTTTTGGAATAGCACTAAGTTTGGCAATGCCCCTATAATTTATCAGATTCGACTTTGATCCAGATTTAAATAATGGTATTATATACGATTTTCTCCAAAGATTAGGAAAATAACCGTGCTTGATTGAAATGTTAAATATGTACCATAAAGGGGTGGTAAGACTTTCCACACATTTATTTAATATGCAATTTATTTTATAATAGAACACCACAACATATAAGAATGCTTCTGATTCTAATCCGGATAAGCCTATGGTTAAAATACGTTGATAACTATTAGAAGAAATTTTCAGATCGAAAGGTAAACGAGTAAACTGATAATGACCGTCTGGGGTCGAAAATGCCGTATAAGGTCTTGATTTGGCTTTGAGCACAATTGGATGAAAAGAACTTGTCATGTTTAAAGTTGAAAAGTATTTTGCTTTTCCTAATTTATCTAGAATGTCGTCCAGTCTAGTTAATGGAATTTTATCATTAAATTTCCTGTAATCCACTACAAGTCGCCATTTCTTTAAGTCAGTTTGTCCTTCTTTAGGATCTAAGAGCAATGGAGCATTATATGGACTTCTGGATGGTTCTATTAGTTCTTCATTTAACAGACCTTTTACTTGTGTATTTATTTTTTCTGTCTGTGCCTGAGGCAGACGATAATTCTTTATATATACTGGGTTGTTATCGTTTAATTGAATTTTCTGCGAATAGAAATTATTTGTTGTTAGATGTTCGCCATCCACATGGAAAATAGACTGATATGTTTTTAGAATGTCAAGTAGCTCTTGTTTCGCTTTATTGTCGTTGATATCTATATCGAGTTCACAAAGTAGTTTCTGAAATCTATCATCCGATTGTAGTTCCTTATTGGTCCCTGACCTATAAATATTGTAACTTCCCAAAGGTCTGGTTTCAACTTTGAGATTCTTAATCACCGTAGTCTTATCTGAAACGTTAAGTAATCTTGTGTGTTGATTATCAGTTTTGGGCATTATTGAATTTGCTAGAAATAAACCGTGTGTAATTTCACGACTAGTGATTACTGAATCCTCTTCTAATTCTAGTTGAAAAGGTACAATAACTTCACTTCTTGGTGGGACACTCACCTGACTTATTCTGAGTGTCTTGTCGTATATTGGGAGTATTACACTCTCACTACGTTTACGTTTAATATATACTTTCTATAACCGATTTTACAACCATATTCACAAAGAAAATCTCTTCCTATTATTACATCTGTTTTGATAAGAAAATTACTTTCAACCAATTGCATCTTTTGATTTATTACCGTTTCTCCTAGTGTTATTTTTAATATCGTAGATACTAAAGATTTTACCTTGTACTTTGAAATACCAGTTAATAAGCAATAGTCATCTGGGTCTTCTTCATACTTTTGTAATGTGTTTTCTTTACACAAAGACACGTCCGCACCCGTGTCTATTAAAAATGTTAAAGTTCTATTAGTGTCTTTTATGTTTGAATTAATATAATTTCTAAGGTCGGAGGTAATATTATAAATTTTATGCATTAGTCGCTCTGTCCCGGAGATTCTTGATGTATCACCGTCTCCGGACCTCTCGAGTTTCCCTGGTTCTGTACATGATTTATGTCTCTATTCCTGTTCCTGTTGTAGTTGTGATTATTATAGGCCCTTGCTTAACTCTGTTTTGGACTCATATATCAAGTCGGGATTTAAATATAAAATTGAAAAACGAATTTTGTTTTTCAGTGTTGATGGTTTCAGAAATTATGCTGAGGCTTGTGATGAGACTTTGTAGTTCATCTTTCTTACCCGAAAAAATTTGAACTAATTTGACGATGGTCGCCAATTCTTTCATGTCTAAAATGGCAGACATCCTGTTTCTATTTGTTGTACCTGACTTATTGGATTACTCGTGAATGTTGAGCAATGCTCGAGTCTCGTCTATTAGTTTGTTTAGTCTCTTAGTGTGTCTACTCCTAACTTCTTCAGTGATACTATCATCTGCTAATATTTTGCTAGCCTGTGTAATTATGTTCTCTACTTCTTGTTTTTTGTTTCTTATAGTTTCTAAAGAATATGGCCTATTCGTGCATTTTTTTGTGTTGACTATGATTGTATCTAATTTCGCATACAGATGATCCATATGTTCCAAACATTTATATGTATATAATTGTTTGTATTTTTTTTTGATATGAAATATTTAATATTTAGAAATACATATGTATATATCTTATCTCTACTACGTTAATTATATTTGGTCTTAGCATAATAGCCCTAACTTGTTTTCGAACATATACCCGTAGGTATTTAATTAACATATGTAGTGTAAATAGGATGCACATGAAAATCACTATTTCTATGCTGACGTTTATTGCTGGAGGTGCACATTTTGTTTTCTTTTTGTTCCCTTTGTGTCTCTGTTGATCCAGTTTTTCCCTTTTTGTTCCCTTGGTGTCACTGTTGTTCTAGTTGTTTTGTTGTCTTTATTAAATAACGTACACAATTTGTTGTGTTTTCTATAAGAGTCCAAGGACGGGTCCAAGATGGACACTGGCACTGGTGCTGGTGTTTTTATTGCTGACACTGACGTGAAAAGGTCATTCAGACTCCCGGATGAGTGCAGTGTCTTCCAGGCTGAGATCCTAGCGATCTGGAGGGCTACGGAAGTGATACTGGATCACATCGTGGGGGGATCTGTTGTGACAATCTACGTCGATAGTCAGGCTGCGCTAAGGGCATTGACAAATCACACGGTGCGATCGTGCCTGGTTGCTCGGTGTAGGAATGCTCTGAGAGAGCTCATGTTGGAATTCACAATAAGGCTGTGTTGGGTACCAGGACACTGCAAGGTGGATGGCAACGAGGTGGCGGACGAACTCGCGAGAGGGGGTTCGAATCTGGACTTAGAGGTAAGGGACAGAGGGGTAAAACCCCCCTTATGTCCCTACTATGGGGTGTTGCGGGAAAGATTTCGTGATGCCGTTAACCGGTCCTGGAGGGATAGAACGGATTGCAGGGTGTCAAGGGCCTTATGGCCCGGATTGGACGCAGGTGCAACCAGGGTTCTATTAGGACTGGATAGGAGTAGTCTCAGGACTCTGATAGGGTTCCTGACGGGGCATTGTTCTGTTAGGGCGTTTATGGGTAAATGGGACATTGGGAGACCGGACTTCTGCAGGTTGTGCGGAGATGCCGAGGAGCTCGAGACGGTTGAGCATGTACTGTGCCACTGTCCTAGGATTCACGGCCCCAGGGAGAAATGGCTAGGGGCTGGGTTTCACGATGAACTGGGGTGTATCGCTGGATGTAATCCAACCGATCTGCTGGGGTTTGTCAGGGAAGTAGGACGGCTGTTTCAGTTGGGGGGGCCGTAGGGGGGAATTTGTCCTGCGCTTCTAAAAATATACCGAACCTTAGGTCTATTCTCTATTATTCTTCTCTTTTTTTCTCTTTTTACTTTTTTCTCCTCTACTGAAGGGATTCACAATGGACCTCATTGGTTGCGCCCTTGGGCGCATAACCCTTCTTAACCTAACCTAACCTAACCTAACCTATAAGAGTTTTTTAATTAATGAAAAAATATTTTCATATATTTGAATTACATTTCATAAACAACATATTCAATTTATAAAACTAAATAAACAAAGTATAATTAAAACAAGTACATTTGTTAATTCAACATGCCTCCTCAAATTGTATTTGTTTTAAAATCCAGTCCTGTAGCTTTTCCACAAAGATAGTGTTTATTTTTTGGAACTGGCTTTGTGAGGTAATCTGCAGGCATTTCAGATGTTGGCATATATTTAATATCTACAACTTTTCTCTCCACAGCATCTCTAATAAAATGGTATTTGTAGTCAATATGTTTTGTTCTTGAGTGGTGTGACCCAAATTTAGCCATTTGTTGTGCACTTTGTGAATCACAGTAGATGTCTATAGATTTAGGAGTCTTGAAACCCAGCTCAGACATTATCCATCTCAAATATATAGCTTCTTTGGCGGCCTCAGTAAGCGCAACGTACTCAGCCTCAGCGCTTGATGTAGCCACAACTTTCTGTTTCTTAGATTCCCAACTGATGGCAGCACCTGCAAGTATATAGCAAAAGCCAGATTGTGATTTACGATCATTAATGTCTTGTGCCCAGTTTGCGTCCACAAACCCTGTGATCGGTAAACCTGTCTTTCTGTAGCATAATACCGTATTTCTAGTTGTGTTTAAATATTTAATTATTTTTAGTGCACAATTCCAATGCTGCTTTCTGGGATCCTTTGAAAACTGAGATAGCATATTTACACAGCATGCGATATCAGGTCTGCTGTATAATGCAATATGCAATAAAGATCCTATTAGTTCTTGGTATTTTACTTCCTCTATTTTTTCAGCTTCTCCAGGTATTTTTGGTTGTTTTTCTAAATTTATTTTCACTTCCATTGGTACGTTCGTGGTTTTACAATTTTCCAAACCATATTTCTTAACTAAATTTGTTATGTACCCCGGTTGTGATACACGAATTTTTTCATCTTCGTACTCAATAAATAAGCCAATACAATATCTCGGTTTATTTAAATCCTTAATTTCAAAGTTGTTCTGCAACGTTTTAAATAGGGCATCAAAGTTGCCATTATCATTGTATGCAACTACGATGTCATCAACATATAAGGCTAAAATCATAAGCTTAGAATTATCATGTTTATAGTAAATGTACTGATCATATCTTGATTGTTTTAAGCCAAATTTTATAAGAACATTGTGAATCTTCTTAAACCATTGTCGACCAGCCTGTTTTAAACCATAAATGGCTTTCTTTAATTTGCAAACTTTATTGCAATTAACGTCACTTATAAACCCATCAGGTTGGTCCATGTAAATTTCTTCCTCGATATCCCCATTTAGAAAGGCAGTTGATACGTCTAGTTGCCTAAGTTTTAAATCATTTTCAACAGTTAATGGAACCCTGACGTACAACTGGAGCATACGTATCTATGTAATCTACACCAAACTGTTGTAAAACCCCTTTAGTCACTAACCTTGCTTTTCGCTTATCAATTGTGCCATCCGAATGATATTTTGTGGTAAAGATCCATTTGCAACCAATAGTTTTTCTTCCTGGTGGTAGATCTTGCAACTCCCAAGTTGCATTTTTGGTGAGAGAATTATATTCACTTTGCATAGCATTAATCCATTCATTTTTGTTTTCAGATTTTTCAACATCATCTAAAGTCTTTGGGTTTTGTTCAAAAGATATTTTTGCATTTTCTTGACCTATAAGTTTCCATGATCTCAAACGGGATTTAATTGTATCTAATGTGTTAGGTTGTTCATCAAGTTGTATACTTTCTTCTATAAAATTTTGTTCTGAAGATTGGTCAACAGAATCTTCAAACATATAATCTTCACTTAAATCAATATTACTACTTTCCTGTTGATTATTATCCGTAATAAAGTTCAATCGAAACTCGACAAAATCTTCATTTTCTTTAAAGTTCAGTGAATCACTGTCAATATTTGGTAATTTTTCTTCAAAAATTTTTACATCTCTACTCTTTGTAATTTTCCTGTCACCAGTCTTCCACAACCTATATGCTTTGGATTCATCACAGTAACCTACCAAAATATATTCTCCACTTCTAGGCTCCCATTTACTTTTTCCTGGCTTTTTATTTAAAACATATGATTTGCTTCCAATTTGACGTAAGTGTTTCACATTTGGTTTTTTCCCTGTCCAAATTTCAAACGGTGTCATATTTGTGTTTAAACTGGTGGGACATCTGTTTCGAATATATGTTGAAGTATTAATTAATTCCGCCCATAACATTTCAGGAAGATTAGCTTCTAACATTAGACATCTTGACATTTCAACAAGTGTGCGGTTCATGCGTTCTGCAACGCCATTTTGTTGTGGAGTATATTCTACGGACAATTGATGTTTTATACCATTCGATTTTAAATAACTAGCTGTATCGCTACTTATCATTTCCTTAGCATTATCAGTTCTTAATATTTTTATACGATTTCCAGTTTCAAGTTCAGCAGAAGTTTTAAATTCTTTAAATGCTTCTAAATATTCAGATTTGGTTCTTAAAAACTTAACTGTTACGCTTCGCGAAAAATCATCTATGAATGTTGCAAAATACAACTTGTTACCCAAAGATTCCGTCCTCATTGAACCACAAATGTCAGAATGAATTAATTCTAAAACTTCAGTTGAGGACTTGTTATACTTTTTGGGAAATTTATCGCGAACTTGCTTTTCCCTTATACATGTTTCACATTCGTGTTCTAGTAATTGAGTACTTGGTAAACCTGTCACCATCTTATTCGAACTCAATTGCTTTAAAGAGTAGCTATTTAAATGCCCAAATCTTTTATGCCATAACTCGACTTCATTTTGCTCTTTTGTATTTGCACAGTAAGAATATTGAATTTCATCTATGTTTACAGTATATAGCCCATTACTTTTGCTGGCTTCAACTAAAATCTCATTATTTTTAACAATTTTGGCTACATTATCCTGCATTTCTATAACGCATCCATTATCCGTTGCTTTGCTCGTTGACATTAAATTATTTTTTAAATCAGGTACCCATAAAGTGTTAAATAGTTTTAGCTGTTTACGTTTTTCCTGAACTATAACGTCCAATACCACAGTTCCTAATCCTTTTACACTTATTTCTTTTTCGTTCGCAAGTTTAACAGTACCACTATAATTTGTGTCAAGATTTTGAAAAATGTCCCTTTGATATGTCATATGTGACGTAGCCCCACTATCTAAGAACCAAACTGTCTTATGACTAGCTTTCTGAACTATTCCATGCGTGGCTACAAATCCATTCGAATTTACAATATGAGAACGATCTTTATTAATATTCGTCTTGCAATTTTTAGCCATGTGTCCTTGTTTACCACAGCGAAAACAAGTAATAGGTTTGGACATACCTGGTTTGTTTGTATTATATTTTTACCATGTTTTGCCTTAAATGCATCATCTTCGGGAACATCAGAATTTTCCTGCAACTCCAAAAGTCTTGATCTTAAAGTCTTCATTGTTGGAAACTTATTTGCTGTGTTGAATGCTGCTTTAACTTCCTTGTGGGCATTGGATAAACCGTCTAATAATATTATAACTTGTAATTCTTCTTCGATTTTACCATTCATTTCTTCCAAAAGTGTATAATTTTCATCAAACGCTTCAATAAATTTCAAAATGGATTGTCCAGCACTCATTTTATGGTTTAATAATTTCCTATATAGTTCAGCTTTTTGCCTCTTGGATTTTCTTTCATACGTCTCACACAGAAAATCCCAAATTTGCTTCGATGTTTTTAAATTTCTAACTAGCATTAGAATTTTTGGCGATAATGCAATCAAAATGTCAGCTCTCGCATCTTGATCTTTTTCAATCCACTGTTCACGCAAATTTGGTTCAGCTGGAGTAATCGTTTCACCTCGAACGATCTGTAGCAATCTGTTCTTGTGCAATAGAGCTTCCATTTGCGTCTTCCATGTTGAATAATTTGAGCCATCGAATATTGGTATCTTGCTTGCAAAAGTTGTTGATGCCATTTTTGCTTAAATGTTTATATGTACCCCAATCACAATTTTATTTTTAATATTAACAGAATGTCTCTACATGGACTTCTGGGCTCATAACCTATTAAATAACGTTCACAATTTGTTGTGTTTTCTATAAGAGTTTTTTAATTAATGAAAAAATATTTTCATATATTTGAATTACATTTCATAAACAACATATTCAATTTATAAAACTAAATAAACAAAGTATAATTAAAACAAGTACATTTGTTAATTCAACAGTCTTTCTTACAAAGAGTTCTGGCTCTCTTTGCCTTCTAGCTCCGGCTTTGAACTAGGACCCACAAGTAGTCTAGACGTTGCTGTGTAATGTTCCTTTCCTTTGTATTATTTTATATTTTCTTTGCATTTGAATCCTACACTGGTTTTGTACTATTTTTTTTTTTTTTTTTTTTGACACAGAGGTGTGTTAAGAGTTCATACTTTATTTATTTTTATTAATTCAAAAAAAAATTATTATTTTCTTTTCTTTTCGTCATTAGCTCATCCGCTAAGACGTCTGTTTATTTTTCTTTCCAAAACTTATCTGTCCTTTCTTAACCATATTTACAATTATATATACTATTTAAAATTACCTAAAATGTACTCAAAATTTACTTAATGTTACTCAGAGCTGTTGCAGCAATGAAGTGTGACCCAAATATATGGTTGTCGGTATTAACTTTGCGCAATCGTTTGTAACCTCAAATTTTTAACTTGTTTTCTGGTGGAGAACCAATAATAACTCAAAGTGACTGGTGGAGAACCATAAAAAACTCAGACGTTTACTGGTGGAGATCAATAATACTCTGGAGTGGATTCTGGGAGCTCTCGCCTTCCTATACGATGGTTTAGGTCGAACAAGATCTTGTGGTTGAAGCTCCAAAAATTCGTGGGATACCCTGGCAATATGACTTTAATAGTCATCCAAAAACTTTAGTTTTTAAGTAAAGCCAAAAAAAAAAATATTTTTTAAAAATGTTAATGCAAAATAATTAAACAATAAAAAATCAGTCAAAAAGAAAATACTTATTTCTTCCATGTTATTATTCATTACATGTTGAATATTTAATATATTTTTTAATGGTACAGTATTTTTCGTTTAGCTGCATTTCGCTTAACTGCATTTGTTGCCTATCTGCACAAAATACAAAGTATTGAGTATGATGGCTAAATTTTGTTAGAAAAAAATCGTATATGTGCATTTTGCTTAAGTGCATATTGTGGATAACAGCATTCGGTTTTTGGTCAGCAACGTTTATTTTTTATACAAAATGTTATTTTTAAGTGCCTCATAAAAACTAAAAAGCATGCTTGCATCAATCGCAATTTTAAGAAAAAAAATGGGCAAAAAAATTTTACTCTGCTAATGTGGTATATATATTCTGGTTTCTTGTATAATTCTAATTCGGTTTAGCCATTTTCGTCTGTCTGTCCGTCTGTTGAAAACACGCTCACTTTCGAAAACCTCAAAAGAAATGAACAAACTTGGTGTCAAATTGCTTGTAGTTACCCTAAGCCAGCAAAATCCGATAAGTAGGATCGGAGTTATGAATCGCAATGTAGAAAGCTAGCATAAATGGTGGTATAATGCACAGATTAATACAAGATTTCTCACAAATTCGTTCTATGTGACTAGAAATCGCAGTGTTAAATTTCCATAATTTACTATAGGCAATACAGTTTAGTACGCCTAAAACAGTAACAAATAACGCTACTGTAATACAATTTGTTACGCCGCAGTCTTATAGGACTAAAAATCACACTGTTAAATTTCGTGAAGAGAGGTCCATAATTTACCATAGGGCCCATATAATGGGAAACTATTGACTATTGTGGTATAAAAATACCATGCCATTTTGTGGTAATCGGTCTATAGCTTAGGTCCAATATTAAGCAGTCTTCTGAAAACCAATTTAAAACTATAAAACGCAATAACATATTGCACTACTATATCGAACTTTGTTTTAATTAAGATTTTAATACTTGAAAACACTGTTCAGAACTTTGTGATGATTTGTCCATAATGTACCATGGGTCAAATATAAATTCCCCTCTCGAAAATAATTTTAGTTCGGCTAAAACTGGCACAAAGCATGACATATTACTTAAATTTGTTCAAATAAAATAAAAGCATAAAGCTTTCTGATTTTCTGTCAATAATTGAAGATATGTAGGTCTAAACCTCAACGAATTTTAATACTGACGTCTGTTTTTATAAGGATTAATTAATAATTTATAGATCACTTATAGAGTTCACGCCTGAAAAATTCTTACTGTCGGTGAAGGGTATCATAGATACGGCACAGCCGAATATAGCGCTCTTGATTGTTTTTTTAATTTAATTGTTTTTGTTTCAGATACATACATATATTTTTATTAAATTTAAAAGTGAAATACACACAGCTTATCCTCCAACAATAAATTTCAGTATTTTTTATCAATTATTTAAAAAGGGAATTAAGCACAACAAACAAAATCTTTTAATATTTAAAAGTGTATTAAAATTATTTGCTGAAATTAATGATTAAAGGATATTGCATGCCTAAATCTGTTTTTGAAATAAGAAAAAAACTTTGTGCTCTTATACATTTATACAGGTAAGTGAATTCACTTAGCAGCATCATTTATGCTGCTATGTGAATACTGCGTAACAGAATATTTTACGTAACTGCACGAATTTTCATGCAAACTTGAATGTGCAGCTAAACGAAAAATACTGTAATATTTTTTTCACCCCGTTTTTACGCGTGAGCTTATTTGACAGTTCAAAGCGGGAACTTTCTCACAAAAATTTTACCGACACACTTTTTTTGAAAGTTGGCGAGTAATATCCTTACGTGACAGCTATTTCTCGCTAAAATCGTTACAGACGCAGTTAAGTGCGAAAAACAGTTGTTTGTTTAAATTTATGGCATTTTTGTTTCAATTCGCGCATTTCAATCGAAAAGTTTCTCGATGGATAAATACTAGAGATAGACATTGATATATCATACTTTAAGGTCGGACTGTAAGCGCCTAAGATATGACCAAGACGAATTGAACAACAGAAACAATATAGAGCTTTTTGCATTGCATTGTTATAGTTCACGGTCCAAAATGTCAATCATTCCTAACAAAAAATTAACAAATTAAAACAAAATGGCTCGAACTGTCAAAATCAGTTGACAGCCATCGATATGTACATACATAATATGTATGTACAGAAAAAATTCAAAAGAGATGTAAAAATAATAATAATTTACATTAAAATTATATTTGAATATTAAACTCATTTGACTTGCGTTGACTGAATTGAATGCGTTTTTGTTTGCTTTGTCTTTGGTTATTCTTTTATTTATTTCCTTATTATTGGATGCTCGACACATTGTAGTTAAAAACATATGTATGAGTATGTTGAATCCAAAATAATAATAACCACCTCTAAATTTACAGGGAAATCGCTACCAAATCAATGACATACCATTTAAATATGCCAGTTTAAAAAAATATTTGATATAAAATCTTATACGTATTAAAAATTTTTTATTAAAAAATAAAATTAATTCTTTGTTCAAAGTAAAAAACCAAATTATGAAATTCATTTTTCAAAGCTTAAAAATACATATGTACATAGGTATTACATTTAAAATCAGTACTTTTTGTTGCAAAATTATAAATCTTAAATTCTTTTAATATGGAATATTGCATTAACATAAAGGATTAAAAAATTATTTATTCAACCGTCCTTATACTACCCATTGGGTCATTTGCTTGTGTAAATTTTTGCCGCAATATTTTTGAAATGATGTTTCTTTTTGAGCTGTACGGCTTTTCTTATATATTCTTCGCCTTTACTTTGCTCTGAACATGGAATAGAACAAAGAAACACGGTGCTTTCCGATTATTTCTGTAAGAAATTTTAACTGATCTGCAAAACGGGAAAAATGTGCGCCGTACACCCTCATATATACAGTATTTTTGCAAGGAGGTTTCGAAAAAATTTTTTTTGCCGAACGTAGGGGTCGCCTTTTTAAATTTTTCGTTATATCCAAGGCGAATTCAACTATAGGTGTTGTCGAAACACCAACTGATTTTGACAGTTCGAGCCATTTTGTTTTAATTTGTTAATTTTTTGTTAGGAATGATTGACATTTTGGACCGTGAACTATAACAATGCAATGCAAAAAGCTCTATATTGTTTCTGTTGTTCAATTCGTCTTGGTCATATCTTACGCGCTTACAGTCCGACCTTAAAGTATGATATATCAATGTCTATCTCTAGTATTTATCCATCGAGAAACTTTTCGATTGAAATGCGCGAATTGAAACAAAAATGCCATAAATTTAAACAAACAACTGTTTTTCGCACTTAACTGCGTCTGTAACATTTTTAGCGAGAAATAGCTGTCACGTAAGGATATTACTCGCCAACTTTCAAAAAAAGTGTGTCGGTAAAATTTTTGTGAGAAAGTTCCCGCTTTGAACTGTCAAATAAGCTCACGCGTTAAAACGGGGTGAAAAAAATATTACAGTATTTTTCGTTTAGCTGCACATTCAAGTTTGCATGAAAATTCGTGCAGTTACGTAAAATATTCTGTTACGCAGTATTCACATAGCAGCATAAATGATGCTGCTAAGTGAATTCACTTACCTGTATAAATGTATAAGAGCACAAAGTTTTTTTCTTATTTCAAAAACAGATTTAGGCATGCAATATCCTTTAATCATTAATTTCAGCAAATAATTTTAATACACTTTTAAATATTAAAAGATTTTGTTTGTTGTGCTTAATTCCCTTTTTAAATAATTGATAAAAAATACTGAAATTTATTGTTGGAGGATAAGCTGTGTGTATTTCACTTTTAAATTTAATAAAAATATATGTATGTATCTGAAACAAAAACAATTAAATTAAAAAAACAATCAAGAGCGCTATATTCGGCTGTGCCGTATCTATGATACCCTTCACCGACAGTAAGAATTTTTCAGGCGTGAACTCTATAAGTGATCTATAAATTATTAATTAATCGAGCAGATTCTCAATTTTGGTGGAGCGATGCTAAAACTGTTTTGAAGTGGCTTCAAATGGATCCAAAAAAATTTCAGCAGTTCGTGATGCATCGTGTAGGCGAGATCCTCGAAAACACAAACGCAAACCAGTGGAGATGGGTTCCCACTAAACAGAACCCGGCCGATTTCGGCACCAAAGTACCAACCCCACCAAATGAACAGATATGGTTCGACGGCCCAGATTTTTTGCAAAGTGATGAAAACGCATGGCCTTATTGCGATGATTTGGGACCGCTTGATGAATCTGAAATCAAACGCTGTGCATTAGTAATCGAAAAAGTTTACAATATAGAACTCAATACTGAGTATTTTTCAAATTGGAAGCGATTGTATGGCGCTGTGGCTACGTTTATTTTGTACTGCCACCGACTAAATCAACTGGCGAAACAAAAAACGTTTGAAAAGCAACAAGAAGTCGACTCAGATATGATTGAAACGGCTCAAACGTTTCTAATAAAATATGCACAAAGAACCGAATATAATAAAGAGCTATCTAAATTAAAGCGCGGTAAGCCGATCGAAAGAGGAAGTAAGCTAATTTCCCTTAATGTTTATTTAGATAAAAATTACGTAATAAGATGTCGAGGAAGAGCTGAATATCTCAATAATCATGAGGACACTATTGTGCTACCTGGAAACCACCACGTAACGTTTTTATTGGTCCGACACTACCATGAATTATTTCGTCATCAATCACATGAAACGGCACTAAACGAAATCAGAAGTCTGTATTACATAGTTCGACTACGAGTTTTGTTCCGAAAAGTTCGTCGAACATGCCAGTGGTGCAAAATAAATTCTGCCGCCCCGCAGCTACCACAAATGGCACCAATGCCATTGGCTAGGCTTGCTGCATTCGAACGTCCATTCACCTTTGTAGGATTAGATTACTTTGGGCCGATACATGTAGCAGTTGGCAGAAGACGCGAGAAAAGATGGGGTGTAATATTCACCTGTTTAACCATTCGTGCCATACATGTCGAGGTAGCACACAGTCTAGACGCAAGCTCGTGCATAATGTGTATAAGAAATTTTATTTCAAGACGTGGTACTCCCAGAGAAATCTATTCCGATAATGGAACAAACTTTAAAGCGGCTGAGAAGATATTGTGCAGCCAACTTAAAAACGTTAACGTCTCAACAATCCAATCCACGTTTGAACAAATAAAATGGAAATTTAACCCTCCAGCTGCGCCACACATGGGTGGAGCCTGGGAAAGATTAGTCAGATCAGTTAAAAGTGCGTTATACAATACATTTCCATCAATGAGTTTTAGCGATGAGAGTCTCAAAAGTGCTCTGTGTGAGGTAGAGATTACAATAAATTGTCGCCCACTGACATACGCTACTCTTGAATGCAGCGATGATCAGGCTATTACGCCAAATCATTTATTGATTGGTTCGTCAGATGGATATAAACCAATATCAAATGAAAACGTAGATCTCCGACAACGCTGGTATAAAACACAAGAATTTGCTGATCGTTTCTGGCGCAGATGGCTAAAAGAGTATGTGCCCATTATCTCTCGTCGTAGTAAATGGTTTGCCAAGCAGCCACCTATTCAAATTGGTGATATCGTCGTCATCGTAGATCCCGATCTCCCTAGAAATTCCTGGCCGAAAGGAATTGTGACCGACACAGTGGTAGCTAAAGATGGTCAAGTAAGAAGAGCGACGGTTAAAACAAAGAATAGTATCCTTGAACGCCCTGTCGCAAAGTTGGCAGTTTTGGATGTTAGTAGCCATTCTGAAAGTAAACTCGACTCACCGAACTCGTTTACGATGGAGGGAACTGTTGCCGCTAATTGAAAATAGAAATCAGCAGCTTAAATCTCTGTTAGTTATCAATCGTATTTTTTATAATCATTTTTTCTCCTTTTCTCTAGTATATACAGACAATGTGTAGCAATTATGTACTGAGTATATACAAATAATCCCATACTCATGAATTTAATACTACTGCATATTATTATTTTTACTTATTTTTTTTACAAAAAAAACGTACATAAAAAGGGATAACGGTTCGCGGCCTAAAGTCACGTAGACACTTAATAATTTTAAAGACGTCTTGTAAATTAAAACATATTTATATAGCTTAGTCATCCTAACACGAAGCGACGGTCAAGTACAAACAATTTTAAAGCGCATCCTATCGATCCACACCGTAATCCCTTTAGTACACAAAATTATTTAATTGAATTTCAATAAATAAAATTTGTATTGAATTAAACCACAAAGTGACTGATTGATTTAGCGCTATTAAAATTTGTATCAAATAAAATCGTAGTACGCTGAAGCGACAATGCACTTTAGGAAATTTTTGCCTTTTACTTTGTCCAAAAGTGTTTATTTTATTTCAATATGATATTTTGTCACTTCTTTGTGTGATTTCTGCAGGGAAAAATAACAATCTGAAATTTTAAACTCTTATCGGATAAAGGAAAATAAAATAAATAATTTTATTTAAATAGACCTCAAGCTTATGTATGTATAAAATATGTATTTTACCCATGAAAAAAAAAAATTTAATAACAAAATATAACAATTGTGTTTTATATACTTATTTTCATCATTTAAATTCTTTCTTTTAAAATAAAATAAAATAATACACATTCTTGTGTACATACATACATAATTTGGGCTCCATTTTTTTAAATTTTTTTTTTCTCGCATCAATTTCAAATATGACTTATTTTGACAGTTCTTGTGAGAAACTTTTTGCAAAATATTGTTACAGAAACACTTGTTCTCACATCCTTCCAATAATTGCTGGAAAATTATTTAAATGACAGATAATTCTCGCAAAGTAAAAGTACAGAAACACTTATGTGAGAAAAATCATTTTTTGTTTCATATTGCACTGTTTTTGTCATAATTCACTTGTTTCATGCGGGAAATTTTACGATGCGAGAAATACAGAAACGGGCTACTGGTTGCAAATAAAAATTAAAATTGAAAAAAGCGACATGCCACTAAAAATCATCGTATAAACGCAAGAGATTTTTGGAAGTTGCTTCAAAAGGGAATTAAGAAAAAACGACGTCGTAAAAGCCTACATGTGAATTGGCTGTTTCTCTTGTGTTTGATTTGTTTTAAGTTTTTTTTTCTCGTCAGGGAATAACACTAGATTCAGACCGTGATTTAAAAATCATGTCTTTTTTTTAATTCCTTTTGAAAGTTGATTCCAAAAACACAACAGATTCAAACGAAGATTTTTTCTCCATGATTTTAGGGTTGATTTTTTCTCCATTATCGGTAATTCTTCTTTACTTGCTTATTTATAAAAACAAAAAATTTTAATGCGCTCCATGTTTTGTATTGTAAAAAGATGTTGCCACATTGAAATAAAAAATAAAATGAAGCAACATAACAAAAATACGAATGGGTGCAAAGAAAAATATAAAAAGACATAGATCAGAAAACGTGTTTTTTTCTCTACCCCGCTTGCTTCACTACACCGTTCGCCGACAAACACTAAAAATCATGTCTTAAAAAACATGGAAAAAATCACCGTCTGAACCGCGTGTAAGTCTTTGCACACGCACATACATATGTATGTAATTTTAAAGGGTTTCTTTCACTGCTTGCATATTTTTTATTTTTCATTAAAATTGGTTTTTTAATTATAAATATTTTTATTTATTTTTAGTTTTACTTGTGCACAAAAATTTGTTCTAATTGTATATATTTTTTACATACCACGAAATTTTTATTTTAAATTTTGTACTTTTGCACAAAAAATTTTCTTAATTGTATTTTTTTTTTTACACAATACAAAAAATTTTATTTTAAATTTTGTACTTTTGCACAAAAAATTTGTTCTTAATTGAACTTAATTGAGTGTGAACATAGCATTATTAGACCCTGTTATTTAAAAATGTTTTTAAACAATAATTAGTATTGTGGTTATTTTGTTGAACTGTTAATGGTTTTTAATCCAAATTTAGATATTTTTAATTAGGCTTAAGTTCATTGAATTTAATTTTCATTAAATTATTTTTATGAAGACAGCAATTTTACAACATGAAATCAATTAAAATTTTATTGATAATTTTTCATTCTTGACTGCGCTGATTTGAAACCTGGCTTTCACGGACAGGTTGTCCAGACTAGTTACGATTGTAACCACACAATCTCTTCAGTGGGGTTTGCCGTTTTACTCACTCGGCTATTGAAGCCGGATGACGTCAAAAGTCGAACATCAACCTTTAAACCAAATGGTATTTCACCTTTGGTAGATCGAAATTTGCTTTTTGAATGAATGATTATCTATTTTAATTGATTGATTTCATGTTATAAAATTCCTGTCTTCATAAAAATAAATTAATGAAAATTAAATTCAATGAACTTAAGCCTAATTAAAAATATCTAAAAATGTTTTTAAACTAACATACATATCTATAAATCAGTTAACATATTAACATCTTTAAACGCATAAAATGGGGCGTTTAAGCTACCAATGCAGACCATATGAATTTGGCATTTATCGTAGTGTTGCCACATATTACTCGCGCCCACTTTTTGGCTGAAGTTGCGTATTGAGCACCAAGCTATTTATACCAACTTTGGAAACTTTAGCTATGACCGTTCTCTTGCTGTGCAGAAATATCTTTTGCATTTGTATGTAAGAAACCATGATCACTTATCCAATCCCTCCTATTTTTGACACATGTTGCTTGTCGTTAACCAGCTTAGTGTACCAAATTTTGACAACTTTCTTACCGTTCTCTTGATATAAATAAATCTATTTTATGCCCCGCCCACTTCTAAAATCCCGCAAAGATATTGTCAGAAGTTGTGTATTACAAACCAAGCTGCTTATACCGAATTTGAAAACTTTGGCTCTTGTCGTTCTCCAGATGTAAAGATAACTACAATCTCTTTGTATGGGAGGTGCCACTCCCACTATTCCAATTCTGCACACACTTTGTCGGATGTTGTGTATTGATGACTAAGATGTTTTTACAGAATTTGGAAACCTTATCGTTCTCTAGATATGCAGAAATCCATATCTTTCTATCGGAGGTACCACATCCACTTTACCAATACTGTCCTTTTTGTTAGATAATCTGTGTATTAATAACCCAGATTTGTGTGCCAAATTTGGACAATTTTTCTCCTACCGTTCTTAAGATATAAATAAATATATTTTGCCACGCACACTTCGCCAATCACGCACATATTTTGTCAGATTCTGTGAATTAATAATCAAGATGCTTCCCCACTTTTAAGGTCAAGGTGGTTGATAGCAGTGCCGAGGACCTGGATGACTAGTTAGTGGTTAAAGAAACTAGTCGCGAACAGCTTCCCTCTGACGCTGATGGCAAAGGTCAGTTGTAATTCTAGCCTAGTCCGTGCAAGCCGTCACTGCGCGAGATGGTCCTTTGTATACGTGCATACTCGTGGGATTGGAAACTGGACGATTTCAAGATAAAACAAAATACGGACATAGTGACAGAAGTTGGTGCAGGGAGTATCACTGACAACTCAACAGGCCCGTTGTCAGATTCAGACTCGGATCTGCTGGGTGCTCACAGGGATATTCTGCTGCAAGAAAGTCAGTTAATGACAGAACTGACAGAGACCAACTGGATGGGCTCGACAATGGACTCACTGACACGCTCTGGGGCCTCGGAAAGACTCGGTGATTTGACCTTGGACTCTGATGATGAGCACGAAATAGCTATGATTTCGGCTCATGGTCAGGACCAGAGGGTTGAACCAGCGACTTTTGTTGCCACATTCGAGACAGAGAGCAAATTGGCGAGTACATCGAAATCCATTGTTCGGCAGGATGTGACAGAACAGGTCACATCGGAGAGCCGATCGAATCTAGGAAAAGCCAAGAGTGGTGGGAGAGTCTCTTTAGCCTTTCTAGAAAAGATAGCTAAGAAAGACTCTTCACTGCACGATGGGCGGGATAGGCATTTGCTGAGGATGCACCGGAAGAACACTGCTGGATTCGAAAGAATCCACGGTTCTTTCGATGTCATCCTAGGGCTTCCCTATCCTGCGGGGTATACAGCAGAGGCTACTGAGGAATCAAAAGTTGTCAGTAAAGACAAAGGATCCTCACCAGATTCTGCTGGCGTATCCTCTTACAAGGAAGATAGAAGGAGGGAGGGTAAGAGTTCACCACCCAGCCCTCTTAATGGTGACAGATTGGTCACGATTAAGGGAGCTAGGCCTATGGACGAATTACCCACAGTGGACCAAGAGTCTCTCAGGAAGTTGAAGTCGATGAGTGGGGTTGCGATATTTGGGTTGGGGTCTATCAGTTTTAGGTTTCCCAAAAATGATGGACCCTAAGAGGCTGAATGTGGTGCAGATAAACCTGCATCACTGTGAAGCAGCCTCAACCGAATTAGTAACTCACCTCATCGATAACAACGTGGACGTAGCCTTAATCCAAGAGCCCTGGATCAACAACAACCGGGTAGTTGGATTAAAGGCCACGGGATATACACTGTTCGTACCCCACACGGATGAGAAGGTTCGGACTTGTATAATGGCAAGAAATGAGCTCAAATTTATGTTGTCTCATTCTTTCAGCAATGGAGACCTCACGGTTGTTACAGGTGAAGCTATGGACAAAACGGTCCTAGCACTGGCATCGGTATACTTACCATATGAGGCTACCGATCCACCTGGTGTGAAAGTACGTGAGTTGGTGGAGCACTCGAGCAGAAGTGGCTCGAGACTGGTACTAGGTTGTGACGCTAATGCACACCATACCCAATGGGGAAGTACCGACATCAACAAAAGGGGTGAGTCTATGTTTGATTTTATTATTGCTAGCAATCTTTACATCTGTAATAGGGGGAATACGCCAACATTCAGAACTAGAGATAGGGAGGCAGTAATAGATGTAACATTGACGAACTATAGAGACTTAGTAGATGATTGGAGGGTGGCTTTGGAATTTTCCTTCTCTGACCATGGTCGTATATCCTTTAATCTAAACTTCGAAAAGTCAAAAAGGCGTCCTTATAGGAATCCAAGGAGGACGAATTGGGATACCTTTTCGGGATTGGTGAATAGTAACCTTAGAGTTACACACGATTGGGGGTCGACTTCGGCCGGCGTGGAGCACATGGTGGGTACCTTTACGGAGGTGTTAACCAGTAGCTATGAGCGATCTTGTCCGTTACATTTTCCGGGTAGGCGCTCGCAACCGAGATGGTGGACAGGTGAGTTGAGGACTCAAAGGACCACTGTCAGAAGGTTATTCAATAGAGCGAAGCATACGCGTAGGGATGAGGACTGGAGTAACTTTAGGATAAGTTATAATAGGTACAAGGGAGATATTAGAAGGGCTAAAAGGGACTCGTGGATCAAATTTAGCGAGTCAGTTGAATCTGTGAATGAGATGTCCAGGTTCAGAAGGATTTTATCCAAGGACCCTGTGGTCCCGGGATTTATTCAGAGACCGGACGACTCATGGACAGAATCTAGCTCCGAATCTCTCTGTTTGCTTATGGAGACTCACTTCCCGGGTTGTGTGGATCCGGGAACAGGGGAACAGGTGGGGTGTGGTAACCCCTTTTCTGGATCAGGCTCGGGGGGTGAGATAAGAGAGGCGGTGGGGGATATCATCACCTTGGATAAGGTTACATGGGCGGTTAATACTTTTGGGTCTTACAAATCGGCAGGACCAGATGGTATATTTCCGGCTATGCTACAGAATATCCAGGGATCATCACTCCTATTGCTGGTGGAACTATTTAGGGTATGTCTGCTAAATGGCTACATTCCTAGAGGGTGGAGAGAGGTCAGGGTTATCTTCATACCTAAGGCAGGTAGAACCGGTCACTCTAAACCCAAGGATTTTAGACCTATCAGCCTATCGTCTTTTCTTGTGAAGACATTAGAAAGACTGATTGATCTACATCTAAGGACGAAGATTGACGCCGGCATCATCAGCGGCGCTCAGCATGCCTATCTTAAGGGTAGGTCTGTTGAGAGTGCGCTTCATGATGTGGTGGGTTATATAGAACGGGGATTGCGAGACAAGGAATACACCTTGGCGGCTTTCCTGGATATAGAGGGGGCCTTTAATAATGTGAAAATAGAGGCCATAAGGCAGGCACTGAGTGATTTAGGGGTTTCGTTATTCTTGGTCGAATGGATAACTCTGATGCTTAGCAGCAGAGTTATTCACTCGGACTGGGGAAACGAGCGCTTAAGGAAACTCGTGACTAGGGGGACACCACAAGGGGGAGTTCTCTCTCCCTTATTGTGGCTCTTGGTTGTCAATGTCGTTCTGGGACGTTTTGACAGGATAGGTCAGAAGGTCGTCGCCTACGCGGATGATGTAGTTATATTGGTATCGGGCAAGTTTCTGCCGACAATTAGCGATGTCATGCAAGGGGCGCTGGGCGAACTGTCAGCATGGGCGACTGATAAGGGCTTGGGAGTTAATCCGGAGAAGACAGAATTAGTTCTTTTCACTAGGAGGTACAAGGTGGAGAATTTTAGGCTGCCGGTACTAGGGGGAGTAGAGCTTAGGCTATCTGATAGTGCTAAGTATCTAGGAGTTTTTCTGGACAGTAAGCTGTCCTGGAGGAGGAATACTCAGGAGAGACTAAAGAGGGGTCTCAATGCATTCTATGTTTGCAGATCGTCGATAGGTAGGAGTTGGGGACTCCGGCCGTCAGTTGTGGGATGGCTGTACACTTCGGTGGTTAGACCCATTCTTACGTATGGATGCTGTGTTTGGTGGGAGGCATTGAAACTAGCTAGTCGGAGGGACCTTCTGTCTAAGGCTCAGAGGTGTGCTTCGATCGGCATGACAGGTGCCTTGAGAAGTACCCCTCAGGCGGCTCTGGATGTTATTCTTCATCTTCTGCCTATAGAGCAGTATGTGAGGGAAATGGCAGCAAGGAGCATTCTTAGGCTGAGGGAGCTAGGACTGTTAGGAAATTTCACGGAGGGTCACTCGCGGATCTTGAGTGAAATTAGTACTAGTGGTTATCACCTAGGCTCGCCCGGCTCTACGGATTATTTGGTCACTAGGGTCGATTTTGGGCGTCTGCCAGAGGTGATATTGCCTTCTAGGGAGAGCTGGTCAGGGCAGGGCAGATTGTATAGGGGATTTGCTATTTTCACTGATGGCTCGAAGATGAAGGGCACGGGTGCGGGGGTCTACATTGAGGATCTGGATATCAGAAAGTCATATAGACTTCCCGACGACTGCAGTGTATTTCAGGCGGAGGTTCTGGGGGTTCTCAGGGCCGTGGAATTGGTAGGAGCTAACATTGCCAAGGGCTCGGAGGTCACTATATATGTGGACAGCCAGGCGGCTCTTAGGGCCTTGAAGGGCTGTTATGTGAACTCCAGGCTAGTGGACGATTGTAGGAGGGCTCTAGGAGTAATCTTAGGGAATTATGTTGTGAGGCTCTGCTGGGTACCGGGTCACTGCAACATCACCGGCAATGAGATAGCTGATGAGTTGGCAAGACTGGGCTCGGAAATGGAAGATCCTGACAGTTTGCAAGTGGTCAGGCCTCCAATGGGCTTCTATTTTGGGAGAATTAGGGAATGGATTCTGAACAGGACTAATCGGGCTTGGCGGGGCCGAACGGACTGCCGAGTATCGCGCACGCTGTGGCCGATGCTTAGTAGGTCAAATTCGGACGCGCTGCTGGGTAAGAGTAGGGCCTGCGTCAGGACCATGATAGGTATTATCACGGGCCACTGTATGATAGGCAGAATGGCGGTGAGAATGGGGTCTGGCTTATCGGATATATGTAGGCTGTGTGAGGACCCAGAGGAGCTGGAGACTGTTGAGCACTTTCTGTGCCACTGTCCCAGGCTACAGAACAGCAGGCTGAGGTGGCTAGGTAGCAGATTCCTGCACGAATTGGGAGATGTCTCGGGCTGCGGGCTCGAGAATCTGACGGGATTCGTAATGGGAATGACCTGGTTGCGCGGCAGGAGGCTGGGAAACATGTAGGGCAGTTTTTCCTGTTTGGTAGGGTTGTGTTTTGCTTGTTCTGTCCGATTTCTTATCTTCCACTATCTTCCTTCTCTGTGCTTTCACCATTAACTTCTCCTACTCTGTCACACTAGATATCTTTCTCTTCTTTCTTTCTTTGTTTCACTAAATAAAGGCATCACAATGGACCATAATGGTCTCTGGGTGAGGGTGTGAAGTTTGCTTCACACCAGCCTTTCTAACCTAACCTAACCTAATCAAGATGCTTACACCAAATTTGGAAACGTTAAGCCTTTCCGTTCTCTAGATATACAGAAATTTATATTGTCTTTGTATGGGAGATGTCACGGCCACTCAAAATTTCAAAAATAAAAATGTATAGCATATAGTTCCTTCCAGACCATCAGTATTATACTGAAAAAGTTTCATGAAGATCGGTTCAGCGGTTTGGGCGGATATAAGGCACAAACAAACTTACATACATACATTCATTTTTATACATATATGGGGGCTTCACAAGGTGTCATAAAGTCATATGTCTTAAAAAAATAACATGAAAAAATACGACTGTTGTGCGCAACCCCTCATAATTTAATGTGCTATTAATTACGACAGCACAATAAACATAGCAAGCAACGTTCTATTTATTTAAGACACTTTTTGTTTACAAACCAACAACAATATTTTTAAACCATTGTAAAATGTTAGAACATTATGACAATAAACCTTGATAGCACACCTTGTGAATATCCCAATAGTCCCTATACTGTAAATAAAGCAACTAGTTTAAAACTATTATAAAAATGAGTAACAAAGAACTAGTTGTGCTCCTATGAAACCCAAAGTTAAATAAAACAGATTGATATACATATGAAAAAATCAAAAGTGCAACTAGTTTAAAGTAAATGCCAACCAGTATATTTCTAGCTAAATACTAGTTACTTTGTCTGCAAGGTTGCTAGCGTTTCACACACACCCATAATAGTGAAATTTGTTATAGCGCTCTATAGTTTTAAAGTGTTTTTCAGAAGGCCGCTTAGTATGAGACCTAAGGTACATTATGGACCGATTATTGCAAAATTGCATGGTATTATTTCTAGTCATATGAAGCTAAATTGGACCAAATTTTACAATATTTACGGTTTTAGTTGTATTTAAATAATTTCCCAGAGTGCATTATATTGAGAATATGGTAAATTATAGACCGATCTTCACGAATTTATTAATATCATATAGAACGAATTTATGCAAAATCTTATATCAATCCATGTATTATACCACAATTTATGCTAGTTTTTGTAACAAATTATACATTTTTTAGGGTGGTGGGTCCACATTTGGATTCTTAACTCTCATCCTACTGAACCGATTTTGCTGATTTCAATCACAAATTGCTTAGGATAACTAGAAGCAATTTGACCCTAACATTGTTCTTTTTTTTAAGCTTTTTAAAATGGTAAATATCTAAAAATAAATACAAACATATCTTCACCTAAAATGCGAAAGGGCGTAACAACACTTCATAATTTACACAAGCAAAAAACTTTACAAAATCAATAACAACAAAGTGTACTTGGCGTTTGAAATTCTTTAATAGTCACCATTTTTGATCGCAGATATTTAAAAATATTTAGTGATCATGTAGTTTCATAAAATGTTGTTACGCCCTTTTGTATTTAAGGTGACAATATTTAGGTAATTTTAACATAAAAAATGTTACGAGTGCAACTAACTTGTGAACATTTACCTTGATCGTTGGAATTCAAAATTTAATATATCTATGTAGGTATTCAAATTTTTATTAAATATTTATTTCTTTATTTTATGTTTACTTTTTGTAATTTTAATTAAGATGATTGACTTACAAGTACATGAATCTACATACGTACATACATATATCATTTATTTTTCAACACTGAAGTAAAAATATGACAAAAAGTAAACTGTTCTGATATAAATTTAATTTTAGGGTAGACATTTTTGAATGAGAAGTTAAATGTAAATATTTTATAAAATAAATAAACGTTTAATAATAAACGTTTGTTGAATTTGATAATCGTTTTTGAAGACGCAGTAAGGCTTTTATGCAATTTGAGCTTTTCAAATGCATAATTTTAACAAAATTGAAGTATTGGCGAAAAAATTGTATTTTTGGTTGTGTTAAATTGATAAATGAAATTAAGTTAATGTGAATTTGATTTGTCGAATTTAAGATAATCTATACTGAGTATGACATTACAAGAGGAATGGCGTAGAAATTTTTAAGAAATTATATTGCCACATTTCCATCTTCAGTGTTATTTAATTATCCACGACGAATTCATATCATCTGCTGGGGGATATGAATATCGAAACTTAAGGAACAAACATTTAAGCGGGTAATTGCAATTTTTTTCCTTTAAGCACTTTGGTAATGTACAAGTAGAAGAAGTCACAATACAGAATTGTTTGAACAATGCCGGCAAAAATCGCAATTAGGTCATAGTGCGATTCAACAATGTATCGGTATACCCAATTAAGTATATACAATGCACGATAAGATCCCAATGCAAACAGATAATGACTGGTAATCGATTCCGCTTCTCCTGTTTTGCTGACCATAAATAACTGCGGGAGAATTGCAACGGATTCCAAATATATTGAAAAAGTCCAGAGCACCTCCATGACTGTGAATTCATGGTTAATTAAAAGAGATAACAACACACATGGCACCAATAAAAACTCTAGACGGAAAGAGTCGTGATTGTGATCGTATGTGGCTTTAAATTTAACATACATTAGATAAACAGTAGCTCCAGATGACGCTAGGAATAGTACTTTCATAACTGAATTGTATAAACTAACGTACGTAGTAAACAAATCCAGATACCGTGTCAAGTAGACGATGGCAAATAGGATTTGTGACTTGCCCGAAATACCAGCACACGATCGTGTCTTCCATATTTTTAAAAGCAAAATTATAATTGCAAATACGTGCGACAAATCACCAACAAGACGGAAAATATTCATTGTAATTTCCTTTTATATATGACGTGACGTTATTTGATGTGTCAAAATATCGGCGTACTCTTAATATGATTTAACAATGCAAACGTTCACAATGTTATCTTTTCTTTTAATGTTAGTTCTGTGCTTTCAATATTCTTAAATTGCCGATCTAAAAATGAAAACAAGATATATTAAACTGCAAAATATTAATTTTTTCTGTTTATTAATTTACAATTGCCAACCGAATAAGAATTAACGTAATGATAACTTTAATTATATGTATGTAAATGTCATCATAAAGCAAAGAAAAAAATAAAGGCACAAGCAAAAATGAATAAACAATACATATCTAAAAAAGTGACGTGGCTGCAAATACAATCCAACTCGAAAACACAACACTGTTTTTATTAAGTGTTGCTAAAACCAGTATGTCATACACTTAGCAAAATTCATTTGTTACTTGCCATACACACCGTCTTCACACGATACTGGTTTTGCTTTATTTATGCCTGAGGAAATTAATTTTGCTCATGGATTTCTGTTTTATTAATGTTTTATTCTTGTTTACTTGCGCATCCATCTATCTAACATAAAATGACTAGCTCGCACATTAACTTCATGTTAATGTTAAGTGAGGCTGCTCATGTTAAAATTTTAATTTGATTGTTAAAATATTTCTTTCTCCACGTTTCAAGCCAAAAATAATGATAAGTAATAACTCTAACATTATAACATGTACGCCACCATAAACAAATAGGTACTCTAATGGGGGAATCACAAGATAGTCATAAAGTTGTAAGGTCATATGTCTTAAAATAGCTACAAGAAATATAAATGACTGCTGTGAGCAACCGCTTATAATTTACATTTCTACTGTATATTTTCTTACGGTCTCCATCTAACATAAAATGACTAACTTAAACATTACCTTCAAGTTAATGTTAAGTGGAGATTCCTCATGTTAAAGTTTAACCTTGATTGTTAAAACATTTCTTTTGAAAGTTATTTTATAACATAAATTAACGTTTACTGGGCATTTACACATGAAAGTAGTTTCTTGAAAGTCGCAATACAATCACACTTTTTCACTAACACGTTGACATTTTTCTACTTTCAGGCTAACTTTCAGCTAAACCCCTTTCAGACAAGCAAAGTTTGCTTTGCAAAGTCTTGAGTTTTAGCGGGGGAGTACATACTTTGCTGTACTCAAAAATTCGTTTTGTTTTTCGTTCATAGATAAAACCTGAAGTTGGCTGCAACTTTATATATATATACAGCGTTACCAGAATCTTTGGAATGAAAATTGTCATATGGCGAAAGAAATCATTTTGAAGAGGAAAATCTTAATTTTTTTTTTTCTTAATTTAAATTTTTTAAAACAAGGGCAAAATAGTAAGAATTATTAATTTTTTATAAAAACATACTTCTTATTATTTAAATTGAAATACATAAAAACATAATTCGTCAGTATATAAAACTTTATAAAAATACATTTTTTCTTTTCGCAAATATTTTTTTTATCAATATTCTAACTGCCTATTTCCGATGTGCGAAAGAATTATTTACTTCGTACAAATACATTTAAAACAAAAACAAAGTTTTTAGAATTTGTTTTTGTTTTAAATATAGTTGTTAGAAAGAAGGAATTCTTTCGCACATTGGAAATAGGTTAAAATATGCCTTTTTTAATATTTTTTATGTCCAGAAATAATGATGCAATTTTGTGTATTCTAGATACTGGATACAAAAGTGTGCAGCACCAATGCGCATCAAGCTGATCAAGTGACTGTTTAAATAATCGTGTATTTTGTATAAGCAAAATTAAAGTAAAAATCAGCATTTCTAAAAATAAAAAATCATCATTTGAGAAAAAAACCTTTAATCCTATTTTTGTTTAAAAAAATAATCCAATATATGATAAAATCATCATTCTGGCAACGCTGTTCATATATTATATTCAAACAAGAGAAAACAAAAATTTGTCAAATTAAACTTTGTGTGTCTGAGCACCAAACAAAGTTTAAAAGAGAATTCAACAGACTTTGTCAAAGTGAACTTTGCCTGTCTAAAAGGGGACCTAGCTTTCAATGAAAATTTCAAGAAAGCAATTTCATGAAAGTAAATGACTATAACTAACACTGCATTTACACGTGAAAGTACTTTCATGAAATTTCTGTATTCGTATAACAAATAAAAATTTGAATGAAATGGACGACTTTCTTGAAAATTTCTTGTGCGATTACACGGGAAAGTGAAAGTTCATTTTAAAAATGTCGTCAAAGCGAAAAGTTGCAAAAATTATTTAACTTCTAGAATTAAAAAAACTAGAAATTGAAGGTAAATGTATGATTTATTATTCACATCCCATAAAATTGGGTATGAACATTATAAATTTATTAATTTGGTGGTTTAATTTTGCCCTTATTTGTGTTGTTATGATTACTACCTAATGAGAGCTGCCAACGTTTCCACATACACAAATTTATAGGGCAATAGTTGGAAATAATTATTATGTTAACTTTTTAATAACATTATTGTTATAAAATACATAAATTGTCATTTTTATGTATATTTGAAGAAAAATATTATAAATACATTCATACATACACATAAGAAAATACATAGGTTAAATTACCTAAAAATATGGTATAAAATTAAATAAGCGCAAGAAAAGCATGGAATTATCTAAGTTTCTTAGGTAATATAACTACATATTAAATTAGGTAATTTCTATGTTCGAAAAAGTATCTTATATTTTGTTAAAATTACTTAAAAGCTTGGAAAATTTACCAATAATTGAAAAGTAATTTTTTATTTTTGGAAAATTATCTTATCTAATGTTGCATAAATGTTACATGTTCTACATTTTTGTGTTCGTTTGTAGAAAAAATAAAACTGTGGGAAACATTTTCAAGTTCTCTTGTCGATATGTTGATGAAAACATGCGAAACATGTTGCATATTTAACCCACACTTTTACTTTACGTTGCCTTTACACATGCAAGTAGTGGCATGCCACTGTTCTATACATATTATAAACGAAAAAGTGTTCGAAATAGTCGAATCTCATGCCATTTGCGTTTCTGTTTACACATGCCACTGCCAGTTCATTTTCAAAATGTCGTCGATGCGTCAACTTGAGATAATTTGTTTACATCTCAAATTAAAAAAAAAAGTACCAGAAAACAAAAAAGAGTTGCCGACTTCATCACATAGTTTTAGTTTTGGGGAAATAGCTTACATTTATTTATATTAGCATTATTTTAGCAAAATTAATGCTCTATAATTAGGAAACTTACTTATTTTAACGCCCGTTACTACAAATTAATCATAAAAATGCATTTAACAGTTAAAACTTAAATTACAGTTTGACAACAATCCAGTCGATTTGCATTAAATATTGAACAGGGTAACATTGCTAATCGTTTTGACATTTAGTGGCATGCAAGTGCCAAATTTCCACTCGCATGCAATTTTTGCTGCCACTGGAGCTGCCATTGCGAAAAATGTGAGTGTATTAGTAAAAAATCGTGAGTGTATTGAGTTTTTCGAACTGGCAGTGGCATGTGTAAATGCTAAGTTAGGTATTTAAACTGCCCTGTTTTATAACTTTGGAACTTCTACTTTGTTCGTACAACCAAGGTTTAATTTTGTTTGTCATAACACAAACTGCTTAGAATTTTGTGAAAAGATTGCTTAAAAACAATATAGCAAAATGTTGACATATTAAAATAAAAAATTGTATGTATATCGTTATCGTTTTAAGTGCTGGTTCACACTGTTCAAGTCTTAGCCGTCAAGTCTTGCGTTTTTAGGAGAGAGAGGAAAAGAAATGGAATTCTCTTTGCCCTTATCTCCAAAAAGCTCAAGACCCCACGGCTGAAACTTAAACAGTGTGAACCAGCACTAACTTTTTCCAAGCCATTAGTGATGTTAATATTGGTTACAAAACTGCAATAGTTTGCAGAAACCGCTCAAATAGCTAATGACGTACATTAATAATAAAAGTGTAATAGTTTTAAATAAAAGCAGCTAATTTTGTTCTATTGAAGTTGCACCACATGTTAAATTTTATTGTAAACTTTTATTGTAAAGTAAGCATATTTGAAAAAACTATATACTTTTTTCAGTTACACACTTTTAATAAAATTAACTTTCTTATTCATTTCATTGTAATATGCTTTTTATCAACGTATAACAATTAACTTAATTATCTACTGAAACTTTTTACTTGTTTGTCTTTCTAAATCTATATATCGCTCATTTGCTGCAACGTCGTAATTATTCAAAAAATACATTTCGAAATAAACGTGTTTAAAATTTTTGATTTGCTTGATCCACTTGGAAAAAAATAACGACACATTTTTTTAAACGGAGAAAGTATAAAAGATATAAATTTGCATTTAATACACAGTATAAAGAAAAACATAGCGACCCATTCTTCATCACTACCTAATTTGTGCGATAAATAACGAAATTCTTGTAAGTTTAAGATGCGACCATTATTATCAATTACGTGTGTTCGCCTTGGTAAAATTACCTAGATTGTTTTTTTGTGTGTACAAAACAAATTAAATTTAAAATTATCATATTTTTTGTGTGTACAAAATAAAATAAAATTTAAAATTATTATTTTACCACAATCCTGTAAATTTGTATAAGTCTGTTTAGTGGGCAACTTTGTTTACCGCTCTGTCATTTTACTTTCAGAAAGTGTCAAAAAATTACTTTCTTGAAAAAATCGTTGAAAGCTGAGTGGAAAGTAAAAAAATGGGAGTGTATTAGTGAAAAAGTGTGAGTGTATTGCTTTTTTCATGAAATTACTTTCACGTGTAAACGCTAGGTTAAGTAAAGCCGGAATAATGGAACACTTGTTATACGGCCGATAAAATCCTACCTTTAGCTATCGGTAAGTCGTGAAAACGGGCCTTAATCAACTAAATATTAAGAACACAATGATTCTAATTAAAATTTTTAAATATCAAGAAAACTAATAAAAATTAATATTATTTTGAAAGAATGCCTGAAGCTTGGCGTGAATAATTGGCTCGCCAACTCTTAAGCTTGAAATAAGCAAAACAATAAAAGAAGAGACATTTTTGATAGAATAAATAAATATATTTTCCCACGCCCACTTCACCAATCATGCCCATAAACAGACGTTGTGAATTAATAACCAAGATGCTTGCACCAAATTTGGAAACCTTAAGCCTTTCCGTTCTCTAGATATACAGAAATTTATATTGTTGTTGTATGGGAGATGCCACGGCCACTCAAAATTTCAAAAAAAAAAAAATATGGCCTATAGTTCCTTCCAGACCATCAGTATTATACTGAAAAAGTTTCATGAAGATCGGTTCAGCAGTTAAGGCGGATATAAGGCACAAACAAGCAAATAAACTTACATGCATACATTCATTTTTATACATATAGATTAGTCCCTATTAGAGATGAGCGATCCCGTGATTTTTAAATATCATCGTGATTAGTGAACGTGATTAAAAAATCACTGCTCCTTTAAACTGTTATTGTGATCACGGTTTATCAGTTTTGCGGCCAAGCTATATGTATAATGCGCGAGCTTTTTTATTTTATTATTTATTTATTTGTCTATGGAATTATAATCCTTACAGACTTCTTAATTAAATAAAAATAAATTTTAAAAAGTAACAAAAATTATGGATTTAAATAGATTAATATACTAGTTTTAATATCAGTGGAGCTATAAGAATAGTCAATAAATTTATAAAACTTGTTGAACTCGTTACACATCCTTCTTAACGGGTCACCATTAGCATAATTAGCTCTAAAAAATTGAATTGATAACGGAACCAAGTGACGTGATGGGCGTTGAGGAACATTAAATGTTATATTGTTGATTAAGTATCCAGAGCAAACGTCGCCAATAATTATGTTGAAAATAAACGAGATGTTAAGCACAGTTCTACGGCTCTTTAGAGTTGGCAGCTTGAGGAGGGCTAGTCTAGAAGAATAAGGCGGCAGATTCCATTGGTTAAAGTTCAACCCACGTAGACCAAAGGGCAGAAACTGTTTTTGGATCGTAACATGGATCCTTGAACTCTTTAGCCCATCGTGTTACAAAACCGATCATACCTCTGCCTTTATTAGCTGTCATTGTTATATGTGCAATGAAATTTAGTTTCGAATCAAGCAGAATTCCAAGATCTACGAAGCTATCCACCGACTCCAACTGATGACTTTCAAAAAAGTAGAATGCAGGTATTGGACTCTTTCTAACAAAACGCATGTATTTACATATTTTAAGATTAAGTTCCATAAGATTTACATTGCACCACGTGTAAAAAGAATTTAAGTCGTTTTGAAGAAGTTGTTGCTCAGATATTTGACGACAGCTCAGAAAAACTTTGACGTCGTCCGCATACATCAGAATATTGGATGAATAAATCACCTCAGGTAGGTCATTAATAAATAATGTAAAAAGAAGTGGCCCAAGGTGGCTTCCCTGAGGCACACCAGACAGAACATCTATGCTTCTAGAAATCGCGTTATTAAAGTTAATGGATTGTGTTCTGTTGCTTAGGTATGAATATATCCATTTTATACTAATATCAGTAAAACCCAATAAATGAAGTTTAACCTTCAAAAGGCTATGGTTAACTTTATCAAAGGCCTTGGTAAAATCAGTGTATATCACGTCAGTTTGTTGTTGTTGTATAAATCCTCGATATATGGCAGTTGTAAGATGAAGGAGATTCGTTGTAGCAGAGCATCTTTTTTGAAATCATGCTTGTAAGGTGTTATCGAATGGCGCAAAACAATAGTAAAGTGTAAATTTGTTAGTTTTGTATACAAAATTTGCTCCATGTGCAAAAAATCATATGCAGCAAAACAATGTTCACCCTCGCCTGGGTAACAATCTTGTCGAGATGCGAGGGCTTAAGTGCACTCTACGGTCCTGATCTACTGAGGGGATGTATCTGGATACGTCTTCGCAGGAGGTTATGAATACTGAAGGAGTGTGCGACTAAAGGTTACTTATCTTGTAAGGATAATGAGGCGGTGGTGGAATGTACACTATCCGGACCATTATCAGTACATATAGTCCGTCATGCCAGCCCACGGGTTCGCCCCTTGTAAGGTGGGTTCCGGTATCCGAAACATGACAGGACCAAAGAAGCTGTTAGTGGTGCAAATAAGCCTGCACCATTGTGAAGCAGCTTCAACCGAACTAGCAACTTTCCTCAGCAACACTCTGACGGACGTAGTCCTTATCCAAGAGCCTTGGATAAATAAGAATAAGGTTTGTGGGTTAAAGGTTACGGGATACACTCTGTTTGTCCCGTCCACAGAGGACAAGGTAAGAACGTGTATACTAGCTAGGAATGAATTGAATTTTCTCATATCTCATTCTTTCAGGTGCGGTGACTTGACCGTCGTTAATAGAGAAGCCAAAGGTTAGCGTACTCTTACACTGTCTTCGGTGTATATGCCGTACGAGGCAATAGATCCACCTGGCGCAGAGGTGGAAGAATTGGTGGCGTATGCAAGAAGGAGTGGTTTGGGGATGTGATGCAAATGCACATCATAACCCCATGGGGGAGCGCTGATATTAACAAAAGGGGTGAGTTAACGTTTGATTTTATAACTACTAACAATCTTATTATCTGTAATATGGGTAACACTCTGCCGTTCAGAAATAAGGATAGGCAGGCAGTTATATATCTGACATTAGTGAACCACGACGAGCAACTTGTTGTGGAATGGAGGGTGGCAACGGACTGTACTTTTTCAGACCATAGCCGTATAACCTTTACACTGAATTTTGACCTGTCTAGGGTTAATCCGTTTAGGAACCCGAGGAGGACAAATTGGGACTTTTTTAAAGAAAGGGTTCGCTCTGGGTTGGCGCAATAGGCCCTGTGCGGCTTGCTGCAAACTGATGTGGAAGGTATGTGAACAGATTCACTCATCTGCTAAGAGAGAGCTATGAGCTGTCTTGCCCTGGAACTTTTTCGGATAGGCGTGAACAGCCCAAATGGTGGATCAGGGAACTTCAGGCTCAAAGGTCGATGGTAAGGATGCTGTTTAACAGGCCAAGCTCTCGGGAGCACCGGGTAATTGGAGCACCCATAAGGTGCATTTCAATAAGTATAAGGCGCATCTTAAAAGGGCAAAGCGACTCTCATGGAGGCAGTTCTGTGAATACATTGATAATATCAACGAGTTGCCTAGATTCCGACGGATTTTATCCAATGATCCTAGGACCCTGGGATATATCCAAAGGAATGACGGCTCATGGACTGAGTCTAGCTCTGAGACCCTAACCTTACTCATGGAGGCGCACTTTCCTGGGTGTACGGAAGACGGAGGTATGAACGATGGTCAATGGGACGGAACGTCTGTAATATCTTCATGAGTTTGCCTGCGTCGAGAAAATAATCACAAGGGAGAAGCTTGAGTGGGCTGGCAATACCTTCGACCCATATAAATTACCGGGTCCGGACGGTATTTTTCCGGCCAATCTTTGCAATACCCCGGACGACGCATTATTTCTGCTGGTAAATATATTTAGGAAATGCCTCAGTAGGAGGTATCTGCCTAGGGGGTGGAAAGAGGTCAGGGTAATTTTTATACCCAAGGCTGGTACGGCCTTGAATTGGGGACTAAGACCAGCTATGGTAAACTGGATTTACACATCGGTGGTTAGGCCTATTCTTACCTATGGATGCACTGTTTGGTGGGATGCTTTGAGAGTAGACAGCTATAGTAAGATGCTCAACAAGGCCCAGAGGAGTGCATTTCTTGGCATCACTGATGCAAGGAGAAGCACGCCACAGGCGTCGTTGGACATCCTACTACATCTGTCCCCCATTGAACATTATGTGAGGAGTGTTGCTGCCAGGAACTTATTAAGACTCTACGAGTCTTCTTTGATTAGACTTAGGAGGGATGACCACACAAGGATTCTATAGGAAGTGGGTCTGCTTGATCAGGAAAGTATTCCGGCGGGAATCTCGGATCATAGGAGTATGACCTTAGACTTCGGTGTAACACCATCGGTGGAGTTCCCGGATAGGGAAGTTTGGCATGGATCCAACGGACTGTTTGAGGGGTGGGCAGTATATACGGACGGGTCCAAGATGAATACTGACACTGGGGCTGGTGTTTTTATTGCTGACACTGACGTGAAAAGGTCATTCAGACTCCCGGATGAGTGCAGTGTCTTCCAGGCTGAGATCCTAGCGATCCGGAGGGCGCCGGAAGTGATACTGGATCAATGGGGGACAATGTGGTGACAATCTACGTCGATAGTCAGGCTGTGCTCTGTCAAATTATACGGTGCGATCGTGCCTGGTTGCACGGTGTAGGAATGCTCTGAGAGAGCTCTGGCGGCATTCACAATAAGGCTGTGTTGGGTACCAGGACACTGCAAGGTGGATGGCAACGAGGTGGCTGACGAACTCTGGACTTAGAAGAAAGGGACAGAGGGGTAAAACCCTTATGTCACTTCTATGGGGTGATACGGGAAATATTCCGTGATGCCGTTAACCGGTCCTGAAGGGATAGAACGGATTGCAGGGTGTCGAGGGCCTTATGGCTCGGATTGGACCCAGGGGCAACCAGGGTTCTATTAGGACTGGATAGAAGTAGTCTCAGTACACTTATAGGGTTCCTGACGGGGCATTGGTCTGTTAGGGCTTTTATGGGTAAATGGGACATAGCGATACCGGACTTCTGCAGGCTCTGCGGGGATGCTTAGGAGCTAGAGACGGTTGAGCATGTACTGTGCCACTGTCCTAGGATGCAGGGCACCAGGCATAAAGGGCTAGGGGCTCGATTTCACGACGAACTGGGGTTTATCACTGGATGTAATCCAACCGATCTACTGGGGTTTGTCAGGGAAATAAGGCGGCTGTTTCTGTTGGGGGGACCATAGGGGGGATTTGCCCTATGCGGTTTTCTACTTTTCTTCTTTACTTCTCTTTTTTCCTCTTTTCTCCTGTACTGAAGGGATTCACAATGGACCTCATTGGTCTCCGAGTGGATGTGCGCCCTTGGGTGCATAACCCTTTTAACCTAACCTAACCTTGTTCAATGAACCTACGTTAAACAAAAGCATTAGTTCAACAAACTTTTTGTTTTGTGCAAAAAAAAAATGCGCTTAGTAATATGGTTTTGTTGCATAATGTTATTTACTTACTTAAATATTATTTACTCGTGTTGTGGTAAACTTAAAAGTTAATTTTTAAAACAGTTTTTTAAATCTGAACTTAATAAATTTGTGTTCATTGCATTGCGGCATGGTGATAGTGCAAAGAACAATACAAAAAGGGCAGGTGTCGAAGAAAGAGACATAAAAAACGCAACAGCTTCCGTCTCGTGACATAGTACTCTGTGTATAGTACTCTGTGCCCAGTGATGCCAACTTTTTTGGAGCAAGAAGCACTCTAAAATTTTGAAAAAACACTAAAAATCACTATTGCTAGCAAAAAAAAAAAAGCGTAAGCCGCGCTGAGCCATTTTTTTCAATTTAATCGATAATTAAACACAAAACAAGTTACCAAATATTTAAAAAAAATGGCGATGGCCATTTTCGTACATATCTTTAATTTGGACCATCATAAGTTGAGTTTGAATTGGGTCATAAAACAGTTTTTAAGTAATATTTTGATTTTTGGAAAATATATCACTGCAGACACTAGGTGGTATAGTGTAATCATAACAGCATGAATTATGTCGACAAAGTTCATATTTAATATGAGAAACTGAGTTAATAGAGTTCAAGGATAGTCCGTAGATGTTCTATAAGTGCACCAACGTGCAAGCAGTCCGTTACAGTAAGTTACGGGAACAGCAACGTTCGCCTAACTCAGCCTTTAAATAAAATTTGGAGTTGTTACTTGTTGTAGTACAGATGTTTATTTGGTTTATTTATTATACATGTATATTTTTGTTTACGTTCTTTGGGTTTTGCTACACACACATGCATACAAAACACACCTGTAGGATTTTTATTAGCTAGCTCAACATTTAGTTGACTTTTAGCTAACTTATTTACAACTGGCATCTTAACTAACACATAATTGGTACAGATTTGAGTAAGTTGTTTTTTGTGCAAATAACTTCTTCTCGATAAGTATTGAACTAGTTTTTGGCTAACTCAAAGTTGATGCAGATGTAAATACAACGTTGTACAAAATCTTTGGTAAAAAAAACGTTTTGCTTGTTTTGTGTACTTTTTTAAAGTTAAATAAGAAGCAAAAATTTCCATATTCTATTTTTTAATATTATTTAGTTAAATATGAACATCTCATTTTCCAAGTTATTATTATGAAAACCATATCGGGCATGCTGCTGGTGTCTTATAATTGAAAGTTTTTCAGTTCGCAACTAACTTAAAGTGCACTCAAATTTTATCGCCCAGAAACTAACTAAATTTCTAACTATCTCAATGTCAATAAAATTCGTAGAGTTATTAGTTTTAAAATAAATGTAAGAAAGGAGGATAAGGGACTTCCGCAATGAATTGTCAAAATGAACAGCTTTTAAACTTTAAAAGATGCATTTACAAAGAATAAAAGTATCAAGCAAGAAATTACAAGACCTTAAACCACTTCTTCCACCGGAGTATCATTATCATTTTTTTACAATGAAATTCCATTTGAGAAGTTTCATTTTGTCCTATAGTTCTATTGTTGTTGGTAATGTAATGACCAGGGAAACCAGAAATATTCTCTAAAAACTCGTTTTATGCGCATTAAATATGCAGTAAAAGCTCGAAAATATGCACTGAAAATTTTTTAACATATGCCACAAAAAAATCAAAAATTGCTCAGTTTGAAACAAAATATTTAACATCTAAACACATTTGCATTTAAAAAAAAAAACAATCTTAAACAATCCTAAAACGCCCATATGAGATTTTCGCAAATGTGAGCCGATTCGAAAAAAATTTAATTTACAATAAAATATTTTTGCGGCGAATTAAAGCTAAATACCAACATTTATTAGATACATAGTTTACTGCCAAAAAGTCTAATTTGGAAAGAAGTATATGTGAAATTATAGACCGCTTCTCACCATTTACTTAGACTTCGTCCTTAGTGCAAATTAGATGTATTTATTTACCAAATTTGAACAAATTATCTACAAAATTGCAACTTGAGCATAAATTTAACATGGGCAGAAAACAAGCCAGACGGACGGATAGACGTCGTTAGTTTACCTTAAAAATTGATTATATGTCAGTGGGTTTTTACCGACATCGAGAACCGTTATAACAATTAACAGTAAATCTTCGGTCGAGAGACCACATTTTTGGTGAACTGGTTAAATTTTCAATACTGGTGGTGTAAGAGAAACGTTTTACCTAAAAAAACACAAGATGTCTTTTAAAATAAAATAAAGTACTGCCGAACAGTACGTACCATACAAATGAATTCCTCACCCTTACACTTGTACACAAAAGTGGTTGTGTTGGCATTTGAAACAGCGACACAAGCCGCTCCATCTTCCATAGTGTAACATTTTAAATCGTTAATGCGTTCCTGGGCAGCCTAGGTACGATGTATAGCAGTGGTTAGATTGTCCTGCCACTGTGAATTTTAGTAACAAACAAGAGATGACTATCGATTTTGGTAACTTTTTTGAACAAATCCGTATCAACTTACTGGCCAAATAATTGCACGTCATTAAAATGCATAAAACTTGGAAGAACATTGCTTCAGAAATGTATATGTTTAAAAATCGAAGATAATTAAAAATTTAATGACAATACAACAAATGAATTCCTCACCCTTACACTTGTGCAAGGGTGAAGCTCGAAAGTGTAACTCGAAAAAACATTTTTCTCATTCAAGGACGGGACAGCCTAATGTTCACAAGAATGTGTATTATTATTTTTTGTTTATTCGAAAAGAATGAATTTAAATAATGAAAATAAATAAAACACAATTGTTATATTTATTTTTTTTAGCCTTTCATTAGCTGCGTTCGAGAACACAAAAGCTTTTACTATTTTTTACTGAACTTTACTTCATTTTACTAAATTGCGTTCGCGTACACAAAATACAGTAAATGAGAACACAAATTGAGAGCGTAAAGTGACAGTTCTTGACTGAGTACTTACAAATTTTTACGTCAGAAATTTTTGCAGTAAAATTTAGTAAAACAAAAAAACATATGTTTCAAAAGGTAAACAAACAAAAGTTGCAAACAAAAAGCATACAAATTGTAAAAAAATTGTTTAAAAAAAGAAAAGTTGAAATAAAGCTAATATAAAAACAAAAAATTAATAATTATTAATTAATTAAACTTGTTTGTGAAGAATTTATATGGCTAAATACCAACTTTTGAAACTTTGTTTTGTTATGTTAATTTTTTGGAGTTGTTAAAGTGTCAAGTACTCGGGTACTTAGAACAGCCCTTGTTTTTAAAGTTATCAATAGTGAAAAAATTATTCGTGCACTATTGATCAAATTTAGCCGGACACAAATTAGATAAAAATCAAAATCACAAATCAAATAAAATAAAAAACAAACAAATATGAAAGATTACATAAAATAATTTACATATTTGTATTTTCCAAAAATATTCGTGTTATAAAAAGTATTTAATCGAGTACCGATAAGAAAACGAGTTAAGTAGTCAAAAGTGCAAACATTTTTCAACAATTCAATTATTTGCCATCAGCTGTTGCCTTTATTTTACGAATTTTTACAAATTTTGCGTTCGCGTACTTTTTTGGACAACAGCTTTTTGTGAGAGCAGGAGGCTTATTCTGAATTGCGATGCGATAATCAATGCGATGCGAAAACACATAAATGCGAACAATTGCTATTCTGTATTGCGATATTCGCAGTTTTTTTTAATCGCATTTCAAATGCGAAAAGGTGGCAAGTCGGTATTCTACATTGCGAAAACAAATGTCAAATTCGCAAAATTTATTCGACAACAAAATAGCATTCGCAAAGTACAAACATGTAAGTGAAAGATAATATTTTATTTATTTATTCATCATATATTATTTATTTAATTCAGGGAAGCAAGCAATAAGACCATCAAACCGCGTCAATTTGAAATAATGATAGAATTTATGAATAAGCACAGCCAATTGGCAAGAGGCCATTTGAACACACAACGCACGTGCCACAGAATCATTTTTTCTTATTTTTTTTTGTCTTACAGAATGTCCTAAATAAATTTTATAAACAATTTTCACAGCCACAAACAATTTTTTTATTTTTAATTTGACTTTTGTTGACACTGACATTTATTTGAGCAGCGTTGCCACGATTTGAAATAAATTGCGAATGCGATTGCGAAAGTCTAACAGAATACCAATTTTCTTTCGCATCGCATTGATTTTCGCATCGCAATTCAGAATAAGCCTCCTGATTTTTAAGTTTACTCATTTACTGCATTTTACTGTAAAAGTACTCAAACGCACCTACTGTTTTCGTTTTATGCAGGGCTGCCAGATAAACTTGTGAAAAATCGTTCATTTCCTAAGAAACAAATAAAATAAGTTGCCTTTTTTGTTTTAAAAAAATCGGACAGTTTAAAATTAATTTTAACAAAATAGTTGAATGTTTTGATCACATAAAGAAATGTATTTAATAATCCAAGGAAATAAAAATTAAACAGCTTTCCCTCGAAATTTTGTTTTGCCGATACATTTTTAGGGAACAGACTAGGGTTGCCATTCTTGAAATCAAAGAAATCAGTACATAAGAGAAAAAAAATCAGTACAATTGCATAAAAAACAGTACATTTACTTTTTTAATATAAAATTGTATATTAATAACATAAAAAGTTTTAATCTTTTTTAAACCAAAACTTGAATTCAGTCTATAATTTGAACAGTGACAAATTTTAATTAATTAAACTGATTTTTTTCAAAATAATAATTCAATTCCGTATATATTTTTAGCGGAAATACAAAGTGAACAACAAAAAAATCTAAAACACAACAAATTAAAAAATTCGATTCTTAATTTCTTGTTAGCTACTTGGTTTAATCTCTTTCAAAGAAACATTAGTTTTATTAAAAGCAAAAAAAAATCAGTTCCTTTATTCTATTATATTTTTTGAATATATGTCAACATAAAATTAAATAAAAGTAGTTTTTTGCTATATCTACCAGCATAATTAATTTTTTTGTCTAATTTAACCGAGAACAGCTTCAAATAGGTTTGCTAGCCATTTTCACTTAGAACTCTTCTATAAAATACTAAAATTTAAATTTTCTCAAAAATGAATTTTATGACATTGGCCTTTTTAGCAACAAGCTACAGATATAAGGACAACAATGTTAAAAAACAAATTAAACACTTGAAATAACGAAGCTTGTTATGTATTTATCTTCAAGATAATTTAAAAAAATTATTTAAAAGTGACTTAAAACTAATTACTATTAATAATTCTAATTATTGCAAAAGGCACAATCGGTTTTCAGACGATCTTATACTATTTATTTTTATAAATAATATATTTACATACACATGTATGGGCATAAATATTTACAAAGTTACAAGTTAAAAATATTTATGGCGTTTTTGTACATTGCCCCAATTTTTTCCTGTCTTCAGTCTTCAAGAAATTGTAAAACTCATTACAACTATAACTAAAGTTTGTCTTTATCTTCAACTCACCTTCTAGGTTTTATATAAGGAGCATGTTACTCTCTTTTCTCCACTTTGAGAACTAAAGACTCGTTCTGAAAAGCGTTTGAATGTGGAATGGAAGAAATAAAATAACACATTTCCTCAAATTGGTTAATGCACCACCATTTAGAAACACTTTCCATTTTTCTTCTACTGTCTTCTTTTTTCGTACTGATTCGGCAAAAATCTTTAATGTTAATAACTCATCGATAAGGACATCTATATTAATATTTGTATCGCAAACAATTTGACAATATGACAAACTATATACTGACCATAATTAATATTTAATAACAGTACAAAAACAGTACATTAATGAAAAAATCAGTACATTTGCGTACTGATTTGCTTGTAATGCATAAATCAGTACTTTGAACAAAAAACAGTACATGTACTGATAAAAACAGTACGAATGGCAACCCTAGAACAGACAAACAATTTCGAGGATAATTTTTACAATAGGGATAATATAAAAACTTAAGCTGCCTTGTTTCTTAAGAAATATTTTTGGTGTTGCCTAATACACAAACATAAAAATATTTAAAATTGTTTTATTTCGAAGAATGAATAATATCGTCTCTAAAAAAATCAACAAATCGGCCTTTTGCCAATTTCGGAACAAAAAATCGTCAAATCTGGCTGCCTTATTTTTATTATATCTATATCTTTCGCTTGAATTTAATTTGACAGTCCCCATTTAGACAGGAAACATTTGGAAGGAAAACATCTGAAATTCTCTTTTGTTTTATCATTCTCGGTCACATAGGCGAACATGTTGCCGGAAACATTCTGTAAGTGCCTATTTAGACAGGGAAAGATTTTGTTTGATAGCAAATTACGGGTGAGGAAGAGAATGGTTTTTGTGTTCGGTACTCGGCGACACGCTTTGTTCTCATTTGCTTTGCTTTTTGACAAAAAAAAAAAGCAACAATATTAATAGAATGTTGCCGGCAACATGTTCGCCTGTGTTACCGAGAATGAAAAAACAAGAGAATTCCAATGTTTTCCTTCCAGATGTTCGCTCGTCTAAACTCGACCTTACTATTGTAGCTTTTTTGTCAAAAAGTAACGCAAATGTCAACAAAGAAAATGAGAACAAAGCGTGTCGCCGTGTACCGAACACAAAAACCATTCTCCACCCGTAATTTGCTATCAAACAAAATGTTTCCCTTTCGTAAATGTGCACACACTGAATTACTGGAAGTTTTACAGTTAAAACAGAATTTGTGTTGTCTGTCACAGATTACTGTGTTGTCTGTTCTTGCATTCAAATACAGAAACACTTGTTTCTCACAAATCTAGAAACGATGGAATTTTTTGTTTCATTTTACGATGCGATGCGATACTGGATATTTCTTGCTGGACAGACGAAGTTTTTGGCGAGTGAGATTCCAACAAACTTCATCCGTCCAGTAAGAAATGTCCAGTGTAAATTGCGACTAATATGCAACTTTAAAATCGAACCTTTTAAAATGTACATAATTTATTGAAAAAAAAGTAGTATAATTTAAAGTGCTAATAACCACCTCTACTTGGTGGTGGTGCTCCTCTTAACATTCCCGGGGGAGGACCTCGCATTGGTGGCGGAGCTCCGCGACCCATAGCCCCTGGCATTGGTGGAATTCCGCCTGGAATCATGGTCGGAGGCGGCCCTCCCATCATTGGCGCTCGAGGTACCCCTCTACCCATAGGTGCCATGTGTTGCTGAGCAGGTCCACCAACACCCCGCACTGGTCCTTGAAGGCCTGCTGGAACAGATGTTATATTAACAGGAACGCCCCTACCAGAAGCTCTTCCCATTCCAGGACCTGGTGCTGCTCCCGGAATCGGTACTCGTGGCAAGCCTTCTTCAGGTGGCGGTGGACCTTCAACTGTAAGTGAAACAATATTTTCTCCGCGCAATAAAACGAAGCCCAATACACGTTTTTCCTCTCTTTCTGGAACTTTAGCATTTTTAGAACGTATTTTCCTGAACTCCTCACAATCTCCAAGTATAAGATTCATGTGTTTATCAAAAGCCTTAAAAGTTCCAATAAATGTACGCGAATCTTGAAGAACTATACGCACCCGGTAGTTTAGGTGCTGTATCATTTTATTATTTTTTCCAATGGTCTAAAAACGAAACCAAATCAATGAAGGTTACAATACATTTTAAAATTTTTACCATTTTTATCTCCTATTTGTTTTTTTTTTTAAATATTACTTTAACAAGCGGCTTTAAGAACGCTTATGCTGTTTTTACTGGATGTTCAATTAAATGAATTTGCAGAATGAAGATGCCAGATATTTTTACTGACAAACGGTTTTGACGATCCAAACTAAAGTTACCCACCGTAGCACATTACCATGTTTCGACAAATGTTGCTACGTGTGTGGGGATGTTTCTGGTTGAAATTCTTGCTACCTTTTTGGTTTCTCAAATATCAAACATTTTTGATATTTTATGTTTCCGAACACAAGTTTCATCGTGTGTGGCGATGTTGCCTGTTTTTTCTTTCTCATTCTGTTGAAAGCAGCTGTACAGTGAAGTACTTTTGCAACTCTCGGACAAAAAATATGAAGAAAGAAATCGGAAAGTGGCAACAATTGCAAATTGTGAGAGTTGGAAAACAATTATAATTGAACATTAAATTTTTCCAAATTTATGGGACATAAAATATGATAGGTATACAAAGAAAATAAATAATTTTTTTTTTGTGTTTTGTAGTTGTATATTCAAAAAACACGCAATACTGATGTTTCGTTTTTAGTGTAATCGTCTGTGGTAAAAACTGAAACATAAATAGTAACACGTGTTGCATCGTCTGTGGGTACCATTATGCTTTGCACAGACGAGGCAACATTAGTCGAAATATTTGTTACTACTTACACAGGGTCTCCACCTGAGATAATATCTGATATAATATGTGAGAGAACGTCGGCAGAATGAGAGAGCACATTTCTTCATGTTAATCTTAATCTTAAACAAGGGGAACATGTATCTTAAAAGATTTCATAATTTACTGATTTTCGTACAGTAAACTTGTGGCGTTTTTTTCTTTGTTTTTAGTATATATTATTGTTTTTCAAGCACTTTTTACAAGATTTACACTATTTTCACTAAACAAATTAAACATTTTAATATTAGTTCATATGTATGTATGTATGTGTATTTTTGACAGCTTATCTTATAAGATAGTTGTTATAAGATTTATCATAACAACTGTCTCATAACATTTATTAAAATATTAATACTAACACTATTTGAGAGTCCACACGTAAGATACTACTCTCTGCGATTGAATTTGACGTTTGCTGATATAAAAATCTTATATCTTATCTCAGGTGAAGATCCTGTGTTATGTTTCAGTTTTTACCACAGACGATGACACTAACAACGAAACATCAGAATTGCGTGTTTTTTTGACTATACTACTACAAAACAAAATAAATTAATTGTTTTTGTTTTTATATCTATCACATTTTATGTCCCATAAATTTGGAAAAAATTATATTCAATAATAATTCTCATAATTTCCAATTGTTTTAATTTTCCAATTTCTTTCTTCACGTCTCATCAAATAAAGAATGTCCTGTTTATCAACATAAACTTAACATTAAAAAGAAAATACTAGGTTTAATTGTTTAACAATCACAGAAAATTAAAGGTATCTACACAAACATATGTGGTTTAATTAACAACTACAATCAACTGGAAATAGTTGCTAATGAACAAAACCCAGAATTTATAATATTAACTGAAACTCATTTTACAAAAGATGTAGAAGGAGAAATACAAATTAAAGAATATAATCACTATAGTACTTATTCAAATTCCAGTAGAACAGGGGTAGTTGGTATATATTTTAAAAAACAATGGGACGTGAAAAAAATTTATGAGAATACATTGGACTCAAATTTTTGGATAAGTGCGTATATGACAAAAATTAAGAATAAACAATTCATTGTAATGGCTGCGTATAGATCACCAAGTAGCAGTGAAGCTGAATTTTGTGAGGTATTTTAAAAAGTACTGGAAGATATATGTGAAGCAGACTACGACATAATAATAGCAGGTGATTTAAGCATTGACTGGAGCGAAGAATATACATATTCTTTTTTTTTCTCAGTATTTATTTATTGAATCTTCATATATTAAATATGAACTAACAATAATTAATCAAATCTTATCCTAATATTTACTTTATGTCCTGCCAGTGCCAGACAAAAAGATTTAGTCATCACGGTTTCTGTTCACATATGTAGGTGTTTATCGCTCATCTGATTGGGGGAGTGCTGCAGTGTCTCTTCTCCTTAATCGAGTGTGGCCGCCATAATTTAAAATATTTCGAGCTAATGGATTTGGGTGCAGTTCCAGCCTTTTTAAATATTTTACTGCATATTTCGTTATCATAGTTTTTACCAATGGCACATTGAGATCCTTGTGGATATTTGAGTTTTTGACATACCAGGGAGCGGCTGTTATTATTCGAAGGAGTTTATTTTGGCGCCTTTGAATTTTTTCGATATTAGAAGCCGAGGCAGTGCCCCATAACTGAATACCGTAGCACCAAATTGGCTTTAAGATAGAGTTGTAAAGTAGAAGTTTGCAATCGAGACTAAGAACAGAATTTCTTCCAATGAGCCAATTAATTTGAATTGCTTTTAGTTTCATTTGCGTCAATTTTGCTTCTATGTGCCATTTCCACGTTAAACGCCGATCTAGATGTATACCGAGGTATTTTACATGCGAGTGTTGGGGTATTATTTGATTATTGATTTTAATAGGGGGGCATGTTTCCCGACGCAATGTGAATGTTATATGTGCGCATTTTTGCTCATTAATCTTTATCCTCCATTGTTTTAACCACCTTTTAGGGAGATCGATTATTCGACTTTTTTCAATAACCGGTTTTCGAATATTACGAATAGTTGCTAGTTTAAAAAACCCGGATTTCGGTTAAGCAATTTATAAATAACCGGTTAACCGGTTTTAATTCGAAAACTTAAAAACACAAAAATCAAATAAGTTTTTAAAATAAAACGTTAATTTGAATAAAAACAAAACAATTTCAAAGGTAAGGAACCAACAAAATACATAGATATGACTTAGATTAGAAGACCTAACAAATATTTTACGATAAAATCCAAGAAAAGTGAGACCAGTAAATTTATCAAACTTTAGCTAAATTTTCAACAATTGTGTATTGATTTACTAAACTTTATTTGTAAGAAGATATTTGTATAATGTAATTTAGAAACTGTTGAAGGATATTTGACATACGTTTTGCAAAAGCAAATAAATTGTAGGAATTTTATAAAGTTATTATTTGAAATATTCTCTCAAATTTATTTTGAATGGCTTTTAATTCTACGAGTATATAAATCAACCATATTTTATAAAAGTTGCAAACGCCAGGATTATCTACTTCAAATTATTTTGTTTCAGCATTATAGAAACGAATAGTGAACTGAACATTCTTTTTTGTGTAAAATATTTGTCAATTCGTCGACTACAATTTAAAACATTGTATGACATTGTTTGATTTCTTCAATTTTGTTTTTTAGTTCTTGGTGTTATAATAAATAAAACTGGTAGAAAATTTTCCCATATCGTTGATTCCGTCGTAATGTTCTAGTTTTCAGCATGAAGAGATGCTCGAACTACTTAAGAGTTTTTAGTGCCTTATCGGGCATTTCGTCCTCGGCAGCACAACGGGCTAATATTTGACAATGATTAATTTTTTGCAGCGTATTTTAGTAAAGTAAAGTATTATTTGTCGCCTCCTTAGAACTACTTCGAACGGAGTTAAGTTTCATTTGGATCACATTTATGTCAAAGATGTATACTAATTAAAGGCGATTAATAAGTCGTGATATGGAAGAACCTTTGTAACTTATCATTTTAGGGCACTTCAAGCACCTTATATCTAGAGATAACCTTTATATAAAAATATATTTAATATTTAGAATACTCTTGCACAAATTACTATTTACTTTTTAACTGCACACGTTTTTTTAGTATTTTGAATATTTTTTGGTTTTTTTTCTAAAAAACCACACGCTGTTATAAGCGATTTGTATTTATGGTGTTCATAATGTTTTTGACCTTTGTTACATTTTGTTTTGACATTCTTCATAAAAAGTTTAAGTTTGGCCAATATTCGATTAGAAAATACTTAAATTGCGGGTACATCTACAACACGAATAAGGAAAATGTATATAAATTACACATTACTAATATAACCGGTTTTTTATACCAAAATAACCGGTTTATTCGATATTCGAAAAATGGGAATTTTAAAATAACCGACTTGGGCAAAGCTAAAATAACCGGTTAAAACCGGTCGAATAATAACCGTTCGATCTCCCTACCACCTTTCCAGTTCAAATATGTGATCCTGTAAGTAACGAGATGCTTCTTGACAGTTTTCATGTACGCTTAGGAAAGCTGTGTCATCCGCAAATGTTGAGGTATGTGTGTAGCTGTTTGTTGGCATGTCCGAAGTATAAATGAGGTACAATAGAGGGCCCAGGATGCTGCCTTGTGGGACTCCAGCGTTAACTGGCTGAGGAGAACTTAACAAATCGCCTTCTTTAATAATAAATTGACGACCGACTAAGTAGCTTCCTAACAGCTTGTGTATGTTTGCTGACAAGTTTTTGTAATTTCAGTAGTACACCTTCATGCCAGACTTTATCAAAAGCTTGAGACACATCGATGAAGAGTGCTGAGCAATATTTTTTTTCTTCAAAGGCTTTTCTTATTACATTTACTATTCGATGAGTTTGTTCAATTGTGCTATGCTTTCTTCTAAACCCAAATTGATGATTAGGAATACATCTATTTTCATTTAAGATCGGCGTTAATTTTGCCACTAGTAGTTTCTCAAATAGCTTTGAAATATTAGATAATAAGCTAATAGGCCTGTATGACTCAACTTTTGTGTGATCCTTTCCTGGCTTTGGTATCATGGTTACTAAGGAAACCTTCCATTTCTGAGGGTAGTATTGAAGGCGTATAATAGCATTAAAAATAAAAAGAATAATTTTCTTTGCTGTACTTGGTAGCTCCAAAAGCATTTTATTACTGATCTTATCAATACCGGGTGCTTTCTTGGTGTTTAAATCACAAATAGCCTTTTCGATTTCTCTAAACTCGAATCTTAGGGGAATAGCTGCTCTAACACTTACAGGCGGTAAATCGACTGCTATATCGTGAAATATATTATGGGTAAATACATTTTTCAGATGATTAGCAAACAGATTTCCTTTTTCAATATCATTTCTTGCCCAACTTCCATTCAAGTTTCTCAATGGTGGCTTAGAGATAACTGGTCTATTGAGGCTTCTAGCTGCACGCCATAATGAGTAATCTGATTGTGGAGTTGCATCAAGTCCCTTGAGATATTTTTCCAGGGAAGCCGTTTTCTGAGACTGCAGCAACTTTCTCAGCCTTTTTGTGCACTCTTTTAATAAAGTCTTAAGTTGGGGGGATCTGTGCAATTGCCACTCTCTACGAACTCTCCTTTTTTCAGTCAATAGACGCTCGACATCTGTAGAATATATGATTTTGTTTTTGGGTTTTTTGAGTGTTATGCTGGAATGTTGAACAGCTAGTTTGAGATAACTGTCTAAGCGGAATATTTTCTGTGCAATGGGCACTCAGATATTTTTTATATTTTAACCAATTTATTTGTGAGGCTGATGTCGATAAGTAACCAGACGGAGATACGATTCTATTTGGATTCATTATAGTAACAATTGTAGGTGTGTGATCGGAAGATAATTCTAGGGACGCTTCCACATGAATCGTGTCTATGGGGATGTTATTAACCACGCCAAAATCTATGACATCTGGAACTTTTTGCTGATCAGTAGGCCAATATGTTGGTTGTCCGCTCGCGACCACATTTAGGTACATTTACAAATTGTGTTAAACAAAACACGACCCTTAGGTGTAATAAGTCGTGACCCCCAGAAAGTGTGTTTAGCGTTATAATCCCCAGCAGCCAGGAAGCAGGGTCCTAATGATTTGAAATATTTATTATATTGGCTTTCTGATATTGAAAATCTAGGTGGGGAGTATAATGATGAAATTACTATGTTTCGAGATAATTCCTCAACGCAAATGCTCGTTGCTTGGAGATAATCTTCACGATGATCGCACATTAGGTAGTGTTTTACTCGGTTTTTTATCAAAATGGCAGAACCTCCACAAGCTCTACCTCGAGGGTCCTTGGTATCATATAATATATTACCATTGATTTTAAACGTGTTTCTTGAGGTCAGATGGGTTTCAGAAACCATCATAACATCAATTTGTTTATTTTTAAGGAAGTATTCTAGTTAATTTTTATGTTGGCGGATGCCGTTTGCGTTCCAAAAGCAAATTTTTAAACAGTTCATGGCTTGTTTATTACAGCTTGCAATAACATCGATTGCATTCTTAACATTTCCTGCATCATATTACCCATTGTGTTTGTAAAGTTATTTACTGTTTGTACTAATGTTTCCATGGTTTTCTCTAGACGACTTAAGTTAGAAACTGGAGTTTCATCATTATTTGGCAACTCACCTTGCATTGGCATATGGTTTGATTTTAGGACGTTAGCGTAGGATGTTCTGTTATTACTAGGCTGCGGTACCTGAACGTCATTAATGTAAACTTGATTTGTTGCCTGCATTTGAGGGGGATTAGGTTTCGGTCCAACCGAGCGCTTGACGATTGAGTATACAGGGCATCCTCTATAGTTGGCCGTGTGATTACCACCACAGTTGCTACATTTTTTACATTGGGGTCGTTTTTAGACTTATCGCAGAGAGCTGTACCATGTAATTCTCCACATACGACGCAAACAGGGGTTAAATGACAATATGCCTTAGTGTGACCATAATATACATATAAAACCAGAATGGAAAGTATTTTAAATGATAACGGAATGAAACAAATAGTGAACGAATATACTAGAATCGCACAAAATTCAAGGACTATAATATTCTATGTAATAACAAACAATGCCAACGTAAAAGCAAACATAAACAATGAGAATAAAATAGCAGACCATGAAGCAATAGACATAGAAATTAAATGCATAAATGAAAATCACAATTATGTTATAAAAAAAAAACCAGTTGAAATTTTTAAACACAACAAAAATATATTTAATAGAGAACTTAGTACAATGTTAGAGTGTAATGACAACGATAATGTGAATGAAAATGTGAATATAATTGATACATGTCTTGAAAACACAAATAAAAAGTTCACAAACAAGAAAACTATTAATGTTAATAATGATATTAACAAATGGTTTAGTGATGAACTTAGAATACTCAAGAGAGAAAAAATTACGAAATACCTACATAATTGCTAAATCTGAAAATACAGACAATGCATGGAATAACAATAAGATAATACGAAATGAGTACAAAAATAAGATTGAAAATGGTAAAAATAATTATGTTAATGAATAAATAAATAATGCCAAAAACCAGAAACAAATGTGGAAATAAATAAAAGACTTAGTCCTTAAGAAAAATTCAAATGTGATAAAAACTGTGATATTTAATGATATAGAGTATAAAGATAACTATGAAATCGCTAACCAATTTAATAATTATTTTGTTTAGAGTATTAAGTCAATAAGAGATACAATAGCAAACGTGCAATATGCAAATACAGTGCCTGTGTTATATTCTAGATTTAAATTTCAATCAATAACTATAATGGAACTTAAAAACGTTTGTAAATTTAAAGAACAAGCCAGACTTCAGTTAAAATAATCTTAAACAACTGGAACATTATAGGTAAAAATTTGCTACAAGTTATAAATAAATCCCTTCAAACTGGCATATTTCCTGAAATTTGGAAATATTCAATGGTAACACCAATAGCAAAAGTGTCAAAAACAAATAAATGTGAAGAATTCAGGCCAATAAATACCTTAAAAACTTGTGAAAAAATTATAGAGAAAATTGTCAAAAAACATTTAGAAAAATATATGGAACAACATAATTTGATATCTAACTACCAATCTGGTTTTCGTAAAACATACTCATGTGAAACCGCAGTTAATTATGTTATTAATAAATGGAAGTATCGAAATGCAAAAAAAGATAATGGCAGTTTTTTTGGACTTTAAAAGGGCATTCCAGACTATTGATATAGAATTATTGATTGAAAAACTTAGGTAGGTAGGTAGGTAGAAAGGCTGGTATGAAGTCTCCTTCACACCCTCACCCATAGACCAATATGGTCCATTGTGATGCCTTGTTTAGAGAGAAATAGCTGAAAAAGAAGGTGAAGAGAAACAGCAAAAGCATTAGAAAAGATAAGGATAGATAAGAAAAGGAAGATCTGACCAAACCCGAAAGAAAAGCCTCACTCAATACAGCACTAATCCGCCCTATGTACGGTTAGCTCCCAGTCTCCTGCTGCGCTGCCAGGTCATCCCCATTACGAATCCTATTAGACTCTCGAGCCCACAGCCCGGGACGTACCCTAATTCTCCTAGGAAACTGCTGCCCAGCCACCTCAGCCTGCTGCACTGTAGCCTGGGACAGCGGCACAAAATGTGTTCAACCGTCTCCAGCTCCTCCGGGTCCTCACACAACCCGCACATATCCGACACGTCGGATCCCAACCTCATCGCCATCCTGCCTATCATGCAATGACCCGTGATGATTCCTATTATGGTCCTCAAGCAGACCCTACTTCTGCCCAGCAACAACTCCGAGTCGGACTTCCTAAGCACCGGCCAAAGCGTCCGTGATACCCGGCAGTCCGTTCGGTTCCCCCAGGCCCTATTGGTCACGTCCAGAATCCATTCCCTAATCTTTCCAAAGTAGAAGCCTATTGGAGGCCTAACCGCCTCTGAGCATCAGAGTTATCCATTCGACCAGGAACAGTGGAACGCCTAGATCCACCAATGCCTGCCTAATAGCCTCTATCTTCAAATTGTTGAAGGCGCCCTCTATATCCAGGAATGCCGCCAAAGTGTATTCCTTGTTTCGCAATCTACATAACCCACCACATCATGAAGCGCACTCTCCACAGATCTACCCTTAAGATAGGCGTGTTGAGCGCCGCTGATGATGCCGGCGTCAATCTTAGTCGTCAGATGTAGATCAATCAGTCTTTCCAACGTCTTCAAAAGAAAAGACGATAAGCTGATTGGTCTAAAATCCTTGGGTTTAGAGTGACCGGTTCTTCCCGCCTTGGGTATGAAAACCACCCTGACCTCCCTCCACCCTTTAGGAATGTGCCCGTTCAGCACACAGACCCTAAACAGTGATGATCTCCCGATATTCTGTAACATCGCCGGAAAGATACCGTCTGGTCCTGCCGATTTGTAAGACCCAGAGGTATTAACCGCCCATGTCACTTTATCCAAGGTGATCATGTCCCCCACCGTCTCTCTCTCCTCACCGCCCGAGCCTGACCCAGAGAAGGGGTTACCACATTCAATCTGTTCCCCACTCCAGGATCCACACATCCCGGAAAGTGAGTCTCCATTAGCAGACAAAGAGATTCAGAGCTAGATTCCGTCCATGAGTTGTCCGGTCTCTGAATAAATCCCGGGACTACAGGGTCCTTGGATAAAATTTTCCTGAACCTGGACATCTCATTTACAGATTCCACTGACTCGCTAAACTTGACCCACGAGTCCCTTTTCGCTCTCCTAATGTCTCCCTTATATCTATTGTAACTCAATCTGAAGTTACTCCAATATTCTTCCCTACGCGTATACTTCGCTTTATTGAACAACCTTCTGACAGTGGACCTTTGAGTCCTCAACTCGTCTGTCCACCATCTTGGTTGTGTGCGCTTGCCCGGAAAGTTCAAAGTACAGGATCGCTCATAACTACTAGTCAGTACCTCCGTGAAGGTGCTCACCAGTTGCTCTACACCGGTCGAAGTCGACCTCCAGTCGTGTGTAACTTTAAGGTTACTTTGCACCAATCTCGAAAAGTAAACCCAAACCGTCCTTCTCGGATTCCTATACGGACACCTTTTCGACCTCTCAAACATTAGATTAAAGGACAGGCGACTATGGTCAGAAAAGGAAAAACCCAGGTCCACCCTCCAATCCTCCACTAATTCCCTACAGTTCGTCAATGTCATGTCTATTACTGCCTCCCTATCCCTAGCTCTGACCATAGGTGTATTCCCCCTGTTACAGATATAAAGATTGCTGGCAATAATAAAGTCAAACATAGACTCACCTCTTTTGTTGATGTCGGCACTTCCCCATTGGGTATGGTGTGTATTGGCGTCACACCCTAGTACCAGCCTCGAGCCACTTCTGCCTGAGTACTCCACCAACTCTCGCACTTTTTCACCAGGTGGATCGGTAGCCTCGTATGGCAAGTATACCGATGCTAATGCCATTTGTCCTTGGCCTCTCCTGTCACAACCGTGAGGTCTCCATTACTGTAAGAATGAGAAAACTTATACTCAGTTCTCGCCAAAATACAAGTTCGTACCTTCTCATCTGTGTGGGGTACGAACAATGTAAACCCCGTAACCCTTAATCCAACTACCCGGTTTTTGTTAATCCAGGGCTCTTGGATTAAGGCCACGTCCACGTTGTTATCGATGAGGTGGGTTACTAATTCGGTTGAGGCTGCTTCACAGTGGTGCAGGTTTATCTGCATCACTTTCAACCTCTTAGGGTATATCATTTTTAGGAAACCTAAATTTGATAGACCCCAACCCGAATATTGCAACCCCTCTTATCGATTCCAGCTTTTTAAGAGACTCCCAGTCCACTGCGAACCTGAAGTCTCTTCCCTGGTTCTCTTTACAACCCAGTGAAGGTACCAACTTCCACTGGCTTGTATTGAGTCCCTTGTTCTGGTTGGCCAGTACCCCCAGTATGACCTCCACCGGTTTTATAGGTGGAGGTATTCATATCAATGACAGCCGCTAGAATACGGTCCTTACTCGACGACTCCTTTAGTTTTTTTTGACGTGGAGGGGTGGTCCTCTCTGGAGCCAGTCCTCTTATTGATCTCCTTATGGGGATCTTAAAGAGAACTGACCACAGTCTGACCAGTCCTCTTAGCCGCAGGGGATTTCTGGTCATCACCAGACCTCACTCGCTTAACTACCCCCTTTTTGGGGCCCTTTGCAGAGCTCTGTCGATGATCACCCGATTTCCTTGCAGATGTTGACTGGTTTGTCCTGGCAACCCTTCCTTTAGTGACTCCTTTTTGGGAGTGACTATCGGAAATTACCAAGACATTTCCAGCCCTCATCGCGCGACTAGTAGTGGTTAAATCGTTCTCAGGCCTAGCTCCCTTAACTGTGACCATACTGTCACGATTAAGAGGGCCAGGTGTTGAACCTTTACCCTCCTTTTTCTTATCCTCTGTTTTATTCGAGGATTCATCAACAGGGGTACTGGGGATTTGCTGTCTTTACGGACAACATTTGTATCCCCAGCAGCCCTTGCTGTGTATCCCGCAGGATAGGGAAGCCCTAGGATGGCACCTACAGATCCGTGGATTCTTTCGAATCTAGCAACGTTCTTTCGGTGCTTCCTCAGCAGATGCCTATCCCACCCATCGTGCATTGAGGAGTCTTTCTTAGCTATCTCTTCCAGAAAGGCTAAGGAGGCTCTCACACCACTCTTGGCTTTTTCGTAGCTCGTTCGGCTATCTGACGTGACCTGTTCTGTCGCATCTTGCCGAACAACGAGTTTTGATACACTCGCCAATCCTCTCTCCATCCCGAGTGTGACTCCGGAAGTCGATGGCCCAACCCTATGGCCCTCATCATGAGCCGAAATCAGTGTTATTTCGTGCCCATCATCAGATCCCAGAGTTAGGTCACCGAGTCTTTCCGATGCCCCTGTACGAGACGGAGAGTCGATTGGCGAGTCTATCCTGTCCGTCTCTGTCATGACTGTCAGTTCTGTCATTAACTGACTCTCTTGCAGCAGAATATCTCTGTGAATACCCAGCAAGTCGGAGTCCGAATCTGACCCTGAACCTGCTGAGCTGACAGAGACATTCCCTGCGCCAACTTCTTCATTCGTTTTTTAATTATTTTTTCCAGTTTTGGTCCCACGAGTGTGCACGTATACAAAAGGACCATCTCGCGCAGTGACGGCTTGCGCGGACTAGGCTAGAATTACAACTGACCCTTGCCATCGGCGTCAGAGGGAAGCTGTTTACGACCAGTTTCTTTTACCACTAACTAGCCATTCAGGTCCTCGGCACTGCTATCAATCACCTTGACCTTAAAAGTGGGGGATGTAGGGATTCAAAGGGGGAGTAGGTAGGATTATAGGTAATGAGGATGGGATAGATAACCCTTGGTCATGCTGGCCTTAAAGCTTATGCCTTCAAACTTGTTCCGGTTAGACTTTACCGAATCAAGTTCCAAGACATACACTACCGCCGGCACTTAACAAAAAAACTTAGAGTGTTTTAAATCTTATAAAAAAAACCGGAAACAAATTACAAAAGTAAACGGTGTTAAATCCGAAGAAATTGATATCGAATTTGGGCTGCCGCAGGGTTCTATTTTAGCATTACTTTTTGTAATATATATTAACGATATGCCGAGCATTATAGATAAATGCGAAGAAGTTTTGTATGCTGATGACACTTTAATATATGCTGAAGGAGATGCCGAGATACAATGTAAAGATAACGTGACGCCTGATATTATTTATTTATTTATTTATTTATTTATTTATTAAGTCTACTGACATTCATCTTACAGACTAGTTTACAAAATTTAAAATAAAATAATATTTATTAATATTTATTAATTAAAAATTTGAAATAAATTTAATTTAAACTTATTTTTATCTAAACTAAAATTTAAAAATGGGGAAAAGCTATTACAAAGTTTCAAACATCTTGTAATCGGTTCATTAATTCCGTAATTTGTACGGTGAAAATCTTCATAAAAAAGACGTTCCAAACGCAAATCACGAACAGGAGAATACAAACTCACCAAGTCAGATAACTCCTGACAATGTATTTCATTCGATAAAATATTAAAAATAAAAATTATTGAAAAATAAGATCTACGATCTCTTAAAGATTGTAGGCCTAAAAATTTCCGCCTACTTTCATAAGAAAGTTCATCACAATTCCATGTAATTTTTTTAAAAGCAAATTTACAAAATAACTTTTGAATTCTTTCAATTCTATCAGAGTGTGTTACATAAAAAGGATTCCATATAAGAGAACAGTACTCTAATTTACTCCTTACAAATGAAATATACAAAGATTTTAAAGCAGCATGGTCACTAAAATCTTTAGAATTTCTTTTAATAAATCCCAACATTGAATATGCTTTGGAGGTTATATAGTTAATATGGATATTAAATTGCAATTTTGTATCAAATATAACACCCAGATCCTTAACTTCAAAAACTCTATTCAGAAAAACATCCCCAATAGAATAGTTGTAAATAACTGGGTCGCGACTGTGCGTATAGGAAATCGAACAGCATTTCTCCAAATTTAAAGACAGCTTATTGTAACTACACCATTCATTTAAAGTCTAATTAACAACATAAACAACTGGCTAAAAATGAACAAACTAAAATTAAATGAAAGTAAAACTAAATTAATGAAAATAAACATGAACAGTAATGTAATTTTAAAAATAAATAATGAAACAATAGAAAAAGTTAGCCAAATGAAATATCTCGGGTTTATAATCGACAAATACTTAAAATTTAAACAACACGTTGAATATATGTACATATATGTAAAAAATATTGGCTTTTTTAAAAGAGTGCGGAACAAAGTATCGATACTTACAGCAATAAATATGTACAATACTATGATCAAACCACACTTCGAATTTGGATCAACAATTTTATACACTTGCTGCACAAAAACAATTAGAAAGACTACAGAAACTTCAAAACAAAGCTATGCATTCCATATTTAAATGCAACAGATATACGCCTATAAGACTTTTGCTTGTCACACTTCAATGGCTAAATATACAACAAAGACTAGAATTTAATACATTAAATTTTGTTAAGAAAATGAAGATGGGAAATGCTCCAGACTATTTAATTGATTAATTGACATACGTTCGAGAAGTTCAACCGTATTATTTGAGAAACGCAGAAAACTTTAGGCTACAAAAGGTGACATCAACAGCAATGCAAAGATCGCTTTTCTTCAAGGCCTTAAAATTATACAATTTGCTCCCTAACTCCCTAACAAAGCAACATAATTCAGTAGAATCAATGAGAAGAAAACAAAAATTTTTTTCTCCGAGAGTTGCTAAAGCTCCGAACTCAACAACTGCTCTTAATCAGTGTTTAAAACAGGGATTTCCAAAAATTTTTTGGTTGTGCAGTAGTGAGTTCCAGAGAGTAAAAAAAATTGAGAGAATGCATTCATTTACAGCCGAAATAGCTCAAAATGATCTTTCGCCTCTTCCTTTTTTTACTTTGTCCTAAAAGAAGAGCTAGTTAAAAAAGACAAAACTAAAAAATTTAAAATTCAAAGAAAAAAATTCTTCTCTGGTTGGTAATAACAAAAATCCGATTCAATAAAATGAAATGCAGCCGAAGTGTGTCCTAAAAGCAGCCTGAGCAGAACTATTAGCTCAAGGCGAATTCAACTACAGGTGGTGTCGAAACGCCATCTGATTTTGACAGTTCGAGCTACTTTGTTTTGATTTGTTAGTGTTTTGTTAGGAATGGTTGACATTTTGGACAGTAAACACTAACAATGCAATGCAAAAAACCCTGTGTTGTTTCTGTTGTTTTTGGATTGTTGTAGTATCGACACCACCTGTAGTTGAATTCGCCTTGTATTAGCTCTACAAAAAGGCAAATTACAACGATAAAATACTGATCATTGTACAAGCAGCATGTTTTTTTTACTTATGTATGTATGTATGAATTTTATAATTCATTCATGGTGGTGAGGGAAAAAAATTTTGTCTTTCTTCAGTCATGAACAGTGTGACCCACAGATTATACACAGATACGTCACGAGACGGAAGATTTTTTGTCCCTTTCTTAGAAAGCTGCCCTTTTTCATTTCTCTTTGAACCATCTTTTATGCCGAAATACAATGAACACAAATTTATTTAGTTGAGATTTATTTGAAAAACTGTTGTAAAAATTAACTTTTAAGTTTATCGCAACACTAGTAAATAATATTTAAGTAATTAAATAACATTATAAAACAAAAAAATATTACTAAATAAATTTTTTTTGCAAAAAATAAAACGTTTGTTTAACTAATGCGTTTGTTAAACGTGGCTTGTGTTTTATTATTTTTGTTTTGATCACGCAATTTGTTGATTAATTTATTATTATAGCGGCCTGTTTTTACACATTGCCACTTCACAACCAAAAAACGCTTTTTGTCTCTTTCTTCGAAAGCTGCCCTCGCAACAGATTTAGGCCTTTTTCACACGACACTTTTTACATATCTGTGTTTATTCTGTGGTGTGACCACAACTAAAAAAATTGGATGCTACACGGGGATAAAAACAATGCTAAAAAAAAATTGAAAATGCTAAAAATAATGCAAATTTTATTATTTTATTATTATATTTCTTTTAAATAAAACGAAGTTGGTATAAAAAATATTACATACAATTGCTACCATTGTAAAACAAAGCAGGTTATCTTAAAGGATAAATGTTATTTTGAACTGTCAAACAAACACCTATTAAGTTTCGTTTTCTTATAAATTTATTTTTCTAGTTGTGATAAATTTTAAGTATGTATGTTTTTTATATTTTATAAGTACATTTGATGTTCATTAGAAAAATTAACAAAAAACATATTTGTATTTATGGATGGATTTTTAAAAATTATAACCAACGTTAAGTTATCTTTAGAAAATAGATCAACGTCATATATAGCTTCATCAAGAAACCCTGGGTTGAGTTTGACAAGCAATATGTTTTCAAAAGTATCTTTTTTATGCGACTTCTATTATCAGCCAATACCAACTTCAAATGAGAAAATGCTCGTTCAACTGACACCTTTAAAAAGCGAATATAATTTTACAAATTAATCGTTATTTATAATTTATAAAAGGACATAATTTGATATTGAATATAGTTACCTGCGTTGGAGGAATTCCAAAACATACATTACTTAGTGCATAAAGTTCAGGATCACTATATTTCCGTTCCTTCCAGAACTCTAAAACATTTGTTAAAGAATTTGTGTAGGGAAGATTTAACTTTTCAATTTTTTGTGTTACACTGTCAAATTCAGCATTATTCGCGTTGAATACATTGTCTAAGAAAACGCTTAAAATATCATCACCCTCATCATTTGCTTTGTTTGCTGTTACAAAACTCGCTGCGTTTTTATCGATCTTACATGTCAATGTTATTTTCTCCCAAAAGTGTTTAAGGTATTCCATAGCATCTTTTTTTGGCATATCAGTAAGCATATGGTGAAACCTAGGGTCTAAGTAAAGACATGCTGCCAGTGCGTGATTAGAGAAAAGCGTTGTTGTTCTTGTCTCAATACTTTTTAAAAGCAAGCTACTTATTTTGTATGAATATGGGTCCTGAATTTCTTTATTTTCTTCGACTATTTTTAATATAAGTAGCTTACATTTTAGCCACTGTGCAAGTGCAACCAGTTGTGCCGTATGAGCTGCACATCTACAAACTATTATATTTCCGACACGTAAATCTGTATTTTTTCCACTAAATCCATATTTTGAAAATATGCTTCGTTATTATAATTTTCATCAAAATCATAACTTTTTGCACACAAATGCGATAATATTTTTGTACATTTTAGTATGTTGCTACCGTTATCACTTGTAATTGTTACAATTTGTTGTAAACTAATTTCATATTTATTTAATACACTTAAAACTTCAGCTGCTAAATTTTTTCAAGAGCTTGCGTATTGCCCTTTAAGCTCTACCATTCCTAATATTCTGGATTCAATTTTATCATTTTTAACCAATTGCGCAGATATTCCAAATATATTTCTCGACAGTCTTGTAGCACTGTCCATTTTAAGTGAAATAAATTTATTTTTACATTCACCTGTAATTGAACTTATTACATTGCTTGCCACTTGAGTAAGGGTTTTTTTTTCAATTATCTGCATTTAAACAAAATTTATTTCCGCTTTCTTTTTCAATGCCCTTACACATTGGATCAATTAGGTTTCGCATATTTTCCGAATTCAAAGCATTAAATGGCACAGCATCATCCGTGACTAGTCCGATATATGACTTTATTATAAGCTTTTTACTTAATTCACACTTAACATCATTTTTTATAGTTGATCAATTTTTTCTTTACATCTTTTTTCTTCGCCTTTTAGGAACCTTTCGTGCTGCTTTTATCTCCTATTTTGCGGCACATTATTTTTGATTTGGCGCCTGACATATACATAGAGGCTGTTTGTTTCATTATTTTTCCTACTTGCTTTTTCCTACAACATAAAAGTGATTGCCGTTGCTTTTTGAGTTTCATCAAATAGGAAATGAATAAATGAATTAATTAAGGAAAATTTTGCTTTTGTTAAAAAAGCAAAAGCTGACAGAAGCCAGTGGCCTTTAAAATGTTACTTTTTGTTTATTTTGCTGCTACTTTTGAAAAGTGTGGGCTTCTTAGTAGTGGAACTTGTCGGCTTTTTTATTTTGATTTTTTTTAATTACGAAAAAGGCAAAATTTGGCTGCTTCTGCTAATACGGCGATAGCATTTTAAACACTGCTCTTAATAAATTAAAAGCCGTACCTAAACAGGAGCGAAAGGCGGAACGTTTTCTTCCGCGCAGCTTTTACGCTGATATGCAGCTATGGGCACCACTACATTGAAAGCTTTGCATGTGTGGCTGTAGCGTGTAACGGTCAAAATTTTCCTTAGTTTTTACGAGCAATAAGCAGCAGTAGCATGCTTCATACATCCGGCTCCTATCTCGTCGGCTAATGGGGGGATTCGTAACTACTAATTCTCGGTAATTAAATAAATAGAAAAGACCACAGAAAGAAATAGAACTAAATTTTAATTTGCATGCTAAAATTAGTGATAGGAAAAAGAATATGGAAAACCTAAATCGAAGTTAAAATATTGTATAACCTTCATCATTTAATTTGTTGTGATTGATGTTGTCACAACTCTTATAACCCTCCCAACCATGATCATGAAAATCTCTTAGAATTTATTTTTCATGATCCCAAACAAATCGTATTACCTCTACCAGTAGCTTTGTGGAAATCAAAAACAGCTCAATTTACAAATTCATATTAATGATTATTTATTAAGGGGGGAAAAAAACATTACCACTAACTATTAGTTATTAATATTAATTTTAAAAGCTAAATTAAAGTTAACGATTTTAACCACAAATTTAAATTATATAGAAAATGGTTTTTCATATTTAAAATTACAAAAAAAATCAAAAGAAATCGGAAAACTAATGTTAAGCAAAAATCACAAAAAAAAAGCTGAAACAAAAATTTTATTTAGGTATCCAACTCGGCTACCAACAATTAATGATATCAATATGAAATTGGTAAAAAAAAATAATATACAGAAATGAAAAAAATAAAATAAAATAATGTCCTCTGCAGGATTCGAACCCGGGTTCACAAAATATTTAAGTTAAATTTTAATAAAACTGTTTATCAACACTAGCGCAATTATTGTGGTCTATAAATAACCATCCAAGTTTACGGCGAATTCATTTTCGGATTTTACAAATATTTTTTTTTTTTTTTTTTTAATAACAAAAAGAAGAAGAACTGCAGTAAATACTAAGATAAATAAATGCATTTTCTTCAATAAAAAAGTTAATTCTTAACATTTTTACGTCTTATTTGGACTTAAATTCATTATTTTTTTATTTCCGATACGAAATTTACATTTTTTTTATACTTTAAATAAAAGCTACGATTCTGTATGTATTTATCGTTTAACTAATTCTTTTACATTTTTCTTTTACAGAGCAATGTTAAAGCAATTGATGTTATTAACCGAACGAAACTAAGTAAATTTTGTTCGAATTTAGGCTTTACTTGCTAATTTTTAACGATAGATACATACATACAGATTTTGATTAGGAAATAGAAAAAAAAATCAAAATGACTTACATACATACATGTTAGTTGTCCATCGTTGAAAGATCTTTCAGCCGGAAATTTGCTTGTAGTTGTGAAGGGAATGGATTAAAGCATACCTATTTGGTTTAGTTCTAAATCAATGCAAACATTTCTTTCGCATACTTTTAAGTATTGAATTTAACATAACAATTGGAATTGAACACTTTGCCAGAGTTTAAGTTAAGGTTTCTTTTTGATTTCTTGTGATTGATAAATTAATTGTTAAATCTTCAGATTTACACGAGATATAATTAATAATTATTTTCTGACACTTGTGCAATATTTTACTGTGATTTTAGGATAAATGATCTATTATGTTAAATATTTTAATGATTTTAATTAGTAAGTACCTAGGCTAATTTTTATCATTTAGTGTTTCCTTATTTTCTGTTCGCAATGTTTTTTTTTTTTTAACTTTTTGGTATCTTTATCTGTACATACATACTTTTATTTGTTTTTTGTTTCAAAATTAGGCTCAAATTTTTTGTTTTTTTTTTTACAAATTTACACACTTTTAGAAAAACTTTTCTTTGTCACTTTTTAATTTTACCACAACTGTTGTCCTATTACTTCTAAAATGGCTAATTCGGGACCATAAATTATCCCAGCAATCTGTGAGTTTCCTCCTTTATAGAAAATATTTAAAACTAGGCTTATCCGCAAAGCCTCTTCCAAAACTATGGTTCCATGGCCAAAATCTTGTCCCTGAGCAGCAAGCGGTGGCAACTATAGCAAATTAAAATTTATTAAACTTTTTCTTCGCCAATATCTAACAAACACCCAATATTTATAAATTAAATGAATATAAGATTCTTACCAATTAAAAGTATGCTCCTTAGCCTTGTACGCAACAGAACTCGCTCCCTGTATGAAAATTGTGTAATAAAAATGGACAGATTTTCGCTACAGTTAGCCCTTTTATACCCCCACAAAATACTGACATGTTGGAAAAGTGGTGTTAGAATACATACCTACATAAATTCAGCATACAACAGAAACCACTAACTTAATACCAAATACCGAGAACTGCATTATCATTGACAAAAATGCATGAACAAAATGCAGGGTGGTATTAAAGTAGTTAAATGTTAATTCACCTTACCTAAGAAAACTTTTCTGATTCGACCGTTATAAATTCAAACAAAAATTTCAAAATAAGAAAATGTTAAGAAATATCTTTCTTGCTACAAGCGCCTCTACATTACCCCCCCGCCAAGATCAGATTTGTTGCTGAAAACCAGCAACAAAGTTGATATCGCTTGTAGCCTAAATGGGTAACGCTTCGAAATAAAAACTTTTTAGGTGATATGTAAAACTGTCTATTGTCGAAGGTCCTTTGCATGATATATCCCAAGTAAACGTCCACTCAGATCCTCCAATTGATAATAGCATGTTCCTGTTTTCTTCCGTATTCTAGCCTTAAGAAATGGTGGAGCCAATTTAGCGTTATATCCCTTTTCGAAATTGCTTTGACTGAAATTTCTTCTAAAGACCTCCTGACCAACAACAAAATTTACTTCCCTTGAACGAAGATTGTAGGCTTTTTCATTTCGTTCTTGTTGTTTAGCTACACTTTTTGCTGCTCGAGCTCTAATAATATCAAATGAATCTTTTCTATCAAATTGAATTGATCTGTCATCTAGCATTTCCAATTTTCTCAGAAGAGCATAGGATACGCCATTCGTGATCATATGTTGACCAAATGCCATGTAATAAGGTGAAGTACCTATTGAAGCATGTACCGCTGACCTTAGGGCGCAACTGATACTGCTGAGATATTCATCCCAATTACTCTGGTCATGTTTTATATATGCCCGTACAGCCGCTAATACTGAACGATTGACACGCTCAGAAGCATTCGATTGGGGCGAATGCACTGCTGTGAAAACGTGATTAATTCCATAGTTTTGTAATAATTTCCTAAATTGGTTAGATTTAAATTGCGATCCATTATCTGATACTATTATTTCAGGAGTGCCAAAGGTATGAAAAAGTTCCTCTTCCAGATATTTCATTATTGCGTCGGTAGTAAATTTTTTTATGGGTTTTAAGAAACAAAACTTTGAAAAGTGATCAACTACAATAAATATACCAACATTTCCACTCCTAGAGCGAGGGTAAGGACCTAAAAAGTCTACATAGAGTTTTTGGAAAAATCTATGGGTCTCGGAAGTTTTACCCAATGGAGGTCGCATGACAAAATTCGGGTGTTTTGTCCCCTTACACGTCTCGCAAGAGTTTACGTAATCCCTGACATCATTTACTAAATTTGGCCAAAAATAAAATCGACGAATACGCTCAAGCGTTTTGTTTATTCCTCCATGTGCTGAAAGATGATTATCGTGAGCCTTGTGAAGAATGTCTTTTATTAGTTCTTTGGGAACCCAAAGTTTCCATGCGAGATCGTCTTGCACCTTTTCCCCTGAACAGTGTTCCGTTCTTCTGTATAAGTATCCGTCAATAATTTTCAAGTCTGGAGTTTTATGAATATTTTGCCTAACCCGGTCTAAAAGTTCTGTATAGTCTGTCCCTTGGAAGTGTGTAGAATTTAAATCTACGAAGACCCCAGTTTCTTCTAAAGCCGACAATTCAAAACCTAAAATTTCAGATAAATCTTCAGTGTTGGCTCTAGAAAGCGTATCAGGAACTACATTACGACTGCCTTTGCGGTGTTCAATTTTAAAGTTAAAGCCTTGTAATTTTAAAGCCCATCTTGCCAACCGAGAACTTAGGTCCGTTTGGGTCATGAGCCACTTCAGCGAAGCATGATCGGTGATTACAGTAAACTCATGTCCCTCTACGTAAGCTCTAAACTTTTTGATGCTCAGCATAGCTGCTAAGCATTCTTGTTCGGTTACTGAGTAATTACGTTGGGCTTGGTTCAGTTTCTTCGACATAAAGGCGATAGGAACTTCTTCACCCTCAGCAGTTTTTTGAACCAACACACTTCCTATTCCAGTATTACTAGCATCACAGTGTATGTAGAATGGCTGCGAAAAATTTGGACTATGCAATACTGGTGTGGTGGTCAAGATGGTTTTTAACTCATTAAAAGGTTTTTGAGCCAATTCGCTCCATACAAATTTACGATGGCCTTTTAACAAGTCTGTTAAAGGGGCAGTTACAGTGGCGTAGTTTTTGATAAACTTCCGATACCAACCGGACATACCTAATAATCTGCGAAGTTGTTTAACAGATCTTGGTTCTGGAAATTCTAAAATAGCCGAGACTTTTTCGGGATCTGTACGAATTACACCCTCCCCAATAATATGACCAAGATACCGGACCTCCTTTACACAAAACTTTGATTTTTCGACATTTAACGTCAGTCCTGAAACTCGAAATTTCCGAGCCACTTCCCGCAATACCTGCAAATGTCTTTCAAATGTGTCTGTCACCACCAACAAATCATCCAGATAAACAAACACCTCCGTTCTCAATTCTACTGGCACCACCTTGTCCATTAATCGAGACATTGTCTGCGGAGCATTGCAAAGGCCAAAAGGCATGACCTTGTAATGATACAAGGGGCGACCAGGAACGGTGAATGCGGTCTTATCTTTCGATGATTTATCGAGTGGAATTTGCCAAAAGGCATCCTTCAAATCAAGGCTCGATATATATTCAGCTTTTGGTAACCTAGATAAGATACCATCAATTATAGGAAGAGGATACGCGTCCTTAACAGTTACAGAATTTACCTTCCGGCTATCTAGGCAAAGCCTAACCTTCCCAGGCTTGCGAACCAATACAATAGGTGAGGACCACGCACTGTCAGATTCCTCGATCACATCCATCTCTAGCATTCGATCTATTTCCGCGTAAATTAGCTTTTCGATGGCTGGGGACACGGGGAAATGCCGTTGTTTTATTGGTGCTGCACCACCTACATCGATAATGTGTGAAATAATATTAGTTCTTCCCAAGCCCTCCTTTGCAAATGACGGAAATATATTAATAACAGTTTGTAATTTCTGCTGTTGGGATATTGAAATATTTTTTTGTTCAGCAGTTTCCCCTAATGCATGAAGATATAGGTCAGAATTGTACTTCGAATCTAAGCCAGTTGGTAAAAGGTTAAAAAGTGTCCAAAAATCAATGCCAAGGTAGAGGTTTTGTGACAAATTGGGAATTAAGTATAATTTTATTTCTTTTGTTTCTCCGCGAAAGGAAATGTTAGTTTTAATAACACCAACAACTTTTTGTCCTTTGCCATCTGCAGTCCTAACAACTGAGTTGATTTTCTTAAAATGTTCATTTTTTCCCAAAAAATCTATTGCCGCCTGTGCACCTAAACAACTAACCGAAGCTCCTGTATCCAGTAAACCAGCCATTGTTTTGCCAAAAAGCTGAACATCTGCATATGGTCGAATATCATTGGGTTTGTCGTAAATTGTACTTAAAAGCCCACGCCGTGTGTGCCTTACTTCTTTCCAATAATTGCGCATTCGCTCAGAAGAACGCTGTTGTTTTGCATAAGGGATTGGTTCATTAAATATTTCCTTTCGTCTCGCATTATACTCAGCCAGTCTAATGTGAAAGGGTTTAAGGTAAGTGGGTGGGGTAGAATTCCTAATTTTACTAATATTCAATGCATTATTATCTTTACAGTCGGGTAAAACTCTTTCAAATTTGCTGCCAGGAGCAGAATTACAGCTTTGAACCACTTTAGGCAAATTATCAGAGCTTTGAACTTCCTTGATAAAATTTTTATTATTGTTTTGAGAAAACTTAAGGTGTTGCGATTCTAATTCGTATTGGTTGACTGATTCTGTCTGTGTGCACTTTTCAGTGCGGTCGACATGGAGTTTTTTGAATTTGTATTGCATTGGGGACATTTAGGTTTATAGACGTTAGCTAAACCACATCCGTAGCAAAACACTTGTCTGTCCTCTAAACAATCCTGATACCTATGACCAGATTTACGACAGTTCCAACACAGAAGTACCACTGCAGAAATATTTTCTTCTTTTATAGAAAGAGGGATACCTTCATCAAGTTCGTTGATTTGCCTTTTTACAAAGGGCAAAGATTTAGAACCGATATGCTTCCTATTAATGTCTTGTAAAAAAAATTCCCTACGCCGACAAATATCACGAAGCTCCGAAACAGTGTTAATTTTCAAATTCAAAATTTCGTGCTGAATCTCTGGTAATAAATTCCTCCGCAATATCTCAACTAAAATTCTTTCACTTAAAGGTTCGGCTAATCTATCAGAAATATCAATTATAGCGTCATAGAAAGTATCAAATCCTTCATTAGATTTTTGTTTGCGATCTCTAATCATTTCGCGCAAATCAATATCTGTTCTCGAGTCAGCATATTGCTTACGTAAAGCTGAACTCAATTGTGGCCATCTAATTGAAGGTACTGATTGATGGTATCGCCAAAACCAATCGTTTGCCTTTGCCTCAAATAAGGTAGATATATGATCACAAAGTAATTCAAAATTGCCGTTAAGAGTTTGATTAGTTAAAGCCTCAACACGATATAAAAAATTGTCTACCGACATACCACGAGAATCTCCAGAAAATCGTATCTTCCAATTGTGTATTATATGACCTATTTTGTCTGGTCTTATATAAGGGCCATTAACATGAGAATCGGTAGGTTCCCTATTGGTGTGAGAGGATGGCAAACCAAGTAAGCCATCGAGACTTTGTTGCCCTATTGACAACGACGCGTTAGCATTCACAGAAGACTGCCTATTTCCCTGTTGTGGAGAACTGGTAGTATTAGAATTGGTCCGGTTACCGATCTGTAGTTTACGGAACCCTGCCTCAATATTTGTTTCAATCAATTTTGTCAAGGTCGCACTTAAACTTGAAAGCATCTCAGCTTGTTGAGCACCAACCGCCGCTGTTACCAAGTTTCGAATATAATCACGTTGTTCTTGTGGAGAACTTCCCGACATTGACATTCGTTGTGGCAGATTAGAATCATTATTAATTTCCGATAATGGAGAAGATATAGTAGGTCGGCTAGTTTCAAAATTAATAGATCTTTGAACCTGAGATCTAGTTATCATTGGGGGTGGCATACTAGGTTTTGCATTAGGGGTTGCTATTGAAAGCCTATTTCCACAAATGGTACAATTGGGTCTTGTTTTGGAATTTTTTAGATAGCAGGATTTATGAAGGGGGTGGCCACAGGGTGGTATATACTGGTAAATATTTTCACTAATTGTGTGTTGACATATAGCACAATTCGTTAGAACCGTAGCTGGTTCCATATTTAACAACTCCTTAAATTCTCCAGTAGCCATTGTAAACCGTCAAAAGTTTCACCTATAGCTCTAGTAATACGTTCCACAAATGAGACTAAATTAGAGAAGGAAATTTGCAATCAATGCCAAAATATAATGCCGCTTTTTCTTTTCAAATTAGAAGCAAAAAAAAACTTATTGCAAAGTCGGTTAAAATTTCGAATAGAATCAACAAAAAATAATCAGAAAAGCCAATATCGATTAGAATTGATTAACACTAACAGATATATAAAAAATGATATTACTGCCTGAATAAAACTGATTAAAAAAAAAATATAAAAAAAATTTATTTCTCCTAACTTCCTAAAACACAATATAAATAACTTTATACTAAAAACCGGGTAGAAAATAGAAAAAAAAGTGTCCACAAAATAAAGTATTTGATTTCCCAGCATACTGTAGAAGAAATTGATTCGTTAAATAATGAATCATACAATATGTAACTCGATTTAAAATTCCGAAAAATAAAGTAAGACATAATATCTATGGTACAGTAAGTAGAAAGAACATGAAGATAATATTAAGGTGGGTACTAATTTGACTAGTTATCAAATGGTCATTTCCGAACCTTAAAAAGTAGGGGTTGAATCATTAGAAAAAAATCCCTAGCGGTCTGAGTCTAGTGTTAATCCAAACTGCAGCTTTTCCTGAAAGGTATATCTTATCAATGATTAAACACGGTTTTATAATATATGCGTATATAAAGCGATGTAGGTTAACAGCTATAGGTATGAAGTCTGTTACATTCCAAACTAACTTTATACACAAATAATACACAAACATGAGTTGGAAAATTAAAGTAACAAAAAGAAAATAGATAGGTTTAAAGACAAATAATAAAGAGCCACACACCAGAACTTGAATCGAATTCAAAAGATGTTTCCTTTTAGTATATTAATTTAACGTGTGGGCCCCACGTTGGGCGCCAAAAATTCTTCTTTCTCTATCTGTAGCGTGTAACGGTCAAAATTTTCCTTAGTTTTTACGAGCAATAAGCAGCAGTAGCATGCTTCATACATCCGGCTCCTATCTCGTCGGCTAATGGGGGGATTCGTAACTACTAATTCTCGGTAATTAAATAAATAGAAAAGACCACAGAAAGAAATAGAACTAAATTTTAATTTGCATGCTAAAATTAGTGATAGGAAAAAGAATATGGAAAACCTAAATCGAAGTTAAAATATTGTATAACCTTCATCATTTAATTTGTTGTGATTGATGTTGTCACAACTCTTATAACCCTCCCAACCATGATCATGAAAATCTCTTAGAATTTATTTTTCATGATCCCAAACAAATCGTATTACCTCTACCAGTAGCTTTGTGGAAATCAAAAACAGCTCAATTTACAAATTCATATTAATGATTATTTATTAAGGGGGGAAAAAAACATTACCACTAACTATTAGTTATTAATATTAATTTTAAAAGCTAAATTAAAGTTAACGATTTTAACCACAAATTTAAATTATATAGAAAATGGTTTTTCATATTTAAAATTACAAAAAAAATCAAAAGAAATCGGAAAACTAATGTTAAGCAAAAATCACAAAAAAAAGCTGAAACAAAAATTTTATTTAGGTATCCAACTCGGCTACCAACAATTAATGATATCAATATGAAATTGGTAAAAAAAAATAATATACAGAAATGAAAAAAATAAAATAAAATAATGTCCTCTGCAGGATTCGAACCCGGGTTCACAAAATATTTAAATTAAATTTTAATAAAACTGTTTATCAACACTAGCGCAATTATTGTGGTCTTTAAATAACCATCCAAGTTTACGGCGAATTCATTTTCGGATTTTACAAATATTTTTTTTTTTTTTTTTTTTATAACAAAAAGAAGAAGAACTGCAGTAAATACTAAGATAAATAAATGCATTTTCTTCAATAAAAAAGTTAATTCTTAACATTTTTACGTCTTATTTGGACTTAAATTCATTATTTTTTTATTTCCGATACGAAATTTACATTTTTTTTATACTTTAAATAAAAGCTACGATTCTGTATGTATTTATCGTTTAACTAATTCTTTTACATTTTTCTTTTACAGAGCAATGTTAAAGCAATTGATGTTATTAACCGAACGAAACAAAGTAAATTTTGTTCGAATTTAGGCTTTACTTGCTAATTTTTAACGATAGATACATACATACAGATTTTGATTAGGAAATAGAAAAAAAAATCAAAATGACTTACATACATACATGTTAGTTGTCCATCGTTGAAAGATCTTTCAGCCGGAAATTTGCTTGTAGTTGTGAAGGGAATGGATTAAAGCATACCTATTTGGTGGTGGTATTTTCATTTAAAGTTGAAATGTAAATTGTATCTTTTCTTTTTATTTTTAATCAAATGAGATTGAATTAAACAACAAGAAAAATATTATTCATTTTAATTATAAAAAAAATTACTTTTGTTGTTTTTTTTTTTTATTTTTGTCCATCACTGTAAAGTTAACAGCAAAACCTCGTATAGCCGTAAATCTCACTACATTGTTATTAACAAATTTTTTTTTTATTTTACTCATAAAAATTTTTCCCCATTGGATTTATTTTTTATTATTTACACTTTTTACACTTTTTTTTTTAAATTTTTTCTAAATTTTTCACTGCTTTTATTTTGTGATTTTTGCTTTTACAAAATAGTTCTGACTACTGCAATTTAGATTAGTTTAAAAAAATGATAAAAACAATATTAAGATTTTAAATTAAAAGAAATATAAAAAAAATTAGTTCTAAATCAATGCAAACATTTCTTTCGCATACTTTTAAGTATTGAATTTAACATAACAATTGGAATTGAACACTTTGCCAGAGTTTAAGTTAAGGTTTCTTTTTAATTTCTTGTGATTGATAAATTAATTGTTAAATCTTCAGATTTACACGAGATATAATTAATAATTATTTTCTGACACTTGTGCAATATTTTACTGTGATTTTAGGATAAATGATCTATTATGTTAAATATTTTAATGATTTTAATTAGTAAGTACCTAGGCTAATTTTTATCATTTAGTGTTTCCTTATTTTCTGTTCGCAATGTTTTTTTTTTTTTATTTTTTTGGTATCTTTATCTGTACATACATACTTTTATTTGTTTTTTGTTTCAAAATTAGGCTCAAATTTTTTGTTTTTTTTTTTACAAATTTACACACTTTTAGAAAAACTTTTCTTTGTCACTTTTTAATTTTACCACAACTGTTGTCCTATTACTTCTAAAATGGCTAATTCGGGACCATAAATTATCCCAGCAATCTGTGAGTTTCCTCCTTTATAGAAAATATTTAAAACTAGGCTTATCCGCAAAGCCTCTTCCAAAACTATGGTTCCTTGGCCAAAATCTTGTCCCTGAGCAGCAAGCGGTGGCAACTATAGCAAATTAAAATTTATTAAACTTTTTCTTCGCCAATATCTAACAAACACCCAATATTTATAAATTAAATGAATATAAGATTCTTACCAATTAAAAGTATGCTCCTTAGCCTTGTACGCAACAGAACTCGCTCCCTGTATGAAAATTGTGTAATAAAAATGGACAGATTTTCGCTACAGTTAGCCCTTTTATACCCCCACAAAATACTGACATGTTGGAAAAGTGGTGTTAGAATACATACCTACATAAATTCAGCATACAACAGAAACCACTAACTTAATACCAAATACCGAGAACTGCATTATCATTGACAAAAATGCATGAACAAAATGCAGGGTGGTATTAAAGTAGTTAAATGTTAATTCACCTTACCTAAGAAAACTTTTCTGATTCGACCGTTATAAATTAAAACAAAAATTTCAAAATAAGAAAATGTTAAGAAATATCTTTCTTGCTACAAGCGCCTCTACATGGCATTGTATTGGTTTGTTTATGTTTGCATTTGTTGGTTTTAGGTTTTTTTGCTCTTTGCATTGAAAAAAATGTACATTTGTACGCTTTGTTTTTTTCTCATTTCATGACATGCGACGCACGTCTGCTTCGTTCAAAATGTTCTGCTAGACTAAGCACAATTTCTTTTCTCTGCTTCGCTCATCAATTTTGTGTATGTACACATCGTTCGCTCTTTTTGAACTTTGATTTTGAATTCGCCCATAGCTGCTGATATGCCTAACCAAGAGCGTAAGCAGTTTGTCAAAAACAGTAGTGTTAACTTTCTTGGTTACTAAAATCCTAACATTTAACAGGCAATGATATATAAAATTACATTGGTGTGAGAAAAATAATATGAAGCAACAACATGAAAATTGCGAACAGTAAAAGAGAAACACGAAAAATGTCTAGTACAGACAGTCATGTATTTCATATTAAAGAAAAAAAATTCAAAAATTTACCCAAATGTTGTTACATGAATAAAATCTACAAATTTGTCGGTTTATAAAATCCGATAACTGATTTTGCATAATTTTTCAAACATTTTAAACTGCTAAATTTAAAGATTTTTTCATATTTTGATTAATTTTTTATGAATACTATGGTGTTTGTAATGTTTTTTGATATAATTTTGCATGTTGTGTTATTGTTTGTCACGCACGTGCTGTTGTTTTCAAAACAATAATAATAGCACGTGTTCAAAACAAAAAAATGTTTTTGTTTGCGGTTGATTTCTGTATTGATTTGTTCGCACGCGTTTTTAAAAGTATGTTTTGTTCACGTCGATTAAATGTGAATAATTTTTTTTTGTACGCAATGTCTCAAAAGAATATAACGTAAGTTGGTTAAAAACAAAAGTTAATATATTAATTTAAGTGCATGCTAATTAAATCGGCTTAAATCTAGTTTACCGACGCAGCTCCAAATAAAAAAAGTTTTTAGTGTGATAGAAAATTGAAAAATAAAATAAAAAAGTTGGCGCCAACGCTTAGTTTTCGAGTTACTGACGTTTAAAGTTCTTATATAAATATGCCATTTTCCAATACATTTCCAAACGTACATATATGGCTAATATTGATATCATATCAAAGCTTTTCACTAGATCTTTCTGGACATACAGAATTTATTTGAATATTTTTAGTTTATTAAGAAGTGTTTGCACGAGTTTGCAAAAATACAAAAGTTTTTAGTAAGCATAAAAACAATGTTCATTTTTTCTAATTGTTTAATGTATGTACATATATACCTTCTACATATTAATTTATTTAAGAATTTTAAATGAATAAAAGTAAAACCTTTATGTTTATGTTATACTAATGAGGAGAGAATACTTGCCCCTGGGCAAAGGCCGGCTATGCAGAGCAGCCTTAGTTAGCGAAGCCGGTATTTGTTATACCATAGGGGAGAAAATCCTTGCGCCCGACCGAAGGCCGACTATTCATGGAAGCTTTAGTAAGCGAAGCCGGTGTTTGTTATAGTAGATCCTTGCGTCCGGTCAAAGGCTGGCTATGCAGATAAGTTTTTTTTACGATGCTGGTGGGTGTTATTTTATAAAATTTGTATTAAACTTTTATTTAAAGAAACTACATTTTTCCTATTTCACTTCTACAACAAAAATTAAAAAAAAAAAACCGTAATGTGAGCTAAAGAGTTGAAAATTTTGAAATAAATTTGAAATTTATAGAATTGTAGTGTAAAATCGCATATTTATATGAAAAATTTCAATGACCATAACTCGAAAAGTATGTGTTTTTTTCTTCTTATTTTTACATTTTCCATCACCATAGGTACTTTTTTTTTATATGGAGCTGCGTCGGTAAACTAGATTTGTTCCATTAAATTTAGATCATTTTTTAAACCCAAATGTGAGACGGTTGCGGTATCCTCTAATTTAGAAACAGTAAAAAAGTAAGTCACTATTTTATTTATCTTGTTATAATTACTACTTATAAAACTCATTCATGTAAAAGGTCTACTGATGAATCTGACGGTAAAGATACAACCAACAAAATTGCTATTAAAAGGAATTCCGAAGATAATTTAAGTAATAATTCCAAAATAATAAAATTAGAAACAATATCAAGCGATGAAAGGAAGGGCAAATCAGATAATAATTTTATCAAGGATTCAGATAAAATTTCTCTGAAGTTAAAAGATGACAAGTATTCAGATATAGCTACTGGTTATAATCCTGCTAAAGTAAAATATCATCCAATTAAAGATGCATTTTGGGATAAAAATCAAAAGTAAGTACATTTTGTTCAAAGAATAGTTTTTTATGTAGTTAAAAAATCAAACATATTTTGTGATGGTACATATAAACATACATATTTTGAAATAAGTTAAAAAAATATTTAGTATCAACTTTTTTTGGCCTTAAAATAGCTTTCAACGAGGCGCGCGCGAATTATATCGTTTTTAAGTTGGAGAAAATTTATATAAAAGAAAGTCAAATGTACAGTTTACGGGGCGTACGAAAAAAACATTGGACCCGCAATAGAATTTAAAAAAAATAAATGTTTAAATTTAAGAGGGCTAAAGCCTGTGGGCCCATCGGATCTAAAAAACTGCCTCGCCTACTTAGTGGTATGTGCAGGAAATCAAATTAAAGGTGCCCTTATGGATTTTTGTTAGCTAGCTCAAACTTTAGTTGACTTTTAGCTAACTTGTTTACAACTGACTTCTTAACTGACAATTGGTACAGATTTGAGTTAGTTGTTTTTGTACAACTAAAGGCCCAACCATAATATGCATAGCCTTGCTTAACATACTGTCAAAAATTAACAAAAAGTCTCTCAAATGTATTTAAAAAAACAAAAACAAAATAAAAAAACATTTGATTCCGTACGGAATGTGCGATCAGTTTCGCACTTTGCTTAAGCAAATGACAATTTCATAAAACTTTACAAAACGTTTCCTTAAGTTCAATATGGTTTGCCTCATATGATTTACATGTATTCGCACATTTGCTCAAGCCAACTTAAGCACATTATGGTTGGTTATCGAAAAGAAGTTAAGCTTTTCGATAAGTATTGAACTAGTTTTTGGCTAACTCTAAAGCAGGAGTGCCCACAAGTTCCTTATGGAAGAGCAAACACCAATACATACGTTCGTCGACTCTTGTTAAATGACTAACACCAATTTTTTCCAAGTGTTTTTCAATACACACTTTGTTAAACGGTATCATACGTTAAACAAAAACAAAATCTGCAATGATGATCGCTGTCGTCAATGTTTACCAGCAAAGCATACGAAAGTGTTGTTGCTTTGCGCTTGCGTGTATTCAGTGAAGAACGACAAAAAAACTAAGACAAAATTGTTTGTGTATTTCGTATTGCTAGTGCTGAGAGCTCTCTGTGTGTATGGAAATACACAGCCTATAGCTAAGTGTTTTTAAAAAACAAATGAGCATCAAGAGTATAGGGCTTGGGCACTCTTGCTCTAAAGTTATGCAGAGATTAGTAAGTTGTTTTTGTTTTTCTCGATAAGTTTTAAATTAACTTTTTGCAAAAATTCCCATATTCTATTTTTTAATATTATTTAGTTAAATACATCTTATTTTCAAAGTAGAATTATTATGAAAATCATTCTGTAGACAAAGGAGCAATACAACAAAAGTGAAAGAAAACATATGTGTAACGGCAGGTAATTTAATAATATTAATGTTCTCTGGCTCTCTGGGAGGTGTTTGTGTTAGAATTACAATCTTGGTTAACAAAATATATAAATAAAAAATACGTTAATTTTTATTATTCTTTTATTAGAGTCAACATATTATATTTATTTATTTATTTATTTATTTATTTATATATTTATTTATTTATTTCTTTATTCACAATAATATAATAAGCCTCTTTAGGCCAATTGACTTATATTACATATCATATTCCTTAATACTTCAAAAAAGAGAAATAATTAACAATAAAATTTTACTTCAACACATAAAATTCCATTTGTTCCCAAACCAAACAACAAACAAGCAGTAAAGAAAGTGTAAGAAGTTATAGTAATTGATCCCAAAAAAATAGCAACAGCAATTTATATAAATAATCAAGTTTATTACAATTAGGTAAGGGCTAACAGTAGTTTCAGGCGAAAAGCATTATTCGTATGGGAGAAAAGACGAAGTACCAAAGGCAAATAGTTCCAGTGTCGGGATGGTCTTACAATAAACGATTTTTCAAATAAAGTATTATTTATTCTTGGTATTAAAAGTTGAGGGTTTCTAGAGGAATGAGAAAATTGAATTTAGAGCAAAGTTGTGTAGGAAAACCCCTTTTAATGGTCTTATAGAAAAAAATTAAGTTCCGACTAATAAAATTATGAAAAGAACAACCCAAGAAACGTTCTACAAACAATGAAACATGATCACGTCTACCAATATTGTAAACGTAAGGAACAACCATATTTACAAGACGATTTAATCTAGAAGTAATATATGTCATAGCTCCTGAAAAAACCGCAATGCCATACAAAATCTGTGGCATCAATATAGCATGCGCTAGACGAGACTTAATACGATTCGGGAAATACATATTTGAAGAATATAGTCGACGTAAAGATTCAGAAATATTTTGACTTATAAAATTCAAAGGGCTCTCGAAATTTAAGCGTCTGTCCAATTATACACCAACAAATATACAAATATACGACCAACCGTTATATTAAGATTAAATGAATTAAAGTCTTTCGTTCCAAACACAAGAGCTTTTGTCTTATCAAAATTATTTGACAAATAATTATCGGAAGACCAAAGTATAAAACGCTGAAATATGTCATTGACGTTTAGTTGAAAAGTACTAAATTCAGACTTCTCGCCAATAATCAAAAGAAATACATCATTGGTTGACATCTACAAATTGATATCTATTCGATAGATATGAAAATATTAACTTATTTGCAGTTCCAGAAAAATTAAAATTCTCTATTAATTTCCTTATCATTACACGAAAATTAACTGAATTCAATGCTTTAGACAAATCAAGTGATAACAAGGCCGCTAACTTATCATTATTCAAATGGGTACTTATGTCTTCAGTTAAACTGACTAATAAAGATGTGGTGCTATGTCCACAGCGGAAGGCATGTTGCGAAGGAACAATTCTATTTCGAACAAAAGAAAGTATCTGATCTTTCATAATATGTTCAAATGCTTTAGATAATGCAGGAAGAATGGAAATCGGTCTCAAATCTTCTAGTCTAAAAATGTTTCTCGATTTAGGAAGAAAGAAATGTAGATGAAATCAAAATAGTGTTAATATTATGGGTAACAATTAGAGATATACATATATGGAAAGATATACTTAAGAAACCGAATAGGAATCATGTCTATACCTACAGTCTTGGACTTGACTTTGCAAATAGCATCATATACATCACTCTCACTTACGCAACGAAAATAAAACGATCCATCTAACACATCAAAAATCCAAAATCAACAGGGTCATTATCAACAGTATCATTATTAACAAAATATTCAGTTATATCATTTACATCATAGTTACATACCGGTTCATTGTTCTCAATTATGCCATTCCCTTTCAAAACTTTCCAAATGCCTGAGCCATCTAAACAAGAAAATAATTTATTATAAAACCTTCTTTTTTCCTTACGAATTACATGTTTTGCTCTATTTCGATATCTGCAGAAAATATACCAATTCGATCTAGACTTATTAGCCAAGAAAGCAGAATACGCCAAATCTCGTAAGGAAGTTGCCAGCAGAATTGTATTAGACCGCATTAAAATCACGATACTCCAAAATTTCGCAAAATTTCGAAAAGTTTAGACGAAATGCAGCGTATATTAATGAGTGGTGACAAATCGAAGGACATTGAACCTGATTTGAATATAAAATCATAGTGATCACTTATTAACCAATAATCTCATAAATATGTAGATCGATGTGCGAGAATTATGTTGAGTTGAAATTCCTAATCTAGCGCACATGGATATCATCAAATTTGGCTTACGGCCTTTTCACAATATAAAATTAAATTAATTTAACAAGAAAATTAACAAACTGTCGGTTAGGTTAACACACACTTTTTAACCAACGGTTAAGGGTTTCTGTTTCACCATCTTTCGGTTACATAACAAAAACTTTAGGTAGAAAGTGTGGCAATACCATCTCTGTTTGTTTACGAAAAATCGTGTTATGCAAAACAAAAAAGTAAATATTTTTTATAAATTAAAAAATCATAAAAAAAGTATTTGTTTTCAGATAAAGGAGCTTTACTCTACGCAATAAAAGCGAACATATGAACATATATGGTCAAAAGATATGTATGTATGTATACATATGTATGTGTATGTATTGTACGTCTGTGGAAAAAAATCGATAGCACAACATTTTTTGTAAAAGAAAATAATAATGATAAAAATTTGATCTTATTTCATTATAAGGACCTTTAATTCTAAATTATTACAAGGAGTAAAGATTTTTGGATCAATGGTCATATTTGTCATAATGGAAGTGTGTTTTTTGAAACGAACCATGTCCGAAATAAAATTTACATATTGGCAACAAATATTTGCGTTAAACATAAAATAATTTATCAAGCTTTTAACATTTTTCAAGATATACCGATAAATAAAGAGGGTTCCAATTTTTAAGAACATTTTTAATTCTCGATTTTACACTACCTTAAATAATGTTGTTTGAATTAAAATTCTTATTGCTATTTTCTCCATTTTCTTTAGATTTTTATTTTAACAAAAACTTAACCGGGATATTTTCTTCGGTTATATTTAACAACTACTTTTTAGTTAAATAGTTTCGGTTACGTGTTAATCTTAGATTGTGAAAAGCTAACTTACGGTTAATGTGTCAATTAACATTTAATCATAGATTGTGAAAAGGGCCTTCTTGATGTTTTCATAATTAATTTCAATAAAGGTGGACTCACAATCATCAGAGGAAGCTTTCAAAACAACTCTATATTTCAGTTTAGTTTTCAAATAAATGCAAACTACGATGTATACAATCATTTCGGACTATTTTATAGTTTTCCATACATATCGATGAATCGGATATATATGGTTTTAGCCACGTTTCAGATACAGCAATTATCTCAAAATTATCCCTAACAATATTCTTAAATTCGTCAAATTTAAGTTTGTTTTGAAATGGCCTAATACTTTGGCAGTTCATATGCGATAATTTGAGCTGGTTAGAAAAAGAATGTAAACTTAATTTAAGGAAAGAACTATTGCTTATGATGGGACCAATATTATCATTGTCAACTGACATCAAAATTTAAAATAATAATGGCAGGGAACAATATAAAATTAAATATGTGTGGAAAATACATTTTTAAATTTCAATAAAATTTTCTAATATAAATAAAAAATAATTTAATTAATACTCGCTGTCATCAACAGTAAAGCAAAATAAGGAGATCAGTAGAAGATATTATTAACTGCCAGGCCCACAATGTCGACAAGAACATTTCTTTCGCATTTTTATATTGAAAACAATAATAAAAAATTAAAATTTGTTTTTGTTTTCAATATAAATATAAGAAAGAAATGTTCTTGTCGACATTGTGGGCCAGGCAGTAAAGAATAAAATACAATAATTATATAACAAAAACCAGATTTAACAAAAATAAAGTAGTTTAATGTTAGCAAAGCAAGATCAATTCATATAAATTTTTGTTAAACTTGGTTCTTGAAACATAGAAAAAAATAATAATAAATTATAAAAAATATAGAATTAAATAACTTAGGTAGGTAGGTAGAAAGGCTGGTGTGAAGTCTCCTTCACACCCTCACCCAGAGACCAATACGGTCCATTGTGATGCCTTGTTTATATTTAAGAAGCTGAAAAAAAGAAGGTGAAGAGAAACAGCAAAAGAATCAGAAAAGATAAGAACAGATAAGAATAGATGAGAAAAGGAAGTTCTGACCAAACCCGAGAGAAAAGCCTCACTCAACACAACACCAATCCGCCCTATGTGCGGCTAGCTCCCAGTCTCCTGCTGCGCAGCCAGGCCATCCCCATTACGAATCCTATCAGACTCTCGAGCCCACAGCCCGGGACGTCCCCTAATTCGCCTAGGAATCTGCTGCCCAGCCACCTCAGCCTGCTGCCCTGTAGCCTGGGACAGCGGCACAAAATGTGCTCAACCGTCTCCAGCTCCTCCGGGTCCTCACACAACCCGCACATATCCGACACGTCGGATCCTAACCTCATCGCCATCCTGCCTATCATGCAATGACCCGTGATGATTCCTATTATGGTCCTCACGCAGACCCTGCTTCTGCCCAGCAACAACTCCGAGTCGGACTTCCTGAGCACCGGCCACATCGTCCGTGATACCCGGCAGTCCGTTCGGTTCCCCCAGGCCCTATTGGTCGCGCCCAGAATCCATTCCCTAATCTTCCCAAAGTAGAATCCTATTGGAGGCCTAATTGCCTCCATGTGATTAGGATCCTCCATCTCTGAGCCCTGTCTCGCCAACTCATCAGCAATCTCGTTGCCGCTTATGTTGCAGTGACCAGGCACCCAGCACAATCTCAACATATACTCTCCTAAGGCTCCCTCCAGAGCCCTCCTGCAACCGTCAACTAGCTTGGATTTCACGTAACAGCCCCTTACGGCCATAAGGGCCGCCTGGCTGTCGACATATATAGTGACCTCCGAGCCCCTATCAATGTTGTCCCTCATCAGTTCCACGGCCCTCAAGACCCCCAGAACTTCCGCCTGAAAAACACTGCAGTCGTCCGGAAGCCTATATGACATTCTGATATCCAGATCCTCAATGTAGACCCCCGCACCCGTGCCTCTCATCTTCGAGCCGTCAGTGAAAATAGCAAATCCATTAAATAATCTGCTCCTACCTGACCATCTCTCCCTAGAAGGCGTTACCACCTCCGGCAACCGTCCGAAATCCACCCTGGTGCCCACGAAATCCGTGGAGCCGGGTGATCCCAGGCAGTAACCTCCAGCTTCGATCTCACTCAAGATCCGTGAGTGACCCTGCGTGAAATCCCTAATCAATCCTAGTTCCCTCAGTCTAAGAATGCTTCTGGCTGCCATTCCCATAACATACTGCTCAATGGGCAGAAGATGTAGAATGACATCCAGTGCCGCTTGAGGTGTACTTCTCATGGCACCTGTCATGCCGATTGAAGCACACCTCTGAGCCTTAGACAGAAGGTTCCTTCGACAAGCCACTCTCAATGACTCCCACCAAACACAGCATCCATATGTAAGAATGGGTCTAACCACCGAAGTGTACAGCCATCCCACTACTGACGGCCGGAGTCCCCAACTCTTACCTATCGATGATCTGCAAGCATAGTAGGCATTGAGGCCTCTCTTAAGTCTCTCCTGAGTATTCCTTCCCCACGACAGCTTGCTGTCCAGAAAAACTCCTAGATACTTAGCGCTATCAGATAGTCTAAGCTCTACTCCTCCTAGTACCGGCAGCCTAAAATTCTCTACCCTGTACCTCCTAGTAAAAAGAACCAACTCGGTCTTCTCCGGATTGACTCCCAAACCCTTATCACTCGCCCATGCTGACAGTTCGCCCAGCGCCCCTTGCATGACTTCGCTTATTGTCGGCAGAAACTTGCCCGATACCAATATCACTACATCATCCGCGTAGGCCACAACTTTCCGACCCAATCTGTCAAAAAGTCCCAGAACGACGTTGACAGCTAAGAGCCATAATAAGGGAGAGAGAACTCCCCCCTGTGGGGTTCCCCTAGTCACCAGTTTCTTTAAGCGCTCGTTTCCCCAGTCCGAGTGAATAACTCTGCTGCTGAGCATCAGAGTTATCCATTCGACCAGGAACAGAGGAACGCCTAGATCCACCAATGCCTGCCTGATAGCCTCTATCTTCAAATTATTAAAAGCGCCCTCTATATCCAGGAATGCCGCCAAGGTGTATTCCTTGTTTCGCAATCCCCGCTCTACATAACCCACCACATCATGAAGCGCACTCTCAACAGATCTACCCTTAAGATAGGCGTGCTGAGCGCCGCTGATGATGCCGGCGTCAATCTTCGTCCTCAGATGTAGATCAATCAGTCTTTCCAACGTCTTCAAAAGAAAAGACGATAAGCTGATTGGTCTAAAATCCTTGGGTTTAGAGTGACCGGTTCTTCCCGCCTTGGGTATGAAAACCACCCTGACCTCCCTCCACCCTTTAGGAATGTACCCGTTCAGCACACAGACCCTAAACAGTTCCACCAACAGCAGGAGTGATGATCTCCCGATATTCTGTAACATCGCCGGAAAGATACCGTCTGGTCCTGCCGATTTGTAAGACCCAAAGGTATTGACCGCCCATGTTACTTTTTCCAAGGTGATCATGTCCCCCACCGTCTCCCTCTCCTCACCGCCCGATTCTGACCCAGAGAAGGGGTTACCACATTCAATCTGTTCCCCCGTCCCAGGATCCACACATCCCGGAAAGTGAGTTTCCATTAGCAGACATAGAGATTCAGAGCTAGATTCCGTCCATGAGTTGTCCGGTCTCTGAATAAATCCAGGGACTACAGGGTCCTTGGATAAAATTCTCCTGAACCTGGACATCTCATTTACAGATTCCACTGACTCGCTAAACTTGACCCACGAGTCCCTTTTCGCCCTCCTAATGTCTCCTTTATATCTATTGTAACTCAATCTGAAGTTACTCCAATCTTCTTCCCTACGCGTATACTTCGCTCTATTAAACAACCTTCTGACAGTGGACCTTTGAGTCCTCAACTCGTCTGTCCACCATCTTGGTTGTGTGCGCTTGCCCGGAAAGTTCAAAGGACAGGAACGCTCATAACTACTAGTCAGTACCCCCGTAAAGGTGCCCACCAGTTGCTCTACACCGGTCGAAGTCGACCCCCAGTCGCGTGTAACTCTAAGGTTACTTTGCACCAATCTCGAAAAGTAATCCCAATCCGTCCTTCTCGGATTCCTATACGGACACCTTTTCGACCTCTCAAACATTAGATTAAAGGACAGGCGACTATGGTCAGAGAAGGAAAACCCCAGGTCCACCCTCCAATCCTCCACTAATTCCCTACAGTTCGTCAATGTCATGTCTATCACTGCCTCTCTATCCCTAGTTCTGAACGTAGGTGTATTCCCTCTGTTACAGATATAAAGATTGCTGGCAATAATAAAATCAAACATAGACTCACCTCTTTTGTTGATGTCGGCACTTCCCCATTGGGTATGGTGTGCATTGGCGTCACACCCTAGTACCAGTCTCGAGCCAGTTCTGCCTGAGTACTCCACCAACTCTCGCACTTTTTCACCAGGTAGATCGGTAGCCTCGTACGGCAAGTATACCGATGCCAATGCCAGGACCCTTCTGTCCTTGGCTTCTCCTGTCACAACCGTGAGGTCTCCATTACTATAAGAATGAGAAAACATAAATTTAAACTCAGTTCTCGCCAAGATACAAGTTCGTACCTTCTCATCTGTGTGGGGTACGAACAATGTATACCCCGTGACCCCTAATCCAACTACCCGGTTTTTATTAATCCAGGGCTCTTGGATTAAGGCCACGTCCACGTTGTTGTCGATGAGGTGGGTTACTAATTCGGTTGAGGCTGCTTCACAGTGGTGCAGGTTTATCTGCACCACTTTCAACCTCTTAGGGTCTATCATTTTTAGGAAACCTAAATTTGATAGACCCTAACCCGAATATTGCAACCCCTCCTATCGAATCAAGCTTTTTAAGAGACTCCCGGTCCATTGCGAACCTGAAGTCTCTTCCCTGGTTCTCTTTACAACCCAGTGAAGCTACCAACTTCCACTGGCTTGTATTGAGCCCCTTGTTCTGGTTGGCCAGTACTGTGGTGTTGGAAGTGGTGTTTCTAGGGTAAAGTATGTCCTTGTGTATTGGATTTTTATTCCCTATAGCCCTTGGTTAGTTTAACTAGCTGTCAGGGTTTCAGCTGCTTGGATAGGCGTTCAAAGGAACTGCCGAAAGATATGAGAGCTTGTAATTAAAAATGCAAGGCAAGTTACTGCCGATATAGATTGATAATTTCAAGTCTACTTTATTTTTAATTTACATGCACTTAAATACTATTCATGAGTTTTTAACTTAGCCTGTCTTACTTATTCTACTTATCGATAAAGTTCTAGCTGTCTTTGTCGATATTATGGACATATGCATAATTACCCTGATTACAATTGCTTTGACCAATAGGAATATTTGCGGTTACACTCATTCCTATTTGTCACTCAATTTACAATTCTTATTGAGTAGAATTGTTCGTTTGTTTTATCATACTTATGCCCTAATTAACTTGCATTCCAATCAATGTGTGTCGATTGGTAAATGCCGTTATTTGATCTTGCATAATTACCCTACTCTATTTAGGTTGGTGTGTATAGATTTAAGAGTAGTTTAAGGGTAGGCGGTGGCAACTTATGAGGTACACTACACCCTCACCGCTAAGAGAAAAATTAGGGGATTGATTTTTCTTGATATATTCATATTACCGACAATATTTGTAAAATAGTTCTTAATTTCTATTTACATATGTTATAGTTTTACAAAGTAATTCTTATATAGTATTTAATATTTTAATAGTTTTATAATATGTATTTACATGAGTTATAGTTTTTAAAGTAGTTCTTAATGTAATTAATATTTAATTTATAATTATTTAATTATTTAAAAATAGTATTAAAAATAGTATTCTTATAGTACTTAATTATTGTCTCTTAGGCCTATATATGGTTTTAATTGATTATTATGAAATTCTTTTTCAATTCCGTGGTAGTCTATTATAGTATTTACACCGTTTTTTCTAATAATTCTATATGGGCCTTTGTACGGGCTTTGATTCTTTTTCCTATTCTCTACTTTTATTAAAACTAAATCTCCTATATTTAGATTTAAACTCTTATTATATCTATCTTCTAAATTTCTTTTTTCTTTTATTTTATCTGTGAAATCTTTAGCTCTAATCAAAGAATATTTTAATCTTTGTTTCAGCTCTTTTGCATAGTCATCATAATTGTATATTTTGTTATTATCAGTTTCATAAAATTCTGATGGTAGGCATGGCAATCTACCATATACCAATTCAAATGGTGTGTAACCAGTGTCTATGTGTGGAGCCGTGTTGTAGGCAAAAGTAAAATAGTTTATCCACTTATCCCATTCGTAATCATTTGCTGTTGTCAGCAAGAATTCATTGAGAACCCTGTGATTTCTTTCTACCGCACCCATTGTTTCATGGTGGTAAGGGGTTGAAAATGTTTGTTTGATATCGAGTAGTGAACATATGTTATGCATGAGTTCGTTTTTGAATTCTGTCCCGTTGTCTGATTTGAGCATCTTAAATTTACCGAATTTTAAAATTAATTGTTCTACAAGTGTTTTGGCAGTTGTAAGTGCGTCTTTTGTTGACATTGGGTGAGCAATAATGAATTTTGTTAGCTCGCATTGCATTGTCAATATGTATCGGTAACCGTTTGAAATACGAAGAGGTCCTACAGTATCAATTGATATTGTTTCAAAACTGTTGCTCGGTGTGTCCGTTATTGTAAGTGGTTCTTTAATGTGTTTGGTTTGTTTGTTTATAGTACACTTGTCACAGTATTTTACGAATTGCTTTACCATCTTATTCATGTTTTTCCAAATGTATCGCTGTTTTAATTTAATAATTGTTTTTCTTATTCCTAAGTGGCCTGCGTGTGTGGCATTGTGGAATTCATCGATGAGTTTATATTTCAGTATGTCATCTGTTATTCTTGTTGGGGCATTGTAAATTAATATTTTTAGTTGAGGACTTTTATTGTTTATTCTTATCTTTGTATAGGCTTCTTTAAAATCTTTCATTGTATATACTTTAAATATCTTATCATTCTTTGCTAGCGCTAATTCTTTTATATTTTCCTTGTTCATTTTAGATATCAGTTTCCTCAGAATCGAATCTAGTTTCGCTGAGTTATCGCTGAATCTTGCATGCATATTATTATCATTTTGTATGTTTTTGGCATGTAACTTCTTCATAATCGAATCTTGTTTCGATGAATTATCATTACATCCTTTATTCATATGATTATTATCTTGGGTACGTGATTTCTTCATAGTCGAATCTTGTTTCGATGAATTATCATCACGCCCTATGTGCACAACGTTATCTTTTATATATATATCTATATCCTCTATATTTTCAAATTTATTAAACTGTACTTTCTTCGTTTTCTTGACGTCATTTATGGATGTGCATTCCCATATTAGAAGTTGATCAGACTCCTGAGAGATGCATTTTTCCACATTATTTCTATACGCGTTGCTTCTATCCGGATTATTTCTATACGCGCGCGTTTTATTCATATCTATTTCTTCATTTGCCTCATTATTTGTAACTTTATTTGCCTCTTTTTCATTTCTCTTTGTCATTGCCCTCGTAGTTATTAGTATTCTTTTTTCTTTCTCATCATTTTCTAACGGTATCATTTGTTTTAGTACGTCTGAGTTTATTTCTATCCTTGATAATGCGTCCGCATTAGTGTTAATTTTTCCTTTTTTATAAACTATCGTAAAGTCATAATCGCTTAAATCTAGTCTAATTCTTGTCATTTTTGATGAGGGATTCTTATGTGAAAATAGTGATATCAATGGTCTATGGTCTGTTACCACTATGAATTTTTGACCGTATAAATATGGTTTGAAGAAATTTATTCCCCAGTGAATTGCGAGCAATTCTTTTTCAATAATGGGTTTGTTCATATCATGCTTTTGAAGTGATTTACTTGCGTAAGAAATAGGTAAATCTTTTCCAATTTCACCTTGTGATAAGACTGCTCCTAAGGCGTAGTTTGAGGCGTCAGTCGTCAAAATAAAAGGTTTGTCAAAATTTGGGTACTGTAAAATTGGTGGGTTCATTAATTTTTCTTTTAGAGTGTCAAAAGCGTTTTGGCATTCATTTGTCCATAAGAATTTTACTGATTTTCTCAATAGCATATTTAAATGTTTTGCAATGTCCGCAAAATTCGGTATGAATTTTCTATAATAGTTACAGAATGCAACGAAACGTCTAACTTCATCTGCGTTTTTAGGTATTGGGTAATTCTTTATAACTTCATATTTAGCTGGATCTGTTTTCACACCGTCTTTTGTTATTAAATGTCCTAAGTAAACTACTTCTGGTCTTAAAAAACAACATTTCTTTGGATTCAGTTTTAAATTGTATCGCTGAAGTCTATCCAAAACTTTCACAAGATTTTCATTGTGATGGTTCAAACTACATCCATAAACAATTATGTCATCGACATAAAGAAAAGCTTCTGAATCAAGTCCCGAAAGTGCTATCGTAAGCATTCTCTGAAAACTGTTTGATGAAATTTTAAGTCCAAATGGTAGTCTTTTAAATTGGTAGTGTCCCTGTTGTGTAGAAAAAGCTGTAAGTGGTCTTGAGTCCTTGTCCAACTGAATTTGGTGAAATGAGCTAGTCATGTCAAGAGTCGAAAACCATTTAGCTCTTCCTAGTTTATCCAAAATATCCTCTAATCTAGTTAGTGGAAATTTGTCATTAACCATTTTGTCATTTAACTTTCTAAAGTCTACTACAAGTCTCCATTTTCGTTTGTCTTCCGTATTCTTTTTGGGTACCAAAAGAAGTGGAGCATTGTAGGGGCTAATTGATGGTTCTATTATATCGTCATGTAACATTTTATGTACTTGTTCATTTATTATGTCCGTGTGTGAGTGGGGTAGTCTGTAGTTTTTTATGTACACCGGAGTGTTATCTGAGGTCGTAATGTTTTGTTTATAAAAATTGTTTACAGTCAATTTCTCATTCTCTAAATGAAAAACATTTTGGTATCTTTTGAATATGTTTATTAATTCTGATTTTGCATATTCATCAGTTTCATTTAATTGCAAGTCATTTAGAATTTGTTGAAAACGTTCGTCATTGTTTATATTTGTGTAACTTAATACGTCATAATTCTTAAGTGGGTCAGTGTGCAGTTTAATGCCCTGTAAAATTTGTGTCTCATTTGTTGTGTTTAAAATTTTGACGTGTGTCATTCCGTTTTTTGGTGCTATTGAATTACTTAAAAAAATACCGCTTTTTAATTCATTATTAAGTATTACGCAATCTTCAGTAAGGTTTAATTTCAATGGTTGTATGATTTCTGTTCGGGGGGGTATGGTAATTTTTAATGTGTCGAATGCTTTTGATTGCATGGGCAAAATTATGGTTTCATTGTTGGTAAAGAAAGAAATTGTGAATGTCTCATAATCTATTTTACATAAGTATTCTCTTAAAAAGTCTCTTCCTATTATGCCGTCCGTCTCTATTGGAAAATTGTCATCTACTAGATGGAATTTGTATTTGCATGTTTGGTCTGCTAGTGAAAGTTCAAGTTCACTTGTCCCCAATGAATATATTTCTTCTTTAGTGATGCCTGTTAATTTGCATCTGTTTTCTACATTTAGTGGTCCATCATCAAAAATTGTTTTATTGCGACATAGTGATATGTCGGCTCCTGTGTCGACAAGAAACGTTAATTCTTTACTTTTGTATTTAGCGATTATGTAGTTTGTGTTATTATTAGAAATTTTAAATACCTTTAATTTTGGCTGTCCGGAATATCCCTGTATTCCGAGCCTTCCCCGTTTCCCTCGTCTTGTACTACATGTATATTTCTTCTATTGTTATTATTTCCGTAGTTGTTGTTGGTTCTATTTCTATTATTATTGTCATTCCTGTAGTTTCCATTATTGCTTCTAGGTGTATTACGGTTGTAATTGTTGTTTGCAGACGAATTTGTGTTGTTTCTGTTATTGTTTGAATTGTAGTTGTTACTTCTACTGTTTTGGAAATTACTGTTATTCCTAGTGTAATTGTCAAAATGTCTGTTGTTTCTATTATTGTTTGAGTTGTAGTCGTTAGTACTACGGTTTGGGAAATTATAGTTGTTCCTGTTATTAATGTTATTCCTCGCGTTATGAAATTTGCTATTGTTGTGTCTGGTATCATTATTATTACGATGTTGTTGTTGTATATACTGCACTGAGCTAGTAGTTATTTTATTTTCATTTTCTAGTTCTAGCGCAAGTTCTACCGCGTCCTGTAAAGTTTTTGGACGAGCTGCAAAAATGGCTGTCTTTAAATTATCATTAATTCCACTCTTAAATGAATCTAGAGCAAGCTTTGAGTTTAATCTGATAATGACATTTTTTTCCGCCTCTGTAGCGTCACTACTAAGTTCTTCTATTCCTAACTTGTTCAGGTTGTCTATTACTGTTAATATTCTTTCCCTGAATGCGTTGACAGACGTTTTCCCTTGGTAGATATTGCTTAGTATGGACTGTAGTTCTGGAATGGTCTTTGTACTTTTGTACCTTTGTTGTAATTGTGTTTTTAAAGTACCGAAGTTTTCGGGTTTCGCATAACTACCTATTGCTGTTCTTACCCTTGAGGTTAATTTGGCGTGGTAGACATATTGTAGGAAATCTTGTTTTGCTGTTTCAGCAAGAGTTTTCTCAATGAGTTCTGCTGTTATTAAAAAACTTTCCAGTTCTTCAAAGTTTCCAGTAAAAAGTGGGAGTGCTTTAGACACTGTTTCTAAACTAAATGCTGCCATTGTATTTCCTATTTCTGAAGGTTCTGCCTCTAATGGGGTTTTAATGTCTTTGATTAAGTACTCTTTGATTTTCCTAATAATATTGCTAAATTCTAATCTGAGCACTGCTATTTTCTTTTCGTCTTTTTCTTCTAGTTGTGCTAACTCAAATTCTTCTGTTATAATTTGTATATCCTTTAGTCTAAGATTTATTGTTTTTTCCGAATATGTCCTTCCTGGACTTTTCTTTAAATTCTTTAATATGTCTTTAAGTTTTATTAAACTTCCTTCCATCTATCTTCACTTCCTATACTTCTGTTATCTTATTTCTATTATTGTTTCTGTTTTTACAACTATTAATAAACTTATACATGCTTTGTAATAAGAATATGATTAAAGCAATAATTACTAAGACTTTTGTTATTTTAGACAACATTAAAAATATTTATAATTGTACAGCGAAAATATTTATTTTTCTTTACTTTGTTTTTATTTTATGTATATTTGAATTATTAATAGTATTGGGTACAATTAGTTTTAAATTGTATTAAATTTATTTTTCCTTTACCGCCTGTTACTAAGTATTGCATACATTAACCTTATGATGTAGGCAATTACTAATAAAGCTAATGTGACTATCATTATTATTTCAAAAATGTTCACATTCTCTTCTTTATGTTCACTTTGTATTCTTATAGCATTCATGTATTCTATAATTTGCTGATTGTTCTGTTCGCTTTCATGATTTTCATTCTTTCCTACCTCGTATCCTGCAAAAACTAATGGAATTGCTTTTAGAATGTTCTTCCACCATGCCATCTTGATAATATTCTCTTAACGATTGTATTTAATTATGAAGTAAATAAATGTATATATATATTTTTTTTTTTTTTTATTGTTATTACAAAATATGTATTTATGTATTTTTAATTGTTTTTTCCTTATGGAATGCCCTGATTTGCGACCTTATTTCTGTCTGTTTTATTTTTCTGTTGCCATATGTAGTTCTCTGTATAAGATCGCTAACTCTTTCCTTTTTTGGTACTGCTTGCCTGCCCTCTTCTTCTTTTTCTTTTGGAATTGCTTTTCAATGGTCTTCACGCTTATTGGTTTTATTTGCCGCTTCTTGTATTCTTCCAGGGTAATAGCCTTTGGACCTGCGTTTAGTGGTAGAGGTACATAGCAGGGTGTCGATTCTTCTACTGGATCTGGCTCATATTCTTCTTCATTGCTGTTTTCCAGATATAACTCCCAGCGTGCAACAATTTTGTCTATTTCCACCTCTAAGGACATCAAAAAATTTTCTCTAGTCTAATTACAAAGGCAAACTTTTTTTGGAATTTAAAAATTTTGGTTAGCAGGATCTTCAACTAATTTTAGTTTGGAAGGATCTAATTAATTGGAAGGAAATAATTAATTTGTTGTGGTCCGAGTGGGCAGGATCGCCATGTGGTGTTGGAAGTGGTGTTTCTAGGGTAAAGTATGTCCTTGTGTATTGGATTTTTATTCCCTATAGCCCTTGGTTAGTTTAACTAGCTGTCAGGGTTTCAGCTGCTTGGATAGGCGTTCAAAGGAACTGCCGAAAGATATGAGAGCTTGTAATTAAAAATGCAAGGCAAGTTACTGCCGATATAGATTGATAATTTCAAGTCTACTTTATTTTTAATTTACATGCACTTAAATACTATTCATGAGTTTTTAACTTAGCCTGTCTTACTTATTCTACTTATCGATAAAGTTCTAGCTGTCTTTGTCGATATTATGGACATATGCATAATTACCCTGATTACAATTGCTTTGACCAATAGGAATATTTGCGGTTACACTCATTCCTATTTGTCACTCAATTTACAATTCTTATTGAGTAGAATTGTTCGTTTGTTTTATCATACTTATGCCCTAATTAACTTGCATTCCAATCAATGTGTGTCGATTGGTAAATGCCGTTATTTGATCTTGCATAATTACCCTACTCTATTTAGGTTGGTGTGTATAGATTTAAGAGTAGTTTAAGGGTAGGCGGTGGCAACTTATGAGGTACACTACAGTACCCCCAGTATGACCTCCACCGATTTTATAGGTGGAGGTATCCATACCGTGACTACCGGCCTTAATGGCAACTCAGACGCTAGTATAACATCCAGACTAGCTTCAGGACAGGAGCTGCCACACTTACCAATTGCAGCCTTTAAAAACTCAAAGGTTTTCTGATTGCCGTAACTGACAGTTTTGACACCTCTTGTCCAGTCAGCCCCTTTGAACGATACTTCGTCCGGCCTTCCTTTGGCACTAAAGATTTCGTCGAGTAGTTTGTTCTCTAGCACCTGCCATCTCTCGACACTGATCCTTCCATCGGGATCCTTACGATCAATGACAGCCGCTAGAATACCGTCCTTACTCGACGACTCCTTTAGTTTCTTTGAAGTGGATGGTTGGTCCTTTCTGGAGTCAGTCCTCTTATTGATCTCCTTATGGGGATCTTTAAGAGAACTGACCACAGTCTGACCAGTCCTCTTAGCCGCAGGGGATTTCTGGTCATCACCAGACCTCACTCGCTTAACTACCCCCTTTTTGGGGCCCTTAGCAGAGCTCAGTCGGTGATCACCCGATTTCCCTGCAGATGTTGACTGGTCTGTCCCAGCAACCCTTCCTTTAGTGACTCCTTTTTGGGAGTGACTATCGGAAATTACCAAGACATTTCCAGCCCTCATCGCGCGACTAGTAGTGGGTAAAACGTTCTCAGGCCTAGCTCCCTTAACTGCGACCAATCTGTCACGATTAAGAGGGCCAGTCGTTGAACCTTTACCCTCCTTTTCCTTATCTTCTGCTTTATCCGAGGATTCAACAACAGGGGGTGCTGGGGATTTGCTGTCTTTACTGTCAACATTTGTATCCACAGCAGCCCCTGTTGTGTATCCCGCAGGATAGGGAAGCCCTAGGATGGCACCGACAGAGCCGTGGATTCGTTCGAATCTAGCAACGTTCTTTCGGTGCTTCCTCAGCAGATGCCTATCCCGCCCATCGTGCAGTGAGGAGTCTTTCTTAGCTATCTTTTCCAGAAAGGCTAAGGAGGCTCTCACACCACTCTTGGCTTTATCGTAGCTCGTTCGGCTATCTGACGTGACCTGTTCTGTCGCATCTTGCCGAACAACGAGTTTTGATACACTCGCCAATCCACTCTCCAACCCGAGTGTGACTCCGGAAGTCGATGGCCCAGCCCTATGGCCCTCATCATGAGCCGAAATCAGAGCTATTTCGTGCTCATCATCAGAGCCCAGAGTTAGGTCACCGAGTCTTTCCGATGCCCCTGTACGAGACGGAGATCCGATTGGCGAGTCTATCCTGTCCGTCATGACTGTCAGTTCTGTCATTAACTGACTCTCCTGCAGCAGAATATCTCTGTGAATACCCAGCAAGTCGGAGTCCAAATCTGACCCCGAACCTGCTGAGCTGACAGAGACATTCCCTGCGCCAACTTCTTCATTTCTTTCTTTAAAATTTAAATTGTCCAGTTTTTGGTCCCACGAGTAAGCACGTAAACAAAGCGACCATCGCGCGCAGTGACGGCGTACGCGGACTAGGCTAGAATTACAACTGACCCTTGCCATCGGCGTCAGAGGGAAGCTGTTCACGACCAGTTTCTTTTACCACTAACTAGCCATTCAGGTCCTCGGCACTGCTATCAACCACCTTGACCTTAAAAGTGGGGGATGTAGGGAATCAAAGGGAGAAGTGGGTAGGATTATAGGTAAAGAGGATGGGATATGGGATGGATAACCCTTGGTCATGCTGGCTTTAAAGCTTATGCCTTCGAACTTGTTCCGGTTAGACTGTACCGAAACAAGTTCCAAGACATACACTACCGCCGGCATTTAAGCCACCACATCGCGGCAAGATAGTTATCCAGGTGGTGGATTTAAATAACTTAACTATTTAAGAGATCAGCACATTCAGACATATAATAAACAACTTCTTTACCATTCGTAGCGTTTTTGCAGCTTTTGGCTTATCCTTGTTTATAAGTTTAAATTTGGTGATAATTTTCTGACGCATCATTTTTCGACATAAAGCGTTAAGGTTCGACGCAGCAGGAGAAAAATGGTCGTTTAAGTATACACGGCTCTCTATTTCGCCACCAAGAATATTTTTAACTTTAAGCGATCTTGTTTTATAGTATTCCTTCATTAGAGAGTCACGAACGTTAACATTATTAAATTTAATCAATATAAGTTTCTATCACTCATATAACAAACATGATTCAAGTTTTGCTCAGAAATTTTAATGTAATAATAATTACACAGGGAAATAACAGTGGACGAGAGGTTATTTAGGCCCGATGGTAATCCATTTACCACAATATCACCACGATTTAGACGCCTATGTAAAATATTATTTTCAGTCTCCAATGCAGTTAATTTAGAAGTAGTTGAGGCATTAATTTTGTCTATTAATTTATTGCATGTCACTATATCTGGCTTAATTTCTTTAATGCATAACGATATTTCATTTTTAAAATCAGACAGTACCTTAGCCATTGTATTTTCAAAGGCCACTGCATGTGAAAAAAAAATAATTTTGGTCTATCTTTAAATAACGCTAAATGTTTTTCCGAAACATCAGCACATTGTAAATGCAGCCATTGTTTGCATACCTTGCATTGGATACTACCATGGGTTTTTCCAATGGAATCTTGGCAGATAACACATTTAAAGAATTTTGTGGCGGGCATGTTTGTAATACTTAATAAAAGTAAGCAGTAAATACAAGCAAAAATAAGCAACATCAACAACAATTTGTATACAGAAAAATAAAATGGCACCACGGCAGAAACAGCAAGTTTATTAAGGCAGTTAAAAACGTAAAAAAACTTGTTTTTTTTATAATATTTTAATATGTTATCCAGGGATAATTATTTAGGCAAAAAATTAACAATTTATTATAAGGGCTAATTTTTGCTACTCTTTTTTAGCAACTTTATTCTTTCGGAATAACTTTTTATAGTAAAAATACCGTTAACGGTTAATAAAACATTGTTTTCGCCATCTTCAAGTTTTTTCTGCATACCAAGTTAGTTATTGACATAACTACCAAACGTTCACTACCGAATTTTTAAGGTAAATAAATAAACATTTTTTTGAAAATAAAATAAAATACCAAATTTTCTTTTTTCTCATTTTTTCCGCCTTGCACGCAAACATTGGTCCTTTGAACCGGATCTTTGGAAGCTTTTGTCCGGAGGTTAATAAATTTTATTATTTTTCTTTTCAAGAAGATCGACGTCTTCATACATATTCGTTTGTTTAAACACATTGTTTGGAAAAAAAGGTGCGTACAATTAAATTTAAAGTGATTGTGAAAACTTTGAATAAAGAAAAATAATACTAAAAATAAATAAATTAATATTCAACATTTTTCATTTTTCGAATTTATTCTATGAGTTAAATTTCAGTTATGTATTTTATAAAGCTTTTTGTAATAGCTCTATTCCTTAAAAATTTTTTTAGAAATGACTTTATACACTACCAGACTATTATATTGTATTTTCTTGTTACATTTTACCTTAGCTTTCCGTTGGATAGCAATGAAGTATATTTATGTACAGAAAAATTTACAATTATTAGACACCAGCAGAATGTAATGCATTTTCTGGCCCGCTACGGCCTTCGTCAGCATTCTTTGTGTCACACTGGATAGTGATACTTTATAAATTGAATGTATTTAACTCAACTATTTTAACAAATAGATATTGGGAATTATTTCTTTTCATAAGCCACTTTTATTATATTCAACATTTTTCATTTTTCGAATTTATTCTATGAGTTAAATTTCAGTTATGTATTTTATAAAGCTTTTTGTAATAGCTCTATTCCTTAAAATTTTTTTTAGAAATGACTTTATACACTACCAGACTATTATATTGTATTTTCTTGTTACATTTTACCTTAGCTTTCCGTTGGATAGCAATGAAGTATATTTATGTGCAGAAAAATTTACAATTATTAGACACCAGCAGAATGTAATGCATTTTCTGGCCCGCTACGGCCTTCGTCAGCATTCTTTGTGTCACACTGGATAGTGATACTTTATAAATTGAATGTATTTAACTCAACTATTTTAACAAATAGATATTGGGAATTATTTCTTTTCATAAGCCACTTTTATTATATTCAACATTTTTCATTTTTCGAATTTATTCTATGAGTTAAATTTCTGGTAGTGTATAAAGTCATTTCTAAAAAAATTTTTAAGGAATAGAGCTATTACAAAAAGCTTTATTAAATACATAACTGAAATTTAACTCATAGAATAAATTCGAAAAATGAAAAATGTTGAATATAATAAAAGTGGCTTATGAAAAGAAATAATTCCCAATATCTATTTGTTAAAATAGTTGAGTTAAATACATTCAATTTATAAAGTATCACTATCCAGTGTGACACAAAGAATGCTGACTAAGGCCGTAGCGGGCCAGAAAATGCATTACATTCTGCTGGTGTCTAATAATTGTAAATTTTTCTGTACATAAATATACTTCATTGCTATCCAACGGAAAGCTAAGGTAAAATGTAACAAGAAAATACAATATAATAGTCTGGTAGTGTATAAAGTCATTTCTAAAAAAATTTTTAAGGAATAGAGCTATTACAAAAAGCTTTATAAAATACATAACTGAAATTTAACTCATAGAATAAATTCGAAAAATGAAAAATGTTGAATATAATAAAAGTGGCTTATGAAAAGAAATAATTCCCAATATCTATTTGTTAAAATAGTTGAGTTAAATACATTCAATTTATAAAGTATCACTATCCAGTGTGACACAAAGAATGCTGACGAAGGCCGTAGCGGGCCAGAAAATGCATTACATTCTGCTGGTGTCTAATAATTGTAAATTTTTCTGTACATAAATATACTTCATTGCTATCCAACGGAAAGCTAAGGTAAAATGTAACAAGAAAATACAATATAATAGTCTGGTAGTGTATAAAGTCATTTCTAAAAAAATTTTTAAGGAATAGAGCTATTACAAAAAGCTTTATAAAATACATAACTGAAATTTAACTCATAGAATAAATTCGAAAAATGAAAAATGTTAAATATAATAAAAGTGGCTTATGAAAAGAAATAATTCCTAATATCTATTTGTTAAAATAGTTGAGCTAAATACATTCAATTTATAAAGTATCACTATCCAGTGTGACACAAAGAATGCTGACGAAGGCCGTAGCGGGCCAGAAAATGCATTACATTCTGCTGGTGTCTAATAATTGTAAATTTTTCTGTACATAAATATACTTCATTGCTATCCAACGGAAAGCTAAGGTAAAATGTAACAAGAAAATACAATATAATAGTCTGGTAGTGTATAAAGTCATTTCTAAAAAAAAATTTTAAGGAATAGAGCTATTACAAAAAGCTTTATAAAATACTGAAATTTAACTCATAGAATAAATTCGAAAAATGAAAAATGTTGAATATAATAAAAGTGGCTTATGAAAAGAAATAATTCCCAATATCTATTTGTTAAAATAGTTGAGTTAAATACATTCAATTTATAAAGTATCACTATCCAGTGTGACACAAAGAATGCTGACGAAGGCCGTAGCGGGCCAGAAAATGCATTACATTCTGCTGGTGTCTAATAATTGTAAATTTTTCTGCACATAAATATACTTCATTGCTATCCAACGGAAAGCTAAGGTAAAATGTAACAAGAAAATACAATATAATAGTCTGGTAGTGTATAAAGTCATTTCTAAAAAAAATTTTTAAGGAATAGAGCTATTACAAAAAGCTTTATAAAATACATAACTGAAATTTAACTCATAGAATAAATTCGAAAAATGAAAAATGTTGAATATAATAAAAGTGGCTTATGAAAAGAAATAATTCCCAATATCTATTTGTTAAAATAGTTGAGTTAAATACATTCAATTTATAAAGTATCACTATCCAGTGTGACACAAAGAATGCTGACGAAGGCCGTAGCGGGCCAGAAAATGCATTACATTCTGCTGGTGTCTAATAATTGTAAATTTTTCTGCACATAAATATACTTCATTGCTATCCAACGGAAAGCTAAGGTAAAATGTAACAAGAAAATACAATATAATAGTCTAGTAGTGTATAAAGTCATTTCTAAAAAAATTTTTAAGGAATAGAGCTATTACAAAAAGCTTTATAAAATACATAACTGAAATTTAACTCATAGAATAAATTCGAAAAATGAAAAATGTTGAAAATAATAAAAGTGGCTTATGAAAAGAAATAATTCCCAATATCTATTTGTTAAAATAGTTGAGTTAAATACATTCAATTTATAAAGTATCACTATCCAGTGTGACACAAAGAATGCTGACGAAGGCCGTAGCGGGCCAGAAAATGCATTACATTCTGCTGGTGTCTAATAATTGTAAATTTTTCTGTACATAAATATACTTCATTGCTATCCAACGGAAAGCTAAGGTAAAATGTAACAAGAAAATACAATATAATAGTCTGGTAGTGTATAAAGTCATTTCTAAAAAAAATTTTTAAGGAATAGAGCTATTACAAAAAGCTTTATAAAATACATAACTGAAATTTAACTCATAGAATAAATTCGAAAAATGAAAAATGTTGAATATAATAAAAGTGGCTTATGAAAAGAAATAATTCCCAATATCTATTTGTTAAAATAGTTGAGTTAAATACATTCAATTTATAAAGTATCACTATCCAGTGTGACACAAAGAATGCTGACGAAGGCCGTAGCGGGCCAGAAAATGCATTACATTCTGCTGGTGTCTAATAATTGTAAATTTTTCTGCACATAAATATACTTCATTGCTATCCAACGGAAAGCTAAGGTAAAATGTAACAAGAAAATACAATATAATAGTCTGGTAGTGTATAAAGTCATTTCTAAAAAAAATTTTTAAGGAATAGAGCTATTACAAAAAGCTTTATAAAATACATAACTGAAATTTAACTCATAGAATAAATTCGAAAAATGAAAAATGTTGAATATAATAAAAGTGGCTTATGAAAAGAAATAATTCCCAATATCTATTTGTTAAAATAGTTGAGTTAAATACATTCAATTTATAAAGTATCACTATCCAGTGTGACACAAAGAATGCTGACGAAGGCCGTAGCGGGCCAGAAAATGCATTACATTCTGCTGGTGTCTAATAATTGTAAATTTTTCTGTACATAAATATACTTCATTGCTATCCAACGGAAAGCTAAGGTAAAATGTAACAAGAAAATACAATATAATAGTCTAGTAGTGTATAAAGTCATTTCTAAAAAAATTTTTAAGGAATAGAGCTATTACAAAAAGCTTTATAAAATACATAACTGAAATTTAACTCATAGAATAAATTCGAAAAATGAAAAATGTTGAATATAATAAAAGTGGCTTATGAAAAGAAATAATTCCCAATATCTATTTGTTAAAATAGTTGAGTTAAATACATTCAATTTATAAAGTATCACTATCCAGTGTGACACAAAGAATGCTGACGAAGGCCGTAGCGGGCCAGAAAATGCATTACATTCTGCTGGTGTCTAATAATTGTAAATTTTTCTGTACATAAATATACTTCATTGCTATCCAACGGAAAGCTAAGGTAAAATGTAACAAGAAAATACAATATAATAGTCTGGTAGTGTATAAAGTCATTTCTAAAAAAAATTTTTAAGGAATAGAGCTATTACAAAAAGCTTTATAAAATACATAACTGAAATTTAACTCATAGAATAAATTCGAAAAATGAAAAATGTTGAATATAATAAAAGTGGCTTATGAAAAGAAATAATTCCCAATATCTATTTGTTAAAATAGTTGAGTTAAATACATTCAATTTATAAAGTATCACTATCCAGTGTGACACAAAGAATGCTGACGAAGGCCGTAGCGGGCCAGAAAATGCATTACATTCTGCTGGTGTCTAATAATTGTAAATTTTTCTGTACATAAATATACTTCATTGCTATCCAACGGAAAGCTAAGGTAAAATGTAACAAGAAAATACAATATAATAGTCTAGTAGTGTATAAAGTCATTTCTAAAAAAATTTTTAAGGAATAGAGCTATTACAAAAAGCTTTATAAAATACATAACTGAAATTTAACTCATAGAATAAATTCGAAAAATGAAAAATGTTGAATATAATAAAAGTGGCTTATGAAAAGAAATAATTCCCAATATCTATTTGTTAAAATAGTTGAGTTAAATACATTCAATTTATAAAGTATCACTATCCAGTGTGACACAAAGAATGCTGACGAAGGCCGTAGCGGGCCAGAAAATGCATTACATTCTGCTGGTGTCTAATAATTGTAAATTTTTCTGTACATAAATATACTTCATTGCTATCCAACGGAAAGCTAAGGTAAAATGTAACAAGAAAATACAATATAATAGTCTAGTAGTGTATAAAGTCATTTCTAAAAAAATTTTTAAGGAATAGAGCTATTACAAAAAGCTTTATAAAATACATAACTGAAATTTAACTCATAGAATAAATTCGAAAAATGAAAAATGTTGAATATAATAAAAGTGGCTTATGAAAAGAAATAATTCCCAATATCTATTTGTTAAAATAGTTGAGTTAAATACATTCAATTTATAAAGTATCACTATCCAGTGTGACACAAAGAATGCTGACGAAGGCCGTAGCGGGCCAGAAAATGCATTACATTCTGCTGGTGTCTAATAATTGTAAATTTTTCTGTACATAAATATACTTCATTGCTATCCAACGGAAAGCTAAGGTAAAATGTAACAAGAAAATACAATATAATAGTCTGGTAGTGTATAAAGTCATTTCTAAAAAAATTTTTAAGGAATAGAGCTATTACAAAAAGCTTTATAAAATACATAACTGAAATTTAACTCATAGAATAAATTCGAAAAATGAAAAATGTTGAATATAATAAAAGTGGCTTATGAAAAGAAATAATTCCCAATATCTATTTGTTAAAATAGTTGAGTTAAATACATTCAATTTATAAAGTATCACTATCCAGTGTGACACAAAGAATGCTGACGAAGGCCGTAGCGGGCCAGAAAATGCATTACATTCTGCTGGTGTCTAATAATTGTAAATTTTTCTGTACATAAATATACTTCATTGCTATCCAACGGAAAGCTAAGGTAAAATGTAACAAGAAAATACAATATAATAGTCTGGTAGTGTATAAAGTCATTTCTAAAAAAATTTTTAAGGAATAGAGCTATTACAAAAAGCTTTATAAAATACATAACTGAAATTTAACTCATAGAATAAATTCGAAAAATGAAAAATGTTGAATATAATAAAAGTGGCTTATGAAAAGAAATAATTCCCAATATCTATTTGTTAAAATAGTTGAGTTAAATACATTCAATTTATAAAGTATCACTATCCAGTGTGACACAAAGAATGCTGACGAAGGCCGTAGCGGGCCAGAAAATGCATTACATTCTGCTGGTGTCTAATAATTGTAAATTTTTCTGTACATAAATATACTTCATTGCTATCCAACGGAAAGCTAAGGTAAAATGTAACAAGAAAATACAATATAATAGTCTGGTAGTGTATAAAGTCATTTCTAAAAAAATTTTTAAGGAATAGAGCTATTACAAAAAGCTTTATAAAATACATAACTGAAATTTAACTCATAGAATAAATTCGAAAAATGAAAAATGTTGAATATAATAAAAGCGGCTTATGAAAAGAAATAATTCCCAATATCTATTTGTTAAAATAGTTGAGTTAAATACATTCAATTTATAAAGTATCACTATCCAGTGTGACACAAAGAATGCTGACGAAGGCCGTAGCGGGCCAGAAAATGCATTACATTCTGCTGGTGTCTAATAATTGTAAATTTTTCTGTACATAAATATACTTCATTGCTATCCAACGGAAAGCTAAGGTAAAATGTAACAAGAAAATACAATATAATAGTCTGGTAGTGTATAAAGTCATTTCTAAAAAAATTTTTAAGGAATAGAGCTATTACAAAAAGCTTTATAAAATACATAACTGAAATTTAACTCATAGAATAAATTCGAAAAATGAAAAATGTTGAATATAATAAAAGTGGCTTATGAAAAGAAATAATTCCTTATATCTATTTGTTAAAATAGTTGAGTTAAATACATTCAATTTATAAAGTATCACTATCCAGTGTGACACAAAGAATGCTGACGAAGGCCGTAGCGGGCCAGAAAATGCATTACATTCTGCTGGTGTCTAATAATTGTAAATTTTTCTGTACATAAATATACTTCATTGCTATCCAACGGAAAGCTAAGGTAAAATGTAACAAGAAAATACAATATAATAGTCTGGTAGTGTATAAAGTCATTTCTAAAAAAAATTTTTAAGGAATAGAGCTATTACAAAAAGCTTTATAAAATACATAACTGAAATTTAACTCATAGAATAAATTCGAAAAATGAAAAATGTTGAATATAATAAAAGTGGCTTATGAAAAGAAATAATTCCCAATATCTATTAAATAAATTAATTTTAATAAAGTGTAAAGGACTGGAAAAGTAAAGAAGCATAAATTTGTTTTTGTTTTATTCCTTGCCCAGTGAATATACATATACATACTTGTTAGTTTGACGTTTGTTTTAATTCATTTTCTCGTGGTTACTTTTTTAGCCGACCGTTAATTTTATAAAATTAAATTTGGAAATAATTTATAAATTGCAGTCGATTAATTTGTGAAAGTTAGAAATAATTTATAGATTAAATTTGAAAATAATTTATAAATTAAGGAAAATATTTACATATATATAAACGTGCGTGTAATAAGGATCGAGAAGAAAAGTGTTATTGTTTGATTTTTTTTCTTTTTCTTGTTGTCCTTATTAGAACAATTAGTACCCTACGGTCGGTCAAGTTGGCATGCATAATGTTTGTTATAAATTTTTATTTTTATAATTGAAAAAAATTTGTTTTCAATTACGTATTGTTTGTTATAAATTTTTGATTTGTTTCAAATAAATAAAATTTTCTTAATTTTATTGGAAATAGAACAGTAAATATGCCAATATTACCACTTGCTAAATTTATTAGAGCTTCGGATGCTCTGATTAGATTTGAGTCAAATTTTTCTCAGCTTCGCGAGGAAATGCATACGGTGTTTACGTTAGAGATTCAGGGCGATGAATTGAAAAAATTATGGGAGAAAGTTAAATTGTCTCATGAGCTTTGTTGAGATTATATAGAGGTTTCCGAGAAAAGTGAACCTGAGGATGTTGAGGTGGTGTCAAATAAATATGAGGCCACATATTTGGAATATATGAAATGTTTGGCCACTATTAATGAAAGAAAATTTAATTTTGAAAAATCCTCGAAACCTAATGGCTCAAATACTAGTAACTCGGATCACAATTTAACTTTGCCTCACAATTTAACTTTGTGATATTAAAACTTTCGATGGCGATTATGTTTCGTGGCCCGCATTTAGGGATTTATTCACGGCGATTTACATTAATAGTTCGCGTCTGAGTAATATAGAGCGACTTTGTCATTTAATTCGTAAAACCGCCGGCGAAGCAAACGAAATTGTATCAAAGTGCCCATTAAGTAATGATGGATTTGAGGTCGCCTGGAAAAATTTGAAGAATGCATATGAGAATCCTCGTATGCTAGTAAATAATCAATTGAAAATTTTATTTAATTTACCTTCGGTTGAAAAGGAGTCTAGTTCCGGTCTTAAAACTTTGCAACGCGGTATCAATAATTGCCTGACATCTCTTGCGCTTTATAATGTGTCCACTGATTATTGGGATCCGATTTTGATTTTTATGTGTATTCAAAGATTGCCTACTTCTACGGTTAGTTTTTGGGAACAGGGTGTTAAGAACAAAACTGGTTTGTCTAAATGAAAGATTTTGATACCTTCTTAACGGAAAGAGTGCAAACTCTGGAATGCGTTCGTGATCTTAAAGATTCGCAGCCTTCTGCAAAATCTTCTTCTACTCAGAAGACTAAGGCTTATGTAGTGAACTCTAATTCTTCTTCTACTTCTTGCGTTTTTTGTCGTATATCGGGACATTTTTTACGAAATTGTAAGAAGTTTATAAAAATCTTTCAATATCGGAAAGATTTTCGACAGTGAAAAAATTTCATTGTTGTATTAATTGTTTATCGCGGGAACATGAGGTCAGAAATTGTAAGAGTACCTTCAATTGCACCACGTGTAACAAAAGACATCATACTTTATTACACCGTGGTGGGTCTACTTCTGAAAGTATTTCAGGAAATAATACCGCTTCATTTTCGGGCAATGTGGCACATAACAATCTGAATTCGTCCTTTCCTTCTTCGTCAAATGGGATAAATTCTTCCGTTAATTCTAGGGATAATTCTGCTTCTTTGTCGCGCAATATGGTCCCAACTAATATGAATTCGTCCTTACCTTCTACGTCAGCAGGCACAAATTCTTCGGTTAATTCGAACCGTCAAGTTTTTTCATGTCGCTCAGAATCGCAGGGTGCTTTTAGGAACTGCTATGGTGAATAGCGTTCACCAGTGTATGACATACCCAGCACGGGCTCTTATTGATCCTGCTTCAGAGTCTTCGTTTATTTCTGAACATTTTCGAAACCGCTTGAAGCTACTCGCACATTCGACGAATGTCAAAGTTTCAGGCTTTAATCAGACGTTGTCTGCTACTACAAAAAAAATTTGTGCTCTTAAAATTAGTTCTGCTTTGGACAAATCGCATATTTTGGAAACGTTGGCCTTAGTGCTGCCCAACATCTCTGGTAATTTACCCTGGTTCGTGATGTGCCCAGGCCTACGTGATAATTTTTCGGACCTTTAAGTTAGCTGATCCTCGATTTTATCAATCCAGACTGGTTGATTTGCTTTTCGGCGCGGATTTGTATCCTCAGATAATTCTGGGCGAAATTAGACGCGATGTTTTAGGATCTTTAGTGGCTCAGAAGACTGTATTTGGTTGGATCATTACGGGACATATGGTGGAGCCGACAGTTAGCGCATATTCGACGAGAATAGATGTTTCTATAGAGGATAGTTTGAATAGGAATCTTCTTCGATTTTGGGAAATGGAGGAAACTCCTAAGCGGAAGATAATGACCCCTTCAGATGGAATATGTGAGGAAAATTATCGGAAAACTACGCGTCGAGACTCCGAAGGCCGTTATGTAGTGACGCTACCTTTCAGGCCAGAATTTCCTCACTTGTTAAATTTGGGGTTTTCTCGACCGAATGTCTTACGGTAATAGCTTAAATGATTGCCTTTTTGTGGGCCCCACATTACAATCAGATTTGGTGCTTTTGATTCTTCGTTGGAGGCTATATCGTTTCGTTTTTAATTGCGACATTAACCAAATGTATAGACAAATTCGTCTTGATCCAGCTCATACGCCATATCAACGCATATTATTTCGATCTTCTCCGACGTAGCAGGTCAAAACATATGAGTTACAGACTGTAACTTTCGGTGTGAATTGTGCTCCTTATCTGGAGCTACGGACATCGCTACAATTAGCTGAGGATTCCGAGGATGAATATCCTCTTGCGGCTAACATTTTGCGCAAGTGTATGTACGTTGACGAAGTACTAACGGGCGCTCATGAGGTTTCATCTGCTTTTAAGGCTCGGGATCAACTGAGGAAAGTTTTATCTTCGGCAAAATTTGAGCTGAGGAAATGGACCTCAAATGAAATGGAAATTTTGAGGGATCTTCCTCTAGACCATCTTGTCGATTCAAAGCTACTTACGTTTGTTGAATCTATTAGTTCGAAAACTCTGGGAATTTTATGGAATGCCTAGTTCGATTCATTTTATTTAGAACTGAGCCTATTGTGAATAAGTTGAATTTTACGAAGCGGGAAGTTTTATCTACGATACCTAGATTATTTGATCCTGAGGCTGGCTAGGCCCGGTTATTATTACTGCGAAAATTATTATGCAACGGATTTGGCAGGACAATATTGATTGGGATGAATTTCTCCTCCCCTCTACGGGGAGTGAATGGCGGAAGTTCGGTGAGCACTATAGGAAAGTGAATAATATTCAGATCCCACGGTAGGTAAAATATGCGCCTGCTGCGTCGGCCAAACTCCATTCGTTTTCTGATGCTTCCGAAAAAGCATACTCGGGGGTAATTTATATTCGTATTGAGGCATCCGGGCAAAATTATACATACTTGCTTTCATGTAAGACTAGGGTTGCACCTATTAAGACAGTTTCTTTGCCTCGATTAGAACTTTGTGGTGCAGTTTTGGCTTCAGAATTGATAAAGGCTATAGCTTAGTGAAATTGATATTCCGCTTCGGTGAATTTATTGTTGGACGGACTCTACAATTGTTCTGTGCTGGCTAAAGAAAACTCCGAGGAGTTGGACCACGTTTGTAGCTAATCGAGTTTGTCGAATTCAGGATCAGAGTAATCTTTGGTGGAATGGACCTATATGGCTTCGCGTGGATAAATCCAGTTGGAACATGGAGAATTTTTCCTCCCTAGACACGGATGTTGAAGCCAAGGCTGTAAATCACATGCGACAATTTTCACTAAATATGAATTTCACTAGATCGTGCGCTTAGGGTCATAGCTTATATTCTTCGATTTTTCTATAGGGCTCATTCATCGCATAGGGGCAAGTACAAGTTTACTTCTGCTGAGGTTCCTAGTGAGGAGTTAATTAACGTTAGGCAACGCCTGGCAATTTTGGCCCAGAGGGCCTACTATGGGGAAGAATATCAGGCTCTATTAGTAAGGAGGCCAATTTCACCGAAAAGTTCATTGCGATCTCTTAACCCCTTTTTGGATGAAAATGGGGTAATGAGGCTCAATGGCAGGCTTGAAAAATCTCCGTCTTTGTCGTATACGGAGAAGTACCCGATCATTTTACCATATTCTTGCCGGATTACCGTTTTATTGGCTGAATTTGTGCGTGTTGTTTCTATTCATGGTGGGAATCAATCGATGCTGCGCATTATTCGCATTGAATATTGGGTATTGGGTACCGGTCTTGCAATCAAATAATGGCAGCCTTACCTCCCGAGCGAACTACGTTGGATCGACCGTTTACCACCACGGGTGTTGATTTTGCAGGTCCTTTTGATATGAAGAATTTTAATGGCAGGTCTTGTCGGGTCACGAAGGGATATGTGTGCATATTTGTCTGTTTTTCTACAAAGGCAGTTCATTTAGAGGCAACTTCTGATTTGACATCAGACGCGTTTTTGGCTGCTTTTCATCGGTTTATTGCCAGACGCGGCTGCCCTTCAACAGTTTTTTCGGACAATGGCACTAATTTCGTAGGAGCTTCTAATGAACTTGAAAGGACTTTCGTACGTTTATTGCAAAGAGTAAGCCCCGAATGTGTTCTACCTTTGGTATTCAGGGTCTTTCGTGGCGGTTTATCCCGGATGGTGCCCCTCACATGGGCGGCTTGTGAGAGGCCGCGGTTAAGAGTTTTAAGTCACATTTTCGTAGGGAAGTTCAAAACGTCAAATATACATTTCAGCAGTTTTCCACTATACTGGCGAGAATAGAGGCTTGTTTGAATTCTCGTCCATTGTGCCCTATGTCGGACAACCCTGATGATCCTCTATTTTTCTATTTTTGATACACATGTGAGTATATTAAATCGGTATCGCAAGATCAATGCATTTTCTCATGATTTCTGTCGACGATGGAAAGAAGAGTATTAGCAGAATTTGCATAAGAGATACAAGTGGAAATTTCAGGAGCGAGACATAGCCGTGGACGATTTAGTTGCGATTCGTCACGAACAACTTTCGCCGAATTCCTGGAAAATAGGGCGAGCAGTTAAGACTTATCCCGGGAATGACAATTATGTTCGCGTTGTTGACATACGAACAGCAAACGGGGTTGTAAAACGACCAATTACAAAACTGATTGTACTGACCAGTAAATTTATTTTTGTTATTGTCATATGTTTATTTACCTTTGTTGTTTCCTAGTAAGATGGGCGCATTAGCTACAGTCTTTGAGGATGCCTTGCTTGAGGATTATGACGAAGCAATGGAGGTAACTGGGCCCACCCTAGCATCACCGTGACCTAAACTATCACCTGGGCCCTTGGTGGTTTAGAGGCAGTCCACGCGTCGGCTTCTGAGCCGGCCTCAATAGTTGATGTGCCTAGTGTGGCGGAGGTAAGCCCGAAGAATGACTCGGTAGCCCCATGACAAGAAATTACGCCATATCCTGACGTTTGGACACTGTTCTCGCTGCCTCTCTACTAACCATTCCGTGCGTGAGTGCTCTAGCGATAAAAATTGTGGTAGGTGTCAGGGTAGGCATAATACTCTTTTATGCTCCCCTACACGTAGTGCTCCAAAGCCCAACGAGGCTAAGAAAACCAAAGGAAAACGGTCCAAACCCATTCAGCCGCGCCCGCTTATTTCATCGTCATTACCACTTCGTCATGCAGTCACTCTTTCTCCCACTTTGCAGGCTAAACTCACTCTTGGTTAGAAGTCTATCCAAGTGCGGATAGCTATCGATTTGTGTAGCAGCATAAGCTACATTAGTGCAGCTTTAGTGCGGAAGTTGGAGATTTCTGTCTCTAATGCGTATTGTCGTGTCAGCGTTGGATATATTTACGGTGTGTGCGTTGTTTCCGGGCTTTCAATATGCTGGCCCAACTTTTTACCATTCGGGCCAGGTGGCATTGGTTTTTGGTCCGGAAGTTAGCTCACAGGTGCTTACTGGACAAAGTTTTACGAGTCCATGTGGTCTTCTGGCGCAACATACTATATTTGGCTGGGTCATATCGGGTCTATCACCGTTTTAGCACTTCAAGTATCAGTTGATGGATCTGTCGTAAAAACCATTCAAGTATCAGTTGATGGATCTGTCGTAAAAACCACTCAAATATCAGTTATTGGATCTGTTGTAAAAACCATTTAAATACCACTCAGTTCATGAATCTGTTGTAAAATCCATGTTCTTCGTTTTTATTAAATTATTTACATATATATTTACATATATAGAATTAACTCATGTTGTATTTCTTTTAATTTATTTATGTAAATATATAACATATTTATTGAATTATTGTTTTTCAATTTTAAATTTATATTTATAAATTTGTTTACATTGATTTTTATGCAATAACCTGTATTCTTGCAAGGTGGGCGGCAATGTTAAGTTAACTTTTAATAAGAGTTGGTCTCTCGGTTAAGGGTTAAGGTTTGCTACTCTTTTTTAGCAACTTTATTCTTTCGGAGTAACTTTATAGTAAAAATATCGTTAACGGTTAATAAAACATTGTTTTCGCCATCCTCAAATTTTTTCTGTATAACAAGTTAGTTATTGACATAACTACCAAACGTTCACTACCGAATTTTTAAGGTAAAAAAATAAACATTTTTTTGAAAATAAAACAAAATACCAAATGTTCTTTTTTTCTCATTTTTTCCGCCTTGCACGAAAACAAGCCGCCCATTAGTAAGGCAGTTCGCAGTTAACTTAAAGTGCACTAGAATTTTATCGCCCAGAAACTAACTAAAAATTAGCTAACTTATGGTCATCTGAAAGTTATGCAGTGCAAGTGAGAACTGACTGGTACTGCGGACATTGCGTGTAAAAACTGAATAGCTTTAACAATGCAAATGAGTTAGCTTTTAAATCACCTCTGACTAACTTCTGATTAACCATGGATTATCTTAAAGTGAGTACTGACTCGTACTGCGGACATTGCTTTAACTTTAAGCTAAGTCATTTTCCGACAGAGTAATTGTACAAGAAAAACGAAAATAATAAATTTTTAAAATTTTTTCTAAATAAAGCTCCTCTGCATAAACGGCATTTGGCTGTGCGCAAGGATTTTTTCTTCTATAGTATAAGAAATGCCGGTTCCGCTAACTAAAGCTTCTCTGCTTATCCGGCTCTCGGCCGTCCGTGAGAGTTTTCTCCTCTGTAGTATAACAAATACCGACTACGATTACTAAAGCTTCTCCGAATCTAAAAGATTCTTAAATTAACTTATAGGGGAAAATAAGGAACGAATACAAATCAAAATACATATTTGCAATCATCAGCAAATTACCTTGTATTAGAGTACCGACACATACCACTATGTGGGCGGGGCTATTTTTGGATCCGTTTTTTTGGATGCGTGCCTTAGCCCCCTTAAATATTAAAATTGGTATTTTTTCTTAATTCTGAATCGGGTGGCATATGGGAATTTCCATGCCATCGTAAGTGATATTTGTATTTTTTATTTTTTTTTTAATTTTTTACATGAAACCACATATTCGTTGGAGAGAAAACATTTTTTTTTTTGATGGTTTTATAATGAACAAAATGTAATATCGTTCGTGACATACATTACGTGATAAATGTTTCTCTTAAAGTATTAACAAGGTATGAAAAATATATATTTTTTTGGTAAATATATGTATACAAAAACCTAAAACAAACAAGTAAGAGAGCATAGTCGGTCATGCCTGACCATATGATACCCTACACCATAATGAAAACAAATGTGAGTGTATCCTATTTTCGACCCATGGCCAATTATGGTCGCCAGGACAGAATTATGCTATGAGGTTAAGAATTATATAAAAGGTATTTGTGCCGAATTATTCAGATGTTTTCATCTTTATAAGATTTGTTTGTCTCTAACCGATTTAAGTTAGAGGGTTTATATGTGACTGTTATATTTAATATGGAAAAATTGTATGTAGACCGCAAGAATAAAAACACTTGTTTATTATATGACTTCACTTCAACAACTAAATATTACTTTATTTTATAAAACTAATGTTAGCTTCATTTACCAATGTCTTATGTATAAAACATAACGGTATCAAAAGCTCGTTTACAACAATGTTAATATAACAAACATACATATATATTTTGTTACTGCTGTTATTAAAACATCATTGTTAAATACATACAAATACATTTGAGTGATCTATAACACCCCTTCTCGATGATGTAATGACAGCTTCTCTATAAGATATAAAAATTTCTGCTTGGGTAAGGGTTTCGTAAGAATATCAGCTTCTTGCTCGTTCGTACTCACATGCTCGCTTTTTACTAAACCTCTTCAACTTTTTGTCTAATAAAATGATGCTTAACATCAATGTGTTTAACCCGCTTATTCTCCATGTTATAAGCTAATTTGATCGCCCTTTGATTATCTTCAAAAATATTTATGGATTTCACATCAATGAAAAGATCAGCCAGCAAACCACGTAACCAAACACCTTCTTGCACCTCCAAAGACATCGCCACATACTCCGCCTCTGTTGTTGAACATGCGACAACTTGTTGCTTCTTTGATGTCCAATTAACAGTATTACCAAAAACTTTAAACAAATATCCGCTTATCGATTTTCTGTTTAATCCATCAGAAGCAAAATCAGCATCAACAAATCCAACTAACGGATGTTCGACAGCTCTTTTCATATACAATAATATATTCATACTTGATTTTAAATACCTTACCAGCCGTTTAACACCCTGCCATTGCACGGCAGTTGGAGATTCTTGGTATCGACTTAATTCTGATATGGCGTAGCATACATCTGGTCTGCTGCATAACATTATGTACATAATCCTTCCAATGACTTCTCTGTATGGTACATTTACTTTTTCTTTTTCTTTAGTATTTTCAAGTTGGGTCGATTTGTCCATTGGAGTTGCCACACCATTGCAATCTTCCATATTAATAAACCGTAGTACCACTCTGATGCTTTTCTCTTGTGACATTGCTAAAACATTTGACTCTTTATTATAATTAATCTCTATTCCAAGAAATTGTTCAAAAGAGTCAGATACCATTTCAAACATTTCTGAAAGTGTTCTCTTAACTTTGTCGAATTGCATCCCGTTTCTACTAACAATCAGCAAATCGTCAACATATAAAACTATATACATTATACAGTCGTTAAGCTTTCTGGTGTATACACAATAATAGTGTTCTGATCTTGTAAAACCCATTTTCTTGGTTGCATCATGAAATTTTTTGTACCAACACAACGGGGATTGCTTCAGGCCATATAGGGCCTTGTTCAGCTTGCACACCATACCGCTTTTGACTTTCAGACCCTCAGGGACCGTCATATACACTGTTTCATTTAGATCGCCATTAAGAAACGCAGTTTTAACATCCATTTGGGAAATTTTATAGCCTTTATAAATTGCCACTGAAAGGACAGTACGTATAGTTGCCATTCGTGCAACTGGTGCATATGTTTGTTGATAATCGATACCGTACTCTTGTTGACACCCTCGAGCAACTAATCGCGCCTTATACCTCTTGGGTTGACCATTTTTATCGGTTTTCAATTTAAAAACCCATCTACACGAAATAACTTTCATGCTTGGTACATTCTGCACCACCTCGAAAGCGTTATTCTTTTTAAGGGACAAAAGTTCCTCTTCAATCGCACGTTTCCAATGCTCTCTGTCAGGCCTCAACTCAATTTCATTAAAACAAGCAGGTTCAGCTGAAAAAGTTACTTTGGACAAATTTAACTGATCAAAATAAGTATTGTAAGTTAACTTGCCTGGGGCTCTGCGCTCACAACAGCTTTGCCTTTGACCTGCCAAATTTGACTGCTGCCGGAGCGCATTTGCTTCTACTCCAAACTCGTCTCCCTGATTTGCTGCACAATTGGCTACGCCAGCATCAACACTACCATCTCAACGTCACATTCCTCAGTTATTGTTGTATCGCCATCATCGTCTTCAAAACCTTCAAGAGGTTCCATTTCCAAGATTGAATCGGCTTCTATATCACCTTCTAAATCTGAGATTTCATTATTTTTCACCACTAGGGTGTCATCGTCACAACCATTTTTGTTTATTTCATCCTGTTTAAAATCAGCGACCTCAGAATTTGTTACTAGCTGTAGTTTCGCTGGGAAATTTGACTCATCAAATTTAATGTTTCTGGCAACAATAATCTTTTTATCTTTGGTATTCCACAACCTATACCCATTAATAGCATAACCAACAAACACCATTTCGTTACACTTTTGATCAAACTTTGATCGTTTTTCTTTAGGTATCAGCTCATATGCACGACATCCAAAGACACGTAATTTGCCAACATCAGGTTTTACGTTGTACCACACTTCGGCCGGGGTTTTATTTTGCACACTAATGGTAGGACTTCTATTTAGTAAATAAACAGCAGTTTGTACAGCCTCTCCCCAAATATTCGTGTTTAAACCAGAACTTATCAACATGGTTCTAGCCTTTTCAACCACACTCCGATTATACCGCTCAGCTACACCGTTTTGCCTCGGACAATAACCAACTGTTGTTTCAAGTTCGATACCATTTGCATTATAATACATTTTCTGTTCATTTGAAAGGTATTCTCTGCCTCTGTCACATCTCAAATGAGCAATACTGCATCCAAATTTTGCCTCTGCATGAGATTGAAAATCTTTAAAACATTTAAAAACATCAGATTTACGTTTTATCAAGTATATCTGTGCAAAATGACTGAAATCATCTATAAAGCTGACAAAATACTGATAACCATCAAAGGTGTTGGGTGTTATCGGGCCGCATATATTTGTATGAATTCTTTCCAAGATTCTTGAAGTTATTTTTTTTTTATTTTTTTATTAGAGAGCGGGGAGATTTCTCCCAACGGAGACGGTACCGCGACCAAACCAGGTCTATTGTACCCACCCCCCTTTAGTTGGCCAAAAGACCCTCTGCTACCCAGAGAAACCCAAGAAGGTCTTTTGCCGGTATTACACCGACTCGGGACGCGCCCATCGTACCGTGCCCCAAGTGTCTCCTTCTGGCCCATGCCAGCGCGGGGCAGTCACACAGTAGGTGCTTTGTAGTTTCGTCCTCTTCACGGCATAGTCTACATTCCTGGTCCTCTGCCAGACCCATCCGAAAGAGGTGGTGCTTGACCGTATGGTGGCCCGTCAAATAAGCCACCAACAGCCGTAATTCTCGTCTGTTGAGACCCTTTGTCTCCAGTGTACTCCCGGGAAATATAAATTCCTTCGCCTGACGCATTCCCGGTAGCGATACCCAGTAATTTCTGTGCTCGCTGAGAGCCCATTCCCCCAATAGGGATTGGGTAGTGGCCCAGCTTAACCCACAAAAGGGCTCGGGGCCCACCATTTGGGCATTTGCTCCAGCCCTAGCCAGTTCATCAGCCCTATCGTTACCCGGAACCCCTGAGTGTCCCGGCACCCAACAGAGTGTCACTCTGTTTCTTGAGCCCAGCTCCTGTAGCCTTCCCCGGCATTCCGCCACCAACTTCGAGGACAATTTCCAGGAAGAGAGTGCCTTAATGGCCGCTTTTGGCTATCAGTGAATATCGCAATGCTGTTTCCCATCATTCCCTTGTTAAGAATGTTGCTACAGCACACATCGATGGCGTGGATCTCGGCCTGGAATACACTTGGTGTTCTTCCCATGGCTATCGAGATTCGCGTGTTTGGTCCAAATACCCCAGCACCCACCCCGTGCTCCGATTTGGATCCATCAGTATACCAGCGTAGTCCCTGGTTACCATCACAGGGATTTCCACTGTCCCAAGCTCCCCCATTTGGGAGGATCGTGCTAAACCTTCTGTTAAAGCTCAGTTCCGTGGTCTTAATGTCCGCCCTTGTGCAGACCGATAGACTAGGAGCTAGTTTCATCAGACCAGCGTGTCCGTTGACCCCATCTGCCAGTCCGGATGTTTGTTGGATCCTAAGGAGACTCGATATTGCGACCTTCCTTATATGGATGTGTAATGGCAAGATGCCCAAAATAGTTTCAAGTGCCGCTGTTGGACATGTGCGCATCACCCCCGTCAGAGCTACACAGACCATTCTCTGTAGCCTTCCGCACTTTTGAATCGCCGACACCTGCTGGATCTTTGGCCACCATACCAGGGATCCATAGGTGATTATCGGTCTAATCATCATGAAATAAAGCCACTTAATCATGCTAGGGCCAAAGCCCCAGGTCTTCCCAAAGAAGCTCTTACATTCCCAGAAGGCCCTAAGAGCCTTCTTCAGGGTCGCATCCAAGTGCGAGTTCCAATTTAGCCGTTTATCCAGGACAATTCCCAGGTACTTGACTTCATTGGAGTACTCGATTTCCGTCCCATTCACTGACAGTCTACCCAATCTGTGCTTATATCTTCTCGTGAACGGGACCACGACCGCTTTTTGGGGGTTGATGTTCAGCCCCCTTTCATGGCACCATTTGAGAACGCTGTCGAGAGCACCCTGCATCACCTCAGTGATTGTTCTCTCGAATTTTCCGGTCACAATGATGGCCAGGTCGTCCGCATAACCAATGGCCCGCAGGCCGTATTCCTCAAGTCTGACGAGCAGGTCATCAATCACAAGGCACCATAGCAGGGGAGAAAGTACCCCACCCTGTGGACAACCTTTAACAGCACTAATGCTGACGCTAGCGTCATCCCAAGAGGCGGTAATTCTCCGTTGTCTCAGCATGGCGCCGATCCAATTAATGGTATAATCATCTATCCGCTTTTGCGACAAAGCATCCTTGATAGAGTCGTAACTTGTGTTGTCGAAGGCACCCTCCACGTCAAGAAAAGCACATAGTGCAATATCCTTGTTGTTATGTGCCTTCTCTATTTGCGCAACCAGATGGTGCAATGCTACTTCCGTCGACCTACCCTTCTGATAGGCGAACTGCGTTCCGTGCAATGGCGCGGAGATTCTCAGCTCGTCCCGGATGTGCAGGTCCAGTAGCCGCTCAACAGTTTTAAGCAGAAATGATGTGAGGCTAATAGGCCTATAGGATTTCGGCTTCTCTAGCGGCTTGTTGCCAGATTTGGGGATAAACACCACTCTGACCGCTCTCCACGCGGTCGGAATATGACCCCAGGTGAAGCTAGCCTTAAACAGACCAATTAGCGGGTCCATTATAATATTAAGACTTTCCTGTAGTAATACCGGGAAAATCCCGACACCACCTGGTGACTTATAAGGGCTAAAGGAGCCAACTGCCCAGCGAACCCTATCCTTGTCGAAAATTCTACCGGCCAATCCCGTGGCTCGTCCAGCTCCTGGGATTGCCGCTTCGATCTCCGCGTGTTCATTGCCCGTCACAATAGTAGAGCCTGGGAAATGAACTTGTAGCAGGGTTTCCAGAGTTTCCCTACGATTCGTAGTGGAGGTACCATCTGTTCTCTCCACTAGGCCCACTCCATTGGAGTGTCCTTTGGCCATTACCCTATGAAGCCTTGCCGCATCAGGGAGGTTTGCTATGCCACTGCAAAAGCTCCTCCATGTATCCCTTTTGGATTTGCGTAAGGATCTGTTGTAATCAGTAAGAGCACATTTGTACTCCTGCCAATTCTTAGTCTTCTTTGCCTTGTTGAATAACCTTCTGACCTGTCGCCGTTTCAGTTCGAGCGTGTCGTTCCACCATGGAGTTCTACGGCTGGAGCTGAAGTTGCGTATGGTCGTGCTCTCCCGAAAGGATGAGATCAGTGTATCCTCTACAAGGTTGGCTGCTAGCTCAATATCATCGACTGACCCGATGTCGGTCATTAGGAGCCCAGCCTTTCGGCTGACGAGTGACTGGAACTCCTTCCAGTCCGTTCGTCTAGGATTAAGAGCGCCTTTGCGCAGATCCGCCCTACCCGGTATGTCGAACCGTAGATTCTTGAAGTTGGTTGTCGATGATTTTTATACGGGAGCTCTGATTGTTTTCCATTTATACAGTCACTACACGTAACATTCTCTTCCCTCCCTTCGAAACCTGTCACCATTTTGTTGTTTTTTAGTTTCTGAAGATACGCCTCATTAATGTGACCAAAATGTCTGTGCCATAAGTCAGTCACTTTACACATATTTGCTTGAACATTTTCTTGCATCAGTTTTACGACGTACAATGAACTCAACATGTTTGCAATTGCAACACTACGGTTATTTTGTTTAACTATAGCTTGTTGATTATGGGTGAAAAACACTTGAAGACCTTTCTCTTGCAGGGCTTTAATGAAAGCAAATTTACCCTTAGTTCCTTTGCATACAGCACTTCATTTACTTCAATTTTTATTGCTTTACCATAAACTTTAGTAAAACCAATGAAAACACCCTTATGGGTAGCCATAATAGATCCACCTTCCTCTGCTGTGCTAATGGCTAGTGGTTTTGCAAGTATTTCAACTCTATTTAATAACCCTAAATTGTGTGTAGCATGCCTTGTGCTGCCTGAATCTAAAACCCATGCATCGCTTTCACCGCCGTTGTCACCCATCATAAAAGCCACAGCTGAGCTTTCATTATTTCTGTTGCCACCACGTTTTTTGAATTTTTTCTTATTTTGTGGACAGGCGAAGCTCTTATGCCCTTTCCTTTTACACTTAAAACAGCCGCCGTTAAAACTAGCGTAAAAAGCAGCATCATGACTTCCTGTACTCTCACCATTCAATTCCTTACTTACTTTTTGGCGCATTTCTTCATTTAAAAGTCTTGACTTTGCATACTCTAATGTAAGTGTTTCATCAGGCAAGTTTCAAGCGCTGTTATTAGCGGTTGAAAATCATCGGAAAACGTCTTAAACAGATGGTAAATAATTTCGTTGTTTTCTAACTTCCCGCCGGCTGCCACTAGTTCTCGTATGCACTCATCAAACTTCGTGAAGTGCCTCTTCATATCACTGCCCGTTTCATACCGTAATCTATCTAGCTTTGTCCTCAACATGTTTTGCTTCGCCATATTTGTTCCAGAAAAGGTTCCCACAAGAGCACACCACATTTGGTTAGCTGTCGTCTTTCCTTTTATATACTCTAAATGGTTATCATCCACCAAACAAATAATTAAATTCTTCGCTTTAGAATTTTTCTCACTCCACATTTTAACTTCAGCTGCATTCATTGCCGTTCCTGCTGGTTCTTCAACTGTCAAAACATCTACAACTCCCTGAGCCTCAAGAAAGTTTTCCACTCTGTACTTCCATGAATCGAAGTTTTGACCATCAAATGGTTTTATTTTTGCAAATACTAATTCCATGGTAGACATATTCACATACACGTGGCGCTGGGCCCTGTTATATTTAATATGGGAAAATTGTATGTAGACCGCAAGAATAAAAACACTTGTTTATTATATGACTTCACTTCAACAACTAAATATTACTTTATTTTATAAAACTAATGTTAGCTTCATTTACCAATGTCTTATGTATAAAACATAACGGTATCAAAAGCTCGTTTACAACAATGTTAATATAACAAACATACATATATATTTTGTTACTGCTGTTATTAAAACATCATTGTTAAATACATACAAATACATTTGAGTGATCTATAACAGTGACGAATGGTTAATTTAAGACATACCAGAAAAATTTTTTCATGACATACATAGTACCTATCGTAAAAGTTATTGTCGCCAATTTTTGTATCAATGCCAACATTTATAAGGAAGTTATGTTATTAAAAGCCAATTGCGGGAGGAGTATTTGTATGGGTGCTATGGTTAAATATGGACCGATTCCAATATTATTTGGATAAATAATTTAGATTGCAATAAAATAAGTTTGGACTAAACATAATATGATGATACATTTAGTTGCATTTATAGTACTTACAATATCGTACGTGACGACCTTTAAAAGCTTACAAAATTTTTATTATACCAATTAACAAAAAAATCCGATCAGTATTTTTTTGCAACAGATATCTTGCTTTGAGCTTTTATTTTAAAATACATACGACTGATGAAATACAAAAGACATAGACAAATGATGTTTTTGCACCAGGAAAGTGACATTAGAATAGCATACAAAACAAACCAAAAATATGCCGCTAATCGAACTATATATTTGGTCTTTCCTCACGGATCTTGTTCATTGTTGTTGTAGCATTAATTTTAAAGTATAATTTAAATTTTACCAGTATCTGCATTTAATCGGCAGAAAAGTAAAAATTATTGATTGCAGTTACTAAAAATTAATTAAAGAGATAGTCAGTTTTAAGTTTTATTTTTTGCTCTTTTCAAATTTTAATAAGATATAATAAGTTCCTTTGCATATTAAAGTTTGAGTGTTTTTTTACTTTCTACCATATTCCAAGGTTTTATTTTGAATATTAACTTCGGCTAAAAAACAAGAACTAAAAAAAATATTATCTTATACACTTTTTACTATAAGGCATTTAAAACTACTTATTTAAGAGATTTTTGCAGCACAGGAAATATTGTTATAGGACCTCATAAAGTATGTATTTACGTCGCATAGACGGGTATTTGATACAAAAAGCTATCCAAAAAGGCACAAATGAATTTAAATAAGTCGGTGGAACTAAGAATGCAGCTCGATAAACGCTGCAATCATTTTCAGGATTGAAACCTGAAGTTCCTGGGTGCCCCGGTAGGCTAGAATAAAAAATAAAAAAATAAAAAAAATATATTCTGTTTCCTTGAGTAATTCTAAGTCGATTTAGCCATGCCCGCCTGTCAGTCTTTTGAAAACACGTTTAGCAATATGGAATTGAAATCCATCATAATCGGTTCAGTAGGATAAGAGTTATAAATCAAAATGTGGAACCACCGCCCTAGAAAATTGATAATTTTGTTATAAAAACTAACATAAATGGCGGTATAATGGGTTAATGTAAGATTTAGCAAAAATTCTTTGACTAGATTTTTTTTTATTATTTTTTTTTATTAGTATTCCAATACTTTGGAACAAATATAGTTTACCGAAGCGGCTCTAAACAAAAGTACCTGGGTGATAGACAATTTAAAAATAGCCGGCTCTGTATATCCGGCTTTCATCCGAGAGCAAAGATTTCTTCATCTATGGTATAACAAACACTTGCTTCGCTAACTTAAACTTTTCTCCATAGTAATTACGAGTATTATGCTTTCTTAAAACTCTTCTATGTTTGCCAGCTCATACACGCTTCTTAATAGAAAAATCGCTTAAAAAGAGTGAGCGTCAAAATAAAGTGTACAGTAGTGTTCTGGTCCCCATACAAAAACATGAAAAAAAAATTTTGAAACAGTCACCCCCTAGGATTAAACCTCCGGCGGGTGAGAGAATCGTTTAAAAAATTTCAAAGCGATCCGACCAATAGTTTAGTTTCTATTGAGATTTAAATGTGTTTAGTACGGGAACGTGTGAAAAGGTCCGCTGGGACCTTGTACTGAAATTTCAAGAAATCGTTAATAAATGCACTGTCTTTTGGCTTGTTTTATTGTTTGAAGGCTTCATAAACGTGTTCCTTGAATTTTTTATTTTATATTTTATTGTGCCTTTCCTTGAAACATAATAAACTGTCCGTCCCTTTTTGAATTTTTGTTACCTTTTGAGTTGTTTGAATTTACTCTTACTTTTACGCATACTCTTACCTACTCTTACTCTCACATAGACGCAGATGTACAAGCTAGAAGCCAGGTAGACGTAGAAAAGGGTATAAAAGCGGCTCTAGTTTCAGAAACCAAATCAGTGAATGTTGAGACAGTGAACATCGAGTGCCAAATTTTATTTTGAATTTTATAAAGAGAAATAAAAGTACAATACAATGACAGAGGAAAATTTAAACATTGCTGAAATTGTGATACGTCGTAGTACACGCTACCAGCAAATGAGTGAGGATGAAAGACGTGCAGTGGATGATAGATTTGCAGACTTCATGAGTGATGACGATGAAGGTGCTATTCCTGCATTTGGTCTTGAAGGTGCGGATGATGACGATTTCACATATCAAGCAAATTTTCATGTTGATGATTCGGGTGCGGAAACTGAACCACATATAGACATCAATGAAGATATGTGTGATGACGACGATGATGAAGAGGAAGAAACTGATGCTCAGCAAACAAGTGACAATTACTTCATTTCCAAACATGGCACCAAATTGACTAAAAATGCACCACCGACTTCCCGTACTCGTGCTCATAACGTGGTCGACTACACAAGGAGAAATACGGGACCAGTAGGAACCACATATGATCCCTTAACCATATTCCGCTCGCTCATCACCGAAGACATGGCGTACATCATAATACGCGAATCAAATCGGAAAGGCAGGGAAGTGAACGCTGCATGGAATTTGGCAAATCCAACTAACACAAAGGAATGGAAACCAATCACTTTGAAAGAGTTCGATGCTTTTTTGGCTATTATTTTGTATGCTGGACTCACTAAATCGAATAGTGAACCTCTTGAAGAGTTATGGGGCCCAACGCGCTGTCCAATGTATAAAGCTGCATTATCATTAGATCGTATGAAGTGCATAAAACAATGCCTTAGATTCGACAATGGAAATACGCGACAGCAGCGACTAATCAACAGCAAAACTGCGGGTATTGATGATATTTGGCAAATGTTGCAGTCTAACTTGGCAGCAGCTTACACTCCGCATGATGCAGTGACCGCTGATGAGCAGTTATTCCCATACAGAGGCCGCACCCGCTTCACACAATACATTCCATCGAAGCCTGCCAAGTACGGTATAAAGATATGGTGGTTGTGCGACTCAAAATCATTTTATCCTGTCAAAGGAATGATTTACTCTGGGAAATTGCCTGAACAGGCACGAGAGGTGAATCAAGGGCAGAATGTCTTTCGGAGAGATATTTGAATACAGGCCGCACAATTTATGCCGACAATTTTTTCACAACTTTGGATTTGGCGCGTACTTTGATCATGAAGAAAACCACATATGTTGGAACAGTGCGCTCGAATAAGACATGTGTGCCTCGTGAATACCAAAAAAAATCATACGCGTCCTGTCAACAGCACATTGTTCGGCTATAACGAAGGCGATATAGCACTATGTTCATATGTGACCAAGAAGAACAAAGCGGTAATTTTGCTGTCGACACAACATTATACTTGCGGTGTGGACATGCAAACTGAAAAGAAGAAGCCGTTTGCTATTTTGGATTACAACACCAACAAATCGGGTGTTGATACAATGGGCCAGATGCATGCAAGCGCTAAACAAACCGCTGGCCATTGGCCATGTTTTAATATGGTGGACATTGCTGCATTAGCTGCATTTATTTCATACAACGAGATGAAGCCAATAAAAAGAAGTCACAGACGACGGTCATTCCTACTGATGCTGACAAAACAATTGGCACTACCAAACATAGAGGAACGAGCGCTGAACGACCGCATAACCGCATATCCAAGGATACGGAACGCAATGGAAGCATTTGCTGTAAAGGTAAGAAAAAAACAATTCTAATGTTCAAAAGCAGAATAACTACATAATTTTGTTCTTTTTAGATATTATCAAGACCGGCAGAAGGAGCTGCACCGTCGTTTGCGTCTAGAACGAACAGACCGTCATGTCGCCTATGCCGTTCTCAGTACCGACGGCAGCGGAAAACAAGAACCTATTGCAATTCCTGTAACAATCCAACTCATAAAAAATTAATAATGTTATATAAAAATAAAATTTTGTTTCTAACATTCATTATACATGTATAATTAGTAAATAATAATAAATCAAAACAAAAAAAATGTAAAAAAATGCGTTTTCGTATAAAATTCCATACAAATAAAAATAGGTCCCTGTGGACCTTGTACTTCGTATAAGGGCAACGGATTACTCAACCGTCGGAGGATTAAAGATTAGTTGAAAAATATTCCAGAACATTTTTTTTTAAATTTTTTGCCATGCCCCTGGATTACCGCCCTTTTAGTTTTTCGCAATTTGTATACTTGCGCAAATCTTGGCTTGTAGATGTCAGCGGTAAGGTCGGGTTTAGGAAAAAATAATTTAGTACAGACTTTGTTGTACTCGGCAAGTAACTTGTGCAACTTACTTGCCGAGTCTAAAAGGGATCTTATTATTATAAATGATTATTATATTATTATTTATGATTGATGAAAAACATTTATATATTTTAGTTTTTTATGTTCTTTCAACGTACAGGTGATTTTTTTTTGTACGATGTTTTGTACATTTTATTTAAATATGTAAAAAATATTAGCTTATAAAAAAATTAAAAATATTATTAAATGTATTAGCAAATTGTTAAGCACGCAGTTTTTGCTGTTAAAATAAAAATTAAAAAATAAAAAAAACTGCACAAAATTTTTTTATGTACAATTCGGGACCAACTAGTACAATTTTATTAACATGTTGGTACAATTTGAAAATTCTCATTTTGCATCTCTGATTCAAGGCGAATTCAACTACAGGTGGTGTCGATACTACAACAATCCAAAAACAGCAAAAACAACACAGGGTGTTTTGCATTGCATTGTTAGTGTTTACTGTCCAAAATGTCAACCATTCCTAACAAATCAAAACAAAGTAGCTCGAACTGTCAAAATCAGATGGCTTTTCGACACCACCTGTAGTTGAATTCGCCTTGCTCTGATTGAATCATATGTTTTAGTTTTCTACTGGATTTTACTGCCAAAAATTTGTTCAGTAAAAATTTGCAGGTTCTTCGTCTGACAACTGTCACTTTACTCTTAGTAGATGCTCTCTTTTGCAAATGTTTGTTTAATCAAACGCAGTTCAGTAAAATGTAGTACAAATTTGTAAACATTTTTGCAAATTTTGGGGTAAACGAACACAGCTAATATAGTATCTATAGAAAAGCGTGATAGGGTTTGTTGTTGTACTACAACAACTGGATCAGCCCAATAGTCGCTCGATATCAACCCAACTAAACATTTGGGAGAATTTAGACAGACAAATAAAAAAACAAGCTGCATACAGTCTCTGAAGAAAATTCTGCAGGAAGAGCGGCCAAAAATGTCTACTGAGATAACTCTGAAATTGGCCGAATCGATGTACGAGTACGAAGGCAGAAGAGTAAACAAGCAGAATATTAAAGCTCAATATAAAAATTTTTAATATTATCAAAAAGTGTTTAAAAATAGATAGAGACTATAAAAAACATAAAAAAGATAATAAATATCAAAAGTAAAATAAAGTTTTATAAAAAAGGTGCTATTTTACTTTAAGTTAATATTTGTGTAAAACAAACCAAAAAAATGGCTGAATGCAGTAAATGCAAGTCATCAATTAGGGGTGAAAGTGGCATTAGATGCAATGGTATATGTGATAAAGTTTATCACTATACGAAAAAGTGTGCCGGTATATGATCAATATTCGGCTAAAATTATTGATGAGGATAATTTCGTACGCTTTATGTGCGATGCAGTATATACAAAATGTAGACATTGTGTTAAGAGATGTACAAGACGGAGTAATAAAAATAAACAAGCATTGATGGAATATAAAAATGAATTGGAAAGCTCACTGAAAAAAAAACGAATGTGAAATAAAACAACCATTATTAGAAGCTATAAAAGACGATACAATGAAAGATTTAAAAAAATAGATACGATTCAAAAATTATGTGAAAAAAATGTGATAGAAGTACAAAACTTATATGGAAATGTAAATGAAGAGCAAAATAAAAACAAAGATACAATTGATGCATTAAACACATTCGAGACAGCAGGCAACACGAAGACACAACTACAAATGCTGCAGGCTGCAATTGTAGTCGCGTAATCAGCTACTGAATTATTTTGAAGACGACAGCTTCAATTGAAAAAATATAAACAGCTGTGTTTTTTTATTATGTATTTACATTTCAGTGGTGCCACTCATTTTTAATTTTTATAAATTTAACAACATGCATTATTGCAGACTCGTACACAAACTTAATTTAAGCCTACAAAAATATAAATACTTACTTATGATAAATTTTTTAACGTAAAAACAAACGAATTAATTAAAAAACATTTAAAATATTTTAATTTTATTGTTTTTGGAACTCATAAAGAATATCACCTTCACGGCAGGTTGAATAAAAAAAGTAAACTGAAACGTCCTAACTTTTTCGTCTTATTTATTAACTTTTCTAAGCGGGCTTAAATTGTAAAAAATGCAATAAAAAACACATGTAAATATATTTTTTTCAATGACTTTAATCAGTACAAAAAAGAACCTTATATCAGGGATTTCCAAAAATTTTTTGGCTGTGTAGTAGTGAGTACCAGAGGGTAAAAAAAATTGAGAGAATGCATTCATTTACAGCCGAAATAAAATGTTAGTAATATATTTTATAAGTTGTATAACACAAAGGTACAAAATTTAAAAATTTTTTGTGTTGATAAAAAATTAAAGTTGTAGCAATTCTTTACCAATTCAATATCGCTGATTTTAAAACTGCACTTTTTTTTTTATTCGGAAGCTTTTTGACTCTAAATCAGTTTCAAATATCTTATCAAACAATTGTAAAAAAATTAAAGATTTTTATGTTTTAAAAATTCAAATCATTGCACGCAATTCACAGCTGATAGAAAAAAAGTGCAGTTTTAAAATCAGCGACATTGAATTGGTAAAGAACTGTTACAAATTTTCTATCAACACAAAAAATGTTTAATTTTGTTCCCTTGTGTTATATAACTTTTAAAATAAAATCTTCTAAATTTATACTTTTATGGCAGTTTCGTAATAGTAGAATGCTTTTCAAATGGGATGAACTTAATTTATTACGTTGCCTGGAACAAATAAATTTTAAATCCGAAAAAATTTGTTCGCATAGCTAAGTAGTGCCGAATAAAGAGAGGCACTTCAATGATTTTTTTTTGAATTGAATATCAAATTCGTAGTGGCTTACATCGCAACGAAAGGGGTTTTCGAAAAGATCTAATAGCGGTTGTAAAATTACAAAATCTTGTAACCTGTCTTGAAAATTATTGAAAAGTATTTCAAATATTTCGGCATGTTCATATCTTTTGTCGATTTCGAGATTTCTATAAGCAAGTGAAGTTTTTGGAAAATTGGAAAAATCACCAGTTTTAATTTGGGAAATGATTTTTGACAAGTCGCATATATTGCGTTCCTTTCTTTGCAATTCCAAGTTAAGTTCATTTAACATACTTGTCGTATCTTCCAAAAAAGCTAAGTCTAAAATAAAATTATTGTCTTTTAAACACTGTACTAAAACTTTTTCTATTTTCTTAGTTTCTAGGAACTGAAGAACTTCTTCTCTTAAATCATAAAGTCTATTCAGGCAATCACCGCGACTTAGCCACCGAACTTCTGTAAACATTTTCAGGTTACAATTCACAACATTTTTCTTTTTTAAAAAGGTTACAAATTTTCGGTGGGTAAGCGCTTGATGTCCGCCTCGAATTTTATTTATTATATTCTCGGCTGTCTTCATAGCTGGGGTATCATTTATGAATTTCGATGCAAGAGCGGTCTGATGAATTATGCAGTGAAAATTATGAACTGCAAATTTGTGTTTTTTTAATTGGCCTATAAGCCCATTATATTTGCCCAGCAAAAATGTATAAAGTCATTATAACAGGTCAAAGTTACGGTTAATAAATACCATAAATTAGTAAGGTTAACTCTTTGGACTCGGTCATATAATTGTAGCATAAAAAAGTAAATAGTAAATAGTAAATAGTAAATAGTAAATAGTAAATAGTAAATAGTAAATAGTAAATAGTAAATAGTAAATAGTAAATAGTAAATAGTAAATAGTAAATAGTAAATAGTAAATAGTAAATAGTAAATAGTAAATAGTAAATAGTAAATAGTAAATAGTAAATAGTAAATAGTAAATAGTAAATAGTAAATAGTAAATAGTAAATAGTAAATAGTAAATAGTAAATAGTAAATAGTAAATAGTAAATAGTAAATAGTAAATAGTAAATAGTAAATAGTAAATAGTAAATAGTAAATAGTAAATAGTAAATAGTAAATAGTAAATAGTAAATAGTAAATAGTAAATAGTAAATAGTAAATAGTAAATAGTAAATAGTAAATAGTAAATAGTAAATAGTAAATAGTAAATAGTAAATAGTAAATAGTAAATAGTAAATAGTAAATAGTAAATAGTAAATAGTAAATAGTAAATAGTAAATAGTAAATAGTAAATAGTAAATAGTAAATAGTAAATAGTAAATAGTAAATAGTAAATAGTAAATAGTAAATAGTAAATAGTAAATAGTAAATAGTAAATAATAGTAAATAATAGTAAATAGTAAATAGTAAATAGTAAATAGTAAATAGTAAATAGTAAATAGTAAATAGTAAATAGTAAATAGTAAATAGTAAATAGTAAATAGTAAATAGTAAATAGTAAATAGTAAATAGTAAATAGTAAATAGTAAATAGTAAATAGTAAATAGTAAATAGTAAATAGTAAATAGTAAATAGTAAATAGTAAATAGTAAATAGTAAATAGTAAATAGTAAATAGTAAATAGTAAATAGTAAATAGTAAATAGTAAATAGTAAATAGTAATAGTAAGTAAATAGTGCCAAACAATAAAGTTTCATTAATACATCAATAAAACACATCTTCTTACCCAAAAATTTTACCTGCTGTCACATTTGCTTTTATGTGTATAGGTTTACACATAAATTGTAGGAAAACAAGACTTTTTTAACTTGTTTTTGAAATATTTTTACATACTTAAGAAAAGTGTTTTCAAAGAAAAAAAAAACCCACCGACGCGATTGTGGCTATTTTTTTTTCTTAATAATTTCTGCATTTAGGTACGTCTTTTTAACGAAAGAAAAAGGGACCCTTTTACAGGCATCAAAGAATTTTGTTCACAAACAAAACACATATGGTTAGCTTAAATGCAAAACAATGTAGATATTATTTGAAAATTTTAAATTTTTGTTGATTAGGATTCACGTAACATATGTATTTTTGTATAATTTTAAGTTATTTACAAAATCAAAAATGTCGTATCATCAAATACATATATAATTTTTTTTAACAGCATAAATTGTCCGGTAACACTATGAGAGAGTAAACGTGTTTTTGGTAGCGGTCGACTAAATTATCTATTTTAAATCATTAAAAGACTATTAAAAAAGACTATTTGTATTTCTAAAAAAGTGTTTTGATATTTTGCTTAAAGAGATACTAAAATAATGTCTAATTATACTAAAATTAACAATATTAGTCACAAATAATTGTCTACCACGTTTTGCAAGTAGTAAAGCAAAGAAGAAAATCAAATTAACAGTTATCCTACTTTACACTTGTTATATACATACATACATATTCAAGAAGATAAAAAATAAATAGTTAAAAAGGAAAATTTAAATAATCATGCCGGCTGCTTCTAAATGTTTAATTTGTAATAAAAACGTTAACAAATCTGATAATGGTGTAATATGTAAGCAGTGTAAAAATTGGTATCATGCTGTTTGCCTAAAAATTTCTGATGAAGTATATGCCGCCCTTGGAAAAAAAGATAGTCTCTTGGATTTCACATGCCCCAGCTGTCGTAAAAATCCACCAACTCATAATTATGATTCAGGTTCGTCCGAATTGACTCGCTATATTGATGAGTTGGACAAAAGGATTAGTGCAAATTTTAAAAAATTTACTGAAGAGCTGCGATCTGAGCAATGTGATCTAAAAAAATTAATAGAGTCGTCGGCTTTGGATATTCGTTCAGATTTATAATCTTCCCTTAAGGAGTTGCAAGATAATATTGCGGTTTGTAACGATACAATTAAAAGCGTTGAAATACATACCCTGGATAAAATTAACCATTTGGAGATGGAAAATAATTGTCTTCGCAGAAGAATTAATCGTGCAGACATTGTTATCTCTGGCTTACCTTCTGGTATCAACAATCTTCATGAAACAGTAATTTCTATATTTGCACATTATAAGATAAATGCTGATATCAGAGATATAAACCATTGCTTTTATATACAAAAAGGTAGATCGGTGTTGATGAAACTTAACAATGTTCAACTTCGTGATGAGCTTATGAAGGCATATTTTAAAACTCGTTCTTTGCAACTTAGCGACATTATTGGCACACAACTTGCTGCTAGAGTTTATATGAATGACCATCTTACTCCAGCTTGTAATAAACTACAGACGATTTGTTGGAATCTACGAAAAGATACAAAAATATCCTGGTTCAGAGTCCTTAAGGGCGATATGCTCTCAGCAAAAATTAAACTTCCTGATGGTACCTTAAAACAACTTAATTTTCAACAATGCTGTGATTTGCGTGATGGAAAAGAAATCTAAGCTTGTTGTTCCCATGGTGCTGTAAATATTTTTATTACATTAAAATTCATACGTTAATGATTTCATTAAATATTTTTATTAAATTTGCTTTGAAGTTTTTAGTTTCTTTATATTTTTAATTTAGTTGGCCTTACTAAATTCATATTAAAGTAATGTTGTTTGAAATTTTTATTTTAAATATGTTTTATCTTAAGAATTATGTTTTAAGCTATTTACTTTTACGACTCCTCTTTATAAATTTTTTGAATTCTTATGCCAATGGAAGTAAATTTAGGCCCAATTATCAGTGAGGGATAGTTGGAAGACGTTTTTTCAAATGATTTAAGTAATTTGAAAATTGGACATATGAATACACACAGTTTAAATCCTTCTGATAGATCATCTAAATTAGATGACTTACGCTTAATTTTAGAGAATAAACCTCTAGACATTTTTTGCGTTACAGAATCGTGGTTTGATCCTGAAATCTCCAATGCTATTCTGGATATTCCGGGATATGCTTTGTGCAGAAGTGATCGACCTTCTCGTTTTAGAGGTGGTGGCGTTGCCTTTTATATTTCCAAAAGTATTAAATTTAAACCTGTCTATCGTTGTACAGAATATTTTACCTGTGAAGCTTTGTTTATTGAGATATATCTGGAATCGGGTACGGTTTTAGTAGGAACAATCTGTCTTCCCAGAGGACAACTTAATTTTGCTGAGCAATTTTTTGGTGACATCCTTGTTCGATATAATAACATTGTTTTAGTAGGTGATTTTAATAATGATCTCTTTGTGCCGTCAAAAGCACAAGAAATATATATGCTTTGTACACGCTATGGCTTGAAATGCAAGCATAATTCTTTACCTACCCATTATGATTCGTACCATCATTCAACTTCTCTTATAGATTATTTTGCAGTAAGTCAAAATTTATCAATCAGCACCACTGCACAATTTCAAATTCCAGGCATTTCGCACCATTCTTTAATAACCTTGGCATTACAAATACCTGTTACCTTCACCTCTAATATTGCTGTTTATAGGGATTATCACAGTACAAATGTAGCTGGAATAGAAGAACATATACTTGGTACAGACTTTACGCAACTTTATGTAACTGGCGATGTTAACCTACAGCTTAATTTTTTTAATAATCTTTTTAATGACCTTCTTAATTATGTTTCATATAAGAGTTTCCCCGTATGACAAAAAAACAAATGCTTTTAAATTAACAAATGAAATTAAATATATAAGATCTTTGCGTGACATTGCATTAAAGACATATTTTTGTAATAGAAATGATCATAATGGGGAAATTTATCGACAGTTACGTAATCAAACGAAAACAATGATTAGGAACTCGAAGAAACAACATTATACACGCTTTTTTGACTTTGCGAAATGCTGGTGCTGTAGGTGATTCCTATGGAAAAGTTAATGTTGATGTCAATCAAATCAATCATAATTTTGTTTGCAATCAGCTGGATTTTATTGATGATGAGCCAGATTTTTTAAATTACACCAATGACCCTGATGCATTTTCGTTTTCAAATGTAACTGAAACAGAATTGTTCAATGCCATTTCCAAAATAAAATCGACCTCCCTTGGTTTTGATGGTATTTCCATAAAATTTTTATTAATAATCTTTCCCTATATCGATAGACATCTTCTTTATTTTATCAATAATGTAATGACTTCATCTGTTTATCCGAGTGGGTGGAAGATCGCAAGAATTTTACCTATCCCGAAACATGGGACTGAAATCTCTATGGACAATATGAGGCCTATTAGTATTTTGCCTACGTTATCCAAAGCTGTTGAACATTTAATTAGAGACCAGATCACAGATTTAATGGTAAGTAAAAAACTATTGTATGATTGTCAATATGGTTTTCGTCATGGTCGTAGCACAAATTTGTTATTGATGGCTTTGACTGAAACAGTTAGAGATAATTGGAATAAAGGGAAGGATAATGTTTTAATATCAATTGACATAACTAAGGCATTTGATCAAATAAGTCATTTGTTGTTGGTAAACAAACTCAATCGTAAGTTCAACTTTTCAAGATCTGCTTGTCGATTGATGTGGTCTTATTTATCTGGTCGTAAGCAATATGTTTCTGCAGGTAAGTTGTATTCCAGTTTACTTGATGTTAGATAGGGAGTGCCACAAGGTTCCGTTATTGGTCCCATATTATTTACATTGTTTTTAAATGACATTGTTGAATCGCTTAGTTATAGCGCATGTAAGCTCTTCATATTTGCAGTTGTTGTGGTCAAGTGATCGTAATTTTTTAGATGCCCTTGAAGCCACTATAAATTATGATTTAAATACATTAAATCTTTAAATGGAAACTAACTCTCTTTCCATTAATCCTAATAAAACTAAAGCTGTAATTTTCAAAAGTAACAGGTCTGATACAATTAATCTGAACTTAAGCATTTGTAATACTACTATTGAGACTGTAAATAATTTACGCTGTCTTGGAGTTATAATTGACGACAAATTGAGTTTTGAGCCCTATATTAATAATTTATGCTCTAAAGTGTGTTTTACTTTGTGCAGGCTATACCATCTAAATTTATATTTACCTTTATCTGTCAAGAGGACTATTGCATATGCATTGCTTATGTCCCAAGTAAATTATTGCATTGAAATAGTATCTGGTTGTTCTGTGACCAACAGTAACAAAATTAAATACATTATTCATAGAATAGTTCGTTATGTTTACGGTTTACGTTTAAGAGCACATGTGTCTTTACACTTAAGAAATTTTTTAAATTTTACATTTGATGACTACCTCAAGTTTCGTTTATTAATATATCTTTTTAAAGTTATTAAATTCCGTGAACCAGAGAGTATATCACGTTTAATATCCTTTACGAATTCTGAACGAAATCCACAAATTATGTATGCTCTAGTTTCTAATACGACTTATGAACACTCATTTACTATAAGAGCTGCTAGATTTTGGAATAGCTTACCAATAACTTACCGTACTTTTATAGGTTCTTTAACAACATTTAAACGAATGGTTCGTGAATATATCACTTCCTCGTATTCCTAAGTGCTGATTTTTGGGTTCATAACTTTTATCATAATTAAATGTTTAAGCATATATTTTTTAGAGGAGTCGTAGGGTTAAGGATTGTTTTAGATTTAAGTTCATTGTTCTCATAGTTATGAAGACTTGTAATCTAATTATATTGGTCAATTAGGATACACATATTACAAATGAATAAATAAAAAATAAAAAAATAAATAATGTATAATCACACTCAAGAAAAAAATTAGCAGAGTTTTTAATTCTCTTTATAAGAACACATTAATATTTTTAAACACCAAAACTGGGTAATCTGTTTTATAACTATTACCACGGTGTTAGTGGAATTAGTGATCAGATAATAATTTATAATAATAATTTTTAGTATTGCATAAGAAAAAATAAAAAAGTGCTGTAAAATTAAAAGAACCGAATCCATATACGTATGTAAAATAAAACCTACAATAAATGTGACTATCAGCTTCTTCCACATAGGACTGTTAGACATTTTGAAATTTTTTATCTAAAATGTCAAGTGACCCAACTTTTGAAATCGATGTCTTCCGATTTGAATGAAATTTGCACCAAGGTAGTCTTATTGGGTAGTAGTTTAGACACAAATTTTCAACAAGATCGGTCAAAAAGTTTTTGAGTTAGAGGGGGTCAAAATTTGACATTTTGGTCAAACCGGTGTTCTTCCTCATCCATGTAACTTATTATCTATTGGTGTTAGCAAAATTTGTCCCAAACAAATTAGATAGCTATTTCTTCAAGCTTTCGAAAAAAAATTGTTTGTATATTTTAAAATTTTTTTTTTTTTAAATTTAAAACTTATTTTTTATTTTTTTTTTAAACGGTATTTTTTTTTTTTTTTTGCTCAAAAGAAAGCTTATGTATTTTCCTTTTAGGTAGTTTTGGTCGCTTAGTGGGATGAGAGTGGGATATGTATAAAAAAAAATTATTTCTAACTCAAGACGAGGGTTTTTCAATTTTTAGCATATGCACTATTTTGAATTTTTTCCTTTTTGTGTGTAAGTGTTTCTAAAACCTTAAAAATAAAACTTATGCTGAGAAACTAGACAAATTATCCTTTCCGACGGTATATAACATACCTAACTAGCATTTAATTCCCTCAATACTTCAATACCCATAATATGTTAATCCCTGGAATAAAATCACTTTTTCTATAGAGATGTTGACAAATTAAATTTTTTTATTTATTTGTAATAATAATTAAATTAATATAAAATAATAATAATAAAAACACAAAGATAAATAATCTAATAAAATTTAATCTAAATCACATAAGATCCTTTTATATCATAACTATTTTTACACTTAATTTATTGTAGCTAATGAAGTGTTTAAGTTTTGCAAATTTTTAAATACCCAGTCTTACCTTCTCCCTTTTTATTGCCTTTATTTTTTACATATTTTTGCCAATCCTTTCTTGGCGTTACTACGTTCAGCTGTTGATTTCGCTGCTGTTTTGTTTTTTGGCTTTGGAAAGAAATCGCATTGAGTAGAGGCAGAAAACTTTTTCAACTTGAGTCTTCCATCGATAAGCGGTATAAAAGCATGGTATTGAGCGGTGCCATCGATTGTTTCCGCAGCACCGAATCTGCTCTTCAGTGTTTTCAATGTTTTCTCATGATCCTCTTTGCTACTAAAAACTATTTCAGTTTCTTTACAATAATTCTTTGCCCAATGGAATAAAGCAGTCGTATCTAAGAAGCGATCTTGATGAGAGCACTGGAGGCTATACTTCGCTGCATTTCTTTTGAGGTTTGCTCCAACACCATCACATGCTCCTTTACCATGAGCAGTAGGATAAAAATGCCACTCAGCTGGCATTCCAAAATCTTTTTCATGAAATATCAGATTTGCGAAGCTACTTTTGTTTTTAAAATGTTGACGAGCTCCTTCAGAAACGTAGTATACCTTCTCTACTGTAAATTTAGATTTTAGATAATTTTGTATTATCTTCTGGTATTCATAAACTGCAACGGCATCATGTTTTAAATCGTCGGATATGATTGCCATACTTTTGTGTTCCAGTTTTTCATCGTTCATGTAGTAAATAACTACTGTAAATATAGTTGCTTGGTCGTTATTGAAGTGGAATGCCTGTATGGCATCCTGAAGAACATATTTATAGTTCTCTGCGAAATCGAACGAAATAACGAATTCCCCAGACTTCAAATTTATCTTCAAATCTTTGAAAAATTGCCACTGCTCTTTGACTAAAAAGTCATGGGTTCTTAAATTAAGCAATCCTCTACACATTTCTTCCGCAAAATCATGCGCATTTGAAATGATTGTTTTCATTGTGCATCTTTCAGTCTGAAGCCAAGATTCAAATTTGACCTCATCAATACATTCTCGCTCAAAAGAGTTAATTAAATTCTCTTTGATGAGTGTTGTTTCCGGGCAATTTGAACATTCTCCCAAGTGCACTATAGGAAATTTCCCCTTTTTTTTGGCCAAAAGTACTTAATTTTTTTCTTGGAGTTTTTGATTTTTTTTTTCACTATGAATTAAAAAACATACTAAAAAAAGCATCCCCGAAGAATAAAGAATCAATGATGCTTTACCGTTATTTTATAAATACAAAAACATGAGGTTTGTTTATTAAGCAAAACGAGGAAGTTACTATATTAAATTAGACGTGTATTTAAGTTTAAAGTTTTTATTCAAAAAATGCATTTAAAAAAAGTGAAAAATGAACAATAATGCTAAAAGTGAGTACTTTTATAGTAGTTAAAAAGATATTCAACTTTTTTTTTAATATGGTTAAATCGAAGGAAAGAAAAACCCCTTGATGTTATAGGTATACTGTAATAATAAATTGCAACTTTACTAAGCTCCGAAAAAAAATGATTAAAAGTGATAGATATAACACTTACGCATTTCGATAGAGCCATAAGTTGTCATCCATTCGCAATTTATTTCAGCTGCATATACTTGCATATGTCTTAAAAAAAGCGTATTTTTCGAGGTAACTTCAGCGTACCAAATGCAGACTTGCGCGTGACAAACTTTTTTCTCCGTGACGGTGCGTGACTAAAAATTGATTAGCTTAAGGAGGAACACTTCCAAAAAGCAAATCCAAAAAATCATTTAGGAGGAACACTTCCAAAAAGCGAATCTAAAAAATCATTCAGTTTGGCCCACTCGTTTGGCTAAAAATTAGTTTTGGCCAAAAAAAAGGGAAAATTTCCTATAGTGAAGTGGCAAGAAGTTGTTGCATTAGGACACATAGTCAATTTAAGGCAATCGCGATAATCATTCAAATCTTCTGTTGAATCATCTGTTAAGTACTTTAAGTTTATTTCCTTTAACATCAGTTTAATATTTTCATGGTAAATGCAAACGCACACTGTGTGAGTTCCGCTGCTTGCTGCCAAAACGCAGTGTTTTGGCCTCAGTTGGGTGAATTTTGTGAAGCCAATTTTGACATCCTCGTGTTCTGTTTGAAATGTTGCAAATAATTCATTCAGGTTGCAGAGAACAATTCTTTTTTGCATTTGAACTTTCTTGCCATCGATTCGTACAGACACCCAGTCTTTCATCCCTGGCATTAAGCGACTCATATCATCTCGCTGATAAAACTGAGTTACTAGAGCTTCAGTTTCGCACTCTAAAGTTTTTCCCTTCTTTTTGTTTGGGAGTGTGAGAATCCCATGTTCAGCAACCAATTTTTTAGCAATTCTTGCTTTTCGTTGAGACGTTCCAAACTCAGTCATTATTTTTGCACAACTCCATGTCGATGGAGCAAGCGTAAGAAGTTGAACTCTTTCAGCTCTACTCTCTGACGTTTTGTATTTTCCTTTTATTTGTTCAAGAACTTCTACTGCATCCTTATGATATTTGTTTTGACACTCATTCTTTGAACGTATACCTTCTACTGAAAAGTTAGAATAACCATCATCATCAACAGTTCTGTCATCACTCTCAGAATTACTTTTGTCTTCATCTGGAATACCGTCAACGCAAGGCTTTACTATTCAAATCCGGAAATTCGTTTAACTTTCCGAGCTCTTTCCTGCATTGTCCACAAATTTTCATCCGTTTTGACAGCGTAGGGAATTTTTTTAATAAGCCGTCTGAAATATTTCGTATATCCGATGATCTGTGCATTTTTTTGTTAAAGGGATTAAAACAAAAAGAAAAAAATATATCACTTTGAAGCTTGGCCATTTTAGGAGCTGTAGACATTGTAGAAACACAAGTCTACTCTTTAACGCTGTTTCAAAAAAAAAACTGATTTACGAATGTCTACAGAATGACAATAAATATTTTTTAAGATCATATAGGTAGTGCATTTTAATGAATGTGTCTAATTTTTTATAAGGGTGAAGAAGGGCTTAGTCTGGGTTAACCGCATGTTCCATAATAAAAATAATAAAGTACCTTTTTTACCCAAATATTACTAATAATATTAAAAATAAGCCACCTGTTAATTTTGACCTTTTAAAAATAATATTAAAAAAAACTACCTGTTAACTTCTATCTCTCGACCCACGTTTTAAAGGCAAGTGTCATAAAATAATAAATAAACTAGTATTTCGGAGAATGGACACAACACATTTCCACCTGATTTAAAAACTTGTCTCTGGGGCACCTGATATTTTGACAATAAAAATCACATTTATTATTACGTGCGCTCAAAACTACATATAAAACAGGAAAAATTTTGGCGTTGGAAAATGATTGGCGGTCGACCCTGCATTACGAAATCAACAGCTGAACGTAGTAACGCCAAGAAAGGATTGGCAAAAAAAAGTAAAAAATAAAGGCAATAAAAAGGGAGAAGGTAAGACTGGGTATTTAAGAATTTGCAAAACTTAAACACTTCATTAGCTACAATAAATTAAGTGTAAAAATAGTTATGATATAAAAGGATCTTATGTGATTTAGATTAAATTTTATTAGATTATTTATCTTTGTGTTTTTATTATTATTATTTTATATTAATTTAATTATTATTACAAATAAATAAAAAAATTTAATTTGTCAACATCTCTATAGAAAAAGTGATTTTTTCCTTGGGATTAACATATTGTGGGTATTGAAGTATTGAGGGAATGAAATGCTAGTTAGGTATGTTATATACCGTCGGAAAGGATAATTTGTCTAGTTTCTCATCATAAGTTTTATTTTTAAGGTTTTAGAAACACTTACACACAAAAAGGAAAAAATTCAAAATAGTGCATGTGCTAAAAATTGAAAAACCCTCGTCTTGAGTTAGAAATTATTTTTTTTTATACATATCCCACTCTCATCCCACTAAGCGACCAAAACTACCTAAAAGGAAAATACATAAGCTTTCTTTTGAGCAAAAAAAAAAAAAAAAAAAAAAAATACCGTTTTCAAAAAAAATAAAAAATTGTTTTAAATTAAAAAAAAAGTTTTAAAAAATACAAAAAAAATTTTTTCGAAAGCTTGAAGAAATAGCTATCTAATTTGTTTGGGACAAATTTTGCTAACACCAATAGATAATAAGTTACATGGATGAGAAAGAACACCGGTTTGCCCAAAATGTCAAATTTTGACCCCCTCTAACTCAGATTTTTGACCGATCTTGTTGAAAATTTGTGTCTAAACTACTATCCAATAAGACTAACCTTGGTGCAAATTTCATCCAAATCGGAATACATCGATTTCAAAAGTTGGGTCACTTGACATGAAATCCCCCATATATATATATATATATATATCTCAAATAATTACCATTTTACAAAGTTCTTTGCTTTGCATGTAAACTTATGATATGTTACATTATTCTACATTTAAGTCTTAAAATTTAAACTCTAAATAAAAACTGCACGCAAGGCATTGGATGTTACCAAAAGCATTTTTGACCGCACAATATTTTTTGAGTGTAAGCTGAAACAAAATAACATAGCATCCGCCAGACATGTACACTTCTCGAAGTCACATCGACGACTGAATTGAAGAGTATAAAAATATGTGTTAGTAGTGGTGTACACAATTGTGCAAAGAAATGGAAACCCCTGCCTTAGATCCAATTTGTACCGGCTGGTTTCAAGTTTACAACTGCTCTTGAACTACAATTTATAATTAATAATTATACAATCAGTCATGTATTATGTGTTAGGTGCTACATACGACGGTTGTCAGAAAATTAGTTCTTCAAACATTTTCAGATAGCGAATTCTGTGTATTTTCTAAACAGTTGCCAGCCATCCATTACTGACATTATTGTCTTTTCAGGTTGCAGTTACACAAACTCGCGCTTAGCTATTGATATTGAAAATAGAACAGTGATTGCGCAATTACGTTTTCGATGCTTCAAGAAAACATTTGTACAAACTTACGATTGGGATATTTTGGCCTTTGTAATGTTTTCCTGTATGTTTTTTCCTATGTATTCTTCAGCCTCGAAAATTTTGTGACGTTTCGTTTTTCAGATATACAATAATACAACGCCGATAGTTATTCTTTAATGTATTTCTCAATTTTGTTTGAACTCTCAACTTTCAGCTTAAAATTTAATCTAATTTGTTATCGGTTGTACAAATCAGTACTTTTACTAATACGATCTGAAAAGTTATCAAGAGTTAACGTTTAGAGCGGCACAGAAGCGCTAAAATTTGGTGAACTTGACCGCAAGATTAACTGTATCGCGATTCTACTGAAATTTTTTGGTTCAACGCACTAAGTTTATGAATTATATGTCATAAAAGTTTCAGAGCACTTTGTCAATAGTATAGAAAGAAAATGTAATCTGAATCTTTAAAGTATTGGTATCATAATAAAGTCTTTCGAAACACATTTCATATGATGTATTAAATATACCGATTTATTAACCGATTTATTAATTATCTTAAAATTTTCTCGATATGTATAATAATATTTCCTCAAATATAATATATTATAGAGAACACTCCAAGTTTTTGTATGCTACCCAGCAAAAACTTTACTTACATGGTAAGTTAGCAAGTAACATTGGAGACATATGAACACTACTTATTTTTCGGCTGAATAACTACTTATTTTTGTTCGAGTTGTCCACAGAATTCAGTAGTTACAATACACTTACTAGAAGTCACAAAATATCTAGTTATTATTTAACTACCAGTAAGTTGAATTGTAAGTACTTACAATATACTTATTAGAAGCCGAAAAATAACTAGTTTTTATTTAATTTGCGCTAGTTTATAGACCTAATAATTAGTTATGGAGCTAGTTACCAGTAAGTAAATATTCAGTACTGAAAACCAGACAACTGATAAGTAGTTATTTAGCTGATTATTAGTAAACAAATATTCATAACTGAAAATAATAGTAGTGAAAAGTACTTACTGAGGTCATTACTAGCAAGTACTTATTGAGGTTTTCAGAATAATGATAATTGTAATGACAACTACTTACCAGGTAATGTATGAAATAACTACGACCTATTACCAAAATTCAAAAAGTTTTTCCTGGGTATATTTTTAGAAACTCCATCATATAAAATTTTAAAGTTATTAGGGTTAAAAAAATTTTATTTTGGAAAACTTCACAATTTATTTATAAGTTTGAGTTAAAATATATGGTGGTAATAGTTTATGCACTTGTTACATATTTAAATATAGTAATATGTAAATATTTGAATAGTGTTTCGGAAGCGCGAAAACCCGAATACAGAATAACTTTATTATTCAAAGCCCTAATTACTTTGGTAACATGTGTTTATTATTGTTATATCGACATAATTTAAAGATAAATCAAATTTAGAAAAAAAAGTCAGTCAAGAAGTATGAGCATTTGAAATGGGTTAATAAATCGGTGTGCTTTAAACACAATGCAAAAAGCACTTTCAATATTTCAATGATACCCATACTGCTATGGATCAGTTTAAACCTTAAGAGATATGGATCAAGTATTTTGAAACTTTTACGACCTATAGCTCTTAAACTAAGAGCGTTGGCGTGACAAACATCTTCCTATATAACGCTTATATTCTTGTTTCTATCCGGTTCTTTGCTGTTTAACAAAAAAAAATATTTTTTTTAAGCACTAATTCTTCTAATTTTTGATTATATTTGCAACACTTTTTCTGTTTTGTGGCGTACAAAAATAGAAATTAGTCTAATTTAACTACAACGACAAAATTAGCATAGACAACAACCTGCAGCCATTTAGCCGTGTCGTCGTTAAAATAATCATTTCCATATACACACATGTATTCTATTGGTGACATTGAAGTCGGTAGCCTCGAATGTGTTTAAAGCATGAAAAAAGTAATATGAAAATGTGTAATGAGATAAAGAGAGTGATCAATGATACAAACGTCAAAACGAAAATGACAAATAACACAGTGATGTCGGATGTATCAAAAAATGTTCCATTAATTGTTAAACCAAAAAAGAAATAAAGTATTGCAAAAACAAAAGCTGAATCAAATGAAAAAGTAGACCCAATCAACTTTAAAATAAAAAATGTTGAAAATGGAAAAAAATGGTACTTTAGTTATTCAAAGCGAAAACATTGAGGAAAGAAAAAAAATGAAAGAGGCTATACAAAATAAGATAAGCGAAAATTATGAAATACAAATTCCAAAACAAGTTGTTATGCAATTTATAATTACGGATAAATAGTATTAAGGAATATTAAAATATCGGAAAAAATTAGTTAAGAATTTGAAAAAACAAAAAGAAATGCTAAAAAATAGTGAAATAGAACTGGTAAAGCTGTTTGAAACAAAAAGATATAACAACACAATATTTAATGCAAAAAATAAAAATAGATAACGAATCATATCCAAAAATTATGGAAAGTCAAAAAATTAATGTCGGATGGGAAAGATGTAAAGTTTTTGATGGCACGAATACATTACAATGTTTTAAACGTCATGGTTATAACCATAAATCAACGGAATTCAAAAATCAAGAGGTATGCTACAAATGCCATGGAAACCACAAAAGTAAAGAATACAATAAAAAAGTAATAACCAAATGTATTACCTGTATAAAAGAAAATAGAAGACTTAATTTAGGATTGGATGAAAATCACGTCACTAATAACCGAGAATGTCCCGTATATCAAAATAAACTTAGCGTAAAAAGAAGGATAAGTTTATTAGCCTAACAACCAAAGGAATATATAAATGGAATATATACTAACATAAGTACAAGGACTGGTCAATAACTTTAACCAATTGGAAATAATAACTGAAACCAATAAACCAGATTTCATTATTCTTTCTGAAACCCATTTGCCAAAAACTGTAAATGAAACGGAGATTCAACTGAAACAATATTATTATTATATAACATTATCACACTCAAATAAAACTGGAGGAGTAATTGCTTATTTAAAAAAACAGTGGAATATAGATCAAATTAAAGAATATGTGAAGGATTCAAAATATTGGATAAGCGATTATAAAGCAAAATATGAAAAGACAATTTTTACAACTGTATTAGTATATAGATCTCCAAGTAGCCAGAAACCGGAATGTTGTGAAGATTTTCAAGAGATATTGGAAGAAGTAAGTGAAAAAAGCTGTGATATAATAATATTTGGAGATTTTAACATAGACTGGTTTAAAGACTTTTATAAAAATAAAAAAGAAAGAATATTATGACAATGGCCTAAAACAAATAATGAACGACTATACTAGAAAATAACAACTAATGAAAAAAATAACTGAAATGGAAATTTTTAAATATAATAAAAACATATTTAGCAATGAACTAAGTGCAATCAAACAATGTGATCAAATAAGTAAAGTAAACTGTTGTCCATAATTTCGCTTTATGTTTCGAAAGAATAATTAAAAAATTTACTATAAAAAAGAAAGTGAACGAAAAAATGTATAATAAATGGTACAGCAATGAACTTAGAAACATGAAAAGGATGAAAGTATTCAAATACCAAAGTGCAATAAATGAAAATACTGCTGATGCATGGAACAATTATAAAACAATTAGAAATATGTATAAAGTAAAAATATAAAATGAAAAAAAAACAAGTCTATAAATAATAAAATAAGCAATAAAGTAACCAGAAAGAATTGTGGAGTAAAATAAAAGAACTAGTACTAAGAAAACCCAGAAATGTGATAAAAAAAACTGTGATTTTTAACCAAATAGAGTTTAATGACAATTTGCAAATAGTTGAACATTTTAATAAATATTTCGTTAATAGTATTAAGGAGGTCAATCAGTCCATAAATTATGTGCAATATAAAAACAAAACACCTGTGAAAGATTTTAAATTTAAGTTACGTAAAATAACTTTACAGGAGTTAAAAATTATATGTAAGAATATAAAAAGCAAACCTGACTACACTAAAATAAGTAACAAATTAATATTAGATAACTGGGACAATATAGGCAATAACATGCTTAATATAGTAAATAAATCTCTTGAAACAGGAATTTTCCCTGATAGCTGGAAAGAATCGATAATAACACCTGTTGAGAAAGTAAAAAAATACATAAAAATGTGACGAATACAGGCCAATCAACGGTCTAAAAACCTGTGAAAAAATTATTGAAAAAATAGTAAAAAATCAACTAGAAAACTTCATGGAAAAACATAAATTGCTGTCAAAATACCAGTCGGGATTTAGAAAAAAATATTCATGTGAAAAAGCGGTCAACTATGTTGTTAATAAGTGGAAATACACGAAAAAGAATAACAAAATATTGGCCATATTTCAAGATTTCAAAAGAGCATTTGAAACAATTGATCGAGATATTCTGTTAAAAAAAATTACATAAATATGGTATACAAGATACAGAATTAAAATGATTTGAGTCCTACTTAACAAAGCGCGAACAAAAACCAAAAGTAACAAGAGTACCATAAGGATCAATTTTGGAGCCCTTCTGTTTATTATATATATAAATGATATGGAGAAAGTGTTAGAAAAATGTGAAATAGTGCTATATGCAGATGATACACTGATACTCACAGAAGCATCAACGGATGACATATGTAACGGAAATTTTTAAGTAGATATGGATAAAATCAACGAATGGTTAAACATGAATAAACTAAAATTAAATGAAAACAAAACCAAAGTAATGGAAATTAATATGAACAATAACATAACGTTTAAAATCAATAATATAAAAATAGAAAGAGTTAATAATATAAAATATTTGGGTTTTTTAATAGACAAAGACTTAAATTTCAAGGAACATATTGAATATATATGCAAATAAATTGAAAAAAAAAATCGGGTTTTTAAACATCTTAGAGATTAAGTATCAGTTATCACAGCAATAAATATATATAATACAATAATTAAACCACATTTTGAATTCGGATCAACGGAGCTATTCACATGCTGTTCGGACGGGCAAATAGCTAAACTACAAAAATTACAAAATAAGGCGATGCGATCAATATTAAAATCGATTTACCTCAACAAAACTTATGCTGGATACCCTAAAATGGATGAATATACAACAAAGACTATAGTATAACACAATCAATTTCATAAAAAAATTAAAGTGGGAGACGCACCAGATTACCTGTTAGAACAAATAAGATATGTAGGGGATGTTCAACCTTATAATTTAAGAAACAGACAAGACTTTAGACTACAACGTTCAGAAACGAGTGATACGAAAAAATCATTATTCTACAAAGGATTAAAGATTTATAACATGATGCCAAGTGGTATTAAGAATGAAATGAACAATAATATATTCAGAAGTAAGATTGTAGCCTTTATAAGAAATAATAATGTAAATTGAAGCTTATGTTATTTTGTTAAATGATTAAAAGAAAATGTAATGAAAAAGTATTATACATACTACTAATAAACCTAAACTAAAAAAACTGTCCCAGAGACTAAAAGCAAAAATAAAACAAAGTATTAGCCACTAAACTTTTTTACTATTTTAAAACTGTACACTTATTTTTAACGCGTTAAAACGGAGTAAATTTGTTTTCTATTGTACTGTTTTTGTTGTTTTTGAAGTATTTAATATTTTTACTTTTATATTGTAATAACATTGTCCATGGTTTCGTAAATGACAATAAACTTCTTAAAAATTTAATTCTTTTTTACTAACGCTCAACTGGAAAACCAGGTATACACTTTATTTTGACGCTCATTCATATATGCAAACTTAAGAGGTCCATAACTCGAAAATTTTGCGTTTGCGCCAATTTTTTCACTTTATATTTTTTAAAATTTTCTATCACCGTATTTACTTGTTTTTTATTTGTAGCTGTGTCAGTAAACTAGACTTAAGCCAATACTTTTAATATTAAAAAATTTTTATATATTTTTTACAAGCATCGGTCTTTGTCGGGCAGTTGCCGAGTGCACATTGATTTCTCTCGCGTTTGTTAACTTACGGCCCACAGTGGATGACAATCATTTTTTGCTGGAGAGAAGATGTATTGAGATTTTTTACAGTTTTAATTTTGTTAAAATCGGTGTAGTTGTTGTTGAGAAATTTAAGGTCAAAGTTGAGCTAATGGTTGAGATCGAGAATTATGAAATTTTTTTTTATTCAAAGAGAGGAATGTTTTTAGTCCACTGTTTTAAGAACATTTTAATCTACATAACTGCAAAATTTCATAAGAATATCTTGATTCATGTTTAAAATTATAATTTCTTTACTCATATTGAAAGCCCTTTGACTCATTTACACTATATAAATAATAATTTTAATGTTTGACATTCTATAAATCTAACATGAATAAAGGTATCATAATGAAATTTGGCAGTTATGTAGATTAACAAGTTTTTAAATCAGTGGACTAAAACACATCCCCATTTTTGATTTAGAAATACCCCAATTACCAATCCCGGTAAAACGGCTTTAAAAAATGATTTTTTTTTTCAAAAAAGGCAATACTATTTACCACTCGATATTGATAAGAATTTGTTAGAAAATAATTGGCATATTAGAAAACATTACGGTTCTAATTGTATAAAAATCGGTATGTTGAATTATTAGAATTTTTTTTTTAAATAATTTTTTTTTTTTGATTGAAAAATTTGATTTGGGAGTAAAAATGTCAAATTGACTTAAAATTGCTTCTACAATCATACTTATAATGTTTTCTTTAAAAATTTTATATATTTCTGGAGAAAATATTTTTTATCAGCGAAAGTACAAATAAGTATTCATATGTATTACCTCTATATGCATATACATTCGCCTCGTATATAAATCTATACCTTTAAAAAAATGCATAAGCATATAATAATACCAAGGATAATTTTGTGAATAGCTTTCTACATTATTAACTCTAAAACAAGCTCAACTAGAATTAGTTCCACTAGAATACTTTTTGGATTAAAAAATAAATAAGTGTAAATTTTTTAATGTTTATTTTCTTTTTTATTTAAATAACAATAAGGACAAAAAATATTTTTTTTTTGCTTAAATAACAAAAAAAGGTTTTATATCTTATATTCATTCGGTTGGAAAATTGCATTCAAATATTCACTATATGTTTCTGTATTACCTTTTGCTTCTTCATAAAGGTCCGGATGTTCTGAGCGGATCTGTCGTTGCCAACAATATATTAAACAGATCTTCGTTTGTAAAATCACGCGATATTTTTCTGGTATTGTGGTCCCTTTAAATTTGTAATGTTTATTTCTTTTGTCCTGGACTTCCTCTGAATATATACTACTACGGATATTTGGTAGTATATATTCGTGCTGTTTCTTTGGAATAATCACCAAATTTTCTATAATAAATTTGATCTTTGCATGCAAGTACATTAATAATTGTTTTAAATCTTGAAATAAGACTTATATCAACACCTGTTATTCCAGATGCTTTTTTGGGACCAGAAAATAACCTTCTTGCTGTATTCCCATCATTTGTATTGCCTGATCCTTGAAAACAATTCTTTTTTTATACTTCTTAAATCCTTGTTGTCATTGTTTCTTATTGGTCCTGTAGGTCCAAAACCCAAATCATAACTGATTTTTAGTATGTGCTCCATAATTCGTATTCTTGTAAGTAACGGCGATAATCCAAATTAATATGCATTAGTATTATCTAATGATTTTTGCGGGACATGAATTATTGATCTGCTGTATTTGGAAGAAGATGGTGTGCGATTTTTCCAAATATCCCTTGTTTGCATCGTACTGGTCGAAGGCTTCGTGTGTTCAAAATTCTTTATCAATCGCAATGGAACAAATGATACCATGAACATATCTATATCTAAAGTATTTTCACATATAGATTGCTTGTATTGTTTTTGTCCAGAAGAACCATCACATCCCCATTTGCAAAAGAGAGTTAACTTGCAGTTACAATATTTTTTCAAACCATCTCTTTTAAGTGGCTGTATTAAACGCTGAGCTGTATGATTAAGTAGACCTTGAGGTTTTACCTCTGCCGATATTGGTGGGATGATAATAGTGTCCCTTGTTGCAAACAGTCCTTCTTAGCAGTAGTTATATGATGATAAGCAGGATACAGATTTGAACCTTTGTCAATCGCTTTCACCTTCCTACATCAGATAGTAAAATCTCTCTAATCCCTTTGACCCTCATAAATTATATTCTTCTGAAATTCAATTTGACTAAAATATAGAACCGGAAAAAATATTTAATAACGCAGGTATAAACGATGCAGTAAAACAACATAACAGTGTTTAAAGACTGCTTTACTACCAATATAAAAAATGTAGAACCCACTATTGATAAAAGTTACACATTTTATTGTAACTCAGCTTAAGTTTAATTTTTTTCAATTCATAAATATATTTTTGGCAAATGTTTTAAAAGTTTGAATATCCGAGGTTACCAATTGTAGAGGTCCGCAAGTCACTCTCCCGACCCTCCATGGACCCTTGTTATTTAAAATCAACTCAAAAGCTACCCGGCTATGACAGTTAAAAATTTCATTAAAATATGTTCAGCCGTTCATAAGTAGCAAAATAATTTTTCAAAACAAAACGTTCGTAAGCCATTGTGTTATAACTCAGTTATATGAGCAGCTTAAATAAAAAGAGAAAAAAAAAATGTTGCGAGGAATTTCATTAAAAAACAAACAGTTGCACAAGTATATATGGGGTTAAAGAGGACACTTTCAGCTTTCTGATGGTATTAAAATTTATTTAACCCCTTTTAACCCTAACAAGTTCTACTAACTAAAATATAGAACCTGGGGAACCATTTAATAACGCATCAGGTATAAATGATACAGTGATTAAATAAAACATTTCTTAAAGACTACTATCCCACTAATATAAGATAAAAAATTTTGACCCATTATTGATAACAGTTTGCGAGAAAGCATAATTGAGTTCTGATCAAATTTACAAAAATAAAATTTTTTCTAAAACAATATAAAATATTTGTGTTCAGCAGCATGCCACAGCCACAATTACCAATATTTCAATCGAGTTTTTTGGATACCTTAGTTCTAATATGTTTGCTGTCGAATGGCATTAAAATTTTTTAAATCGGCGATGACAAAAAATTGGACTTTTGGCCGATTAAATTCAATTTTCAGCCACAGTGCGGCCACAATTACGGTCAGGGTTCACAGTTTTATTTTGAGCCTTATCCCCAATTTGCGTTTTCTTATCCCCAAAAATATCTATTTTCTTATCCCAAAAAATACCCACATTTCCTTAAAAATAAAATACATCATATTATGTCAAAGGAAAAATATCCATTTGTGTAATATTCAGGTGTGTTCTGGAAATCGAAAACGCAAAACGCAAGAATTTTTGAGTACTTTTTAATATACTATTAATCCAATTTTTTATAATTTTCTTATAAAATTCTGTTTAATAGAGAAATATTTGTATTGTATTTGTATTTCTCTTACCACAAAAATCTTATTAAATAAACGACTTAAATTCTTGCGTTTTGCGTTTTATATTTTCAGAACACTTTTGATTACACTGTGTCACAAATTTTCAACAAAGTCGTGACCCAATAATAGTCGCCCAACATCGCCTCATCATACGCCCCTTGATACCGACACTTCATTTCTAGTATTTATTGGTGAAATCGCTCACCATGCTCGTCACTTTCATCGCCAAGGTTATTTGGGGAGAAATTTAAGTGGGAATGCAGAAGGTGTGTTTTTAAAGACATATTTACACCTCTTAACTAGAAATCTTGAGACAACCAAACCAAATGACTCCCATGCCTTTGATTCATCTTAACACAAAATTGAATCAAATTCTGAATCTTTCAGCAGCTTTGTAATTTGTGGTCCCACAAAAACCCCGCCTATAATTTTGGCAGCTGATACATTGTGAAAAATGGTTTTCAGGTATTCAAATGCGACACTGTTTCCTCTTTTTACCAAAGCTTTGACGATCCAAGCTTAATATGTAACGGTGGCAAAATAATGTTTTCATTTTGCACTCTATCCGGTCAATCTTTACGGGCATAGATTCGTGACGCGCTCGGCTGTCCCATTTGCACCAAAAAACAGCAATATTTTGTGTAGCCTTGTTGCAAACCAGTCACCCTGGCAACAACTTTTAGATCGGCACAGATTTTCCAGTTATGCTGTTCATACTGTATCAGACTCAGTAATTTAGACAGGGACTCATACGATTCTTTAACGTTAACTGCGTACGCCACTGGAATTTAGGGCACTACATTACATTTGTGCAACAAAACAGCTTTCAAGCTTAACTTGCTGCTGTCGACAAATGTATTATATGTGTCCCAAAATTGATTGAACAAGCCGTTTATGTAGTACTGTCATTTTTCGAAAAGTAAACAGAAAAACTCACATGTCGACTTCTATAATATGAAATTTTTACGTCAGATGTCACAAAATTACGTTCCTTCATTCTTGATGCTAACAACTCTGCTTTATTTTTCGGTAACTCCAAATCTCTGATCCAGTCATTGAGTTCAGCTTGTGAGAGGCAATCCAGTTGTTGTTTCTTTTAATTCACTGTCATCAAAATCACTTGCATCAGACGAGTCGGAGTCATTCTTCCACTTTGGACAAAGGGGATATTGCACTTCAGGCATATGAGGAATTGGTTTTGTGAACGAGTTGACGTCTGCATATTGAACAGACTTATAATGTCCATTTTGCTTTACCTTGGCGAAGCAAAAATAACTGTCAACGTCCTGGTTTGTAGGTTCACGCCAAATTGCAGAATAATCAAATGGCATATACCGACTGCGGTATAGGAAATTTTCTTAAGATTCTAAAGGCAAATTTTTTAAACACAAAATTAAGAAATGCATACTTTGCACCCAACATCCACATAGTTAAACGAGTTTTCCATGAATTGCATAAAGTATTTGGGATTGACTTTAAAATACAGCCAAAATTCATTTTATAATTCCCTTAAAAAAGGCAGTGTTGTCAAAAATCTTTAATGAATGGAGGTTTTTACCCTTTTCCATTCTTAAAAATGTTTTCTCGCGCATTATTTTTATTAACATAAGCGTTTTTTTAGTGATTTTTTTACAAAATTCAATGTGTCTAATATTTACAGCTTTCGATTTTCAATTCTGCGTATTTACTTCCTTTGCGTTTTTGATTTGATAATAAGCGAAAAGTGGGCTAATTCACTTAATCTTCTGTAGCTTTGTCATTTTTGCACAGAAATGAGTCTCGCAAAAATCATAAATTTTTTCATAAATTTTCAAATTTTATCCACTGTAACTCTGTCATTTCTTGACCAATGTTTACAAACGACCCATGGTTATTTTAGAAATTTTATTGTCTTTCATAAAAATAAAATAATCCGTCTAACATTTTTGAAAATATTTGCATTTAAGTGACAACATCTTTTTTAAAAACACAAATAATGGTTTTTTGGAATATCTCGAAAACTGTTCTACTTCTGACAATTCTGACTTCATATTCGGATTCAGCGGACAATTTTACATAATTAGATATCGGATTCATTTGGTCAAAAAACTGTCACGTAGTATTATTAAATCTAATGTTATTTATTCTTTGAGCTCTAAATATCTACGTACACATCTATAGTATCTATGTAACAAGGTTAACGTAAAAACGCAAAAGAAAAATAAAGTGCATTTCCTCAAAAAATCCCCTGGGGATTTTTACGAAAACTGAGAATGCTAAAATGAGTTGTTTGTAGATGTTGATGATCAGTGTTGTCATATCGAGGGATTTATCTATTTTGCAAGGTTTTTGAGATGCCAAAAAAGTTTTTAATTTTTTTTTTTTAAATAAGTTTTGAGTATTTTCTATGACAGAAAAAGACAGAGATGAATTTATAGGAGAGGTAATCACAAAGAGAGGCTGTTGAAAATGTATTTGTAGTGGTGAGTGTATTTTGGGTGCACTGAAAGAAATTTCTAGATAAACATGTCGAAAACAATTTTTTTGTGTATTAAACATATTTTTTGTTATATAACTGCATGTATGCACTTATTTTATTTTTTTCTAATTTGTATGCAGCTTTATTCAAAATATTAGATGAAAATTAAAACTTTTTCCCCACTCTATTTTCCACATTTTAATAAACATATGCAATAGTAGAAAAATATTCAAAGTGTACTGAAAATATTGGAAATTCTGCAAAAGGGAGATAAATAAAAGTACTCAGTTGAGATATTTACTATGTGTTTTGTTTTTGTTTTTAAATAACAAAAGCGACGGCGACCTGCTTGTTTGAAAGCTAGCATACAACTGAATGAAATTATAGTTTTTTACAATCTTTGAAGTGAGTTTCGGTAACATTCGGGTTGTGTGTGTGAAAATCCCGAAAAGTGCTCGGCCCCTGGGGGCATAGCGTGATGATCGTTGATTTATAGCAGGGATTTCCAAAAATATTTTGGTTGTGTATTAGTGAGTACCAGAGAGTAAAAAAATTGAGAGAATGCATTAATTTACAGCCGAAATAAAATGTTAGTAATATATTTTATAAGTTGTATAACACAAAGGTACAAAATTAAAAATTTTTTGTGTTGATAAAAAATTTGTAGCAATTCTTTACCAATTCAATGTCGCTGATTTTAAAACTGCACTTTTTTTTCATTCGGAAGCTTTTTGACTCTAAATCAGTTTTAAATATCTTATCATACAATTGTAAAAAAATTAAAGATTTTTATGTTTTAAAAATTCATAAAAAATAATTATTGCACGCAAATCACACGTTTAATAACATATTCCGTTCCTTCCTTAAATGTTGCATACCATATAAGGCATTGGATGTTACCAAAAGCGTTTTTGACCGCACAATATTTTTTAAGTGCCATCATAAAGTTTTTTCTGTTAACCTGAAACAAAAATATGTATTGAGGTACGTTCAGACTAATGAAATATTTGACGAAAATATTTGTTCTGATATTTGCTTCAAACTGTGTGAAACAAAAAAACATTTTGTTTAATGTTCTAACTAAGCTCAAACATTTGACAATTTTTGTTTGATGAAACAGTTGGCAAAAAGTGTTAAATAAAATAAATTAATTCATGTTTGCCATGCGTTCAGACTAAAATAAATATTTGCATCAAATAATTATTTAATGAAAGTGTTCAAAAATAATAATATATTTCACAAATAGTAAAAATGAGCGCAAAAGCTAATTTATTTTTTTTATTCTGTGGAGCAGCATCTTTCATAGTGTTAGAACAGGAGAATGTAAAATATAAAAAAAAACTGGAAGACAATGGGTAACGGGAACATGGCTAAAATTTGCGAAAAATTTCAAACTTGGATATAAACCCTTAAATATATTTGAAGTCTCTAAATCAGTTAAAAAACAAAATGTCGGGAAAAAAAATTTTTGCAAAAATAGCGAAAATTCGCGAAAAATTTAGATATTTCAAACAAGCCATAAAATTTATTAAAAGTGCCTAAAACTAAAAGGAATGGCAAAAATTCGATAAAAATTGCTAAATTAGCGGAAATTCGCAAAAATTTGATAATAGCGGTATGATAGCAAAGCCTAATAATTATTAAAAATCGTTAAAGCTCTAAAGATTTGCAGTGAAAAATCGCTTCTTCGCGAGCATGGCTAAAATTCGCGAAAAATTGCAAACTTGGAAACAAACCCTAAAATATATTTGAAATTGCTAAATCGGTTAAAAAACAAAATGTAGGGGAAAAACCAAAAAAAATTTTGCAGAAATAGCGAAAATCGCGAACCATTTTAATATTTCAAACAAGCCATAAAATTTAGTAAAAGTGCCTAAAACTATAATAATTATAAAAAATCTTTAAAATTGTAAAGAATCCAAAAACTTACAGGAAAAATTGCTTCTATCCGGAACATGGCTAAAATTATTTGTCGTTGTTTGCTCTTACAATTTTTTTGTAATATCAAATAAATGTTTGCTCAAAAATTACTAAAATATTTGTTTTTTGTGTTCACACTATGTTCACATTGGACAAATATTTGTTTGCCGGCAAATACTTTTATTTGCTCAAAATCAGCTGTTATTTTATTTGATACTCAAAAATATTTTGTGTTCAGACTACGTTAATGAAATATTTGATGTTTGCTTTCAAATATTTCACCAGTCTGAACGTACTTTTAGTAGTGGTATACACAATTGTGCATAGAAATGGATTTCCCTGGTCTATTTTTTCAAAAATAAAATAAATTACATGAGAATTATAACGTGAAAAAGTTATTTTAGTAAAAAGTTAGGGGGTTCATAGTGGTAAGTAAAATAGAAAGGGTATTCACGTTGTTGGGTTACTCATACTTCAAACATCTGTGCATACATTTTAATTCTAGCTAATAGTATATCATAACTTTTTACAAAATACCAAATGCGCACCTGAGTTTGCCTGCAAAAATGTATAGTCATTGTAACAGGTCAAAGTTACGTTAAATAAATACCATAAATTAGTAAGGTTAACTCTTTGGACTCGGTCATATAATTGTAGGATAAAAAAGTAAGCAATAAAATAGTGCTAAACAATAAAGTTTCATTAATACATCAATAAAACACATCTTCTTACCCAAAAATGTTACCTGCTGTCACATTTGCTTTTATATGTATAGGTTTACACATAAATTGTAGGAAAACAAGACTTTTTTAACTTGTTTTTTAAATATTTTTACTTAAAAAAGTGTTTTAAAAGAAAAAAAACCTATCGACGCGATTGGTACAGAAACAAAAATATTTTTACAAGCACAAAATACCAACAAATTCTTGTGGCTATTTTTTTCTTAATAATTTCTGCATTTAGGTACGACTTTTTTACGAAAGAAAAATGGACCCTTTTACAGGCATCAAAGATTTTTTTTCACAAACAAAACACATATCGTTAGCTTAAATGCAAAACAATGTAGATATTATTTGAAAATTTGAAAGTTTTGTTGATTTGGATTCACGTTACATATGTATTTTTATATAATTTTAAGTTATTTACAAAATTATAAATGACGTATCATCAAATAAATATATAATTTTTTTAACAGCATAATGTATAATCACACTCAATAAAAAAATTAGCAGAGGTTTTAATTCTTTTTATAAGAACACATTAATATTTTTAAACACCAAAACTAGGTAATCTGTTTTATAACGATTACCACGGTGTTAGTGGAATTAGTGATCAGATAATAATTTATAATAATAATTTTTAGTATTGCATAAGAAAAAATAAAAAAGTGTTGTAAAATTATAAGAACCGAATCCATATACGTATGTAAAATAAAACCTATAATAAATGTGACTATGAGCTTCTTCCACATAGGACTGTTAGACATTTTGAAATTTTTTATCTGAAATATTAAAAATTGCTTTTAAATCTCAAATAATTACCATTTTACAAAGTTCTTTGCTTTGCATGTAAACTTATGAAATGTTACATTATTCTACATTTTAGTCTTAAAATTTAAACTCTAAATAAAAATTGCACGCAAGGCATTGGATGTTACCAAAAGCATTTTGACCGCACAATATTTTTTGAGTGTAAGCTGAAACAAAATAATATAGCATCCGCTAGACATGCACACTTGTCGAAGTCACATCGACGACTGATTTGAAGAGTATAAAAATATGTGTTAGTAGTGGTGCGCACAATTGTGCAAAGAAATGGAAACCCCTGATTTATAGCAACGATCATCACCAGTGCTGCCACGACTAATGCAATTTTTTCAACCCAAAATTTTTGAAAAAGTTACCAAATGTGAAAAAATATAACCAAATTAGAAATGTCTTGTTAATTGAGAAAAACATAAAAATTTATTTTAAGTTGCATTGTAAGACAAAGACTTTTTTCACTTAATATGAAAATATTAATTACAAATTAAGAAAACAAAACAAGAAATGTAATTCTTGTACATATGTATTAAAAAATAAGGAGAAACTTAAATAAATAGCTTTTATTTATTTGAGACCTTTTACATGAAAAATATTTTTATTTTGTAAGAGTTTTGTTCTGTTTTGACAACACAAGTGATTGAACGTGTAGTAAAATTTATATGAAAAGCACTCAGTATTTTGATTATTTTTCATATAAATTTTACTACACGTTCAATTACTTGTGTTGTGAAAACCGCACATTAAACCCGTCAAATTTGCATACACAATTCAGTGTGTTGAAAGTTAATAAATTGATTTTTTTTGGAATATGTCCTTTACAACAAACGAAATTTGTGCTTCACAGTTATAAATAACAAAAAATGAAAAAATTAAATTATTTTCCGCTTTTTAACTGTCAGTGGCTGGTTTGTGATATGTGGCGATTCTTAAATTCTTTTGGCGATGAACATTTACGTTTGGCAATATGGCGATTGTCTTGGCAAAATTGGAAACTGTTGGCGATATGCGAAATGCATTTTTTTGTAAATTTAATCTAAAATATTCAAATGGGTATAACTTATTTCTCTTTTTTGTAAATTGTATTTTAAAATTATAATTGTAATTATAACTGTTTAAAAATTTTTCTATTTGAAATATTTTGTGAATCATTGTATAATATTATAACGAATATAAACAAATTCGATTTCAGAACGTTAATTCAATGGGGGAAAATGTTGACAGTCAAAGGCTTTTTTTATAAATTAAAAATATTGCCAAATTATTATATAATGGGGGATTCAAGTAGAGATACTTTTTCCAATAGCATTTTTTGACAGATAACGTGTGAGTCGTGTCATGCTGTCATGTTATTTTTGTTAAGTATTGTTTGGCATTTCATAATGGAAAGACTTATGCCTGAACATCATTTACAAATCTTTCAACTTTATTACGAAAATTCACGTTCGGTGAGGAATGGGTTTTGTGTACTTCGCTCAACTTATGGTCAACATAATCGGCCTACTGAGCCTACTATTCGCAAAACCATCACCCATTTTGAGACCCAGCATTCATTATTGGATAATATTCGACCGAATAGACCACGTCCAGCACGTTGTGAAGAAAATATAGCGGCCGTAGCTGGGAGTGTACACGAAGACCGTGGAGAGTCGATTTGGCGCCGTTCGCAGCAACTCGGACCGTTATCGTGCCATGATAACCGACTATTTGATGCCTGAAATTGAAGCTCGTGATCTCGGCGACATTTGGTTTCAGCAAGACGGCGCCACTTCCCACACATCGCATCAATGAATGGATTTATTGAGAGAACACTTCGGTGAGCACATAATTTCACGTTTTGGGTCGGTCGATTGGCCACCAAGATCGTGTGATATCATACCGTTAGACTTTTTCCTGTAGGGATATGTAAAGTCTAAAGTTTATGCGGACAAACCCGCTTCGATTCAGGCCTTGGAGGAAAACATCACACGTGTCATTCGCCAGTTACCAGTCGAAATGCTTGAACGAGTCATCGAAAATAGGACTCAACGGATGGACCATCTGCGACGTAGCAACGGCCAACATTTGATAGACGTAATCTACAAAAAATAAATGCCAAAGAATGTTCTTTCAAATGATAATAAACATTCCCGATTAAATTTGAATTTTCTGTGTTTTTTCTTTAAAAAAGACGGGAACCTCGAAATGGATCACGCTTTATTTTCTTACAGTAAATTCCGTAAGTTCTCAAATTATAGATTTTATATCAATTTATTTTTGACTATAATTTCATTCAGTTGTTTCCTAGCTTTCAAACAAGCAGGTCGCCTTCGCTTTTGTTATTTAAAAAAAAAAAAAAAAAAAAAAAAAAAAAAAAAAAAAAAAAAAAAAAAACACATACACCCCTATCGTGAAGAACAAGTGAAATTTTTGTTCCCATGAAATTTTTATTCCCCTCGAAGGGAAAAATGCTATCGTGAAACTCCCGTGAACAATTTTTGGCGCTATCGGTTCTCTGTGAATGGAAAAAAGAAGAAATATTAAAAAAAAATTGAAAAACAAAAATAAATTTTAAAAAATATACAAGTAATTTGAAAGAAAAGTTAAAAACAAAATAAATATATTGTATTGTAGTGATAGTTTGATTGCAACATCATCTTATTGCACTTTTATGTAGTAAACTTATTTCTTAAATTCTGCCACCACATCTTTGAAAAGCTTCATATCCCTTAGGCAATCGACCTGTTGTTTTGCATTTTGTTAAGCAATAAATATATATAAATATATAGCGGATCTTGACCTTAAAATTAATTTTATAAACTTTAATATTCGAATTATAAGAAGAATTACTTACATACATAAATGTTTTGTTCCCCAACAAAAATAAAGTGAGAAATTCAGAGGGAAAAGTGAAAAAATTACGAAGGAAAACATTTTTCATGATAAGGGGCATTTGTTCCCGAGAACATTTTTTCACGTTATTATTCCCCTTTGAATAATTTTTTTCCACGGGAGTTTTTGATGATCGCAAATACGCGAAAAGGGAAAAAACGACGAGGGAAAAATGGTTCATGATAGGGGTGATAGTTAATATACATATCTTATTTTATTTTTTTCTCTTATTCAGAATTTCAAATATATTAAGTACGCTTTAAAATTTTTCTACTTTTGTATGTGCTTATTACAATGTGGAAAAGAGAGTGCGGAAAAATTTTAATTGTCATCTAAAATTTTGAATAAAGCTGAATGAATGCCTTGTATGCAATCAGAAGTTAAAAAAATAAGTGCAAACATGCATTTATATAACAAAATACAAAAATAAAAAAAAATGTTTTCATATGTATCTAGAAATTACTTTCAGTGCACCCAAAATACACACACACCACTACACACACATTTTAAACTGCCTCTCTTTGTGATAACCTCTGGTTTATATTGTTTGGCAGTGTGGCCATTTCGGCATTTTAACAGCTTTAAAAATATTTCAAAAAAATTTTCATTTAGCACTTGCCATTTTATTTAACATTTTTAGAAAAGGTTTTTACGTTTTTTTTACCATTATTTTAAAAATTTGGACGGATCGTTTTCTTGATTTTGCTAAATTTTTTTTTATAAATTATAATAAATTTTTACTAAAAATTGTTGTACACAAAATAAAATTTCGTATAAAAATGAATAATTCTTATGTAAGAAACATCTTGTTAAAAAAAATATTCGGGAAATATTAGAAATGCCCTCATCATGTTGATTGTAAATATGTTTTATTTTCCCTTCAATATTACGATATAAAAGTACAAAGAAATTTCACTTTGTATTTAGATAAAAAAATTTGCATGTATCAGGGGTTTGTGGGCCCTCTTAATTTAAAATTTAATCTCAACTTCTTGTGCTACATATTTATATGTATCAGATACTTATGAAAATCTACCCACTTGTTTAAATATAACCATTTATTTAAATTTTGTTGAAAAAAATAATTAACTGAAATGTAGTTTCGAGTAAAATTTCATACTGGTAATAAATTTTTAACAAAAATCTTTAAACAATTTTAGCATTTCTTAAAATCATTTCTAGCATTTTTTTTGGCTATGCCTAATGCTAAATTTAGCTGTAAAATTTATTTAGATCTGGGCCCTGTTTCTCAAAACAACAAATTACAAATCTACAAGTAAAATTAATTTGAAACAAAAATTGTAAAATTGTTGCAATTTTTTAATGTATTTTAATTGTAAAATTATAACTTGTAGTTTAGAGATCAAACTGTTGTTTCGGTTTATTCTATTTTTTTTACTGTTGGATTCAAAGTCTGTTGAAATGCTTGTTTTTTGTTTTTATCATGGTTTGTTTTATTTTGAAATGATGCTGCTGATTCTGTGAACGTGTTGTTACTGTTGTTGTTAGCGACAACGTGTGCGTATGTGTGAACATATTTTACTTTCCTGGCTACTGGTTTTAAAGTTTTGAGAGCTGGATTATTGTTGATTATTTCCCAGGCTTGCTGAATTATACATCTTGTAATGCGTAAATAGTTTACGGGCTTATGCTTCCAAAATGTAGGACAGTCAGGATCATAAGGTGTATGTGTCTCGGTTTGACAAGTTGTGAACACAATTCATGTGGTGGGGGTAATGCACACTCCCTACATAGTTGAACATTTCTACACTGCCTTTTTTTGTGACCCAACTTATGACAATAAATGCACTTCATAGGATTCGGAATATATTCTTGAACAGAGACTCTCCCAAACACGTTTTAAAGTTTCAGGTCGATAAACGTAATTGAAAGTTAGAATTGCAGCACCAGTGGCCATGATTTTATCACCTCTTTTCTGCTCCTTAAGACTTTCTAAGATCTCCTCCTCTGGAATATCAATGATTTCCTTAGAATACATACGACCATGCACTGTGTTGAGAGTATTATGCAGCGTAATTTTTACAGGAATGGCGTCTATGTAGCTTTCTATTAGGTTTTTTTCTGACGTTTTGTTGTCAGGTACTTTTATAAGAAGGTATCCGCTTCTCATCTCATTTACTTCAAAATAGTCCCGTGTGATATGGTTAAGACCATTTCCGACTCGGAAAACGTTGTGTGATGATAGTCGAAGGACTTCCGTATCTTCTTTAAGAGGTATTACCGAAGAGACTAAATAGCGGAGGAGTTGCTGATCATATGTCTGGATTTAAGGCAATGGAAAAAAATCCTCCAAACGTGGACGTTTGCTTTTGTTGCCTTTCGTTTTCAAGACCACGCCTAGCTCGCAAAACTGGTTGTAGTTAGGGGGATGAACACCGTCCATCATATATATTAATAGGCAAGTGGATTTCTTTGGATCCCTTTTACGCCTAAGCTATATATTGTATTTTAACAATATATATATCATTCGAGAGATATTTTTTGGTAGATTCTGTTTATGTAAAATCGGTTCAGTATTTTACGAGTTATATGCGTTAGAAAGTGGTACTAATACATTGAAACAATTCACATACGTGTGAGCAAAAACAATGTAAACATATAACAGAAGCAGTATGCTTTGTTTTTGTGTTTACATGGTAAAAAGAACAACAACATGCCGAGTTCTCTGCTATGCATTAAATTGGAGAACAGTAGAGATTAAGATATAAAAAAGAGAAAGACAATTTTAAATATTTTGTTTTCTTTTTGGGAGAGTTGTTGTTTTTAAGTGTTACCGTTGATATCTTAAATTTTTGCGCTTATGAATAATTTTAATGTAATTGTTACATTATTAATATGGTTACATTGTAAAGAATGTGTTTATTGCATTTTTTTTTAAATAAAGTGCGATCTTCTGATGGGCTGCGATTTTATATAACAGACACTACCGATCATGGTCACTTGTTATATGATAATCATGTATTTACAAAAAATATATATGTAGATAGAGAGGTTATAACAACATAATTCATCAACGAAATAAATATAAATGGAAAATATATAAAAGGCTTTGTTATAAACATTGAGATTAGGGAACTTATGTTATATATACATTTTTAGAAAAATTGTCACTAAATTTCATATGCCTAAAAGAAATATGCCTCATAAAATTAAAAATTGTTCTGCTCTACTGAGAATTATTACATTTTGAGTTACTACCCTGTTTATAATCAAGTGCGATATGTTTTTTAACATTAAATAAATATATTTCTACATATGTATATACATATTTAATAAAGTTTTAGATTAAATAAATATTAGAAATAACGGTACAAATAAGTTACTTCTAGATTGCAGTCGATTGTGTCGACTGCTGGCCCATACTAGTTATTACAAATTACTAAACTCAAATCACTCGAGTTGTAATTTATTAATTTTTGTTTATGGGTTACAACTTTGCTATATTACGGTGAACAAAAACATCAGAAAATTATAACTAATCGCAACCACTTGTTATAATAAAACTCAACTGAGCAGATTTGTGAGACGTAATCAGCGTTCTCAGTTTTGGGAATTTATCCCCAAATAGGGGTTTTTTGGAATGGGTGATACAAATTTCGTGAAAATCCCCAGGGTATTTTTTTGGGAAAATGCATTATTGCACAATACATTATTATAAATTCCATTTGTGCAATGGCAAGACCGATTTTGTCAAGATGTGAGTACAAATTTAAGTATTTATTGGCGGCTTAAAACCTTTTCAAGAGCTTGCTGAAAAAGTTTATATATGCTTTTTGTTGCTGTGACAAATTTGTTCAATCCTCTCCAATGCAATTTTAAGCAAACAATATGCAAAACAATATTGCTTTGGCTGATGAATCAAAAGATTTTGATTCCCTAGTTATTGAAATGATAAATATTGACACATAATTATTTTTCTTTTGCGTTTTTACGTTAACCTTGTTACATAGATACTATACATGTGTACGTAGATATTTAGAGCTAAAAGAATAAATAACATTAGATTTAATAATATTACACAAATGGGTTAATTTAAATAAATCAATGTGTGCATATTTTTCCCTTGACGTAATATGACGAATTTTATTTTTAAGAAAATGTTAGGATTTTTGGGGATAAGAAAATAGCTATTTTGGGGGTGGGAAATGTATAACCAACATATATAAGGAATGTGACTCAAATCTAACCCCCACAATGGTGTCTGATATATCTCTTTCGTCTAGTATGCATCATATCGTACTGGGAGACTTTAACTCTCAAAACGTTTTATGAGGCTCTTCTACTTAATAATAAAGCGTGATCCATTTCGAGGTTCCCTACTTTTTTAAAGAAAAAACGCAGAAAATTCAAATTTAATGGGGAATGTTTATTATCACTTGAAAAAACATTCTTTGGCATTTATTTTTGAAAATTATGTCTATCAAATGTTGGCCGTGGCGACGTCGCAGATATTCTATCCGTTGAGTCCTATTTTCGATGACTCGTTCGAGCATTTCGACTGGTAACTGGCGAATGACACGCGTGATGTTTTCCTCTAAGGCCTGAATTGAAGCAGGTTTGTCCGCATAAACTTTAGACTTTACATATCCCCACAAGAAAAAGTCTAACTGTGTGATATCACACGTTCTTGGTGGCCAATCCACCGACCCAAAACAAGTAATTATGTACTCACTGAAGTGTTCTCTCAATAAATCCATTCATTGATGCGATGTGTGGGAAGTAGCGCCGACTTGCTGAAATAAATGTCGCCGATATCACGAGCTTCAATTTCAGGCATCAAATAGTCGGTTATCATAACGACACGATAACGGTCACCATTGAAGGTTACGTTCGCACAGGTATAATTTTTAAAGAAATATGGACCGATGATTCCACCGGCCCACAAACCACACCAAACCGTTTTTTCTGGATGAAGTGGCAGTTCTTGAATATCTTCAGGTTGCTCTTCGTCCCAAATACGACAAGTTTGTTTGTTTACATATCCATTGAGCCAGAAATGGCCTTATCGCTGAACAAAATTTGCCGCGAAAACGTCCGATGTTCTTGGAACTTTTTAAGAGCCCATGGAGCGAAGCGATGTCGCTTGGGAAGGTCGAGCGGCTTCAGTTGTTGCACAAGCTGTATTTTCTACGTTTTCAATTTAAGATCTCGAGTTGCTGCGAACGGCGCCGAATCGACTCTCCACGGTCTTCATGTACACTCAGCTACGGCCGCTATATTTTCTTCACAGCTTTCTGGACGTGGTCTATGCGGTCGAATATTATCCAATAATGAATGCTGGGACTCAAAATGGGTGATGGTTTTGCGAATAGTACGCTCAGTAGGCCGATTAGGTTGACCATAAGTTGAGCGAAGTACACAAAACCCATTCCTCACCGAACGTAAATTTTCGTAATAAAGTAAACGTTGTTCAGGCATAAGTCTTTCCATTATGAAATGCCAAACAATACTTAACAAAAATAACATGACAGCATGACACGACTCACACAGGATCTGTCAAAAAAAGGCTATTGAAAAAAGTATCTCCACTTGAATCACCCATTACCATAAAATTCTGTTGACGGTTTTATGTTCATTGCCTACCTCGCCCAAAGTCTGGTTTGGTCGCGTTTAGTAATGTCGGAAGTTGGAGACCATTTTCCAATAATGATCTCTAACTGTTCTGTAACAAATTTGAAACTATTTTCCCCTCGTTCCAAGAAAAAGATTGCAGATTGGCAAAATTTACGATAAAAGCTGCTACAGTTGCTTCTCAGTTTAAGAAATCTTCTAACACAAATAAGGACGCTGCTAAAATCAATCGCATACTTCGAAAGACAGGAAATTAAACTATTTATATAAGCAAAATATCCGGGTATGGATGGTATAATTCCGGTGGACCTGCAGAGGAATTCGACTCTGATTATACCCTGGCTGATGGCTATATATAGGGGATGCGTTAGATTTTCGTATGTACCTGTGGAGAGTGGTCTTTATCCCCAAGGGAGGGAAGACTTCTCACACCGAAGCGAAGGATTACAGACCGATTAGTCTTGCATCCTTTCTTCTCAAGACTCTTGAAATAGTCATCGACATTCACTTGAGGATGACCATTCCAAAGTGTTTACTCTCGACCTCTCAGCATGCCTACACAAAGGGTAGGTCTGCTTACACGGCTCTCCACTCATTAGTTGGAACTATTGAGAGATCACTCGAATTTAAGGAGTGTGCTCTGGTGGCCTTTCTCGACATACAAGGGGCCTTCAACAACGTCAACCCGGATTCTATTGTTGCATCCATGAGGAGTCTGGAGGTTGATGATGGTATATGTAGATCTCTAGATAATCTACTCAGGAATAGGGTCATTTGTTCAACGATAGGTTAAACCAGCGTTCAGAGACTGGTAAACAGGGGTACTCCCCAAGGGGGAGTATTATCCCCACTATTGTGGAACCTGACTATGAACACTATGTTGACGAAGATGGACGACATGAGGATTAAAACTGTGGCGTATGCTGACGATGTTGCAGTGGCCATCACGGGGAAGGATTTGAAAATAATGTCTCAGTGTATGGAGGCTGCATTAAAGGTACTTAGCACCTGGAGCATATCATGCGGATTGTCTGTTAATCCCTCTAAGACGGAAGTGGTACTCTTCACGAGGAAGTATAGGACCGAGGTCATGAGACTTCCAAGGCTTAATGGGACTAACCTTAAGTTCTCTCATAGTGCCAAGTATCTGGGCGTAATCTTGGACAGCAAACTGTCGTGGGGGCTGAACATCCGGATGAGGATGGAAACGGCAATTGTTGCTATATATGCGCGCAGAGGTGCAATCGGCAGGAACTGGGGCATGGGCCCGAGGTGTGTCAATTGGATCTTTGAGGCTGTAATAAAGCCGACTCTGTATTACGGTGTTGTTGTATGGTGGCCTGCGCTGGACAAGGGCAGGTACCGTGCGATGCTTGAGAAGGTGCACAGACTGGTCGCATTGGTGATCACAAGATCAATGCGAACCACTCCCACCAGGGCACTGTTTAGAATGCTAAACTGGCTCCCGGTGGACATCACGGCCAGACAGATGGCTCTATGCTCGGCGACACAGTCGAACGCGGCACATGGCTGGTCGAACCGTGACTATGGCCACTCCAAGATAATTGGATGCTCGATTCTCCCTGAGGGAGTGGACTACTGCACCCCGTAGCCTTTCTTTGGTGCGAGGTACGCGACACATATAGTAAACGAAAGTGCGCTGTCGGTCATGGGTACCTTCCATGAACCAGCCCTGGGGGTATACACTGATGGTTCCAGGAAGGGGGAAAGAGTTGGCGGAGGTTTCTACATTGAGGAACTGGGCGTAAAAGTCTCCTTTCGCCTGCCGGATGGATGTAGTGTCCTGCAGGCGGAAATCTCGGCTATAAAGCGTATCGGGAGATATACGTATGTATATTTACTGATAGCAAGGCTGCCATTGCTTCTCTTGCGGGGGTCTACACGACATCTAGGTTAACTGTGGAATGCCGAATGTCTTCGAATGAGATTGCTGAGCATTCAGGGTTAACGCTTATATGGATACCAGGCATTCAGACTGCCAGATAGCAGATGAGCTGGCCAAGGAAGGTGGTCGCATGGATGACACATTCATTGATCATCCAATGACTCACTGTAAGTCACTCATTCAGCGCGAGTATTATAAAATTGCGCAAGAGGGATGGACCTGTGAGTCCACCTGCTCCATATCCAGGGCACTATGGCCTGGCTATGATGAACGGAGAACCAAATCTCTACTTGGTTCAATAGGAACCAAATCAGTGACGCCATCTGAGTAGCTGCTCTTTGGGATGGGCATTGGCGCTGGGTATCACAAAGGGACCGCTGAAGGACCCAAGTAAGCTGTCTCTCGATGGCTGCCCATGGAACCTCATCTAACAATGGACACAATATATCTTTGGAATAACGTGAAGAATTTAAATTTCAATAAATCTTGCAATTTCCCTAACATTATAATTAATAATAGCAGCATTTCTCATCCCAAGGACATAGCTGAAAAATTTGGTAGTTTTTAAAGCTCGCTAAGCTCTGACAGTGCTTTCAATCCTGAAATAATATCAGCCAAAAGAAATCTTAACATCAGTAACCTACAAGCACTCAACCAAGATTATGAGATGATAAACAGTAAAATATAAATAACAGAGCTAAATGAAGTTCTTAAAACTCTTAAGGGATCTACTCCAGCACGATATAAAATAACCTATGCAATGGTTAAAAATGCACATATTTACCTTAAATATCGCCTCTGTGATCTTTATAACAACATCACCGGCATTTTCCCACATGAATGGAAAGCTACAGTAATAGCACCTATACTAAAACCCCGTAAAAACCCTAATAACTTGAAAAGATACCAACCTATTTCTTTATTACCAGTGCTATCAAAAATTGTTGAGAAAATCTAAGCCAACTGGAACCACACGAGAAAAAAACATTTCAATACTGCAACACGCTTTCATCCCCAGATATGGTGTTTATAGCGTATGCCATCAGCTAGAAGAACACTTGCGGTTGAACTTGAACAAGGGCACGCATTCTTTAGTTCTCTCTGAGGATGTAGAAAAGGCCTTCGATAGAGTCGCGTCTACATATGTAATATAGGAGCTTAACGAATGGGGAATACCAGCTGCAATATTAAAAGTCTTGTTGTCTTTTCTTCGAAATCGTAAACTGATGATTAAAGTTGATGGATACTTATTATCTACCTACCATCTGGACAACGGGATCCCGCAGGGATCACCACGGTCAGTTGTTCTGTAAACGGTATATGCAAATTCGCTGGCCAAGGCCATGGAGAACCTACCCGGCATAGATTTTGCTGGTATTTACGCCGACGACATTTTTGCTGTGGCTTCTGGGTGTGATGAGGTATCCACTACAAAGTTGATAAATTTGGACACGGTGTTCCACCACTGGTCAGAGAGCAGGATAGCTGTAATTCTTGCAGAAAACACAGTGTTACTGCACGTATGCAGAAAAAGAAACTGTAACACAGGAACTTTGTCCATTAGAAATGTTAACCTCCATGTTGCAGAACAAATGAGGATTCTTGTGGTGAAATTTTGCCTATTTTGCCTTTGTATGTGAATTACCACTTCCAGTTATCCACTCCCACCTCCTTTTTTATGTTGTGTATCGATAACCCAGCTATGTGTTCCAAGTTTGGACTTGGCTCTTACCGTTCTTTAGATATAAATAAATCTATGTTATGCCACGCCCACATCTTCAACCCCGCCCAAATCTTGTCGGATTTTGTGTATTTCATTCCAAGAAGCTTGTACCCAATTTTGAAACTTTCTCCGCCCACACTATTGGATGTTGTATATTGATAACGAAGATGTTTTTACATAATTTTGAAACCCTGGCTCTTACCGTTCTTCAGATTTACATAAATCTTTAATGTCTTTGTATGGGAGGTGCCACGCCCATTTCTCCAATCCCGTCCATTTTTTTAGAGCTGTTGTATAATGATAACCAAGCTACATATGTGTACCAAATTTGGACAACTTTTATCTCACCGTTCTCTAGATATAAATAAATCTATGTTGTGCCACGTGAACTTATCTAATCCCGCCAAAATTTTGTCAGATGTTGTGTATTGATACCCAAGATGACTGTACCAAATTTGGAAAATTAAGTTCTCTCCTTTCTCTAGATGTACAGAAAATTATATTGGTGGCTATTCTTGAAAACGCGTCAAAGGGGTGAACATTTACATGAAAACAGAAACAAATTTACATAAATAGTTTTTTTTAACATACAAAATTTACATTTTTAAAAGAGACAGAAACGCGTTAAAACTCTCATGTTAATTTAGGCCCTAATCATATAAAACGCAGCGCAACGCCAAAGAATAAAATTGAAAGCACAAACACAATGTCATAAATATTTTGTAATTTTGTTGTTTCAGACCACCAGTAATATACTGTAAAAGTTTCATAGAGATCGGTTCAGCAGTTTAGTCGGCTATTAAGAACAAACAAACAAATAAACATACATACATTCATTTTTACATATATAGATTAATTTTTATATAAATATTTAGATAATTGAAAAAAATATATAAATATGTTTAGAAAATTTATAGTTAATTCTATAAATTTACATGGTATCTTATAATATTTTTTAAATACATATATTATTATTTTCTTTATGTTTTATATTATATGGTAGAGCATTGAATAGATTAATTCCATTGTAGAATTAAGATCGTTGCATATGTTTTGTCATAACCAGAGAAACCAGAAATTAGATCTAAAACACGTTTTATGCGCATTAAATATGCAGTAAAAACTTGAAAATATGCCCTAGAAATTGTTAAAAAATATGCTGAAAAAAAATCAAAATTTGCTCCTTTGAAAACAAAATATTCAACAATTTAAAAACATTTGCATTAAAAAAAATCCAAAAATTATAATCGGTAAAGCCCATACGCCAGACTAATTTTCGAGATTTTACTCTAATTGGAAACGATGGAAAGTCATGGGCTCACAAAACAATGTTTGTTATGAGGTTAAAATCCATATGAAAGTTATTTTTGGCGAATATTATCTAGATATACCATCTATATAAGATATTAAAGGATGTCTTAAAGGGATTTCGATTCGAAAAGAATTTGATTTGCTGTAAAATATTTCTGCGAATTAAATCTAAATACCAACATAATTAGAAGGTTTACAGATAGAAAAATCTAGTTAGGAAAGAAGTTTTAGGTTTCATATTTGAAACTATAGATCGATTCTCACCATTTACAGACTTCGTCCTTATTACAGACGGACGAATGGACATCGTTAGATCACTTTAAAAAGTTATGGTGAGATCAATTTAAAGCAAACTTCTATTTTATTTTATTTTTAGTTTTATTCCGTCATTGGCTTATCCGCCAAGACGTTCGTTTATTTTAAGTCCTATCTTAGGTTAGATTAGGTTAGGTTAGGTTAGGTTAAGAAGGGTTATGTGCCGAAGGGCGCATATCTACTCGGAGACCAATGAGGTCCATTGTGAATCCCTTCAGTATAGGAGAAAAGAGGAAAAAGAGAAGTAAAGAAGAAAAGTAAAAAAAGGAAATACCACGTAGGACAAATTCCCCTATGGTCCCCCCAACAGAAACAGCCGTCCTATTTCCCTGACAAACCCTAGTAGATCGGTTGGATTACATCCAGCGAAACACCCCAGTTCGTCGTGAAATCTAGCCCCTAGCGATTCCTGCCTGTGGCCCTGCAGTACATGCTCAACCGTCTTTAGGTCCTCGGCATCCCCGCACAGCCTGCAGAAGTCCGGTATCGCAATGTCCCATTTCCCCATAAAAGCCCTAACAGAACAATGCCCCGCCAGGAACCCTAAAAGGGTCCTGAGACTACTCCTATCCAGTCCTAATAGAACCCTTGCTCCTGCGTCCAATCCGGGCCATAAGGACCTCGACACCATGCAATCCGTTCTATCCCTCCAGCACCGGATAACGGCATCACGGAATCTTTCCCGTGTCACCCCATAGTAGTGACATAAGGGGGGTTTTTCCCCTCTGTCCCTTATATAGAAGTCTAGATTCGAACCCCCTCATGCGAGTTCGTGCGCTACCTCGTTGCCATCCACCGTGCATGGTCCTGATACCCAACACAGCCTTATTGTGAATGCCAACATGAGCTCCCTCAGGGCATTCCTACAACGTGCAACCAGGCACGATCGCACCGTATAATTTGACAATGCTCTTAGCGCAACCTGACTATCGACGTTGTGTAGTGTAATGTAATTTCTAATAAATAAACAATGTAATTATTTACTTTATTTTATATATTTTTTGTTACTCATGCAAATCTACACTATACATTAGGGTGTATTATTGAATATTGGAAATGTAATGGAAGTGCAGTTTGCATGCAACAACTATTTTAGTACTAAGTGTTTTAAAGATACCGTTATTTTAGTATAAAAAGGAAAATTAATTTCAATAAAGGATCATAAATGATCTGCCTTTAATCTTGGCAATTTTATTTGTGGCATATTGAACTGCCAGTAAAAAACAAAGAATATAGTACCAGTGGCGTTGATTAGCGCCGGTAAACCATCGAAAACCGAAACAACATAAAAAATTACACCCCGTAACCTTTACAGTAGATTGTCACCACAGATCCCCCTACGATGTGACCCAGTATCACTTCCGTCGACCTCCAGATCGCTAGGATCTCAGCCTGGAAGACACTGCACTCATCCGGGAGTCTGAATGACCTTATCACGTTAGTGTCAGCAATAAAAACACAAGCCCCAGTGCCAGTGTTCATCTTGGACCCCTCCGTATATACTGCCCACCCCTCAAACAGTCCGTTGGATTCACGCGAAACTTTCTTATCCGGGAACTTCACCAGTGGTTTCACACCGAAGTCCAAGGTTATACTCCTATGATCCGAGATTCCCGCCGGAATACTTTCCTGATCAAGCAGACTCACTTTGTATAGAATCCTTGTGTGGTCATCCTGCCTAGGTCTAATCAACGAAGACTCGTAGAGTCTAAATAAGTTCCTGGCAGCCACACTCCTCACATAATGTTCAATGGGGGACAGATGTAGTAGGATGTCCAACGCCGCCTGTGGCGTGCTTCTCCTTGCACCAGTGATGGCAAGAGATGCATTCCTCTGGGCCTTGTTGATCATCTTCCTATAGCTGTCCACTCTCAACGCATCCCACCAAACAGTGCATCCATAGGTAAGAATAGGCCTAACCACCGATGTGTAAATCCAGTTTACCATATCTGTTCTTTGGCATTGAGTCCTCTTTTCATCCTCTCCTGGGTGTTTCTTCTCCAAGACAGTTTACAGTCGAGGAAGTTACCCAAGTACATAGCACAGTCAGATAGAGTTAACTCGACGCCATCCAGCACTGGCCCCTTAAAACCCTCTATCCTGTACCTTCTGGTAAAAAGAACCAGCTCAGTCTTCGCAGGGTTTACCTCAAGCCCTCTATTCTGCGCCCAAGCCGAGAGTTCGCCCAATATCACCTGCATAATTTCACCGATCGTGGACAGAAACTTTCCCCTTACCACTAGAACTATGTCATCCTCATAGGCGACGGCTTTCATACCCTTGGAATCAAATGATCTGAGAATCCCGTTGATCGCAAGCAACTACAGTAGAGGAGATAGAACCTCCCCCTGTGGTGTCCCCCTGGTAACCTTTCTCCTAACACTCTGATCCCCCAGGCTGGAGTTGATAATACTGCTGCGAAGCATGCAGACTATCCACTTCACCAGAAACCCCTGAACTCCCAGCTACAACAAGGAATCCTTAATCGCCTCAATCTTAATGTTATTGAAGGCTCCTTCTATGTCCCGAAACGCGGCGAGAGTATATTCCTATTGCCTCAGGCCGTGCTCAATGCAACCCACCACATCATGTAGCGCACTCTCAACAGATTTACCCTTAAGGTAGGCTTGTTGAGCGTTGCTAATGAGGTGGGTATCAATATTACTCCTAAGATAGAGGTCTATCAGTCTCGAGTGTCTTAAAAAAAAATTAAGACAGACTAATAGGCCTGAAATCTACCGGCTTCGAGTGGCCTGCCCTACCAGCCTTGGGTATACACATTATACTGATCTCTCCACCCCCTAGGCAGATACCTCCCACTGAGGCATTTCCTAAAGCAGAAATAATGCGTCGTCCGGGATATTGCAGAGCATGGCCGGAAAAATACCGTCCGGACCTTATGGGTGCTCCAATTACTCGGTGCTCCCGTGAGCTTGGCCCCGTTAAACAGCCTTCTTACCGTCGACCTTTGAACCTGAAGTTCCCTGGTCCACCATTTGGGCTGTTCACGCCTACCCGGAAAAGTTACCGGGCAAGACACCTCAAAGCTCTCTCTTAGCAGATGAGTGAATCTGTTCACATCACCTTCCACATCAGTTGGCAGCAAGTCTCACAGGGCCCATTGCGCCAACCCAGAGCGGACCCTTTCTTTAAAGAAGTCCCAATTCGTCCTCCTCGGGTTCTTAAACGGATTAACCCTAGACAGGTCAAAATTCAGTGTAAAGGTTATACGGTTTGTGGTCTGAAAAAGTACAGACCGTTGCCACCCTCCAATCCACGACAAGTTGCTCGTCGCGGTTCACTAATGTCAGATCTATAACTGCCTGCCTATCCTTATTTCTGAACGTCGGAGTGTTACCCATATTACAGATAATAAGATTGTTAGTAGTTATAAAATCAAACATTAACTCACCCCTTTTGTTAATATCAGCGCTCCCCCATTGGTTATGATGTGCATTTGCATCACATCCCAAAACCAGTACCCATGTTCTGTAACTTTGGTGAGAACTTCTCGCATCGAAAACATGTGAAACTAAATATTCCATCGTTTCTCGAAAAGTGAGAAAAAAGTGTGTCTGTAACTCATGTCGAAAACTATCAAAAAAGATTACGTCGTTACGTTATAAATGTCACTCGAAGCCGATATGAAATTGCAGAGGTTGAGAACGCCAGTCAAACATATCGTTGACGGCGACCAAATTTGACTAAAATTTAAAAATTTTCAACGAAGGCGGTGAAAATACAACCGTCGGCTATATCAAAAAATGTAAAGTGCGACTTTAATGTTTGTTGATTACAAAATTGCTTTGAAAACATTCGTATATTTTTACAAAATGTTAAAAGCAAAATAATTAAACAATGAAAAAATCTGCCAAGAACAAAATACTTATCTCTTCCGTGTTAATATTCATTACATTTTTAATTTATTTTTTAGTGTTAAAATTTTTTCTCGCCCCGTTTTCATCCGTGAGCTTATTTGACAGTTTAAAGCAGAAACTTTTTCACTAAAATTTTATAGACAGTAAATTTCAGTAAATTGGCGAGTAATTTCGGTACGTGACAGCAATTACTCGCCAAAAATGTTACAGACGTAGTTAAGAGAGAAACACAGCTGTTTGTTTCAATTTATGGCATTTTTGTTTCATTTCTCACATTTCAATCGAAAAGTTTCTCGCCGCGGGAGTTACAGAGCATGGGCACAGGATAGCACCACTCCTTCTTGCATACGCCACCAATTCTTCCACCTCTGCGCCAGGTGGATCTATTGCCACGTACGGAATATACACCGAAGCCAGTGTAAGAGTGCGCTTACCTTTAAATTAAATTCATTCCACCTTGTCCTCTGTGGACGGGACAAACAGAGTGTTGCCCGTAACATTTAACCCGCAAACGTTATTCTTATTTATCCAAGGCTCTTGGATAAGGGCTACGTCCGTCCGAGTGTTCTAGAGGAAAGTTGCTAGTTCGGCTGAAGCTGCTTCACAATGATGCAGGTTTATTTGCACCACTATCACCTTCTTTGGTCCTGTCATGTTTCGGATACCGGAACCTGACACTGCTTAAACCGAACTTAACAACCCCCCCAACCTCTAAGAATTTCATGGACTCCCGATCTACGGCGAACCGGAAGTACTTCCCGGTGTTCTCCTTACAAGCCAGTGAGGTCACAAGCCTCCATTGGTTGGTATTGAGCCTACCGTTCTGTTTGCCCATTACTGCCAGTATAGTTTCCACCGCGCGTACGGGTGGTGGAATCCATACTGCCACTATGGACCTAAGTGGCAGTTCGGAGGCTTGTATGACTTCAAGCTTTGCCTCTGGTTTAAAGTCACTACACTTGCAAATCGTTGTTCTTAATGATTCCAAGGAGTTCTTGTTACCACAGTTGACAGTCTTCACTCCCTTTACCCAGTCTGCACCATTGAAGGATACATCCTCCTCTTTGCCACTTAATACGACCAATTCGTCGATGAGCCTACCTTCAACCAGCTGCCATAGATCGGTGCTGATCCTCCATCTGGATCATTCCGATTGATGACGGCTACCTGAAGATGGTTATCCAGACTCGTTCACTTCTTCGGTCTCTTGTTCGATGAAGAAGGCTGATCATCTTCAGATCTGACTCTCTTAAGGGTTTCCTTGTTGGGACCCTTAGGAGCTTCAGCCGATTATGCATCAGACATCTTCATAGATTTCCCTACTACCTTGGGTGTCGCTTCTTTGCCCTCCGCAGCTCGTTCCGAAGACATGAGCGCCTTGGTCATTGGGGCAGCACCCTCTACGTTTCCTACCGTGCGGCAGGTTGTTGAAGCCACCAGCCCTTTAATCTTCTGAGCAGTGTCAGGCTTGGAAGCTGCATGTATCTGCTTCTTCCAGGGAGAGGACCAACCCAGAACGGTACTGACAGGCCCGGGTTTTGTCGGTGCCGTCTCAGAAGGTACCTGTCCCTCGCGGAGACCGTTGAAGGATCTCTCTTCGCCATCTTGTCCAGATACACCAGAGAATTCCTTGTCCCGCTAAACGCCTTCTCCTCCTTTGTTCGGCTGTTGTTGTTAATTCCACGTGGAGGGGCACTTGGCATCTCCTCCATGGCGCCCTCCAACCGTGACGTCCGATCGACCCTCGACTCTAACCTGGTCGATCACCCCGTCCGTCGCGTCCTCTTTCCGTTCTTTTAACATATTTTTTTTATTCTTTTTATCAATTTTGTGCCCACGAGTAGGCCGTAAAGTCGGACCAGCCACACAGTGACGGCGTGCGCGTTTCCAACTTTCTGTGACATTTGTGCTAGGTTGCTTAGTACCCTATTCGAAAATTTTTGTAGCTTGTATGCCAATTTCAATGCGTGTAATAGTTCACTAATGTTTTTTTTGGTATAGGTCCTTGCTTAATTCTGTTTTGTGCTCTTATATCAAGTCGGGATTTAAATATAAAATTTAAAAACGAATTTTGTTTTTCAGTGTGGATGGTTTCAGAAATTATGCTGAGGTTTGTGATGAGACTTTGTATTTCATCTTTCTTACTCGAAAAAATTGGAACTAATTTGACGATGGTCGCCAATTCATTCATGCCTACCTGACTTGTTGGATTGTGCGTGGATGTTGAACAATGCTCGTGTTTCTTCTGGTAATTTGTTTAGTTTCTTAGTGTGTCTACTCCTAACTTCTTCAGTGATACTATCATCTGCTAATATTTTGCTAGCCTCTGTAATTATATTTTCTACCTTTTTTTTGTTTCTTATAGTTTCTAAAGAATATGGTCTATTTGGACATTTTTTTGCGTTAACTATGATTGTATCTAATTTTGCATACAGATGATCCATATGTTCCAGACATTAATATTTATATGTATATTAGTGTTTGTTTTTTTATTTTTATTCATAAGAAAAGGTTAATATTTAATATTTAGAAATACATATACTTATATATCTTCTCTATACTACGTTATTTATATTTGTTTTTGCAATGTGAATTCTAATTTGTTTTCGAACATATACAGAGGTGTTCTGAAAATCGCCATATGGTGAGATTCATTTAAAGCAAACCTATTTTATTTTGAGTTTTATCCCGTCATTGGCTTATCTGCCAAGACGTCCGTTTATTTTAAGTCCTATCTTAAATCTGTCCTTTCTTAATCATATTTCCTTATATTTATACTACTTTAAATTACTAAGGTTACTCAGTGTTGTTGCAGTGTGTGTGCATTCTGCTTGGTCTGTATGTCAAGTACACAAACATATTTTCTTCATTCTTGAATACCGACCTTGCACCGCCACCAATTGTGTTTGCTGAAATAATAACCCTTCAATCAGAATATTATTTCAATTGTTTTGCCACACACATATTTCATTTGGCTTGCTTATTTTTGTGTACCAAATACAACACATGCATACCAAATGTTACCATGTGAGGTTTCCAATTACTTACCTTAGCAAAATGCTTTATGTTCAGTATTCATGCACAGAATGAATATCCTACTGTATGTTCGCACTTCAAAGAGATTCTGAGTTGGGCATACAGATACAAAAAAAAAAAAAAAAAAAAATTTTTATTTGCTGTATTAAAATCGCAAAATAAACTTAAAAAATGCTGTAAAGGGTAAAATATGCAAAAATTTGCACTAACAAATCGATGCCAAAATTCATAAAAAGCTCTAAAACGGTTAAACATATTGTTTCTGCTTTCACTGATCGCACAAGGAAAAACATGCAATTGCATATTTATGGTTTCCCTGCTCGTAACCCTTCAATTTCAAAGCATAGCCGTACAAGGTATGTACATACCAGTGATGGGTACTAAGGTACTATTTTCAGTACTTTTTCTTTTCATAAATACACCTACGTCAGTTTTAGTACTCCAGGGTGACTTTTTTAACCATTGACAAAATATTCTACGTGCCAATAACATCCAGGACATACACATACTATTTATTGTTCTTTTTCGTTCATGTTTTTTGTTGCAAATATATTTATATTCTTGAAGCACCAATGTCATAGTAAGTATTCACTGTTTTACTCACCAATAGTTAACAAACGTTTTTTGAACACCAGTAGAAAATATGTAACAAACTTTTTGCTAAGAAATTAAAAACGAAAATAAAATGACGCATTAAAACTTTGCAAAAAAAGAAGGCTGCTTCCAATGGGTAAAAATGTATACATTGCTAGAAAGTAGATGTATATATAATCATATTAATCATAGCAAATTTCTGCTAAAGTACGGACTTTGCCTAAAATTATCATTGTTTCATATTAATTTTAAATAAATACTGTTAAAATAAATATTTTCAATATTGAATCCATAAAATCCTGTTTCACGTTTTTTGTGTAAAAACAACAACAACACTACAAGAAGAAAAACATGAATTTTTTTATTTTCATATTTAAGAAGAAGAAAAATTTCCGTATTCGTTTTCTTTTCGTTATAATTATTTAGTTAAATACATTAAATTTTCGAAGTAGAATGATGACGAAAACATATCGGGGCTTTTCTGCTGGTGTCTTTTAGCTGTTAATGCTTCTGTAAACATCGGGGTCAACAACAAAGTGCAACAGGAAAATAAATAATAATATTCTTTCTCTCTTTTGAGTTGAGGGAATAAAAACATATGATGTCTTCTCCTCACTGTTATTTCACACTCAAATTAATTTGAATCGACATTAAATTCAATTGTCAACTTGAAACAACTTTAGTTCTACGTTATTCATAGTGTTATTTCAATATCACCGTCATTTTGCTTTAACTTTGCTGGAATGATAAATTAATATGAATTAAAGTTATTTTAGAAAAAATTTTGTTCGCAAGTTATTGTAAAATCATGTTATATTAACATGAAGTAACTTTTAGGTGAAATCACTACCGAAAATTTTAAAATCAACCTCGATTTCGACGAGTTTACATTGATTTTTTTCTGTTACATTTGCATTTACATATATTTTTATATCAAAATGAATTAATTTTTATTTTGTTTACCAACATTTTATATATTATTAAAACTAATTAATCTATTATATTGTTTAATAAAAAATATGTTTTATAAAAAGTACCAAGATTTTGAAAAAGTACTCTTTTGCTTGGTGGTCAGTATCATCTCAATTTTTCAATTTTCCATCACTAGTACAGTTCTGCATAATATGTATTGCAAAACTACATATAAATATGTTAAAACAATTTAGGAGACAGTGTAATAGGGTCATAACTTTTTAAATTTTTTGCAAATATCAGTTCTCCGAAGTAGGGCATGGAAAAATCTTAACAACTGCATTTTTAGTTTTTTGCTATGAAGTTTTTAATTAAAATGGTTTTTTATTACTGAAATTATATAATATTTATTTGAGAATACTTAGCATTTCATGTAATTTTGTCAAGAAAATTCCTCAAAAGTACTGATATCTTTGTTGGGTACAAAAGATTAAATCATTCAATATAAATAAAAAAAAAATTAAAACATCGATGTTTAATCGTGTTTTTACCGATGTTTTTTAACTTCGATGCTTATCTTAAAAACATCGATGTTTTAAATATCGATGTTTTTGGGAACGATGTTGCTTCCCTAATTCTGGCGCATATTCTCATATTTTTAATAAAGTTTAATATGTTGAGTTTCAATCTTTGTTGCACATTTATCCATTTAAGATTTACAAACATATCATTTACATGTGTATATCTATTACATTTCAAAATCGTTCTCATTCCCTTGTTTTGTGGTTTTTACTTTGTTTCTATTCGATTTACATTACAGCATGTGTATAATATTGTTGATCCGAACTCGAAATGTGGCTTAATAATAGTGGGTACGTTCGTAAATGCATAAAAACTGTGCATCCCTGCTGCTTTTTTTACTGCACAACAGCTGTGCAAAGTTTGAATTTTTGTGCACGAGCTAAATTTCGAAAGTTTCATAAACGAACATAAAATAATAATACAAATGTTATTAACAATAGCGACGATGACAAGTTTTGTTGAAAATATTGAAAAAAATGGGACAGTTTTCTTATAAATAACAAGAAAAAGCATCAAAAAAGAAAAATAGAACTATTTATTTTATATCAAAAGTTATTGCACCAGAAAATTAACTGATGCAATAATTGCAAAAATTTGCTGCAGAGCTGCGGCATCACTGCATAAAAAAAACTTTTGACCTATGAGAGTGATGCCAAGTTTCTTACAAGTGATGCTTTTACGAACAGTAAACTTTATTGATGCGCAAGTGATGCGCAACAACTGCACTTACGACCGTACCTAGTGTTATAAAAGGGTGATTCATCGTGAGGATTGATTTTCAATATCCTTTTTTTACAAATCACGCATGAATTATATCTAACTGCTTTATCATTTTTGTTCAGTATCGTTTGCCAAGTCATCATGGAAAGACTCACATCACAATAGTGTCTTCAAATTGGTCAGTTGTATTACGAAAATCTCTCTGGAAAAACTAAATGAAAATCCGACGTTTTGTTGTGAAATTTTGTTCAGTGATGAATCACATTTCTGGCTCAATGGATACCATCAATTCGGCTTTAGAAGAGAACATAGCACAATTGAACAAACCCATAGTATAGTAAACGCCATAAGAAAAACCTTTGAAGAAAAAAAATATTGCTCCGCCCTCTTCATCGATGTTTCTCAAGCTTTTGATAAAGTCTGGCATGAAGGCTTATTACATAAATTGAAGCTAAATTTACCAGTAAACACACACAAGCTGTTAGAAAGCTACTTAGTCGGTCGAAAGTTTATTATTAAAGAAGGTGCTTTTATAAGTTCTCCTCAGCCAATTGACGCTGGAGTCCCTCAGGGAAGCATCATGGGCCCACTGTTATACCTAATATATACCTCAGACATGCCAACAAACAACCACACCCTAACTTCAACATTTGCTGATGATACAGCTTTTTTAAGCGTGCACGAAAACTGTCATGAAGCTTCTCGCTACTTGCAGGATCATATATTTGAACTGGAAAAGTGGTTAAAACAATGGAGGATAAAGGTTAATGAGCAAAAATGCGTACATATAACATTCACCTTGCGTCGGGAGTCATGTTCCCCTATTAAAATCAATAATCAATTAGTGCCCCAACAATCGCATGTAAAATATCTCGGAATTCATCTAGATCGGCGTTTAACATGGAAATGCCATATAGAAGCAAAACTAACACAAATGAAACTAAATGCAATTCAACTTAATTGGCTTATTGGAAGAAACTCTGTTCTTAGTCTCGATTGTAAACTTCTACTTTACAACTCTATCTTAAAACCAATTTGGTGCTACGGTATTCAGTTATGGGGCACTGCCTCGGCTTCTAATATCGAAAAAATTCAAAGGCGACAAAATAAACTTCTTCGAATAATCACAGCCGCTCCCTGGTATGTTAAAAACTCAAATATTCACAAGGATCTCAATGTGCCGTTAGTAAAAACTATTATTACGAACTATGCAGTAAAGTATTTAAAAAGACTTGAGTCGCACCCAAATCCACTAGCTCGAAATATTTTAAATTACAGCGGCCACTCTAGATTAAGGAGAAGAGATACAGCAGGACTCATCAGACAAGAAGAGCGCTAAACATCTACATATGTGAACAGAAACCGTGAAGAGAAAAATTTTCGTCTAGCATTGGCAGGACAAAAATAAAGTATTAGTATAAGATTTGATTAATTATTGTTAGTTCATATTTAATATATGAAGATTCAATAAATAAATAATGAAAAAAAAAAAAAAATGGATACGTTAATAAACAAAATTATCTTATTTGGGCTGATGAGCAACCCGAAGAGTACCAAGAGCTACCATTACACCCATTAAAAATAACGGTGAGCCATACAGCGCGTGAAACAATGACTTTGTTGAGAAAAATTTTTTGTGAGCACTTAATTTCAAGTTTTGTTACGGTAAATTGGCCACCTAGTTCTTGCGATATCACACCTTTGGTCTATTTTCTCTGGGGATATGTAAAAACTGCGGTCTTCAAAAATAACGCAGCAACGATTGACGCTTTGGAAGACAATATTACTCGTGTTATTTGCGAGATACCAGTCGCTATGCTCGAACGATTCGCCCAAAGTTGGACTTTCCGAATGGACCACCTCAGCCGTAGTCCTGGCCAACATTTACCTGAAATTATTGCCAAACAGCCAATGCCATACATTGTGCTTTTAACCGATAATTAAAATTTATCAAAAATAAAAATTTGGAAATTTAGCACGTCATAAGTAAATGTAATTAATATTAAATTTTGTATTCCCGAAAATAACTTTTGATAAAAATTTTAAATTTACTTTCAAATATATGTGTTTATTTTACATTATAAATGAAACCTTACGGTGAATCACCCGATACTTGATAGTACATGGAAGAAATTTAAGGATGCTAGTTTAAATCCATCAAATGTATGATATGCTCAAATTAATTCGCTTATAACATGCTGTTCGAAAGGATGTTTCATTTTTAAATGTGGTTTTTCACAAAATTATAAATATATTTTTTTAATAACATATATATTAAGTATTAATAAAAACTTTTATTTTTTAATAGAACTCCTTATTTGGCTCTCACCAGAACTTTCCAATTAATTGAAGATACAAAAGGGAGATTGAAAATGGTCGAAATTTTAGGAAATTTTTTTAGCTCAGTTATATTGCTAAATCCAGAAGACTTATTACCAAGTATATATCTTTCAATTAATCAGTTGGCTCCAGCATATGAAGGTTAGTGTAACGTATGTATGTGTATATTTAATATTATTGTAAAGTTTGTTGTTGCATTATTTGGGAATCTATTTTGTAAAAAGAATATATTATGTTGACAGTCATCGACTTTTTTACACATGTATTTTTTTTACTTGTGAGCAGTGTTGCCAAAGTAGGGAAGATAGATATATATGAAAAAGGCCATACGCACCGCGACCCAGAGGTTCTTTTGTGCAGCCTGTGTATATCACCATGTCAGGTTCAGGCTGCGTATAAAGCCTATTACCCTGCCCGGTGAAAGATCGTAGATTCCAGTTAGGCCTATAATTTTCCCTGCGAAAAATTTCCGCATGGAAGTCCCCAAAGCGTGCAGCAGCAGAGAAGATGTTCCGACGTTTCGTCATTAACCCTACAAAATCTGCATATTTTAGTACTAACATTACACATTATATGCTGATTTTATCTGAGACCGCAATGCCCCGTAAATAGGCCTACAAGTAGCCTAAGTTCCTCCTTCTCAAGATGAAGTAGCCTACTTGCCCTGCTACGGGACAGAGTCACAAATCTCTTGGACTGTCTTAATTCAGAAATGGACGACCATGTGAGAATAAATTTGCGTTCGGCCATGTTTGCAACATCCCTTTAATGGGACTGACAGGGACGCCGACGATGCGCTCAGGGTCTATAAATGGACGCCTCTGTTTGCTAAGCATCCGAATTAAACATATCCTCCAGCCCTTTGCCATTCTCCTCAGACATTCCCCAGCGCATATAAGGATATCATAGATCTCTGCCTGGAAGATCGAAGGCTGTTTGTCAATTGGCAAGCCTCTTCGAAAACCCGGGCCCATAATGCCCGCTCCAGTATCACCATTCGTCTGTTTCGAACCATCGGTAAACAAGACCTGGTCCGCCCATTGGTTCCTATCAGGTATAATTATAGTTCCTATCCAATATCAGACTAGGCAGCATGTGATCACTGACCAAGATAGATGGATCGTTTTTGAGAATTTTAAGGATCCGCATGTGACCCACATAGTTCCTTGTCCTGTATTCGGCAACGCGCGGCATACTGCTGGCTCTCCATCAGGCCTCCTTCTTTGCAGATATGTGTAGTTGAGGAATGTGCAGGATAGCCCCTAAAGCCAGAGTGGGACAGGTCTTCATGGCGCCCGTGATCGAGGTGCAGATCAGGCGATAAACCTTAGCGAGTATCACTCTAGCTTTGACCTGTTCGGTTTTTGTCCACCACGCTAGGGCGGCAAAGCTCAAGATCGGTCTAATTATCGTAACAAAATATCAGTTGATCATTCCAGGCTTCGTCCCCCATGTCTTCCCGAAGAGTCTTTGGCAGGCATATATTGCCCTTGTTGCCCTTCTGGTGACATGGGATAACTGAGCGTTCCAGTTTATCTAGAATGATCCCCAATTATTTCACCTGGTTAGAGAATCCAATAACCGTACCGTTCAAGGCCAATTCTTTAAGTCTCAGAATTCTACGCCTGGTGAATGGTACGAGAGTAGTTTTCACCGTGTTAATATTAAACCCCCTTTATCTGCACCAGCCAAGTGTCCAGTTCAGGGCCTACTGCATCCCTTCCGAAATAGTTGCGTCATCGAATCCAGTCACAGATATAACTAGATCGTAAGCGTAGCCATAAGTTCGGAAGCCCAGGTCATTAAGGATCTCAAATAGCTCATCGATGACCAAGGTCCAAAGAAGAGGTGATAGGACGCCAACCTGTGTGCAACCTTTGGTTGCTTCAATGGTCCTCGATGAGCCACATAGATCCAACTTGATCAACGTGGATACAAGCATTTCCCTTATCCAGTTTCTTATAATAACTGGAACACCTTTCCTTGTTAGAGCAAAGCTAATTGCGTAATAGTAAGTATTTTCCAAGCCACCCTGAATGTCGATGAACGCTCACTGAGCTATTTGCCTTGCGTCCAGCGCCTTCTCAATCGTGCTCAAAACGAGATGAATGGCAGTCAGCCTAGAATTGCCCGACTGATAGGCAAACTGAAAGCGATGTATCGGAGTAACCGATAGATATTCATCCCTTATGAATTTGTCTATCAGGTTTTCGCCATGGCACCGACACACGACACGCCAGTAAACTGGATCTTAAGATATAGTTTCCCCCTTGCTGCAGACAGCATGGAAGGATTCCATCTGGCCCATGTGATTTGAAAGGGCTAAATTTGGATACAGCCCACTTCATGCTACATCAAACAATCTGCCTGCCAACCTGATATTCCTTTTGGACACCGACTGCAGCTATGTGGACATTCTTAGTGACGAAAAGGTAAGAGATTCTTGAAAATACGTCGCTACTAGGAGCTCGCAGGTCTCCCTTGGTGACCTAGTAAACGTACCGTCTGGCCGCTTAAGCGTACAAAGACCATTTGTTTGATGTTGAGATAGTGCCTTTTGCTGCCGAAGTGACGCAGGAAGGTTGTAAATTTTGTCGCAGTAACTGCGCCATGTTTTTTTTGTACTTCCTAATTTCCTTATTGTCTTAAGTGAGTGCAGCTTTATGCACGCTCCACGAAACAGTCTCCTTTGCTTTGTCGTATAAGCCTCTGGCCTCAGCCCTACGTTTCTCCAGATGCTCATTCCACCAGTGAACGTCCATATGTGGCGTACGGATCTGGAGTTGGCAGTTCTTCTCATAGGCCACTCGGATGTCCCCCGAGCACACGTGTATGCCATTGGACAAGTCCTCACTAAGATTCAAGTGATGACGAAATATGTTCACTTTCTTAAGATGGCGATTCTCCCTAATGTGCGCCGAGCAGCATTCCATGTCAAAAATCAAATATTGGTGATATGACAAATAAATGTCACTCGATACGTGCCAATTTTTAATGGCATAAGAAAGATTGTTACCAGTAAGTTTAAAATCTAAAATCATCGCCCCTATTTGCTACAAATATATTATTTCCACAAATGTATTCAACAAAACACTCACCATATTTTTTGATGTCGGTGCTACCCCAGACAGTGTGGTGAGCGTTTGCATCACATCCAATAATCCAGCCGAGGCCACGTTTTTGGCAATATAATACCAGCTCAGTGGCCGCAGGTGTGGGAGCAATGTCTGTGTCCCCCGGCAAATAGGCAGAGGCGATCATGCTCGCCCGCGATGGATGGAATCCTCATCCTTATGGCTACTAGATCCCTTTGAAGAAATTCTGAAATAAGTAAGCAGATTAGATCTTTCCTGACGAGGAGAGCCGCTCTTGGCCTCGACGATGCAGAGTTATAAATAATCTTACCTTGCACATTGTGGAGGCCCTGTATGGCGCAAAAGCCAAACCCGTGGTTCCTGTATGACCCAAACATCCAGGAGGTTAGTTGTGAACCTACGGCATATCAAATCAGACGCTGCCTTGGTGTGATGTTTGTTCACCTGACGGTGCGTAGTACCCCTCCTTTCTGGCGGTTGGGTACATTATTTCCTCCTGGATCTCCCCGCCATCTTTGGAAGACGGTTGCGGGCTTGGATCAGATTCCAGTAGCGCATCCTCTTCATCCGTTGGGATAGGTACGTCAGTGGTATGATGACATAAATCCCCAAGCACGAAGGTATCTTCCATAGGTTCGCAAAGAGATTTCTCTACATTGCGAGTGTTTAGATTCAAAGACCCTAACACAGTATCATTAGTGTCCATTGGGACATGTGTATTAATTACATTTTCAAATTTTTCAACCATGTTCGGTTTCTGTTTGAATGGGGAAATGAAAGTACACCATACAGCAGTGCCCTATACCGTAGGTGAGCCAAAATTACAACTTATACATTGCCAGTGTCCGAAGGACACTAATGCAGTTCCATTCATCCCAGGGACACGTTTCGGAAAACATCGGGGATTACGGGTTTATTGAACGTCCACTCTTGATCCGCCATGTTTATCTATAGCAGAAGCAGCACCTTGTGCAGGTGGTGAAGAAGGAGACTGAAGAAGGCTGCAGCTTTATCAATTGATAAGCTATATTGCGCTTTCAGAAACCCTATAACACTCGGTTCTTACCTCCAAAAGTATGGGGTGACTGTTTACAATGGCGTCTATTCTATGCACTGTTCTTAGATATGGTGGACAACCGGTCTCTCCCGAACGTACAAAAGATGTATCTAAAAACCAATTTATCGGGGATGGCTGGCAAACAGAAGAAAATTACACAACAGCATGGACGCTTCTTCGGGAGAGATACAACAATAAAAGTATTCTTGTAGACACGCTTGTAGAAAGGATCCTGAACCAACCAAAGGCACAGTATCTACTGCCTAACTCAAGGCTCTGCATGATACAACAAAAGAGTGAATGTTAGCACTTAACAACCTAAATAAATACACTTGGGATGCCATCCTAATTCAAATACTAAAAAAATAATTTTTTCGCACTCTATAATTTCTGCAATCCGCATCGAAACCGAAGGTGGAGGTACCTTCCATTAAAGAATTATTTTCATTTCTGGAGATGCAATTTAAATCGATTGAGTCGATTGGAAAAACATCAAGTGCCCATTAAAATTCAAACAAGTCGATTTTTCCATAGCAGCAGTGGATAATAACAGCAATTGCAACCTATGACACAATGGTTAGCACCGCATTTATCAGTGCAAGCAATTCCTGGCAATGACAGAATCGGAAAGACTCAAATGGGCACAACAACAGAAACTATGTGTGAACTGCTTTAAGTCTGACCATTTAGCTAAGACTTTTACTTATGGCAACTGCAAAAAATATACAACAAGCCCAAAACGTTACTACATTTATTAAAGGAATCCGAAGGCACCTCAATAGTTTCGAAGAAATCGCCTGCTCCTGTATCAACCAACCCCGCGGCAGTCTCATCATCCTCAGCAGCCTACAAACAGAACTATTTCATGCTAGCCACGGCCAAGGTCAAGGCGTCAAATGGCAGTTCAACCGAATTTAGGGCCGTTATAGATTCCGGTTCTCAAGTCAACATCGTAACTGAACGACTTATACAAAGAATGTAATTGTCAACGTCAGAAGCGGGCACATCGCCGTGTCAATGCAGCTGATGTCCAGAAATCATGGCTACGCCACAACCTTGGATGCCTTTGTATTACCAACCATAATCCCTGCACAGCCTTAACGTATTACCGATGTATCTACTTGGAGAATTCCAAGGGACATTCACCTGGCAGACCTCAAATTCAACCTACCGGAAAAAATGTATATCCTTCTTGGCTCTGAATTTTACTTTAGCCTGGTACAACCTGGAATAATTAAATTAAACAACTGTACTGCAAAATACTTCACTTGACTGGATTATAGGCGGCTTAGTAAAACAGCACATTGACCCTGGTCCATCCGCATCATTAGCTTGTGCAATTGTGTCTCCACAAACATAAATATAAATAGACTTAACGGAAAATACCATGTTCCTAGCAGAAAATCTTTGTGAAAGCCATTTCAATCAGTATATCCAACCTGATCCTAGTGGCCGCTTCATTGTCAGGCTGCCATTCAAGGAATATCCAACAGCATTAGAGAAGCGACTTTAGTTAAATGAAAATATGCGAGATGAATACACAAGTTCATGAGAGAATAAGAGCAACTGGAAAAGGTCAATATCAGTGAAATACCTAACCCGATGACCGCATCATTGCATTCTAAAGCCAGACAGCACTTCAACAAAACTCCGAGTAGTATTCGATGCATCATCGAAGACATCAACAGGATATTCGCTAAATGACAAAATGCACGCTGGTCCAACTGTTTAAAGCGAATTATTTTCAATCTTAATCCGTTTTCGAATGCCAAAATTTGTCTTTACCACTGACATCGAGAAGATATACCGACAAATATTAATTAATCCTTGCGACCTCCAATATCAACTGATCATCTTAAGAGAGGATCATGCTTCACATTATTACAAATTAAATACTGTAACGTACGGCACACGATCAACTGCATACTTGACCACTAAACAGATAGCCGAAGAAAATACGGAAAGGTACCCTCTTGGAGCTGAAATGTGAAGACAAAGCTTCTATGTCGATGATGGTCTTGGTGGTTCAGGTAGTCTACACTTAGCCGGAGACACAACGAGATTTCAAACTCATCTCAGCACATGGATTTCACTTAAAACAATGGTGCTCGAATCATTCAAAACTTCTACAAGACATACCACATGATGACCGAATCATAAATTTGGATCTCAGTGACAACACTAACAAACCAATCAAAACATTGGGTGCCTCAGACTGACATCAATTTGAACTTGAACACCCAACCGCTTCAAAACATACTGTAGCACCTGCCATTGTCCAATCGAAAGATTTTCATCCAGCAATTGTGGCAGCATACTTTGGCCTGGGATGAACCAGGATCTCAAGATCTCCGTACGGGGTGGAACAACTTCCGCCATGACTTGAAGACACTTGAAGATTTCAAAATAAAAAGACACATGTTTTCTGATGAAATTCCTGTTACAAATCAGGCGTTTGGTGCAGCTGTATACATTCTTGCAACGCTAAAGAATGGAAGTGGCTGTCCGCCTGCTATGTGCAAAATCACGAGTGGCTCTTCTAAAAGATCAAACTCTTCCTCGGGTAGAGTTATGCGCCTGCACTTGTCGCAGCGCAACTCGCCCATAAGGTTAATGTTAATTGGAACCGTAAAAATCAACAGACATTCCTATGGACTGACTCTGAAAGTGTACTATCTTGGATTAACTCATAGTTAACATCATATAAAACCTTTGCTGCAAACAGAGTATCCACAATACAGTCAAAGATAACCAAGCTGACATATTATCCCGCGGACTTTAACGATTCAAGCTACTTACAAATGGTTTATGCTTCATGGCCCAATGTTTCTTCATGGAAACGAGTCGCTATGGCCACCAAGCTTCTCACCTCAACCACATAAGGCAGACAACTCTGAGCTAGAAAAGGTCGTTGCAACGACAACACAGAACTACTATCTCATATATACAATTAATCATTAAAACTCGTTTGGAACCTTGCAAAGAATTATGGCATACGTTATACGATTCCAAGGAACTCGAGAATACCTGCTCACGATAGACCAACGCATATCTCACTTACCCCAAGGGAGCTAGATGATGCTCTGCGTCTTATTGTGCGCGCAATAAATTTTGCAGTAGACATAAGGCAACTACAAAAGAATTAGACAATTACTAAAGAGGCCCACTTAGTAGTCTCTCACCAATCTTCGATAAGGAAGGTGTTATTCGGGTAGGAGGGCGATTAAAAAATTCCGAACTGCCGCCAGACACAGTACATCCTATTATCTTACCTTATAACAATTCCTTGGCAAGGCTATTGTTTATCATTTATACATTAAAACAATAAAAATTGTGGCTCACAAGCTCTTCTAACCCTCATGCGACAACGGTTTTGGCCAATAAAAGGGACGATCACAGATCGTTCAGTTGCTCAAAAATGTGTCAAATGCACTCGAGCGCGACCACAACTGCGCCAACAAACTATAGTTCGTCGTGGCCATAGCCAAAATATCTTGTGAAAATGCAACAAATTTCGTCGGTGCAAAAAACCTGCTGGAACTATCTGAAAGTGTACATTTAGAAAAGGCGCAGGAAGCCATCATCACTGTTTCAAGTGCTAAAGGTTTACATTTTAGTTTCATCCCACCAAGAGAGCCCCACTTCGCAGGTTTATGGGGCAGCGGGCTATTGTATCAGTTGATAAGTTGAGGGTATCGAGCAGTAGGTCCTTCTCGGACCACAACTAGCGGGCTATTGTATCAGTTGATAAGTGGAGGGTACCGAGCAGTAGGTCCTTCTCGGACCACAACTAGATACTCCTCGTTACACCGAGAAATCGTGCTATAGAAATCCGAGACGGATGTACTGGATAAAGTTCAACGGAATTCTCGGGCACAGACTCAAAAGAGTGCCAGTCATTCAAGATTCGATTGCTGCGCTCGATAGGGTAGAAGAGACCTTCAGTGGCGCCATGATTAAGGCGTTTGAAATCTCCTGTCCCATTTCAAATACCAAGAGGAGCTTCCCTCCTTGGCGGAACTCAGAACTCTCGGCTCTAAGAAAAGAAGCCCTTAGGGCTTTTAACAGTTGTTATGCCAGTAAGTCGTGGTTGGAGTACCGCGATAAACAGAGGACATATAAAAAGCCATATCAGCTGCAAAAAGAAGATCATGGAAGAACTTCTGCGAATCAATCGAAAGTACCAAGGAATCTGCAGACTTAGCAGAGTTCTGGCCAAGGGATATTCGAATCCAACTTATGTCAAGAAAGCGGATGATACATGGTCGGAATCTTCGGCCGAAACATTTGACATTTTACTTAACGCGTACTTCCCTGGCTGCTCGGCCGCAACTGGAGAGGAACCGACATACGATGATTCGTTCTACGAGATTGACGGATATATCATTTCTGAGAAAAAATCCTATGGGCGATCGAATGCTTTGCCCCGTATAAATCCCCGGGACCTGATGGCATTTTTTCTAAGATGATGCAGAGCACAAGGAATTATATCACTCCCTGGTTGAGAATAATGTACAGACTCTGCATATCCCTCAATTATGTTCCGGCTAATTGGAGGAGAGTTAAGGTGGTGTTCATACCCAAAATCGGCAGGAGTAGTCATGAGACTGCAGGTGACTTCCGTCTGATCAGTTTATCATTTTTTCTGCTTAAAACTTTGGAAAGAATTCTAGATTCACATATAAGGCATCGACCGAAGGGTGCTTCAAGACTAATGCAGTCAACACGCCTACCATAAGGGTCGCTCTACAGAAACGGCGCTACACGAGGTAGTAAGGGTTATAGGGAGATCACTGGAACACAAACAATACACCATGACCGCCTTCCTGGATATTGAGAGCGCCCTTAACAACTGCGATCGAACAAGCTCTAGCTGATCTGGAGGTTCAAGAGTACATCATCAGATGGTTAGTGAGCATGTTGAGGACATGGACCATAATATTATGTCTTAGTAACAGCGTGAGGTTAAAAAGTTTTTGAAGGGGTACACCCCCAGGTGGGGTGATCTCTCCTCTACTCTGGCTCATCGTTGTTAACTCGATTCTTACCAGCCTGGATAATAAGGGCATCAAGACGGTGGCTTATGCGGATAACGTGGTGTTATTAGTATCGGGTGCGTTTATGGATGTGATGAGCGACATCATGTCCAGTGCTTTGGGGGCGCTCAGTAACTTTGTCGCAGAGTGCGGGCTGGGAGTATACCCGAGCAACTGGTACTGTTCACCAAAAGGAAGAAAATTCCGGTTCTCAGGCTACCACGGCTGGGAGGTTACGAACTCTCCCTGTTGAACAATGTGAAATATCTGGGTATTTTCCTGGTCTCAAAACTATCATGGAAGTTGAACACGCAACACAGGGTCAGAAAAGCTACGGTTGCTCAGTATACCTGCCGTAGGATGTTTAGCGCCAGGTGGGGCCTTAATCTTAGAATGGTCAAATGGCTGTACACGGTAATAGTACGGACAATTCTTACCTACGGATCTTTGGTATGGTGGACCGCGACAGAAAGGAAATACGTCGTGGACCAGCTCGGTAGAGTACAAAGGTCAGTCTGCATTGTAATAACGCACTTGTTCTTGAGAGGCGCTAAATACTATACTGCACCTCTTCCGTCGAAGAGGAACCAGGAATGCTAAATTTGGTACAATGGTACTTTTTTTTTTTTTGTTAATTTTGACCTTCTAAAGTACCGTGGTATTACCGTGACTTATTTTGTACAATTTAAACATTTTTCATAATTCCCCCTTTTTGAATTTTTAGTATAGCAAACAAATTATTAAGTCCCTTTCGTTGCATTTATTTTTTTAATTATTATATCTTTCATCAGGATTTAAAAGTCCTTCTTTTAAATTGAATTTTCTAATTATGCAATATGCACTTAAAATTATTAAGATGGTTAATTTAGAAATTCTATCACAAGATGCTCGAATGCATGTTTTTTTACAAAGGTTAACTTTTTGGTTCCGCCAAATATCACGTAATTTCATGAATAAAAATGTTTTGGATGAATATGATATCTCTATCATAGACTTTTACAAAAATCACATGCCCTTTAAGAAATTTATTGCGGAACAGAAGTGCATTTGTATATCTCTACAAATAATATCAATACTGATATAGTTAAAGAAATTATTTTCTTTATACAATTTAATATAAAATTTTGCGAAGTTTTGAGAACCAAAGTCAACTTTAATAACGAAGTTTTAATGTGGTTCCATAAATTTTCTCCTGAAAATGTTGTTTCAGGTAAAACAAGTAGTATTGAAACTCTTCTAGTAAAAATGTTCCCGAATGAAATTGAAAATTTGGATTCAATCAATAATCAATTAAGAGCTTTAGATGATGTTGTAGTTTTTGTCGGCTGTAGCTTATTTACAAAATGAGCTGAATGTTTATATGTTTCCTGATATTTCTAGAGTCGTTGCTGGAATTTTATCCATTCCACATTCGTCTGCAAATGTGGAAAGAGTTTTTTCTTTTCAAAATATAATAAAAACTAAGGAAAGAAACAGACTACATGTGCCAACATTATCAAGACTCATACAAACAAAGGATTGGTTAAGATCGACAAGTTCATGCTGCTATGATGTAAAAATTCCAAATAGGTTATTAACTAAACAAATAAGTGCCTGATTTTGACATTTCGAGGCTGGTATACGTACTTACTGGTCACTGGACGATCGGTAAGAACGCTATGAGACTTGGTCTTCCTTTTAATGAATGTAGCCACAGCTGCAAAAAACCTGGAACTGAGGAGACAGAATTTCATACCTTATGTGATTGACCAGTGTTAAATTCGACACGTAATGGATTATTTGGGAATTACCTTCTACAAGGATTCTGAGATATCGCGGGTGAAACTCGGCGATTTGGTAAAATATCTCAACGTAACGGGCTGGCTCTAGCTGCCTCAGTATTGCCCTGGGCCACTCTTTGAATCGGGGTTCGTACTCTTGACGAATTGTGTGGGTTCAAAACGGAGTCACTGCCTACTCTAGTTACAGCACGCCTAGCTTGGGTGTGTTACCACGTTAACCAACCAACGAACCAACGCAGCGTGTCAAACGAATCACTAACTAACAAAGAGTTGGAAACAATAATCATAGAAGTTTTAAGCCATACTTAACTCATGTCCGTTGACTCCGCTCTCGAACGACCAAGCTTGTCTAGAAGCGCTGACTTCTGGCCATTTTCTCATCGGTGAAGAACTAACCTCATAAGTTGATAGCAGAGCAGAACATCTTAAGGTCTCGGGCGTAGCGCATAGAAACTGGTCTCTCAAATAAAACAACAGTTTTGGAAAAGATAGTCAACGGAATACTTGAGCGAGCTTCAACATCGCTATAAATGGAAATGCAAGCTCAACAATTTTAAAACAGGGGACATGGTTATTATTTAAGACGTCAACCTACCTGTAATGAAACGCGAGATCAGTATGTTCAACAATCAATCAACCACAAATTGCAAGGTCCACAAAAAACCAACACCGATGTTTTGTACCCAACTGAAGCAAACAAATAAATGGATCTTCTCCACTTTTTCAGACATCGAGACTTAAACGGTATGCGGCACGGAGACCACACACATCACACTCAAGGGTACAGGATTTATGGAATTTGGCCAAAACTGTGAATTAAAAAACAGTTAAATGACCATACAATCATAAGACAAAAACATCTAAACTCAATCTGTAAGCCAGGAATTAAAAAAAACTGAGTGTTTTTCATATAAATTTTACTACACGTTCTATCACTTGTGTTGTGAAAACAGCACATAATACTCGTTTTGCTTTATTTTTCCATAACTTATCATTCTCAAATATATTAACATACATTTCTTCTGTCATTGTTTTTATTACATAGTTGTTGAATTTCACAACATTAACTTGCGGTTAATAACCAACAATAGTCCAATTAATATTGTGCGGACAATTCATTCTTAACAGTTTTAAGTTCACTGTATTTATCAACAAAATATAATTTATGCTTAGCTAGTAGTTTTCAGATCAATGTATATTTTGACCTAATTATTAAGTATATACATACATATAAGACAAAATAAATAAGGATTTTCAATTGTCTTTGATAAATTGACAATTGTGTTTACTACTGAACAATTTCATCAAGTTTCAAGTGCTTGAAAGAAATCTATATTGGGACCTTAGTGATAGTTCAGAATTATGTTTTTGAACTTACATCCACTAACCCCTACATTAACAATCCCTTTGATACTAAAATAAGATCGTAGGGAAAATCGGACTGATTTCTTATATTCGCCAACATGTAGATATTTTTCTCATATTGCATTATATACAAAATAAATGCTTTTTTTTATTATGAATCAGTATTTGAAGAAATGGAATTCTTAAGTCCAGAACATGTTCTTATACAAACAAAAAAATATACCCAGTAAAAAATTGTGTTTTTTGAAGCCCTTAAGAGAAAAAGCGCATAATCGAGGGCTTAAGTAATATAGCTCTTATACGAGGCAGATCAATAAGTCCGTGACTTTTTGAACTTCCCTCGAAGGGAAAAATGCTATCGTGAAACTCCCGTGAACAATTTCTCGCGCTACCAGTTCTCAGTGAATGTAAAAAAGAAGAAATATTAAAAAAAAAATGTTATGTTCAAAAATATACACATATTGAAGAAAAGTTAAAAAAAAAAACAAAATAAAATTATATTGCATTGGAGCGATAGTTTGATTGCAACATTAGCTTATTGCGCTTTTATGTAGTAAAATAATTTCTAAAATTCTGCCACCATCTCTTTGAAAAGCTTCATAACTCCTCAGGCAGTCGACCTGTTTTTGAATTGTGTTGAACAATATATGTACATATGTATAAGTGTGTGCCTCCTTTAACGGAAATTGCCCTTAAAATTAATTTTGTAAACTTCAATATTCGAATTATGAGAAGAATTACTTACATATATGTTTTGTTCACCAGCAAAAATAAAGTGAGAAATTTAAAGGGAAAAGTGAACAAATTTCGAGCGAAAAAATTGTATTAACAGGTGGTACTGGATGGGGGCAGTGTTGCATTTCATATAACTTCGATGGAAGTTCGAAAAGTTATTGATTTGCCCTCGTACAACAGTAAATGATAACGAATAAAACATACAAAAAGCTGTTATTTTAGTGCTGACAACGAAGAAGGACAATAATAAAAATATATTATGGTTTACGAAAATGATTCAAAAAAGGCATTCAAACAAGTAAAAGCTTAACATTAATGAACATGTTAATATAGTTAGCCCTTAAAAAAGTACTTTAGGAGTGCTTTGTTTGCATGTTTTATTATGTTCAAAGAAGCGCTTATTGTCAGCAAAAAATAGTACTCCAAACACCCAATACAAAAATCACGCATCTCATCAGCAGGTTTGAAGCGATTTGAGGTATGGGTATATACAAATTTGAACTATTGTCTTAACAATTTAACTTAAATGAAAGAAGCTGCATTTACTTCAAATGCACTAATATTCTCTTTAGAAAATTTAGTTCAAAAGAAATACATGTGTATATTAGAGCGACTCAAAAAAAAATTGATTTTGTTACCCCTCTGAAAATAAAGGTTGATATGTTTTATGATGATTCCCAAAATATTTTGGTTCTAGCGTTGACCATCCGTGAGCTGGACCATTTTTAAAAAAGGAATTTTTTTCAATTTTCGAATTTTTTATACTTTGCTCCAAGACGACATAAATAAAATTTGTTATCATCGAAAAGGGTTTTTGAAGCAGCATCCAATGGTATATAAAACTTGACCACTTTCGACCTACTAATTGAGATATTTAACTAAATACATATTTTCGTTTCGGGTTTTCATACAAATTCTACGTATGTGGAAATAATGTTCTGCTTTTCATATTGAATCTGTTAAAATAATGTTAATTGATTTTTTTTTTGTAATTATCCACATAAAACGCGAAAATCGCGATATATTTTATCTTTTTTTCATATATAGGCAACATGGATATCAAATATTTTCATTTTTCAATTTATCAAAATGTGAAAAATACAATAAAAAAATATAAAATTAATAAAAAAAATACGTAAAATTTGTATGAAAACCCGAAACGAAAATATGTATTTAGTTAAACATCTCAATTAGTAGGTCGGAAGTGATCAAGTTTTATAAACCATTTGATGCTGCTTCAAAAACCCTTTTCGATGATAACAAATTTTATTTATGTCGTCTTGGAGCAAAGTACAAAAAAATTCGAAAAACTGAAAAAAATACATTTTTCAAAAATGGTCGAGCTCAGGGATGGTCAACGCTAGAACCAAAATATTTTGGGAATCATCATAAAACATATCAACCTTTATTTACAGAGGGGTAACTAAAGCCCTTTTTTCGGATCCATACAACTTGAGTCGGTCTAATGTATATTATTGATAAATTTTGAAACAAAAAAAGCTTATAGAAGTAAATGCCGGAAAACTGATTCAACTATATCATATTGATCCTTATGAACTTTTCTATGATAAAATATAATGATTTTTAAAGTTTTTATTTTTATTTATTCGATCAAAAATTACAGTTATTTTGTTATTTTTATTTTTTTTTGACAAAAGTAGCACTTATTTTTTGATTTTTATTTTTTTGAGCAAAAATAACAATTATTTTTTGATTTCGAGCAAAAATAAATGTTATTCTCTACTAAAATGTACGTGTTATAACTATTGAGTTGACTATAAAGATTTATTTAAATGTGGGATTATCATTGGTATTTCTTATGCGCATTAAAATAAACTAGTATGGGCCAGTAGTCGACACAATCGACTGCAATCTAGGAATAACTTATTTGTACCGTTATTTCTAATATTTATTTAATCTAAAACTTTATTAAATATGTATATACATATGTAGAAATATATTTATTTAATGTTAAAAAACATATCGCACTTGATTATAAACAGGGTAGTAACTCAAAATGTAATAATTCTCAGTAGAGCAGAACAATTTTTAATTTTATGAGGCATATTTCTTTTAGGCATATGAAATTTAGTGACAATTTTTCTAAAAATGTATATATAACATAAGTTCCCTAATCTCAATGTTTATAACAAAGCCTTTTATATATTTTCCATTTATATTTATTTCGTTGATGAATTATGTTGTTATAACCTCTCTATCTACATATATATTTTTTGTAAATACATGATTATCATATAACAAATGACCATGATCGGTAGTGTCTGTTATATAAAATCCCAGCCCATCAAAAGATTGCGCTTTATTTAAAAAAAAAAAATACATTAAACACATTCTTTACAATGTTACCATATTAATAATGTAACAATAACATTAAAATTATTCATAAGCGCAAAAATTTAAGAAATCAACGGTAACATTTAAAAACAACAACTCTCCCAAAAAGAAAAAAATTTAATCAAAAAATAAGTGTAATATTTGATCGTAAAAATAAAAATCAAAAAATAAGTGTTATCATCTGACTTGTATGAAAAAAGGGAAACTTGTTACGGTCCCTGGTAGCTTTTGTTCCTGAATTAAATTAAAATTATCATTTAAAGATCAAGTTCCAAAGGAAATACATATTCATTTTTTAAAAACCCTCTTTTTATTTTTTTCGTTGAATAATCATAAGTACAAACCAACATTTTTTTTTAGTTTATTAATTATTTTTGTTATTAAAGCTTTACTATACATATGGGAATAATAATAATTTTTTAAAACTATTTTTTATTTAAATGACTATAGGGATTTTTGTAGGGAAAACGTGTAGGGAAAAATCGGATATTTTTAGGTATGTGTAGGTATTTTCCAAAAAAATATCTGGCAACACTGCTTGTAAGTAAGTGGATATTTCGGATACACACTATTTGGGGGACAACAGCTTTGCGCCTTTAGAGGACGTCCCACCCACCCCAAAATTAAAAGAACAAACCAAAACGTGCTAAACATATTCCCTAAATTACCTATAATTTAAAAACCAGACCCCAAATGTATAATTGTCTCAGCAAATAGTGACAAAAATATTTGGGAATACTCCTACTACTTAATTCACCATGCTTTAATATTAGTTTGCACAAATACTCTGTCGGCTTCGGAACTCCGCAAAGGTAAACTTCTGCTCCTCAAGCTGGGTCTCCGCATACACCGTAATTGGCGCCAAAATCTGAAACTGAAAAACGTTGCTTTTCGTCACCGCCTCGTTTTGAATCTATTTCGTTTTAGTTCGGGGAGTTGCAGCAAAAAACAATATGAAACGGAATTATTGTGCGCAATTGGGTTAGTTTTCATTGTGAAGTTGAATATTGGGCATAAAAATAATATATTTAATACTAAAAAATATGGAATATTATAATGTCGATGAAATTAACGAGGCAAATTGTCGAATGGCAGCCTATTACATGGCGCAGAAGCAATATGAAGAAGATGTGTCATTTCTGTTGTTATTGAAAGCGAGAAAAAAATGAAAAAAGATGATGATACGAAATTTAAAGAATATTTCCATTTAAGTCGTCATCTTTTCTAATCTGTGCTGGAAATGATCGAATCTGATTTGGAAGGAACAAATATTATTTGGAATAGGGAATCAATTACTATCACGAAATTTTGGATGTCGAACATTGAGCAATATTTCATTATTTTTGACGAAATCAATTATTCTTTCTTCTTCAAGCAAAGCAAATTTCTTCGTTGTATTCATGTTGGAACTGTATTAAATTAATTTGCTTGAAATTTGGAATAAAAAATTATTTAATAAATGGCGTACGCTGTTTGATTTAATATGTTTTAACAACAAAAAACAATGAAATTAGATATAATATTTCATTGCTTGTGACGACAAAAGTCGCTCCTCTCGTTTTTGCCTACATCTTAGCTGTATATATTGTTATTATTGTTATTATATTTTTAGTCTTTATTAGCTGTTATTATAATTGTATGTATTATAATTATTGTATGTTTTATAATTATTGTTATTATTATAATTATCGGCACTTATTTAAACATAACGGAAATAATTGAGTAGGGGCGACACCTGGCGTAAAGTTATGGAAACCGGCCGACGGCCCTGCGGCTGTAGTGGTGAAAGCAATGAACAGCTGGTTGACCGTGGTGAGTTGAGGTTGACACGGTATATAAGGGTGTGTTTTAATGAAAGCGAGTCAGTCGGCTAGTAGCTAGCAACCGGGTAAGAACTACCATTGGCGAGGAGATTACATCTCCCCAACTGTTTTTCTTACGTGAACGCTTAAGTAGTCAACTAGTGGAAGAAATAGTAAAACCAGAGGTGACACCTCTATCTTTACTGTCGTGACCACACAACCGAAGCGTCCTTCGAGCGTGTGTTCCTTCCCACTGGTTGAAGGCTGAAGTAGGTATGTGATAGTGGTGGGCAAGGAGATTACATCTCCCAACGCGCTCACCTCTAGCTCCGAACGCAGCGCGCAATTACTGCCTAGCCTGAAAGTGCCTTTATATTGTATTGTAGTCCTAGTGTTAATAAAGTATACGATTTATAACATTTTGTAATTGTGCGTGTTTTATTTATGTCGGAGAGCGGAAACGACACGCCCGATGAGCTACCCCAGCACCCAGCAAAAACGTGTCGTTACAATAGCGCCCGAGCAGGGACATGAAAGTGTTCCAACCAACAGAACGCTGAAGACCACATGGGTCTATTATCTTAGACGGGAGGAGTTGCTAAAGTATTTGCAGCAATTTGAGCAAGATACTACAGGCACCGTAGAGGAGCTGAGAAAGAAGTTCGTGAAATTCTTGGCGACGGAGCATGACGAAAACCAACAGAAACAACTGCTAGATCTGCAGTCGATACACGAAGCGTTGAACGGGACTACATCGGTGTCACACGGTTACAAGTGCCGGCGGCAGCTGCAGAAAAATCACCGATGAAAAACGAAAGCACCCAAAGGCAGGCAAATTCAACCCCGTCTAGTGAAATTCCAAGAACCACCGCGGAAAACAAATTAATAATCATCGAGGTGGTAAGAAGATGGGGATTAAAATATGATGGTGGCAAGGACCCGTTAGCCTTCATAGAACGCCTGGAGGAGCAAGCTGACATGTACGGGGTTAATCTAGACAAAATGCTGCGCGTGATGCCCGAATTCTTTCATGAAAAAGCACTGATTTGGTTTAGAAATAACAACAAACATTGGGGAACGTGGACGCAGTTCAAGGCAGATGTTTACAAATTCTTCCTTCATTCTCGTTACTTCGAGAAGCTCGAAGACGAAATCAGAAAGCACAACGTCCCCGATAATCCTTCAAAGATTATGTCCTTGCACTTCAGGATCTTATGCGGCACACGAGTATGACGGACGAGCTAAAGCTGGAGAGGATTTTTCGAAACGCCCAGCCACACTATCAGTGGTACATTAAAAGAAAGGACTTTGCCTCTTTGGATGATCTCATCCAGCTAGCAGATGATTTGGAAAGCATACCCACTACATCCCATCACCGAATGATGTCCCACCGCGCAAAAGATTCCCATGGCTCCGTGCCTAGAAATAAAACCAGCATCACCTGTGACGACGAGAAGATAAAAGCAACCGTGCTGATTAACAATAAATTGATTACTGCCATTATCGACACGGGGGCCACCATGAGCTTTATCACCCCGAAACAAATACGGAAAATATGTGATAAGCCTGTATATGTGGCGGTAAACTTAAGATGTGTTATTGGCAGATGGATCAAAGAAACCCATAACGGAAGCGGTAAAACTTAGGATTACCCTGGGAGATGTGACGGCAGAATGTAATCTGCTGGTGATGCGCGAGGCCACAGAAGACATCGTACTCGGGCTGGATTTCTTGCGGAAATTTAATACCACCATCACCTGTGCAGGCCTGGAAATAAATTGTTCTCAGCGGAGGACGTCCCATCGCAACCCCCGGAAGAAGGTTAGCGAAACGGGGGAAAAACCCCAAAGACTAGACCCACCCGCCATCATCGCGAAGATTCTGTCTGTCAGTTCAATCGAGGAGCAACAACAGCAAATTACTCAGTTCATAGACGAGGAGCTGCCAAAGTTTCAAGCAATCAAAGGGCTTGCAACGATCGCCACCCACAAAATTGTGATGAAAGATGACAGACCAATTAAATTACGGTACGGCCAGCGAAACCCAGCCATGCAAGCCATTATAGATGAAGAAGTAAATAAACTGATCGCAAGCGGATGCATAGAGCCCTCATCCAGCCCACACAGTTTTCCCATCACATTGGTGAAAAAAAAGACGGCACCTGCATGGATTTCCGACAGCTGAACCTGCGATCCATTCCCGATGCCTATCCCCTACCCCGAATCGATGCCATCCTCAATAGATTAAGAAACGCCCGATTTATCAGCAGCCTAGACTTAAAAGACGGATACGGAGATTCCCATGAAAGAGACCAGTAAGAAATACACGGCGCTTGCAGTCACCGGAAGGGGTCTATATCAATGGCGGGTTATGCCTTTCGGGCTACATTCAGCGCCGGCTACGTTTCAGCGAGCTTTGGACAGCGTAATAGGGGCTGATATGGAACCCCATGCCTTTGCCTACTTAGATGACATCATTGTTATTGGGATCACCTTCAAAGAGCACATGGAGAACTTGAGGGAGGTATTTAGGCGCCTGTGTGCGGCAAACCTGAGGATTAATGTCGCCAAATGCGAATTTTTAAGACCGAAACAAAATACTTGGGACATCCCGTCACGAAAGAGGGAATAAAAACCGATCCTGATAAAATAGCTGCCATTTCTCAAAAACCTGCCCCGAAGAACATAAAAGAGATTAGGCGATTTCTGGGCGCTACCTCTTGGTACCGAAGGTTCGTACCCGAGTTCGCAATGATTGCGCAACCGCTAACACAGTTACTGAAGAAAGGTAAGCACTGGAAGTGGGGCGAGGCTCAGCAAAACGCGTTTAAGCAGCAAAAGAGCAAGTTGACGAGCGCTCCCGTGTTGGCATGCCCCGACTTTAACCAAACTTTTGTACTACAAACTGATGCGAGTAATGAGGGCTTAGGTGTCGTGCTAACGCAAAACTAAGAAAACTCCGAAAAAGTTATCGCTTATGCCAGCCGACATCTGAATACTGCCGAAAGGAACTATTCCGCCACGGAAAAGGAGTGTTAAGCTATTGTGTGGGGTATACGAAAAATGAGGCTCTACCTTGAGGGGTATGAGTTCGTGGTCGTCACAGATCATCTGGCCCTAAAATGGTTGAACTCGATTGACTCGCCAACAGGCAGATTGGCCAGGTGGGCGTTAGAGTTACAGCAGTACCAGTTTACCGTCAAATACCGAAAGGGGAAGCAAAACCTTGTGGCCGACGCATTGTCCCGACAACCCTGTGAAGTCAGCAATGTCTTGACGGCAAGACCAGTCGATACGTGTAAGTGGTTACAAACCAAATTGGATGAAGTGCGTAAAGCCCCAGCCGATTTCCCGGACTACTCCATCGTGGAGGGTCAACTTTATCGCCATTTTTCACACGAACTAAACGATGAAGACTGTACCCCGTGGAAATTGTGTGTAGCCACCCCATTGAGAGAAAAGGTGCTGAAAGAAACCCATGACAACGCGGCCAGCGGACATCTAGGGATCCGGAAGACCATCAACAAAGTCGCCAATCGGTACTATTGGCCAGGGATGTTTCGCGACATAAGTCAATACGTCCGCAGATTTGAAAGTTGCCAGCGCTATAAGGTATCGCAACAATTGCCAGCCGGAGAAATGCTTACCCGGATTCCTGAAGAACCATGGGCTACAGTGTGCGCTGATTTTGTGGGGCCATTACCAAGAACCAAGCATGGTCATACGATGCTTCTTGTTTTTTTTCGACAAATTCTCCAAGTGGTGCGAACTGATTCCACTGCGGAAGGCAACGTCAGATGGAGTGGTGAAAGCGTTTCGAGAGCGTATTCTAGCACGTTATGGGGTGCCCAAGGTACTTATCACTGACAATGGTACGCAGTTTACATCGCGGGTTCTGACGAAATTCCTCGCAGATATGGGAGTACGACAGCAGTTTTCAGCCCATACACACCCCAGGAAAACCCCACCGAAAGGGCAAACCGAACCATTAAGACGGTTATAGCACAGTTGGCCGGGAAGCAACACAACACGTGGGATGCGTTCTTACCCGAAATAATGTTGGCCATAAATACCAGCATATCAGAATCAACAACGTATTCGCCTGCTTTTATTACCAAGGGTAGGGAGCCACGGCTCCCAAAGGCCCTTTATGATGAGGTCACATTGGGAACAGGAGCAAGAAACCCTAACCCGGAGGAACGGCCCGCCGAGTTGAAGGAAGTATTTGAGATTGTAAGAAGGAACCTAGGGAAGGCCGCACAGACGCAACATTGCCACTACAATTTGCGAAGGCGTAACTGGAGACCACAAATCGGCGATCAAGTCCTTGTTCGACAACATCCCTTGTCCAGCGCAGTTAATAATTTTGCAGCCAAGCTAGCACCAAAGTACGGGGGGCCCTACGTCATCCAGGGGTTTGTGTCCCCCGTTATCGTAAAAATTCGCGGCCAACAAAATAATGACGTGCGCACGGCTCACCTGAGCGATCTTTAAACTTATAAACACAACGTGAGTCAAACGTAATTATTGGTGTACCTGATTTCGCAGCTAAATGACAAGTGCGACACACACACACCTTCACACAGAAAATTGGCGACCACAGCAATTACATCATCACTAGCAGCAAAGCGGCTACCACACCAGCAGCTACGAGAATATGGGTCAAGCCATAACCAAGCGATCGGTCGGGAGGGGGTAATGTGACGACAAAAGTCGCTCCTCTCGTTTTTGCCTACATCTTAGCTGTATATATTGTTATTATTGTTATTATTTTTTTAGTCTTTATTAGTTGTTATTATAATTGTATGTATTATCAACTAGTCAACTAGTGGAAGAAATAGTAAAACCAGAGGTGACACCTCTATATTTACTGTCGTGACTACACAACCGAAGCGTCCTTCGAGCGTGTGTTCCTTCCCACTGGTTGAAGGCTTAAGTAGGTCTGTGATAGTGGTGGGCAAGGAGATTACATCTCCCAACGCGCTCACCTCTAGCTCCGAACGCAGCGCGCAATTACTGCCTAGCCTGAAAGTGCCTTTTTATTGTATTGTAGTCCTAGTGTTAATAAAGTATACGATTTATAACGTTTTGTAATTGTGCGTGTTTTATTTATGTCGGAGAGCGGAAACGACACTGGCCCGATGAGATACCCCAGCACCCAGCAAAAACGTGTCGTTACATGCTACAGCACCGAAAAAAACTTACAACGATGTTGTTTTCGTTCTGTCCCCAAAGTGCTAATTTTTCGTTTCTGATCAGCGCCGTTACGTTCCTTATTTTCCTCCCCGATTTCTGGAACTAATTTTTTTTTTGGCTCAAACTTTTGGAATTTCGTTTTCGGTGCCGATTAAGGCGTATGCGGAAACGCACCTTAACCGGAAATAAAAGGTGTGCAAATAAATTAATGTCACCAAAATCCTGGTGCCTGAAATTTAAATTTCAATACTGCGTTAAATTAAATTGCTCTTAAAACTTTTTAAATAATGTTTCCGAAGATGAAATATGTTTCAATTAATATTCTGATTTCAAAAATTACAAGTTATTTTATTGAAGAGCGTATTTAGTGATTGAACGAGCAATAAAATTTATATGAAAATCACTCATTTTTGTTGAGTGTTTTTCATATAAATTTTACAACAAGTTCGATCAATTGTGTTGTGAAAATTGCACTTTAATTCAGTAGATGATACCATTTTTGTTTGAGTGAATAGTGTGGTTATTTTAAAATAAAACACAAAACACAATGTACATCTTCACTTCAACATATTGACAAAATAATTGATCTTTATTTTCTTTATTCACTTTCCTTATATCTAAAAATTTTACATTCAACTTTTGAGTGACTTCTAAAAATCCACTGTATATTTTAATTTTACAAATATTTTATTTTTTATAATTTAATTCCACTCAATATAATTTTTCATACATGTTTGTGTGTTTGTTTAACACAACGCAGCAAATCAAAATTATGCTGATGCCTGAATAATTGTTTTAAAGTCGTTGAACTTTTTGTTTTATAAAATTATAAGACAATGCAGTAGTCAAAATTATGCTGACTTCTAAACAATTACCTAGTGCCATTAAACTTTTAGTTTAACACACTTGGTATTTCAATCAACCACTGGACAAACACATGCAGTGGTTCACGGCTATTGCCATGTAGAGGGTGGTAAGGGTGTATAAGTGTATATTTGAAATTTTCCTGTAGCCCTTGGTTATTTTTACTAGCTGTCAGGGTTTCAGCTGATTAAATAGGCGTTCAAAGGAACTGCCGAAAGATTTTGAAGCTTGTAATTAAGAACACAAGGCAAGGTGTTGCCGATTTCAATTAGTAATTTGAAGCCCTCTTTTATTTTCAAAATATATGGTTTAAAATATTAGTATTGTGGTTATTTTATTGAACTGTTAATGGTTTTTAATCCAAGTTTAGATATGTTTTAATTAAGCTTAAGTTCATTGAATTTAATTTTCATTTAATTATTTTTATGAAGACAGGAATTTTACAACTTGAAATTAATTAAAATTTTATTGATAATTTTTCATTCTTGACTGCGCTGAGATTTGAATCCAGGCTTTCACGGACAGGTTGCCCAGACTAGTTTCGATTGTAACCACACAATGTCGTCAGTGGGGTTAGCCGTTTTACTCACTCGGCTATTGAAGCCGGATGACGTCAATAGTGAGTAAAACGGCAAACCGCACTGACGAGATTATAATATTTTTATAATTTTATAATTTTTAATGTTTATTGTGTACTTCATTATTGGTACTTAATGCTATGTATGGTTTCAATTGATTATTATGGAACTCTTTTTCTATTCTGTTGTAATCTATTGTAGTATTTACACCGTTATTCTTAATTATTTTATATGTATTCGTTATTCTTTATATTTTATTATTTTATTTGTACGGGCTTTGATTCTATATTCTACTTTTATTAAAACTAAATCTCCTATATTTAGATTTAACCTATTACTATATCTATCGTCTAAAATTCTTTTTTCTTTTATCTTAGTTGTAAGCTCCTTAGCTCTATTAAAAGAATATTGTAACTTTTGTTTAAGTTCTTTTGCATAATCTTCATAATTAAATATTTTATCTCCTTCATTGTAATGAAATTCTGATGGTAAGCATGGCAATTTACCATAAACTAACTGAAATGCTGTGTTACTAGTGTCTATGTGTGGTGCCGTGTTGTAGGCAAAGGTAAAGTAACTTATCCACTTATCCCATTCATAATCATTTGCTGTCGTTAGCAAGAATTTATTGAGGACTCTGTGATTTCTTTCTACCGAACCTATTGTTTCATGGTGGTAAAGGGTTGAAAATGTCTGCTTGATGTCAAGTAACGAGCATATGTTACGCATTAGTACGTTTTTAAATTCTGTCCCGTTGTCTGATTTGAGCACTTTGAATTTACCGTATTTCAATATTAGTTGCTCTACTAGTGTTTTGGCAGTTGTATGTGCATCCTTTGTTGACATTGGGTGAGCAATAACGAATTTCGTTAGCTCGTATTGCATTGTCAATATGTATCGATATCCGTTTGAAATACGAAGAGGTCCTACAGTATCAATTGATATTATCTCAAAACTGTTGTTTGGGGTGTCCGTTCATTTAAGTTCTTTAATGTGTTTGGTTTGTTTGTTTATGTTTCACTTGTCACTGTATTTTACGAATGGTTTTACCATCTTATTCATATTTTTCCAAATGTACCGCTGTTTCAATTTAATTATTGTTTTTGTTATTCCTAAGTGGCCTGCTTGTGTGGCATTGTGGAATTCGTCTATTAGTTTATATTTCAATATGTTATCTGTTATTCTTATTGGGGCATTATATATTAATATTTTAAGTTGAGGACTTTTGTTATTTATTCTTATTTTGCATATGTTTCTTTAAAATCTTCCATTGTATATGTTTTAAATATTTTATCATTCTTTGCTAGCGCTAATTCTTTTATATTTTCTTTCTTCATTACAGATATCAGTTTTCTCAGAATCGAATCTAGTTTCGCTGAGTTTTCGCTGAATCTTGCATGCATATTATCTTTGTTCTTGGAATGTAACTTCTTCATAATAAAATCTTGTTTTGATGAATTATCGTTACTTCTTTCATTCATATAAATTATTCTTTTGGGTACGTGATTTCTACATAATCGAATCTTGTTTCGATGAATTATCGTCACGTCCTATGTGCACAGTATTATTTTTAATTGTTATGTCGACTTCTTCTGTATTTTCAAATTTATTAAACTGTAATTTCTTCATATTCTTGACGTCATTTTTGAATGTGCATTCCCATATTAGAAGTTGATCAGACTCCTGAGGGATGCATCTTCCCATGTTATCTCTTTTCACGCGCGCTTTATTCATTTCTTTGTTATAATTAACTTCATTTGCCTCGTTATTTGTAACTTTATTTGCCTCTTTTAATTTTATACTAGCTTCATCTTTCTTTTTCATTGCCCTTGTAGTTATAAGTAACTTCTTTTCTGGTTCATCATTTTCTAACGGTATCATTTGTTTTAGTATGTCGGAGTTTATTTCTATACGTGATAATGCGTCCGCATTAGTGTTAATTTTGGCTTTTTTATAGATAATTGTAAAATCGTAATCGCTTAAATCTAGTCTAATTCTTATCATTTTTGATGATGGATTTTTATGTGAGAAGAGTAAAAGTGGTCTGTGGTCTGTTACCACTATGAATTTTTGACCGTATAAATATGGTTTGAAGAAATTTATTCCCCAGTAAATTGCGAGTAATTCCTTTTCATTGATTGGTTTGTTCATGTCTTTGCCAATTTTACGCTCCCAGTTCGTAATTGGAGGCGTCAGTTGTCAAAATAAAAGGTTTGTTAAAATTTGGGTATTGTAAAATTGGTGGTTTCATAAGTTTTTCTTTTAGTGTGTCAAAAGCATTTTCGCATTCAGTTGTCCATAGGAATTTTACTGATTTTCTAAATAGCATGTTTAAGGGTTTTGCAATGTCCGCAAAATTCGGTATGAATTTTCTATAGTAGTTGCAGAATGCAACGAAACGTCTAACTTCGACTGCGTTTTTGGGTGTTGGGTAATTTTTACTTAGCTGGATCTTTTTTTACACCGTCCTTTGTTATTAAATGCCCTAAGTATACTACCTCTGGTCGTAAAAAACAAAATTTCTTTGGATTTAGTTTTAGGTTGTATCTCTCTAATCTGTCCAGAACCTTGGGTTTGGTTGTGATGATTCAAGCTACATCCATAGACAATTATGTCATCGACATAAAGAAAAGCTTCTGAATCCAGACCTGAAAGTGCTATTAGGTCTGTCTGCGTACACATATTTTGCATAATTTTGTACAAAATGTCGCAAAATCTTGCAAAATGTTGTCTGCGTACTCCAAATCTCTTACAGCGAGAGAGCCAAAAAGAGAATTTTTTGACAGTTGGAAATTAGAGAACTTGCAAAATGTTACTGGAGAAATTTCCTCTGGTAAGATTTTGCAGCTAGTTTGAACAGCTGTTTTTATATACTGTTTGAATGAAAGAGTTTACGTGTGCCAAGATAGCGTCGAATTTGGGAATTTAAAAACCGGGAAACCAAAATACCCAAATAATGGGGATTTACAGTATATGAACAAAAAGTTAGCGTCGAATTTAGGAATTTAAAAAGGGGAAGTAAAAATATATTTATATTTTTAATAAAAATACTAAAAATATTTACCACAGGCTTTTGCACGGTATAAACTGTATATTTTCTGAAAGTAAATAGTTTTCTGGACAAAATGAGCGATGCGTGCAAAAAATATATAGTTTATACCGTGCAAAAGCCTGTGGTTCATTGCATAAATCAGTAAAGATTTTTACTGATCATTTTGGATGAACCCAGATTTCTCGGAAACTGTCCGAACGATTTTTTGCACGCATCGCTCATTTTGTCCAGAAAACTATTTACTTTCAGAAAATATACAGTTTATACCGTGCAAAAGCCTGTGGTAAATATTTTTAGTATTTTTATTAAAAATATAAATATATTTTTACTTCCCCTTTTTAAATTCCTAAATTCGACGCTAACTTTTTGTTTATACTGCAAATACCCATTATTTGGGTATTTTGGTTTCCCGGTTTTTAAATTCCCAAATTGGACGCTATTTCTTCAATGCTATCTTGGCTCACGTTTGTTATTTCAATTGTTTACACACCGATCAGCTGTTTTCTTGCAAGATTTCACTGGATACTGTCTGCGTACTTTTTGAGATATTCTCAGCCGAAAGAGTAAAATTTGTCTTACTCTCCCAAAAAAATTTACTGAGTATTTGCTACTGGAAAAGTACGCAGACAGACCTATTGTAAGCATTCTCTCTCTTAAATTGGTAATGTCACTGTTGTGTAGAGAAAGCTGTAAGTGGTCTTGAGTCTTTGTGCAGATGAATTTGATGAAGTGAACTAGTCATATCAAGAGTCGAAAACCATTTAGCTCTTCTTAATTTGTCCAAAATATCCTCTAATCTAGTTAGTGGAAATTTGTCATTAACAATTTTGTCATTTAACTTTCTAAAGTCTACTACAAGTCTCCATTTTCGTTTGTCTTCCGTATTCTTTTTGGGTACCAAAAGATGTGGAGCATTGTAGGGGCTAACTGATGGTTCTATTATATCATCATGCAACATTTTATGTTCATTAATGTCCATGTGTCAGTGGGGTAGTCTAGTTTTTTATGTACACCGGAGTGTTATCTGAGGTTGTAATGTTTTGTTTATAAAAATTGTTTACAGTTAATTTTTCGTTTTCTAAATGAAATACATTTTGATATCTTTTGGATATGTTTATTAATTCTGATTTTGCATATTCATCAGTATTGTTTAATTGCAAGTCATTTAGAATTTGCTCAAAACGTTCGTCATTGTTTACATTTGTGTGCCCTGTGATATGGAGCAGGTGGACTCACAGGTCCATCCCTTTTGCGCAATTCTGTAATTCTCGCGCAGAATGAGTGACTTACAGTGAGCCATTGGAAGGCCAATGAATTGACCATTGAATGTTTCATCCATGCGACCACCTTCCTTGGCCAGCTCATCTGCTATCTGGTTTCCCGGGCAGTTTGAGTGCCCTGGTGGCTATATGAGCGTTAACTCCGAATGTTCAGCAATCTCATTCAAAGACATCCGGCATTCCACAGTTAACCTAGATGTCGTGTAGACACCCGCAAGAGAAGCAATGGCAGCCTTGCTATCAGAAAATATACGTATATCTCCCGATACGCGATAATACTTTAGCCAGTTGGCTGCCCGCTTTAAAGCCGAGATTTCCGCCTGCAGGACACAACATCCATCCGGCAGGCGAAAGGAGACTTTTACGCCCAGTTCCTCTATGCAGAAACCTCCGCCAACTCTATCCCCCTTCCTTGAACCATCAGCCCGCAGGGCTGGTCCATGGAAGGCATCCATGACCGATAGCGCACTTTGTCTCGCTGTATGTGTCGCGTACATCGCACCAAAGAAAGGCTCCGGGGTACAGTAGTCCACTCCCTCAGGGACAATCGAGCATTCAATTATCTTGGAGTGGTCATAGCCATGGTTCGACCAGCCGTGTACCGCGTTCAACCCTGTCGCCGAGCATAGAGCCATCTGTCTGGCCGTGATTGATCCAGTTATCATCAATGCGACCAGTCTGTGTACCTTCTCAAGCATCGCACGGTACCTGCCCTTGTCCAGCGCAGGCCACCAAACAGCAACACCGTAATACAGAGTCGCCTTTACTACAGCCTCAAAGATCCAATTGACACACCTCGGGCCCATGCCCTTTTTCCTGCCGATTGCACCTCTGCACGCATAAATAGCAACAATTGCCATTTCCATCCTCTTCCGGATGTTCAGCACACACGACAGCTTGCTGTCCAAGATTACGCCCAGGGGGGTTACTCTGTATTGCGATGCGAAAGCAAGTTCGATGCGAAAGCTAAATGCGATAAGAGTGCAATTTGGTACTCTGTATCGCTTACGCAAACGCTTTCGCAAAATATGTTGAAAAAGAAGTAACACTGGCACCACAAAATAAACAAATGCGAAGAATGACAAAATGTAATGTCAAAATATGTAAATAAAAATATTTTAAACAAATTGTTTGTGCGGTACGTGTTTTTTTATAAAAATTTAATAACAAAAATAAATAGTACTGGATTCGGTGGCGTTTTGGTTTGAGGAAGAAAATGAACATGTGGAACGTATTACAAGAAGAATTTTGAGAGATAGATCAGATATACTCTCCCTAAATGACCACAGGTAAGAAAACATTCCATTTTTATATTTAGCTTTATACAAAAATTTCGACTGAATAAATATGCGTTTGTGTATGTATTAAACGCCATTAAACACGACCTGATCATTCCAAAGAGATCCACAGCAATTCCAACCGCAATAAAAGTGGCCGCTGCTTTGAAATTGCTTGGGCAAGGTGGATATCAACGCCAAATTGGCCAAGACCATATCTTAGGATTATCGCAGCATTCTATGTCGCGTTACTTACAAGAAGTTTGCATGGTTATTGAGCGAATACTCTGTCCCAAGCACATACAATTTGAGGTAACTTCGGAAGAAGAAAACGAAATAAAAAGAGGATTTTTCCATACGTGTGGCATTCCCGGGGTGATTGGAGCCGTGGATGGCACCCATATACAAATGATTTGACCGGCCAGGAACGAGCACTTATACTTCAACAGAAAATTAAAGCACAGTATGAACGCTATGGTGGTATGTGAGTTTTTATGTATGCATTTGGCTTATTACATCTTACTTTGATATTAAATTTTCAGATATGTGATCACAAAATGCTAATTAAATTTATTGATTGCCGATACGGTGGTGCAAGCCATGACTCACATATGTTGGCCCTTTATAACAAAAAGCAAAAATTAAAAGAACGTTTCGGAAGAGGAGAAAAGGGGTTTTGGCTGATTGGTTATTAGTTTAAAATAATTTTAAATGCTTTTTTTTCTTACTTATTTTTTTAATCTTCTAAAAGGCGATTCCGGCTACCCCCTGGAACCCTGGCTGCCTACTCCTTACAGAAACGGAACGGAAAACACGTCCGAGTCTTTTTATAATAAACAGTTTTGCAAAGGAAGGTCCATAATTGAGAGAGTGTTTGGTGTTTTAAAAGGCAGATTTCGGTGGCTGTTAGCAGCCAGAGAGTTGCATTACGCACCAGAAAGAGTGGTTCAAATTATGAACGCTAGCTGTGCTCTGCACAATATTTGTATTAATTTTAATGCACAACTGCCAACACACGAAATTGTTGAGGCAGAAAGTCTAAATGAAATTGAAATGTCTGCTCATAGCAATACGAACAACGGTGACCAAACAACTATTGCTAAGGAAACAAGGAATTATATTAGATACAATTTGATTTAAATAACATAACTTTTATTTATAAAAACTTTGTATAAAAACAAATAACATATATAAGGAATTCATTTCATTGTAGTGTAAATAAAAAAACTTACAATCTAAAGTCTTAAAGATTCTTTATGGCGAGTTTGAGATCTTAAAATTCAGTAGTCAAAGTTCTTAAACTGGATTGCGCTTATAGGCATATTATAAAAAAATCAATTTTTCTTTTCTGACAAACAAGAAAACGCTTTGTATGAAAATAAAAAAGTAAGAAAATAACCATTAATTAACAAAAAATTATACATATGTATGTACATATCGTCCCTACCGCATTGTTTTTTCTATTTCTAATTCTAAAATTTTCTTTTTCAATTCCAGCTTTTCTATTTCAGTTTTTTGTTTTTGGAGCTTGTATGTTTTTTTAAATATGTTTTTTTCTTTGCAAAATGTTAGTTTTCTTTCCTTTAATTCAAAAGTGTTTCTATTACATCTTACTATTTCCTTCAACGAATTCCGAACATCGCCCAAAACTTTGGTGGATTCTTTGTAAAATATTCATTGGGCTTCTACTTGTGTTTTTAGCAGAATACCACGGTCGTTTTGGTTTGACAGCCGCGAACGATTGGCTGTCTGAAAACTTTCATCCAAACAGCTACGTTTGGCAGTAGGCGCTGATTCATTTAAACTGCTATTTTCATTTTGCGAAGATAACAAAACTTCTTCTGCAGGCTCTTTGTTTGCTGTAACATCGTGACAAGCATTGCTAATTGTGCCAAAGCATGTTAATGTTGGCAGTCCGTTGACGGCTTCTTCCATATGAAGAAGATTTATGATCTGTTCCTCCATAGAGGAAAGCGGGCAATATTGTGAGACACCACCACCCGTGCTGGAAATGCTCATTTTATTCTGGCGCATCTTAACCTTCGTGTGGGTTTTTAGGTCAGACCAAACCTACATGTACAATACTGTGGTAGTTTCATATTTTATATAAAAAAACATAATACATTACTTTTTTCCAACCAGCCACATCCCTTACAGGAGGTCCATTAGAATTTAGGGTTTCAGCCAGTTTTGTCCACAAATTGTTGGCGCGTTGTGTGGCATTTACGCACTGCAACTGTCCCTTGGCCAAATCGCTGTGTTGCACCATAAAATCAACTAAGATTTCGAACCGCCGCTGCTGAGTCTGTAACTTTTTCGGCTTTTCCCTAAAAAAAAAAAAACAATTTAGATATAAATATAAACATTTATTTGTGCTTACTTACATGTTTCGTTTCCTTTGCGTTTGATATTTTTTTGTTAGCGCAAGATATTTGAGCTTAACGATAGATTTTGACATACGCTTTTGTATTACAGAGTACGGTGATGCCAGATTTGCGAAAAGAAAACAAAAGATGAGACCTACCCTTTGTGTAGGCATGCTGAGAGGTGGAGAGTAAACACCTTGGAATGGTCATCCTCAAGTGAATCTCGATTACTCTTTCAAGAGTCTTGAGAAGAAAGGATACAAGACTAATCGGTCTGTAATCCTTCGCTTCAGTGTGAGAGGTCTTCCCTCCCTTGGGGATAAAAACCACTCTACACAAGGTCCAGCTCACAGGTACATACGAAAATCTCACGCATCCCCTGTATATTGCCATCAGCCAGGGTTTAATCAGAGTCGAATTCCTCTGCAGGTCCGCCGGAATTATACCATTCATACCCGGAGATTTGTACGGGCCAAAGCTATCGACAGCCCATTTAATCCTATCGTAGTCCATTGGGATGGACATAGGACCGGGCATCGATTCGGACATAGGTCGGGACAACGGGGCTCGATGCGATTATTGTACGTAAACGGTATGTCTCAGAGGATCCCTCCACGCCGCTACAGAAGTTCCTCCAAGCATTCCTTTTCGCAGATCTTACCAAGTTTCTAAATCTATTCAATGAAGACTTGTACTCCGCCCAATTACCATGACGCTTAGCCATGTTGAACAACCGACGACAGTCTCTTCTTGCCTGCGTAATGTCAGGATCCCACCACGGTGAACGATCCCTACCCCTATGCACCATTGGCTTGCACGCCAAGGAAGTCGCTAACTGCAGTGAGTTTGGCGACCTGGGGAGGATCAGATAGAGTCCAAACCAGAGAGGAGTAATGAATTCCCCAATTCGTTCGTTTCCTATTCAACATAGCACTCGATCCTACAGACCTAAGTACCAGACTAAATTCCACATATCTATGATCAGAAAGTGAACAATCATTAGAAACCATCCAGTTTTCGATCATGTCCATGTGGTCAATGCTTACTAGCGTGACATTAAGAACTTTACACCTATTTGCAACAACAAACGTTGGCTCACGGCCCCTATTTACTATTTCTAAATTATAATTCATAATAAAGGAGAATAGTGACTAACCTCTTACATTCGTATTCGTGCTACCCCATATAGTGTGGTGTGCATTGGCATCGGCACAGATTATGACCGGAGTTCCAGTGCCTGCTGCCCTCATTACTGCATCACGGATGAGCCGATTGGATGGGTCCTGTCCGTGGTCATGCACCATATATCCCGAGACCATCCACACTTTACCGTCCCGTCTCTCGAGAGCAACGGTTGTGGTGTCTTCATCACTGTAATCAGAAAGAATGAAGATATTCAACGAAATTTTAGCTAAGACACAAGATCTTATGTTACCTGTACCTTTCGCAAACAGTAGCTTGTATCCTTTGAGATTAAGTGCTCAAACCCGATCCTTATGACTCCAGGGTTCTTGGACCATCACGAGCTCCTCCCCTCTTTCTTCCACACGGAGGAGCAGTGAAGCGGATGCTGCTTTAGAGTGCTGGAGGTTAATTTGTAGAACCTTCACCATGCTCCATATTGGCGACCACTGTGATGTTGACGTCCTCCTGGCCAGATTCCAGAAGTACGTCCTCATCAACCATATCACGCAAGTAATCAAAGAAGTCACCCACCAATCCGGAGTCAGACTGGGTTTCCTCTTTGTCACTTGAGCTTACGGCATCGTCACCGGCCATGTCTTCTTCAGGCTGCTTGGCCTCACTTACCGAAGGAGCCGGATTGCCCTTGTTATCACTTCGGTAGACACGGAGCAAGACCGTACTAAAACCATAGTAGATCTTGCCCTGCCTCTCCCTCAGTGGTTCCAAGGATTGCTGGTTTATCACCACAATCGCCGTCCTTGAGGACCCTTCAGCAGCCGACACCTTCACAACTTTCCAGTCCTGTGTGGGCAGTTGAGGGTTGCAGCACTGAATGATCTTCAAGATCTCCTCAGGTTCCGATGGTTCGGCAGGGATGGTGGCAATCGATCTAGGCCTCCGTGGTATCTCACCAACTAACACCACATCGAGCCTAGCACCTTCCCAGACCTCTCCTAGCATTTGGATGGCCCGCTTCAGAAGCAGTGCTGAGCGCTCATCTGCGCAAGCCATCAGCTTCACGTGACCCTGGAACCAGCCAGCATCATCGCATTGAGGAGGTGGCCCTGGATTCTCCCTGAGGATCGTCCAAAACACTCCCATTAATTTTTGTTTTACCAGGTCCCACTTGGTATGAGAGATGGCACCATTATCAACACCTCTGTCGATGACAGCCCGCACAAGGTGACCTTTGGCAACCTCGCTGAAGGACTTATATATCGATTTCGGTGCAATCTTGGGACGTTTCGTCCCTGGTTGCTGATTCGCGGCTGCAGTTTTCTCCGAACGTTGCCGTTTAGGCATTGTCACCTTCGCAGGGACTGAAGGAGTAGCACTTATCAGCTGTTGCTAAGATGGTTGTTGTTTTATTTCTATTAGTAAAATTATTATTTCTGTTATTGTTAAAATTGTTATTTCTGTGGAAATTGCCATTGTATTGCCTGGTGTTATTATTATTGTGCTGTTGCCTTTGAATGTGCTTTACAGAATTATTGTTTAATTTGTTCTCGTTTTCTAACTCTAGGGCAAGTTCTACCGTGTCTTGCAATGTCTTTGGACGAGCTGCAAAAATTGCCGTCTTTAAATTGTTATTAATTCCTCTTTTAAATGAATCTTGAGCAAGTTTTTAATTTAATCTGATTATAACATTTTTCTCTGCCTCTGTAGCATCACTACTCTGTTCTTCTATACCTAACTTGTTCAGAATGTCTATTGTAGTGTTGATTCTTTCCTTGAATGCGTTAACTAACATTTTCCCTTGGTAAATAGTCCTTAACTTTGCTTAAAGTTCCGGAATGGTCTTTGTACTCTTGTACTTCTGTTTTAATAATGTCTTTAATGTATTGAAATTCTCAGGTTTTGCATAAATACCTATTGCAGTTGTTACCCCTGAAGTAAATTTGGCGTGGTATACATATTGTGTAAAGTGTACACTTCATGTCACTTTTATATTTCAATTAATTTTTCACTGTGTAACACCACCACACGCCGCACACAAATAAATTTAACAATGAAATACTTTTTTTTTTATTATTATTATTCTTTTTGGGTGTCATGGGTACAATGCATGGCCTTGAAAATAAAATGCAAGCAAAGCATAAATTGTTTTTCAAGAGTTTATTGATTTCAGAAATTGTTTTAGAATTATTAATTTTAGTATTAGTTCAAATTACAACTTTTGTAAATAAAAGAAATATATAAAAGCAGAGCATTAGCGCTAGATCAAAATCATTAATTTGAGCAAGGTCTAGCAGCTAATTGCAGACAGCCCAAATAAATTATTTTCTTTTTCTTTCTTTTTTTTTGAGGAAAACTCACTGTACTCAAAAACCAGGAGGCAGGTATGCTCTGGGACCCTAACAGGTCTTTGTACAGTTAGAGTAAAGCAGAATAAATTTATATTCCAATTTTTTTTATAAACTATTATAAACGTTTTTGGCGATCCTGTCACTTCACGTATTATAAACTTTATATGGCGATCCTGCCAATAAAAATAAACTTTATATGGCGATCCTGCCAATAAAATTAAACTTTATAATTGTAAGAAATCTTGTTTTGCAGTTTCAGCAAGAGTTTTCTCAATGAGTTCTGCTGTTATCAAGAAACTTTCTAGTTCGTCATGGTTTCCAGCAAAGAGTGGGAGTGCTTTTGAAACTGTTTCTAAATTGAAAGCTGCGATTTTTATGCGATTTCCTGGCAGGATCGCCATTAATTGATAATTGATGGAAGTGTGTAAAAATGTGTAGTGTGTAAAAAAAAAAATGTTAAGTATTGTCTTAGCACTTCTGCCGCTTTTTACCGAGCATTAAAATGCACGAATTTCCGAGTAATAAAACAAGTCAATTGAGAGTTGAATTAATTCTGATTTTATTGAATAATTATAACGGCTTTGTAGGGGGTTGGGGGGTATCTGGACACTAGTCCTTAAAGGTTTTGGCTCACCTTGTGTTGGGCTAAGAAACCTTTCCTATATAACAAGGGAATTACCTTCCTGGTGGTGTGGAGGGTTTGCGGTATAAAAAAAACACTTGTTTCACTTTAGGTTTAGAGTTCAAATATTTATTTTATAGTATTAAGGTTTTAGGTTTTAACACTAGTTGTAAGTTTTAGCACTAATTATAGTTTTTAGGTTTAGCACTAGTTATTTAGGTATTTTATTTATTTATTGTAAGGTTTAAGTCTTAAGTTTTATTTATTTATTTATTGTAAACTTTTATTTCACCAACTCTTTATTAACTTTAAAATAATTTAAATCCACAGTTTTTTATTATGTTTAAGATAATAGTTTTTTAATTAGATTTAATATAAAATAGGTTTTATTATTATTATTAGGTTTAAGATGAAAGAGCACTCAAAAAAAAACCACCACCTTTTGCAACAGTTCAAACGTAAGTAAGTAAGAGTAAACACAGAGAGCAAAAAAGACAAAGAATTTTAATGTGCGTGGATGGTATGTATAAAAAATATGTAAATAAACAACACCATCCGCTATATAATTAGGGTAAACACTCCGGTGCATTTGAATGCGGGCAAAATTAATTTCTAATGTAAACAGGCTTATATACTAAAATATTCTATTAGTCAGCATTTCTCATGAACAAATTGATCAATCCAAATTCTCACGCTAAAAATACAATTTATTGAATTTAATTTTCTTTAAACACTAACAAATATTACTGTTGCGACAAATTCTGCTGACTCAACATAAATTTCTTTTATTTAAATTAAATTTAACAATTTCTGTATTTAGGGTCTTATGTTACATATAGTACAGTGATGTGCATAAGTATGCATACACTACACTTTGTTTTCTACCTTAGTAATATTTTGGACTAAATATTCTTTAATTTTTTTATGATATTGCTAAATTCTAATTTAAGGGCTGATATTTTTTTCGCCTTTCTCTTCAATTCGTGCTATCTCAAACTTTCTTGTTACGGTTTTTATTTCTTCTAACTTAAGGTTAATTGTCTTTTTAGTATATGTCCTTCTTGGACTTTTCTTTAAATTTTTCAATATATCTGTTAGTTTTTTGAGGCTCTCCTCCATTACCATAAAATCAATTATATGGTAATTTTATCTTTCATTTCTACAATTTTTCTTTCATTAACGCTTAAATTCTTCTGATCGCTTAATCTTTGCAATATTTTCTCATCATTAAATTGGTTTTAATTCAATTCTACCTGATACATCTTCTGCAGTGGGTCTACCTTCAATACCTAATGTTTTCCACCAGTCGGCTAATCATTCTATTTTTGTTCTAAAGTCCATTCTTATTTTTTCTTTAAGTGTAAAATCTATTGGATTTTATTTTTATTTTATTATTTTTCTTTTATAAATTGTTGTTTTTTTTTTATTATTTTTATAAAAAGTTAATTTTTATTATTATTACTTGTTTAATTTATACATTAGTAATAGCATTATTTGCTCAATTATTATATTTTAAGACATATCCCTTAAAATACTGATTTACCTTATATGCTACATACATATAAAACGATAAGTACTATGCCATCTTGCGCCATGGGGGTTGTAACCGTATGGGGTTGTATGCCGCTCCGGACTAGCTGGGGATAAATGTCCGCGCCGAGCACTATGTTGATTGCCGCACCGGTGAAAAACTCGGGATCAGCTAGGCGGAGGTTACTATAGCTGTCCGCAACTCGTTTATCGAGCTTCTTTTTCGGCTGATGACGGGGTAGCTCATCCGTGACCTTAGCAGTGAGGGGAAACACGTTACCTTCATCAAAACGTGACCGGAACGATACCGTGCACCATTTTTCTTTACCCGACACCTCCACTGGCAATTTGAACCTGTCGATGAGGAACCGGGCAATGCTGCTTATCGCCGCGCTCGGATTGAGGATAGCCCTTACGGAGCCCCACTCCTTGGGAAAGCGGACGCGAATAATCGCGGTTGGTACCACCGTGGTATTTCCGGCACTCGTCACAATGACAGCAGCTTGAGGTTCTTCTTTGGCGGGTTCAAGCAACCGTTTGTGGCGATGCAAAAGGGTGTGGTGTCGGTCTCCACATTGTCGGCAACGGTCCATGTTACGGCATTTTCGCATCTGATGGGAGTGAGCCAGACCATTTTCACAATAACGGTAACGTTTTACCACTTTGCATCGCTCGTGCACGTTCATACGCTTGAATTTAATACATTTGCGCAACGGGTGGTCCTTGTGACATATGCGGCAATCAAAAGTGCGCTTTCTCTTGGGTTCATTAGCTTTTTGTTCCTCAATGGGAGACATGCTGCGGCGGCGGCGGGGTGACATATTGCTGTGACAAAAAAAAAAAAGTAAAAAAAATTTCATTAGACAGAGTCATTGCTAGGATTAGGCAGTAAAACTAATTTTGAAATAGGCCGAGTTACGACGCCAGTGGCGGTACGTATGTCGGCTACTCTGACTCGTTTATCAGGGCCATGATTGACTTGATCAATACGACCTAATCGCCATTGGTTTGGGGGCAAATTATCTTGTTTCACAATAACAAGGTCGCCGGGAGCGAAATCTCGCTGGGGGTATTTCCATTTTACTCTTTTATGGAGTTCGACTAAATATTCTTCTTTCCATCTGCGAGACAAGTGTTGGTGCAGGATTTGAAGTTTTTGCCATCGGTTGACGTAACTTAGTGAGTGGCTAGATAGGTCGGGTTCTGGAGGAGATAGTAGGGGTGTCCCAATAAGAAAATTACCGGGGGTTAAAGCGCACAAATCAGCAGGGTCATTGCTAATTGGGCTTAGAGGCCTTGAATTAAGACACGCTTCGATACGGGCAAGCATAGTCGTAAATTCTTCAAAGGTAAAGCTCTGGCTATGGCATATTTTCTTGAAATGGGACTTAAAACTTTTTACTCCTGCTTCTTAGAGCCCACCCATATGGGGCGCACCGGGAGGTATAAAATGCCATTCCATAGTAGAAAAACTGTCTTGTGAAAGCACATTTTTTCGTATGAGACCTAAAAATGCTCGTGTATTCGTGTTCAATATATTCGAGGCTCCGACAAAAGCAGTGCCGTTGTCTGAGTACATAGCATGGGGGGTTCCACGTCGTGAGAAAAACCGTGCAAACGCAGCCATAAAGGCTTGTGTGGAAATCTCACCGGTAGCTTTAATGTGAATGGCTTTTGTGGCAAAACAGACGAATATAAGTACATAACCCTTTGTGACTTTGCAGCCACGGCCAGCATAAGATTTGATGTCAAAGGGTCCTGCGAAATCCACTCCGGTATCATAGAAAGGGCGAGTTAAACTTGTACGCTCTGGGGGCAATGCGGCCATGATTTGTTGGCCGAGTTGCCGTTTATGTTTTACGCACATTAAACATTTAGAAATTATTGCTTTTATCAAAGTTTTGAGCTTAGGGACATAACAATGAAGTCTCATTAGCCGATATAGCAGCGCGTTTTGCCCATGAAGCGAGTATTTATGCAAGTACGTGAGAAATAGCCTAGTAAAACGGGCGTGATAGGGCAACAAAATGGGGTAGCGCTCATCGTAACTAAGTGTCGGGGATTGCGAAAGCCTGCCGTTGATTTTCATGATACCGCTAGAGTCCAGAAAGGGGTTGAGGGTTAAAAGATGACTTTTTCGAGACAATGGCAAACTTCTAGCCAACTGATCGTACTCGTGTTCAAAATTCTGTTTCTGACTAGCGATTATTAACCGGGATTTTGCCAGATTTAGTTCCGCTGAGTTAAATACTTGGGTGTCTATGTTATCACAACGAAGTTTACGTTTCGTGAGATTGTAAAAACGAAACACATGACAAATTACGCGCAGTGCTCGAGGGAAGTCTGAAAAGTCCTTAAGAATATCTTCACTGCTAATAATTGTCGAATGCACGTGAATCGGTTTACTTTCTTCTTTAGTCGAGAAATCAACAGTCCGAGAAGGCCATTCTTCATGGGGACGTTTTAGCCACGTTGGACCATGCCACCATAAATTGTTTGATGACAATTCAGCGACTGTGAGACCACGGGTTGCCATGTCGGCGGGGTTGTCTTTTGAAGCGACGTGAGCCCACGAATCGCTACCAACTTTTTCAACAATTGAAGAAATTCGATTTTTAACGAATGTTTTCCACTTATTGGGGGGTTTTTGCAACCAAGCCAGAACGATGGTTGAATCTGTCCACAAGTAAAGCTTGTAATTATTCAAGTGGAGTTGCGACTGAATCGAATCAATCATAGCAGCCATTAATTCTGCTCCACATAGCTCTTTACGGGGTAGTGAGACGAATTTTACGGGAGCTACCATTGTTTTAGCGGCCAAGAGGTGAGTGAAGACAAACCCTTCGTTTTCCGCTCGAATGTACAGCGTAGCTGCGTATGCCTTTTCTGATGCGTCACAAAAACCGTGTAACTTAATACAATAAGAGGGATCGAAATCAACAAAACGGGGAATTTTAATGAGTTCTATTTGAAAATAGTCATCCAGGAACGTTTGCCATTCTTTCAGCGTTGACATTTGAAGATTTTGTTGCATAATCATTTTTGCCACTATGATTTTGGGGGAAAGCCAACCGGCGGGGTCAAAGAGTTTTGCGATTTCAGCTAAAACTGCTCTTTTTGTTGTCATGGACTTGTCTGGTTGGGATTTTAGTTTAAAGTAGAAGTGGTCATTTCCAGCATTCCACCTTAGTCCCAGTGTCTTAGTAACACTCGAATCAGAGAGTTTTAGAAACTCTTCACCCAATAGGTGATTTACGGGGAGATCTTTAAGTAAGACATCGTTGTTTGCAGTCCATTTTCTCAGCGAAAATCCAGCGGATTTGAGAACGGCTGTAAGTTCGTCTCGTAATTTCAGAGCAGATGATATAGTGTGCGCTCCTGCCAGCACGTCATCGACATACATATAATTCTCAAGAATATTTGACACTTGAGGGTAATTTGACGCACATTTTTTAGCTAACTCCAGTAAAGTCCTTATGGCCAGGTATGGGGCACAGTTCACGCCGAAAGTGACTGTGTTAAGCTCATAATCTTGAAGTTGTTCATTGGGGGATTCGCGGAAAATAATTCGTTGATAGGGGGTGTGAGAGGGATGTACGAGGATCTGGCGGTACATTTTCTCTATATCCGCATTGAAAACATATCTGAAAAGCCTCCAGCGCAGGACAAGTATGGTCAAATCTGCTTGTAAGATAGGACCGGGGTGAAGAAGATCATTGAGGCTTACTCCATTGGATGAAGGGCACGAAGCATTAAATACTACACGTTATTTCGTGGTAGTGCTATCGGGTTTCTATACGGCATGATGGGGCAAATAGTATGCGCCCTGATTTCCATTTATGGAAGTTACTTTGGTCATTTGACCGAGGGTGGAGCATTCAGTGATCACACGATCATATTCCATTTTTAATTGGGGATTTTTGGCCAATTTTGCTTCATTTCGTAAAAATTGGGATAGAGCTATATTTCTCGATGCACCAATATTGAGGTTTTTCGGGTGTTCCTGTATGAACGATAGGGAAACAACGTAGCGGCCTTCATTATTTCTAAATGTAGTGGATTGATATAACCTCTCGCAATATGAATCCTCCGGGGAAGATCGAGGTTTTCTCGGGATGTCTTCTAATTCCCAGAATCGTTGTATCTGATTTGACAATGCGAGTTCATTAAAAAACGAGACCACTGAAGTTTTATATGGGTTGTTGTTCACCTTACCCGTCACGATCCAGCCGAAAACTGTCTTCTGAGCCACCATACCCTGATTATTGTTCTACTGTAAGCCGTCACGAATGATTAGTGGGTAAACATCACCTCCTAGCAGCAAGTCTATTTCACAGCAGGCCTGGCGATAGGTATCAGCGAGTTGAAGGTTTGAGAAGACGTCATTGTCGAAAGCGGAGGAGGGGGAGTAAGGCAGTTGGCCCGTAAGTTTTTTAACGACGAAGGCATCTGTACGTGTTTCGAAGAATTTGTCAACAGGAGAACCAATCTTAATGTCGCATATTTGTGTGGAGGTCGCCGTCAAGGAATCATTTAACACGTGAACGTCAACGTGTAGCGGACGAGTTCTAAGACCAAGCTTCATCTGCAACTTTTTGGAGATAAAAGTTGCTTCCGACGCAGAGTCGATAAGCGCACGCACAGTGCATTTGATGTCATCATTGTAAACGTCAACAAGATCTGTGCCCAGGATGATTGAGCTTGAGGGGGATTGCACTTGTGTCGAATACGATTGCAGTTCTCGTGTTGTCGCATCTTTAGAAGTAGAGGGGTTTGTATTTAATGGTTGTGGGGGGTGATCCTCTCTAATATGGCCCGATGTGGCAGTAGAGTTTGCGTCACCAAGAGGGGGATTTTGCGGCATAGCGCGGGGTTGATTTGGTGTTGAGTTGGGCTGATAGCGATGGAGTAATGAGTGATGCTTCTTCTTACAAATGTTGCAAAGAAATTTGCTTTTGCATTGTTTATACTCGTGAGAGGTACCGAGACAATTCGTGCATCGTTTTTGCTGTTTAACAACGTTAAAACGGTTTTCAATGGACATGCTGAGAAATGAAGGACAGAGTCTTAGCGGGTGTAATTGGTGGCAGAGAGCACATTTTTCCGTATTATTCGTCACATTAGTGCTATAACTATTTAGTTTCTTATTTTCGGGTAAGTTGGGTTTTTTGAAACTATTGGATTTATTAGGGTTCGGGGTATGTGGGTTCACAAACGTTGAGCGAATATCGGCGACCGATTCCAAAGTCTGAAACCTTGACGTCAGAAAATCATCCATTTCTTTCCAAGTTGGCAAATTAGTGGTGTGGGGTAACGATTGCTCCCAGAGGCTGAGCGGACATCTGGCAGGCACGTCGAACAGATATACACAAAGATAATATCCCAATTGTTTGTGTCGATTTTCAAAAGAGACAAATTCGTTACGCAATCATTAATCGTGCGCTGTAGACGCCTAATATTAGGTCCAGTCTCTTTTAAAATTGGAGATATATTAAAGAGAGACTTTAATTGTGCGTTTACCAGCACCCTTTTGTTCTCATACCGATGCATAAGATTTTTCCATGCCATATCGTAACCGTCATTCGTAATTGGGCAAGTTTTTAGGAGTTCTCGTGCTTCGCCCTGCGCCTTTTTCAATAAGTAGCACATTTTCTCGACGGGTGAGAGGCGCTTGTTGTTTCCGTATAGGGCCGTGAACATATCACGGAATGTTGGCCATGATTTATAATCACCATCAAAAATTTCAGTGTCGCAGGGCGGTACAGAGATATGGGGAGTGTGATCGGGGTATGATTCTAAAAACGAGGCATTTGCCTCTGCTTTCTTGGACAGGTTACAAATGAGTTCGTTTACACTTGAGAGAAGTTTGGTGTAAACGTCAAATGTGGAGAAGTAGCGTGACGAAACGGTTTCATGGGAGATCTCTTCTTTTATCTTATCATATTTGTCCAATACGGTATCGTAGGCCGATCTGAAATCAGTCCATAACCGTACGATTTCCTCCTTTTGAATTTCCAAAACATGGACGGAATAATCGTGAGTTGCTCGGCTGTCGAGATAGGTTTGAAATTCGACAAGGCGATCGGAAGCACAGATCAGCGACTTAACGAGGGACATTTTTGTCGAGGTATAATAATTTTCAAAGGTATAAGACCGAAGCAAGTATTAAATTGGCGCAATAACGTGGGGGTATAAATGGGGGTTAATAGATTTAATTTAAAGAAACTTTAAATTAACCGAGTATATATTTTTCCGATTCTCAAAAAAAATATTTTGTAAAATTCTTTTATATTTTTTTTTAACACTTTTCAGACCAGCCTCGTATATTAATGCCAAGTGGTTGATATGTGTAAGATAGGGGTTTATTATATTTTTTTCGGATTTCAAAAATATTAAAAAAAAAAATTTAATGACTTTCAAGTTCAGCCACGTATGCGGTATAAACGTATATAGAGCTAATATTCTCGCACACAAAATATAAAAAAGTTCAAAACAAATTTCCAAATTTTATCACGTATCGGGTGGGGAGTGCGTAGGGGGTTTTTATTTTCCGAATAGAAAAGATATATATGTATAATAAGTTTAGAGAAACGTTTACAGTGAGCCTCGTATATAAGTAGAGTGTATAGGGGGTTAATATTTTCCAAATAGAATAAATATATAATAAGTTGAAAGAAACTTCTATATTTCTTTGAGCCTCGTATATACGTAACGTGGGGTTTAATATACTTTTAATTAGTAAAATGTATTAAAAAACATAAAAATAGGGAGTTTGTATTCTTTCGGTTATAAACAATATCAACCGAAAACTTTTAAGACGGCCCACGTATATTAATGCTGTTTAGTTATTTGCAATAAGTAACAAACAAACTGGGAATACATACATACAAACATACATACATTTATTTATTTATATTTTGTTTGCATAAAAAGAAAACACTAACAATTTAATGTAAAATAAAACCAAAACAAGAGAGAATGATCATGTTAATATGCATATGATTATCCACTAAAGAAAAAATAACAATAAAAACTTGAAAAATTAGCACAATTTTTAAGTGGATATCGTTGTTATTAAGGCACTTTTGTGTTGTGGAACGTGTCTTAATAACGGGACAAAACCGTTTGAAGATTATTTGTTGGTATGTTAGAATGTTTGTAGATATGTTGATCTGTATGTATGTATGTATTTAAGATGCACTGAAGAAAATGTGTACATACATAAGTGCATATAAAAATCAAAAATCGTGAGAGGGGGTTGATTATTAAGGTTTATAATAATTTGATGAAACTTATGTTAGCAATTCTTTACGATAATGTTTACAATATATTGCTTGACTTACATTTGTTTGGGTGTGCTTACTGCGGTAATTCGACAATAGATGAGGGGGTTTGTGGCCAAAATCCTTTTGGAGTTTAAAGTTTCGGGTGGATAAAGATCCGGTTCGAAGGACCAAAATGTAGGGGGTTGGGGGGTATCTGGACACTAGTCCTTAAAGGTTTTGGCTCACCTTGTGTTGGGCTAAGAAACCTTTCCTTTATAACAAGGAAATTACCTTCCTGGTGGTGTGGAGGGTTTGCGGTATAAAAAAAACACTTGTTTCACTTTAGGTTTAGAGTTCAAATATTTATTTTATAGTATTAAGGTTTTAGGTTTTAACACTAGTTGTAAGTTTTAGCACTAATTATAGTTTTTAGGTTTAGCACTAGTTATTTAGGTATTTTATTTATTTATTGTAAGGTTTAAGTCTTAAGTTTTATTTATTTATTTATTGTAAACTTTTATTTCACCAACTCTTTATTAACTTTAAAATAATTTAAATCCACAGTCTTTTATTATGTTTAAGATAATAGTTTTTTAATTAGATTTAATATAAAATAGGTTTTATTATTATTAGGTTTAAGATGAAAGAGCACTCAAAAAAAAACCACCACCTTTTGCAACAGTTCAAACGTAAGTAAGTAAGAGTAAACACAGAGAGCAAAAAAGACAAAGAATTTTAATGTGCGTGGATGGTATGTATAAAAAATATGTAAATAAACAACACCATCCGCTATATAATTAGGGTAAACACTCTTATATACTAAAACTTATATACTAAAATATTCTATTAGTCAGCATTTCTCATGAACAAATTGATCAATCCAAATTCTCACGCTAAAAATACAATTTATTGAATTTAATTTTCTTTAAACATTAACAAATATTACTGTTGCGACAAATTCTGCTGACTCAACATTAATTTCTTTTATTTAAATTAAATTTAACAATTTCTGTATTTAGGGTCTTATGTTACATATAGTACAGTGATGTGCATAAGTATGCATACACTACACTTTGTTTTCTACCTTAGTAATATTTTGGACTAAATATTCTTTAATTTTTTTATGATATTGCTAAATTCTAATTTAAGGGCTGATATTTTTTTTCGCCTTTCTCTTCAATTCGTGCTATCTCAAACTTTCTTGTTATGGTTTTTATTTCTTCTAACTTAAGGTTAATTGTCTTTTCAGTATATGTCCTTCTTGGACTTTTCTTTAAATTTTTCAATATATCTGTTAGTTTTTTGAGGCTCTCCTCCATTACCATAAAATCAGTTATATGGTAATTTTATCTTTCATTTCTACAATTTTTCTTTCATTAACGCTTAAATTCTTCTGATCGCTTAATCTTTGCAATATTTTCTCATCATTAAATTGGTTTTAATTCAATTCTACCTGATACATCTTCTGCAGTGGGTCTACCTTCAACACCTAATGTTTTCCACCATTCGGCTAATCATTCTATTTTTGTTCTAAAGTCCATTCTTTTTTTTTCTTTAAGTGTAAAATCTATTGGATTTTATTTTTATTTTATTATTTTTCTTTTATAAATTGTTCTTTTTTTTTATTATTTTTATAAAAAGTAAATTTTTATTATTATTACTTGTTTAATTTATACATTAGTAATAGCATTATTTGCTCAATTATTATATTTTAAGACATATCCCTTAAAATACTGATTTACCTTATATGCTACATACATATAAAACGATAAGTACAATGCCTACTGTAATTATATATTCTGGAAACATCAGTTTGTTACTATTTTCTAATATCCCATTATTGACTATGGTTTCTTGTATTTCCACTTTGCTTTGTGGTTTACCCATTATTTCTAAAATTTGTACCCATAAATTTATGTCCATTCGAATTTTTATTAATATTACAAAAAATATATTATTATTTATTTTTTTTTTGTTTTTTTTTTTTTTTTTTAACTTACATAATTGTTTTCTCCTTCTGAAGTGTCTTGAGTTGCGACCTTATTTATTTCTGTCTTATTTTTTCTGTTGCTATGTTAAGTTCTCTGTATAAAATCGCTAACTTTTTCCTTTGTTGATATTTCTTGCCAGCCCTCTTCTTCTTTTTCTTTTGGATGGACTTCTGTACTGGCTTCTTTATTTGCCTTTTTCTATAGTCCTCTAATGTAATGGCCTTTGGACCTGCTTTGACTGGGAGTGGTATATATTTAGGTACTGCATGTGTTACTGCCTCTGGTTTGTACTCCTCTTCGTTCTTTAGGTAAGCCTCCCAACGTGTAACTACTTCTTCCACCTCCGAGGCCATCTAGTGACTTCTTAAAATTTTTCAGGATTTTCAACAAGGATTTATTTATTTTTATATGATTTTTAATTTGGTTGGTCCGAGTGCAGGCTCGCCATGTAGTGGTTCACGGCTATTGCCATGTAGAGGGTTTTAAGGGTGTATAAGTGTATATTTGAACCTATAGCCCTTGGTTATTGTTACTAGCTGTCAGGGTGTCAGCTGATTAAAAAGGCGTTCAAAGGAACTGCCGAAAGATTTTGAGGCTTGTAATTAAGAACACAAGGCAAGGTGTTGGAGATTTCAATTAGTGATTTTAAGTCTTCTTTTATTTACAAAATATATGGTTTATATATGAATAATAAAACTTAAATCTAGCCCTTCTTACTTATTCTACTTATATACAAAATTCTGTTTGTCTTTGTCTGTCATATGGAGATATCAATAAATTTTAATAATTTACTCCTTCATAACTATTCTTGCCAATCAGAATGTTGGAGATTGGAATGCACTTAATTCTCACTCAATGTAGTGTCATTCACTAACATTCGGATTGTCGTCATTTGTCTATACCGTTAGTCTATCTTTTGAAATACCCTACTTTGTTTTGATTGGTATATGTGGATATCAGAGTGGTCTAAGGGTAAGGGTATGCGGTGGCAACTTATGAGGTACACTACACACACAAACATGCATGATCACAAATTGCACTCATGCACATTTGTAATTTATGTGTATATTAAACTTTATGTGCACACTACAGTTTATGTGCACTCTACAATAGTTGAATAAGTAGAAATTTATTTTGATGTCAAGAATAACGTTCTTTATTTAAATATAAATTTATAAAATTTCTTTTTAAGCTCACATTTGCCTCTAGTAGTTTCGTTTTCTCCTTAAATTATTTTTGTTTTATATCCATCTCTTAATCTAGTACGATAGATATTCTTCCTTATTAATAAGTAGTAATCGATAAAAAAATAAATATGTTTTACAAATTATAGCATAAGATATATTTTTTATTGTTTTTATTATCAATCCGACTATCAATGAGGCGAATTTTTACTTATTTATTTTGATGAATCTTATGTTATGCTTAAGTTTTGAATTTTTTCTCTATTATTCGTTATCAATATATAGTACAAATATAAAGGGTGATTTATTGTGAGGTTTGATTTTCAATATGCTTTTTTATAGATGACGCTTGACTCACATTAGACTGCTTTGTCATTTTTGTTCAGTATCGTTTCGCAAGTCAAGACTTTAAGCCAGGCGACTTAAATTTGCGTCTTATTTTCAGTGAATGTACTCTGGAAAAACTAAATGAAAACCCGGTGTTTTATCGTGAAATTTTTTTCAGGAATGAAGCACATTTTTGGCTCAATGGATACGTTAGTAAACAAAAATGCCGTATTTAGGCTTATGAGCAATCCGAAGAGTACTAAAGCAACCATTACATTCATTAAAAACAACCGTATGGTTTGGCTTATGGGCTGTTAGAATCATTGGTCCATATTTCTTCATATATTAGGAAAATCAGAATGTTATCGTCAATGGTAACCCTTATCGCACCATGTTAACGGACTATGTGCTTCCTGAAATTTAAGCGCATGACCTCGGTGAGCTTTGGCTTCAAAAAGACAGCGCTACGAGCCATACAGCGCGTGAAACAATGACCTTGTTGAGAAATCATTTTGGTGAGCCCTTAACTTCACTTTTTGCTACGGTAGATTGGCCACCTCAACGTGCGATATCACACCTTTGGACAATTTTCTCTGAGAATTTTAAACGCTGCATATCTTGTGTAGAAAGCAACAACAAAGTTATTATATTCCCAGTGGACTTTTTATCACATACATCTTCGGTCTGAGACAAACGACAATGTAAGTGCGACCCATCCAAAGTCTGTATTCAATTACTACTTACAATTACACAGAGATGGCCTAGGCTATCAGATTGATCCTTTTTTTTTTTTTTTTTTTTTTTATTATTCCTACAAAAACAACGGTACTACATACATTGTAATTGAAGGTTGGATGGGTCCAATGATTGTGGTGATTCAGAGGGTACTAAGATTTGTCTCGATGTAATCAGTCCTTTGTAGCAGACATTGTATAAGTATTAGATGGGTCCGAATAAGATAAATCATCGGATGGGTTTAATCTATTTGAATAAAGTAGAAATCCATGTTTTTTTAAACGATTTTATATTTGTGTTGGTTAATTAACTTAAAAATAATATATGTATGTAATTAATTCATTTTTTATATTTTTAATACTTAAAATAGGTATTCATATTTTTCAACAAATTTTTATTTATTTTGTTTAATAACAATTACACGGTTTATTCACTTGCACTCTTGAACGCACTTTACACTTTGAACTTTTACTTTAAAATTTTCAAAGAACAAATTGAAAAAATAACGGAACAAAAAGAGAGAAAACAAGCAAAATACACAATTGAAAATGTACAAAAAAATATGATACATTACTAAGCCATCCAAATGAGATGCAAGTGCGATGGCTACATTTTATTCGCGTTTGTTTTGTTTTTGATTCTTATTTACATTTTATTTAACAACGGGATATCAATAAGACTAATCTGATTTGGATGCTAGTTGTATGCGATTAACGAACTTGTTTTTTATTTTTCCTATTGACATTATTGTAAACAATCGGATGTGTTTCAATTTGTAATAACTTTTTGACCGCTGGGTTACATCCTCCAATAAAATTATTTTTTTATGAATTTATATAGCGACTAGTCATTTCACAAAATACTTCATTTTGAAAATCGGCATTTTTCGGGTACCTTGGGATCACCGCCAATTGGACTTCAAAATTATAAAAGTTTATCAGTGCAATTATGAATAAAAATTCCCCTGAAGTTTTTTGCTTTTCTCAATTTTTACAATAGAATTTAAAAAGGAAATGGTAGAAGGGAGAAAACTCACGCGGTATTTTGCTTCATAATAGGGCTGTAATTCCTTTTGTGCTGTAACTTTTTGACATCGGTTCTAAAAAAAATTTAACTTTAAGGTGCAAAACAGAGTACAAATTCGTACTTTTGGTACTTCTTGTAAACACGTTTTTACCTAATAAGTCCTATATTAAAAAATTTTTGTTTATACGAATTTTTATAACTGCGGTGGCTGGCATGTCAGAAAAAAAGTACACTTTAAAAGTCAGACTTTCGGTGGAAAGGACATTTTTTGTACTTCTTAGCAACCCTACTAAGACTACAGAAAAGTTAAATTATGCTTAAACTATAACCACGGACATAAATTTTAAGTTTTATCTTAAAGGGACAGAACAGAGTAAAAATCCACACACTTTTACTTTTTAAATAATTTTTTCAAAATAACTCTGCTCAAACTTGTAACCTATGTTCTTTAACATAAGCAAGGACCGGAAATTACAACCGGAAAGCGCAAAATTTAATATTTTTAAAATAAACAAATTGATGTTATGATGGTTTCTGAAACTCATCTGACCTCAAGAAACACGTTTAAAATCAATGGTTATATATTATATGATACCAAGGACCCTCGAGGTAGAGCTTGTGGAGGTTCTGCTATTTTGATAAAAAATCGACTAAAACACTACTTAATGTGTGATCATCGTGAAGATTATCTCCAAGCAACGAGCATTTGCGTTGAGGAATTATCTCGAAACCTAGTAATTTCATCATTATACTCCCCACCTAGATTTTCAATATCAGAAAGCCAATATAATAAATATTTCAAATCATTAGGACCCTGCTTCCTGGCTGCTGGCGATTATAACGCTAAACACACTTTCTGGGGGTCAAGACTTATTACACCTAAGGGTCGTGTTTTGTTTAACACAATTTGTAAAATGGACCTAAATGTGGTCGCGAGCGGACAACCAACATATTGGCCTGCTGATCAGCAAAAAGTGCCAGATGTCATAGATTTTGGCGTGGTTCATAACATCCCCATAGACACCATTCATGTGAAAGCGTCCCTAGAATTATCTTCCGATCACCACCTTCAATTGTTACTATAATGAATCAAAATAGAATCGTATCTCCGTCTGGTTACTTATCGACATCAGCCTCACAAATAAATTGGTTAAAATATAAAAAATATATTAGTGCCCATTGCACAGAAAATATTCCGCTTAGCACACCGGAGAACGTGGATCTCGCTATTGTTAATTTTGACAGTTATCTCAAACTAGCTGTTCAACATTCCAGCAAAACCCTCAAAAAAACCAAAAGCAAAATCATATATTCTACAGATGTCGAGCGTCTATTGACTGAAAAAAGGAGAGTTCGAAGAGAGTGGCAATTGCACAGATCCCCCCCAACTTAAGACTTTATTAAAAGAGTGCACAAAAAGGCTGAGAAAGTTACTGCAGTCTCAGAAAACGGCTTCCCTGGAAAAATATCTTAAGGGACTGGATGCAACTCCACAATCAGACTACTCATTATGGCGTGCAGCTAGAAGCCTCAATAGACCAGTTATCTCTAAGCCACCATTGAGAAACTTGAATGGAAGTTGGGCAAGAAATGATATTGAAAAAGGAAATTTGTTTGCTAATCATCTGAAAAATGGATTTACCCATAATATATTTCACGATATAGCAGTCGAGTTACCGCCTGTAAATGTTAGAGCAGCTATTCCCCTAAGATTCGAGTTTAAAGAAATCGAAAAGGCTATTCGGGATTTAAACACCAAGAAGGCACCCGATATTGATAAGATCAGTAATAAAATACTTTTGGAGCTACCAAGTATAGCGAAGAAAATTATTCTTTTTATTTTTAATTTTATTTTACGCCTTCAATACTACCCTCAGGAATGGAAGGTTTGCTTAGTGACCATGATACCAAAGCCTGGAAAGGATCACACAAAAGTTGAGTCCTACAGGCCTATTAGCTTATTACCTAATATTTCAAAGCTATTTGAGAAACTAATAGTGTTAAAATTAACGCCGATTTTTAATGAAAATAGATGTATTCCTAATCATCAATTCGGGCTTAGAAGAAAGCACAGAACAATTGAACAAACTCATCGAAAAGTAAATGTCATAAGAAAAGCCTTTGAACAAAAAAAATATTGCTCAGCACTCTTCATCGATGTGTCTCAAGCTTTTGATAAAGTCTGGCATGAAGGTTTACTACTGAAATTGCAGCAAAACTTACCAGCAAACATACACAAGCTGTTAGAAAGCTACTTAGTCGGTCGTCAATTTATTATAAAAGAAGGCGATGTTTTAAGTTCTCCTCAGCCAGTTAACGCTGGAGTCCCACAAGGCAGCATCCTGAGCCCTCTATTATACTTAATTTATACTTCGGACATGCCAACAAACAGCTACACACAAACCTCAACATTTGCTTTCTTAAGCGTACATGAAAACTGTCAAGAAGCATCTCGTTACTTACAGGATCACATATTTGAACTGGAAAGGTGGTTAAAACAATGGAGGATAAAGATCAATGGGCAAAAATGCGCACATATAACACTCACATTGCGTCGGGAAACATGCCCCCCTATTAAAATTAATAATCAAATAATACCCCAACACTCGCATGTAAAATATCTCGGTATACATCTAGATCGGCGTTTAACGTGGAAATGGCACATAGAAGCAAAATTAACTCAAATTAATTGGCTCATTGGAAGAAATTCTGTTCTTAGTCTCGATTGCAAACTTCTACTTTACAACTCTATCTTAAAGCCAATTTGGTGCTACTATATTCAGTTATGGGGCACTGCCTCTGCTTCTAATATCGAAAAAATGCAAAGGCGCCAAAATAAACTTCTTCGAATAATCACAGCCGCTCCCTGGTATGTCAAAAACTCAAATATCCACAAGGATCTCAATGTGCCATTGGTAAAAACTATGATAACGAAATATGCAGTAAAATATTTAAAAAGGCTGGAGCTGCACCCAAATCTATTAGCTAGAAATATTTTAAATTATGGCGGCCACAATCGCTTAAGAAGAAAAGACACTGCAGCACTCACCCAATCAGATGAGCGATAAACACCTACATATGTGAACAGAAACCGTGATGACTAAATCTTTTTTGTCTGGCACTGGCAGGACATAAAGTAAATATTAGATAAGATTTGATTAATTATTGTTAGTTCATATTTAATATATGAAGATTCAATAAATAAATACTGAAAAAAAAAAAAAATTTTTAAAATATAAAATTTTTGTATGTAAAAAAAAATATTTTCTTCTGTATTAAAATAGAAACGAAATAAGAAAGAAAATCATTTCTTTGAGAACAAAATGTTTACTTAGGTTAAAAAAAAGCAAAAGCTTTTTTTGTAACAAACAAGTAAGAGTGCTATATCTGTGGTTTTCACGAATAATCGCGTAAGTTATAAAACCAAACTTTTCAGGAGAGCAAAAGCAATTATTTTTTTCAATTGCGGCTTCTGTAGATGCTTTTTTAAACTTTTTTCTTTACTATCCTCTTAACAGTGACTTTCTACGTATTATACATAGTTTTCATGAAAAAATCCTCACAGGATCACAATCTGTAAAAGGATTAAAAATGCATATGTTTGATTGACTCATTAAGTGTGTGCAATATAACATCATATCTCCACATAAGTTCTTTTTTGTGAAAATAAATGTTATAAATGTATTTTAACGGCTTTAGTTGTTATTAATAGAAAGATTTTCAAAAAATACTTTCATATTTTTTGCACGAATAACAACATAACATCACATATGCATTTTATTTGGAAACATATTCAGCAATTTTACAATTTTTGGCGATGTATGTCGACATAAATCGTTATAATAGCAAAATATTTTATTAAACAGTTAACTTAAGTTGTTTTTAGCAGAAAAAAATTAATAATACAACATTATATTCTAAAAAGCTTAATACTTATAAAAACCTAATGCAAAATGAAGCACTTTGACATCATTATCTCAATTTCGGTAAAAACCGACTTACGCGATTATTCATGAAAACCACAGATAGTCGGCTATGCCGAATCTTAAATACCCTTCACCATGGTGTTTAAATATATATTATTATTGTTTAAATATATATATATATATATATATATTATACAAATATGTAAATATACATATATTTAAACAAGCTTACTGTCAGGCCCACAATGTCGACAAGAACATTTCTTTCGCATATTTATATTAAAAACAATTATAAAATACTGAAATTTGGTTTTCTTTTCAATATTAATATTCGAAAGAAATGTTCTTGTCGACATTGTGGGCCAGGCAGTTAATTATAAAAAAGGGTATACTAAAATAATAAAAAAAAATCTTTTTTAAGGGTTTTAGCATTTTGGTCATATAAAGTTAAAAAAAAACCTACTAAATTTTTCTTAAATAAAATAAAAAAAAAATGAAGAGATTCGAACCCGCAAACTCACAGAAAATTATTTGGAACAAATATGCTAGCCCATTCAGCCACTGAGACACATAAAATATCATCATTAAATAAGGCATATAACTACATTCATTTTTTAAAAAAGATTTTTTTGTATAAGAGCTGAAGAAGTTAAATTAAAGACGAGAAGTTCAACCCACAAGCATAGCTGCCAGATAAAATGTGTTAAAAATTGTGAAACTTTGCGGAAAAAATCGTCAAAGTCGTCAAGTTGACTCGAATCGTGACAAAAATCGTCATTTTATGTTTACACTAACTTGTGTTAATTTTTGTAAATTTCAAGTTATTTTTAGCTTGACTTTATTTTATTTATCTCTTTTTTTCACAAAATCTCTAAAAATTATAGTTATTCTCCCTCCCCTAACGATCTATACAAGTTTTACATTTTTTTACAGGCCAACTTGTTATGAATTAAAGGGGGACCCGAAATGAACTCGTAGTTACTATTGTTAAACCCTGTTGCGCTCACTTGTAGTCCAGTATACTTACTTATTACCCTCATGCTTGCTTTTGTCCTCCCAAATTAGTTTCGCGGATGTTATGTCAACTCTGCTCCCTCCCACTTGAAGTCCATTCAGACTCCACCTTGAAGATCTGTAATAATATTTTGCTTTTCGAATCGTCCCTAAACTCCTCCGTTTACCTTACCTTCCCATTGATCACCCACTAGTGAGCTTACTAGTGAGCACAGATTCTTTTAAAATTTCATTATAAATTCCACTGCTTTATTTTGCTCAATGTTGTTTCCTTATCTCTAAAATATAATTTTCTTTTCTTATTAAATAATAAATTCTAAAGTTAAGGTATCTAGTACCCAAAGTCGGTCCAAAAATGTCAACTTGGACCTTCAATTACTCCTGTACGTTCGGAGCGCAATGCCACGAGTTAAGGTATGTTCAAACCCGACAAATATTTGACAACAGCCAAAAATCGTGACTAGCAAACTGATCAAACTAAACCTTTCTTTTTAGCCACTTCTTTTGCTTTGCTTGACTTTATTGGTAAGAAGATAATTGGATAATGTGATCTGGAAAGTTTAAAAGAATGTTTGTTTGGTCACACGAAACGCTTTATAAAAGCAAACATTTTTTAAAACCACGGGGTTACGTGTATGACGTCAAATATTTAAGAGGTGTGAACATAGCTTTAACCAATATTCATATACATTCATATACATATATACTTATAAACCTATACCTACACACGTATGTATACACGCACACATATATACGGGTTGAATAGAAATACGTATTTTCAAAAATTAAACTTATTATCCAAATAACCTTTTTTTATTATTTCAAAGGCGTATCAAACCGCCCTTTTTAGATTTGTCTCTAAAACCTTTCTCCTCCCTCCTTCCTCAAAATGCATTCTATTAAAAACAATTAAAGTAAAACTGGTGAAACATCGTCAAAAACCAATGCCGTGCAAACGATCCACTTAGAGTTTATATGATATCGTAAGGTGTTTCGTACTTGAAATACCGCAAAAATACCTCTTATTTTAATGTTTCGAGGAATCTCTAAAATGCATTTTGACAAAAGCAAAACACGAAAATATGGAAAAAACGAAACTAAAACTAGCTTTTTTCGAAACCTGTGCTTTTTTTTATTATTTTAAATACATTTCCCTTCATTAATTCTCAACCCCGTATACATACATACGAGTATGTATGAATATAAAAAGAACGTGTTTAATATTTGCTGCTATGATAAGATAAAACTTTTAAACAAAGGCCCCCTAAGAAGATCTATATGCCTGAGCTCAACCCTATGCTCCTCGGACACCTGAACTAGGAACTATTTTAAAGCGTATGATTTAATTAGTTTTCCCTATTATGCACGACCAGAGTTCAAAAAATACCCGTGTATAATAATATAGATGTACATATATGGGGGATTTCATGTCAAGTGACCCAACTTTTGAAATCGATGTCTTCTGATTTGACCAAGGTTAGTCCTATTGTATAGTAGTTTAGACACAAATTTTCAACAAGATCGGTCAAGTTTCTTAGTTAGAGGGGATCAAAATTTCACATTTTGGCCAAACAGGTGTTCTTTCTCATCCATGTAACTTTTTATCTGTTGGTTTTAGCAAAATTTGTTCCAAACAAATTAGATAGCTATTTCTTCAAGCTTTGGGAAAAAATTGTTTTTGTTTTTTTTTTTAAATTTAAAACTTATTTTTTATTATTTTTGAAGCAGGTATTTTTTTTTTTTTTTTTGTTTTTTTGATCAAAAGAAAGCTTAGGTCTTTTCTTTTAAGTTTGTTTTGTTCGCTATTTGGGCCGCCAGTGGGGGCTTTGTATAAAAAAAAATAATTTCTAAGTCAAGACGAGGATTTTTAAATTTTTAGCATATGCACTATTTTGAATTTTTTCCTATTTGTGTGTAAGTGTTTCTAAAATCTTAAAAATAAAACTTATGCTGAGAAACTAGACAAATTAACCCCTCCGACGGTATATAACATACCTAACTAGCATTGCATACCCTCGATACTGTAATACCCACAATATGTTAATCCCAGGAATAAAATCACTATTTTCCATAGAGATGCTGACAAATTAAATTTTTTTATTTATGTGTAATAATAATTAAATTAATATAAAATAATAATAATAAAATCAAAAAGATAAATAATCTAAAAAATGTAATCTTAATCACATAAGATCCTTTAATAAATTTTATTTGTTTTTCTTAAATTTTTAAAATTTTTTTTTTTTTTTAATTCAAAACAATTTTTGTATTTTTTTAAGGGGGTACTTTTTTTTTTTTTGCTCAAAAGAGAGCTTAAATCTTTTCCTTACATGTAGTTCTGGTCGCTTTTTGGGCCGCGAGTGGGCTATGTATAACTTAAGTCTTCCATCGACAAGCGGTATAAAAGCATGGTATTGAGCGGTGCCATGGATGGTTTACACGGCATCGAATGTGCTCTTCAGTATTTTTAATGTTTCCTCATGATCCTCTGCTACTAAAAACAGTTTTAGTTTATTTACAATAATTCTTTGCCAATGGAAAAAAGCAGTCGCATCTAAGAACGGATTGCAGGGTGTCGAGGGCCTTATGGCCCGGATTGGACACAAGTGCAACCAGGGTTCTATTAGGACTGGATAGGAGTAGTCTTAGGACCCTTAAAGGGTTCCTGACGGGGCATTGTTCTGTTAGGGCTTTTATGGGTAAATGGGACATTGCGATACCGGACTTATGCAGGTTGTGCGGGGATGCCGAGGAGCCAGAGACGGTTGAGCACGTACTGTGCCACTGTCCTAGGATGCACGGTCCCAGGCAGAAATGGCTAGGGGCTAGATTTCACGACGAACTGGGGTGTATCGCTGGATGTAACCCAACCGATCTACTAGGGTTTGTCAGGGAAATAGGACGGCTGTTTCTGTTGGGGGACCATAGGGGGAATATGTCCTACGTGGTATTTCTATTTTCTACTTTTCTTCTTTACTTCTCTTTTTCCTCTTTTCTCCTTTACTGAAGGGATTCACAATGGACCTCATTGGTCTCCGAGTGGATATGCGCCCTTGGGCGCATAACCCTTCTTAACCTAACATAACCTAAGCTGCGATCTTGATGAGAGCACTGTAGGCTATACTTCGCTTCATTTCTTTTGAGGTTTGCACTAATACCATCACATGCTCCTTTACCATGAGCAGTAGGATGAAAATGCCACTCAGCTGGCATTCCAAAATCTTTTTCATGATCTATCAGATTTGCGAAGCTACTTTTGTTTTTAAAATGTTTACGAGCTCCGTCAAAACTTTATCTACTGTAAATTTAGATCTTAGATAATTTAGTATTATCTTCTGGTATTCGTCGGATATTGCTGCCATACTTTTGTGGTCCAGTTTTTCATATTTCATGTAGTAAATAACTACTGTAAATATAGTTGCTTGGTCGTTATTGAAGTGGAATGATTGTATGGCATCCTGAAGAACATATTGTTACGAAAGTAACTTAAGTTAAGGTTATGTTAGAGTGGCCGGTCGCAAAGACCCCACATAGACCAAATAGGTCCCTAGCGTTACCACGTTGTACGATAAGCCGCAAAAGAACGTTAGAAATAAGAGAGGTCATTCCGATGTGATGGAACTCAGAGTACCCCACACTCTCTTGACGAAAGCCAGGAGTCTCATTAACCCAATTCCAGAGGTTTCCCCGAGATTTTGGAAGTAATGATCTCCCAGAAAGTTCGCCCTGGAGCGCACGAGTGCCGGACAGTAGCAGAGGATCATAGGATCCCCACATTACCTTGGAAACCCTGTACGTTTCGGTGTTTTTCCAAACTACCTCTGATCTCCTCCGTATAGCAGAGTCCGTATCTCTCCTAATATTCCGAATTGGAGCCGGGATGGCCATCACCCTATCGTATGGGAACTGGACCCCCCGTTTCGCCAATTCGTCCGCCTCCTCGTTGCCCTCTATGCCCTGGTGCCCGCGAACCCAGTAGATGTGCACCCTCCTATTGGTACAGAGTCTATCTATCGAGTCCCTACACTCCTGGACGATAAAAGAGTATGAAAATTTGGCGGATATCGCCCTGATCGCCGCCTGACTATCGATGAAAAAGTTTATGTGTGAGTTCCTAGTACTGGAGCTACGTGCCAAATCAGCAGCCATCTTGGCCGCAAATATCTCCGCCTGGAAAATGCTGCAGTAATCGGGGAGCTTATACGACTCCCGAATACCAAGTTCCCGGCAGTAGACTGCAGCTCCAACTCCGCCTTCCATTTTGGATCCATCAGTATAGAAACTGAAGGTCCTGTGGCAAGATCGGAGCCCTGCCAACCAGCCGTCCTCCTCCAGGGTAACTCGCGGTTTCCTTCCAAGTGACAGCATCGGAATGGTGTAGTCACTGATACAATCTATTCCCCTTTATAATACTGCCGTGACCATAAGGTCTGTATACAAATTGTCCCGTCGCCTTTAAGCGGATCGCAGACTTCCTCGCAGTTCCTTCTGCCACTAGAGGAATCGGCTGCAAGTCCAGGATTATATCCAGTGCCGCAGTCGGCGTACTACGCAAAGCACCGGTGATGCTGAGTTCGGCGAGTCTCTGCACGCCCATTAGCATTTTCCGATGCAATATCTTCCCCAAGGCCGTCCACCACACAAGTATCCCGTAGAGTAAGATTGGTCTTGCAACCGCCGTGTAGACCCAATGTGTAAGAGCAGGGGTTAGACCCCACGTTTTGCCCAGCATTTTCTTACATGCGTAGAGCGCATTCGTTGCCTTTTTCACCCTTTCTTCCACATTCAATCTCCACGATAGTTTGCTATCCAGTATTACTCCCAGGTACTTTGTGTGGTGCTTAAGTTCCAGGCTAGTACCCCCTAGTTTAGGCTTCCTCCATGGGCCAATTTTGTACCTATTCGTAAATGGTATTAGGTCCGTCTTCTCGGGATTGACTCCTAGTCCTACTCCGGCCGCCCACTGGCTGACCAACGCCAGTGTAGCCTCCATTACTGAACTAATAGTATTCAGATCCTTGCCAGCAACTATTACCGCCACGTCATCTGCGTATGCAGTTATCTTTGCTGCCCCGTCCTGAAGTCCATTGAGAAGTTCGTTGACGACAAGCGTCCAAAGCATTGGTGAGAGCACCCCTCCCTGGGGAGTTCCCCGGTGTGCTCTCCTCGTTATCCTGGCGTTACCCCACGCCGCAGATATAGTTCTGCACCTTAGCAGGTTACCGATCCAGTTTTTAGCGTGTGGGTGTGCCCCCGTACGCGACAAGCTAGCCAAAATTGCCTCTGTGGACACATTATTGAAAGCTCCCGCGATGTCCAGGAACACGCCCATAGCGAAGTCCTTGTATTCCAGGGTCTTCTCAATCAGTGAGACAACTGAATGGAGTGCCGTCTCGTGTAAGCGTGCTGATTTACAGAGAGAATAGTCGGCCCCATGTTACCCTTGACATGATAGTCCAAAATTCTCTCCAACGTTTTCAACAGGAATGATGTGAGACTAATAGGTCTTAAATCTTTCGGGTACATGTGATTGCTCTTACCCGATTTCGATAGAAATACAATCTTAGATATCCTCCAAGATTTCGCACATAGTTTATCCTCAGACAAATCTTAAAGATTTTTTGCCAGCCATGGTATTATCCGTTGTCTACCCCGCTGTAGTTGCACCGGGATGATTCCGTCAAGACCAGGCGACTTGTATGGCTGGAACGAGTCAATGGCCCATTCCACCCCCTCGTAAGAGATAATGTCGTTATCACCATTTGATATAAAGGAAATTTCATCCGTTGGTAGAGGAACCTCAGAACAGCCCGGAAAGTCTGTATCAACGAGTACATCCATCGTCTCCATGCTGCTCTTTGTCCATTCTCCGTTATCCCTACAAACTGTACTTGGCATTACTGGACTGCCCACTAGCCTCCGCAGTCTTGCCGTTTAAGCCGTCTCCTCTATGTTATCGCAGAAACTCTTCCACGAAGTTCGTTTGGCTCTTCGCACGTCGCGCTTATACACCCTAAGAGCGTCCTTATACTCCCCCCAGCATTCAGACCGGTCGACAATTTTCGCCAGTTTGAATAGTTCACGAAGTTCGCGTCTTCCACAGTCCAGCTGTTTATTCCACCAAGGTGGTCTGGACTTACGCCTAGCTCGTGTGGGAGGACACGACTTGTCACAGGATCTAATAACGCCCGATGTCAATGTGTCTATAGCAGAATCTATGTCCTCTGAACTAGCCAGTGTTCCCGAGTGACCTAGGTCCCTATTAAGAAGTAAAGAGTATTTGGCCCAATCTGTATTTCTTGGGTTCCTAAACACTGTTTCAGTAGGTACATTGTAATTTAACACAAAGGATATATAGGAGTGATCAGAGAAGGATGGCTGCATAAGCACCTTCCAATCCTCTATCACTGTTTTATAATCCGTATAAAGCGTCACATCAAGCACATTTTCCGACGTGGGACCCTTATACGTTGGGACCGCACCTCTATTCGCAATTTGTATATTATTCTGTAATATAAATGCAATAAGATCCTCACCTCTGTTGTTGATGTCTTTAGGAAATAAACCAAAAACCTTACTGAAAAGGCAGTAACGTAAGTGTCAGAAGTGAAATTGCAAAAATAAAATAAATTAGAAAAAAAAAACAGTTATAAAAAGGCCATAGAGTTAATTATTGCTTTAAAGGGGACTGCGCCTGAAGTTCTAGAAAGCCGACGATATTATGGTAGCACTGCAACGTAAATATGGTGGTGGACACAGAAAAGAGATATACAAAATGGAGTTGCGAGACAGAGTGCAACAGGCAAACGAAACTTGATTTTGCACTCGAGATAGAGCGTTTGGTGCAGCTTACGTACCCTGGGGAAAATCATCCATTTTTGGATAATTTTAAAACGGAGGCATTTGTAAATGGTATTCGGGATGCAGATATAAAAATTGCGGTATGTACATCACAAAAGTCTACATTTGCAGAATCTGTTTCATTTGCCCTAGCCTAGGAAACTGCTAGAATTATTTCAAGACCACAAATAGGCAAGGTGCGAAGACTCGATGTGACCACCAATGGTGAAAGTGATATTGTGCAGTTTATAAAAGAGGCAGTTATGGAAGCTTTAAGCGAGAAGCAAAGTAAAACTTAAGTAAAATGCTTTAACTGCGGGAAGATTGGTCACATGCAGAGAAACTGTAAAGCACAAAAGAAACGTTCAATATCTGTTTCACCGCCCAGAAACAACCATCGGGCTAATTATCAGTCATCACAGGAGTCGCCGTTAAGCATGGAGGGAGTGCTACCATTCGCATCTGAGGACTCGACAATAAATTTGGTTGTGCAAAAGAGCAATAGAAGTGTTACAATATGTGGTTACATCGATGGCAAAGAGCGGATTTTGACTATCGACACTGAGCGGAGCTGTCGAACCACTTAGCGGAGTAAGCTGGCGAACAGCAACAGTTGAGCCTGCTACTACTGTCTATGGCAAAACAGGTGTGGTGTTAAAAATTGCCGATATAGTCACTTTTCATGAGTTTCTTGTGGCGGACATTGTCGACGAAGTACTGATTGGCGCAGATTTTATGATTCGTCAAAACAAAAGTCTGGATATGGGAAAACACATCATGTATTTGGGTGATGTTGAAATACCCCTTGATGTTGGGTATGAAAGCGAGGCTCTTGTTGGACAGCCACTCGCACCAGTAAATTTAAAATAAATCAGACTTGAAATTAACTACTTAATCCGGCAATAACTTGCCTAGTTTTAATTAAGAGCCTCAAATAATTCGGCAGTTCTTTTGAACGCCTTCCAAATCAGCTGGTACCCTAACAGCTATTAAAAATAAATAAGGGCTATAGGGAATACACTACACATCCTACACTACAAATCGATCCTGCCACATCAACTTCCCACACCACATGGCGATCCTGCCAGGATATTAGGTTACACACATGTGATGTGGGAAGTTGATGTGGCAGGATCGTTATGTAGTGTAGGATGTGTAGTGTATTCCCTGATTTATTTTAAATTTACTGGTGCTTATATACTATACATGAAATTTTAACTTAACCGTTCTAACTTATTTTAATTAGTTACATTATTCTGTTTGTCTTTGTCAGTCATATGGAGATATCAATAAATTGTAACAATAACAAACCCTCGTGACTATTCTCGCCAATCAGAATGTTGCAAGTTGGAATGCACTCAATTCTCACTCAATGCGGTGTCATTCACTTACATTCCGATTGTCGTCATTTGTCTATACCGTTATTTGATGTTTAAAATACCCTACTCTATATAAGTTGGTAAGTGTTGGTTTAAGAGTAGTTTAAGGGTATGCGGTGGCGACTTATGAGGTACACTACAGTATAATCGCGAAAAAGTAAACTAAAATGTTCTAAGGGTTGTTAACTTTTTCGTCTTATTTATTTACTTTTCTAAATAGTAAAAAAATGCAATAATAAACATATGTACCTATATATTTTTCAATGCTTAGTTTTCATCTGTAAAAAAAAAACTTATATCTAATTTGTACCGGCTACAATTTATAATTAATAATTATACAATCAGTCATGTATTATGTGTTAGGTGCTACATATGACGTTTGTCAGAAAATTAGTTCTTCAAAAATTTTCAGATAGCGAATTCTGGGTATTTTCTAAACATTTGCCAGCCATCCATTACTGACATTACTGTCTTTTCAGGTTGCAGTTACACAAACTCGCGCTTAGCTATTGATATTGAAATTAGAACAGTGATTGCGCAATTACGTTTTCGATGCTTCAAGAAAACATTTGTACAAACTTGCTTTAAGATCGGCATATTTTGGTCTTTATAATGTTTTCCTGTATGCTTTTTCCTATGTATTTTTCAAAGCCTCGAAAATTTTGTGACGTTTCGTTTTTATTTTTGAGATGGCAACTTCAGATATACAATAATACAACGCCGATAGTTTTTCTTTAATGTATTTCTCAATTTTGTTTAAACTCTCAACTTTCAGCTTAAAATTTTATCTAATTTGTTATCGTTTGTACAAATCAGTACTTTTACTAATACGATCTGAAAAGTTAACTTAGAGTTAACGTTTAGAGCGGCACAGAAGCGCTCAAATTTGGTTAACTTGACCGCAAGATTACTGTATCGCGATTCTACTGTAATTTTTTGTGTCGTAAAGGTTTCAGAGCACTTTATCAATAGTATAGGAAGAAAAATATAATCTGAATCTTTAAAGTATTGGTATCATAATAAAGTCTTTCGAAACATATTTCATATGATGTATTAAATATACCGATTTATTAACCCCTTAAGAGGATTTATCTTAAAATTTTGTCGATATGTATAATAATATTTCCTCAAATATAATATGTTATAGAGAACACCCCAAGTTTTTATTTGCTATATTTTTAGAAACTCCATCATATAAAATTTTAAAGTTATTAGGGTTAAAAAAATTTTATTTTGGAAAACTACACAATTTATTTATAAGTTTGAGTTAAAATATAAAGTGGTAATAGTTTATGCACTTGGTACATATTGAAATATAGTAATAATATGTAAATATTTGAAAAGTGTTCCGGAAGGCTGAAAACCCGCAATACAGAAAAACTTTATTAATCGAAGTCCTAATAACTTTGGTAACATGTGTATATTATTGTTAAATAATTATTATTATATCGACATAATTTAAAGATAAAGCAAATTTAGTAAAAAGTCAGTCAAGAATTATGAGCATTTGAAATGGGCTCTTAAGGGGTTAATAAATCGGTGTGCTTTAAACACCATGGGGGGATTGACAAGGTGTGCTATCAAGTCATATCGTCATAATGTCCTAAATAATATTTTACAATTGTTAAAAAAAAAATATTGTTGTGTTTCAAACAACATAAAAAAATATTTTTTTTTTTAAACAATTGTAAAATATTATTTAGGACATTATGACGATATGACTTGATAGCACACCTTGTCAATCCCCCCATGGTGTTTAAAGCACACTGATAGCATACCTTGTGAATCCCCCACATGTGAAAAGCACTTTCAATTTTTCAATGATAAACATACTGCAAAAACTAAGAGCGTTAGCGTGACAAACATCTTCCTATATAACTTCTTTTAAGGATACTAAAAAGTAATAATAATATAGATTTGGTGGTGAGCCGCGCTTATATTCTTGTTTCAATCCGGTTCTTTGCTGTTTAACCAAAAAATTATTATTATATATTATAAGCACTAATTCTTCTAATTTTTGATTATATTAGCAGCACTTTTTCTGTTTTGTAGCGTACAAAAATAGAAATTAGTTTAATTTGACTACAACGACAAAATTAGCATAGACAACAACCTGCAGCCATATAGCCGTGTCGTCGTTAAAATAATCATTTCCATATACAGACATGTATTCTATTGTTGACATATTGAAGTCGGTAGTCTGCTGTCTCGAATGTATTTTAAGCATAAGTGGTAAAATTTACTAAGTTCTAAATAAAGTGGCGTGAATAGTTTATAGTACAGCTATAAAGTTAAGTGTTTAAAGGGTTTTATTTATTTTATTAAAGTTGCAATAAAAGAACTCAAGAGGTTTATTATAAAGAAAATAAACCAAAAACGTTATTGAAAAGGCAGTAACGTAACAATATTTATAGTTCTCTGCGAAATCAAACGAAATAACGAATTCCCCAGACTTCAAATGTATCTTCAAATCCTTAAAGAATGACCAATGCTCTAATTTAATTATTATTACAAATAAATAAAAAAAATTAATTTGTCAACATCTCTATGGAAAATAGTGATTTAATTCCTGGGATTAACATATTGTGTGTGTATTACAGTTACGAGGGTATGAAATGCTAGTTAGGGATGTTATATACCGTCGGAAAGGTTTATTTGTCTAGTTTCTCAGCATCAGTTTTATTTTTAAGATTTTGGAAACACTTACCTACAAATAAGAAAAAATTCAAAATTGTGCATATGCTAAAAATTGAAAAATCCTCGTCTTGACTTAGAAATTATTGTTCTTTAACATAACCCACTCGCGGCCCAAATAGCGACCAGAACTAACATAAAGGAAAAGACCTAAGCTTTCTTTAAAAAAAAAAAAAAAAAAAAATAAAGTAAAAATACCCGCTTCAAAAAAAAAAAAAAAATAAAAAATAAGTTTTAAATTTAAAAAATCAAAAAATTTTTTTTTGAAAGCTTGAAGATATAGCTATCTAATTTGCTTGGGACAAATGTTGCTAACACCTATAGATAAAAAGTAACATGAATGAGAAATAACACCTGTTTGGCCAAAATGTAAAATTTTGACCCCCTCTAACTCAGAAACTTTTTGACCGATCTTATTGAAATTTTGTGTTTAAACTACTATCTAATAGGACTAACTGGTGCGAATTTCATCCAAATCGGAAGACATTGATTTCAAAAGTTGGAACACTTGACATGAAATCCCCCATATATATGTATGTCCCAGATACTAGAGTTGTTGTTGTTGTTGTTTAGCCTGCTAGAGATGGACTTAGTTTATTGTGGACTAAAATTGTGGTGGTTGAGCTGGAGGCTATGGTGTTGGCGGATAGTTGTTGATAGACCTTTTTTTGTCTTGATTGTTCGCTAAAGAATGGTTGTTGACCTGGAGGCTATGGTGGTGTTGATGGCAACCGATGTTTTTGCAGCCCCGGGGCAAGTGGTGGTGGATTTTTGTTTTTGCTGTTGTGGGGATATTGCCGAGGTGATGAAGGTGCGGCTGCGTTTTTAGTCGCTGTTGGTGCTCTTGAAGTGAGGTGGTTGCTTCAATTGTTGTGGATGTGTTTGCGCTAAAACTAATTACACTACTGTATTGATATTTATTCTAATTTATTTTTTGTAATACCAGAAATCAGAATTTTGGGATGATTCAGAATTTTGGGATGATTGGTCCATAATTTATAATAGGCCCAATACAAATTACCCTCCTAAAAGTCATTTTAGTTCGGCTAAAACTGTTACGAACTGTTATTGTCGGTCAATAATATAATATAGGTCTAAACCGCAACCAATTTTAATGCTGACGTTCGTTTTGGTGAAGCTTAGTTAAAGATATGTATGTATTTATCATATGGGGCCCACTCCTGTCTTGTGGAGTGGGCCCCCACTTGTTTACAATTTTTTGTGTGCACTTGCATGGCGATTGCTATATTAAGGAATAATAATGGCGCCAACCTCTTGCTTATGCAATATCCCTCATAAAAAACGCCAAATGCAACAAATTCGTAGAAAATTAAGGAATTTTTGGTTCACTCATTATGCATTTTATGTTAAAAAATACTTACTATGTATATATTCATAAATATTAAAAACAACAATTCTTTAACTGAAAAAAATTAAATTATAAAAAACAAGTGGTCATAAAAATGTTTTTTTTTTTTTTTAAATAAACTCGAATAACGCATAGCATAACAAACGACGTTTCATTTACCACTTACAAATGTGCACAAACAATTATACAAAATAGCAAAAATAAATACAAGCGGTTCAAGCAGTTAAAAAAACCACCTGCGGCTTAGCGCCGGTCCAGAACTGCTAAACTATGATATTTGCATTTGACTTTTACATTTTATTAACAAAGCAACAAAAATATCACGGCTACAATAGAATGAAACAATTTTTCATTAAAAGAACGGGAATCGCAATTTGTGTAATTGTGAAATGATAATATGAAAAGTTCTTTTAAAAACGAAAATGAAAAGTTCCTTTTCATTTTACAGTTTCACAGAACCAGAATCGACCCCCTGTATGTTTGTTATTTCTTAAATTGGGATATTACTAGATTTATTTATTAAAATTTTAGACCTTTTCTAAAAAGGTGAAGATTATTATTTAAAATTTGGCAAGGAGTTTTTTATATTTTTGTTAAAACGTGTCATTGCATTATGGTTACTTACGTCTCTGAATCTTTTACAATATACATATGTATCCTGAACACGTTCCTCATTAGTTGTCAGTTTGTTGATTGATGCTACCTGTTCTTTGACTGATACCTACTTAAAAAAATTTTATTTTTATAGGATTAGAACTCGGCGTTGCTGAATTTACTCTAATGAAAATTATTTGTGATGCAACAGGTCGAAAATTGGATTTCATAAAATCGCAAACACATGTAACTGGAGATTTGGGAATTGTAGCTGAGCAGTCAAGAATGGCGCAACGAATGATGTTTAAGCCTGCTCCCTTGACAATTATTGGTGTTTATAAAAAGTTAAAAGAAATAGCAAAAACCCCTGGTAAAGAAAAAGTAACGCCAATAAAGGATTTATTTATAGCATGCCGTTTTTCGGAGGCAAGATATTTTATAAGATCTTTAATTGGAAAACTCCGTATTGGTATTGCTGAACAAAGTATGATTAATGCCTTATCGACAGGAATAATTAAAGCAAAAAATGTTGAAAATTTGATGAATATGAGTGAAGAAGCTTGGAAAAAGAATGTAGAACAAACGGCAATGATTTTAAAAACAACGTATTGGTAAGTAAAAAATCTGTATATACATGATTAATACATATTTTTAATTCCCGGTCATTTTTAGACGGGAAATTTCGTTAGTGTAACAAAAAATATAAAAAGAACATTTTTCGACCAAAGGAAATGTTAAAGCATTTTACCTCAATTTGAAAAGCTTAACTTTGTTTTCATTCGCCAAGGCAGGGTCTAGTTTTTAACATCATTTGAAAAATTTTAAGAGTTGAAGAAATTTTTTAAGAACATAAAGGGGCTTCGTAATGAAATTCATATAAAGTTCAAATTTTTAGAAAAAGGTAATTTTTGGTAATCCTTGGGGCAGCTTTATTTTTTTTTAAAAGTTAAATATTTTTTTTTCTCAGTATTTATTTATTTAATCGATGAAGAGTGCAGAGCAATATTTCTTTTCTTCAAAGGGTTTTCTTATGACATTAGCTGCGTTCGAGAACACAAAAGTTTTTACTATTCTTTTACTGAACTTTACTGCATTTTACGAAATTGCGTTCGAGTACACAAAATGCAGTAAATGAGAACACAAATTGAGAGCGTAAAGTGACAGTTCTTGATTGAGTACTTACAAATTTTTACTGCAGAAATTTTTGCAGTAAAATTTAGTAAATCAAAAAAACATATGTTACAAAAGGTAAACAAGCAAAAGAAACAAACAAAAAGGATTCAAATTGTGAAGAAATTGTTTTAAAAAAGGAAAGTTAAAATAAAAATTAAACAATAACAAAAAGTTAATAAATATTAAATAATTAAACTTCTTTGTGGTGCATTTATATGGCTAAATTCAAACTTTTAAACTTTTTTGTTGTTGTTTTATTTTTTAGAGTTGTTAAAAGTATTTGTATTTGAGTACTTAGTACTTCACATATTTTTTAAGTAATCAATAGCCAAAAATGTATTCATGTATTTTTGAACAAAGTTAGCCGGACACAAATTAGACCTCTTTTAGACAGGCAAAGTTTACTTTGTCAAAGTCTGTTGAATTCTCTTTTAAACTTTGTTTGGTGCTCAGACACACAAAGTTTAGTTTGACAAATTTTTGTTTTCTCTTGTTTGAATATAATATATAAACAGCGTTGCCAGAATGATGATTTTATGATATTTTGGATTATTTTTTTAAACAAAAATATGATTAAAGATTTTTTTCTCAAATGATGATTTTTTATTTTTAGAAATTCTGATTTTTACTTTAATTTTGCTTATACAAAATACACGATTATTTAAACAGTCACTTTTTAAAACAATGAAGTTTTGCATCAGCTTGATGCGCATTGGTGTTGCACACTTTTAGAATATTGATAAAAAAAATATTTGTGAAAAGAAAAAATGTATTTTTATAAAGTTTTATATACTGACGAATTATGTTTCTATGTATTTCAATTTAAATAAAACAAATTTAAATAAAAAAAAAAAATTTTAGATTTTCCTCTTCAAAATATGATTTATTTCGCCATATGACAATTTTCATTCCAAAGATTCTGATAACGCTGTATATAAATATAAAGTTGCAGCCAACTTCAGGTATAATCTACGAACGAAAAACAAAACGAATTTGTGAGTACAGCAGAGTATGTACTCCCCCGCTATGCTCTTTTCCCTTCTCTTCACTAAACTCAAGACTTTGCAAACTAAACTTTGCTTGTCTGAAAGGGGTCTTAGTAATATCAAATAAAATAAAAATGTGGAAGAAAAATGAAATAAATTCTTTGGATTTTCTTAAAATGTTCGCGTTATAAAAAGTATTTAATCGACTACCGATAAAAAAACGAGTTACGTAGTCAAAAGTGTAAACATTTTTCAACACTTCAATTATTTGTTATCAGCTGTTGCCTTTATTCTACGAATTTTTACAAATTTTGCGTTCGCGTTCTTTTCTGGACAACAGCTTTTTGTGAGAGAACATTTTTCAGTTTACTCATTTACTGCATTTGACTGTAAAAGTACTCAACCGCACCTATTAACTATTCAATGAGTTTGTTCAATTGTGCTGTGCTTTCTTCGTAAACCGAAGTGAGGGTTTGAAATAGTTATATTTAATAGGGAAAAATTGTATGCAGACCGCAAGAATAAAAACACTTGTTTATTATATGACTTCACGTTGACAACTAAACATTTCTAATGTTAGCTTCATTTACCAATGTCTTATGTATAAAACATACCGGCATCAAAAGCTCGTTTGCAACAATTTTAATATAACAAACATGCATATGTTTATATTTTGTTACTGCTGTTATTAAAACATCATTGTTAAATACATACAAATACATTTGAGTGATCTATAACAGAAATGCATCTATTTTCATTTAAAATTGGCGTTAATTTTGAAACTAGTAGTTTCTCAAATAGCTTTTAAATATTAGATAATAAGCTAATAGGCCTGTATGACTCCACTTTCGAGTGATCCTTTCCTGGCTTTCGTATCATGGTTACTAAGGAAACCTTCCATTCTTGAGGGTAGTATTGAAATAAAATAATATTCAAAATAAAAATAATAATTTTCTTTGCTAAACGAGATAACTTTAAAAGCATTTTGTTACTAATCTTATCAATTCCAGGTGCCTTCTTGTTGTTTAAGTCACAAATAGCCTTTTCTATTTCTCTTATCTCAAATCGCAGGGGGAAAGCTGCTCTAACAATAACAGGTGGTAACTCGACTGATATATCGTGAGATATGTTTGGGGTAAATACGTTTTTCAAATGATTAACAAACAGATTTCATATTTCAATATCGTTTCTTTCAAAATTTTTATTCAAGTTTCTTAACTGGTATGTATTTTGAGATTTCTAGCTGCACGCCATAGTGAGTAGCCTGATTGTGGAGTTGCATTGAGTTCCCTAAGATATTTTTCCATGGAAACCGTTTTCTGAGACTACAGTAACTTTCTTAGAATTTTTGTGCACTCTTTTAATAAATTCATAAGTTGAAGGGATCTGTGCAATTGCCACTCTCTTCAAACTCTCCTTTTGTCAGTCAAGAGCCGCTCGACATCTGTAGAATATATTTTATTATTATCGATTTTTTTGAGGGTCATGCTGGAATGTTGAACAACTAGCTTAATATAACTGTCAAAATTAACAAAAGCGAGATCCACGTTCTCCGGTGTACTAAGCGGGATATTTTCTGTGCAATGGACACTGAGATGTTTTTTATATGTCACTAAGTAACCAGGCATAGGTACAACTATATTGGGGCTTGTTTTAGTAAGAATTGTACGTTTGTGATCGGAAGATAATTCTAAGGAAGCTTCAACTTGAATCCTTTCTATGGGAATCTGGAATTTTTGCTGATCAGTAGGCCAATAAGTTGGTTGTCCGTTTGCGACCACATTTAAATCCATTTTAGAAATTTTCTTAAACAAAACACGACAGCGTTGCAATAAATAAAACAAAAGAAAACAATACGACTGCAAGTGTTGCCGAAGCGGCAAAAACAATCTTAGTGGGAAATGATACCATGAACTCAACAAACACTGACGCAATGGATTACTCTCAAGTGAAAATTTGGCAAAAGCCTCAAGTACAAGTTGGTATGGACAGGTATATAACAGTGCTTAAACGGGGTCTTTGCCCTACCTCTTCAGTTGTTGCATCGGCCTCAAAAGTCCCATCTTTTAATAGAATAAATTCACAAAATCGTTTAACGATTCTGGAAGATGAATCCTCTGAAGCACCAAACGTCATGAAATCGTCTTGGCCAACCCCGATATATCTTAGCGAGCAAAACTCAAATGAGTTAATAAAGAGTTTGATCACGGTGATAGGTGAAAATTCGTTTTACGTAGCTGGAATTAAGCGTGGCAATATAAACGAGATAAAAATACAGGTTATTCATGAAAATGATTTTCGTAAAATAACACTATGCTAGTTGAAAAAACAGACAAGCCGGGCACATAGCGTTTTAACATAATTCGGGTACGTTGAATCCAGTGGAGCCCGCAGTTTTTTAAGATTGGCTCTGGTTTTCGAGATATACCGTTATTTAGAAAATGGAGGAGGTTGCACAACATATCGCTCATTTCGTGCAAGACCGTCACAACTCAAAATTTGAAACTTTACAGGAGAGCCTTTTTAAGATTCCAACCTATTATTATTTATTTTATTATTTATTTTATATACAGTTATAAAATCAAATGTTTATTTTTTGCTACAAAGAAAACCACATGTACAAGAGGAATGCCAACAAAAAAACTGAAATGTGACCTTGTTGATGTTAATTGCTCAAGTTTGTTAAAAGAGGTCATAGCGTCAAAAGCATCTGTATTACCGTTATTTTTTCGATAATTCTCTCCGTTCTTAGATCAATTTGTAGAGATTTAAGAGGAGAACATTTCTGCATTACTAACTCGAAAATGCCAAATTTTGAGTTGTGACGGTCTTGCACGAAATGAGCGATATGTTCGCGTAACTCAAAAACGCTTTAGCTTATTGAAAAAACTTAAAAAACCGAAATTTCCTTTAAGGAAAGTTAAACCTCTTTCTTATATCCGCAGTCGTTTTAGAAACATATTTTTGTTTTTTTTTTTTTTGGAAAAAAAAATAATTTTTTTAACAAAATTTCGAAATTTTTGTTTTTTCAAAATTCATAAAAAATTGGAAAATGCAGCTATGCTTCTAATTTTTCGCAGACGTATGAAAATCGAAATTCCAAAAAAAAAAAACAAGCCATAAATGATTAAAATCTGTTTGCAACTTTTGATTTTATCGACAAATTTTAATTAATTTAAGAATTTCATAAAACGCATTATTTGTATGGGAGCCCCCCTAAGAAGTGAAGATAAGGGGAAGTATGTCTCGAGAAAATGTTAAGGACAAAAAATTAATTGAGGTCGGTCATACATTATATACCACTAGGGGCGACTTCTGGGAATTTATGGGACTTTTTCTTTAATATATTTCTAGTCTGCATTGAATATTTTGTATGGAAGCCCCTTAAGGAATGGAGATAGCGGGTGGGTATATTAGAAATAAATGATTGCGATGAAAAATAAAGTGGGGTTGGTCATACATTTGGCCCGTCTAGGGGTATCTCAGGCGCTGCAGGTGCAAAATTTTTTTTTAAGTTTTTTCAATAAGCTAAAGCTTATTTTATACCATTTTAGAAATAACGGTATATCTCGAAAACCAGAGCCAATCTAAAAAACCGCGGGCACCACTGGATTCAGCGTACCCGAATTATGTTAAAACGCTATGTGCCCGGCTTGTCTGTTTTTTCAACTTGCACAGTGTAATTAATAAATTTGAAGTACTTAAAAAAAGCTTACATATATACATACCAACTAAAGATCAGTTAAGGCCTTCAGGTAGTGATAAAGGGTATTGACATTTGCGTGGAACCAGATGAAATGAAAACGTTTTTAGAAGAGAAGGGTTTAAAATAAAAAATATGATAAATATTAAAAACAAGGAGAAAAATTCCCAACCATTATTTCGAGTAGAATTAGAAACAGGCGATATAAAGCTTAAATGAAATGAAACGCATCCCATTTATAATTTAAAATACATTCTGTACAGACGATTCACGATAGAGGAGCCGCACAAAAGAAATGGTCTCGTTCAACGTTTAAATTGCCAATAATTTGGTCATACTAAAGAATACTGCCATTTACCCTCTGTTTGCGTCGTATATGGATAATTACTTGGCACAGTTCATTGCTATAAGTCTTAAAACGATCCCAACGTAAAAAAATGTAGCAACTGTGGCGGTAATCACACTGCCAACTATAGAGGATGTCCAGTATACTCCATCGTCAAGCGTTCGGTGGGACCGAAACCTAATCCCACTCAAATTCAGGTAACAAACCAAGAAAACACTAATGCCATTCAGGTACCGCAGCCTGGTACTAACAGAATCTCCCACGCTAACGTTCTAAACTCAAACCATATGCCAATGCAAGGAGATTTACCCAATAATGATGAAACTGCCGTTTATAATTTAAGTCGACTAGAAAAAACTATGGAAACATTAGTGCAAACTATAAATAATTTTACGAACACAATGCGTAATATGATGCAGGAAATGTTAAGAATACAGCCGATGCTATTGCAAGCTGTAATTAACAAGCCATGAACTGTCTGGAACTTTGTTTTTGGAACGCAAACGGTATCCGAAAACACAAAAATGAACTAGAGTACTTTCTTAAAAATAAACAAATTAGTATTATTATGGTTTCTGAAACGCATTTGACCTCAAGAAATACGTTTAAAATCAATTGTTATATATTATATGATACAAAAGACCCCCGAGATAGAGCTTGTGGAGGTTCTGCTATTTTGATAAAAGCCCGAATCAAGCACTACCTAATGTGTGACCATTGTGAAGATTATCTGCATGCAACGAACATTTGTGTTAAAAAACTAAATCGAAACTTAGTACTTTCATCTTTTTACTCTCCACCTAGATATTTAATATCAGAAAGCCAATATTATAAATATTATAAATCATTATGACCATGCTTCCTGGCCGCCGGCTATTATAACACCAAAGGGTCGTGTCTTGTTTAATACAATCTCTTAAATGGATTTAAATATGCGAGCGGACAACCAATATCTTAGCACCCATTGCACAGAAAATATTCCGCTTGATACACCGGAGAATGTGAAAATCTATATTGTGAATTTTGACAGTTATCTTAAACTAGCTGTTAAGCATTCCAGCAAAACCTTCAAAATAAAAAAAAATAATAATATATATTCTACAGATGTCGAGCGGCTCTTGACCGAAAAAAGGAGAGTTTGAAGAGAGTGGCAATGGCATATATGTATCTCCTCAACTTAAGAAATTATTAAAAGAGTGCACAAAAAGTTTAAGAAAGTTACTGCAGTCTCAGAAAACGGCATCGTCGAAAAAATATCTTAAGGAACTGGATGCAACTACACAATAAGACTACTCATTATGGCGTGCAGCTTGAAATCTCAAAATTGCTGTGGAGTTACCACCTGAAATCTAAAGGGTTATTTGTGATTTAAACCCCAATAAAGCTCCTGGTTTTGACAAGATCAAAATGCTTTTGATGCTATTTTACGCCTTGAATACTACCCTCAAGAATGGAAAGGCCTATAAGTTTATTATCTTATATATCAAAGCTGTTTGAGAAACTCTTAGTGTCAAAATTAATCCCAATTTTAAAAGAAAATAGATGTATTCCTAACCATCAGTTCGGTTTTAGAAAAGAACACAGCACAATTGAACAAACCCATCGTATAGTAAACGCCATAAGAAAGGCCCTTGAAGAAAAAAAATATTGTTCCGCTCTCTTCATCGATGTGTCTCAAGCATTTGATAAAGTCTGGCACGAGGGCTTATTACATAAATTGAAGCTAAACTAACCAGTAAACACACACAAGCTGTTGGATAGCTACTTAGTCGGTCGAAAGTTTTTTATTTAAAAATGGGGGTTTTAAGTTCTCCTCTGCCAATATACGCTGGAGTCCCTCAGGGAAGCATCATGGGCCCACTGTTATACTAAATATATACCTCAGGCATGCCAACAAATAACCACACCCTAACTTCAACATTTGCTGATGGTACAGCTTTTTTTAGCGTACACGAAAACTGTCATGAAACATCTCGTTACTTGCAGGATCCTATATTTGAAAGTGGTTTAAACAACGGAGGATAAAATTCAATGAGCAAAAATGCGTACTTATAACATCTCGGTATTCATCTAGATAGACGTTTAACATGGAAATGCCATATATTAGCAAAACTAACACAAATGAAACTAAAAGCAATTTAAATTTATTGGAAGAAATTCTGTTCTTAGCCTCGATTGCAAACTTCCACTTTTCAACTCTATATCTTAAAACCAATCTGGTGCTACGGTATTCAATCATGGGTCACTGCCTCAGCGTCTAATATCAAAATAATCTTCTTCGTATAATTACAGCCGCTCCCTGGTATGTTAAAAACTCGAATATCCACAAGGATCTCAACGTGCCATTGGTAAAAACTATGATTACAAAACACGCAGCAAAATATTTAAAAAGGCTTGAACTACACCCAAATCCACTAGCTCGAAATATTTTAAATGATGGCGGTCACACTCGCTTAAGGAGAAAAGACACTGCAGCACTCACCCAATCAAAAGAACGATAAACACCTAAATATGTGAACAGAAACACGACATGAATTAAAGTATTAGGAAAATACGATTTGATTACTTATTGTTAGCTCATATGAAGATTAAATAAAAAAACTCTGAAAAAAAAATTCTTATAGTTTTAGGGACTTTTAATCAATTAAATGGGTTGTCTGAAATATTAAAAATTTTCACGAATTTTCGCTATTTTTGCAAATTTTTCCGGACGATTTGTTTTGACCGATTTAGCAAGTTTAAATAAATTTAAGGGTTTGTTTCCAAGTTTGCATTTCTCGCGATTTTTTCGTGCGATTCTGTACAGCTTTATCCATTTTAAATAAATATTAAATTTTGCTATCATGCCGCAATTAGCAAATTTTTTGGAATTTCCGCTAAATTTAGCTATTTTTATGGAATTTTTACTATTCCTTAAGCCTACAGTACACGGAATGTAAAAAGCCACATGCAAATGTGGATCTTACCTTATTTTGACGTCATCAAGAAATCGCAATGGTTACATGCCGTGTACTTCCACTTTTTGGTTCACTCACATATATCACAAATTTGCATGTGAATCCTATGTAGCTTTCAAAGCACATGCACACATACACATGCCACATTTTTACATGCCGTGTACTACCCTGTCATTTATAAATTCGGACACATTCAACATTTTTACATGCGCATGAAGCCGTCACAAAATATGTGGAAGCGAACATTTTTGACACGACATTTGCGGACTGCATGTACATACATTAGAGTTGTTACGCATTTTTTATTTTAAAACAGAAAAGAAAAATGTCAGTGTAATTATACACTTTTGCTTTTTTTTTAAAAAATGTTTAATACTTTTTAAATTTAAAATGTAAATAAGATAAATATATATAATAGAAAGAGATTGTTTTATTTTGTCTTATTTTTCCACCGATTTTTTAATGTTGAAATTTGTCCTTTTTTTTAAATAGAACTGGCAACCCTATTTAACATTTAACAATGTTTATGCACTAGAGAAGCTTATGCAAGCTGTCCCTTTCTTTTGTACGTCTTCTATGTCAATTCCATGATAGCTAGATTCCTAGTACTCAAGGCGAATTCATGTATACGGTGGTGTCGATACTACAACAATTAACAACACCAAAAACACACCAATGTATTTTTTTGTTGCTTTCGTTGATCGATATGTCAAAAACACAAGCAACTTTTGACATTTCTCTCTCTAAGTAGCACAGCTGTGGTTTCAACGCCACCTGATAAATTAATTCAGTGTTATTTATAAAAATGCAAGATTTATTTATTAAAATATAAAAATGAGTAATAATTATTCGTAAAAAAGCCACATTGACAAAAAAAAAAATTTTTTTATGTTTTTCCAAAACAATAACACATAATCAGTGTTGTCAACTTTAAAATTTTCGAAAGCACTAATTTAGAACAACCCATAGGTTTTATGAATTTTGCTATATTTTAATTTAGGCTAAATTTTTATTTGTTTCGTTCTCATAAATTTCAGAGTTACCAACAACATTACATTAACTTATTGCTAGGGAAAGATTTATACATATTTAGTCAATTCACAAGGTATCCTAACATGTAATATTTAGTCAATTCACAAGGTATCCTAACATGTTATATTGTCAAAATGTCCTAATATTTCACATGTTCATTGCTGAGATATAAGCAAAATACATGACTGCCTTTTATTTTACCAATAAATTCCTTGTTGTTTTTTTTTTGGGTATATCTGGATAACGGCAAGCGCTAAACTCCCCAAATTTTGTACAAATATCTTGGTTATCAATACCCATCACCATACCATCTGGGCGCGATTGGAGAAACGGGCGTGGCACAAAATAGATTTCATTATATCTGGAGAACGGTAGAAGAAAAATTGTCTTAATTTGGTAATCATAGCTAAGTTATCAATATTCTTAAAAAAATAGAAGAAGTGGGCGTGGCACCTCTCATACAAAGACATTTCAGATATCTTAATACATATCTGGAGAACGGCAAGAGCCAAGGATTCCAATGTAGGTGCAACCTTCTTGGTCATCAATACACAACATCCGACAAATTGTCGGCGGGATTTGAGAAGTGTGCTTGACACGAAATAGATTTATTTATATCTTACGAACGGTAAAAGAAAAACTGTCCAAATTTGCTAAACAGCTGGGTTATTATGTCAAATGGCAGGACGCCTGCTGCATAAACCGGCTCCAACTGCTTTTCTTCAAACTGTTCTTTTCCTGACTTCCTATACTATAGAAGACTATAGAAGAGTAAAAAGAAGAGTTTTGGGAAGTTATACTGTTTGCTATTGAAAATTAGCCTGATCGGTCCACGAATGGCTAAAAAATATAAGCAAAAAACCATGATTGCTTTGCCTCTAATTTTACCAATAAATCACTTGCTGTTGTTGTTTTTAAAGTTCGTTTTTATATAACATACAAAAAATATATATGGGACCTACTTTTTATATATTTATATCATATATACTGCGAAATACACAGTCGATATTTAACGCTCTCCGTGTAAAGACTTAACTCGCAATTACTCATAGTAAATATAACTGTTTCTCCCAAAAATACTAAAAATTATTATTCATTTATTTTTTGTTTTTGCAAAAAACATATTTAAAAATACATATTACTGCTAACAAAAATAAATAAAAAAATAACTTAAAAATGACCGACCCGCCTGATCGTGGTCGGCGTCCAACCCCTCTTATAACTTTTGATAAGTCTAAACATCTTAACATAATAACACCTGGTGAGAAATTTCTCGTAATGGAAAGAATAGACAACGCTGACACATTGGCCAATGTATCCCCCTTTTTAATTAAAAAAGTAGTAGACAGTGTCGCTGGAGGCGAAGTACTACAATGTAAAAAATTGTTAAACGGATCCATACTCATTCAAACTAAGTCTTTTGTCCAAGCAAATAAACTTATTCAGTTATCTTCTCTATCACCAGAAATTAAAATAGAAATCAAAGAACACCCTGGACTTAATTATGCTAAGGGAGTTATTTACTCCAATGATTTAAGAGGAATAGAAGAAAATGAAATATTATCGGAACTAAAAGAACAGAATGTAGCATACGTTAAAAAGATATTAAAAAATATGGATGGAAAGTTATTAGAAACTGGCTTAATAGTGCTAACTTTTGCATCTACTACTATTCCTTCCGATATCGGAATTGGCTACGAAAAAGTTAGAGTGCGCCCCTACATACCCCTACCATTAAAATGTAAAAACTGCCAACAATTCGGTCATGTAGCAAAAATATGCAAAAACGAAAAAATATGTGCTAACTGTTCCAACACGTTCCACACCAATGAAGAATTGAATGAAAAATGTTCCTTACCAGCAGCATGCATAAATTGTAAAAGCCAAAATCTTAACGACACTAGGCACTCTTCCTTTGATAAATGTTGTCCCATCTTTCTAAAGGAAAAAGAAATTCAAGCCATATCAACTCTCGAAAAAGTAGGCAAAAAAAAGGCCACAGCATTATACAAACAAAGACATTCCCAGCAAAATACTACTTACTCTTCAATAACCAAAAATAATGAACAAAATATACCTTCCTCGTCTATAAGCATGCCTCCTCCAATAGAATCAACCAAACCACGTTTTGTCAAAGATTATTCGGACTTAATAAGTGATAATGATAACTCTCTATCGGAAATGGAAACAGATCATCTAAGCAGTTCATCACAAACTATCAATGGTGCGCAGCCTATTATTTTACCCAAAAATGCTTCAAAAAAATTAAGGGACAAAATAAAGCAAGCTACCCGTAAATCTAAAAGAATTAATAATTAACAGTTTCAAAATCTTATCGAAATTTAAAACAACTAAAATGTGTCAATATGCCTTTATTGTTTTGTATATTTCTTTTATTTATTACCGCATATTTTTAACAATAGACAATTATATCAGTATCGGACAAAAAAATATATCATCATTAATATCTTCTATTTTAGAAATAACCACTCTCACTTATTACATGCATATATTTACCAATCTACATAAAGTTACTATTCTCATTTTTAAATTATATTATATTAAATTTTCTACTGTTAATATTATATTTATTTCTTATTGCTTTTATTCTACTCTATACTTTACATCATTAACTTTATCAATCACTTTTAAAGTGAAAACTCTTATAATAAATTGTACTCTTTATCGGTTTATTATAAGATCAGTGAATCTAAAAAATTGTATTCTGCATTCCCACAACCACAATGGTAAAATATGTATGGCTTTGGTCTTTACACATATTTACGCAGCTTATATGGAAATCAAAAACAGAATTCTACATTTGTATATACTATACTCTCATCACACTGCTAATATCTATCTCTTCTTGTCACAAATCACTTCTCCAACAATCTTAATTCTCTTTGTTATAAAAATCTCTTGTGATATAGAAATCACAATCATAGTTACATATTATGCTCTTATTTGTAATACAAATATGAGACGCTCCCTCTTATTAAGATATTTACACACACATCATTTAAATATACCCAATTTTATACAAACAGCTTCACCTCAGCCCAAACCACAAATGAGAATGCTCAATATATATCTTATGTCTAACTTTATCAATTCTTTCTTCATTTATTCGATTTTATTCTCAGTAATTATAACAATATTTTTTTTAACACTTAATAATTTTTTCTTTAATCCAAAAACGTTGCATAAACACAAACTCAATTTTACACCGTATTACGGCTGTTATATTAACCCATTAAAAACACTCACATTACAAATGCATATACGCAAATATAATATACAATTAGTTTTTACTTAAACAATAACACTTAATATTTTACAATGGAACATGAACGGCTACATAAATAATTATAACGAATTACAAATACTAATCAAAACCTACTCCCCAAAAATTATATGTCTTCAAGAAACCCATATCCATTCTCCTGTTAATATTCCTATTCCTATTAATTATACTTTATACGAAAAGAATACATCTGCAACAAGGTATGGAGGTGTTGCTGTCTTAGCACATAACTCACTACAACAGAAACAAAATTCAGTATCTAATGATTTTGACACAATTTCCATTGAGATTATATCTAAAATAAAATTTAATATTTTTAGCGCATACATCGCACCGACAATGAATTTTAGTGAATCTAATCTCGTGAATATATTTAGATCAAACCTTCCTGCACTCATATCTGGAGATTTTAATAGCCCCCATAGGAACTGGGGTTCAAATTTAAACAGCCGTAGAGGTAAAGTTTTAGCAAAATATATTAATAAAACAGATTTTGTATTATTAAATGATAACTCTCCTACTCATTTTAATACCCATGGGACATTTTCCCACATTGACCTATCACTTTGTTCGCCTTCTCTGGCTTTACATTCTGTATGGGAAATAGAAAAGAATTTATTTGGAAGTGACCACTTTCCAATTATTATAAAATTGTTTCCGGCGCAGACAATCAATAACAATGGTAATAAACCTAGATTTAATACCAAACTCGCAGACTGGAATACATTTCGGAATTTATGTATAGATTTTGATCGTAAAAGATTGGTAACGGACAACATAAATAGGGAAACCGCAAATGTATGTAGAATTATTTTACAATCTGCCAACTATTCAATTCCTCAGTCACGTTTCATACCAAGAAAAGTTCCTTGGTGGACTAAGGAATTGGAAAAACTGAAATCCGACAAAAACAGACTTTGGCATTTGTTTAAAAGGAACATGACACAGTATAACCTCCTTACATACAAACGGGCTAATGCAATTTATAAAAGAGAAATAAAACTATCGAAAAGAGCTTCTATTTATAACTTGACCTCTACCATTTCCCCAAATACGCCAACTGAAAAAATTTGGTATAATATTAGGAACTTTACCGGCTATAAATCGACACAGAGTATTCACTGCATTTCCTCAATAACAGACCAGAACACTTTAATTACGGATAAAACGGAAATAGGAAAAGAATTTGCCAAGTTTTGGTCAGAAAACTCTGACGATTCCAAATTCTCTAGAAATTTCATTATGAAAAAACAAAATGTAAGACTGAATACTTCAGTATCCGTTACTTGTGCGGATGCTATGAGAATTGAGTCTGACATTAGTTTTATAGAGCTTTCTTCAACCCTGGGAAAACTAAAGGGAAAAACACCTGGTATTGACAGGATATCATACCCAATGCTTAAAATGGCTCCAATACAATTGAAAAAAAGAATTTTAAACCTATACAATAAAATTTTCTCAAATTTTATTCCCCAGCAATTCAAAAATAGTGTTGTTGTCCCTATTCTGAAACCAGGAAATGATAAAACGCTGGTCACATCTTACCGACCCATATCTCTAAATTCATGTCTTTCAAAGATTTTAGATAGAATAATAGCCAATAGGTTATGGTGGTTTGTTACTACTAACAAACTTCTTAATGACCGGCAATTTGGTTTCCGCAAGGGGAGCTCAACAATTGATACTCTACTATATGTAGACTATCAACTTGCTAATTGTCTCTCGCTACGCAAGCACGCGACCATTGTGTCGTTGGACTTTGAAAGAGCGTTCGAGAAAATTGGCATGCATTCAATATTGGACCAATTAATGGAGTGGAAATTAGGACCTAAAATTATTAAATACATCTTTAACTTTATGACAAACAGGAAAATAACAGTTCGCATCAGTACCCATTATTCAAACTCAGTTCCTATATTTAATGGAATACCACAGGGCTCGCCCCTGTCAGTGGTTCTTTTCGTTATAGCCTATGACAAGCTGTGCTCAATTATTTCCCTCCATAGAGAAATCGATTTTTGTGCATATGCGGATGATTTTAACATTATTATTAAATCACCCAGAAGAAAACGTATTATATTGAAACTTGACAATCTTTTCAATGATATTAAAAACTGGTGTGACTATTCGGGTGCTTCCCTTTCCACTACAAAATGCAAATATATTCACATATGCCGTCTGAAAAATTGTAGTTGTGAAATACGTGCTTTAAACGTATCAATTTTAAAGGTGGATACTCTTCGTCTGCTAGGTTTAATCATAAACAAACGCTATAATTGGAACGACCACATAGAATATCTATTGTGTTCGCTTTCAAATCGTTTGAACATTATAAAATGCCTATCAAATATTAAGTGGAATTGCAATTCACTCAGCCTTATCGCGATAACAAATTCTCTAGTACTTTCCAAAATAAATTATGGTTTGCAAATTTATGGTAATTCCCCAAAAACAGTTAAGAACAAAATTAATTCAATTATTAACTCATGCATAAGAACTTCTCTTGGTGCATTACGCTCTACACCTATTTCTAATTTAAGATATGAGACTAATACAAGATCTTTGGACATTCAGAGGGATATCCTTACAACCAAACTCTTCAAAGTTTTTCTATATAATGGAAATAATCCATTAAAGCAAATATGCCGAAAAATATGTAGTTCAAAGAAAGTTCCCAAAGTTCCATCCACAATCTACAGAATAATTCAGGGTTGCAATTTGCTTGATATACCACTGTATAACAATAAACATAAAAACAAACAACCTCCTCCATGGCTTCTAGATGTATCTTCTGTTAACACAGCCTTGCATGAACTATCAAAATCAAACACTCCCTCCTCGGTATATAAAAGTCTGTTTACAAGCTTGAAGGATGACCTGAGAAATTTCAATTTTATATTTATGGACGGTTCCAAGACCAACTCATTGGTTTCTTATAGTATAACTACTGAAGATACTGTTTTGAAAGTTTCTAAAATTATTGAACACAGCTCAATTTTTTCGGCGGAAATCATTGCAATTTATGAGGCACTGATATATGCAAAACAAAAGAAAGGCAAATTTGCTGTATGCACAGACTCACTGTCATCACTAAATGCTATACTAAATATTTCAAATAGCGAACACTATGCATCAAATATCAGAAATATTCTCATTGAAAAATCTCCGGATATTAAATTAGTTTGGGTTCCTGGCCATAGTGGAATTCAAGGTAACGACCTTGCTGATTCGACTGCCAGAAACGCAGAAAAACTGCCCCTACATTACACTTATAATCTGAACCGAAGAGATTTGGAAAAACTCATTGACGAGTACTATACTTCAATTGATAAGGAAAAGGTGTATAATTCAACATCTCGTTGGTATCAAACGATTAATTTCGATAGAAAAACTATATATGACTATGCGTTGGAATATGGGAAATATATACAGAGAGTTGAATACTGCAAGTTCTTACGTCTACGCCTGGGACACACCAGAGTAACACACGGAATACTATTTGATACCAATTTTAACCCATCTTGTAATTGCAACATCAATCTTCCCACGACACCTAAGCATTTTCTGTGCGAATGCCCGGCACTTAGTTCCTATAGAAACTCCATATTCCAAAATTCTGACCCATTATACCTACTTTCCCATCCCACCAATAAAAATGTAAGAGCATTAATAAAATTTTTCAAAATTTCCAACTTGTATAACAAAATATAATCTTTGTATTTATCATGAGAAAAAATTAAATTTTATCACATTGTTTTTAACTACATAAACATATATTTATAACAACTAAAATTTGTTAGCATTTAAGAGAGCTGAAGGCCAACGCAGCTATTGCTCTTCCTTAGATTTTATCCTATAATTTGTAATTATAGATAAAATAAATAAATAAATAAATAAATATATGATACCAAGGACCCTCGAGACAGAGCTTGTGGCGGTTCTGCCATTTTGATAAAGAACCGAGTAAAACACTACTTAATGAGTGATCATCGTGAAGATTATCTCCAAGCAACGAACATTTGCGTTGAGGAATTAAATCGAAACATAGTAATTTCATCATTATACTCCCCACCTAGATTATCTATATCAGAAAGCCAATTAAATAAATATTTCTTATCATTAGGACCTTGCTTCCTGGCTGCTGGCGATTATAACGCTAAACACACTTTCTGGGGTTCACGACTTATTACACCTTTGTTTAACACAATTTGTAAAATGAATCTAAATGTGGTCGCGAGAAAGAGTGCACAAAAAGGCTAAGAAAGTTACTGCAGTCTCAGAAAACGGCTTCCCTGGAAAAATATCTTAAGGAACTTGATGCAACTTCTCAATCAGACTACTCATTATGGCGTGCAGCTAGAAATCTTAATAGACCAATTATCACTAAACCACCATTAAGAAACTTAAATGGAAGTTGGGCACGAAATGATGAAGAAAAAGGAAATCTTTTTGTTAATCATTTGAAAAACGTATTTACCCCGCATACATCTCCCCATATTGTAGTCGAGTTGCCACCAGTTGCTATTAGAGCTGCTGTTCCACTTAGATTTGAGATAAAATAAATCGAAAAGGCTATTCATAATTTAAACCCCAAAAAAGCCCCTGGTTTTGATAAGATCAGCAACAAAATGCTTTTAGAGCTACCCAGCATAGCAAAGAAAATTATTCTTTTAATTTTTAAATCTATTTTACGCCTTGAATACTACCCACAAGAATGGAAAGTATCCATAGTTACAATGATACCTAAGCCAGGAAAGGATCCTACAAAAGTTGAGTCATATAGACCTATAAGCTTATTGTCTAATATATCAAAGCTGTATGAGAAGCTGTTATTGTCAAAATTAGCCCCAATTTTAAATGTAAATAGATGTATTCCTAACCATCAATTCGGCTTTAGAAGAGAACATAGCACAATCGAACAAACCCATCGTATATTAAACGCCATAAGAAAAGCCTTTGAAGAAAAAAAATATTGTTCCACCCTCTTCATCGATGTTTCTCAAGCTTTTGATAAAGTCTGGCATGAAGGGTTATTACATAAATTGAAGCTAAACTTACCAGTAAACACACACAAGCTGTTAGAAAACTACTTAGTCGGCCGAAAGTTTATTATTAAAGAATGTGATTTTATAAGTTCTCCTCAGCCAATTGACGCTGGAGTCCCTCAGGGAATCATCATGGGCCCACTCTTATACCTTATATATACCTCAGACATGCCAACAAACAACCACACCCTTACTTCAACATTTGCATGTAAAATATCTCGGTATTCATCTAGATCGGCGTTTGACATGGAAATGCCATATAGAAGCAAAACTAACACAAATAAAACTAAAAGCAATTCAAATATATTGGCTTATTGGAAGAAATTCTGTTCTTAGCCTCGACTGCAAACTTTTACTTTATAACTCTATATTGAAGCCAATCTGGTGCTACGGTATTCAGCTATGGGGCACTGCCTCGGCCTCAAATATCGAAAAAATTCAAAGGCGCCAAAATAAACTTCTTCGAATAATCACAGCCGCTCCCTGGTATGTTAAAAACTCTAATATTCACAAGGATCTCAGTGTGCCATTAGTAAAAACTATTATTACGAAGTACGCAGCAAAATATTTAAAAAGGCCTGAGTCGCACCCAAATCCACTTGCTCGAAATATTTTAAATGACAGTGGACACTCTAGATTAAAGAGAAGAGATACCGCAGGACTCATCCGAAGGGAAGACCGCTAAACATCTACATATGTGAACAGAAACCGTGAGGAGAAAAATTTTCGTCTAGCATTGTCAGGACAAAAATAAAGTATTAGTATAAGATTTGATTAATTATTGTTAGTTCATCTTTAATATATGAAGATTCAATAAATAAATAATGAAAAAAAAAATATATTTAAGTTGTTAAATGGCATGAATTGTTTTTATATATTGTCTTTATTAACATTTAAAGAAAATAGTTTGAATTCTGATAACTATTTTATCGCAATGTAAATTTTTTTATTCGGCAACCATATTCATACTTCTGAGATTTTACTTTCTGAATGCAAGGCGTATTTACATCAAGTTGAATTGAGAGCGCAGCTTATTATTTTTTTGTGTCATTTTACATCATGTCGAACTTGTGTACAATTTGTTAAGGAAATTGTTTCGCGCCATTTATAACTCTAAAATTTTTATATTTGATATACATCATGTTATAAATTTTTAATGACATCGAAACCTTTAAAATTATCCAACAATTGACAAAAATTAACACCCAAAAAAAGATTTAAAAATTAAAAGATATCGATTGCACTTGATCAACAAGAGGGTATTAACTCGAAATTTGGAGTAGGAGTAAAACAAAATTTAATTTAATATTTAAGGGACATGAAAAATAATTTTTAAACCAACCGTTTCATTATAAATATGTTAACCATATGGCAAGATATATTTTCCGCTGATAGATACGAATATTACATGTCGATTTTTTCTTAAAAGTGAAAAAAGTGTTGATCAAGTCCGATATGTAGGAACAAAAAAGGCTTAAATCTAGTTTGCCTGCCCAGCTCCAAAGTGATAAAAGTGGCTATGGACCGCATAAGTTTTCATATATACATAAATGTGATTTTTCTCTACATTTCTCATCGTATGTAGCAAAAATTTGTGTCATTTTAAAGCTTTTGGAAAGAGCTTTCTTTATTTACAAAATTAATTTAAAAATTCTTAACCCAAGCGAAAATACAAGAGTTTTCAGTTAGCATAATAATTACTATGGAAAGAAGTTTTAGTTAGCGAAGCCGGTGTTTGTTATACTACAAATGACGGGCGAAGGCCGTTTATCCTAAGTCCGTTTAGCATAAGTTTTTATTACAAAATTTTTATTTTTACCCTTTACTTGGAATAAACTACACAAGTATTTACCTAGTGTACTTCCATAACATTTTAGGCGCGTGTGAAACGGTAAACTTCTAATTTGCTGCGTGTCAGAAATTTGGTTGTTTGCGGCAAAAATTCTACTAGCCCCCAGGGCTAGTGATATTTAATTCATCTCAGAATTGTCAAAATGTTACTCACAATAGTACATTGCTACCGTTGATAAAATGATATCAATATTGGCCCAATACATTCAGAAATGTAGTGGAACATCGCATATTTAAGTGAAAGCTTTAGAGATGCGTAATTCAAAAACTATACGTTTGCGCCACTTTTTTCACTTAATATTTCCTTATTGCTTTTAAATTTTCTATCACCCTAGGTACCTTTCTATTTGTATCTGCGTTGGTAAACTAGATTTTTCCACAACATTTTATTAGTACAAATTAACTGCCTGTTTTTGAAATAAAAATTTAAATTTTCGTTATAAAATTTATTTTGACAAAAAATACAAATTAGATTTTTTTCAATGTTAACTCCCAAACCAAAATTTTTTTTTGCAAACATAGGCAGTAAAATATACTAAAAATGTTTTATATAGTGAAAATTAATTTTTTGAAATTGTATTATATTGTAATGCATTAATGTGGGATATGGATATACACAAAACAATTTCTGCTATTTTAAATGCAAATTATAACTGCAAAAGTTGTAATGCAAAGAATTGTCAAAAAGTGCTAAAACAATGCTCGAAGAATAAGATTGACAACGCTGACAATAATACTACTGGTAACATGCCGTGTACTAGACATTCACATACACATGTAGATTGCGTCCAAGGCGAATTCATGTATACGGTGGTGTCGATACTACACCAAGTAACAACACCAAAAACACAACAATGTACTTTCTTGTTGCTTTCGTTGATCAATATGTTAAAAACACAAGCAACTTTTGACATTAAGAAAAAAAGGAGCACAGCTGTGCTTTCAACGCCACCTGATAAATGATTTCGCCTTGATTGCGTCCATACACGAACGTAAAATGCGTACATTTGCTCCATGCCGAATACTAGTAACATTCATGTAGCCATTAACATGTCGTCGGTTGATAATTTAAATGTCGTCTTATCCATTTTCATTTGGCGTAATCAGTTTTTCGATACCTCATACGGTTTTCGAGATATGGAGTGTTGAGTTTGTCGTATGTGGTATTTGCTGAAGCAATTTTCAAATTAAATGTGTTCAAACTCAATTTACTCGAAACTATCGGAATCCACATACGACAATTAAATTATAAGCCGACGATGTGTGTACATGTGCTATCTTTGCAAATATGTCAGCTTCGGCCATATGCGTCACATTTTAATTTTGGGACAAAATTACATTTCGTGTACTATCAAAATTTCATTGCGTATCATTCAAAAACTGTAACCGATCTTAAATATTTTCAGGAATTTTCGCTATATATGCAAATTTTTGCAATTTTCGCGTAGCTTTGTTGCTCGTTTCGGCAATCATCGCCGTTATAAAGATACAGACAGGGCACTATTCACACTGTCGATTTATACGGTGCGGAAAGTGCAATCAATGCCTTATGCCATTAGTAATGTGAATTTTGTGAATTTTTCAGAATATATCAAGCTTCCCTTTTTGAGAGCACAATATTTTTAAGAAACGACCATCAAATTGATTTTTTTTTTATTAAAAGCTGAAAACAAAACAAACCAACTTATTAATGACGTGCTAAATTCCCAATTTTTATTTTTGATAAAAACACTAAAATTTATTGTTGTTGGAAAGCTATTTTCTATGCGCATTTCGCTGGTTGCTTAGGCCAGCTCGTCAGGAAACTTTTTCCAAAGACTTAAGAAAAGCTAAAAATATTATACAAATAAGACCATAAAGTGAATAAGAATTTTTAATAATCCTTTTATTTAACTTGAGGTCTTTTTATTTTTGTTTAACCCTTTCAGTGTTTTTGTCGAATATATTCGACATTGCATTGTACTCTCTTTCTACGCACTTTTACTGTATACAAATGTACAGTTAATTATATTTTTTTTGTTTTATATGAAAGAGGGACACTTTTGATATTTTAAATTGTTATTATAGTAGACATTGACTTTCTTTTCTTTTTATTGAGTGCATTGTCCCAAGTCAGGAAATTTGTAAAAAGCTTAGATTTAGGAAGAAAGAAAAAAATAATAATTTCGGGGTCAGGCGATATTAAAAAAAATTTTAAGTATTGATACATGCGTAAATAAGTATTTTCTTGAAATAAAATATTGCAAGAATAAATTGCATAAATTCTTGTGTAGACAGTTGAAGGTCAATTTTGAATATATTCGGAATTCCCTAAAAACCAGGGGAGCTGCATGAGGTAAAAACTATTATTTTTCCAAATAAATAAGTCGGAAATGTAAAATGTAGTTTATAAAATACCTTGTAAGGGAAATGTTAATGTACAATGCAGTAGAGCGTATGTTGCTACAACAAAAAATAAACTTAAAACTAGGATAGCAGGACATAAGTCAGATCAAAAATATAGGAACATTTCATCACAAAAAAAGCTGTATCAATCCATTGTGCAAGTCTAAACCATTATCCTGATTTTGAAAATATATCAGTTTTAAACACGCAAAATAATTATAAACGTAGATTTATGTTAGAAATGTGGCAAATTATAAAGGTACCAACATTATCCAGACTTAATTTTAAGTCAGATACTGAAAATGTAGCCCAAAATTATAGACATTTAATTAATAAGAATAGAAACGGAAATTTAAAATTTATTTAAACTGTTATAGACTAGGTTTGAATTGAAAAACCTTTTTGTATTTAATTGAAAATATGACATTTTGTTAAATTTGTTTAATTTCTTAAATATGTTAAATTTATTAAAAATTGTTAATTTTGTCAAATATTCAAGAAAAAAATCCCTGAAGAAGGCACACAATGGAGTGCCGAAATATTGGATTTTTAAATTTTATATTTTTTATAAAAAAAAAAGAAAAAGACCTCAAGCTTAAATAAAAGGATTAAAAATTTGTTAAGGTCGAATAAGAGTTAATTTATGTGAATAAGAATTTTAAACCAACTGTCGAAATTATTAGAGATGAGCCTTAAAAAACGATAAGCGATCGGCAAGTTTTGTATGGAATTGACGACGACGTCGATAAAAATTGATGTTGATATTAAATTGATGACGATGACGATGACGACGACGCTTTATGGAATACAGGTGAATAATTTACAGTTCCTATATAAAAACAACGATTAAAATCTCTGAAAAAGCAAAGAAAGAAATATTCAAAATTGTTGTAAATAAAAATAAATTGAATGTAAAGATTTAAGGCTCTAAACTTTAATCCGTTTTCAATTTTTTTCCATCACGTCTAGTCTAATCCAAATTTTAATTTTATTCAAATCGGACAAATCCTTCTCAAGTCATGATAAAATTTATTAGCATAACCGCCTTATTTCGGGCGAAGTATAAGTCATGCCCATAATAATGAACAATTATTTAAATTAACATTTGTCCACCGATTTTCATGATATATTCCAGTAAAAAATGTGCTCCAAAAGAAGCAAGTTTTATGTATGAATTCATACCTCAATTCGCTTCAAACCTGCTGATGGGATGCGTGATTTTTGTATTGGGTGTTCCCGGTTTGGAGTACTATTTTCTGCTGACAATAAGCGCTTCTTTGAACATAATAACACATGCAAACAAAGCACTCATAAAGTCCTTTTTTTATAGGCTAACTATATTAACATGTTCATTAATGTTAAGATTTAACTTGTTTAAATGTCAGCACTAAAATAACAGCTTTTTTGTATATTTTATTCGTTATCATTTACTGCTGTTTAAGAGCTCTCTTACTGAAGCGCTCGATTATGCGCTTTTTCTCTTAAGTGTTTCAAAAAAGAAATTTTTTTTACTGGGATGGCTTATTTTGTTCGTTATATACATCCAGAGAAAAATCATTTTTCAATATGGTCACCTCCAACAAAAATATTTTTAAAGTAAATTTTTTAATATATTATGGTTAAGTTAACCATATTATTGTCACCTGCAACCATATTATGGTTAAATTTGTCCTCCATCAAAAAGCCAGAACCATATTATGGTTGCCTGCAAACATGTTATGGTTAATTATAACAAAAATATGTTTAACGCTTATAATAGCATGATGGTTTTTCAACCATAGTATATTTCTCTTAGAAAAGAGGAAAATACTATTGTTAATTTAAAAATAAATTTTTGTCATATTTAACCATAACATGTGTAGAGGCAACCATAATATAGTTGTGGCTTAGTGTTGGAGGACTAGTTTAACCATTATATGGCTGCCAGTAACAATAATATGGGTAAATTAACCATATTATATTAAAAAACTTTCGTTAAACATAGTTTTGTTGGAGGTGACCATATTAAAAAATATTTTTTCTCTGCGTGTACCTACCTGTCTTTTTGATAAATGCTAAAATTGTAAAATTGTTGTCCTAATATTTTTTTTATGAATTTTTAAAAACAAGAAATAGTACCAATTTTGCATGAAAAAACAAAATATATCGCATTTTATTTCTGAATAATGATCTAAATCGGACAAATCGTTCTCAAGATATGATGAAATGTATTAGCAGAACCGCCTTATTTCGTGCGAAATACTAGTCGTGATAGAAAAAATTAAAAAGGATTTGGATTCATCACGGCACGCTTAAGGCAATTTAAATCACATAAAAAAGTTCTTGCTTCAGACTTTTTTTTTTGCCGACCAGTGTTATTTTACCATGTTACTAACTTAATCATATTTTTTTTTTTTTTTTGAGCTGTGTTAGGTGTTTTTACTGTTTTCCTAAATATTTTCAAGATACAGTCAAACATGAAACTATGGTCAAATGCTCGTGATGTTTGTTTTTTATTCGCAAATAATGGCGGTTCGTATATAAAACGGAACAAAATTAAAAATCTTTCCTTTTACTTTATATTTTTTTAGTGTATTTCTTTATATGACTGTTGTCGGTTATTGAATTAAAAACTTAAAAAATATAAAAATTTAAATATATCATTCTGTTCATTAAAAAAGTGTAATGTTTTTTCCTTAATTGTACTGTTTTTTGTACTCGGTGTACTGTTGAACATAATCTATGTTATTAAAATTTTTTTCATTAAGTTTTTTTGCGTTAAATTAAGAACTGATGATTTCAAAAGAAAATATTGCTTGCATAGTTTCCACGTGTGGTAAGTAATTACATAGTATATATAGTACACTAGAATCGCCCGGTGTACAGTGTCAGATTTAGCCATTTTATCGGGATTAAAGTCTGTATTTTCAAAAGTTTTAATGGCAAAGCGACGAGTTTTCTAATTAGGTATTATTATAAAAATACACATGGATAATTCCAAGCCAAATCGACCAAGAGTCGATTTGAATGAAATGGTGAGACGGATCCTTTCATCCTATAAGGAACATATGTATATCAACGAAAAAAAATTAAAAATTTTTTTTTTCAAAAGTCATAATTTCGCTATCTGCAAAATATTCAACTTTAAAAATGGACTAAGTCATAAACTTAATTTTTTTTTTCTTGGCTAATTTTTTTAACATAATACCTCAAACTGGTCCTTAAAATTCCTGAAACTTTGAAGGAGGTGTTTTTTTTTTATTTTCTTTTTTAAGATATGATTTTCTTTCTTTCGTAACTTTTTTTATATGTAGCCCCAAGTATTCTCTTTAAAATGACATATAAATCATATTCGTATGTGAAGTAGTTTTTGAGATATTAAAAAAATAAACTCAACACATTCCGCTAATTCGGCGAAAAAAAAATTTAAAAACAAAATTTTTCGTTGATATATGTTCCTTATAGGATGAAAGAAATCTTCTCACCAAATTTCATTCAAATAAAAAGGGGTCGGGTCCCACTCTTGGTTGATTTGACATGGATTTACCCACATCTTTTTTGATTTCTTGGGCCAATACAATAATGTTAATTTACTCGGCCGTTACTACACTGAATAAATATATATGTTCAAAAATATATGTATATATGGGGGATTTCATGTCAAGTGACCCAACTTTTGAAATCGATGTCTTCCGATTTGGATGAAATTCGCACCAAGGTTAGTCTTATTGGATAGTAGTTTAGACACAAATTTTCATCAAGATTTGTCAAAAAGTTTCTGAGTTAGAGGGGGTCAAAATTTGACATTTTGGTTAAACCGGTGTTCTTTCTCTTCCATGTAACTTATTATCTATTGGTGTTAGCAAAATTTGTCCCAAACAAATTAGATAGCTATTTCTTCAAGCTATCGAAAAAAATACCCTTTTCATAAAAAATGCAAAAATAGTTTTAAATTTAAGGAAAAAAAAATTTAAAAAAAAACAAAAAAAAAATTTATTAAAGGACTTATGTGATTGAGATTAAATATTTTAGATTATTTATCTTTTTATTTTTATTATTATTATTTTATATTTATTTAATTATTATTACAAATAAATAAAAAGATTTAATTTGTCAACATCTCTATAGAAAAAGTGATTTTATTCCTGGGATTAACATATTGTGGGTATTACAGTATCGAGGAAATGAAATGCTAGTTCGGTATATTATATACCGTCGGAAAGGTTAATTTATCTAGTTTTTCAGCATAAGTTTTATATTTAAGATGTTAGAAACACTTACACACAAATAGGAAAAAATTCAAAATAGTGCATATGCTAAAAATTGAAAAACCCTCGTCTGGTGCTAGAAATTATTTTTATTATACATATCCCATTCTCATCCCACTAAGCGACCAAAACTACCTTAAAGAAAAATGCATAAGCTTTCTTTTGAGCAAAAAAAAAAAAAAAAAAAAAATACCGTTTCCAAAAAAAAAAATAAAAAATAAGTTTTAAATTTAAAAAAAAAAAATTTTAAAAATTTAAAAAAATACAAAAAAAAATTTTTCGATAGCTTGAAGAAATAGCTATCTAATTTGTTTGGGACAAATTTTGCTAACACCAATAGATAATAAGTTACATGGAAGAGAAAGAACACCGGTTTGGCCAAAATGTCAAATTTTGACCCCCTCTAACTCAGAAACTTTTTGATCAATCTTGTTGAAAATTTGTCTCTAAACTACTATCCAATAAGACTAACCTTTGTGCAAATTTCATCCAAATCGGAAGACATCGATTTCAAAAGTTGGGTCACTTGACATGAAATCCCCCATATATCTAATTTCTTTATTAATTCAATATGTTCTATAGAACTATTTAATAGCCGGTAAATGTATATGAAAATTTTGAACTTGTATTTTCATTAGCGGGTTTCGCCCTTGATAATCTTATTCATTTAGTTAAAGTACTAACATTTTCAACACTGCAACAACAACATGTGTTAGACTAAAATTTACTGCGCTGTGATTGAAAAATCCAACAAAAAACTTTAGTAATCACGTTGGTTAATTTACCAGAATATAACAGTTGACGACACTCTATATGTCTCTTTCTCTCACTCAGCAAATTCATTAACTTACAATACATACTAAAAAGACACTCACGCTTTGTAATATAAAATCGTATTAAATAAAGCAAAGTTGTATACTTAATACAAAGGGTGAAAACCACTATTATTTATCAGACCCATCATTATAAATGCCCCGCTTTTTGTTACGAGTGGGCTATAAATTGATCAGTATTCAGATGCAAAAACAAAAACTGGGCTTAAGGCATATAAAGGTTAAAAAGGGTAGCTCTGCCAGAGGTGATGTAGTTCTTGACCTTAAAAAAATATGCTGTCTGAAAATAAACCAGAGTGAGATGACTGGATGGTATAGTCATTATGGGTACATTAATTTCTTCCCAAAAGACCAATAGAACTACACCATTGGCAACATGGTTACCCAAGGTCTCATGCTGCTCCATAAAAGTTTTAACTGCGTTATATACAGGCATGTTCTGTAAATCACAAGTGATTTTGAAATCACAATTGTGAAATAAGGGTGCTCTGAAAACCACAAAAGTTTAAACTTTTCGAAGTGGTTTTACACATTCGAAAACACAAAAAAACAGCTGATTTTTTGTTTACATTTGAAGACAGTTTTTATGTGTTAAAACAAGTTAGTTTTTTTGTTAAAATATCAAGTAAAAATAAACTAAAATTTTAGATTTAAAAAGAAAACAATTAAGAAACGAAAGAGTAAAGAAAAAGTATTTGCTAGACTTATCAAATCCCATGGATATGAATGAAACATTGTTAGTACAAATAATATGACATTTAAATGTGACAATTTAAAACTAGGTCGTTTTTAGTTTCATATCATTTTACCGGTTGAATAAAAGAGCCTTTAAAATAATATTGGATGATATAGCACCGTACCTTTTCAAATGTTCAATTCCGGCAAGTATTCAGCTGGCAGCTGTACTTGGATATTTAGCAGTCGGATCGTTCCAAGGCGTTATAGCAAACGATGCCAACTGAAGCATGGGGCGATCAACCTTTTCCAAGGTTATGTGGATCGTAATGCAGCAATTAGAGCAGAAGTTGTGTGCCGTTTGGATACAAATTTCCGTAAGCCAACAGGCACAAAATGCATCGAAATCTTGTTTTTATTCAAAGTTTGGTATGCCTGGAATAATTGGATGTGTTGATGGCACACACATCCGAATAATGAAACCACCGTCCGATCACGCTGCATATTTTAACAGAAAGGGTTATTTCAGCCTTAATGCAATGATGGTTGGTATTTTGTAGACTTATCTATATATATGTACACCTATATGCACTATTTAACATATATCCGTATATTAAATTCCAGATTTTTGATCATGAAATGCGTATTGCGGCCATAGATACTTGCAGGCCTGGCTCATGTCACGATTCATTTATTTGGAACATGAGTGATGCCAAAAGATACTTCTCCACGATGCATTCCGAAGGAGTTCGAAATTGTTGGCTCTTGGGGGATTCTGCATATCCGCTTAAACCTTATAATACGATCATTTAGCCGTTACTATAATTATAGCCTACTCCCTTAATTCAAGTAGCCAAGTTTAAAATAAAAAATAATTAATTTCAATAAAATCAACAAACTTTATTAAACAAATAAAAGAAATCATTAAACAAACAAAAAAGTAGGAAAGAAATTCATTAAATAAGATACATTTGATATACATATGTACGTATGTTATACTAAATAAAATAAAATCAATGGTTGACTAGGTCGTTACTATCATTAAGAGGTCGTCCATTTTTCTAATTTTTAAATACTAAGGATTAGGTGGTGGTTATATGCCAAGTTTTATTCGCTCCAGTTCTAAAAATTTCAATTTAAGCTCGTTTTTGCTCTGAACACTTTTTTCCATAGCATAGTTATGTCTGGTCAGCTCGTGTAACTCCTTTTCTTTAATTTTGTTTTAATTTCTCTCATATTTTTAGACACTTCTCTTAAATAATTTCTATTTTCTTTAATTTAATTTTTTATGTTGTCTAAGTTTTTTATAATTTTGGCGAAATGCTCGGCTTCCATTTCCATAACATCTCTAACATCAGTAACATCCCTTTTTCGTTTGCAGCTGCTAGCTCGGGCTGGTGTTGATGGTGTTATAGAGGTAGAAATTGGTTTTGAATTGGATTGAAGGCGACATTGGTGTATAGACGTCAATTGTTTCATCGCAGGATTTATTATTGAGTATAGCTTTATTATTTTTAGGCGAACGAGGGATTGTTGGTTGCTGAATTTTAAAAAATATCTAAATTTGGATTAAAAATAATAACAACTTTAAAAAAATATTAAAAAACAAAAAAGTTATAATGGTTCAAAGTTAGTGAACACGAAACAGGTAGAAATTAGATTTTTATTTTCTGTTATAAAAACGACATTCTGAATACCGTTACTCTGTTTTGGTTCATTTTTTTTTTTTTTACTCTGACATACATTTGTTTATTATTTGGACATTTGTCTCTCATACTAAATTCAAATTTAACCAGAAAAAAAAATATAAACAAAATTTTGAGCTTAGTCTCCCTAAATTGCGGTGGTTGGAATTCGGACACTTGATATAAATAGTACTTATATATAAGATATCATTTTATAGCTTAGTTAAATAATTTTTTTAAATAAACCTAAAAACATAGTTTGTTTAATTTTCAATGAATAAAGGGTAAAACAAATTTTTAATTAAATATATTTATTTTTCTATAGTCAATGTCCTAATTATGATAAAATTATTCCAACTTTATTGGAATTCGGAATAGCGAAAGTTCAAGATCGCTGTCCTATGGTACCAGGAATTCCTATTAAGCCTATGTTAGCTCAGCCAACAAAAGGAGTGTCAGAAGTATTAGAACGCTTTGATGGCCTTACTATAACTTGCGAGTGGAAATACGATGGCGAAAGAGCCCAAATACACTGTAATGAAAACCGGATTATTTCAATTTTTTCTCGAAATCAGGAAAATAATACCTTGAAATATCCTGACATTGTATCTCGTATTAAAAGTTTCCCAAAATCGAATGTAGAATCATATATACTTGACAGCGAAATTGTAGCTTGGGATGTGGAGCAGAAAATGATTTTACCATTTCAAGTGCTTTCGACACGCAAACGGAAAAATGTGGACGTGAATGAAATTAAAGTCCAAGTGTGTGTTTATGCATTCGATTTATTATATTTAAATGGAACGCCATTGGTTTCAAAGACATTTGCTGAGAGAAGGAAAATAATGAAAGATAATTTTACAGAAATGGAAGGGATTTGGCATTTTGCTACTGCAATGGATACTAGCGATGTTGACGAGGTCCAACAATTTCTTGAAGAATCAATTAAGGGTAATTGCGAAGGATTAATGGTTAAGACCCTAAATAAAGATGCTACATATGAAATTGCAAAACGATCAAGAAATTGGCTAAAACTTAAAAAAGATTATTTATCAGGTTGTGGCGATTCATTAGATTTAGTTGTCGTTGGCGGTTACAGAGGTAAAGGAAAACGTACGGGAAGCTATGGAGGCTTCCTACTAGCTTGTTATGATAATGAAAACGAAGAATATCAGAGTATTTGCAAAATTGGAACAGGTAAGTAAGCAATTTAATATTAAATAGTAATTTGTGTAAAGTCTGTTCCGAGAATCTTCAATTGAAAACTAATTGAAATCCTATTTTAATGCGCTTATGAAAATGCATAGTTTTTTTTATTATTTTTTTTTTTAAATATTTTAATTTAATTCGAAAATACTCGTAATCATGTATGAAGAGCAAAAGTTGATTTTGTTTTGGATTGTTTTATAATAATTCCCCAAATAATTTGGATATAGTGCTAGCCGTAAATGGGTTGGGCCGTTTTAAAAAGGCGTAATATTTTTGATTCAAAGAAATATGTGTGATTTAAAAGGTGTTTTTATCAACATTCTATTATAAATATATAATTTCCACCATTTCCCTACAAAAAATTACAAAAATTAAAATTTTGTATTTTTATTAGAAATGTTTGTGTTACTAATCTTTAAATATATATAAAGGGTCCGCCATCTAACGTTTTTTTTCCAACTAGTGCTTATTTCGTGATTTGTCTGATTTGACAGATAATTAGTTTTATCCTTCCGCTGAAAGAATATGGTTGTGTATACGCTTGAACAACGCTGGGAAATATTGCGACATTACTTTGAAAATCATGGTAATGTTGCAGAATGTGTGCGAAAATTGCGTACGGATTTCGGAAGAAGAGAAGCACCGTCAGCTGCGTATGTTCGTTATCTTGTGATAAAAGTGAAAGAAACTGGCATCCTCATCGATAAACCAAAGCGTGAAAAGCCAAAAACAGTGCATACACCCGAGAATATTGCTTCTGTGGTAGAAAGTGTGCGTGAAGCGCTATCAACATCAATTCACCGTCGTTCTCAAAAATTGAACATTTCAGCGACATGAGACGAATTTTGCATATAGACCTTGGTATGACGCCATACAAAGTCCAATTTGTTCAGGAGTTGAAGCCAACTGACCATCCAATCCGTTTTCGCTTCGCTAAGTGGGCCTTCGATCGACTTACAGAAGATGCCGATTTTGGCAAAAAAATCATCTTTTCAGATGAAGCTCATTTTGATCTTGGAGGGTATGTAAACAAGAAAAATTGTCGCATTTGGGGCACAGAAAACCCGCACGCATACATTGAAAAGCCGATACACCCAAAACGAGTCACTATTTGGTGCGGATTTTGGTCCAGAGGCAAAATTGGGCCATTTTTCTTCGAAAATGAGCAATGAGTGGCCGTTACAGTCAATGGCGATCGTTAAATTATGCATTGCGTTGATTTGTGTAAATAAATTTACTGCATACACGGATTTATTTAAACTAACTACTGCTTTAACATTGATTTGGTTTTTCATTATGTATTATTCGAACTGATTAAAAAAAATATAGTTGTTGCCACAACAATAACTTACTGTCGAGAACTGTGTACAAGAATCAAATGCATTCGTGCATTGGTTTAGTATATACGATGGAATAGCTGGTCTAGAGGATAAATCTTACGTAGCCGACTTTTCTCCGAGGAGTTTTTCACATCTCTGCAGAATTTTCTCCATGTCTGCCTCTTGGCCCTCCTGATAAGATTCATGAATCAACTCACTGATAACTAGGGATGCCAATCGGGACTGATTTTTGAAAATCCCGGGATTCGGGAATGTGTTTCTTTAAGATACGACTTTTTTTTAAATAAACAACACATAAGTTTTAAAAAAAGAAAACAACGAAACAAATTTGTTTATACATATGTTTGTAACACTGGCCTCACACATGATCAAACTGATCAGATTCTGAAAAAAGCTTAAACAAATATACGTATCTCTTAGTTTTTCTAGATCAATTTATTTCGGTTTTTTGACAGCAATTCAATTTTTAATGTGAATTAAGTTGTGACGACATTAATACACGGCAAAGTGTAGTCCCTCATAAAGATCGATAGCTGAGTTAAAAACTGTAACACTATGTCGACTGCCGTGCAGTACACCTCTAGTCAATGGCGATCGTTATGGGGCCATGTTGAACGAATTTTTGTTAACAAAAATTGAAGAGGAGGATATTGGCAACATTTGGTTTCAACAGGACGGCGCTACGTGCCACACAGCCGAAGCTACACTCGATGTTTTGCGCCCTGTTTTTGAAGATCGCATTATCAGCCGCAGATCTGATGTCGTTTGGCCACCTCAGAGCTGCGATTTGACACCGTTGGACTATTATTAAAGATAAGTGTTACGCCGACAAGCCAAGGACCATTGACGCTTTAAAGGACAAAATTCGTGCAGCCATTGGTGAAATACAGCTGCACACAATCGATAATGTGCTTAAAAATTGGACCGATCGTGTAGGCTACTGCATGGCCAGCCGAGGCAACCATTTGAATGAAATTATTTTCCATTATTAACCCGAAGGATTGTACTTTCAAATAAAAAAAGAAATTTGAGAAAATATTCAGTAGTTTTTTTTATAGCATTTTCAAAAAAAAAAAGAAGTTATTTGGCGGACCCTTTATATGTGTGTGTACGGCTATATGGGTGGGCCATTTAAAAGTTTAAATTTGAACCACCGACTATTTCGAATCTGGCAACACTCATGTCATTATCTTCTTTTACATAATTCAGTATATTATCTCCGCTGAACGAAATGAATCGATTTACGCTTGATCTACGTCAGGATTTATTGGAAATTTATTGTCAAAACAAAGACAATTATTCGGAAATTGCACGAAAATTTCGTATATTTAGAACCACCTGTGCGGTTAAAACCGTTACCTATTGTTTCGGACATTTATTTTTTACACATGTAATATAAGTGTTAGGTGTAATAATTAAAAAAAAAAAACATCTACGAACAATTATTAAAAACACAAACATTTAATGACTGACAAAAGGGTTTCTTACTCATATGTACCTATGCAGGATGAGCAAAAACAGTTAAAGTTGAGATTTAAAAAAAAAATCACAAAAAAAAATGGCGCAAAAACGCTTAAGGTTTTTTTTTCAGTCTAAAAGTACAGATTTTCAATTTTATCGTGATGTATAATATTTTTAGGACCGTGACTACCTTCATTCCCAAAAACCGTTTTTTTACAAATAGTGAACGAACTATTTTATCATATAAATTTATATTAAAATTTTTCGAAAAATCACTATACGTAGCTGTTCATATAGTATTTCACAGGAAAAAATCAATGAAAAATATTTATTAAATTAGCCCCAAAAAAATATATTGTTAACCTCTCAAAACCGTAAAAAGTTAATAAAAAACGCATGCAATTTAGTTAACTTTCCTGACTTTAACAATGTCCCAAAACGACAAATCTCAAGTAAATTGTGTAAATTTTTTTGTTTGTGAATATCCAAATCATCTGTAAACCACGGGATCAGAGATTGGCTCAGGTGTCAACATCTATGTGTCAATTTATTTCATACAGAACTCTAGCATATCATATATTGTAATCTTTCCCTGCTCTAGTGGTCCTTAATCTAACAGCCGCATTCGGAGCTAACTGCCTTTCCAAAATGTCTGGTGGTAACCAGTTCAAGATCGTTAACAACGCCTTAGAGGGGGATTTTCTAATGGAACCTGTTACCGTTGTTGCCACCATTCTCATCATACCTACAAAGCTAGTTTGATGAATCTTCCCCTTGAGTGCCGGCCACCCAGCTGCACCGTAGAATAAAATTGTTAAATGACGCATTCGAATAGCCAGTTTACATTCCTCGGGTTTCTTTTTCAGTTCAGGCGAATGGCCTTTTAACAGCAATATAATGCAGTTGCCGCCTTAGTAGTCCTGGAAAAGGTGTTCATTTTCCAGTACAGTTTAATCTCCAATACTAGCTCAAGATATTTGGTATGTTCCCATGTCTTCTGATTGCAGCCGACGTACTGTGCAATCATGGTCTTGACTATCCGGTTGACTCGTTCCGTGGGGTTTTCCTAGGGTGTATACGGAGCTGTAAATTGCTGATGCACTCCTACCTTTGTCAGATAGTCCCTGAACGCCTTGCTGGTAAATTGGGTACCATTGTCGTTAATAAGCATCATAGGTACTGCATAGTTCGCCAGAATTCTCTCTCGGAAACTTCTCCTCAGCGATTCCGCGGTTGCCTTTCTCAATGGTATTAGCTCTGACCACTTAGAAAACTTGTCGGTAAACACCAGTAACATGGTGTTTCCGTGTTTGGACCTAGGAAGAGGCCCTATAAAATCAGTACATTCGATAGCCCATGGCTCCTCCACAATACGCGACAACATCTGTCCTGCGGGATGTTGTTGGCTAGGCTTGTGCTGCTGACACACCGTACACCTTGGGACATACTTTCTTATGTCTCTAAACATACCTGGCCAATAGTACCTGTTGCTGGCACGGGCAAACGTTTTCCTTACTCCCATGTGACCTGCTGTTGGTGCGTCATGACTCTCATATAACACACGCCGCCTCCGGGATGACGGTACACATAGTTTCCAGGGCGCACACTCCTCGTTTCTATCGGAAGATGGTAGATAGCGATACAATTTGCCACCCAGGATAGTGTAATCCGGGTACTTCTCGGGCTCCTTCTCGACGGCTTCGCACCTCTTCCGCCACCAGTTGCATTCCTCTTGTTTCTCCTGCAAGGCCTAACACACATCTAGTGGATCTCGCGACAAGGCATCGGCTATCACATTCAACTTGCCCCGGCGATATTGGACATCAAAGCTATATTGCTGCAGCTCGAGGGCCCAGCGCGCAATTCTCCCGGACGGACTCTCGATTGAGTTGAGCCATTTAGGGGCGAGGTGGTCTGTTATTACCGTGAAATGGTAACCTTCCAAATATGGCCTTAACTTTCTAATCGCGCACACTATGCCAAGCGTTCCTTCTCGGTTGCGGAGTAATTAATTTCCGCTGGTTTCATGATATAACTTTCTCTTGCCCCTCATGCTCCTGGGTCAGGACTGCGCCTACGCCATAATCGCACGCATCTGTTTGGAGGGCGAATCTTCTTGAAAAATCCGGGCATGCTAATACGGGGGCCTCGGTTAACTGTTTCTTCAACATCTCAAACGCATCCTGCTGTTCGGCGTTCCAGCGGAAGTGCTTTCCCTTTTTCAGCAACATTGTCAGGGGATGCACAATCCGCGCAAAGTCGGGTACAAACCGTCTATACCAGGATGCGATTCCCAGACACCTACGCAACTCCTTTACGTTTCGAGGGGGTTGGAGCCCCTTCATTGCCGCTATTTTGTACGGGTCGGTTTTTATACCCTGTTCGTTGACCACATGCCCCAGGTATTTTAACTCCTTCTGAAAAAACTTGCACTTCTCTTTGTTAATGTTCAAGCGTGCCTCCCGTAATCTTTCGAACACTTTCCTCAGGTTCGCCATGTGTTCCTCTACTGTAGCCCCGAGCACCACGATATCGTCCAAGTACGCAAACGCATGGGGTTCCATCGCTGGACCAATAACTGTATTCAGGGTTCTCTGAAACGTGGCCGGAGCCGATGTCAATCCAAATGGCATTAGTTTTCGTTGGAATAGCCCCTTACCTGCTACCGTGAACGCCGTGTACTTCTTACTATCTTCTGCTATAGGTATCTGCCAATACCCATTTTTCAGATCTATGCTACTTATGTACCTTGCATTCCGTAAGTGGTCCAGGATAGCGTTTATTCGCGGTAGTGGATACGCATCGGTCACCGTTTTAGCGTTGAGCTGTCTGTAATCCACAAAGAGCCGCCACGAGCCATCCTTCTTGGGCGCCATGACAATGGGAGCGCTGTAAGGGCTGTTGGATGGTTCTATTTGCCTATTCTCTAAGAGTTTGTCTATCTCCTCGTTAATGCGCCTCTGTATCTCCGGGTTGCGCTGCGCATATCTTTGCAGCACTGGTCTGTCGTCTTTGAGGGTGATTCTGTGCTCGGTTAATGGCGTCGGCCCACTGATGTCATCAAATTTTCTAAGCTCTTCTCTTAGCCTTGTCCTCCCCTGCCGTACGTTGTTCATGAACTGCCTTCATCACCTGGTGTGAAACGGGCGTGAGTTTTATAACCTGGCTTCCACATCGCAACTCGCACTCTACTGCCCTGAGAAAATCTAATCCCAATAAAACTTCATCGACCATTGTTGGCATTATACGCATCTCCAGCCTGCAACTTCTCTCGCCTTATCGCACTTCCATCTTGATGACCTCTCTTATCTCTACTATTGCCCCGTCTGCTAGTCTGATCCTGTTGTATACCGAAATCACCTCCCCGCTTCCTCTCAATTCGTTAGCCACCCGCTCACTGATGTAGCTTCTTGAAGCTCCTGTGATGTAGCTTCTCTATGCTGCTCCCCGATCTGTACATGGGCTAGCAGCCGTAACTATGTTTGTCTAAAACTACTTATTGGTGTGGGATTAGTTCTCACTGGGCCGCCGCCTCCCCTTGATTCTGGGGCGGCCCTCCGGCATTTCCCGAATTTCTTCGGCAGGAGTCTCTTGTCCTAACACCTCTTCTGCCGCATTGCAAACAAAACAATACGCTGCTATTTTGGCAGAACCGGTTGCCATGACCATCCAGTCTACATCTTCGGCACGCGGTGGATGGGTTTATCGGTATATTTTCCTCTGAGGAAATCACTTGACGTGTTCGGTCTTCTCTACGCGGCCCCTGTCGACTCTCCCGGATTTCTTCTGTGTGATTTTCTTTGATGACTTTCAAGTCTTGCGCTATTTGGATAAGCTCGTCCAGCGAGTTTAAATCTCTTCTCCGTATGTACAACTGGTAGTCTACCAAGCAGTTTCTAAAGATTCGTTCTATCTGTTGCTGCTGGCTGTACCCCGCGTGTCTCATCATATTTTGTATCACCACGAAGAAATCCTTAAACGATGCCCGGGGTTTTTGCTGCCTCTGTCGTATTTCATCCTCCAGCCTTTCAACATACCTCGGGGGTAGGAAATGCCTAAGGAAATCGTCTCTGAACGTGAAATAATTACACATACACATTTTTAGTAGATCACTTTCAATTATATTTTTATTAAATTTGTTCTTTATTAGCGAACAGTCGCTTGTGCGACCGTTCTGTTTCATTGCTATTTTTATATTCTTATATACATAATAATTCTTAAGACTAAGAACTTGAGAATACACTAATACTAATGCATACAAAATGCAACTTAAGCAGTAATTTTTAAGTAATCGCTGAGAATATTTGAGTCAGCATATTCTCAGCGATGGGATTGGCTAATATGGACTGTTTAGCTTCAACAAAGTGTGAAGCTCGTGTTACATACAGAAGGTATGGTAACAACGACTAGTCAAACATACTACACCTCCCTTGTTTGATTATTCTTTTATATAATATAACGATGAAATATATACAAAAAATTTTTTTCTTAGGATAGGGGACAATATGGTCTAGTTCTAATTTTTGACCTATTCCCTTCCCTTTTTAAAATTAAGAAAAATATTTAGGTATATTAGTGAACCAATATGGTTTCCTAAATTAATAAAGTATATTTTAAATAGAGCAAACAAATGTATTCTTTTAATAAGAAAGAATAAAAAAAGAAATTCTGTTCTTAGTCTTGATTGCAAACTTCTACTTTACAACTCTATCTTAAAGCCAATTTGGTGCTACGGTATTCAGTTATGGGGCACTAATAATATCGAAAAAATGTAAAGGCGCCAAAATAAACTTCTTCGAATAATCACAGCCGCTGATTAATTATTGTTAGATCATATTTAATATATGAAGATTCAATAAATAAATACTGAAAAAAACAGTTTCCATGAGAAGCAAAAAAACGTTGTAAAATGGAAATTAATTGAGATATAAAAGCAATTTTAAATATTTAGGATAAAAATGCGATAACCGATTTTTTTTTTGATCGAAAAAGATTATTTTTATTGTTATTTATTTAGTTATGTGTGTTACGTTATTTTAATTTTTAATTCTCTGAAACAAAACGACGTATCATCAACGAAAGTATGATAGTATTAAGTTAAACAATCATTTAAAATATTAAATAATTAAATATTTCTGTTAAATTACAGGTATAATAGAATATAACGATAATGTACATGGTTTTAAATGCAATACTGCGTTTAAACAATAAATTTAAATATGTTTAAATGCACATATAAAAGTGATAATCACACAATTAATATGCAGCATCATTAGGATTGCGTTGACATGGTGAAATAAGTTTGCTTTTCTGATGCAGAGCAGGCAGTACTGTATTTGAGAACGTATAGATGTTATATTATTAGAGATATTATTATGACATATTATTTATAGTTTTTTATTTCTAATTAGAAGTGGATTAAACTAAAAAATGTCCTTTATTAAATTTAAATATAAATCGATTTTAAAAAGGCAACTTTTCCATTATAACTACGGTGTATTTTGATCTCATTATAATGAATTTTCTCAATTGAATTTTTCTTTACAATAAACAAAAATTTTACTCATATACATATATTCATATTTGTCTCCATATAAGGAATTATTTCAAAAAAACTTCTGTAGCTCATACTTACAACGCTATACACAGAGCAAGAAGTAAATTTTAATTAGTTAATTTCTGAATAATTTAAATAAGAAGAATGAAAGAGTTTTTCAATTTAGAGTAGTATTGATAGCAGCCCCGCGTATTCAGTGAACAAAAATGTTGTACAAAGAAGCAATTATCATTAAAAAAAATACTATTAATATTTAATAAAGCCGTAAACGGATTAACACAAAATATATCTAAACAATTAAAATTCCAGCACTTTATAAAAAAATGCTATTATTCTTAAGATGTAGAATACAAGTAATTTATTATTTAACGCTAAAGGCTTTATAACAGTCTTTTTGAGGATATTGATGAAGGACGACTTGGAAGAATTCAATCCTAACAAAAATACCAGATTATTTTAAATAAACGTCGAAAAAATATTTCTATTGTATTATAAACTTTCTATATAATCCTCTTATTTAAGCTTGAGGTATATTTCTTTTTTTTTTATAAAAAATATATAATTTATTGAATCCAATATTTCGGCACTCCGTTGTGTGCCTTCTTCATGGATTTTTTCTTGAATATTTGACAAAAAATTAAAAATTTTTAATAAATTTAACAAAATTAATAAAATGATTTGCATTTTAGCAAACGATATGTATACTGTTGTAAAAAAATCTTTGATGCTTTTAAAAGGGAAGGTTTTTTTCTTAAGCAGACATGAAGGCAAAACTTATTATATAAAACTCCAAGTACATACGTGTATTTTGTTATTGTTAAACAGTTTTGGTTTTACCATCCAAAACGGTGGGTTTTTTCGTTGATAAAAATTTTCTTAAGTAGGTAACAAATATTTGAAAAAAGGCAGCAGGTACACAGTCGAACTAACCTATAATAATTCTGCATGGGACCATAAAATCACTGCATTGTACAGAAACTTCATTATAAAGGTATTATATATTTTCCATTTTTATTTAAAATAATTAGGTGTTTTATTTTGGATTACGCTATTTAAGGTGCGGCGATTATCAATTTTAACATTGCTTCTCTTGGCGGAGGTTTCTACATAGAGAAACTGGGCGTAAAAGTTTCCTTTCGTCTGCCGGATGGATGTAGTGTCATGCAGGCGGAAATCTCGGCTGTAAAGCAGGCAGCCAACTGGCTGAAGTATTATCGCGTATCGGGAGATATACGTATATTTACTGATAGCAAGGCTGCCATTGCTTCTCTTGCGGGTGTCTACACGACATCTAGGTTAACTGGAATGCCGGATGTCTTTGAATGAGATGGCTGAACATTTAGAGTTAACGCTTATATGGATACCAGGGCACTCAGACTGCCCGGGAAACCAGATAGATGAGCTGGCCAAGGAAGGTGGTCGCATGGATGAAACATTCATTGATCAATTCATTGGCCTTCCAATGGCTCACTGTAAGTCACTCATTCTGCGCGAGAACTATAGAATTGCGCAAGAGGGATGGATGCTCCATATCCAGGGCACTTGGGCCTGGCTATGATGAACGGTGAACCAAATCTCTACTTAGGTTCAATAGGACTGTGATATCGGTCATGACTGGACACTGGCCTGTTGGGCTTCATGCTAGAAGAATGGGTCTGGAATTCAATGACTATTATTATTTATTTAATAGATATTTTACAAATATATTACAATCTAAATTATTTACAATTCGAATGAGTTAATATTGTTCTTATCTATATTTGGCATAACATAATAGTTGAGAGCCAGATTATCATTTAAAGCTTACTTTATAATTTAAAAATTATGTGTAAAATTCATTTAACTATTTTATTAACAAGGTTTTTGATTATTATTTTTTTTTTTTTTTTATATTATTATTATTTATATTATTATTATTAAAATATGTACATATACCACCTAGATATTCATTTATTTTTCAAATTTCAATGACTACTGTAGAAGTTGTCATGATGAGGAGGAAGAGGAGACTGTGCTTCACGTTCTCTGGCAATGCCCTGGGCTACGGAGCATCAGGGAAAAATACCTGGGAGAACCGGTCTTTTCCTGTTTGGAGGATCTATCTAGAATAGAACTAAGATTACTTCTTCTCTTCAGTAGGAAGACGAATTGGCTCAACTTTGCAGTGACGCCATCTGAGTAACTGCTCTTTGGGATGGGCATTGGCGCTGGGTATCACAAAGGGACCGCTGAAGGACCCAAGTGAGCTGTCTCTCGATGGCTGCCAATGGAACCTAACATTGCTTCTCAAAATCCTCAAAAGGCAGGATTGGAGTCTTTTGTGTTTAGTGCTTAACAGCTTGCCCTCTACATTTGCTTTTACGAAAAAAGGTTGTTTACACATAATTTTTAGCAAAACAAGCCTTTTTTGCTTTAATTTCAAATTTGTTTCGGAATTCCTACTTCGTAATGTTGTGCTATCAGTGTTTAGTCTAAGACTTCAATACTTTCATTCTAATTATGCAAATGAGCTCTGTATTTGACAATGTATATACGTATATTGATTTCTATGATCCTATTTGCTAAACAACCTCTTAAGTGTCTTGAAATTACTTTAATCTGAAATTTTTTGTTATATAATATAAACTAGACTTAATTATTTTAAGCGTAATAGCCAGTAAGAAATATTAGTTTCATTGGAGAAATAAGTAAATAAATAAATAAAAAATTTTGTGCGGGAATCCCGGGATCCAGGTATTTTGATATTTGATATTTATTTCCCGCTTTCCCGGGAACCCAAAAAGTGCGAGAATAAAAAAACTCTAATCTTATGACATATTATGTTTAATTTTTTATTGATTTTAATTTCTAATTAGAAGTGGATTAACAGCCTGTTTTTAGAAAATGAAAATATTTGTTCGTTCGTAAAAAAAACGAACGAAAACTGATTTAGGTTTTCATAAAATTAAAACACATTTTAAGTGAGTGACTGAAAAAGCTTTCATTTTTTCCACATACGTTTGGTTCTTATAAAATGAACATCTTCGTAATAAATGAACACAAATGCCAAAATAAGACGATAAGTAAAAGGCATTCGTTTAAAAAAATAAATAGAAAATAAAAAGGATATTTTACTGAAAGAACCCTTAATTATTTACAATATTATTAAAGGTTTGTGTATCTATATATATGTATATGTGTATAGAATTGTTACATTATTGACTGATTGATTTATGATCGCACATAGAAATAAACATAGAAATAAAAGTTATATCACATTCGAAACTTATCTAAGAAATGCAAAATCAGATTTGGTACTTTTTTAAAATTCATACGTTTAAGGGGGAAAATCGTAATTTCTTTTTTTGTCCTTTTTTTAAAAAAAACATTTTTCTCCATTCCCACTACAATATTGAAATTGTTAAGAGAAAAAAGTATCAAAAAGGATATACCTATACGAGAAATTAAATGTCTTTATTTTACTCTTGTGTTCTGCGTATGGTACTTTTTGAATTTGTTATAATATTGAAGAGTTAAGCTGCAAGGTCCTGAGTAATTATCATCCCATAAGATAAAAAATGTTAGTAGTAGAACTATAACCTTTGACACACAAAAATGATCATAAAAAAGGACTGGACAAAGTAGAGAATTAAATGCTAGCATTTAAACAACTTAAAACCTAGAAAAATAAACTTTGGCATAAAGATATGCTTACGAAAGAAAAGGAGACGTTAGTAAAGTAGCAGGTTAAATGCTACTAATTACATAAATATGTGCTTACAAGTCCAAAAAATTATAAAAACAAGTATGTACATAAGTATGTATGGATGTGTATATGTAAGTTCTTCCGTATGTTTTAAAAAATTAGTGCTATCAAGCAAATACCTTTACCATTTCTATATGTTGATGTGTAGCAAAAAATCGTCTTCATATATTGCGTTTATTTATTGCAATTTTTGTAAACATTTTAATTCAACATTTTTAGTTTTTAACAATTTACTACCATTTTTAATAGTATTTTTGTTTTTTAAATTTATAATTTATTTTTGTAAACAAAAGCCAGGGTTAAAATGAACACAAAATCTTTATATGCAAGAAGCATGCAAAGGTACGAAAATAAACGCATTGGCAATAATGTTGTTTAACGATAGAAAAAAGCTCTATTTATGTCAAACATGAATAGACGAAAGCTTTTAAATGTTTTTTAAAAACCAATTTTAAAACGTTTTCGTTTTAATACGAAAACTTCAAGTGAGAACACTAGTGTTTTACAAAAAAAGGCTGTAAATGAAAAACTTACTTCATTAAATTTAACTATAAATTGATTTTAAATAGCTAACTTTTCCATTATAAATAAAGTGTATTTTGATCTCCTTATAATGAATTTTCTCAATTGAATTTTTCTTTACAACGTACAAATTTTGACTCATATACATACATACATACATATTTGTCTCCATATAAGGAATTATTTCAAAAGAACTTCTGTTGCGCATACTAACAACGCTTTGTACAAGTAAATTATAATTAGGTGATTTCTGAAATAAGAAGAAGGAAAGAATAGTCCAATTAAGAGTAGTATTGATAGCAGCCCCGTATTTAATAAACAAAATGTTGAAGAAAGTAGTATTTATCCTAAAAACCATATCATTATTTAATAAAGCTGACGAGAGGGATAAACACAAAATAAACAAAATATAGCTAAACATTTTATATTCCAGCACTTCATAAAAAGTTAAAAAATGCAGTTATTCTAAAATGTAGAGGATAATGATGTTGAGGATATTGAATAATGAGGATATTGAATAAGGCCCCATTGGAAGGATGTGATCCTAACAAAATTAGCAGATTATTTTAAATAAAAGTGGAAAACATATGTCTTTTGTATTATAAATATTCTATATATTGAAGAAATTTTCTAGTCCCATACAGATAAATTTTCCCTACAATAACACATAAATTTTTTTAAACGTCAAACTTGGGTATTCCGTTTCATACTCTGTGGTTAACTGTTACCACAGTGTTAGTGGATTTAAAACTAAATACAATATTACAATACCTTTATAAAGTATGACTATCAGCTTCTCCACATAGGACTGTTAGAAATTTTGCAGCCTTACCCATTGCACTCCCAGACTCTAATAATTTCCATGATAGAATACCTTAAGAGTACATGTACAGTACTTTTCGTTTATAGTCACATTAGCGATATAGTCCATCTTCCGCATAATGAACCGGCCTGTATCTTTTAAATATACTACATGCCCCTGTGCTATGGTGCAAAGCTAAACAGCTAAGAATTAAAACCAAAGAATTTCATTATTCTATTTTATTATGCTCTGCTTTTAAATGCATTATTTCTCTTAGAGTGGGTTTTTAACATCGAGATTAATCTTAGCAGCAAACTAAAATTAATTAATCTGAGAATAAATTTAATTGGGGACTAATTGGGCTTGCCGTTTTTAAGTTGAAGCTTAAACCTAGCAGCATTGCCACACTGCATAACAAAAAATGGCAATTTTTTATCAATGCACTTTGCATTTCATGCAGAAGAAGAAGAAATTCGGCCCTTTTAATTCTTATAAAAATAAATGTACTTCTTATAATTGTTTAATTAACGTTTTCATATGTTTCAGAATCACTAAAGTCTTCATCTTCACTAGAATAATCCAGTTTTCGTTTATGTATATGTATTCTTTCTTTTTATTTTAACAGCTGCTTTTGTTATACATGTATATGTGCTGACATTTGTTGATTAAGTTTAAACCACCAACACTGTTCGCTTAAACTGCCAAATAAAATTAATTAATCCTCATCTTAAAAACTTAAAACACAGATAAAAGATGACTAAATCTCTGATCTCCATGTTAAAAACCCACACTTAGTTGTTATACAAAAAATAATCTAGAAAATTGAATTGTTTGATTAAAAAAAAACTTAAAAAAAAGTAGAAAGTATCGTGGTTTCGACAGTAAAATATCGACGATACCGATATATCGGAAAAACTGAAGTATGGCCAATATATAATGGTATCGGTATTCGATACTTCCCTAATAAATAAACTTAGCGTTACAAATAAAAAGATGAATTAAACCTGACGAAGAAGGGGAATAACACAACTAGTTTTTGATAATTTTTTTGGTTTTAACCCTGGATGGTTACAGTTCGTCGAATCTCATTTGCACTTTATCATATACCTTTTTTATGTGTATTAAAATTCCGCTCTTTTTTTCAACAACGTTAGCTGATTACCAAAGCATTAAAAAAATAACAAAAATCTTAAACACAAAAATGAGTAAAAACTCGTATCAAATTTTGGAAGCGGAGAAACATTTTTTGTTTTTATGCCTTATTTTATTTTTTAATAAAATGCTTAACTGAAAAACTTTTTGTTGATTTTTTACATTAAAAATCATTCCGCTAGAATTTTTTTTTTTTAAAAGTTCGTCGATTCGACGAAGAGTAACTTTAATGTACTAAAATGCAGAGTAACCTTTCAGGTTAAAAATGTGTCCTTTTCCTTGTTTTGATACCGCGAGTAAGTGTACATGCCTTGACACTACACGTTTACTTCTCGCATTAAAATATATTTGTGCAGACCTTTTCTGCGTACCAAAATTTATATAAAATTAACTTAAAAAGATAACTATTCTTGTCTTATAATATTTCGCATAAGTAAATTACAAAATTTGTTATTAACAAAAAATAATACGGTTATTTATATATTTTTTTTTTTTTTAGGATTTACCGATGAATCACTACAAACCCATGCAGAATTTTTTAAAAATCACATTCTACCATCTAAAAAGTCTTATGTATGCTGCGACAGTACTTTGGAGCCAGACGATTGGTTTGAGCCTGTTCAAGTTTGGGAAGTGAAATGTGCTGATTTATCAATAAGTCCAATTCATAAGGCTGCAATAGGAATTGCTGATGCTGAAAAAGGAATTTCACTACGATTTCCTCGATTTATCAGAATACGTGACGATAAAAGTCCCGAAATGGCGACGTCTGCCCGCGAAGTTGCGTATATGTATAACTCCCAAGATCAAATAAAAAATCAGCAAAATAGGCCAGTTGCGATTGAAGATGAATTCTATTAAATCAATTTAATGAACGAGTAATAATTAAACATAACAATTAAAAATACTTTTCAAAATTTATACTTATATAATAGAATTTTTTTTAACGTCTAATCCGAAGCGGTATCAATAGTACGGTGAGTATGGATTTTCTTGAATCAAGTACAGAAAGATTGATTCAACCGAGAAATACTTAAATTATCCATATTTGACCCCGAATTCGTACTTGAACTACTCCGAAAATGAGATTGATTTAAGAAAAACTAAGATGAAATCAATCGCAAAATGCGCTTGTTCAAGAATTATAAAGTTGATTTTATCCCGAATTCGTACTTGAAATAAACCAAAAGTAAAATTAGAAAGAGGATATTATAAGATTGATTTACTTACCCAGAATTTCCATTATAAACACTGTTGCCAGAAGTCCAGATTTATCTGCATTTTGCGGTATTTATGAAAAATGCAGATTTTTTAAAATAATAATAAAATAATCTAAACACTACAAATAAAATTTATTTATCTTTTTTCAAGTACATTCTGGGTAAAAGTAATAATATAAATAGAACATTTTAAAGCGAAGCCACTGAGATCCATAATCTATATATCCAAATTTAATAATAAGTAGTCACTCTAATTCAATTTTCAGTATTGCGAAATATTTTCCAAATTTGTTTAATGAAAATGAAAAAAGGATCTGTATAGAAAGTTTCGAGCACGAAAAAGGTTCAACTCAACTAATATCTTCAATAAGGAAGAAATAACTTTAATGTATTTTTGGAAAAATAAATTTGTTCAAAACATACTGATTTTCCGACATCAGCAAACGTAAAAAGAATATTTAGTCAGGTGAATCCAAATAAAACAAAAGTCCAAATCGTTTGGAAAATGAATCCATAGTCGGAATATTGCTCACAAAAGATTATTTAAAACTTAAAAAGTTACACTGTTTTGACACTTTAATATATCCACATTTGCCTTAATCGATTTCAACTTTATATCAAAATCGTTTTTTTTTTTTTTTATAAACCAGTTCACAAATCAAATCTATAACGACCACGAAATTTTCGTTTGCGTCGCTGTCTTCTTTAACTTTTCTTCTTCCAACATTTTTAAACTCAATTTGAGTTTCATGTTTTTGAAGCCAGTTTACTGCCGCTCCCAAAAATTTTTGAGTTGTGCCTGTTTATTTATATTTGTAGATCATAACATTTTTGAGCCCCGGTGTCTTGAAGTTGCGAAAATTTTGTAATTTATTTTATATATAAATATGTAATTTATACTTATTAAAAAACTAATAATATTACTTCTTTTATATTCGGTAAAATTTAGGCAAGTTTGATCAATCAAACTTTTTGAATAAATAATATAACTGAATTCATTTGTCTTGAATATGTCTTCGTTTTGTTTCAATAATAAATATCTTCTACGTAAAAATGTGATTTTCTGTTGGAACTGATTGTTATCTATAGTATATGGGTAACGAGAGTTTACCGCCACTTTGGTGTAAAAGCCATCCCTCAAAAGCCATTAAAATGAACACGTGTTAAAGTGTGTCAAATGAACACGTGTTAAAGTAGGTCAAATTTAAAAAAAAAAAAAAAAATTTAAAAACCAAAGTAATAAAAACAAGTCGTTAAATTTTATAGGATAGCAATTAAGCTGAGATTTAGAAAAATGTTGGGGGAGCAATGCACAAGTGTTGGGTGCATTGTTGAAGCCTTTCTTTAGTTTTGAATTAGGTGATGAAAAAATAAATTATTGAATGGACAGAAAAAAAAGGGGGAAAAGGAAAGTTAGTCAGACAGACAGACATACAGACAGACTGGCTTTGTAACAGCAAATGGTTTTTCAATTTTATTTGGGGTAGAAGAATAACTTTAAAGTATTTGTTTTGATTGATAAAAGAAAAAGATTTTTCTATTTATAAATTATGATTTTATTTAGTTATTAAAAAAATTGTATAGATGCAATTGGTGTTTCTATTTTATTTGGAGTGGATAGGGAAATATGAAACCATTGTTGATAATTCTATCTTCTTATTTTGAATTATGTGAAGAAAAAATTTTGTAGAACCAATTGGAAATGATAAGGCTTTTTTTTCGAATTAGGTGATGAAAAAAAAAAATTATTGGATGGACAGAAAAAAGGGGGAAAAAAATAACTTATTAAATTGTGAATTTATTAAGTTATTAAAAAAAAAAATTTGTATGTATATGTAATTGATGTTTAAAATTCGGTTACTATATAATAAATAATTTATGACATACATATACCTAAATATTTTCAGATAAGAAAGTGTATGTTATGGAAAGTTAGTCAGACAGACAGGCAAATGGTTTTTCAATTTTTATTTGGGTGGATGAAAAATTCAAAGTATTTGTTTTGATTGATAAAAGAAAAGAGAAGAAGAAAAATATATGTCTGTAGTAGCGATCGAGTGGAAAATGAAAATATTTTTGATGAGACTTTCTTTTGTTTATTGTTCTGAATTGGGTGTTAAACAAATTAATTGAGCGATTGACATGTGTTAAAAACGGTAGTATGTAAATGTAGGTCAACATTTTTTTCTATCTATAAATTATGAATTTATTTAGTTATTAAAAATTTTATAGATGCAATTGGTGTTTAAATTTTAGTTGTAGTGGATAGGGAAATATGAAACCATTCTTGATAATTCTATCTTTTATTTTGAATTATGTGAAGAAAAAATTTATTAGGTGAACAATCAGACAGACAGTATTTAAACTAGTTTGCATGGATTTTCCTATATAAGTTTAAAAAGTAAAAAAGGCTTAGTGGAGTATAAGTTTTATTATCACAAATTATATGTATATAAAAGTATAGGTTTTTATGTTCATATTATGGGAATATGATTTTATAAAAAGTTTAGTATAAAAAGAGTAGCTAGAATAAACATTTTTCATTAAAAATTCTTAAATTAACAAAACAAAATGTCAATCCAAGAAGTCAACTTATTCGTAATTGATCATGATGAGGAAACACAGTTGTTTCCAGTTAATGGACAACAACTACCACCATCACCAACACCACCATCACTATCCCAACACCTTTCTTCACCAGCATCATCACCAACACCAGCGCCACCATCAATCACACCGGCGACTACAATAGAGGATAGGGCTTCCACTCTGTTTACCGAACGTTTGAACGATATCCAGAGGATACATAGGAAATGGAATATATATATTGAAAAACAGAAGGCAATAGATGAGAAGGTTAAAAAACTGCAGCAAAAGAAGGAGAAGATAGAGAAAAAAATGCTGCAGTTTGTAAAAAAGCAAGAGGAAAAGAATCGAACTCCCGATTCTCCGTTGGAGGTTTTTTACAAAAGTCGATACAAATGTGAAATTTGTTTCCACTATTTGTATGGAAAGGATCTCATATTCCTCGGCTGTACCCATTATTTATACCTTGGTTGTGCAAGAGGGTGGAAAAAGTTATCGTGTCCTTACTGCCGACAAGAAATTACTAGTGTATATGATAAAAAAGGTGGGGGAATGTTATATCATAGATTAAGTTCCCCCGCCTAATATATTGTGTTCTATGCAAATTAATCTCACTTCCAATAGTGAAATGGGAAGTGGTAATGATGATGATGATTTATAAAAAGATAAAAAAAAAATAATAAAAAAAATTGTTTTTTATTTTTGAAAATATTATTAGATATTTCTTTTTTTCAGTTTTTTACAGATTTAAAATTAAAAATACGTTTATAAAGATTAAAAAGCTTGAATGTTTACAAATGTTGTTCATAAAGTGTTTGACATCGACAAATGTTAAGGGATTGTTAATAAACATTTTCACAATAATATGTATGTATGATATTATTTAAATATATACATGGACTATTTACATAATTATAACTTCTTAATTCATATATTCTTAATATTTATAACGAGCAATGTAATGTTATAATTAAAAAGATGAGCGAATTTCAGGAGCGTGATAGTGGTTGGACATTAATTGAAATAACACGTTTGGAGATGAATATTAATCAATAAAAGTGCATCAAAGGTTCTCAATACATTCCATTACCACGCAAAATACAGAGAAAGTTTGCATGTATCAATGTTCAAAACAATGACGAGTATTGTTTTAAATGGGCTATAATATCAGCAATATATCCAGTTGATCTAAATAGCAACAGGTGCTCATCGTATAACATTAAAAAATATAAAATACGATGTGATGGATAATGGAATTAAATTAAATTTCATCAATTTAAATTTCCCTCTAGCAGTTAACAAAATAAGAGATTTTGAACAAATGAATCCTGAAATTAGTGTGAATGTGTTTGGACTAGAAGGTGATATCGTAGTGGGGCCATATTACTTCATCAAAAAAGAAAACTCCAAACACATCAACTTAATGCTGCTAGAGAATGGAGAAAGGTCCCATTATGTATGGATGAAAAATATATCGAAATTAATAAGTAATCAATTAACAAAAGATGGACATAAAATATATGTATGCAATATCTGTTAAATACATTTTCACAAGGAGACATCGTTGGAATAACATAAGAAGGAATGTAATAAAATAGTTACCAAAATGCCTAGTATAGATAAAAGTAAGCTTAGTTTTAAAAAATTTTAAAAAACAATTGGATGTGTCTTTTGTAGTTAATGCTGATTTTTGAGTGTATACTCGAATCAGTTACTATTCAAAATTCAGTTAATGTTCAATCAGTACAAAAGCATATTCCATTTGCTTATAGTTATTATATTAAACTAGCGGGCCCGTTGCCTGCTTCGCACGGCAAAACAAAATAGAAAAAGAAACACACTCGTTTTTAATTAAGTTGGTTTTGTTCCCTATTATTCAACTTTTAATTCTAGTTTCTTACAATCTTAGACTATGTATCACTTAAACTATCTTAGAGCTCTTTCGTAGACAACATTTTTGGTTTTGCCATGAGTTGTTGTGTAGATAAAGAAAACTGAAGGCTTGCCAACACGTGAGCACGAAACATATAACTGGCCGTGTGAAAAGCAAGGATATTCTAAATCAATTCCGCACAATTCCAACGATTGGCCTTGCGCTTTATTTATTGTAATAGCAAATGCAAGACGTATTGGAAACTGTAGTCTTTTGAATTCCCCTTTAAAATTGTTGCTTCGATCAAATTGTTCATGACCTTTTAAGCCAGCAATAGTCAATGATTGGCCTTGTGCTTTGTTGATGGTAATAGCAAAGGCAAGACGCAAAGGGAATTGGAGCCGCTTGAATTCAAATGGTAAATCATTGGAATCGGTCATGCCGTTCTCCAGTTATGCGCTTAATAGAAAAAGTGGGCGTAAAAGTAGGCGTGGTAAATTTTTCTTTCGATGAAAACTTAAAGTTGATTAATACGAACATTTGAAAGAAAAATTAGTCAAGTCGATGGAGCCGTTTTCTGATTTTAGGTAAATCGAAAAAAGTGGGAGGGGCAAAATTTTCTTTCCGTAAAAACCTAAGTTGGACCATGGCGATCATTTTAAAGAAAAAAAATCGGTCAAGCCGTTCTCAAGTTATGGATTTTGCCACGCCCCTCCGCCCCCAGACCGAAAATTTCAACCAAACTTCATATAAACCATATATGGACTACTGCCTACGTAGTGTATAAGTTTGGTTGAAATCGCACGACGCGTTTATGATTAGTTCGGCGACGTACATATACGGACTTATTTTTATATATATAGATGTTCCTATAACTCAGATTTAGATATTTTTAGAATTTACAATGGTATTGATGCGCCACAACATTTTTTTTAAAAGTTTAGTTGACGACATTTTAACTACTTACACTTGTCATCTAAGCGTAATTAAACCAATGAATTCCTTAACACCCCTTCAACAGATACATCATTATGAAAGCAAGAATTGTCATATTTGTACCAAATCTTTATCTAATGAAGATAAAGTAGCTGACCATTGTCATCTAACTGGTCAATATAGGGGTGCTGCTCATAATCAGTGTAATTTAGAAAATCAAATTGCAAATTTCATCCCTATATTTTTTTTAATAATCTTTCGGCATATGATTGTCATCTGTTTGGAAGAGAGCTTTCAACAATTGATGGCGATATAAATATTATACCTTTAAATTAGGAGCTTTATGTGTCTATATCAAAAAGAGTTTCTGTAAATGAAAAAGATACAATTGAGTTAAATTTTCTCGATTCATTTAGGTTAATGCCATCGAGTATAGCAAAATTAGCAGGTTATTTGTCCGTCAGTGATTTAACGGTAGTAAAATCCAGCTATCCAAATGATGAAGAATTCAATATGATGAAACATAAAGGTGTATTTCCGTATGACTATTTAGATTCAATGAATCGTTTTGAAGAAATTCAATTACCACCTCGTTCAGTATTTTTTTTTTTTTTTTTTTTTTTTTTTTTTTTCAATAAATTAAATAATGAGTCGTGTAGTGTAGAGGATTATGAACATGCACAAAAGTATGGAAAACATTTAAATGTACAACATTAAAGGGTTATTTACTTTTATATTTAAAAGTAGATATTCTTTTACTTTGTGATATATTTTGAAAATTTCCGAAAAGTTTGTGCAAGCATTTATAATTTAGATCCATGTCAGTATTATACTACCCCAGGTTTATCCTGGGATGCAATGTTGAAAACAACTGAAATAGAATTGGATTTGTTGACTGATATTAATATATATAATTTTGTTCTTCGAGGTATAAGGGGAGGTATTGTTCAATGTTCTAATCGACATTCAATTGCTAATAATAAATATATTAGTGATTACGATTCTAACAAAGAATTATATTACTTAATATATTTAGATATTAATAACTTGTATGGTTATGCAATGTCACAATACCTCCCCTATAAAAATTTTAAATGGGTTGAAAATTGTTAACATTTCAACGTTATTAATATAGCAGAAGATTCTCCATTAGGATATATATTAGAAGTAGATCTAGAATATCCATCTACATTACATGACTTTCATAATGATTTACCATTTTGTGCTGAGAATAAGAAAATTGAAACCATGAAACATAAGAAACTTATAACTGATTTAAATAGTAAAACTAATTACATAATACATTACCGAAATCTTCAGCAATGTATTCAACATGGTTTAATTTTAAAGGAGATACATAGAATTCTTCAATTTGATCAATCAAATTGGTTACAAAAATATATCGATTTAAATAACCATCACAGTACACTAGCTAAAAATTCATTTGAACAAAATTTTTTCAAATTGTTGAATAATGCAGTATACGGGAAAACTATGGAAAATGTTGATAAGAGGAAAGACATTAAAATAGTATGTCAATGGGAGAATAGAGGTAAACGCTTAGGAGCTCGAGCTCTTATATCTAAGCCAAATTTCCATAGTTCACTCCAAATTCATGGCAATATGCATGCTATCCAAATGAATAGAATTAAAACTGAATACAATAAACCTATTTATATTGGATTTTCAGTTTTAGAAATATCCAAATGGAAAATGTTATTTGACTGGCAAATAAATAAGATTCCTAGGAATCTCATCTTTTTTTATATTTGTAAAATCATAATAATATCAATCAAATATGTGCTTAAAAGAATGTAATTTTACTTAGAAATTTTCTAAGTTTATATCTAAATAAAGAAAACCTTATTAATCAATAAAACATTTGAAGTTGATAATTTTTTTTTTTAGTTGATCCTTAGTCTTTATACAGAGTACATCACTTCTACTATTTTAACTATTTTCAATTGAATTAGGTAATGAAAAATTATTGTATGGATAGATATACAGACAGGCATAAGTACAGACTGTTTTAGAGCAATTGGTGTTTTACATGTATTTGTTTATGATTAAGAATTCATATCAGATTCATGATTATTATTATAAACTAATGCCATCACCAACTTTAGATCTTGGAATATCTCGTTGTATACTTTTAACGAAACAGATTCCTAAAATAGCTAAACAGCTTTTAAAAACAGCTAAACAGCTTTTTAAAACAGCTAAACAGCTTTTTAAAACAGCTTTTAAAAACAGCTCAACAGCTTTTTAAAACAGCTAAACAGCTTTTTAAAACAGCTAAACAGCTTTTTAAAACAGCTAAACAGCTTTTTAAAACAGCTTTACAGCTTTTTAAAACAGTTAAACAGCTTTTTAAAACAGCTAAACAGCTAACTAAAACAATTTCTTCCACATTAGCGCAAAACTCCCATTACCCATATGCAAATACATTTAATTGTGATCACTTGTGTTTACAATTTATATTTAATAAATATGGTTTGAAATAAAAATAACATTTTAACGTTTGATTTCATTCATAATTTTTTCTTATTATCTAAATTTACAATTTATCTTATCATTTAAAAAACATAAAATTAATTAAAAATCTATATTTACGTTGAGAAGATTGGCATTATCCTCTTCCATAAGTTCAGGATAGTTATTTATTCAAAAATGACCCCATGCAAAAGTATCAACGCCATTATCTCTAATAAATCTCTTATCATCTAAATAACTTAATGTTAGTTTACTTATATTTTGAGTGTAAATTTAATGTATCTTAGATCTAAATATATACATTGAATCATAATATAATTTTTTTTTCTAATAGACATTTTCTAAAGTCATTTATACTTAATTTACTAGTTACACAATGCTTAACGCCCTTAATTTTTTTAATTTCCTGACCTACCATGTCAATTTTCACTGAATACATTTTAGCCCTTAATCCAATGAATTCCTTAATAATTTTTCCATTACACTCATCCTTCATCATCCCTAAAACTATTTTATTAAGAAGTGGGATATTGTAGACATTATCTATCGGATATGCAGATGTATCAAAATGAGTATTTATATCATTTTTAATATCTCTGTATAGATCATCTGTGTTAATGTCATAAAAAAAGGAATCAGTATCCATATAATTGAGTTTAATGTTTTCACGATATTTAGTCTTTATGTAATCATAATGAAAACTATACAGTTTCCATTTGGATATTTCTAAAACTGAAAATCCAATATAAATAGGTTTATTGTATTCAGTTTTAATTCTATTCATTTGGATAGCATGCATATTGTCATGAATTTGGAGTGAACTATGGTGTAGTGTTATAAAGTAGAAGTGTTTTAAAGTAGAAGTTGGCAGGATCATCAATCTTTGTCAGCTTGGAAGGATCTACAAAATTTAGTGGTCCGATTGGGCAGGATCGCCATGTAGTGTTAGAAGTGGCAGGCTCGCCATGTAGTGTTATAATGTGTACGTGTAAGTGTATTCCCCATAACCCTTGGTTATTTTTAGTAGCTGTCAGGGTTTCAGCTGATTTGCAAGGCGTTCAAAGGAACTGCCGAATTAGTTTTTGAGTCTTGGAATTAAAACATAGGCAAGTTATTGCCGGTTTAGTTTTGTGATTTCAAGTCTGCTTTATTTAAATTTTACGAGTGCTTATATACTACAAATGAATTTTTAACTTAACCGTTCTAACTTATTTTAATTATTTACATTTCTCTATTTGTCTTTGTCGGTCATATGGAGATATCAATAGAATGTATCAATAACAAGCCCTCATGACCAGTCTCGCCAATCGGAATGTTGGACGTTGGAATGCACTCAATTTACACTCAATTTTAATGTCATTCACTTACATTCCGATTGTCGTCATTTGTTTATACCTTTATTTGATATTTAAAATACCCTACTCTATATAAGTTGGTAAGTGTTGGTTTTAGAGTAGTTTAAGGGTATGCGGTGGCGACTTATGAGGTACACTACACCCTCACCGCTAAGAGAAAAATTAGGGGATTGATTTTTCTTGATATATTCATAGTACCGACAATGTTTATGAAATAGTTCTTAGTTTCTATTTACATATATTATAATTTTACAAAGTAATTCTTATATAGTATTTAATATTTTAATAGTTTTATAATTTGTATTTACATGAGTTATAGTTTTTAAAGTAGTTCTTAATGTAATTAATATTTAATTTATAATTATTTAATTATTTAAAAATAGTAGTAAAAATAGTATTCTTATAGTACTTAATTATTGTCTCTTAGGCCTATATATGGTTTTAGTTGATTGTTATGGAATTCTTTTTCAATTCCGTGGTAGTCTATTATAGTATTTACACCGTTATTTCTAATTATTCTATATGGGCCTTTGTACGGGCTTTGATTCTTTTTCCTATTCTCTACTTTTATTAAAACTAAATCTCCTATTTTTAGATTTAAACTACTGCTATATCTATTTTCCATGTTTTTTTTTCTTTTATTTTATCTGTGAAATCTTTAGCTCTAATCAAAGAATATTTTAATCTTTGTTTCAGCTCTTTTGCATAGTCATCATAATTGTATATTTTGTTATTATCAGTTTCATAAAATTCTGATGGTAGGCATGGCAATCTACCATATACCAATTCAAATGGTGTGTAACCAGTGTCTATGTGTGGAGCCGTGTTGTAGGCAAAAGTAAAATAGTTTATCCACTTATCCCATTCGTAATCATTTGCTGTTGTCAGCAAGAATTCATTGAGAACCCTGTGATTTCTTTCTACCGCACCCATTGTTTCATGGTTGTAAGGGGTTGAAAATGTTTGTTTGATATCGAGTAGTGAACATATGTTATGCATGAGTTCGTTTTTGAATTCTGTCCCGTTGTCTGATTTGAGCACTTTAAATTTACCGAATTTTAAAATTAATTGTTCTACTATTGTTTTGGCAGTTGTAAGTGCGTCTTTTGTTGACATTGGGTGAGCAATAATGAATTTTGTTAGCTCGCATTGCATTGTCAATATGTATCGGTATCCGTTTGAAATACGAAGAGGTCCTACAGTGTCAATTGATATTGTTTCAAAACTGTTGCTCGGTGTGTCCGTTATTGCAAGTGGTTCTTTAATGTGTTTGGTTTGTTTGTTTATAGTACACTTGTCACAGTATTTTACGAATTGCTTTACCATCTTATTCATGTTTTTCCAAATGTACCGCTGTTTTAATTTAATAATTGTTTTTCTTATTCTCAAGTGGCCTGCGTGTGTGGCATTGTGGAATTCATCGATGAGTTTATATTTCAGTATGTCGTCTGTTATTCTTGTTGGGGCATTGTAAATTAATATTTTTAGTTGAGGACTTTTGTTGTTTGTTCTTATCTTTGCATATGATTCTTTAAAATCTTCCATTGTATATACTTTAAATATCTTATCATTCTTTGCTAGCGCTAGTTCTTTTATATTTTCCTTGTTCATTTTAGATATCAGTTTCCTCAGAATCGAATCTAGTTTCGCTGAGTTATCGCTGAATCTTGCATGCATATTATTATCATTTTGTATGTTTTTGGCATGTAACTTCTTCATAATCGAATCTTGTTTCGATGAATTATCATTACATCCTTTATTCATATGATTATTATCTTGGGTTCGTGATTTCTTCATAGTCGAATCTTGTTTCGATGAATTATCATCACGCCCTATGTGCACAACGTTATCTTTTATATATATATATCTATATCCTCTATATTTTCAAATTTATTAAACTGTACTTTCTTCATTTTCTTGACGTCATTTATGGATGTGCATTCCCATATTAGAAGTTGATCAGACTCCTGAGAGATGCATTTTTCCACATTATTTCTATACGCGTTGCGCGCGCTTTATTCATATCTATTTCTTCATTTGCCTCTTTTTCATTTCTCTTTGTCATTGCCCTCGTAGTTATTAGTATTCTTTTTTCTTTCTCATCATTTTCCAACGGTATCATTTGTTTTAGTACGTCTGAGTTTATTTCTATCCTTGATAATGCGTCCGCATTAGTGTTAATTTTTCATGAAGTGTATATTGTGTAGAGAAAGCTGTAAGTGGTCTTGAGTCCTTGTCCAACTGAATTTGGTGAAATGAGCTAGTCATGTCAAGAGTCGAAAACCATTTAGCTCTTCCTAGTTTATCCAAAATATCCTCTAATCTAGTTAGTGGAAATTTGTCATTAACTATTTTGTCATTTAACTTTCTGAAATCCACTACAAGTCTCCATTTTCGTTTGTCTTCCGTATTCTTTTTGGGTACCAAAAGAAGTGGAGCATTGTAGGGGCTAATTGATGGTTCTATTATATCGTCATGTAACATTTTATGTACTTGTTCATTTATTATGTCCGTGTGTGAGTGGGGTAGTCTGTAGTTTTTTATGTACACCGGAGTGTTATCTGAGGTCGTAATGTTTTGTTTATAAAAATTGTTTACAGTCAATTTCTCATTCTCTAAATGAAAAACATTTTGGTATCTTTTGAATATGTTTATTAATTCTAATTTTGCATATTCATCAGAATTATTTAATTGCAAGTCATTTAGTATTTGTTCAAAACGTTCGTCATTGTTTATATTTGTGTAACTTAATATGTCGTAGTTTTTCAGTGGGTCAGCGTGCAGTTCAATACCCTGCAAAATTTCCGTCTTATTTATTTATTTTAAAAATTAAATATGTGTCATTCTGATTTTTTGTGTGCTATTGAATTACTTAAAAAAAATTCCGTCCTTTAATTCATTATTATTTAATATGACGTAATAATCGGTAAGGTTTAATTTCAATAATTGCATAATTTCTGTTTTGGGTTGTATACAAATTTTTTTCTTTTTTAGTGTCAATTGCTTTGGTTTACATTGAAAGTGCTATAGTTTTATTTAATTTTTTTTTTTGAAAAATAGTAAAATATTCTTAAAAACTAAGTAAATATTTATTGATAATAAAAAATACAAAAATATTAATAAATGCTTAAAAATGTTTTGATAATTTTAATTAAATAATTATTTAACATTACTGTTTCTATATATTTTTAACAAATTAAAATAAATACAATATTTTTCCTTTTGTTTTTATAATATTTAAAAAATTTTTCTTTGTTTTACTATTTTTTTCTTTTTAATTTGTGTTTATTAAAAGGATTCCTTTTTCTCTTCTTTTTTATTATTAAAGCCATTTCATTTATTTTACCCATTTTTTTTTAATTAATTCAATCTTAGTTCTACCTTTATCTATCAAAACGTTAGAATAAAAAAATTTTGTTTTATATCTTCTATTGTTTTAATCTATTTTTCCGTTTTCCTCTATACGAAAATTTAACGAAAAAAATTTTCCCATCTTAAAAACTTTGAGACAGCAGGATCTTCTTCAGGTTGAAAGGAAGCGCAGAATTCCATTTTTCTTGATCCGAATAGGTATGGAATGAAGTGAAGGATCTTCTGTGGTAGGTGAAATGTAGTGGCAGGAATTTCTTAATTATAAAGGAATTTCTTAATTATTTTAAATAATAAAAAATCTTTTAAAATTTTTCTTAAACATTTTTTTTTTAGTTTGGGAGGAATTTCTACCGAATCTTAATAATTATTTATTTTTTTTTTTTTTTTTTTTTTTTTAGGAAAATTAACTTTTGCCAGTTTTGCCAGCAGGATCATTGTGGGATCTTAAAAGTTTAGCCTGACAGGATAATTAATCTGTTCTGGTCCTAGTGGTCCGAGTGCAGGATCGCCATGTAGTGTTATAAAGTAGAAGTGTTTTAAAGTAGAAGTTGGCAGGATCATCAATCTTTGTCAGCTTGGAAGGATCTACAAAATTTAGTGGTCCGATTGGGCAGGATCGCCATGTAGTGTTAGAAGTGGCAGGATCGCCATGTAGTGTTATAATGTGTACGTGTAAGTGTATTCCCTATAACCCTTGGTTATTTTTAGTAGCTGTCAGGGTTTCAGCTGATTTGCAAGGCGTTCAAAGGAACTGCCGAATTAGTTTTTGAGTCTTGGAATTAAAACATAGGCAAGTTATTGCCGGTTTAGTTTTGTGATTTCAAGTCTGCTTTATTTAAATTTTACGAGTGCTTATATACTACAAATGAATTTTTAACTTAACCGTTCTAACTTATTTTAATTATTTACATTTCTTTATTTGTCTTTGTCGGTCATTTGGAGATATCAATAGAATGTATCAATAACAAGCCCTCATGACCAGTCTCGCCAATCGGAATGTTGGACGTTGGAATGCACTCAATTTACACTCAATTTTAATGTCATTCACTTACATTCCGATTGTCGTCATTTGTTTATACCGTTATTTGATATTTAAAATACCCTACTCTATATAAGTTGGTAAGTGTTGGTTTTAGAGTAGTTTAAGGGTATGCGGTGGCGACTTATGAGGTACACTACAATGGAAATTTGGCTTAGCTATAAGAGCTCGAGCTCCTAAGCGTTTACCTCTATTCTCCCATTGACATACTATTTAAATGTCTTTCCTCTTATCAACATTTTCCATAGTTTTCCCGTATACTGCATTATTCAACAATTTGAAAAAATTTTGTTCAAATGAATTTTTAGCTAGTGTACTGTGATGGTTATTTAAATCGATATATTTTTGTAACCAATTTGATTGATCAAATTGAAGAATTCTATGTATCTCCTTTAAAATTAAACCATGTTGAATACATTGCTGAAGATTTCGGTAATGTATTATGTAATTAGTTTTACTATTTAAATCAGTTATTAGTTTCTTATGTTTCATGGTTTCAATTTTCTTATTCTCAGCACAAAATGGTAAATCATTATGAAAGTCATGTAATGTATATGTATATACTAGATCTACTTCTAATATATATCCTAATGGAGAATCTTCTGCTATATTAATAACGTTGAAATGTTAACAATTTTCAACCCATTTAAAATTTTTATAGGGGAGGTATTGTGACATTGCATAACCATACAAGTTATTAATATCTAAATATATTAAGTAATATAATTCTTTGTTAGAATCGTAATCACTAATATATTTATTATTAGCAATTGAATGTCGATTAGAACATTGAACAATACCTCCCCTTATACCTCGAAGAACAAAATTATATATATTAATATCAGTCAACAAATCCAATTCTATTTCAGTTGTTTTCAACATTGCATCCCAGGATAAACCTGGGGTAGTATAATACTGACATGGATCTAAATTATAAATGCTTGCACAAACTTTTCGGAAATTTTCAAAATATATCACAAAGTAAAAGAATATCTACTTTTAAATATAAAAGTAAATAACCCTTTAATGTTGTACATTTAAATGTTTTCCATACTTTTGTGCATGTTCATAATCCTCTACACTACACGACTCATTATTTAATTTATTGAAAAAAAAAAAAAAAAAAAAAAAAAAAAAATACTGAACGAGGTGGTAATTGAATTTCTTCAAAACGAAATAGTCATACGGAAATACACCTTTATGTTTCATCATATTGAATTCTTCATCATTTGGATAGCTGGATTTTACTACCGTTAAATCACTGACGGACAAATAACCTGCTAATTTTGCTATACTCGATGGCATTAACCTAAATGAATCGAGAAAATTTAACTCAATTGTATCTTTTTCATTTACAGAAACTCTTTTTGATATAGACACATAAAGCTCCTAATTTAAAGGTATAATATTTATATCGCCATCAATTGTTGAAAGCTCTCTTCCAAACAGATGACAATCATATGCCGAAAGATTATTAAAAAAAATATAGGGATGAAATTTGCAATTTGATTTTCTAAATTACACTGATTATGAGCAGCACCCCTATATTGACCAGTTAGATGACAATGGTCAGCTACTTTATCTTCATTAGATAAAGATTTGGTACAAATATGACAATTCTTGCTTTCATAATGATGTATCTGTTGAAGGGGTGTTAAGGAATTCATTGGTTTAATTACGCTTAGATGACAAGTGTAAGTAGTTAAAATGTCGTCAACTAAACTTTTAAAAAAAATGTTGTGGCGCATCAATACCATTGTAAATTCTAAAAATATCTAAATCTGAGTTATAGGAACATCTATATATATAAAAATAAGTCCGTATATGTACGTCGCCGAACTAATCATAAACGCGTCGTGCGATTTCAACCAAACTTATACACTACGTAGGCAGTAGTCCATATATGGTTTATATGAAGTTTGGTTGAAATTTTCGGTCTGGGGGCGGAGGGGCGTGGCAAAATCCATAACTTGAGAACGGCTTGACCGATTTTTTTTCTTTAAAATGATCGCCATGGTCCAACTTAGGTTTTTACGGAAAGAAAATTTTGCCCCTCCCACTTTTTTCGATTTACCTAAAATCAGAAAACGGCTCCATCGACTTGACTAATTTTTCTTTCAAATGTTCGTATTAATCAACTTTAAGTTTTCATCGAAAGAAAAATTTACCACGCCTACTTTTACGCCCACTTTTTCTATTAAGCGCATAACTGGAGAACGGCATGACCGATTCCAATGATTTACCATTTGAATTCAAGCGGCTCCAATTCCCTTTGCGTCTTGCCTTTGCTATTACCATCAACAAAGCACAAGGCCAATCATTGACTATTGCTGGCTTAAAAGGTCATGAACAATTTGATCGAAGCAACAATTTTAAAGGGGAATTCAAAAGACTACAGTTTCCAATACGTCTTGCATTTGCTATTACAATAAATAAAGCGCAAGGCCAATCGTTGGAATTGTGCGGAATTGATTTAGAATATCCTTGCTTTTCACACGGCCAGTTATATGTTTCGTGCTCACGTGTTGGCAAGCCTTCAGTTTTCTTTATCTACACAACAACTCATGGCAAAACCAAAAATGTTGTCTACGAAAGAGCTCTAAGATAGTTTAAGTGATACATAGTCTAAGATTGTAAGAAACTAGAATTAAAAGTTGAATAATAGGGAACAAAACCAACTTAATTAAAAACGAGTGTGTTTCTTTTTCTATTTTGTTTTGCCGTGCGAAGCAGGCAACGGGCCCGCTAGTTTAATATAATAACTATAAGCAAATGGAATATGCTTTTGTACTGATTGAACATTAACTGAATTTTGAATAGTAACTGATTCGAGTATACACTCAAAAATCAGCATTAACTACAAAAGACACATCCAATTGTTTTTTAAAATTTTTTAAAACTAAGCTTACTTTTATCTATACTAGGCATTTTGGTAACTATTTTATTACATTCCTTCTTATGTTATTCCAACGATGTCTCCTTGTGAAAATGTATTAAACAGATATTGCATACATATATTTTATGTCCATCTTTTGTTAATTGATTACTTATTAATTTCGATATATTTTTCATCCATACATAATGGGACCTTTCTCCATTCTCTAGCAGCATTAAGTTGATGTGTTTGGAGTTTTCTTTTTTGATGAAGTAATATGGCCCCACTACGATATCACCTTCTAGTCCAAACACATTCACACTAATTTCAGGATTCATTTGTTCAAAATCTCTTATTTTGTTAACTGCTAGAGGGAAATTTAAATTGATGAAATTTAATTTAATTCCATTATCCATCACATCGTATTTTATATTTTTTAATGTTATACGATGAGCACCTGTTGCTATTTAGATCAACTGGATATATTGCTGATATTATAGCCCATTTAAAACAATACTCGTCATTGTTTTGAACATTGATACATGCAAACTTTCTCTGTATTTTGCGTGGTAATGGAATGTATTGAGAACCTTTGATGCACTTTTATTGATTAATATTCATCTCCAAACGTGTTATTTCAATTAATGTCCAACCACTATCACGCTCCTGAAATTCGCTCATCTTTTTAATTATAACATTACATTGCTCGTTATAAATATTAAGAATATATGAATTAAGAAGTTATAATTATGTAAATAGTCCATGTATATATTTAAATAATATCATACATACATATTATTGTGAAATATTTATTCACAATCCCTTAACATTTGTCGATGTCAAACACTTTATGAACAACATTTGTAAGCATTTAAGCTTTTTAATCTTTATAAACGTATTTTTAATTTTAAATCTGTAAAATATCTAATAATATTTTCAAAAATAAAAAACAATTTTTTTTATTATTTTTTTTTTCTTTTTATAAATCATCATCATCATTACCACTTCCCATTTCACTATTGGAAGTGAGATTAATTTGCATAGAACACAATATATTAGGCGGGGGAACTTAATCTATGATATAACATTCCCCCACCTTTTTTATCATATACACTAGTAATTTCTTGTCGGCAGTAAGGACACGATAACTTTTTCCACCCTCTTGCACAACCAAGGTATAAATAATGGGTACAGCCGAGGAATATGAGATCCTTTCCATACAAATAGTGGAAACAAATTTCACATTTGTATCGACTTTTGTAAAAAACCTCCAACGGAGAATCGGGAGTTCGATTCTTTTCCTCTTGCTTTTTTTACAAACTGCAGCATTTTTTTCTCTATCTTCTCCTTCTTTTGCTGCAGTTTTTTAACCTTCTCATCTATTGCCTTCTGTTTTTCAATATATATATTCCATTTCCTATGTATCCTCTGGATATCGTTCAAACGTTCGGTAAACAGAGTGGAAGCCCTATCCTCTATTGTAGTCGCCGGTGTGATTGATGGTGGCGCTGGTGTTGGTGATGATGCTGGTGAAGAAAGGTGTTGGGATAGTGATGGTGGTGTTGGTGATGGTGGTAGTTGTTGTCCATTAACTGGAAACAACTGTGTTTCCTCATCATGATCAATTACGAATAAGTTGACTTCTTGGATTGACATTTTGTTTTGTTAATTTAAGAATTTTTAATGAAAAATGTTTATTCTAGCTACTCTTTTTATACTAAATTTTTTATAAAATCATATTCCCATAATATGAACATAAAAACCTATACTTTTATATACATATAATTTGTGATAATAAAACCTATACTCCACTAAGCCTTTTTTACTTTTTAAACTTATATAGGAAAATCCATGCAAACTAGTTTAAATACTGTCTGTCTGATTGTTCACCTAATAAATTTTTTCTTCACATAATTCAAAATAAAAGATAGAATTATCAAGAATGGTTTCATATTTCCCTATCCACTACAACTAAAATTTAAACACCAATTGCATCTATAAAATTTTTAATAACTAAATAAATTCATAATTTATAGATAGAAAAAAATGTTGACCTACATTTACTACCGTTTTTAACACATGTCAATCGCTCAATTTATTTGTTTAACACCCAATTCAGAACAATAAACAAAAGGCTCATCAAAAATATTTTTATATTTTATTTTCTTCTCTTTTCTTTTATCAATCAAAACAAATACTTTGAATTTTTCTTCCACCCAAATAAAAATTGAAAAACCATTTGCTTTTACAAAACCGGTCTGTCTGTCTGTCTGACTAACTTTCCATAACATACACTTTCTTATCTGAAAATATTTAGGTATATGTATGTCATAAATTATTTATTATATAGTAACCGAATTTTAAACATCAATTACATATACATACAAATTTTTTTTTTTAATAACTTAATAAATTCACAATTTAATAAGTTATTTTTTTCCCCCTTTTTTCTGTCCATCCAATAATTTTTTTTTTTCATCACCTAATTCGAAAAAAATATTTTCCAATTGGTTCTACAAAATTTTTTCTTCACATAATTCAAAATAAAAAGATAGAATTATCAACAATGGTTTCATATTTTCCTATCCACTCCAAATAAAATAGAAACACCAATTGCATCTATACAATTTTTTTTATAACTAAATAAAATCATAATTTATAGATAGAAAAATCTTTTTCTTTTATCAATCAAAACAAAAACTTTGAATTTATTCTTCTACCCCAAATAAAATTAAAAAACCATTTTCTGTTACAAAGCCAGTCTGTCTGTCTGACTAACTTTCCTTTTCCCCCTTTTTTTCTGTCCATCCAATAATTTATTTTTTCATCACCTAATTAAAAACAAAAAACTAAAGAAAGGCTTCAACAATGCACCCAACATTTGTGCATTGCTCCCCCAACATTTTTCTAAATCTCAGCTTTATTGCTATCCTATAAAATGTAACGACTTTTTTTTATTACTTTTTTTTTTTTTTTTTTTTAATTTGACCTACTTGAACACGTGTTAATTTTAATGGCTTTTGAGAGATTTTAATGGCTTTTGAGGGATTTTAATGGCTTTTAAGGCATTTTAATGGCTTTGGAGGCATTTTAATGGCTTTTTAGGCATTGGCTTTTACACCAAAGTGGCGGTAAACTCTCATTACCCATATACTATCTATATACATATATAAAATTGTAACGATTCCGACTGACTCACTGACTGATTCATCATCGCACAGCCTAAACGCCTGAAGCTTAAAACTTGAAATTTGTACCAGGGGTTGGTCTCTCCCCAAATCGATCCACTAAGACGGGATTTTTGGAAATTCAAATGTTGAGGGGGTAAAAAAGGGTAAAAACGGGTAAATTCGGCAAACTTATATCTCCAAAACTAAAAGAGATTAGAGGGTACAAACCGTAACTATTTTGGTACATTTTTAAAAAACATTTTTTTTATTCATTGTGGGCTCCCACTACAATATTGAAAAGGGGAAATACGGGAAATTTAATTTCTTACTTTAGCTTTTGGTTCCTCAACTGGCAATTTTTTTGAATTATCGTTAATATGGGACCTAGAAACATAAACTTCAACATGCAATGTCCTGAGTGGATTTTAATTTCCGTTAGTATTAGACCTAGAAACATAAAATTAAACATGCAAAGTCCTGAGTGAATGAGAATTCGTTAGAGGGATCTTCTTGGTACTTTTTCGTTCTTTAACTGGTACTTTTTTAATTTTCGTTAATATTGGACCTATGAAGATAAAATTAAACATGCATGGCCCTGAGTGAATGAGAATATGTAAAAGGGATTTTTGGTACTTTTTGATTCTTTAACTGGTACTATTTGATTTTCCGTTACTATTGGACCTAGAAGCATAAAATTCAACATTTAATGTTCTGAGTGGACGAATCTATAAGAGGTAAATTTGTGGTACTTTTTTGTTTTTTAACTGGTACTTTTTGAATTTCCGTTAAAATTGGATTTATAAACAGAATATTAAACTTGCAAGTATCCGAGTGAATGAGAATCTGTAAGAGTGGTCTTTTGGTACTATTTCGTACTATTAAAGCCTAGAAACATGAACTTTGGCGTTAAAATATGCTAAGAAAGAAAAGGCGACGCCAACAAAGTAGCGGGTTAAATGCTAGTATCTTAATATTTTAAAAGGAAAAATTATAAAGTGTTTTGACGATTTTTTTAATTTAAATGCAAAACAATTTCAAAAATGTCTGGCAACACTGATTATAAAACAACAGCATATGGTTTTTACTTAAAACATTTTATATACATATTTTACTAAAAATATAAACTAAATAAGACCTCTTACTTATTAAACATGAAAATAACGCATGATTTTCTTCTTGTTCTGTTGTTTTTGTTGTTTCTACGCAACAAGCAAATCGTTTTTTACCTTGTGTGGTGTTATAATTTCTACAACAAACTTTGACAAGCACTGGCGCAAGGCGAATTCACTAGAATGTGAGGTCAACTCTATAACAACACTGGTTCTGTGGTCCGATTGTCAAAAATATTGCTAGAAAAAAACGCTTTTTTTATATAAAAAAACTAGTTTGTATACGAACTTTGACAAATCGATCACCGAAATAAATAACCATATGTTGACTTGACCCCATCTTCTAGTGAATTCGCCTTGCACTGGCGTATGCACGAATACATAGTTCCATCAGCATTACCGTTGGATATTTTCAGAAAGTACCAGAAGAAGGGGATGTTTACAAAAAAAATTGCCACCGAAAAGAGATTTAATAAGATAACGGCGGGTATGTCTTTTAAAAGCAGAATATGTCCACCAAATTATGTTATTTCCATGTAAGTGGAAGTGGAAAGAAGTATCACAGGATGGTTAATTTTGAAAAAGTAGTATCTAAGCAGTCATAAAAGTGGCAAATTGCTACTTTAGTAACACTAACGGTCACGCTGAATGCAATGCTAAAGGTACCCACAGAAGAGGCAACATTTGCCGAAACATGTGTTTAAATTTTTACCACAGAAGATGACACTAAAAACGTAACATCAGTATTGTGTGTGTTCGTTTTTATCATATTTATCATATCATATTTAGTGACCCATTAATTTTGAAAATTTTAATATCCAACTATTTTTTTCCAATTCTCATAGTTTGCAATTGTTCCCAACCAAATTGTTTTCCAACCAAAAAAAAACTTTTTTTATACAAATCTTAAAAAAAATCACTAAAACTGCATGTATTTTATTTATATTTATTAAAAATTAATTTCTAGTTAATATTTTTGCAGCAAATATAGTAATCTAATTTCTAATTTTTTTGATATAAATTTTTGTTAAATTATATTTCTTGAATCAATTTAAATTCGATAGTAATGTATTTAAAATGGGAAACAATAAATGTAAGTTGAATTCTCTTTTGACTATCAATATACAATTTATTAATATTCGTTGAAACATAATGAAATTTAATACGAATATATTTGAATATAACGAATATATTTGAATAGGAACAGCTGCAAAAAAAGATTCATCATTATAAATATTTAGCATAACAGAATTAATGGCTTGAACATGTTTTAAATAAATAGAACTTTCAGAATCCGGAGGAATGTATGAACAGGTGAAGTAAATTTTTTTTATTTTTCAATTTAACTACAACAGCAATAAATTCAATACCAAAGGTATCAGTAACTACAACTTCAGATGGATATAAACAAGAGACCGCAATCAGAACTCCACCACCTATACGTGCATTTGGATTATATCTAAATATTTGGTATTTATTAGAAAGATAGCATCATTTAGCCAAGTTTCAGTGAAGATAATAACATCATAGGTAAAGGCATAACTGTTAACCAGAAGAGTAGACAATTTGGTATTCAATCCACGAAAGTTTTGATACATAATATTTATACAGTTGTTAGAGTTCATTAGTTTTTTGAAACTAATAAATTTCTAGGTGGCAAACGAGCAATATTTTTAGATCTAGGATTTTCCTTAAAGATATATTCACGAACAATGATATTAGCAGGCCAAAAACTTGTATCAATAATCTGATCATAGACACAAGCAGTAACAGCAATTTTAAACGATGTTATACTTCTGGGTTGCGAATATGAAAATTTGTTTATAACAATATCAACATTAGTACCGATTTTTGATTTAATGTAATAATCAATGTCATCTACGGTTGTATCGTATGCCAAACGGGATATAAATACTGTACGTTTTGGAGGCACTTCAATTAATGGCTTAGGACCGGTAACGTTAGCAGCATGAGTTACGACACCAGAACCCGATGGACAAGGACTGAGATCAGCAGTATTTTGAAATCTATGTAGTGATGAAATTGAGCTTGAAAATCCAGTATCAGTACCGCATATAGGAATATTGCCCAGTGGAGGGATAACATTCACAGCCAAATTTGGTACGGATGTTGCATTACTGTCATTAACAGTGTTTAATGCTGGACCTGAGGAGTTAGTCACTAATGGTACAACAGGAGATCTGGTAGATGTTTTCTTTCTTTTCGGGGATGATACTTTTGGTGAGTTAACAAATTTATCAAGGTTCGAAAATTTTGAAAACAATTCACCAAATTTTGAAAGTCCAGTGTGAAGAGCTTGAAAGTTCTTGTTAAGTTTATCATTGTTAAGTTTATTCATCTGTCTGTCGCGCTCGTTGAAGATAGACGTGTTTTCTAAGCTCGGCATACGGTTTATTTTTTTTTGAACAAATAAAGTATTAAAAAAAGTAAATACAAGTAAAGAAAAAAAAAATACATGTATGTACATACATACATAAACACACATTTTTTTATTCTCGGTGTTGATAAACAATAACAAATAAGAAGAGCAAAACTGTAAACAGTAAAAGAAAAAAAAAAAAAAAAAAAAACTGTTATGAGTGCAAACAGTAGAAATGCATATATCACAGTGAGTGTTAACGAAACAAATGCAGAAATAAAAAAAAGAATCGATGATAGCAAATACCTAACGGCTAAACCTATTACTCGCACGCGATCCCTTTCAACAGCAAAAACAATTTTAATAAGTGATGTAAATATTAACCCCCAATCAGGCATAATAGATAACTCAGTATCACCTTCGGTGTCTAATAATACGGTTGATCTTAATACAATAAAAAATATAAAACCTGCAAGCGGTGCCCCAGCGGCAAAAACGATTTTAATAAGTGATGAAAATATTACCCCTTAATCAGGCATGATGGAAAACTCAGCTCCACAAGTAAAAAGTGCTCAAAAGCCTCCAGTACAAGTAGGTATTGATAGGTACATAACAGTGCTTAAACGGGGTCGCAGCCCAACCTCCTCAGCAGTTGCTTCGGTCTCAAAAGTCTCAAAAGATGGTACAGCTGATAGAACAAGTTCACAAAATCGTTTTGCAATTCTGGATGAGGAATCCCCGGAAGCACAAAACGTTATCAAATCTTCTAAGCCACCGCCGATATATCTTAGAGAGCAAAACTCAAATGAATTAATAAAGAATTTGATATCGGTAATAGGTAAAAATTCTTTTTATGTAGCTGCAATAAAGCGGGGTAGTATTAATTAGACAAAAATACAAGTTAATCGTGAAGAAGATTTTCGTAAGGTAATAACTAAATTTGAAGCACTTAATAAGAATTTTTATACATATCAACTGAAGAGCAGTAAAGGTCTTCAGGTGGTGATTAAGGGCATTGACTCATGCGTGGACCCAGGTGAGATAAAAACGTTTTTAGAAGAGAAGGGCTTCAAAATAAAAACTGTAATAAACATTAAAAATAGAGAAAAAAATCCCCAGCCACTATTTCGAGTGGAGTTAGAACCCGGCGACATTAAGCTCAAAAAGAACGAAACGCATCCCATTTATAATCTTAAATATATCCTGTATAGAAAAATAACAATAGAGGAGCCGCACAAAAGGAATGGTCCCGTGCAATGTTTAAACTGCCAAGAATTTGGTCACACTAAGGCATATTGTCATTTAACCCCTGTTTGCGTCGTATGTGGAGAATTACATGGTACAGCTCTCTGCGATAAGTCTAAAAACGACCCCAATGTAAAAAAATGTAGCAACTGCGGTGGTAATCACACGGCCAACTATAGAGGATGCCCTGTATACTCTATCGTCAAAAACTCGGTTGGACCGAAACCTAATCCCCCTCAAATGCAGGCAACAAATCAAGTTTACATTAATGACGTTCAGGTACCGCAGCCTAGTAATAACAGAATATCCTACGCTAACGTCCTAAAATCAAACCATATGCCAATGCAAGGTGAGTTGCCAAATAATGATGAAACTCCAGTTTCTAACTTAAGTCGTCTAGAGAAAACCATGGAAACATTAGTACAAACAGTAAATAACTTTACAAACACAATGGGTAATATGATGCAGGAAATGTTAAGAATGCAATCGATGTTATTGCAAGCTGTACTAAACAAGCCATGAACTGTTTAAAAATTTGCTTTTGGAACGCAAACGGCATCCGCCAACATAAAAATGAACTAGAATACTTCCTTAAAAATAAACAAATTGATGTTATGATGGTTTCTGAAACCCATCTGACCTCAAGAAACACGTTTCAAGTCAATGGTTATATATTATATGATACCCTCGAGACAGAGCTTGTGGAGGTTCTGCCATTTTGATAAAGAACCGAGTAAAACACTACTTAATGAGTGATCATCGTGAAGATTATCTCCAAGCAACGAGCATTTGCGTTGAGGAATTATCTCGAAACATAGTAATTTCATCATTATACTCCCCACCTAGATTTTCAATATCAGAAAGCCAATATAATAAATATTACAAATCATTAGGACCCTGCTTCCTGGCTGCTGGCGATTATAACGCTAAACACACTTTCTGGGGGTCACGACTTATTACACCTAAGGGTCGTGTTTTGTTTAACACAATTTGTAAAATGGACCTAAATGTGGTCGCGAGCGGACAACCAACATATTGGCCTACTGATCAGCAAAAAGTTCCAGATGTCATAGATTTTGGCGTGGTTAATAACATCCCCATAGACACGATTCATGTGGAAGCGTCCCTAGAATTATCTTCAGATCACACACCTACAATTGTTACTATAATGAATCCAAATAGAATCGTATCTCCGTCTGGTTACTTATCGACATCAGCCTCACAAATAAATTGGTTAAAATATAAAAAATATCTGAGTGCCCATTGCACAGAAAATATTCCGCTTAGCACACCGGAGAACGTGGATCTCGCTATTGTTAATTTTGACAGTTATCTCAAACTAGCTGTTCAACATTCCAGCATAACACTCAAAAAACCAAAAACAAAATCATATATTCTACAGATGTCGAGCGTCTATTGACTAAAAAAAAGAAGAGTTCGTAGAGAGTGGCAATTGCACAGATCCCCCAACTTAAGACTTTATTAAAAGAGTGCACAAAAAGGCTGAGAAAGTTACTGCAGTCTCAGAAAACGGCTTCCCTGGAAAAATATCTCAAGGGACTTGATGCAACTCCACAATCAGATTACTCATTATGGCGTGCAGCTAGAAGCCTCAATAGACCAGTTATCTCTAAGCCACCATTGAGAAACTTGAATGGAAGTTGGGCAAGAAATGATATTGAAAAAGGAAATCTGTTTGCTAATCATCAGAAAAATGTATTTACCCATAATATATTTCACGATATAGCAGTCGATTTACCGTCTGTAAATGTTAGAGCAGCTATTCCCCTAAGATTCGAGTTTAGAGAAATCGAAAAGGCTATTTGTAATTTAAACACCAAGAAGGCATCCGGTATTGATAAGATCAGTAATAAAATGCTTTTGGAGCTACCAAGTACAGCAAAGAAAATTATTCTTTTTATTTTTAATGCTATTTTACGACTTCAATACTACCCTCATAAATGGAAGGTTTCCTTAGTAACCATGATACCAAAGCCAGGAAAGGATCACACAAAAGTTGAGTCATACAGGCCTATTAGCTTATTATCTAATATTTCAAAGCTATTTGAGAAACTACTAGTGGCAAAATTAACGCCGATTTTAAATGAAAATAGATGTATTCCTAATCATCAATTTGGGTTTAGAAGAAAGCATAGCACAATTGAACAAACTCATCGAATAGTAAATGTAATAAGAAAAGCCTTTGAAGAAAAAAAATATTGCTCAGCACTCTTCATCGATGTGTCTCAAGCTTTTGATAAAGTCTGGCATGAAGGTTTACTACTGAAATTGCAGCAAAACTTGCCAGCAAACATACACAAGCTGTTAAAAAGCTACTTAGTCGGTCGTCAATTTATTATTAAAGAAGGCGATTTTTTAAGTTCTCCTCAGCCAGTTAACGCTGGAGTCCCACAAGGCAGCATCCTGGGCCCTCTATTGTACTTAATTTATACTTCGGACATGCCAACAAACAGCTACACACAAACCTCAACATTTGCGGATGACACAGCTTTCCTAAGCGTACATGAAAACTGTCAAGAAGCATCTCGTTACTTACAGGATCACATATTTGAACTGGAAAGGTGGTTAAAACAATGGAGGATAAAGATCAATGAGCAAAAATGCGCACATATAATATTCACATTGCGTCGGGAAACATGCCCCCCTATTAAAATCAATAATCAAATAATACCCCAACACTCGCATGTAAAATACCTCGGCATACATCTAGATCGGCGTTTAACGTGGAAATGGCACATAGAAGCAAAATTAACTCAAATGAAACTAAAAGCAATTCAAATTAATTGGCTCATTGGAAGAAATTCTGTTCTTAGTCTCGATTGCAAACTTCTACTTTACAACTCTATCTTAAAGCCAATTTGGTGCTACGGTATTCAGTTATGGGGCACTGCCTCGGCTTCTAATATCGAAAAAATTCAAAGGCGCCAAAATAAACTTCTTCGAATAATAACAGCCGCTCCCTGGTATGTCAAAAACTCAAATATCCACAAGGATCTCAATGTGCCATTGGTAAAAACTATGATAACGAAATATGCAGTAAAATATTTAAAAAGGCTGGAACTGCACCCAAATCCCTTAGCTCGAAATATTTTAAATTATGGCGGCCACACTCGATTAAGGAGAAGAGACACTGCAGCACTCACCCAATCAGATGAGCGATAAACACCTACATATGTGAACAGAAACCGTGATGACTAAATCTTTTTGTCTTGCACTGGCAGGACATTAAGTAAATATTAGGATAAGATTTGATTAATTATTGTTAGTTCATATTTAATATATGAAGATTCAATAAATAAATACTGCAAAAAAAAAAAAAAAAGTTTATCAGAATCATCCTTATAACTTCTAAAAAATTTGTAAAACTCGATGTTTATTTGCTTGCAACTTTTACAAGTCCATTGGAGTGTTTTAACAGGATCAGCCAGGGCATCAGCGTCACGTGCTTTGAGTGATGTACATTTCAAATGGTAATTACCTGAGCATATCCAACATGATATCATTCTTTCATTACTGGTAATGTTGCAGTTAGTATTAAAACAATCCATTATTATCGCAGAATTTTGCCAAGTAACGTTTGTATAACAATTTGTTCGCTGGGATAAAATTTAAACTTTCACAAGGATGGCACTACTGTACAGAAATTACTTTTTTAATCCAATTTCCGAACCAATTATAATTTATATTTTTAGCGATAAAAATATTTTTTAAAAAGAAACTGTAATTTTGATTTGATTGGGGTAACTACATTGGAACAGAATGACATAGACTCATATGACGAATACATATATACTTATTTTAGATTAAAACAAATGTATCTGGATTAAAAACGAAAAAATTCAAATTACAACTGATCTACACCTAAACGAAATTACCCACGCTCTACCCGCGGCTGTAAAAACTGCACCCAATTCGGGTAATTATGCACGAATTGGCAGCACTGATTTTTAGGCAAAATACATCAAAATCAAGGCGAATTCAACTATTGGTGGTGTCGAAACGCCATCTGATTTTGACTGTTCGAGCCAATTTGTTTTTATTTGTTAGTGTTTTGTTAGGAATGGTTGACTTTTTGGACCGTAAACACTAACAATGCAATGCAAAAAACCCTGTGTTGCTTCTGTTGTTTTTGGATTGTTGCAGTTCCTACACCCTACAGGTGGTGTGAATTCGACTTGATCAAAATTAAATAAAAGGCAATAGTGATGCAAAATCAATTACATTAGTATAACCTGTTGTAGTCGGCGGGGAAAACGGGCTTAAACACAACATTTTTAAACATCTTACATTTTTTAACTTTGGTAATGAAAAGTGCTTAAACTATTTTTTTAGTTATTTTAAAATAATGTAACACACAATAATTTAGTTGTTTTTAACTTTTAACAGACTACCTAGATAATCGGTTATTCTTTGTATGCATCACTTGACAATTAAAATAACATGTTGCTGCCAATATAAAAATGCAAAAGTAATAAAAACATTTAATTGTTAATCCACTGCTATTAAAGACAAGCTTACACTATCACACAATTCTTTCGTATTCCATAAATACTGTGTGAGATAGAAATCTAACTAGTTTTGTTGTGACTTTCAAAAAATCTAATGTAACATTACAGGTTGTAGTCACACCATCACACATGAACATGTTTTTGTTGAAATGCTACCCTGATCAAATGAAAAGTATTATTCCAGGCGAATTCACTAGAAGGTGGGGTCAAGTCAACATATGGTTATTTTTTCGGTGGTCGATTTGTCAAAGTTTGTATACAAACTAGTTTTTTATTTAAACAAACATTTTTTTTACTAGCTATATTTTTGACAATCGGACAACAAAAGCAATGTTGTTTTAGAGTTGACCTCATCTTCTAGTGAATTCGCCTTGGTATAATTGTTTAGAAAAATTTCAATAAACGATGAAGTCGTATGGGATGTCAAATTTATTAGAAATACTTGTCAGTTTCATAACACATTGCATTCACACTATCACACATTTCCATCTTTCTTTAGTTTTTAACATGTATAAATTCAAAGTATAATAGTGTAAACTAGCCTTAATCGTTTATAACTCAGACTTTTTATTAAACGTTTATAAAACAAAAAGTGTTTGATAACTATTGTAAACATTAAAGTTGAACAAATAATTTTTTATGAATTAGACCTAAAGTGTATTACTTTGCTTGTAAGAAATTACTTTGATATAAAGAAAAAAAAAATTTATATCAAATAAAATAAAAATTTTCGCTTGGGAAAATATATAAAACCAAGAAAAACAAATATATGAACAAAAATTTGGAACAAATCTAGTTTACCGACGCAGCTCCAAATAAAAAAAAAGTACCCAGGGTGATAGAAAATGGAAAAATAAGAAGAAAAAATAAAAAAGTTGGCGCAAACGCTTAGTTTTCGAGTTATGAACGTTTAAAGTTTTCATATAAATATGCGATTTTCCACTACAATTCTAAACGTATATGGCCAATATTTGTATCATTTTAAAGCTCTTGAATATATTTTTCTGAATATACATAATTTATTTCAAAATTTTAAACTCTTTAGCTCACATTTTTTTTCATTTTACGTCGAAATGTTACGGAAGTGCGCTAGGAAAGATTGTAGTTTATTTAAATAAAAGTGGAATACAAATTTTATAAAATACAAACACTAGCATCGCAAAAAAAAACTTTGCATAGCCAGCCCGGTTTCGTTTACTAAAGCTGCCTTGCATAGCCGGCCTTCGGCCGGGCGCAAAGATTTTCTCCCCTATGGTATAACTAATACCGGCTTCGCTAACTAAAGATTATCTGCATAGCCGGCCTTCGGGCGGGTGCAATGATTTTCTCCTCCATGGTATAACGAGCACTGGCTTCGCTAACTAAAGCTGCTCTGCATAGAAGGCCTTTGCCCACGGGCAAGGATTCTCTCCTCATAAGTATAACATAAACATAAAGAAGGTTTTACTTGTATTTAATTAAAATTTTTAAATAAATTAGTATGTAGTATATACATACATACATATATTAAAGAATTAGGAAAAAATGAATAAATTTGTTTTTATACTTACTTAAGAACTTTTGTATTTTTGCAAACTCGTCCAGCTTCTTAATAAACTAAAAATATTCAAGTAAATTCTGTATGTCCAGAAAGATCTAGAGAAAAGCTTTGCAATGACACCAATATAAGTCATATACATTTGGAAATGTAGTGCAAAATCACATATTTATATGAAAACTTTAAACGTCCATAACTCGAAAGCTAAGCGTTTGCGCCAATGTTCTTATTTTATTTTTTCTTCTTATTTTTCCATTTTGTATCACAATAGGTACTTTTTTTTTATTTGGAGCTGCGTCGGTAAACTAGATTTAAGCCGAAAATTTTTACTTTATTTTCAAAACAGGCAGTACATTTTACTTCCATAAATTTTTTTCATGAAATGTAAAATAAAATGTATACATGTATGTGCGTGTGTTTCCAAGCAAATTTAAAACGTTTTTTAAGCACTTTAATCCTAAAAATTTAGAAAATTATATGCATATCTACACAAAAATATCTTTAGGATGTTGTCAGTTTCATAAAAAACGGTGGCCAATAAGATACCTAAGAATCAGATACAAATTCATATATAAGATCCTTGAATATAGGAAAACTCAAATTTGGTTCTCCAATATTGTTTATTTTTATACCCTCCGCCTCCCCTAGTGGTGAATGAGGGTATACTAATTTTGTCATTCCGTGTGAAACCCCATAAAGTATATATATTCTGGCTCCTTGAGTAATTCTAAATCGATTTAGCCATCCATGTCCGTCTGTTGAAAACACGCTCACTTTAGAAAAACGCAAAAGAAAAGAACAAACTTTATCTCAAATTACTTACAATTATCCTAGGCAGTTTGGGATTGAAATCCAGCAACATCGGTTCAGTAGGATAATAACTATGAATCAAAATGTGGAACCACCACAATCATACTGTAAAATTTCGTGAAGATCGGTCCATAATTGACCATAGGCCCCATATAAACTTAGCTCGAGGAAAACAATTTAATACGTCTAAAACCGTAAATTTCGTGAAGATCGGTCCATAATTTAACCCTAATCCCGGAAAACAGTTTAGTAGGACTAAAACACTAATAATAACTAACATAACGCTATCATAATAAAATTTGGTACGTCACAGTTTTGTGTGACTAGAAATCACACTGTAAAATTTCGTGAAGATCGGTCAATAACTTACTCTAGACCCCATATAAACCCTACTCCCGGAAAACAGTTTAGTACGCCTTAAAACTTATAAAGGCCTCTTTGGGAAAATAATCAAATGCGCCTAAAACCGATACAGATATAGATATAGCGGTAAAATTTCTTCCAACTGAAAAAATATATGCAGAAAAGATATGCAATTTTGAGATATACGGTCCATAATTTACCTTTGATCCCATATTAAGCAGCATTCTGAAATACATTGTTAAAGCTAAATCTAATTCGCGAGGTACGAATCGCTATGCTCGAACTAGTCACCCAAAGCTGGACCTTCCAAATGGACCACCTCAGATGTAGTCATGGTCAACATTTACATGATATAATTTTCAAACAGTAAATGCCATACATTTTTCTTTTAACCAATAATAAAAATGTTAAGTTCGCTTTAAAATTTATGTGTTTTATTTTAAATTATAAATCAAACTTCACGATGAATCATCCAATATATAATACTATAAATTGGAATTTTACGAACACAATGGGTAATATGATGCAGGAAATTCTTAGAATGCAATCGATGTTACTGCAATCTGTACTTAACAGGCCATGAACTGTTTAAAAATCTGTTTTTGGAACGCGAACGGCATCCGCCAACATAAAAATGAATTAGAATACTTTCTTAAAAATAAACAAATTGATGTCATGATGGTTTCTGAAACTCATTTGACCTCAAGAAATACGTTTAACATCAATGGTTATATACTATATGATACCAAGGACCCTCGAGATAGAGCTTGTGGTGGTTCTGCCATTTTGATAAAAAATCGAGTCAAACACTACCTAATGTGTGATCATCGTGAGGATTATCTCCAAGCAACGAACATTTGTGTTGAAGAGCTGAATCGTAGCATTGTAATCTCATCTTTATACTCTCCACCTAGATTTTCAATATCAGAAAGCCAATATTGTGAATATTATAAATCACTAGGACCCTGTTTCCTGGCCGCTGGCGATTATAACGCTAAACATACCTTCTGGGGGTCACGACTAATAACACCAAAGGGTCGTGTTTTGTTTAATACAATCTCTAAAATGAATTTAAATGTTGTCGCGAGCGGCCAACCAACATATTGGCCTGCTGACCCGCAAAAAATTCCAGATGTCATCGATTTTGGCGTGGTTAAAAACATCCCCACAGAAACGATTCACGTTGAAGCTTCCCTAGAATTATCTTCCGACCACACACCTACAATTGTTACTATAATGAACCCCAATAGAATTGTATCTCCGACTGGTTACCTAGCGACGTCAGCCACACAAATAAATTGGTTAAAATATAAAAAATATCTCAGTGCCCATTGCACAGAAAATATTCCGCTCAGTACACCGGAGTATGTAGATCGCTCTATTGATAATTTTGACAGTTTTCTGAAACTAGCTGTTCAACATTCCAATATTGCCCCCAAAAAAACAAAAACTATTAAAATATATTCCACAGATGTCGAGCGTCTCTTGTCTGAAAAAAGGAGGGCACGAAGAGAGTGGCAATTGCACAGATCTCCTCAACTTAAGAACTTGCTAAAAGAGTGTACAAAAAGATTAAGAAAGTTATTGCAGACTCAGAAAACGGCTTCTCTGGAAAAATATCTTAAGGAACTTGATGCAACTCCACAATCGGACTACTCATTATGGCGTGCAGCTAGAAACCTCAAAAGGCCAGTTGTCTCTAAACCACCATTAAGAAACTTGAATGGAAGTTGGGCAAGAAATGATGTTGAAAAAGGAAATCTGTTTGTAAGTCACTTGAAAAACGTATTTACACCTAATATATCTCACAATATTGCGGTCGATTTACCACCTGTTGCTGCTAGAGCAGCTATTCCCCTAAGATTTGAGATGAGAGAAATCGAAAAGGTTATATGTGACTTAAACACTAAGAAGGCACCTGGCATTGATAAGATCAGCAATAAAATGCTATTAGAGCTACCTCGCGTAGCAAAGAAAATTATTCTTTTTATTTTTAATGCTATTTTACGCCTTGAATACTTTCCTCAAAAATGGAAGGTTTCCTTAGTTACCATGATACCAAAGCCAGGTAAAGATCATACGAAAGTTGAGTCTTATAGGCCTATTAGCTTATTATCAAATATGTCAAAGCTATTTGAGAAATTATTAGTTTCAAAATTAACACCGATTTTAAGTGAAAATAGATGTATTCCAAACCATCAATTCGGATTTAGAAGAAAACACAGCACAATTGAACAAACTCATCGAATAGTAAATGTCATAAGAAAAACATTTGAAGAAAAAAAATATTGCTCAGCACTCTTCATCGATGTTTCGCAAGCTTTTGACAAAGTCTGGCATGAAGGCTTATTACACAAATTGAAGCAAAATTTACCAGCAAACACACACAAACTGTTAGAAAGCTACTTAGTCGGTCGTCAATTTATTATTAAAGAAGGAAATTTCTTAAGTTCACCTCAGCCGATTGGCGCTGGAGTCCCACAGGGCAGCATCCTGGGCCCTCTATTATACTTAATTTATACTTCGGACATGCCAACAAACAACTACACCCTAACTTCAACATTTGCAGACGACACAGCTTTTCTAAGCGTCCACGAAAACCGTTATGAAGCATCTCGTTACCTACAGCATCATATATTTCAACTAGAAATATGGCTAAGACAATGGAGGATAATGGTCAATGAGCAAAAATGCGTACATATAACATTCACCCTGCGCCGGGAATCTTGCCCCCCTATTACAATCAATAATCAAATTATTCCTCAACATTCGCATGTAAAATATCTCGGTATACATCTGGATCGGCGATTAACGTGGAAATGCCATATAGAGGCAAAATTAACTCAAATGAAACTAAAAGCCATCCAAATTCATTGGCTTATTGGAAGAAATTCTGTTCTTAGACTCGATTGCAAGCTTCTACTTTACAACTCTATCTTAAAGCCTATCTGGTGCTACGGTATTCAACTATGGGGCACTGCCTCGGCCTCTAATATCGAAAAAATTCAAAGGCGCCAAAATAAACTTCTTCGTATAATCACAGCCGCCCCCTGGTATGTTAAAAACTCAAACATTCATAAGGATCTCAACGTGCCATTAGTAAAAACTATGATTACAAAATATGCAGTAAAATATTTAAAAAGACTTGAACAACACCCAAATCCTTTAGCTCGAAATATTTTAAATCATGGCGGCCACACTCGCTTAAGGAGAAGAGACACTGCAGCACTTACTCAACTAGATGAGAGATAAACACCTATATAAGTGAACAGAACCCGTGATGAAGAAAATTTTTGTCTGGCACTGGCAGGACATAAATAAAGTATTAGGTTAAGATTTGATAAATTATTGTTAGTTCATATTAAATATATGAAGATTCAATAAATAAATAACGAAAAAAAAAAAAAAAAAAAAAAAAAAAATAAATTGGAATATTTTGGAAGCACAAAAATGGAAAATAAAAAATTAAGGAGATAATTAAATTAAATAAGCTCAACGAAAATAAAAATATGTCAATAGTTTTAAACGAAATGCATCAAGGGTTGTCATGAAATTGCTTAAAATTGCCGTTTAATCAAATGGGCAAATTTCCGAGTCTTTTTAATTTTTGTGTAATTTTAAACAACTAATGGGTACGTTCATAAGACGTAGCTGTTGAGCTCAACTGCTAGAAAACTGTTGACAACTGTTGAGCCGAACATTTTCGTCTTAGAAACGGCATTATGAGTATAATGCGAAATTAACAGCTGATAAACATAAACAATTGAAAAAAAATAAAGGTTGAGGTTGAGCACAACATGTTGACTTTAGGTAGCTAAAAAATTTTTTGATGGAATAAATGGCCTCAAATACCCAACTGTTGTGTTGAGCGGAAGTGCTCAACTATGCGTTTCTAAGACAAACACTAAACGTTTACACAACCGTTACGCCTTATGAACGTGCCCAATGTCTGTTTGTTAGAAACGTCAATACAAAAATAAATTTATTATATTAAATTGAAATTTGTCTTTAAAATGCTTAATTTATTGCAAAAACTTATTGTTAGTAATTTAAAATCAATTGAATTTTTCATTAAAAACGACGGTTAGCATTAAAAAAATCTGTGAATATAAAAGCACAATTGAACTGCGCCAGTTTACGAGTCAAAATTGCTGGCAAAATTTATGAGGTTTGTGTAAATGACCCAGGCAAAAACAGACAATCAGCACAACGCTGTGCCGATGTTGATGGGGGTAATATCAACGTCAATACAACGTACTGTTTACCAAATTTACAATGTACTCACAATATTAAAATGATAACGAACAATGTGCGTCTTCCGACTCTTGTTTTTAGTGTTGCCACAATACTCTAAATTTGAATTAACAATATTGGATTCACGAATTTACAACGTAGTCACAACATATAAATGATAACGCCAAATAACTGCCTTCCCACTATTGTTTTCAATATTGTCGCAAAACCCTAAATTTAAATTTACAACATTAGATCAATAAACATAAAATGTAAATAATAATTTAATGATGAAATAATAGATATTACTCTTTTACATAAATAATTACATGTAATGTGCATATGGATGTAACTACATAAATTCGTTTAATCAACAAATAAAATTTGGCAGTAAATTTGTATATTTTTTCTTACCTTATATAGTTTATTGTTTAAATTTTAATACGACACTACATAGTAAATTACCACCACCTTGGATAACGATCTTACAGCGATGTGGTGGCTGCGTCTAGGCTGTAGTTTGTATTTCAAGTACAGGTAACGTCACAAGCGGCGACTGGGATTGAGATACTCAACCTAAGTCCCAATTTACACTAGGGACATTTCTTGCCGGACATTTTTTGAATTCTCTTTTAATCTTACCTGTAGCGTTTACATATGAAACATTAGAAGTCAGACAGAAATTTTATACTTGTTTCTTTCTTTTCTTCATTCGTAAAGCTTGGCGGCTTTTTCTTGTAGTGTTTATTATAATAGTCTGTGGTGTTATTTTGCAAATTTAAATTGCCAAACATTTTTGTAAAATTAAAACCCGAGTATTATATTTATTTACCACAAAAATTTATTTTTATTAATTAATTTTTTGTTTTTACTTTAATTTATTAGTTTATTTATTTAGAAAGCACAAGGCAAGTTAACAACACCACAAACATAACACAATACAAGCCAAACTGACGACAAATTGAGAAAAATAATATAAAGCAACAAGATGTAAACTACGAAAAGTAAGAAAGAGAAATGAAAAAATGTCCAGTACAGATAGTCATGTACTACACACTCTACCTTTTCGACCCCTCGCCGTCAAACTTCGTCTGTCCGGCAAGAAATGTCCCTAGTGTAAATTGGGACTAAAGCCTCAAAAGACGACGGAAGGTTATCCACCGGGTCATGCGACCCGTGCCTATCGGTCTGGTTTGCAGTCAGGGGTTACCGACTGTATTATCACGGAGCTTTGCTGATACCTGTAGCTCGTTTCTGTATTTCTCGCATCGCAAAATTTCTCACATTAAGTGTAAAACAAAAAATTCCATCGTTTCTCGATTTGTGAGATAAAAATGTTTCTGTATTTGAATGCGAGAACATACAACACAGATTCTGTTTTAATTGGAATACTTCCAGTAATTAAGTGTCAAATGCAAGCGAAACGTCAACGAAAGAAATGGATATAATACAAATAGGGCTGCCAGATTTGACGATTTATCGTAATTTTGACGATTTTTGTACCAAAATGGGCAAAGTGCCGATTTGCTGATTTTTTCTAGTGACGATATTATTCAGTCTTCGAAATAAAATAATTTTAAAAAGTTTAATATGTTTGTGTAGTAGGCACCACAGAAAAACGATATCTTTAAAAACAAGGCAGCTTAAAAAATTTATCGGCAAAATCAAAATTTCGAAGAAAACCTGTTTAATTTTTATTTCCTTAGATTATTTTATAAATTTGTTTATGTGATCAAAACATTAAACTATTACCCCATTTTTCAGTCAATGCGCTATAGGAAATTTTTTGCCTTTTTTTGGCCAAAAGTGTTCGATTTAGTTCAATATGATATTTTGTCACGCCTTGTGATTTTTTCTGGAAAAAAAACAATCTGAAATTTAAAATTGTTATCGGATTAAAGAAAAAAAATAAATAATTTTATTTAAATAGACCTCAAACTTAAGTATGTATGTATGTATAAAGTATGTATTTTACCCATGAACTTTAGCTATTTTTTTTTTTTATTATGTTTTAATAAAAATTAAACAAAATTTGTCAAAATTAATTTTAAACTGTCCGATTTTTTAAAACAAAATAGACGATTTTTTTTATTTTTTCTTAGGAAATTAACGATTTTTTCACAAATTTATCTGGCAGCCCAGCATAAAACGAAAACAATGAAGAGCTTAAAAAAATTTAAATAACAAAATATAACAATTGTGTTTTATTTATTTTCATTATTTAAATTCTTTCTCTTTAAATAAAAAAATAATACACATTCTTGAGTGCATACGTACATAATTTGTTCTCCATTTTTTGAAATTTTATTTTTCTCGCATAAATTTCAAATGTTGCTTATTTTGACAGTTCTTGTGAGAAACTTTTGGCAAAATATTGATACAGAAACACTTTTTCTCACATCCTTCCAATTATTGCTGGAAAATTATTTAAATGACAGATAATTCTCCCAAAGTAAAGATACAGAAACAATTATGTGAGAAAAACCATATTTTGTTTCATATTGCACTGTTTTTGTCATAATTCACTTGTTTCATGCGGGAAATTTAAAGAGGCGAGAAATACAGAAACGGGCTACTGGGCACCTCAGCAAATCGATCACGTTCTTACCACGTTATTGGGGGCTATGACGTGGCGGACCTTTTAACTCCCCTACACTCGTGGGACCAAAATTTATAAATGAACAATCTTAAAGACAAAAAACAACAACAAGAACAAGCAACGGTAACTGATGACGGACAGGCGAGGACAAGGACAACGATAGACAGTAACACGAAAAAGCCAGGGACTGTAACAGTCCCGGCGACCAAAGAAGATCGGCCTAGGCTGATCGGAGGTGGTAAGGCAGCTCGACCAGAAGGAGGCTGCTCTAAAAACTGCGGCGAGGTGCCTCTGTGCTTCAATCCAAGCACCTCCAATTCATAAGGATCGGGTCTGCGGACTTAATTTCAAAGGCTACAAGCTACTGTTTGCGAAAGGTACAGGTAACATATGATCTTTTGTCTTAGCTAAAAATTCGTTGAATATCTTCATTCTTTCTGATTACAGTGATGAAGACACCACAACCGTTGCTCTCGAGACACGGGACGGTATAGTCTGGATGGTCTCGGGATATATGGCGCATGACCACGGACAGGACCCACCCAATCGGCTCATCCGTGATGCAGTAATGAGGGCAGCAGGCACTGGAACTCCGGTCATAATCTGTGCCGATGCCAATGCACACCACACTATAAGGAGTAGCACGAATACGAATGTTAGAGGTGAGTCACTTTTCTCCTTTATTATGAATTATAATATAGGAATAGTAAATAGGGGCCGTGAGCCAACGTTTGTTGTTGCAAATAGGTGTGAAGTTTTTGATGTCACGCTGGTTAGCGTTGACCACATTGACATGATCGAAAACTGGATGGTTTCTAATGATTGTTCACTTTCTGATCATAGATATGTGAAATTTAGTCTGATACTTAGGTCTGTAGGATCGAGTGCTATATTGAATAGGAAACGAACGAATTGGGGGATTCATTCCTACTCTCTGGTTCAGACTCTATCTGATCATCCCCGGGTCGACGATATAGGGGCAGTGGGTCTGCTTACAGACTCACTGCAGTTGGCGACTTCCTTAGCGTGCAAGCCAATGGTGCATACGGGCAGGGATCGTCCACCGTGGTGGAAAGAGACTGTCGTAGGTTGTTCAATATGGCTAAGCGCCATGGTAATTGGGCGGAGTACAAGTCTTCACTGAATAGATTCAGAAACTTGGTGAGATCGGCGAAAAGGAGTGCTTTAAGGAACTTCTGTAGCGGCGTGGAAGGATCCTCTGAGACAAACCGTTTACGTACGATAATGGCTTCGAGCCCGGTTGTCCCGACATATATCCGAAAATCGGATGGTTGCTGGACTACGACTAGTAAGGAAACACTCGAGGTGTTAATTGACACTCACTTTCCTGGAAACTCCCAAGGGAGCTTGCAGGATCAGGTTTGTGAATCAATGCCCGGTCCTTTGTCCATCCCAATGGACTACGATAGGATTAACTGGGCTGTCGACAGCTTTGACCCGTACAAATCTCCGGGTATGGATGGTTTAATTCCGGCGGACCTGCAGAGGAATTCGACTGTGATTATACCCTGGCTGATGGCTATATACAGGGGATGCGTTGGGTTTCCGTATGTACCTGTGAGCTGGACCTTGTGTAGAGTGGTCTTTATCTCCAAGGGAGGGAAGACTTCTCACACCGAAGCGAAGGATTACAGACCGATTAGTCTTGTATCATTTCTTCTCAAGACTCTTGAAATAGTCATTGACATTCACTTGAGGATGACCATCCCAAAGTGTTTACTCTCGACCTCTCAGCATGCCTACACAAAGGGTAGGTCTTTTGAGACGGCTCTTCACTCATTAGTTGGAACTATTATTGCACGCGCTGTTCTAACGTACTTATTCATCGCAAAGTACCTATGGCATGTAACAAAGGTAGTAAGACCAGTTCAGACGGTCAAAGGCATTGTTCTGTACCCCATGTGGATACGTGCAATCATAGTAATACTTGCCGATAAATTCTTAAAGCCTAAAGAAGAGCAAAAGGTTCCCTTCTAAACAAAAGTATGAGAGTGATGGTTTTCTCCCTTGAGTGCACTTTTCCCTTTCCCTCACATCACAATTTAAGTGATACACTTATGGCAATTTAAGCACCCTACAGTTTGTAAACAAATTGCCCCTTTTGAAATAATGTAGCAAGTACTAGTTCATTTTAACAATCTTTAAATGCATTCCCTTTATTAAAAAAAAACTTTAGAATTTCATATTTCTTAAAAACAATACAGAAGGCGATTAATTCATTGCAATAACCAAATAACAAAAAAAATATAATTAAGTTTTGAGCAATATCTAGGTGATTGTTTTAGATATATAATTTTGCTTTTAAAAATTATAGAAGTTTTATATTAAAAAAAAAATTTAGTGTAGTAGCAACTTCCATATGTTTATATATTGGTATGTTTTTAATATGTATAAAAAAAAAAAACAAAATAAAGTAAAGAAAAAAAAAATTGGTTTTACGATTTACTCACTTTATTATTGTAGAAAATAAAATTGGTGTTTCTCCGTTCTTTGGTAGTTTATTTGTTCATGATGTTCGATGCAATGGCCGTTGAGCGAATCATGATCCCATAATATTTTTCTCTTTATCTTAATTTTTCTGTAAATGAGGTTTGTATCTATATATCGATGGCTTAATACAAAAAAGGCGTAACTCGATTTTGTATTAATTTACAGAGGAAAGAAAGAACTGAATAAAATCCGTAGAATTTTAGACATTAAAAAAGTTTTAATGCGATTTTTAATAAAAAGATCCAATAAATTTTCTAATATAGCCCTCTGAAATTTAAATGAAATATGCATTTGGCATTTCTCTACAAAAATAAGTAAAAATCTTTATTTTGAGAAAAATTGAGTTACGCCTTTTTTATATTAAGCCATCGATATATAAAAATGAATTATGTATGTTTGTTTGTTTGTTTGTCGCTTTATAGACTCCGAAACTACTGAACCGATTTTCCTGAAATTTTTACAGTAACATCACGTGAGCCCTAAAAATAAAATAGGCTACTTATTTTTTCGATAGGGGCAGGGGAATTGGTACCCCCCATAGGATGCCAATATTAATTATCAAACCGATTTTCCTGAAATTTTTACAGTAACATCACGTGAGCCCTAAAAATAAAATAGGCTACTTATTTTTTCGATAGGGGCAGGGGAATTGGTACCCCCATAGGATGCCAATATTATACTGAACCGATTTTCCTGAAATTTTTACAGTAACATCACGTGAGCCCTAAAAATAAAATAGGCTACTTATTTTTTCGATAGGGGCAGGGGAATTGGTACCCCCCATAGGTTGCCAATATTAATTATCGCATATCTTAAGAGCCGCTGCACGCATTTTGCTGAACTTTTTGTAGTAGGATCTTCTGAGCCCCGGAATTGAAATAAAATAGCAGCGGGGGTATAGGAATACCCCATAGGACGCCAATGTTTAACATCGCATATCTTAAGAACTGTAATAGTGAGAATGTTCAAACTTTCTAAAAGTCACTCTTATGGTATACTACACTTTTGAAAATAAAAATAAAGCGGGTAGGCGCAGGGGGGGAAATACCCCCCATAGGATGCATACATTAAATATCGCTCAACTGAAGAACTATTAAAGGGAGAGTCTTCAAACGTGGTTAAAGCTACTATTATAGTAAACTATAAATTTCAATATAAAAATGTGCGGGGTAGACAGAGTAGGAGCAGAACCCCTCATAGAAGACATATTAAATACCATATATCTGAACACAAGAGCTATCAACCTTAACAGGACAAATTTTTTTTTTTTGCCAGTGTAGCGAAGCGCACCGGGTTAAGCTAGTTGATTATAAAAACTAAATTTCACACCAATATCAAATGTAATTTAATTTGTTACATACGTTTACCCAATTTAAATTTGCTTTACTTTATACTTAACCTATGTGATACGATAGTTGCGCAAATCTGCTATAAAGCAATTGAAAAAAAAATAATAATTTAAATCGTATAGCATTGTTTTTGTAAAAGTCTTCACTTCTCCTTCATGCGATCATTCATTCATAAACTCCAAAAAGTTTTTGTTGTTTTTTTTCTTCTTTTTCCTTCTTTTTCTCGTTTTTGGAGACTTTAGCCCGTTTCATAAATAGACTCCAATTAACTCATTAAAAAAAATATGGATTACAAAAATGAATGAAATTTTTCCCTTTTTTTATATAAAATTTCTGAACGAGGTTTTTGTAGAATGAGAGAATGTAATTTTTTTTTTCTTGTTTATTTTATCTTGGCGTAAGTTTATTATAGTCAGGTGTGGAGATCCAGTAGAAAGTAAAATATACAAGGGATTTTTTTTTTATGTAATTCTCAAAGCAAATTGAGAAAGAAATATTTCAATTATATTTATGAAAAATGTAAAGAAAATACAGGGGAAGAAAAGTTCGCTAACACTACTGAAATATCACTCGAATTTAAGGAGTGTGCTCTGGTGGCCTTTCTCGACATTAAAGGGGCCTTTAACAACGTCAACCCGGATTCTATTGTTGCATCCATGAGGAGTCTGGAGGTTGATGAGGGCATATGTAGATTTGTGGATAATCTACTCAGGAATAGGGTGATCTGTTCCACGATAGGTGAGACCAGCGTTCAGAGACTGGTAAACAGGGGTACTCCCCAAGGAGGAGTATTATTCCCACTATTGTGGAACCTGACTATGAACACCATGTTGACGAAAATGGACGACATGAGGATTAAACTGTGGCGAACGCTGACGATGTGGCCATCACGGGGAAGCATTTGAATATAATGCCTCAGTGTATGGAGGCTGCATTAAGGGTACTTAGCACATGGAGCGTATCATGCGGCTTGGGTGTTAATCCGTCTAAGACGGAACTGGTACTCTTCACGAGGAAGTATAGGACCGAGGTCATGAGACTTCCGAGGCTAAATGGGACTGAACTTAAGTTCTCTTACAGCGCCAAATACCTGGCCGTTATCTTGGACAGTAAACTGTCGTGGGGGCTGAACATCCGGACGAGGATGGAAAAGGCAATTGTTGCTATATATGCGTGCAGAGGTGCAATCGGCAAGAACTGGGGCATGGGCCCGAGGTGTGTCAATTGTATCATTAAAGCTGTAGTAAAGCCGACTCTGTATTACGGTGTTGTCGTATGGTGGACTGCGCTGGACAAGGGCAGGTACCGTGCGATGCTTGAGAAGGTTCACAAACTGGTCGCATTGATGATCACAGGATCAATGCGCTCCACTCCTACCAGGGCGCTGTTTACAATGCTAAACTGGCTGCCGGTGGATATCACGGCCAGACAGATGGCTCTTTGCTTGGCGATACGGTTGAACGCGGCACACGGCTGGTCGAACCGTGACTATGGACGCTCCAGAATAATGGGATGCTCGATTGTCCCTGTGGGAGTGGAATACTCCACCCCGGAGCCTTTCTTTGGTGCGAGGTACGCGACACATATAGCGCACGAAAGTGCGCTGTCGGTCATGGGACACCTTCCATGAACTAGCCCTGGGGATATACGCTGATGGTTCAAGGAAGGGGGAAAGAGTTGGCGGAGGTTTCTACATAGAGGAACTGGGCGTAAAAGTTTCCTTTCATTTGCCGGATGGATGTAGTGTCCTGCAGGCGGAAATCTCGGCTATAAAGCGGGCAGCCAACTGGCTAAAGTATTATCGCATATCGGGAGATATACGTATATTTACTGATAGCAAGGCTGCCATTGCCTCTCTTGCGGGTGTCTATAAGACATTTAGGTTAACTGTGGAATGCCGGATGTCTTTAAATGAGATTGCTGAGAGTTAACGCTTATATGGATACCAGGGCACTCAAACTGCCCAGATAGCAGATGAGCTGGCCAAGGAAGGTGGTCGCATGGATGAAACATTCATTGATCAACTCATTGGTCTTCCAATGGCTCACTGTAAGTCACTCATTCTGCGCGAGAATTATAGAATTGCGAAAGAGGGATGGACCCGTGAGTCCACCTGCTCCACATCCAAGGCACTTTGGCCTGGTTATGATGAACGGAGAACCAAATCTCTACTTAGGTTCAATAGGAACCAAATCAGGACTGTGGTGTCGGTCATAACTGGACACTGACCTGTTGGGACTCATGCTAGAAGAATGGGTCTGGAATTCAATGACTACTGTAGAAGTTGTCATGATGAGGAGGAAGAGTTAACTGTGCTTCACTTTCTCTGTCAATGCCCTGGGCTACGGGCATCAGGGAAAAATGCCTGGGAGAACCGGTGTTTTCCTGTTTGGAGGATCTATCACAAATAGAACTAAGATTGCTTCTTCTCTTCATTAGGAAGACGAATTGGCTCAACCTTGCAGTGACGCCATCTGAGTAACTGCTCTTTGGGATGGGCATTGGCGCTGGGAATCACAAAGGGACCACTGAAGGACCCAAGTAAGCTGTCTCTCGATGACTGCCCATGGAACCTAACCTAAACTAACATAGTAAATTAAGAATATATTTTTTTATACAGCTTAGTAGCGGTATAGAATTATTGTAAACTCGGTATTAGGAAATTAAGGTTAAGTTCTTGTATATACAGTACTGTAGCAGTATAGTTTTATTTTAAATAAGACATTATAAAACTAAAGTTGTATATTTGTATTTAGTGTGTTGTACAGGTGTATCATTTTTGTAAAAACAGTATTAAAAAACTAAGGTTGTAATATTGTATCTTCAGTGTTGAGATGGTACAATATTTTTGGAAGAGTCAACATTTTGTATTTACAGGGTCGTGGCGGTACATAATATTTAGAAGAGTCGCAATTTCTGCCTGGGAATTCTCATACAATTTTGGACAGTTCATTAGCGAGGGCGCAAAAATGCACAGATTGCGAGACTTTTAAACGATATCATGAAAACTCTTATTATTAGACTGGAAAAATAAGCGAAGAAGAATTAGTTCCAACATCAAGCTACCCTAACAAGAAAATATCGCTCAAAACAGCTACATATATTTTATTCTGGGAAAATTCATAAATAAATTATTTAAACTTGAAATCTGTTTTAAGATACATTTGTATAAACATTTTGTTTTAAAATAAATTTCAAACGTACTTAAATTATTGATAATGAATTTCGCCCTCACCCTGGAGGTGAACTGCACTGCAGTCGACATAGTTTTACAGTTTTTAACTCAGCTATCGAGATCGATGAGAGACTACACTTTGCAGTGTATTAATGTCGTCACAACTTAATTCACATTAAAAATTGAATTGCTGTCAAAAAACCCAAATGAATTGATCTAGAAGAACTAAGAGATACGTATATTTTTTTAAGCTTTTTTCAGAATCTGATCTGTTTGATCATGGGTGAGCCCAGTGTTATAAACATATGTATAAAATAAATTGTTTTGTTGTTTGCATTTTGTAAAAATTTATGTTACGTATATAAAACCGTTTGAATATTTAAAAAGTGTTGGTTATTAAAAAAACAAGCATTTTAAGGCAACACATTGATCCCGAAAAATCCCGGGATCCACAAAATCCCGAATCCCGAATCCCGGGGTTTTCAAAAATCAGTCCCGATTGGCATCTCTAATTGTAACACATCAAAAAGAAAAATTCCCATCATTTGAACCAAAATGTTATTACCAAGAATAACATTACGCCTTAAAATGTTCCACATACCAGGAGAATTTAAAACAGAAAACAATTTAGATAAATATTTTTCCTCTCCCTACAAATTAAGTTTTTCACTCTATTCCGATGGCGACAATAATCTTGCCAATCACAAGCTGATTTAGATATCTGAATTGTAGAATATGCCAAGTCTCTAATTGAAGTAGCAATTTGAATTCATCCAGTTTTCAATGCCATTCGTGATTTTCCTTCTTACAACAGGAACAAATTCATACAAGGATTCAAATAAAGAGTTTAAAAAAGATGATTGAAAATATATATTATTTGATTCAAAAGTTGAAGTCTTAATTTGACAAAAAAGAAAAAATAAGACGTAAAGCCATTCTAATCAATTTTATTAATCAATGTATTGACTACCCACCTCAGAATTAGCAAAACTACTTTAAATTTAAATGCACTTGTCACATACACCCACACCACCACCCCAAACATTCAACCTATCATTCCTAATTAAAGAAAACTCAGGAATGTTAACAGATGAGCTATATACATGAGGTTTCAACCAAGTCTCATAGATGGCAAACAAATCAATTTTCCCATTAACAATATTTTAAAATTCATCAAATTTAGTCGTTTTTCCAGAGCCCCGGAGCCTTTCTTTGGTGCGAGGTACGCGACACATATAGCGCACGAAAGTGCGCTGTCGGTCATGGGACACCTTCCATGAACTAGCCCTGGGGATATACGCTGATGGTTCAAGGAAGGGGGAAAGAGTTGGCGGAGGTTTCTACATAGAGGAACTGGGCGTAAAAGTTTCCTTTCATCTGCCGGATGGATGTAGTGTCCTGCAGGCGAAAATCTCGGCTATAAAGCGGGCAGCCAACTGGCTAAAGTATTATCGCATATCGGGAGATATACGTATATTTACTGATAGCAAGGCTGCCATTGCCTCTCTTGCGGGTGTCTATAAGACATTTAGGTTAACTGTGGAATGCCGGATGTCTTTAAATGAGATTGCTGAGAGTTAACGCTTATATGGATACCAGGGCACTCAAACTGCCCAGATAGCAGATGAGCTGGCCAAGGAAGGTGGTCGCATGGATGAAACATTCATTGATCAACTCATTGGTCTTCCAATGGCTCACTGTAAGTCACTCATTCTGCGCGAGAATTATAGAATTGCGAAAGAGGGATGGACCCGTGAGTCCACCTGCTCCACATCCAAGGCACTTTGGCCTGGTTATGATGAACGGAGAACCAAATCTCTACTTAGGTTCAATAGGAACCAAATCAGGACTGTGGTGTCGGTCATAACTGGACACTGACCTGTTGGGACTCATGCTAGAAGAATGGGTCTGGAATTCAATGACTACTGTAGAAGTTGTCATGATGAGGAGGAAGAGTTAACTGTGCTTCACTTTCTCTGTCAATGCCCTGGGCTACGGGCATCAGGGAAAAATGCCTGGGAGAACCGGTGTTTTCCTGTTTGGAGGATCTATCACAAATAGAACTAAGATTGCTTCTTCTCTTCATTAGGAAGACGAATTGGCTCAACCTTGCAGTGACGCCATCTGAGTAACTGCTCTTTGGGATGGGCATTGGCGCTGGGTATCACAAAGGGACCACTGAAGGACCCAAGTGAGCTGTCTCTCGATGACTGCCCATGGAACCTAACCTAAACTAACATAGTAAATTAAGAATATATTTTTTTATACAGCTTAGTAGCGGTATAGAATTATTGTAAACTCGGTATTAGGAAATTAAGGTTAAGTTCTTGTATATACAGTACTGTAGCAGTATAGTTTTATTTTAAATAAGACATTATAAAACTAAAGTTGTATATTTGTATTTAGTGTGTTGTACAGGTGTATCATTTTTGTAAAAACAGTATTAAAAAACTAAGGTTGTAATATTGTATCTTCAGTGTTGAGATGGTACAATATTTTTGGAAGAGTCAACATTTTGTATTTACAGGGTCGTGGCGGTACATAATATTTAGAAGAGTCGCAATTTCTGCCTGGGGAATTCTCATACAATTTTGGACAGTTCATTAGCGAGGGCGCAAAAATGCACTGATTGCGAGACTTTTAAACGATATCATGAAAACTCTTATTATTAGACTGGAAAAATAAGCGAAGAAGAATTAGTTCCAACATCAAGCTACCCTAACAAGAAAATATCGCTCAAAACAGCTACATATATTTTATTCTGGGAAAATTCATAAATAAATTATTTAAACTTGAAATCTGTTTTAAGATACATTTGTATAAACATTTTGTTTTAAAATAAATTTCAAACGTACTTAAATTATTGATAATGAATTTCGCCCTCACCCTGGAGGTGAACTGCACTGCAGTCGACATAGTTTTACAGTTTTTAACTCAGCTATCGAGATCGATGAGAGACTACACTTTGCAGTGTATTAATGTCGTCACAACTTAATTCACATTAAAAATTGAATTGCTGTCAAAAAACCCAAATGAATTGATCTAGAAGAACTAAGAGATACGTATATTTTTTTAAGCTTTTTTCAGAATCTGATCTGTTTGATCATGGGTGAGCCCAGTGTTATAAACATATGTATAAAATAAATTGTTTTGTTGTTTGCATTTTGTAAAAATTTATGTTACGTATATAAAACCGTTTGAATATTTAAAAAGTGTTGGTTATTAAAAAAACAAGCATTTTAAGGCAACACATTGATCCCGAAAAATCCCGGGATCCACAAAATCCCGAATCCCGGGGTTTTCAAAAATCAGTCCCGATTGGCATCTCTAATTGTAACACATCAAAAAGAAAAATTCCCATCATTTGTACCAAAATGTTATTACCAAGAATAACATTACGCCTTAAAATGTTCCACATACCAGGAGAATTTAAAACAGAAAACAATTTAGATAAATATTTTTCCTCTCCCTACAAATTAAGTTTTTCACTCTATTCCGATGGCGACAATAATCTTGCCAATCACAAGCTGATTTAGATATCTGAATTGTAGAATATGCCAAGTCTCTAATTGAAGTAGCAATTTGAATTCATCCAGTTTTCAATGCCATTCGTGATTTTCCTTCTTACAACAGGAACAAATTCATACAAGGATTCAAATAAAGAGTTTAAAAAAGATGATTGAAAATATATATTATTTGATTCAAAAGTTGAAGTCTTAATTTGACAAAAAAGAAAAAATAAGACGTAAAGCCATTCTAATCAATTTTATTAATCAATGTATTGACTACCCACCTCAGAATTAGCAAAACTACTTTAAATTTAAATGCACTTGTCACATACACCCACACCACCACCCCAAACATTCAACCTATCATTCCTAATTAAAGAAAACTCAGGAATGTTAACAGATGAGCTATATACATGAGGTTTCAACCAAGTCTCATAGATGGCAAACAAATCAATTTTCCCATTAACAATATTTTAAAATTCATCAAATTTAGTCGTTTTTCCAGAAGGATTAATGGTTCGGCAATTAATATGTCCAACTCGCAATAAATCGGAATGTTTATGCAAGGGTAAATTATAGAAAGTACTATCACTTACAACAGGCCCAATATTACCGTTACCTATTGACTTGGGAAATATTCATATTTAGGGTGGGGGACCAAAAGTAAAGATTATTCCTTTTAAAAACATCTGCCATAAATAAAATATTATTTCAAACTTGGAAATCAACCATATAAATATATATATATATATATATATACATATATATATATATGTATAAATATGATTTTAAATAAAAACGTTTAACGACAGAATGAGTGCCAAGTAAGCAGGCAGAAATATACAGCGCATTATCGTTAAAACAAATTAAATAAAATAAGAAACGTAAAGTAAAAGATAGCTCAATGAGAAGCTTCATTATTTACAAATAAAGCAGCATATTCATCAGTCTCATACAACACGTCCTTGCGATTAACCAGGGTTATTTTGGCCTTCGCTTAATCTCATTCAAAATTTTATATCTAGATACTATTTTCTGCCGCAATAGCTTTCGACACAGCGCACTTAGTTTTAACGCTCCAGGAGTGTAGTGGTCATTCCAATACACTCGACGACCGATATCGCCTGCAATAACATCACTCAATTTTAAAGACTTTTAAAATAATCTCTCATTAAGTGATTACGTATATACATATTATTAAACTTAACAAGAATAAGCTTTTTGTTGTTCATATAAAAGACTTGATTAATATCACGATCACAAATATTAATGCTATAAAACGAGCATTAGGATATTATAGTTGATGTGAGATTATCCAGTCCTATTCCGCTTATAACAAAATCACCACGATTCAGTCGGCGATGTAAGATATTATTTTCTACCTCCAAGGCATTAATTTTTGTAGTAGTCGACGAATCAATATTATTAATAAGTTTGATGCAGGCAGTAATAATAACCTTCATATGGTTCAAACAAGAAGAAAATTCACTCATAAATTCATTGAGGATTTGAGTAAAAGAATTCCTGTAGGAATCCCTGTCGTATTGATCTGTTCTAATGAAATCGTCTAAAGTGGTTCTCAAGGCACGAACTTCATCCCGAATAGAATTTCCAGAACGAAAGCCAATTTCCAAAGTTTTTTAAAGCCAGCTGCAAAATTTTGGCTACTCCTGCAAGCAGTGCGTCATCAGAACGAGCATTTTGAGCAGCCAGACAACTTATTACAGAAAAAAGCTGCAATATTTTATAAAGTTTAGATGTAGTTGATAAAATTATGTTTTAACACTCAAATATTACTGAAATTTGTGATCATGATGTCGAAGATATTTACATATTAAGTGCTATGCAAATACTTATGTGTGTATTAAACATCTGCATGAAACTTAATAATGATGTTCATGAAACTTTCATTATAATTTTGTATTTGCTTCGTTTGTATTCAATAAAATAAATAACTACGAAATGAAAGCAACAAACACACGAAATTTAAGAGACGAATAAAATGCAATTTTTTTGTTTACTTAAGCAAGAGAATATGAATAACAACAACTCTGAAACAAAACAACCACTGATTAAATGTCGAATAAGTTCATGGAAAAACACATATATTTTAAAGTCACTATTGCCAGTTGAATGAAATGAAAAATATTAGGAAAGATAAAAAAAAAAATAACCATGAAGAGTAAAAGCAACAAGATAAGGAAATACATTAATATTAAAATAATAAAAATAATACAAATTTCACTTTGTTTTCAATGTAAATTAATTTGTCTTAATGTAAATTTTTAAACTTGAGAAAAACTTAATTTTATTTTCAAAAATATTTTTAGCAATGTGTTTTGCTTGGATGTACATAAAAAAGTTGTTAGGTGTTAGTAAATTAAAATTTAATTTAAAAAGTGCTTTACAAATTACATATATTAGCTGCGTTCGAGAACACAAAAGTTTTTTCTATTTTTTACTGAACTTTACTGCATTTTACGAAATTGCGTTCGAGTACACAAAATGCAGTAAATGGGAACACAAATTGAGATCGTAAAGTGACACTTATTGACTGAGTACTTACAAATTTTTACTGCAGAAATGTTTGCAGTAAATTTAGTAAAACAAAAAACCACATATTTCAAAAGATAAAAAAAAACAAAAAGCATACAAATTGTGAAAAAAATTGCTTAACAAAGAAAAGTCGAAATAAAGCTAAAATAAAAACAAAAAGTAAATAAATTTAAATTAATTAAACTTGTTTGTGAAGCATTTATATGGCTAAATACAAACTTTTGAAAAAATTGGTATTTACTTAGGTACTTAGAACAGCACTTGTTTTTAAAGTAATCAATAGTAAAAAAAGTATTCATGTACTATTGATAAAATTTAGCCGGGCACAAATTGGCAAAATTAAATAAAGTAAAAAACAAACAAATATAAGAGATTACAAAAAATAATTTGTTTGTATTTTCCAAATATGTTCGTGTTATAATAAGGATTTAATCGAGTACCGATAAGAAAACGAGTTAAGTAGTCAAAAGTGTAAACATTTTTCAACACTTCAATTATTTGCCATTAGCTGTTGTCTTTATTTTACGAATTTTTACAAATTTTGCGTTTGCGTACTTTTTTGGACAACAGCTTTTTGTGAGAGAAAATTTTAAAGTTTACTCATTTACTGCATTTTACTGTAAAAGTACTCAAACGCACCTATTATTGTAAAGGTAACAAAAAAGAAAAAATTACATAAATTTACTAAGTGGCAACATTGCTATTGAGAATTTATATAAAAAAATCAGAGAGAGTGAAAACTGTAAAACAAAAGTCGTTTCATTGAACAAAGTCTTTGTGTTTGCCATATGAAACGAAATGTGTTTGCAAGTAGCATGAATAAAACAACAGTTTGTTACCTATTGACATGGGAAATATTCATATTTAGGGTGGGGGACCAAAAGTAAAGATTATTCCTTTTAAAAACATCTGCCATAAATATAATATTATTTCGAACTTGGAAATCAACCATCAAATTTTAAAATAAAATAAATATAATACATGGAATCGACATAATATATATTAGAAGGTAAACTATATATATATATAGGTATTTATTTATATATATATATATGTATAAATATGATTTTAAATAAAAACGTTTAACGACAGAATGAGTGCCAAGTAAGCAGGCAGAAATATACAGCGCATTATCGTTAAAACAATTTAAATAAAATAAGAAAAGTAAAGTAAAAGATAGCTCAATGAGAAGCTTCATTATTTACAAATAAAGCAGCACATTCATCAGTCGCATACAACACGTCCTTGCGATTAACCAGGGTTATTTTGGCCTTCGCTTTATCTCCATTCAAAATTTTATATCTAGATACTATTTTCTGCCGCAATAGCTTTCGACACAGCGCACTTAGTTTTAACGCTCCAGGAGTGTAGTGGTCATTCCAATACACTCGACGACCGATATCGCCTGCAATAACATCACTCAATTTTAAGGACTTTTAAGATACTCTCTCGTTAAGTGATTACATATAGACATATTATTAAACTTAACAAGAATAAGCTGTTTGTTGTTCATATAAAACACTTGATTAATATCACGATCACAAATATTAATGCTATAACACGAGCATTAGGATATTATAGTTGATGTTAGATTATCCAGTCCTATTCCGCTAATAACAAACTCACCACGATTCAGTTATTTGCCATCAGCTGTTGCCTTTATTTTACGAATTTTGCGTTCGCGTACTTTTTTGGACAACAGCTTTTTGTGAGAGCAAATTTTTAAGTTTACTCATTTACTGCATTTTACTGTAAAAGTACTCAAACGGACCTATTATTGTAAGGGTAACAAAAAAGAAAAAATTACATAAATTTACTAAGTGGCAACATTGCTATTGAGTATTCATATAAAAAAAAATGAGAGAGAGTGAAAACTGTAAAACAAAAGTCGTTTCATTGAACAAAGTCTTTGTGTTTGCCATATGAAACGAAATGTGTTTGCAAGTAGCATGAATAAAACAACAGTTTGTTACCTATTGACATGGGAAATATTCATATTTAGGGTGGGGGACCAAAAGTAAAGATTATTCCTTTTAAAAACATCTGCCATAAATATAATATTATTTCGAACTTGGAAATCAACCATCAAATTTTAAAATAAAATAAATATAATACATGGAATCGACATAATATATATTAGAAGGTAAACTATATATATATATAGGTATTTATTTATATATATATATATATGTATAAATATGATTTTAAATAAAAACGTTTAACGACAGAATGAGTGCCAAGTAAGCAGGCAGAAATATACAGCGCATTATCGTTAAAACAATTTAAATAAAATAAGAAAAGTAAAGTAAAAGACAGCTCAATGAGAAGCTTCATTATTTACAAATAAAGCAGCACATTCATCAGTCGCATACAACACGTCCTTGCGATTAACCAGGGTTATTTTGGCCTTCGCTTTATCTCCATTCAAAATTTTATATCTAGATACTATTTTCTGCTGCAATAGCTTTCGATACAGCGCACTTAGTTTTAACGCTCCAGGAGTGTAGTGGTCATTCCAATACACTCGACGACCGATATCGCCTGCAATAACTTCACTCAATTTTAAAGTCTTTTAAAATACTCTCTCATTAAGTGATTACATATAGACATATTATTAAACTTAACAAGAATAAGCTGTTTGTTGTTCATATAAAACACTTGATTAATATCACGATCACAAATATTAATGCTATAACACGAGCATTAGGATATTATAGTTGATGTTAGATTATCCAGTCCTATTCCGCTTATAACAAAATCACCACTATTCAGTTATTTGCCATCAGCTGTTGCCTTTATTTTACGAATTTTGCGTTCGCGTACTTTTTTGGACAACAGCTTTTTGTGAGAGCAAATTTTTAAGTTTACTCATTTACTGCATTTTACTGTAAAAGTACTCAAACGGACCTATTATCGTAAGGGTAACAAAAAAAAAATTACATAAATTTACTAAGTGGCAACATTGCTATTGAGTATTCATATAAAAAAAATGGGAGAGAGTGAAAACTGTAAAACAAAAGTCGTTTCATTGAACAAAGTCTTTGTGTTTGCCATATGAAACGAAATGTGTTTGCAAGTAGCATGAATAAAACAACAGGTTGTTCAGTGGTCTGAATTTTGTACGAACTTCATTGAATAAACAATTCAGTATGTTCACGAATGAAGTTATTCATGCAGCCCTTTAGAGGGTATATATATATATATAGATACATATCTGAATATACTTTAACCATCAGATATTGGGTTTTTAGTGCTATGCTCTTTGATATTCATTTTATATTAATTTTTTCTTTCATAATTTTAACAATTAATAAATAAATTTAATATAAAAGCAATCCTGAATAATTTTCGTTCTTATTGTCCACAACAAAAGACATACGCAGAAAAAAAAACTAAACCGGTAATGCTGATATCAATGTTAAAGCAAACCAAAAATAACAGTGAATCCATACTGTCGGGTGTTAATGATTTATTACGGGTTTGAGTCAATGTTGTTAATTCTTATTTTTCAACCACCATTTCAATTAATGCATGTAAGGATGAATAGGAAAATAAAAGGGCACGGAAGGAATTATTTACTAAATCATGTCAAATTATGACATGAAGCAAGAAAATTTGCACGATTCTCGGCCAAGCCAAAAATTTCTTATTGTAAACCTATGTGTGGCTTGGTTTAAGCAAAAAGTTATTACTCAAAGCGGATTTAAATTTACTTAAATACTCCTATAGTGCGATTCACTAACTTTTTTAACCATATCGTTAAAGTAAATATAACGAAAATTCAACGAATTTGCTTTTTAGTAACGTTCTTAAAGATATTCGCTGTCGATTAAAGTCAGCTGTTACTTTTAGCAGTTTTTTTCGTTATTTTAACGACAATAATTTAGGTTGTGTTTATTTAATCGATAAAGTGTATTTTATGTTTAAAATGGCTGGGGACCGACTTCTTACATAAATACATACATATGTATATACATACATATATAAACAAAAATAAAATTCTATTTTCAAATTGTAGAAAATAAAGCAAATTATGAACAAAAATAATATTCTTAATGTAAAATTCATAAAATAAAATATATTAACAGTAAATTAAGCACAATTTCATTTGTTTTTTCTTTATTCTCTTTTGTGCTTTGCGTTTATTTTAATATTTTGTAGACAGAGATGTTACAAAAAGTGCAGCTGTTTACAATTGTTAAAAATAAATTACAGAATCACATTATCGCTACTGCAAGCGAATATATATGTCGACAAAAATTACGTTTGTCGGATCGTTAAAAGTTAGTGAATCGCACAACTGAAAAAATGTATTTTAATGTTATAGTGTTCGTTGCTTATTTTTTTACATAATACGAAGAAAAGCCTGCTAATATCAAACTATCCATTTCTCGAACTAAAATTTTACATGCAGAAATCTTTTCTTGAACTGAATAAAATTTTATTTTTAATGCCTTAAGTTCTCAATCAAAAATTTATAACTCGATTAATTATTTCAGAGTTCGAAAATAAACAGTAGTAAGTTAGTGTACCACACAGTTTTTTTAATTTTTGTTTGTGAATTTTTACACAGACAAAATATGGTACACAACTTTGTGAGCTGACGAACAGAAACACTTAGATAACTTACCGAACTTATTTTAGAGTTCGTGTTAAGTTCTTTTGACGTACTTATTCTGTATTTTTTAGTTAACACGTAGTGAACTTTTAGCTAACATGATTTGTTTTCTTAGTGTCTGCGTAGTTAGCATTTAATGTACTTACTTTTTTAAAGGAAATATTTAAAATAATAAATCCTCCCTATGTGTGGGAAAGAAAATGAGAAATATAATTTTTTAATGACTTGTTTATTTATTCAAAAAAAAAAACCCCCAAAATATAATTTAAAGTTGAGTTTTATAACAGGAGTGCAAAAATATAAGAAACATGCAAAAGTATACTTATACTTTAATAATATATATCTAGTATTTATATCAAAAAACAAATCTAAATAGGTGTTTATAACAGTCGCTCAAAATAGAGTAAAAAAAAACAAATGCGTTTGTGTTTTGAGAAATTTATTTAAAACCATCAAAGGTAATATAAGGGTAGATATTTTTATGCGTGGGTGTGTTGATCAGAGTTTTATAACGTATTTTGTTGTGATTTTGGTATATTAAATTGTAGATGCGAATGGATGTATTCAAAATAGGAAAACCAATTGCGATATTGTAATAGCAGGTCAACGCAGGCATGCAGCAGACTAAAGGACATTGTCAGTAAAGATCAGCTGTTAAGTGTCAAGAGTATTCGTAGGTGTAATTATGTATAATTGTTTGTGCACATTTGTAAGTGGTTAATATAGCATCGCACATTGTTGTATTGCTTTGCATTACTCGTTTGTTTTTACTCTATTTTTGAGCGACTGTTGTAAACACCTATTTAGATTTATTTTTTGATATACAATAAATACTATATTTTATTAAAGTATTAGTATCCTTTTGCATGATTCTAATATTTTTGCACTCCTGTTTTAAAACTCAACTTCAAATTATATTTGAAGTTGAAATAAGAAATATAATTAAAAAATTACATTTCTTATTTTCTTTCCCATACATAGAGGGGATTTATTATTTAAAATATGTTCTTAAAAAAACGGAAAGTACATTAAATGTTAACTACGCAGACACCAAAAAAACATATCATGATAGCTAAAAGTTCACTACGTGGTAACTAAAAATACAGAATAAGTACATCACAAGAACTTAACACGAACTAAGTTCGGTAAGTTATCTTAGTGTTTGTGTTCATCAGGTCACAATAGTTGTGTACAATATTTGGTTTGTGTACAAATTCACAAACATAAAAATAAGATTTAGAGTTTGTGTGGTAAGACAAGTACACTACGTTTGCGTGCAGTTTTTTTTCAAATTTTTATACTAATACGAATGTGTATTCTAAGTCAAATTACAATTTAAAAAGCTATTATCAAAGTTGTTTTTGGGAATATAATTATTTATTAAAAGATTTTGGTTGTTGTGCTTAATTCCCTTTTTTTAATAATAGATAAAAATACTGAAATTTATTGTTGGAGGATAAGCTGTTCCTCTGCGCATTTCACTCGTTGCTTAGGCCAGATCATTAGGAAACGTTCTCCTTCATAGTTTTAGAAAAGCAAACATTTAGATCAGCAAACAAGACTACAAACGGAATGAGAATTGCCATTCAAAAAATCTTATTTGCAACGATATCAAAGCTAAAAAAAAATACCAACAACAGTGAGTTTATCTTTTCTTACATACCCCACTTCAATTAGTTGGAATTCTCCCAACATTAATTGTAGTTGTAAGTGGGTAAAGAAAAAACAAAAACAAATTGCTTTTATGGTTTTCGCAAGAAATCAAAATAAAAACAATTTTCCAGTTCAGGGTTTTATGCACGTGCACTTGCAACAATTTATTATCAAAGTTGTTTTTGGGAATACAATTATTTATTGAAAGATTTTGTTTATTGTGCTTAGTTCCCTTTTTTAATAATTGATAAAAATACTGAAATTTATGAAAAAGCTTTCACACTTTAATAGTCTTATTCCTTCAATTTTTCCAGGAATATTAAATTATATACATTTATTGTTTTCTAAAAAATTAAGAAATATTAACCATTTTTTCGAATGTGCTTATTTGAGTTGTATTTCAATTTATAAAGCATTATAAGAAAAAATATGGTTAATAGAATTAATAATAATTTGTGAAAAGGAAAAAGTTCCCACATTCGATTTAAGAAATACTTAGACCGCATTTAGATTATGCAATTAACGCCGAGTGCAGTGTTGCCAGTGAAATTTCGAGAAAGATACATTTTAGTTTCCAAAAAGATACACCTTTTCCCAAAAAGATACATTTTGGAAAAAAATTTGAAAACCGATTTTTAACGTTTAACAAAGAAAATGATATCATAAAATTAATTTTTATATTTTGTTAAGTCATAAATATTAGGTATGTAATTTTTCAAAATACAGTATGCAAACTTTAAAATTAATTACATGTAACTATCTTTAGATGTTATCAAAATACATTTATTTTTGTAAAAATTAATATATGAGTTAAGGCGTTAATACTAGGGCGATTATATCAAAAAGTTCACATAAATTTTTCTTCTAAAATTTCATCTTAACACACATACACAAGAATAAGCAGATGATAAAAAAAACTTAGAAAACCTAACATCAAAATACATGTTATTATACCCTTCACCGAAGGTAAAAGGGTTTTTGTATTGTAAGGAACCACCGGTTATCCGGGTCTGAAGCTGGGGTATGCTCAGCTCGCCAGGGTTCTTACATTGTAGTGTACCTCATAAGTCACCACCGCATACCCTTAAACTACATTAAACCAACACTTACCAACTTATATAGAGTAGGGTATTTTAAATATCAAATAACGGTATAAACAAATGACGACAATCGGAATGTAAGTGAATGACATTTCATTGAGTGAGAATTGAGTGCATTCCAACTTGCAACATTCTGATTGGCGAGAGAGTTTGTTATTGTTACGATTTATTGATATCTCCATATGACTGACAAAGACAAACATAAAGATGTAAATAATTAAACTAAGTTAGAACGGTTAAGTTAAAATCTCATGTATAGTATATAAGCACCAGTAAATTGAAAATAAATTAGACTTAAAATTAATAACTTAATTCGGCAACAACTTGCCTAGTTTTAATTTAAAGACTCAACTTAATTCGGCAGTTCCTTTGAACGCCTTGCAAATCAGCTAGTACCCTAACAGCTATTTAAACAAAATAAGGGCTATAGGGACCAATACACATTAGGGAATATACACTTCACATCCTACACTATCCTGCCATCACACTTCTAACCCTACATGGCGATCCTGCCAGTCCACTTCTAACCCTACATGGCGATCCTGCACTCGGACCACTAGGACCAGAACAAATTAATTATCCTGCCAGGCTGGAAAAAAATAAATTATCCTGCAATCGGACCATAAACTAACGATCCTGCCACTTCTAACACTACATGGCGATCCTGCTAACACTACATGGCGATCCTGCCACCCCTCACTCACTACATGGCGATCCTGCCACATCAACTTCTAACCCTACATGGCGATCCACCACTCGGACCACTAGGACCAGAACAGATTAATTATCCTGCCAGACTAAAAATTCCATTGAATTAAGAAAAGATCCTGACAAAAAAACAAAATTAAATTAAATAATAATTAAGATTCGGTAGAAATTCCTACCAAACTAAAAAAAAAAATGTTTAAGAAAAATTTTAAAAGATTTTAAAATTTTTAAAATAATTAAGAAATGCCTTTATAATAAAGAAATTCCTGCCACTACATTTCACCCACCATAGAAGATCCTTCACTTCAATCCATACCTATTCGGATCCAGAAAGATGGAAGTCTGCGCTTCCTTTCAACCTGAAGAAGATCGTACAGATCCTGCTGTATCAAAGTTTTTAAGATAGGAACAATTTTTTCGTTAAGTTTTCGTAAAGAGGAAAACGGAAAAATAGATTAAAACAATAGAAGATATGAAACAAAATTTTTTTTATTCTAATGTTTTGATAGATGAAAATAGAACTAAGATTGAATAATTTAAAAAAATGGGTAAAATAAATGAAATGGCTTTAATAATAAAAAAGAAGAGAAAAAGGAAACCTTTTAATGAACATAAATTAAAAAGAAAAAAATAGTAAAACAAGGAAAAATTTTTAAATATTATAAAAACAAAACGAAAAATATTGTATTTATTTTAATTTGTTAAAAATATATAGAAACAGTAATGTTAAATAATTATTTTATTAAAATTATCAAAACATTTTTAAACATTTATTAATATTTTTGTATTTTTAATTATCAATTATTATAAAAAACTATTATAAACACATAAATATTTACTTAGTTCTTAAGAATATTTTACTATTTTTCAAAAAAAAATTTAAATAAAACATAGCACTTTCAATGTAAACAAAAGCATTTAACACAAAAAAGTTGTATACCACCCCAAAACAGAAATTATGCAATTATTGAAATTAAACCTTACTGATTATTACGTCATATTAAATAATAATGAATTAAAAGACGAAATTTTTTTTTTAGTAATTCAATAGGACAAAAAAAAAAATCAGAATGACACATTAAATATTAAAAATAAATAAATAAGACAGAAATTTTGCAGGGCATTAAACTGCACGCTGACCCACTGAGAAACTCTGACATATTAAGTTACACAAATGTAAACAATGACGAACGTTTTAACAAAAATTTTAATGAGCTACAGTTAGACCAAAATGAATAGAAATAAACTCAGACATACTAAAACAAATGATATCGTTGGAAAATGATGAAACAAAAAAGAAAATACTAATAACTACAAGGGCGATAAAAAGAAAGATGAAAATACAAATAAAGAGGCAAATAAGAATAAAGAAATAAATATGGATGAAGAACGCGCGAATGGAAGTAATATGGGAAAATGCATCTCTCAGGAGTCTGATCAACTTCTAATATGGGAATGCACATACATAAATGATGTTAGGAATATGAAGAAATTGCAATTTAATAAAGTTTGAAAATATAGAATACGTCGATATAAGAATTGAAGATAATATTGTGCACATAGGGCGTGATGATAATTCATCGAAACAAGATTCGATTATGAAGAAACCACGTACCCAAAAGAATAATTATATAAATGAAGGAAGTAACGATAATTCATCAAAACAAGATTTGATTATGAAGAAGTTACATTCCAAGAATAAAGATAATATGCATGCAAGATTCAGCGATAACTCAGCGAAACTAGATTCGATTCTGAGGAAACTGATATCTGTAATGCAGAAAGAGAATATAGAAGAATTAGCGCTAGCGAAGAATGAAAAATATTTAATATATATAGAATGGAAGATTTTAAAAAGCATATGCAAAGATAAAAATGAACAACAGAAGTCCTCAACTAAAAATATTAATATATAATGCCCCAATAAGAAGAACAATAATTAAATTGAAACAATTCGTAAAATACTGTGACAAGTGTAACATAAAAAAAAAAAAACCAAACATATTAAGGAACCACTTACACTAACGGACAACAATAATTAAATGTACATAAAATATAAAAACTTTATATAAATAGACATTAAGAATTACTTTATAAAATTATAAAAATCTCAAAAACAAATAAAATATCTAAATAGAAATTAAGAATTATTTTATGAACATTGTCAGTACTATGAATATATCAAGAAAAATCAATCCCCTAATTTTTCTCTTAGCGGTGAGGGTGTAGTGTACCTCATAAGTCACCACCGCATACCCTTAAACTACATTAAACCAACACTTACCAACTTATATAGAGTAGGGTATTTTAAATATCAAATAACGGTATAAACAAATGACGACAATCGGAATGTAAGTGAATGACATTTCATTGAGTGAGAATTGAGTGCATTCCAACTTGCAACATTCTGATTGGCGAGAGAGTTTGTTATTGTTACGATTTATTGATATCTCCATATGACTGACAAAGACAAACATTAAGATGTAAATAATTAAACTAAGTTAGAACGGTTAAGTTAAAATCTCATGTATAGTATATAAGCACCAGTAAATTGAAAATAAATTAGACTTAAAATTAATAACTTAATTCGGCAACAACTTGCCTAGTTTTAATTTAAAGACTCAACTAAATTCGGCAGTTCCTTTGAACGCCTTGCAAATCAGCTGGTACCCTAACAGCTATTTAAACAAAATAAGGGCTATAGGGACCAATACACATTAGGGAATATACACTTCACATCCTACACTATCCTGCCATCACACTTCTAACCCTACATGGCGATCCTGCCATTTCTAACCCTACATGGCGATCCTGCCAGTCCACTTCTAACCCTACAACATAAATTTTTCTTAATTACAACACTTTGTTATTTTATTCGTAACTCGAATGTTTATTTCACTTTATTTATTTATTCTTATATTATTATTGTCCAATTACACGTACAATTCACTTCCTCGTGGTGTTCGGACCGGTGTTCTAGGCTTCTCCTGTGCTTCTTTCTAGCTATGTTCCCCCCTGCAGATGCCGGATGTAATCCAGGCTCTACCTAGTACCCTACGTTGCTGGGTGTAAACCACAGCGACCTCTACCTCTGGACCCTAAGCCAGTGCCCTAGCTATGCCTACCCAGCTAGATGTAATCCTGCTGAATCAGGATGGATATAATCCGTCCTGGTATGCCCTAATCCCTCCTCTTCAGCTAGATGTAATCCCGCTGAGCAGATGGATATAGTCTCTCCTATTGTTTTCTAAACCTACCCAGCTAGATGTAATCCCGCTACGTCAAGATGGATGTAATCCGTCTTGCTATGCCCTGTCACTATCCCGTTGTTCCCTAGCACTGTACTTTTATATTTGCCTTTAGCCTTACCGGTTGTCCGCACTTGTTATCCGATCGCCGTCACACAGAAAAAGAGAACGTATCGATTACTGCTGCGCCTTTTATACTACTCACCGACTGCATAACTTGTAGTTTTGCAGTCGTCACTTCGCTTGCACTGCTAGTGGTGAGTGCATGCATTCCTCTCATCGATTTATTTCTCTCTTTGAACATATTGTGATCTGCTTACTGTAGTGGTAAATCTTCTTACTTCCTCTCATCGGTTCTCTCATGTTGCCCTCTTCTTACTTTAGTGGCGACTATTTACTTCCTCTCATCGGCTGGCTTTTTTTTTTTTTTTTTGTTGTGCACTCTTAGACCCTCTCGCATGTTGTTTTTGATACTTGTTGTCGGCTCGGTATGTTGTTGCCCTCTAACGTATTGGAACTTTACCATTGGAAAAACTGAAATAAATTAAACAGAGTCGACCCTACAAATAAAATACCATTTTCCCCACATTCTTTAAGACTACCAAGTGTAATTTGTGTGACGCAAAATTCCCAGGATTTTTGTCCTCACAGTATAGCTTCGTACAGACGGTGATCAGATCATATAATATTGTAAGCAGGCGTTGTCAATAGAAATGTTTTTCTGTCAATGATGCCAATATTGTAAGAAATAGCCATCGTCTGCACGAAGCTTATTTAGTTATCACTGTTTTTTTTAGTATTCATAACAAAATGATAACTTTAAAAAATTTTGTCAGATACAGAAAGTTTAATATTTTATTTCTATACATTTGGCGTACAGATTTAAAAGATACGAAAAATATCAGGATTAAACATGATACATGAAGTCATCAAAATATACGAAAAATGTAAATTTCGAATCCTAATGGCATCACTGCTCTTATCACATTTATATGTAAATTTTTTTCTATGCATTTTTTCAATTAAATGTAAACAAATCAACTATGTAGTCCACCAACCGTTTTCTATCATTCTAAACGATTAAAAATTCTTACAGATACAAATAAAAAATAGTGGCAAAAGCAGCCTTTTTAATATGTTATTTTATATTTTTATAGAAATACTTATGTATGTATACATATATAATTATTTATATAGTATTCAGTAGCCCGACTGTATTTCTCGCATCGTAAAATTTCCCGCATGAAAAAAGTAAATTATTACAAAAACAGTGAAATATGAAACAAAAAATGGTTTTTCTCACATAAGTGTTTCTGTATTTTTACTTTGCGAGAATTATATGTCATTTAAATAATTGTCCAGCAATTATTGGAAGGATATGAGAAAAAGTGTTTCTGTATCAGTATTTTGCGAAAAGTTTCTCAAAAAAATTGTCAAAATAAGTCACATTTGAAATTGATGCGAGAAAAATAAAATTTTAAAAAATGGAGCCCAAATTATCCGGTAAAATAATTATGTATGTACATACAGTGTTTAAAAAACTACATTACCTAAACATTTTTTACTATTACTAAAACTATTACTCTTAACAATTATATGTAGCGTCAGAAAGAGCAGTTGTCTTGTTTTGTAGTAATACCTTTTTTAAAACTACTGCTACATGCAAAAAATAAAGCCAGAAAATAAAATAGCAGCAGTAAAACAAAAATTAAGTAGCAGTTAAAAAACGAAATTGTTTTCTATTGGTTTGATTGAGGTTTTCGTTTTAAAACTACTACTACATTTGGAGTATTGTTTTTTATGACTACAAAATTTGGAGGTAGTAGATTATTAACATTGAGGTAGTAGTAGAATTACATAGAAGTAGTATGTTAATAACATTAAAGTAGTAATATAATAACATTGAAGTAGTCAGAAACAAAAATAATCAGCAAAACTAGAAACCAACAATAAGTACGTATGTTAATGCCAAGGGTGTTTATCCAGCCCTGGTCATTAATATTGGTGATGCGTAAAATTTTTCCCCCTTTTTATTAAATATAAAAGAAAGCTGAATGATGCAAATATCGTCCTTTCTCTCACTCGCATAATGCCTAAAATAAGACGTCAACAAGCGTTAAATGTCTATGGAGCTGTTTCCGTTTTGGCTTAACTACATTTTGCCCTCTTGTTCTGTTTCTAGCCAACGAAGAAGGTAACGAATTTCTCCAATAAATAGTTGAACTACAATTATAACTAATTTGTTTTATTTCCTTTTTTTCCATTTCATTTTCCTATTGGGTATCATTTTTCTGAGCAAACAAAATAAAGTTTATTCTATATTTTGTTTAATTATATCGGCTCAGGGAATTTACTAATTCCACATTTCCATCCAGCATTCTCTACTCACGGTTATCATACCAACATTTGGTCCATTCGAACCGGATTGGAAATTAATAATTAGCAGCAAATTCTCTGGGATTTCATTATTGGAGTACATTTGAAGCCATACACAAGACGACAAACATTCTTATTAACTATACATACATATATCATACATATTAAGGTACGTTGTGCATTTTGCTTTGATTTTCGTTTAGTTGTCTTTAAAGTGCATTTAATGCTACCTGCGAAATCTTAGTTTCTATTCGATGCATTTTGCTTATGTACGTCTTATTTTTTTTGTTGTTTTCTAGCTCATCATGCCAAAAATGTCGTCTAAGTCCAAGTCCACTTCTAAGACCTTCTTGGATAATTACAACGCTTACCCTTGCCGTTTATGCAATAGCCCACATCCGCTAAGAACATGTCGCAAATTCCTTGCGATGAATATTTCCGATCGCATAAATGCCGTACGTGTCAATAAGTACTGCCAAAACTGCTTGGCACACGATCACTCTCATGGCAAGTGTTTTTCTAAAGACGGCTGCAGGCACTGTCACAAGTTTCACCACACTTTATTACATGTCAACCCACGACTAGCAAAGGATCTTCTGTCCTCACGTTCCAGGTCTCTTTCTCGGTCACGTACAAAGTCACCAGAACCATCTACTTCAGCCAAAAACCGCAGTTCGTCCGCTTCTGCTCCCAAAAGACAACCTCGAAAGTCAACCATTTGCAAGTCAACGTCTTTAACCGAAATTCTACGCCAGAATACAACTATTTTACTTCCTACCGTGCTGGTTAAGGTTGGAACTACGACGTCACATGCTCGTTGTCTGATGGACTCTGGTTCATCGTTAAGCCGTGTGTCAAAGAGGTTGGTGGACAAACTTAGTCTAACGACATATACTCTCCATGACGAAACCATTTGTCCAATCGTTCTTAAGTCCAGGTACGATTCTGCTTCCAAAATAGAAGGAACCTTTCGAGTTGACAATCGTATGGCCCTTCGTACTCCGGACAAGTCACTCCCTGACTCTTTCAAAAAGAATTTTCGGGACCTATTCTTAGCAGACTCAAACTTCAGTGAGTCCGCTTCCATAGACATTATTATCGGATCAGATATTTACCCAAAAATAATATCACAAGGTGTTTTTTTCGCAAATCGGCCTACCTACAGCCCAAAGTACGGTGTTCGGTTGGATGATTTATGGGCCATGTAATTTTTGAAATCCATAAATGCACTTTTCAGAGACAACTGGCAAAATGCAAACGTATTTAATATATTTTATAATAAGAAAAACATTTTTATTTCTAATAATTATATCCAATGAATTAAGTTGAAATGAATTATACTGTAACATTAATAATTTACTAATTGTACTTTTTTTCTCTATAGCAGCCTCATAGACAGTACCTTGTTTTTGTTTAGTTTCAAATTTTATTGCATGTATCCAGCAAGGTGGGCGGCAATGTTAATGCCAAGGGTGTTTATCCAGCCCTGGTCATTAATATTGGTGATGCGTAAAATTTTTCCCCCTTTTTATTAAATATAAAAGAAAGCTGAATGATGTAAATATCGTCCTTTCTCTCTCTCGCATAATGCCTAAAATAAGACGTCAACAAGCGTTAAATGTCTATGGAGCTGTTTCCGTTTTGGCTTAACTACATTTTGGCCTCTTGTTCTGTTTCTAGCCAACGAAGAAGGTAACGAATTTCTCCAATAAATAGTTGAACTACAATTATAACTAATTTGTTTTATTTCCTTTTTTTTCCATTTCATTTTCCTATTGGGTATCATTTTTCTGAGCAAACAAAATAAAGTTTATTCTATATTTTGTTTAATTATATCGGCTCAGGGAATTTACTAATTCCACATTTCCATCCAGCATTCTCTACTCACGGTTATCATACCAACATTTGGTCCATTCGAACCGGATTGGAAATTAATAATTAGCAGCAAATTCTCTGGGATTTCATTATTGGAGTACATTTGAAGCCATACACAAGACGACAAACATTCTTATTAACTATACATACATACATCATACATATTAAGGTACGTTGTGCATTTTGCTTTGATTTTCGTTTAGTTGTCTTTAAAGTGCATTTAATGCTACCTGCGAAATCTTAGTTTCTATTCGATGCATTTTGCTTATGTACGTCTTATTTTTTTTGTTGTTTTCTAGCTCATCATGCCAAAAATTTCGTCTAAGTCCAAGTCCACTTCTAAGACCTTCTTGGATAATTACAACGCTTACCCTTGCCGTTTATGCAATAGCCCACATCCGCTAAGAACATGTCGCAAATTCCTTGCGATGAATATTTCCGATCGCATAAATGCCGTACGTGTCAATAAGTACTGCCAAAACTGCTTGGCACACGATCACTCTCATGGCAAGTGTTTTTCTAAAGACGGCTGCAGGCACTGTCACAAGTTTCACCACACTTTATTACATGTCAACCCACGACTAGCAAAGGATCTTCTGTCCTCACGTTCCAGGTCTCTTTCTCGGTCACGTACAAAGTCACCAGAACCATCTACTTCAGCCAAAAACCGCAGTTCGTCCGCTTCTGCTCCCAAAAGACAACCTCGAAAGTCAACCATTTCCAAGTCAACGTCTTTAACCGAAATTCTACGCCAGAATACAACTATTTTACTTCCTACCGTGCTGGTTAAGGTTGGAACTACGACGTCACATGCTCGTTGTCTGATGGACTCTGGTTCATCGTTAAGCCGTGTGTCAAAGAGGTTGGTGGACAAACTTAGTCTAACGACATATACTCTCCATGACGAAACCATTTGTCCAATCGTTCTTAAGTCCAGGTACGATTCTGCTTCCAAAATAGAAGGAACCTTTCGAGTTGACAATCGTATGGCCCTTCGTACTCCGGACAAGTCACTCCCTGACTCTTTCAAAAAGAATTTTCGGGACCTATTCTTAGCAGACTCAAACTTCAGTGAGTCCGCTTCCATAGACATTATTATCGGATCAGATATTTACCCAAAAATAATATCACAAGGTGTTTTTTTCGCAAATCGGCCTACCTACAGCCCAAAGTACGGTGTTCGGTTGGATGATTTATGGGCCATGTAATTTTTGAAATCCATAAATGCACTTTTCAGAGACAACTGGCAAAATGCAAACGTATTTAATATATTTTATAATAAGAAAAACATTTTTATTTCTAATAATTATATCCAATGAATTAAGTTGAAATGAATTATACTGTAACATTAATAATTTACTAATTGTACTTTTTTTTCTCTATAGCAGCCTCATAGACAGTACCTTGTTTTTGTTTAGTTTCAAATTTTATTGCATGTATCCAGCAAGGTGGGCGGCAATGTTAATGCCAAGGGTGTTTATCCAGCCCTGGTCATTAATATTGGTGATGCGTAAAATTTTTCCCCCTTTTTATTAAATATAAAAGAAAGCTGAATGATGCAAATATCGTCCTTTCTCTCTCTCGCATAATGCCTAAAATAAGACGTCAACAAGCGTTAAATGTCTATGGAGCTGTTTCCGTTTTGGCTTAACTACATTTTGGCCTCTTGTTCTGTTTCTAGCCAACGAAGAAGGTAACGAATTTCTCCAATAAATAGTTGAACTACAATTATAACTAATTTGTTTTATTTCCTTTTTTTTCCATTTCATTTTCCTATTGGGTATCATTTTTCTGAGCAAACAAAATAAAGTTTATTCTATATTTTGTTTAATTATATCGGCTCAGGGAATTTACTAATTCCACATTTCCATCCAGCATTCTCTACTCACGGTTATCATACCAACATTTAAAGAAAAAAAAAAAGCAATGCAAAAATATAGAAATAATATAAAAATATAAAATAGATAAAAAATATAGAATAGAAATTATAAAATAATAAAAAAAAGAGGAAGAGTGAAGGTGTTATTCATTGAATTAAGAGAAGAAAAAAAAATAGATAGAAAGATAAAAATAGCAAAATATTAACGAGTGCGAGCAAAACGAAATTTATCCAATTTAAAAGGAGATTTATTAAGACGAAATGTGGCAATTTTGGATACATAGCGATCACTACCAGTACCAGTAAGTGCATACTCGTATTTGTTTCTAAGTAAAAACATTTTTTCTACATTTTTCAAATTGTGGTTCGACAGCGGTCGGTATGCGTCATATTGCCGGTGTAGGGTATTTCACTTCTTACTCGTTATGTTTCGCGCCTTTTATTTAAGTTCTCTTTGAATGTTATGCATGCATGTTATATTTCTTTATTTTTCAGCGTTAATTACTCTTTAATATACTCTTGAGTCAATTTTTATTAACACCAATTCTACAACATTGGTTTCCCTTGATAAAATCTCTCCCAATTCTTATTTTTAAGTTGAGCTTTCCCTTAACGTTTTTTATTATTTTGCATTCTTTGTTAACGAATACTCTTATTCAATAACATTCTCTGCATTCAACTCAACTTTCTCATAACAGTTAGCGCTAGTTCTCTTGGTGGCTTTGAATATCTCTTGTTTGTTAACTTGGAAGATCTCTTAATTTTTTCCAACTGCATTGATCTCTCACTTGATTTTTTTCATCCTGCCTTTTCTTTCATACATAACAAATACCTTGGAAATAAGTCAACTACTGGAAGAAAGTAAGACAGAGTTTCCGAGAAGAAAATTTTATATACCAAAAATAAATAGATAAATAAATAAAAAAAAAAAAATTTTTTTTTTTTCTGATAAAACCGAATCTAAATTTTATTTATATCCTTTAGTTTTCTGTGTTAATTGATTCTCTATTCGAACCGCTTGCAATTATTTCAATACAAAAAAATATATAATAATAAAAATTTTTTTTAATATTATTGTTAACAACGTAGAAATTTTTTTTAATTATTACTTTATAAAATTTATTTTTTTTCGAATTATACCGGCGCAAGCTAATTGTTCCCAACTAATTCCTATTGTGTTGGGGATTTCCAGTCATTTGGTTTAAAATTCCATCGAAATAAAGGTCAATGAACTATTGCTATTTAAGTTTAACTCAACAGCTGATCATTTCCCGGCAATTGAATAAGTGCTGTTGTACAAAAGGTAGATATTTAAAGGAGTGCAATCTTGCTGTGGGTGATTTCGATATTCAAGTGAGGCCTTACCGATTACTGACGGCTTATTTTATTATTATCGAACCATTTCCGTATTTTTTTATAAACCGTAAAAGTTCCATTGCGCTGTGAATCGAATTTTAAGGAATTGAAGAAAAGTTTAAAAGGATTTGTTTTCTGTTCGGTGAAAATAAATAATCGTATAGATTTTCATTTTGTCATTTTTGTTCGTGCAATTCAATAGGCACAACTTGTGGGGTATTATCCTGAAATTTTTTCTACTAATATTTTAGTCTTTTTATCGGATGTGATTATTTAGCAAAAATAAAAATGTCCTTAGACCAATTCATTCGATTAGCCGATAGCATTGTAGAGTTCGAGGCTGACCTAAACGACAACCGGTATCCGTTGACATCGTGTCACTCACTGGAGGTTCATCGTTGTGAGTTACAGTCAACCTGGATTGGCATTAGGGCTGCCTATGACAAATTTCTGATTGAGGCGGAGAAGGAAAAAGGGGAAAACGATGAGCCTTTTGATATAGAGCCTTTTAAGCTCAAATATAAGAGCACCTACGCAACCTATTGCAACTGTATGACAAAACTATCAGAACTCTCAGATGCGCTGCGACCACAGTTGGCTTCCCAGTCTGAAGCAGTGGTACCTCCAGCTGGCAACTCCGTCCATCGTGGCCATTCTCGGGACTTTAGCTGTCCGAAGGCTTCTGTCGATGCACAAAGCCTTCACTTGCCTCCGATAGAAATTCCCATCTTTCATGGTGACTATGCCTCCTGGCCCACATTTCGTGATATGTTTACGGCGGTGATATCTAACACCAGGTCCAGCAAAGTCGAAAAGCTTTTCTATTTAACTCAGAAAACTAAAGGGGAGGCTAGGGAAATTGTACAAAAAAGTCCTTTCACTAATCAAGGTTTCGATTTGGCATGGGATAATTTATGCGTCCGGTTTGAAAACCGAAGAGTTCTAGTAAACGGTCAGTTGAAGATTCTGTTCAACCTTCAGTCTATTAGTTCAGAATCGGGGAAGTCTTAAAAACAACTACAGAGGGATATTAATTCTTGTATTTCTATTCTAAAACTGTACAAAATAGATGTTGCAAGTTGGGATCCAATTTTCGTAATTATCTGCACCAATAAACTTCCTGAGAATACACTTACTTTATGGGAACAAGAATTAAAGGACAAAACCGCTCTTCCTAAGTGGTCAGAACTTGACGAGTTTCTTACGAATCGTCATAGAACTTTGGAATCGGTTTCCGAAATTCGTAGTTCATTCAATCCGAAAATACATGAGGGTAAAACCGTGGTTCAATCTAGTTTAAATTCTAAAAAAAGAATTCATAGTTTTTCGACAAATGTATCAATTCCAAAGTGTCAGCTGTGTCCTAAGGAAAACCATGCTATTAGAAAGTGTCCAAAATTTTTGAAAATGACTTACCAAAAAAGATTTGAGGAGATTGTAACGAACCTTCTCGGCTGGGGTATAACTCGCCGGTTAACCACGGTCCAGTCACAATAAATTTCTTATTTGTGACCTCTTAAAAGAAAACACTCACACGTTTACTTTCAAATAGCGCTTTATTTACAAAATAAAAAATATCTACGAATACTACTGCACTTTGATATGACCAGCCTGGCTATACGAACGGGGTTGGCCGTACGATGGGCACGCTCGCTTTACGATGCGGGGTGGGCCGTACGATGGGCACGCTCGCTTTACGAACACGGGGTTGGCCGTACGATCGGCATGCTCGCTTTGCGATGCGGGGTTGGCCGTACGATCGGCACGCTCGCTTTACGATGCGGGGTTGGCCGTACGATCGGCACGCTTGCTTTACGATGCGGGGTTGGCCGTACGATCGGCACGCTCGCTTTACGAACACGGGGTTGGCCGTACGATCGGCACGCTCGCTTTACGAACACGGGGTTGGCCGTACGCTCGTCTAATTGAACAGTGGCAGGTAGGTAGCACGCGTTCCACTCACGCCCAGTGAAGCACCAAACGACAGTGAATCTGCGGGATAACCACGGAAACGCTGCGTTGCTCGTAGTCGTACACCTGCGGGATAACCACGGGCGCACTACTACGCTCGGCTTTCGGCGTAGGGATAGATTGGGAAACCTGCGGGATAACCACGGGGGACCCAATCCTTCCTACTCTAGCTCCTAACACGGACTGAGGCCCAGTGAAGCCACCAACGACAGTGAATCTGCGGGATAACCACGGAAACGCTGGGTTAAGTGACTCGTAGTCTTACACCTGCGGGATAACCACGGGCACACCACTACGCTCGGCCTTTGGTTCTGATGTAGCACTAGATTGAAAACCTGCGGGATAACCACGGGAAGTTCAATTAGTTCTACACTAGCACCATCCAAACAAAGAAATCAAACTCCACTACCAATGACTACAGCGGGATAACCACCGTAGTTTCTGACTTACCTGCCACTGCGCTCGACACCGACTGATCTCGATTTCTATTTGTGCTCGCCTTTTATACTTTTCCCGTCGTCGTATGTTTCAGGTGGTTGTATCAATCCAGCTGTTCTATTTAGTTTGCTGCTGCTACTGGCCGCTAGGGGTGCGCACGGTTGCACCTGCTGGTTGCCGGTAGAGGTCGCCCTAAATGGCCGTTAATTCAAACAAATACTAATCATCAAACAGTAATAATAATAATAATATAACACTAATAATACTACTAAAAATTCATAAAACCCAAATACTGCTTCTATGGTGCAGGTGGAAACGAGGGTTACCGACTTCCATCGTCACACATCCCCTCTTCGTCACGGGCGGTTGTCTTCCTCTCACGGCAGAGCCTCTACTTGAACGCTCCCTTCATATATGACTTCTGGCCGCTACGGTGGTTAAACTTTAACTGGTGGCCGGGCTGGCGTGCTTGCAGTGAAGTCTCCACTATGTGTTTTAGGTCCTCCGACTATGGTGCACACGTGATTCCTGGTCCGTCACCCGGCGACCCGCTGACGTCTAGGATCGGCATCGCTGGCGTGCGGTCTGGGCCATCGAGTGCCTGGGTCGCGGTTGCAGACGGTGGCATAGGGACAATGGCTGGGCTTGGATCATGACGGATGTCGTACCGATACTCGTGAGGCTTAATAGGTTTACTGAGTCTAGCGATAAGGAGGTATAAATTGACAGGCTCAGGGAGTCAGGCGCCGCCTGGTCCGAGGAGCTGCATGCTAGGCGCAGAGCGGGCCATCCCCACATCTCGGTTTCGTCTCCCTCTGCGGTTTTGGTCAACATTTCACCTGCTGACTTCAGTTTATTCACCTTAAAATGTTGACAGGACTGGCAATGTCTTACGTGCTTCCTTACATCACGGGACATTCCTGGCCAGTAACAACGACCTGCAACACGGAGGGTCGTCTTTCGCACCCCCAAATGACCGGCTGTGAAGTTATTGTGGTTTTCCTCTAGAACGCGCGTCCTTCTTGAGAGGCCACACATAGCTTCCACGGCGTACTGTCCTCATCGTTCATCTGTCGTGGGAAATTTCGGTAGAGCTGGTTGTTGATTAGTGCGTAATCAGCATATTTGTCTGGGTTTTCGTGCACCTCACAAATCAGCCTGTCGAGCCATTTACACTTGCGCGTGGGAACGTTGCAGACTGCGTGCGGCTTCCTTAATTTAGGGTGTTCTGCTGTCACTGGCTCTGCATGCTGCTCATCGTACGATTTTGCCACCCCACAGGTGGCAGGATAATGTGCTTCCACGGAAGGTGGTGGTTGTGTTCCCGTTTCAAAACTAGAGCAGTTCAGCGTCAGTCCGGCAATTTGTATGCTCGTATCAAAATTCCGCAGAAACTCGAGCCCCAAAATGACATCTTCACTGGCGTTGGGCATCACGAGATAACGACACTTTCTGGTTCGCTTCCCCAGTGTTGTTGTGAGTTCTATAGCTTTTGAGACCCGACACACGGCTCCATTGGCTAGCATGATGTCCAGTTCTTCCTGGTGATACGTCGGGGATGGTGTGAGTCGTCGGATGAAGTTTTGGAGGATGAACATTCGGCTAGCGCCGGTGTCCAACACAGCCGTAATGGCGATGTTGTTGATTATAATCGTGGCCGTTAACTGCGTTTCTTCGCGTTATAGGCAGGTCACGTTGGTGAAGGATGTAATTTTTGTTACGGGAAGGCCGACCGTCCTCAATTGCGTCGGCTCCCGTTGACATTTTTTTTTTTTCCTTTTTCTTTTTTTTTCAACCGCTAGTGTTCTTTTTTCTTAAGAGGTCCCTGCTCGGGCGCCAACTGTAACGAACCTTCTCGGCTGGGGTATAACTCGCCGGTTAACCACGGTCCAGTCACAATAAATTTCTTATTTGTGACCTCTTAAAAGAAAACACTCACACGTTTACTTTCAAATAGCGCTTTATTTACAAAATAAAAAATATCTACGAATACTACTGCACTTTGATATGACCAGCCTGGCTATACGAACGGGGTTGGCCGTACGATGGGCACGCTCGCTTTACGATGCGGGGTGGGCCGTACGATGGGCACGCTCGCTTTACGAACACGGGGTTGGCCGTACGATCGGCATGCTCGCTTTGCGATGCGGGGTTGGCCGTACGATCGGCACGCTCGCTTTACGATGCGGGGTTGGCCGTACGATCGGCACGCTTGCTTTACGATGCGGGGTTGGCCGTACGATCGGCACGCTCGCTTTACGAACACGGGGTTGGCCGTACGATCGGCACGCTCGCTTTACGAACACGGGGTTGGCCGTACGCTCGTCTAATTGAACAGTGGCAGGTAGGTAGCACGCGTTCCACTCACGCCCAGTGAAGCACCAAACGACAGTGAATCTGCGGGATAACCACGGAAACGCTGCGTTGCTCGTAGTCGTACACCTGCGGGATAACCACGGGCGCACTACTACGCTCGGCTTTCGGCGTAGGGATAGATTGGGAAACCTGCGGGATAACCACGGGGGACCCAATCCTTCCTACTCTAGCTCCTAACACGGACTGAGGCCCAGTGAAGCCACCAACGACAGTGAATCTGCGGGATAACCACGGAAACGCTGGGTTAAGTGACTCGTAGTCTTACACCTGCGGGATAACCACGGGCACACCACTACGCTCGGCCTTTGGTTCTGATGTAGCACTAGATTGAAAACCTGCGGGATAACCACGGGAAGTTCAATTAGTTCTACACTAGCACCATCCAAACAAAGAAATCAAACTCCACTACCAATGACTACAGCGGGATAACCACCGTAGTTTCTGACTTACCTGCCACTGCGCTCGACACCGACTGATCTCGATTTCTATTTGTGCTCGCCTTTTATACTTTTCCCGTCGTCGTATGTTTCAGGTGGTTGTATCAATCCAGCTGTTCTATTTAGTTTGCTGCTGCTACTGGCCGCTAGGGGTGCGCACGGTTGCACCTGCTGGTTGCCGGTAGAGGTCGCCCTAAATGGCCGTTAATTCAAACAAATACTAATCATCAAACAGTAATAATAATAATAATATAACACTAATAATACTACTAAAAATTCATAAAACCCAAATACTGCTTCTATGGTGCAGGTGGAAACGAGGGTTACCGACTTCCATCGTCACAAGATTAAAAAAGAGGGTTTGTGCCTGAACTGTTTTTCAAAAACTCACAGTGTGAAAAATTGTACAAGTAAGCATAGCTGTTTCAAGTGTCAAAAAAGACATAACACTCTTCTTCATAAGGAAGTTGAGAATACAGTTCCAGCTCCTCAAGTGCCAAATACGAACAGTACCCTGAATCCGAATTCCACGCCTTTTTCCAGACCCACTACTAGTAATCTACAGTCCACTCACCATAATGCCTCTACTAATATTCAATTTTGTTTTGCTTCAAGTTCTAAGGGTGTTCTATTGGGAACTGCCTGGGTAAATATATGCCATTTGGGAATGAAATATCAAGCTCGGGCATTGATAGATTCAGGGTCTGAAGGTACCTTTATTTCAGAGCGATTATTCAATTTGCTTCGACTTTCTGCTTATCCAACTAACGCTCAAATTTCTGGATTGAATAACACTATATCGGCCAAGGTTCAACGCCAGTGTTCGGTGGTATTAGGTTCTATGATCAACAAAGAGATAGAAATTGCAGTATCAGCACTTGTGGTCCCCCAACTTTCTAGTAAACTTCCATCCCAGACTATCCCTGATTCACTTTTTTCAAACCTTCCAAACATTCCACTGGCGCATCCGAAGTTCAACTATGGTTCTAAAATTGATCTGTTGATTGGAGGTGATATTTTCCCTTCAATTGTATGTTCCGGGACTCTGCACAATGTTTGTGAATCCTTGATAGCTCAAGAAACCATTTTTGGGTGGATTCTTACGGGCCCTGTAGTCCGCCACTCTATGCCTGTTGCCACAGTCGTTTCACATTTCTGTGAAATTTCCTTAGACAAGGAAATTTCACGATTTTGGGAGGTGGAAAATCTTCCAAGGAAGAACTATAAGACTCCTTCTGACCAGGCTTGTGAAGACTTGTATACTCGTACTACAAAAAGAAATTCAGAAGGTCGATACGTAGTATCCCTTCCTTTTAAGGAAGAATTTCCAAATCTTCTGAATTTAGGTCATTCTAGATCCAGTGCTTTAGCTCAGTTTTTTCGAAATGAGGCTAGATTAATAAAGATTCCCAACTTAAAAAATGATTATGACAAAGTTGTCCAAGAATACGAAGACCTTGGTCACATGATAAAAGTCGAAACCACTGAAAAAATTTCCAAAACTCAATATGCGTATTACCTACCACACCATGCGGTCATCAAACCTGACAGCGTAACTACCCAAGTACGTGTAGTTTTCAATGCATCAGCCCCTTCGTCCAACGGCAAAAGTTTGAATTCTTTGCTTCATATAGGTCCAATTCTTCAAAATGATCTTACTATACTGATTCTCAGATGGCGTTTTTTTCGATTTGTTTTCAATGCTGATATTCAAAAAATGTATAGGCAGATTTTAGTCCATCCCGATCATACCCCATACCAAAGAATTTTGTTTAGAAACAGTCCAAAAAATCCTATTTCGGAGTACGAGTTAAAAACTGTAACGTTCGGGGTCAACTGCGCGCCATATCTTGCTATTAGAACTTTACTACAGTTAGCAGATGATGTTCAATCCGTTTTTCCGACTGCTAGTATGATTCTGCGGAATTCGATGTACGTTGACGATGTTTTAGCGGGAGCTCATACGAAAAGTGAGTCAATAATAGCAAAGAATGAGCTGATAAAGGCCCTGGGATCCGCAGGGTTCTCACTTAGAAAATGGACATCAAATTTCAAGGAGATTTTAGAAGACATTCCACCAGACCATCTTCTTCATGAGGACTTTCTGAAATTTGAAGACAACAGTTCCACAAAAACCTTAGGAATCCGATGGAATGCGTGTTCAGATGAGTTTTATTTTGCAGCAAATCCATTTCCTGAAAATTCCAAATATACGAAGAGAGAAGTTCTATCCCAAATAGCCAAATTGTTTGACCCGGCTGGCTGGCTTTCACCCTGTATTGTCCTAGCAAAAATCCTCATGCAGAGAATTTGGATAGACGGTACTGGTTGGGATGAAGTTCTTTCTCCAGATTCGCTTCATGAATGGAAAACATTCCAATCCAACTATTCTGTAATCAATACCATTCGTATTCCTAGATGGATTGATTTTTGTCCAAACGCCGAAATCCAATTATATGGGTTTTGCGATGCTTCCGAAAAAGCATACGCAGCGGCATTATATATCCGCATTTCAGATTCTACTTCCATTTCTACGCATCTGATTTCATCTAAAACGAAGGTAGCTCCAATAAAGACACTTTCCATTCCGAGACTTGAACTCTGTGGAGCAGTACTTTTGGCGGAAATGATAGAAAATTTGTTGCCCAGTACCCCGTTTCTGTATTTCTCGCATCGTAAAATTTCCCACATAAAACAAGTGAATTGGGACAAAAACAGTGCAATATGAAACAAAAAATGGTTTTTCTCACATAAGTGTTTCTGTACGTTTACTTTGCGAGAATTATCTGTCATTTTATTTATTTGACAGCAGTTATTGGAAGGATGTGAGAAAAAGTGTTTCTGTAACAATATTTTGTAAAAAGTTTCTCACAAGAACTGTCAAAACAAGTCACGTTTTAAATCGGTGCGAGAAAAGCTGAATTTAAAAAAATAAAGTGTTTAAAATATTTAAATATAAAAAATATATAAAATAATAATGGAGAACAAATCTGCCGAAAAAGTAAGTAGAAAAAAGTTAATAATGTATGTATATACATACGTACATGTGTATGTATATATACACAAGAATGTGTTTTTTAATTTTTTTTTTTTTTAATTCAAATAGAAAATTGAAAGAATTTCGAAGCAGCAGAAGCAGAAGCTAGTGGACCACATGTCCTCAAATTTAGAGTTTGCTAGAGGTCAGTTTGACAAAATAAATGCAAATTCAAATATCAAGGAGCAATGGGAGGCACTGAAAGTTTCTTTAAACTCTTTGGGTGGCAGTGAAAAGAGTGTGGATCAATGGAAAAAGGTAAGATTCTTTTTATGTACATACCCAGCTAGCATTTTTAATCGTATAAGAGTCTCCTGGGAATCTCACGAAGAGCGTTTTAGATCGTCGACTAGCGCATTTTTTTAATCGCAGAAGATTCCTCGCACGGGAGAAACTGTTACACAAGCTGATTCCTCTGCGAGATACTTCTACAACACAGCGGAAGACGCTTATATTAATTGTAGAGGGAATCGTTTGCGATGTGTGTAAAGATTATCGGAACAAATCTAGTTTACCCAGTACCCAAGGTGATAGAAAATGGAAAAATAATAAAAAAAATAAAATAAAAAAGTTGGCGCAAACGCTTAGTTTTCGAGTTATGAACGTTTAAAGTTTTCATATAAATATGTGATTTTCCACTACAATTCTAAACGTATATGGCCAATATTGGTATCATTTTAAAGCTATTGAACAGATTTTTCTGAATATATGTAGGTACATAATTTATTTCAAAATTTTAAACTCTTTAGCTCACATTAGTTGTTTTTTTTTTCATTTTACGTCGTAATGTTACGGAAGTGCACTAGGGAAGAATGTAGTTTATTTAAATAAAGTGTAATACAAATTTTATAAAACAACAAACACCGGCATCGAAAAAAAAATTCTTAGCATAGCCAGCCTTTGGCCGGACGCAAGGATGTTCTTCTCTATGATATAACAAACACCGGTTTCGCTTACTAAAGCTTCCTTGCATAGGAGGCCTTCGGCCGGGCGAAATGCTTTTCTCCTCCATTGTATAACGAGCACTGGCTTCGCTAACTAAAGCTGCTCTGCGTAGACGGCCTTTGCCCATGGGCAAGGAGTCTCTCCTCATTAGTATAACAAAACCATAAAGAAGGTTTTACTTGTATTTTAATTAAAATTCTTAAATAAATTATTATGTAGTATATACATACATTAAAGAATTAGAAAAAAATGAATAAATTTGTTTTTATGCTTACTACCCACTTCTTAATAAACTAAAAAGATTCAAATAAATTCTGTATGTCCAGAAAGATCTAGTGAAAAGCTTTGCAATGATACCAATATTAGCCATATACATTTGGAAATGTAGTGGTAAATCACATATTTATATGAAAACTTTAAACGTCCATAATTTGAAAATTAAGCGTTTGCGCCAACTTATTTAATTTTTTCTTCTTATTTTTCCATTTTCTATCACCCTAGCTACTTTTTTTTATTTGGAGCTGCGTCGGTAAACTAGATTTAAGCCCCTATTTTTACTACATGTTATGGTCGATAATGTATAACTTAAATTTAGTCGAGTTGACACTTGCGAAAATATATTAAAGATGAAAACTGACGTCGATTTCAGTTGCCAAAAAATAAATATTAGGGTAACCGTAAAGTTTTGGTTGCTGTGTAGATTTTTTTTTACATATTTCTTGTTTTGGTTAACAAAATGAATGAAGTTACCACGGGACAACAATTTGACTTGCTAGTCCAACAAGTGGAGTAAAATTTATATTAAAAACTTTAAACAGTGAAGATATTGTTGTTGGCAGATGAATTTGAGTTGTCTTTATAGGGTGTATTAAATAAGTCACAGCATTTTTGAGAAGGCAAAAATATGCTTCTCAAATGTCGTACCTCGGAAGCCACGTTACCTGCATTATTGAAAAAATAAATGCACCGAACTAATCATATTTCTTTTTTTACAATTTATTTTTTATTTTTATTTGTATGCGTTCTGTCAAAATGAAATTAGCAAAAGTTGCCTTGCCAAATAATATTTTTGTTGTCGGACATAATCGACCCATTAGAAAAAATAAAACTCCTTTAAATAAACATTAACAGCATTACCTTTATTACCAGATTATGACTCATGGCATTCTGTAGTCCCTCAAACAGTGAAGGCAGACGATTTGCATTTTCATCATTCAATGATTCAAACCACATCGGATGATTTATTTTTTGAATATGTCTAACGGGAGACATGGGTAATTCATATATTGCTGATAGTATTTCTTGTCTGGTCTGATATCGATTACGGTTATCATGGTTACGCAAACCATTTTTGGAATTCTGGCATTCATTCAATATTTTGGCATCCTCGGCATTAAGACGTATAAGTCCTGGTACAACAACGTTAGCTTGATTTTCATTTTGGTTTTCCCTGGTTATAGGATTCGTTAATGGCCCGCTGGCTTCAAAAACAGGTTTAACTTTATCCAATTTCTCCTTTTCATGTTCCTTTTTGGCTGCCAAACGTAAAAAGAAATCGATGGAAGTGGCTTCATTTCCGTTTGCTACGCTTTCATGTGGCATGCTGGCTAAAGTGTTTAACGTATTGAACTCTGCCACCTTAGCCACATGCAGATTGTTGCCGTCAACTTTCTTTCCACCGCTACCATCGTTAACATTGCTCTTGCAATCGTTGCTGCTTCCACAACTTTTGCTGTTTCTACCTTCGCGTGTGATGATTTTCTCCTGTAGTCGTTTTGGCCAATTCTCGATGATTATCGAAATATCATTTTGTTCTTGATTTTCCTTTCGATTCATATTTTGAAAAAAAAACGCCATCAACTGCATTTATGTTGGGTTTGTTGTGTTTTTTACGGTAATTATGCACACAATAATTTATAAAACAAATCCAGTAATTTGTTAAAATTTTATTTGTTTATTTTTGTTTTGATGAATTTTTTTTTAACTTCCATTCATTAAGGGGGCTCCAATTCATAATGTTCAATACAAAGTAGAAATATATTGGAAAAATCTCCACCCCTTAGGGGCTCCCATACAAATATTGCGTTTTATGAAAATTAATTAAAATTTTTCGTCTTTTGTGAATAAAATCGAGAGTTGTTAACAGATTTTCATCTTTTATGGCTTGTTTTGTTTACATTTTTTTTATTCATTTACATTTTTTTATTCATTGACATATACATACATACGTATTAAATTATGGGCTCCGCTCCCACCACAATATTGAAATTTTTTATGCTTCAATAGGAAGGAAAAAAGAACGAAAAAGGGGAATAAATTTAATTTCTTTAGCTTTTTGGTTATACAACTGGCAATTTTTTTAATTATCGTTAATATTGGACATATGAACATAAAATTAAACATCCAAGTTCCCAAGTGAATGAGAATCTGTAAGAGTGGTCTTTTGGTACTATTTCGTACTGTTGAAGCCTACAAACATAAACTTTGGCGTAAAAATATTTCCAAGAAAGAAAAGGAGACGCTAACGTTGTAGCGGGTTAAATGCTAGTATACATATATAATTGTTATTTATTAATCTTGGTTTTATTGTTCTTAGTGTTGGATAGACCTCAAGGCAGGCGTTAAGAAGACCATAAACACCAGAAGAAAATTCATGAACAGAACCGGTGGTGGCAGCTGGGCAGAAGTGCCCCGAGATTTAAATAACTTTGAAGAACAAATACTTCAGATTATAACAGTTGATGCCGTTGATGGCGATTCATGTACTCCCGAATCCGGTATTACATTAGAAGAATCAGAGGTACATAAATGCATATGTTTACTGTATATTGAAATTTATTAATATTATACTTATTTTCCTAGGATTTCAAATCCATAGAATTCTTAGATTGCGATGAGTTTTATATCCCGCCTATTAAAAAAACAAAAATGCCACAACAATCACCACCATCAAGTTCAGCAAAAGCTGGGCTTAATAAAATTTCACCGACAACTAAGACAGCATCAAAATATGCCGATGCTTTAAGTGAAGCAAAATCAATGCAAAACGAAGTGATTCAAAAGTTAAATAGAATTGAACAACATAATTTGGAAATTTTAGAAAAACTAAATAGAATTTTAGATATTTTTCCTGCATATACTTGAATGCCATAACCTTTTTTTCAACCACATCTTTTAATTAATAATACGTAATAATAAGTTTTTTATTTTTATTATATGTGTATAAAATGAATTATTTCTTTATTTTCTTTTTTCAATAATCAATAAAAAAAATTTAATTAAAATTATCTTCGGCTACAAATTCTTGTTTTCAGTCTATCGCGAAGACGACTTGCTTCACGTAGTGGTTCTTCTAATTCGCCATCGTTTATTGAAATAGTTTCTTCGTCTTGCAGAACTATTTCATTATTTTCGCGCATTAACCCATGTTCCCTTCTGAAATTGTGAAGAACCGTGCATGCATTTATTATTTTGCCTGCCATTTGTGGGGTGGTATGCAGTCCAACATGCAAACACCTAAACACGCTTTTTAAAACACCATTTAAGCGTTCAACGCAATTTCTTGCCTTAGCATGTACTGCGTTAAATTGTTTTTCATCCTCAGTTGATGAACGGTATGGTGTTATTAGCCATGGCCGCAAGGGGTAGCCAGAGTCACCTGCACAAATCGACACAAAATGAGAAATTTTTAAAACAGAAAAAATTTAAAATAAATGAAAGTTGCATTTTAATTACAATTTAAAGTATGCACGAAAAAAATAAATATTGTTTAATATATTATGTATATTAACGTCCACACAGATGCACACAAAAAATACTTAATAAAAAGGTTTTACCTAAAATTTATGAATGCATATAAAAAACATTTACATACCTAACAACCAAGAATCATTGCTTCTGTCTCTTTCGTACCGCTGTTGCAATAAACTGCTAATGCGCGAAGCTTCCCAAATGTAAGAGTCGTGCGCTGATCCACCAAACCTTGCAAAACCTCCAAAAATTTTCAAATTATAGTCGCATATCTGAAAATGTATGTTGGTGGTTTTATTGCTATAGCTATAAAATATAATGAGCGTTATTCTTACTAGCTGCACATTTTTTGAGTGGTAGCCTTTTCTATTTAAATAACAACCCTCAACTTCTCGTTTTGGTTTTTTAATGCGGACGTGTGTGCAGTCTATGGCCCCTATCACTCCAGGAAAACCAGTCTCTTCATAGAATCTGGAAATCGTTATAAAAATTTAAATTGTACAGTTAATGCCCTATCAAGTGCGATATGTTGGTCAAGCGCAATGTGTGCTTTTGTATGTATGTAGAAAAAACAAAACAATACAAGTCAATGGATGTAGCTCCAAATAAAAAAAGTACATAGGTTGATCGAAAATTTAAAAATAAGAGGAAAATATATGCGTTTGCAAGACTTTTATCATTTATAGTTTCTTATATTTTTCATTTTCCATCACGTACATATGTACTTCTTTTATTTTGAGGTGCGTCTATAAACTATATTAAAGCCGAAAATACTTACTTTTGTTTTATAGCTTCATATTCAGAAACTGCTGGAAACTTAATCCATTTCGGCATTAATTTTTGTTCTAAAATATCTGCTACCTCGTGAACAGAGCGGCAGACAACACTTTTGCTTACAGAAGCTGTAAAATCCTGTCCAATGTCTCTGTAGTAGGAACCAGTTGCAAAAAAATGTAATGCTGTGCACATTCGAATTGGTTGTGGTATAAATGTTTTTTTGACTCCCTTCGACATGTAGGGACTCAAATCATTTAAAAGGACAAGAGCTGCGTCTCTGCTCAAACGATAAAGGTCCCTGAATCGCTGCTCGGGAATGCTGAATGGGTCCGTTGTATCCCTTAGTTGTTGGCGATAAAGACGCAACATATTTCGCCGATCAAGCTGTTCAGCAGTTATTAATGCCGCACTATACATTTTACTTTTCACTTAATAAAACAAATAAATAACACACAATTGTTATTTTGTTATTTAAAAATTTTTTTTGTCACTTTATAGTTATATTTTAATATTTTAATTTTTAATTTCACAGTTTTGTTTTTTTTTTTATTATTTATAAACTTTGTTGACGTTTCGCATGCATTTGACACTTTAATACTGGAAATATTCCAGTTAGAACAGAATCAGTGTTGTCTGTTTTCGCATTCAAATACAGAAACACTTTTTTCTCACAAATCGAGAAACGATGGAAATTTTTGTTTCACACTACATGTGAGAAATTTAACGATGCGAGAAATACAGAAACGAGCTACAGAGTAGACGTCGAAAAATATTCAATTTACTGTTGGACTGATTCAACTATAGTTCTATCTTGGTTGGCAAAACCACCATGTAGCTGGCTAACCTTCGTAGCCAACCGAGTCTCCAAAATCACTCAGGTGGTCAATTCTTCGAAATGGAATCATGTCACCTCCGAGACAAATCCCGCAGATTTAGCCAGTCGAGGAATGCATCCTAAGGATCTTCGGGACAATGTATTATGGTGGTTTGGACCTCAATGGCTCGGGAAAGATGACTCCAAATGGCCACAATCTGACCCATTGTACACTCTGAATACCGAACTTGAAAGTAAACCAGTAAAGTCGTATTTTACCTATTTTTCAAACTTCGAAGATATACTTGAGAGATTTTCATCGTTCAATAAGGCAATGCGGGTTCTGGCATATGTCTTTCGTTTTTACTATAGAACTCATCCTCGATATCGTTTAAGCTTCTATAAAAATACAGTCAATTTAACTAGCTGTGAAATAAATGCTGTCCGAGATCATCTTATTTCCGTAAGTCAAAAGGCGTCGTTTCCAAATGAGTATAAGGCTCTGGCCGCCAGGCAGTCCATACCAAAGTCAAGTACAATCTTAAATTTAAACCCTTTCCTAGATCCAGAAGGCATTATACGTTCCTGTGGACGCCTAGAATCAGCGCCCGGATTATCCTATAATGAGAAACATCCCATTATCCTGCCATATAGTTCCCAATATTCAAGGCTTTTGGTCAAATTTATTCATGACATTACACTTCATGGGGGGAATCAGCTGGTCTTGCGTCTTCTTAGAACCCAATATTGGATCCCGAAGGCAAAAAACTTAATAAAATCCACCATTAATAAATGCAAAATTTGTGTTATTTACAAAAAACGGTGCCACAAACAGATTATGGCAACCTTGCGCTCAGAGAGATCTGAGTTTTCACGTCCGTTTACACACACGGGATTAGACTTCGCGGGACCCTTCGATGTTAAAAGCTATTCTGGTCGATCCTGCCGAATATCCAAAGGTTACGTTTGTGTTTTCGTATGTTTCTCGACAAAGGCAATACATCTAGAAGCCACCTCGGACTTATCCACTCAGACATTTCTGGCAGCTTTCAGCCGCTTTGTTTCTCGACGAGGATGTCCTTTACACCTCCATTCAGATAATGGAACTACATTTGTTGGCGCATCTCGAATCCTAGCAAAAGAGTTTATTCAAACCTCCCAACAATCCGTCTTAGCCAATTATGCTCATCAGAATATTGCTTGGCATTTTATTCCGGCAGGAGCTCCGCATATGGGTGGCTTGTGGGAAGCTGGCGTAAAAAGCTTCAAAACCCCTATTCTTACACCGGTCGATCCACAGATAAACGATTCTTCTTTATCTCTGACCAATCGATGGCAGAGACTCAAGTTAGTCCATCAGAATTTTTGTTTCAGATGGAAGAATGAATATCTCAAAGAGTTGCATAAAAGGGTAAAATGGCAGAGGCCAGAAGTTAATCTTTTTGAAGGTGCGCTGGTAGTGATCAAGGACGAGAATCTCCCACCGAATGCATGGCGACTTGGTCGGGTTGTAAAGGTCTACGCTGGATCAGACAAGCGCGTAAGAGTCGCAGATATACTCACGCAGCGTGGGCTAATAACAAGACCAGTAGTTAAACTTATAATGCTACCTGCGAAATCTTAGTTTCTATTCGATGCATTTTGCTTATGTACGTCTTATTTTTTTTTGTTGTTTTCTAGCTCATCATGCCAAAAATTTCGTCTAAGTCCAAGTCCACTTCTAAGACCTTCTTGGATAATTACAACGCTTACCCTTGCCGTTTATGCAATAGCCCACATCCGCTAAGAACATGTCGCAAATTCCTTGCGATGAATATTTCCGATCGCATAAATGCCGTACGTGTCAATAAGTACTGCCAAAACTGCTTGGCACACGATCACTCTCATGGCAAGTGTTTTTCTAAAGACGGCTGCAGGCACTGTCACAAGTTTCACCACACTTTATTACATGTCAACCCACGACTAGCAAAGGATCTTCTGTCCTCACGTTCCAGGTCTCTTTCTCGGTCACGTACAAAGTCACCAGAACCATCTACTTCAGCCAAAAACCGCAGTTCGTCCGCTTCTGCTCCCAAAAGACAACCTCGAAAGTCAACCATTTCCAAGTCAACGTCTTTAACCGAAATTCTACGCCAGAATACAACTATTTTACTTCCTACCGTGCTGGTTAAGGTTGGAACTACGACGTCACATGCTCGTTGTCTGATGGACTCTGGTTCATCGTTAAGCCGTGTGTCAAAGAGGTTGGTGGACAAACTTAGTCTAACGACATATACTCTCCATGACGAAACCATTTGTCCAATCGTTCTTAAGTCCAGGTACGATTCTGCTTCCAAAATAGAAGGAACCTTTCGAGTTGACAATCGTATGGCCCTTCGTACTCCGGACAAGTCACTCCCTGACTCTTTCAAAAAGAATTTTCGGGACCTATTCTTAGCAGACTCAAACTTCAGTGAGTCCGCTTCCATAGACATTATTATCGGATCAGATATTTACCCAAAAATAATATCACAAGGTGTTTTTTTCGCAAATCGGCCTACCTACAGCCCAAAGTACGGTGTTCGGTTGGATGATTTATGGGCCATGTAATTTTTGAAATCCATAAATGCACTTTTCAGAGACAACTAGCAAAATGCAAACGTATTTAATATATTTTATAATAAGAAAAACATTTTTATTTCTAATAATTATATCCAATGAATTAAGTTGAAATGAATTATACTGTAACATTAATAATTTACTAATTGTACTTTTTTTTCTCTATAGCAGCCTCATAGACAGTACCTTGTTTTTGTTTAGTTTCAAATTTTATTGCATGTATCCAGCAAGGTGGGCGGCAATGTTAATGCCAAGGGTGTTTATCCAGCCCTGGTCATTAATATTGGTGATGCGTAAAATTTTTCCCCCTTTTTATTAAATATAAAAGAAAGCTGAATGATGCAAATATCGTCCTTTCTCTCTCTCGCATAATGCCTAAAATAAGACGTCAACAAGCGTTAAATGTCTATGGAGCTGTTTCCGTTTTGGCTTAACTACATTTTGGCCTCTTGTTCTGTTTCTAGCCAACGAAGAAGGTAACGAATTTCTCCAATAAATAGTTGAACTACAATTATAACTAATTTGTTTTATTTCCTTTTTTTTCCATTTCATTTTCCTATTGGGTATCATTTTTCTGAGCAAACAAAATAAAGTTTATTCTATATTTTGTTTAATTATATCGGCTCAGGGAATTTACTAATTCCACATTTCCATCCAGCATTCTCTACTCACGGTTATCATACCAACAACGTATGTGATGTTGTTTGAATAATTCATAAACAGTGTTGTCAGGTCGTCGCTTTTACCATTATTGTTAGTACTTTTTTAAATTTTCGGTGCGGAAAATTTTCGATTGTTAGAAGGTATGTCGTCGACTGATAATTTAATTGTCGTATGTGGATTCCGATAGTTTCGAGTAAATTGAGTTTGAAGTTTGAACTCTTATAAAATCCACATACGACATTTAAATAATAAATAAATTTTTTGGTCGTTTTATATGGAATTTTGTCGTATGTGGCAGTTACATACGACATTTAATTTGAAAACTGCTTCAGCAAATACCACATACGACAAACTCAATACTCCATATCTCGAAACCCGTATGAGGTACCGAAAAACTGATAACGCCAAATGAAAGATCAGGTCGGAAAACCTAAGGAATCGATGTACTCATACTTATTAAAAATATTTTGGATGGAATATTTTATATGGAAATTTTGTTTTTAAATACCGTAAATTTACCTATTTCCAACGCATTTTTAAAGTAAATTTAAAAAATAACGTCAATATTCATAAAATATTAATTTAGAAAAGAAAAATTCAAAACGAAACCATAAAATAAAGAAAATTTTATTTATTAATTTTTTAAAAAGCGTTCTTTTTTTTTCAATTGTATTGCTTTGTGAAATTTTAAAGTTGACTAGAACTATTTGTGAAAAACGTTTCACATGTTCGTGTTTATGCTTTCGTAATGTGAATGCCATGTTTTTACAGACAATGTTTTCTCGCGATGCCATATTATTAATACATCGTAGTTATGACGATGTTTCAACAAAAGTACCATATTAACATTTACTTAAAAAGAGTTCAATAATGTTAAATAATCTAAATTTTTAATTTATTCTTGTTTTAGGCTCATAACTAGCATCAAACAATTGGGGTATTCACAAGGTGTGCTATCATGGTTTATTGTCATAATGTTCTAACATTTTACAATGGTTTAAAAATATTGTTGTTGGTTTGTAAACAAAAAGTGTCTTAAATAAATAGAACGTTGCTTGCTTGTGTAATTAATAGCACATTAAATTATGAGGGGTTGCTCACAACAGTCGTATTTTTTTATGTTATTATTTTAAGATATATGACACCTTGTGAATCCCCCAAATATAACTTTGAAATAATTAATTAATGAATTAACATTATTTAATAATCATAGAAAATACGAATTTGAACATATGTATTTACATTATTGGCAACAAGATTCAGAAATATTTTAATGTATAATGGCAATACCGTTATTTCAAATTATTTGAATTCGTCTATGTTAAAAGTAAACTGGCGTGTTCTCAAATATAAATAATTTAAATTATTTTTTAAAAATATGTCAAAAAAAAAAAGAATACAATAAATATTGACGATCATTTTGAAAAATGTAATGATTTTTTCGTATGCAAACATTGCAAAAAAGATTTTAGGACAGATAGAACATATAATTTAAAGAAGCACATTGAACACGTTCATAAAATAAGTTTTGAAAATAAGACAGGAAAACAACACGTAAAGAATATCCATAGCCCAATTTGCAAATATAATTTAATCTTTTTTTAATTTTTTAAATTCTGTTAGCATGCGAAATATAATTGATCCAATTTGCAAGGGAATTGGAAAGGATACTGGAAAAAAATTTTGCCTGAATGCAGCCAATCGTAAAAAGACCTTGGCAGAAGTTGCAGCAAATGTAGTAAAGACAATATCAAAAGTATGTGAAAATCGTTTAATTTCTTTAAAAATTGATACTGCAAAAATCAATTTCAAAGTTTCAGCAAGAGCAATTGCATTATGGAGATTTTTACGCCCAATGGCTTAAATGTAAATTGCTAACAACAAAACTTATAAACGACAATAGTGGGACCAAGATTCGATTTTATATAAAATTAGTACAGTTTTATTAAATAGCATTGAAAACAGATCGACAAAACTTCTTCTAAATAATGGGTTCATAGCTTGTTTGTATCTTGATCCACGATTTCAGCATACTTTGCATGAATCTCAGAAGATGGAAGCAATCAAATACTTGAAAAAGTTGTGGGAGAAGCTAAATGCAACTTATCAAGTTCAGATTACCAACAACTCGATATGTGATTCAATTACAAATGAATCGAGCATTACCGATGAAGAAGAAGATATTCTCGATAGTTTCCTAAGTGTAGTATTTGAAATTAACAACACAGACGTTGTTGATGTTAGTTCCAAAATTGAAAGGCTCAATCTTCCTTGTGCTAAAAGCGCTACAAATGTGCTATATTTTTGGAGAGAAAGAAAACATAGTGACCCGGAAATATATGCCCTCAGCAACATCTGTTTCGCAATTCCACCAACTCAAGTGCGTAGTTTTAAATATTTTATTAATTATACGTTAATTATTATATCCCTTGTCCGTTAAACGAGCATTTTCATCTTTAAAATTAGTTTTAACACAAAACCGAAATCGGTTAAACAAAGATACGCTTGAAAACATTTTGCTTGTAAAATTTAATACTTCGTTTTTAGATGATGCAATTGATGAACTTAATCTCTTTGAAGAAAATTATTCGAATTACGGTTAAAAACGCTGCTATATTTAGTGGAAATTATCTTAAAACCAGTTCTATATATCATTTTACCATACTAAAAAACATATTAAATAAAAACATTTTAAAAATTATTAATTATTAGTATTGTGGTTAGTTTATTAAACAGTTTATGGATTTTAATCCAAATTTTTTTTAATATTTTATTCAGGCTAAAGTTCATTAAACTAAATTTTCATTAAATTATTTTTATGAAGAAAGGAATTTTACAAGAGAAATGAATTAAAATTTATTGATAATTTATCATTCTTGACTGAGCTGGGAATTGAACCCAGGTTTTCACGGACACAATCTCGACAAAGGGGTTTGCCGTTTTAACACTCCCCGCCATCGAAGGCAGCAGGCAGTCAATAGCCAAACACCAACCTTCAAACCAAATTGGTAGTTTGAAATTTGTTTTTTGAATGATTATCTATTTTAAATGATTAACATGTTCCTCCTTATTTCTGATTTTCATACTTTTTGTCAAGAATTCTTTTTGAAGTCCAAAGTACAATTTTAACAATACTAATTGTTAAATAACTAAGGAACAATCTATGTGTTTACATTTTTCCTTCAAGTTGTGCTTATAAAAAGGTCAATGAGAAAAAGAAAGACAAAAACATAAAAAACAGAAAAAATTCTTGGCAAAAAGCATGAAAAACAGAAGTAGGGAGGAATATGTAATTAAAGAAATTTTAAAGGGGCATGAGCCAAAAGATTTCTGGCAACACTGATTTTAACACACACGTGCTGTTCGTTTGTTTTTATTTTGCTGAAAATTTTACGTTTTTATTAATTCTGCTGCTACCAAAATGTTATTTTACGACTGCTTCAATGTTATTAACATACTACTTCAATGTTATTCTAAAACTGCTTAATGTTATAAAACAACTACCTAAATGTTATTTTTTGTATAACTACTAAAGCAGGTAGTAGTACAAATTTTAAAAATTTTACTGCTCCCAAAATTTAAAGGTAGCGAGAGCAGTAAAACAAATTTACTACGCTGCTCCAATTATTTTCTTTTTGCGCTACTACTAAAACTATTGCTATCAAAATGTGACGGTAGCGGTAGTAATAGTAAATGAACGACTACAAGTTTTTAACATTTTTGTACTAGACTATTTTGTGTTTTTTTATTACTACAGCTACTTGGAGTCTAGTTTTTTAAACACTGTGTACATATACACATGTATGTGCATAAGAATGTGTATTATATATTTTAATTTGAAAATAAAGAATTTAAATGATGAAAATAAATAAAACACAATTGTTGTATTTTGTTATTTTAATTGCAGGGCTGCCAGATACATGTGGGAAAAAGTCATTAATGTCCTAAGAAAAAATAAAAAAATTTGTTAAAAAAAATCGGACAATTTAAAATTAATTTTGACAAATTTAGTTCGATTATAATTAAAATATAGTAAAAAAAAAAACATAGTTAAAATTCATGGGTATTTTATACATTGAGGTCTACTTTTATAAAATTAATTATTTTACTCTTTCTTTAATACGATAGCAATTTTAAATTTCAGATTGTTATTTTTGCCTGAAGAATTCACACAAAGGCGTGACAAAATATCATATTGAACTAAAAATAAAATTTTTGGCCAAAAAAAGGAAAAATTTCCTTAGTGCATTGATTGAAAAATGGGGTAATACGAGTAGTTTAATATTTTGATCACAAAAATAAATAAAAATTAAACAGTTTTCAGCGCATTGCATGCTTAATTTTATGTTGTAGATCCAATATTAACGAAAATTAAAAAGGATACCAGCTAAAAAACAAAAATGTACTTCAAGTTTCCCTCTTATAGATTCTTGTCCACGCAGGACATTTAAGATTGAATTGTATGTGTCTAGGTCTACTACTGACGGAAATTCAAATAGTACCAGTTAAAGGACAAAAATGTACCAAAAAACCCTTTTACGATTCTCATTCACTCAGGACCATGCATGTTTAATTTTATGTTCATAGGTCCAATACTAACGAAAATTAAAAAAAGTACCAGTTAAAGAACGAAAAAGTACCAAAAAGATCCCTCTAACATATTCTCATTCACTCAGGACTTTGCAAGTTTAATTTTATGTTTCTAGGTCTAATACTAACGGTAATTCAAAAAGTACCAGGTGAAGAGCAAAAAGTACCCTCATAGGTTCTTATCCACTTCAGGACATTGCATGTTGAAGTTTATGTTTCTAGGTCCAATATTAACGATAATTAAAAAAATTGTCAGTTGTGAACCAAAAAGCTAAAGTAAGAAATTCAATTTCCTTTATTTCCTCTTTTTGGTACTTTTTTCTCCCCACTGAAGCATAAAAATTTCAATATTGTAGTGGGAGCCCATAATTTAATACGTATGTATATGTCAATGAATAAAAAAAATTTTTGTAAAAAAGTACCAAAAATAGTTACGGTTTTTACCGCTTAAATGTCCGAATTTCGAAAAAGTACCAAATTCGTATTTAGATTTTTTAGATAAGTTTTAAATGTGATATATCCCTTATTTCTATGTTTATGGGTTTAAAAGATAGATGGGGTGTCAAAAAAGTACCAAAATACAGATTTTACCCGTTTAAATATTTTTATTATTGTTACACAATCAGAAAAACGTATAGCTGCCCTGATTCATCCTTATCCGTTGCTCATTAGCACAATTTATAGCAGAATAAAGAGCTTAAACACGCATTTACGCTAAACAGGTATATTGTGAATCCCACCTTAGAAAGGATTTTTTATTTTATTTGGTCTTTTTATTTTTTATCTGTTTTTATGACTCTTATAATATTCTATGACCCTATAACTATGCAATGCGTTGTTAAATTTGTGTCAGGTATTTTATAACATTTAAATAAAAGGATTTTAAGTTTTTTAATCCTTTTTATTCTACCTGTATTTGGAATGAAAAAAGTATGAAAAAGTGACATTCGGATGCAAACTCAGTGGATATAATATATCTGAGCAATAACAACGTTTTTCATAAAAACATGGAGAGCTTTAACTATAAAGAATTGGCCGGAGAGTATTTTAGAAACAAAAACGATGAAGATGTTAAAAATTACATTAGAAAAGAGGAAACTTATATTCCTATAGCACTCAAATACAATTGGACTTAGAAAATAAATTATCTGTTTTCATCAAAAACTTAAAACAGCGATACAGGAAAGTTGATTACAGCAAAGATAGATTTTATAAGAGCTTTGCAGACTGGTAAGAGAACGAACTTTTTATCCAGATCGCTTCAGAAACTACAAATCAAAACACTTGTGGGAGACCATAAAAATCGCTGGACAACTGTAGCAATAGATCTAAGAGGCGGAAGCTTAAGGATATCAATGAAGAAATCGGATATGAAAATATTCAAGATACTTTCCTACATCAATTACGATCACAGAAACAATTGACAAAAGTGGACATCATTAAAAAAGTTATTAAAGCTAGTCCATTGAGAACAAAACGGATTTTTAAAAGTTTTGTAGTGTGACCTTAGTTATTATTCTTTGTATTGACAACGAATAATGATTTATGGTTATTACCCAAGTACGGAATAACATGAATAGTAGACCGAAAGAAGATCACATTGCAATTTGCTCAGTTTGTTTTGTAATTGCTTACAAATTGTTTTATGACAATAATAAACAAACTGGGGTACACGCACATTTGCACATGTGTTGAGTGTTGTGTTAGGTAGTATTGCAATACACAATTTGATCACATATGCAGGCCATATGTGCATAGCTACATTGTGATAGGTAAAGGTTTTTGTTATTGTGTATTGGGTCAATTTTACTAATAGTGTTCGAGATAAGTATTAAGAAAAACAAAAATAGTATTTAAGAAGATAGTTTAAGTATTAGAAAATTAATCTTAGAGTAGAGCTAAGCAAAGTATGAACTCCTGTGTTCTAAATAAAGCTCCTTTTAAATTCAAGAATAAATAAAAACATATCTTTTTTTTTCTACATGGCGATCCTGCCAGGAGATGATGCGAATGAGACGCGTGTCAGATGTAATGATAATCCGCGATACTTAGGTATTATGTTGGAGAAGCTATCATCTTATTTAGGGAGAACAAGGTATAAAGAATTTAAACTCGCTAAGGACGATGCAATATTTGAGGAAATTTCTACAGATGAGTTTAAGAATGAAGATAATAACTCAAATAAAGAAAGAGTCGTGATATTGCTATATAATAAACCTCAGATCATAACGTATACAGGTAAAAAGATGAAATTAATAGAACTACATCATAACACCCCGCAGGGAGGGCATTTTGGTGTAAGGAAAACATTGTTAAGGATTAGACGGAAGTAATTTTGGAAAAATATATCAAGGATGGTGAAAGAATTTATATCGAAGTGTGACTTATACCAAAGAAACAAGCAGGCGAAGCACACGAAGCACACGAAGGAACCGTTTAAGATAACGGATACCCCTACAAATAGCTTTGATACAGTTGTAATAGACACAGTAGGTCCTCTTAGGCCGACTAAGAATTTCAGGTACATACTGACGACGCAATGCGAATTGACAAAGTGGAAACGAAGGAAGCGAAGTCAATAGCTAAGGCATTAGCAGAGAATGTGATACTGAAGTATGGGATATTTAGAATCCTCAAGTCAGACAGGTGAACGGAGTTTACGAATGAGCTTATGAATGAGATTTGCAAGTTATTGAAGATTGAACAGAGATTCTCAGCGCCGTATCATCATGAAACTTTAGGCACGGTAGAAAGGAACCATAGGGTTCTCAACGAATACTTTTTATCTTTTGTGAAAGATGGTAATTGGGACGAATGGATTCCATATTATACGTTTGCGTATAACATTACTCCTCATGTAGATACAGAGTATTCACCTTTCGAGTTGGTATTTGGAAAATTGTCTAGTTTGCCGGGTGATGAGGTGATGAACCATCCGAAAGTGTATAATTTTAATAACTATGCAAATGAAGTAAATTACACAGTACAACACATGATTTGCCAACTCAATTCTGTGAACTGTATGTGAAATTAGACCCAAAAAGAAGAATTTCTGCATCATTCGTTTTGTCTTCTTACCTGCGATTTGAAGTTAGTATCGATTTGAAGTTAGTACTATCGTATAGGGGAATTTATCACGTTTTAGGCCCTGTTGTTTGACATAGCTCGACAACCCCTAGCCCAATTTAGTTGAAATAAATTTTAAAAAATTAAGAATTACAATTCCCTTAATCTGTTCATATATTGTTTTCCTATACAAGTAACACTTTCGAAGTTAAAAATGAATGTATGAAGGGAAAAAATTATTTTTTGCCTAAAAATTTAAATTTTTTTTTTTAAAAAACATAAAAAATCCAAAATGGAAAAAAGTTTCAAGTCTAGTTATTTTTTCGCAAAGTCACATAACCTATGAGCAAAATGAGACAAAGATCATAAAAATCGATGCACGCGTTTCGCTTTTATTCGCAATTGAGTAAAGGTATGAATTTCAAAAATCAGTTATAGCCACCACCCTTAAAATAAAAATATAAATTAAAAAATTATCATGCAAAAAAAAACTTTATTTATAAAAACTTAATGAAAATAAAATAATATGCAATTAATACGCTTGGCGTTGTCGGTATGATGTTGCGCTGACATTTTGCTGTGTGAGTTTTCTTCTCTTCAAAAATTATGTCAGCCATTCGGAGTCGTGTTGTGATAGTCCCAGCTTGGCCACAATGTAATCCATTTCGATTTGTGGTAGCGGTTGTGGTGCACTATTTTCAATATCGGGTATCCAATCAGCATCATCCAAATCGGTCGGATTGGTGAAAACGGTTTCGGCTAGCAGGGACACAGTATCCGCACTCGGAGGTTTAGGTGCATCGGTATCAGCAAGGCGTTGCACTGGAAGTGTGGCAGTAAATGCAGCAGTGTATACTTTTGTTTTCAATTGTTGTCTGTTTAATCCAGGACGAAAATTTATGCATGCATAGCACCTGGATTCATCATGTCCAGTTGTGTCTTCCACCCAAATTACTGGCTTCATAAAAGATAACTTTCTACTTTTTCCGTGAATCCATTTTAGAAGGGTAGTATAACAACTGTTGCACACTGTGTTCGGCGTAAAATTTGCACCACTTAAATCTGCTTCATCGAAATAATTACAATACGCGGTTTTGAATTGCTCAGTAAACAAATTTTTTCGATCTTTTTTCTGTATTTTTCGGACGATATGACCACAAACGTAACAATATTCATCCAAATATGGGAACTTGTTGTTTTCCATATTGATATATTTTATGTTTTGTTGTTATTCACTTTTAAAAAACTGGAGAAAAATCACTTTTACTGTTCGCGTTCGTCGGCACTGGCTGAATGCCAAAAATCGATCAATGCACACATATAAATACTACGTATTTTTGAATATTTTACTGCCAGGTACTTATAAATGGGCGCATATTTTAAGGGCGGCTGGCTATATACCTGATTCAGCACTTGTACGTTTCAAACTGTGCAAAACTTTCCAAATAATGACCACCCTTAAATGTGGGTGCAATTTCTGTAAAAAAATCATATAGGTAGCCACCGGAAAAACCCAAATAATAAAAAGGTCCACTTTCCGTTTAATTGTCCACGTACATTTATTACCGCAATCATAAAAATCAAATAACCTTTTGTTTATTCCTTTTTTTTTAATTCTCAGAATCATGAAAAAGGTGTCAATGTTTTCTCCAAATAATGTTGTGCATATCTCGAGCAAATTTTTGAAATTCATACATTTACTCAATTGCGAATAAAAGCGAAACGCGTGCATCGATTTTTATGATCTTTGTCTCATTTTGCTCATAGGTTATGTGACTTTGCGAAAAAATAACTAGACTTGAAACTTTTTTCCATTTTGCATTTTTTATGTATTTTTAAAAAAAAAAGTTTAAATTTTTAGGCAAAAAATAATTTTTTCCCTTCATACATTCATTTTTAACTTCGAAAGTGTTACTTGTATAGGAAAACAATATATGAACAGATTAAGGGAATTGTAATTCTTAATTTTTTAAAATTTATTTCAACTAAATTGGGCTAGGGGTTGTCGAGCTATGTCAAACAACAGGGCCTAAAACGTGATAAATTCCCCTATACGATAGTACTAACTTCAAATCGCAGGTAAGAAGACAAAACGAATGATGCAAAAATTCTTGTTTTTGGGTCTAATTTCACATACAGTTCACAGAATTGAGTTGGCAATCAATTAACTGAAAAATGTTGTACTGTGTTATATGTAATGTGTAAAAATAAAAACTATTTAATAAGAAAAATTTTTGTACATATGAAAAGAAAAGAAAACAAATATTTAACATAATAATAGATTAAAAACCTATAACATTTAAGATAAAACTACTTAATAAGAAGAAATTGTATGAATAAATGAATAGCAATGATAAGCATAAAAACTATTAATATCTTTTTTTTTCAGTATTTGTTTATTGAATCTTCATATATTAAATATGAACTAACAATAATCCTAATATTTGCTTTATGTCCTGCCAGTGCCAAACAAAAAAGATTTCGTCATCACGGTATCTATTCACATATGTATGTAGGTGTTTATCGCTCATCTGATTGGGTGAGTGCTGCAGTGTCTCTTCTTCTTAAGCAAGTGTGGCCGCCATAATTTAAAATATTTCTAGCTAATGGATTTGGGAGCAGTTCCAGCCTTTTTAAATATTTTACTGCATATTTCGTTATCATAGTTTTTACTAATGGCACATTGAGATCCTTGTGGATATTTGAGTTTTTGACTTACCAGGGGGCGGCTGTGATAATTCGAAGAAGTTTATTTTGGCGCCTTTGAATTTTTTCGATGTTAGAAGCCGAGGCAGTGCCCCATAACTGAATACCGTAGCACCAAATTGGCTTTAAGATAGGGTTGTAAAGTAGAAGTTTGCAATCGAGACTAAGAACAGAATTTCTTCCAATAAGCCAATTAATTTGGATTCCTTTTAGTTTCATTTGAATTAATTTAGCTTCTATCCCATTTCCACGTTAAACGTCGATCTAGATGTATACCGAGGTATTTTACATGCGAGTGTTGGGGTATTATTTGATTATTTATTTTAATAGGGGGGCATGTTTCCCGACGCAATGTGAATGTTATATGTGCGCATTTTTGCTCATTGATCTTTATTCTCCATTTTTTTAACCACCTTTCTAGTTCAAATATATGATCCTGTAGGTAACGAGATGCTTCTTGACAGTTTGCGTGTACGCTTAGAAAAGCTGTGTCGTCCGCAAAAGTTGAGGTATGGGTGTAGCTGTTTGTTGGCAAGTCCGAAGTATAAATTAAGTATAATAGAGGGCCCAGGATGCTGCCTTGTGGGACTCCAGCGTTAATTGGCTGTGGAGAACTTAAAAATTCGCCTTCTTTAATAATAAATTGACGACCGACAAAGTAGCTTTGTAACAGCTTGTGTATATTTGCTGGTAAGTTTTGCTTCAATTTCAGTAGTAAACCTTCATGCCAGACTTTACCAAAAGCTTGAGACACATCGATGAAGAGTGCTGAGCAATATTTTTTTTCTTCAAAGGCTTTTCTTATGACATTTACTATTCGATGAGTTTGTTCAATTGTACTGTGTTTTCTTCTAAAACCGAATTGATGATTGGGAATACATCTGTTATCATTTAAAATCGGCGTTAATTTTGACACTAGAAGTTTCTCAAAATGCTTTGATATATTAGACAATAAGCTTGTAGGTCTATATGACTCAACTTTTGTGGGATCCTTTCCTGGTTTAGGTATCATGGTACCTAAGGATACTTTCCACTCTTGTGGGTAGTATTCAAGGCGTAAAATAGCATTAAAAATTAGTAGAATAATTTTCTTTGCTATGCTGGGTAGCTCCAAAAGCATTTTGTTACTGATCTTATCAAAACCAGGGGCTTTCTTGGGGTTTAAATCATGAATAGCCTTCTCGATTTCTCTTATCTCAAATCTAAGTGGAACAGCTGATCCAACAGCAACAAGTGGTAACTCGACCGCAGTATCGAAAGATGTATGAGGGGTAAATACGGCTTTCAAATGATTAACAAAAATATTTCCTTTTTCTTCATCATTTCGTGCCCAACTTCCATTTAAGTTTCTTAATGGCGGTTTAGTGATAACTGGTCTTTTAAGATTTCTAGCTGCACGCCATAATGAGTAGTCAGATTGAGGAGTTGCATCGAGTTCCTTAAGATATTTTTCCAGAGAAGCCGTTTTTTGAGACTGCAGTAACTTTCTTAGCCTTTTTGTGCACTCTTTTAGTAAATTTTTAAGTTGAGGGGATCTGTGCAATTGCCACTCTCTTCGAACTCTCCTTTTTTCAGTCAAGAGACGCTCGACATCTGTAGAATATATTTTACTATTTTTGATATTTTTGCGGGCTATGCTAGAATGTTGAACAGCTAGTTTGAGATAATTGCCAAAATTTACAATAGAAAGATTCACATTCTCCGGTGTTCTAAGCGGAATATTTTCAGTGCAGTGGGTACTGAGATATTTTTTATATTTTAACCAATTTATTTGTGTGGCTGACGTCACTATGTAACCAGACGGAGATACAATTCTATTAGGGTTTGATATGGTAAGAATTGTAGGTGTGTGATCAGAAGATAATTCTAAAGAAGCTTCAACATGAATCGTTTCTGCGGGGATGTTTTTAACCACGCCAAAATCGATGACATCTGGAATTTTTTGCTGATCAGTAGGCCAATAAGTTGGTTGACCACTCGCGACCACATTTAAATCCATTTTAGACATTGTATTGTACAAAACACGACCCTTTGGTGTTATGAGCCGTGACCCCCAGAAGGTATGTTAAGCGTTGTAATCGCCAGCGGCTAGGAAACAGGGTCCTAATGATTTAAAATATTTATAATATTGGCTTTCTGATATTGAAAATCTAGGTGGAGAGTATAAAGATGAAAGTACAAAGTTCGTTGCTTGCAGATAATCTTCACGATGATCACACATTAAGTAGTGTTTGATTCTGGTTTTTATCAAAATAGCAGAACCTCCACAAGCTCTATCTCGAGGGTCCTTGGTATCATATAATATATAACCATTAATTTTAAACGTATTTCTTGAGGTCAAATAAGTTTCAGAAACCATCATAACATCAATTTGTTTACTTTTAAGAAAGTATTCTAGTTCATTTTTATGTTGGCGAATGCCGTTTGCGTTCCAAAAACAAATTTTTAAACAATTCATGGCTTGTTAAGTACAGCTTGCAATAACATCGATTGCATTCTTCACATTTCCTGCATCATATTACCCATTGTGTTCGTAAAGTTAGTTACTGTTTGCACTAGTGTTTCCATGGTTTTTTCTAGACGAGTTAAATTAGAAACTGGGGTCTCATCATTATTTGGCAAATCACCTTGCATTGGCATATGGTTTGATTTTAGGAAGTTAGCGTAGGATGTTCTGTTATTACTAGGCTGCGGTACCTTAATGTTATTAGTATTATCTTGATGTGTTTCCTGAATTTGAGGTGGATTAGGTTTCGGTCCAACCGAGCGCTTGACGATAGAGTATACAGGGCATCCTCTATAGTTGGCAGTGTGATTACCACCACAGTTGCTGCATTTTTTACATTAGGGTCGTTTTTAGACTTATCGCAGAGAGCTGTACCATGCAATTCTCCACATGCAACGCAAACAGGGGTTAAATGGCAGTATGCCTTAGTGTGACCAAATTCTTGGCAGTTTAAACATTGCACTGGACCGTTCCTTTTGTGCGGCTCCTCTATCGTTATTTTCCTATACAGAATATATTTCAGACTGTAAATGGGATGAGTTTCGTTTTTTTTAAGCTTAACGTCGCCTGGCTCTAACTCCACTCGAAATAGTGGCTGGGGATTTTTTTCTCTATTTTTAATATTAACTACATTTTTAATTTTAAAGCCCTTCTCTTCTAAAAACGTTTTTATCTCACCTGGGTCTACGCATGAATCAATGCCCTTTATCACTACCTGAAGACTTTTACTGCTCTTCAGTTGGTATGTATAAAAGTTTTTTTTAGTGCTTCTAATTTAGTTATTACTTTACGAAAACCATCTTCACGATTAACTTGTATTTTTGTTTCATTTATACTACCACGTTTTATTGCAGCTACATAAAAAGAATTTTCACCTTTTACCGAGATCAAACTCTTTATTAAATCACTTGAGTTTTGCTCTCTAAGATATATCGGGGGTGGCTTAGAAGATTTTGTAACGTTTTGTGCTTCCGAGGATTCCTCTTCCAAAATTGCAAACCGATTTTGAGAACTTATTCTGTCAGCTGTACCCTTTTTTAAAACTTTTGGGACAGAAGCAACTGCTGCGACCCCGTTTTAGCACTGTTTTGTACCTATCCATTCCAACTTGTACTTGAGGCTTTTGACCGCTTTTCACCTGTGATACTGAGTTTTCCATCATGCCTGATTTGGGGGTAATCTTTTCATCACTTATTAAAATCGTTTCTGCCACTGAGGCACCGCTTGCAGGTTTTATATTTTTTATTGTATTAAAATCAACCGTATTATTAGACACCGAAGGTGATACAGAGTTTTCTATTGTGCCTGATTGGGGCTTAATATTTTTATCACTTATTAAAATTGTTTTTGCGGCTGAGGCATCGCTTGCAGGTTTTATATTTTTTATTTTATTAAAATCAACCGTATTATTAGACACCGAAGGTGATACAGAGTTTTCTATTGTGCCTGATTGAGGGTTAATATTTTTATCAGTTATTAAAATTGTTTTTGCCGTTGAGGCAACGCTTGAAGGTTTTATATTTGTTAGTGTATCAACCGTATTATTAAATACAGAAGGTGCGAGGGATCGCGTACGAGTAATAGGTTCAGCCGTTAGGTATTTGCTATCATCGACTCTTTTTTATTTCTGCATTTGTTTCGTTAACACTCACTGTGATATATGCATTTCTATCATTATGTTTAATTGTTTTTACACTGTTTGCACTCATAAGAGTTTTTTTTTACTGTTTACAGTTGTGCTCTTCTTATTTGTTATTGTTTATCAACACCGAGAATAAAAAATGTGTATGTTTATGTATGTACGTATGTACATACATGTATTTTTTTTATTTTCTTTTTTTTGTATACTTTATTTGTTTACGTTTTTATAAAAAAAAAAAAATCAACCGTATGCCGTGCTTAGAAAACACGTCTATCTTCAACGAGCGCGACAATTTTTGTTATTGTAGTTACAAAAATTGTATGATTTACTCACCATTTGAGTAACCAACCCAAGTACGGAATAACATGAATAGTAAACCGAAAGAAGATCACATTGCAATTTGCTCAGTTTGTTTTGTAATTGCTTACAAATTGTTTTATGACAATAATAAACAAACTGGAGTACACACACGTTTGCACATGTGTTGAGTGTTGTGTTATTGCAATACACAATTTGATCACATATGCAGGCCATATGTGCATAGCTACATTGTGATAGGTAAAGGTTTTTGTTATTGTGTATTGGGTCAAGTTTACTAATAGTGTTCTAGATAAGTATTAAGAAAAACAAAAATAGTATTTAAGAAGATAGTTTAAGTATTAGAAAATTAATCTAAGAGTAGAGCTAAGCAAATTAAGAACTCCTGTGTTCTAAATAAAGCTCCTTTTAAATTCAAGAATAAATAAAAACATATCTTTTTTTTTTTATTACAGTATACCAACTCCGAGCGATGCAAAACTATTCACAAATGAGGAGGCATTATCATTATTTCTGGATTTGAAATTAACAAAAGAGCCATATATTCAGCACATAACAGCTGCTAAAATGGACTGTTTACCATAAAGGACTTTATTACAATCACACCAATTTCGGCAGAGGTACAACTACAATCTCTACTTTATCACACAGCCGAACGCTTGCTACTACAATTAATAAAAGGAAATGAGTTAAAGAAATATGGAAACTCAAAGTTAATTATTTTTTGTAAATGGGGATGTTCAAACTAGTTAAACATATGTGCATATACATACCTGCTACATGAACGTTTTTCATTCAAGTACATTCCTTGGAAAAGTATAATATGAATAAAAACACACAAATAGAAATACCAACATCTGCCATAATGATGTTGGTATTTCCAATCTTTGTAGGAGGTAATTTTGGGTTCAGTTTTTGAGTGTGTACTTATAATGATAAGCAATACGCATGTGCGTTGGTCTTTGGCATATACATATGTATGTAAAACAACCCTTGTTATTTCTTCACACATTAGTTTAAGATTTGTAAAGTTAGTTCTTAAGGTTTTTATATTTTAAATATAATTCAGTGTCTTACAAACATTCAACGAAAATTGTGTTATTATTAATACAAAATGTTCAGGGGATGTGATGGTTCTTCCGGACAAAAACGATACAAGCAAGTAGTATGTGAAAAGATTTTGGAAGATTCAGAGCCTTCGACTAGTACAACGCAAACAAAGGATATTTGGAAAAATGAGACACCATCTTCTACGAATTACTGCAGGCCTATCAAATTTGAATTCAAAAAAGAAACTCATGATGCCATTAACAAAGAAGTTAGTGATATTTATTTATTTATTTTATTTATTTATTTATTTGTTTATAACCCAATACAAAGATTTAATCTTATATTAAAGTATTGGATAAACTATATGTTAGATTAAAAAAGAGGCATTATGCCATTCGAACATACATATATAAGAAAAATTTATACTATACAATTTATATCACAAAATAAAAAAAAAGAAAAAAACAAATAACTTGGCACATACATATAATAAAACAGATTTGATACATATAAAAAAATAATAATAAGATAAAATATTTCACAAAAAAATTATCTGTCTTTAAAATATGCAAGAATTGAAGATTAAAAATTGTAGGGGTAATTGGTTCCAAATTCTAATAGCGTTTATAAAAAATTGTTGATTCGATATTTGATTCTTGTTTTTAGGCTGTTTAATGCGGTTTCCTCTATTTTATCTTAAAAATAGGATCTTGTCATAAAGATATTTCGGTTGACGAGTATATATTATTTTATGCAGATACAATAATGTCTTGCACTGTAGTAAATGCTCAAACGTGATACCGAAGACCTGTTTGGCATAAAAGGATATTCTATCATACCTTCGTAGGCCATGTATCGTGTAATGTTGTCGAATGTCACGTTAAATTTACGTTTACTGGTAAAATCACAGTTGGCAAACAGTTCACAACCATAGAATAATTTAGGCACAAGATATGTTTTAGCAATTAACATACGAATTTTAACGGGTAAGAAGTGTTGCGTGAACCATAAATTTCGCAGCATTCCATATACGTTGCCTGTGTTGTTGTTTATTTGATTACTCCATGTGAGATTATTTTTAAACATTACTCCAAGGTTTTTTACGGAATTTATCCTTTCAATACTAGAACTACCAAGAATAAGGCCAGAAATATTGCCCATTATAGGTACCTTTTTCGCTATAAGTAAGTATTTCGATTTACTCGGGTTGAGACTTAAACCATTTAATTTTGCCCAGACATTGATGTTGTTAAGGGGATTGTTAGTTTTATGGATACATGCATCAACCTCCGAAGGTTTACAACTAATATAAATTTGTACATTACAATATTTCAGCTGTATTGGAAGGTCATTTGCATATATAGAGTACAACAGTGGGACAAGAATTGAACCCTGTGGCACTCCTCTTGTCAATTCTATACTTTTAGACATTCTATTCTCATTAAACACAGATTGTGACCAACCCGTTAGGTATGAAGATATAAGCTTTAAAGCCATTGATGAGAAATTAAAACCGTGTGTATGGGTTCACGGGGGTAAAAGATGGTTGTAGATAGAATACTGGATGGTACTTACTGTGGGGGCTGGTATATAGTTGAGTGGGGGCTGGTATCAGGTGGCTGGTAATTCCACGGCTGAGATATAAGTTGCTCGCTTTCACTATTTGGCGTATATTTTCTTGGAAGATTACTTTTCCGCTCGACCAATGAAGTATATTGGCTGCTGCCTTTTTCCTTTGTAAACTCCTTATTTTATTCAGTTAATGGGTTTTATTTTATAATAATAAATAAATTTATTTTGTAATTTTTATTAATAAGCACCAAATTCCTTGCAGGAACGACTAAGAATGACACCACCAATTCAATTCACGTTGAAAGAACTCCACTGACTGTTTTACAATAAGAAAAAGTATTCAACTGCCTGCTGATGTTAAAAGGAAAAAAAAACGACGAGTAAATATACTCGCTATTGCGACCCATGTAGGGTTTTCATGCCCTCGTTGTTATCCTAAGATAACAACGAGGGTAGGTTTTGCAGGCTTAAAATTCTTAACAACGGACAAGCAGTTGGATTCTTAAAAAATATACAATAAGTCATGTAGATAATTCAATAATAATAGAATAGTAATGAGGTAAATATAAAATAAAGATTATCATATAATTCAGGATTAATACAAATATAATTTCATTCAGGAGGATTCGTAAAATGGTATAAATGGTGGTTGATGTTAAAATGGATGCCCTTTAAACTCCGAATTTTCCGATTATGACCCAACCGAGTACAGTATCTTGGGCGATTGGAGAGTCAATTGATGCCAGTTGTATTCCGCTGCGTATGATTCGTGGGTAGATATCTGCTCCCAGGACAAAGTTGATGGAAATTATTTCCCTGGCCGACAGCTCTTGTCGACTTATCTCTTCCGCTGTCAATTTAGCTCTCGTGCGGTGGTAAAAACGGAAAATGTAACCTATAACTCTTAGCTCTCGAGGTAGGTCTGAAAAGTTATCAAGAATATCGGCTTGCTTTATGTTCATAGTAAGGGGGTTCAAATCTTCTCCCAATCAGTACCGTCTTTCCATATTTGCTGCATGATCATTTTTGCCATTATAGTTTTGGGCGATAGCCATCCAGCTGGGTCGAATAACTTGGCAATTTCAGAAAGCACACATCTTTTTGTGGTTAAATCACGGTTTGGTTCAGCTTTGAGTTTAAAATAAAATGGGTCGTTACCAGCATTCCACCTGAGCCCTAAAGTTTTCGTAATGCTGGACTCAGACAGTTGAATGAATTCTTCACCTAGCAAGTGTGTCGAAGGCAGACCTTGCAGCAACATTTCGTGATTAGACGTCAATTTTCGTAGCGCAAAACCTGCTGTTTTGAGAACTGCCATAAGCTCATCGCGAACTTTTATTGCCGACGATATGGTATGGGCACCCGAAAGGACATCATCGACATGCATATGGTTTCGCAAGATTTCTGAAGCTTTAGGGGAAGTGGACTCACTTTCTTTTGCCAGCTCTAGCAATGTTCTGATTGCCAGATAGGGCGCACAGTTTACACCGAAGGTGACTGTGTTCAACTCAAAGTCTTGGGTTATCTCATTTGGGGAGTCGCGATGCAAAATTCGTTGAAAAGGGGTGGGCTTTGGGGTTCACCAAGATTTGACGGTACATTTTTTCAATGTCCCCGTTAAACACGTAGCGGAAGAATCTCCATCTCAAAAGTAAAATCATTAAATCTGACTGCAGAACTGGGCCAAGATGAAGCAAATCATTAAGGCTTATGCCATTGGATGAGGGGCTGGAGGCATTAAATACCACGCGCAATTTTGTTGTGTTGCTGTCGGGTTTGAAAACAGCATGGTGGGGCAAATAGTAAGTGCCGCTGTCACCATTTATGGGGGTTACTTTGGTCATTTGACCTAGAGTAGAGTACTCTGTGATTACCTGATCGTATTCAGTTTTAAGTTGGGGGTTTTTGATTAATCTCGCCTCGTTTCGTAGAAACTGGGAGAAAGCAATTTTTCGAGAGGGGCCAATGTTTAATTTTTTGGGGTTATTCTTCTTAAAGGGGAGTGAAACGACGTATCGACCTTCTTTATTTCGGAACGTAGTGGATGTGTACAAATTTTCGCAGTATGTGTCCTCCGGGGAGGACGTTTTCCTCCTCGGGATATCCTCAAGTTCCCAAAAACGTTGAAGTCGATTGTTCAATTCTATGGCGCTAAAAAATGATAATACCGCCATCCCGCACAGGTGTGCGGGTACCTTTCCCGTAATAATCCACCCGAAAACTGTATTTTGGGCTAGCAAAGATCTCTGTGTGTCTCGTTGTAGACCGTCCAGAATAATTTGTGGGTAAACATTTGCACCAAGAAGTAAGTCTATCTCACGACAGCTGGGGCGATAAGTGTCGGCCAGTCGTAAATTGGAGAAATTACTATCTTTTAATGTCGATGAGGGGTAGTAGGGAAGGTGACCGGTAAGTCTATTTATTATTAAGGCATTTGAAAGGACTTCAAACGATTTGCCAACCGGGGATCCGATTTTGACGTGACAGCTTTGGGTTGCAGTTGCAGTCACGGAGTCGCTTAGCCCGTGGACTTGGGCTGCTGATGGCCGAGTATAAAGACCAAGTTGCCTTTGTAGTTTCTTCGAAATGAATGTCGCCTCCGAGGCGGAGTCTATTAGCGCGCGAACCGTGCACTTGAGGTCGTTATTGTAGACGTCGACTAACGCTGTACCGAGCACTACAGATTGTGTGGTGGGTTCTAGGTGAGTTGAAAACGAATGCAGCGTTCTATTTGCTGCTTGGGACGAAGTAGAAGGGGTCACATCCAAAGCGAGAAGGGGGTTGTTATTTTGATGAACGGGGGTACTTTTAACGTTATTGTTATTATTTGGTGTTTTCTTCCCGTCTCCGCGATGAAGCAGCGAATGATGTTTTCCTTTACATACCTTGCAGGTGAATTTGCTTTGGACTTCGGTATCGCATGGGGGTAAAGGAATGTGTGAGGTCATATCGCGGTTGCTATCATTCGAGGGGGAGGCTGTTTGGGCATTGGCTTGAAGAGCCTCTCGGAGTTCATGGATCTTTGCAACCACAGCTGTGTGGCTGCCATAGGTAGAGTAGAAACGCCCTCTTAAAGCTTCCAGATCGATCTCTTCTTTGATGGTTTCATAATTATCCATCGCAGATTCATAACGTGACTCCAAACTTGACCAGAGACGGTCGATTTGCTTTTCGTGAGCCTCGAGGGTGTGTCGCGTGTGCGACTCTACCTTTAGACCGTCAAAGTAGGTTTTAATTTCGACCACACGATCAGAATACCGTATGACATTTTTTACCGATGCCATTTTTTCTCAGGTGCTTATACTATTGGAAAATTTTAAGAAATTTTATTTAAGAAAATTAAGGTAAATTTTCGATGGTGCTTTGTAAAAGCGACCAGTAAATTTATTGGAGAAAATTTAAAGAAATTTTCAAAGGTGCTTCGTAAAAGCGACCAGTAAAACTATTGGAGAAAATTTAAAGAAATTCTCAAAGGTGCTTTGTAAAAGCAACCGAAGAAAATTATTGGCAAAAAATTTTAAAGAAATTCTCAAAGGTGCTTCGTAAAAGCAACCTAAGAAAATTATTGGGGAAAAAAATTTGAAGAAATTTTCAAAGGTGCTTCGTAAAAGCGACCAATGAAAATTTTTGGGAAAAAATTTAAAGAAATTCTCAAAGGTGCTTCGTAAAAGCAACCGAAGAAAATTATTGGGAAAAAAATTTAAAGAAATTTTCAAAGGTGCTTCGTAAAAGCAACCGAAGAAAATTATTGGGAAAAAAAAAATGAAAGAAATTTTCAAAAGTGCTTCGTAAAAGCAACCGATGAAAATAGTTGGGAAAAATTTAAAGAAATTTTCAAAAGTGCTTCGTAAAAGCGACCAATGAAAATAGTTGGTAAAAATGTAAAGAAATTTTCAAAGGTGCTTCGTAAAAGCCACCGATGAAAATAGTTGGTAAAAATTGAAAGAAATTTTCAAAGTGGTTAATTTATAATATGGGTATATACCTAGGTGTTATAATTAATTCGCAGCAAATGGGTTATCATGTGTCATGGGATTTATTGTAATTTATTTATTTTCATATATTCACTTGATTTTATACTGTAGGTATTTATTTGAATAGTAAATATTAATAAATAATATAATAATAATTGTATTAAAAACTCCAATGATTTTTCGAGCTGCCCTCGTATCCAGCTGTTAGTATATAAGTTCTTATGTACAATTCAGTTTGTCCCAGTGACCTAGGGTTTTTTCATGTCCTTATGTTATACACCGTACATACATACATTTACTCGTCTGGTTCTTTGATTTTTGCTCTCTCATCAAATATAAACCAACGAGTTGATCGACTGCGTAAATTATGAGAAAGTAGACAAAATTAATAGCAAAGAGGGAATCAAATGCAGTTGACGATTACAACAACACAAGAGATGCTTATTGATATTAACCTTGAATATCAAGCAGCAAGTGCAGCTCAATTTTTTTTAATTATTTTCGGTCTTTTTCTTTTGTGTTTTGTTTGTTTGTCAACTCTATGTGTTGGTGCTTATGGAGTTGACAATGGTCAAAGCATTGCGGGGGGAAAACGTACGATGCAATTGCCTACAGACTTTGTTAGGTTGTTCTTGCGGTACAAACTGGTTTTTTCATTTTTTTCTTTTTCAATTAGACCGACTGTTGCTACTTCTTATGAGTAGGTATGGTTGTTTGTGAACTTAGATGTATGTATGTAAGTTAACACAAATTACATTCAAAACTCCAAGATATCGGCGTTATTGTGGACATGGCAGCATGTATAAAATGCAGGTTGGGTGCCTAAGGCGCGTCCTCATACTGGCGACATGAGGAAGGTCATTGGAGGTATATGACCTGTTGGTCGGTAGACCAACCAGCGGACCAACCCAAATGATGACAATGAAATGGAAGAAGAAAAAGAAAAAAAACCGGGCGGTAATATACGCCCAAACGTCGGTGTTAGCAGTGACTGCGACCACCGGCGGGCACGGGGGAGAACCAGTATCTCCTCTACGTGTCGCCAGCGGTCACACATTCTCTGCCGTGGTTAAGGCGCCTAACGGTGGAAGTAGTAAAGCCAAAAACATAAGTATGACATGTAGGGATGCCGTTGTCGATTCAGACTCGGATCTCGATAGCGTCAAGACGATCACCTCTAAAGAGGAACGTGAGCTGCTAAGTTCGCCTGGAACATCTCGGGGAACCCATTCCACAAATAGGAACAGGCCCAAGAGAAGCAAGGAAGGACTCAGAGCTCTATCAGAATATAAAGCTGCGGTTCGGATACAGCATCGGCTTGGCTCCCAATCCAATCTATCCAAAGAGGAGAAAGAGGATGAAGTGGGCAACGGGTGCGATTGCAGAAGGCCGAGCTCACTTTTCTACGAACCCCAAATATGCTGCCAAAAATCAGGGTTTCCACAATTGCATTGAGGAAGCCGTGATTAAGAGCATGCAGGGTAAAAGACAGCGGTCAGTTGATGAGTCTCCATCTGCCGCAAATCCTAAGGAGACAAAAAAGGCAAAGAAAAACACCGAGGAGGTCAGACCCTCGACATCAAAAGCTGCCACTGTACCTTTGCCAAAGGCTGCAAGAGTCAGTGAAGTGGCCAAACGTCCTCTGAGCGTGGCACTTCTCGACATGAGCAACCCTTTTGGTCAAATGGCCACAGAGCGGTGGAAGATCGTGGAGTCAAAGATCTTTAACGAAATCGTCGCTAAGATGGATGCTGAACCCGGAAGACCGCTGCCCTCATTTGATGGGGCAGGATGGTTCAATGGAGTAAAGCTCATCAGCTGTAAGGACGAAATGACGATGGAATGGCTTAAAGGAGTCATCACGAAACTCAAGGGCCTGTGGTCGGATGCACAACTCAAGATTGTGGATAGATCGCACATTCCGGCTGTACCGAAGGCGAAGGTGAACTTTCCGCGCATAGTAAAACCGGAAGTTGCTCTTCGTCTCCTACAAAATCAGAATCCTGACATTCCCACCAAAGAATGGAGGATTCTGCATGTACAAAAAGGCAACAAAGACGGGCAGAATTACATACTGCAGATTACAAAAGAGGCAGAAGACCTTTTGTATCCACGGTATGGAAAAATGTCTTGGGGAGTAGGAAGTGTGTTTCTCCGGTTGAAGAAACGACATCCACAAGACTCCAACCACAATACACTGGAGGTCGATGAAGTGGAGCGAGATCTGGCAGCTGCCACTGCGGCCACTTCTGGACTGAGTCTGGGTGAGACGGCCAGGGATGATGGAGCCGACCCCGAGCGGGTGATCTTAGTCGATGACGCTAAAGATCCTGCAAGTCAACCTCCAGCACAGTAAAATGGCTTCGGTCGAACTCCTCCTCACGCTTGAGGAGGGTCGCTACGACGTGGCTTTAATCCAGGAACCGTGGATCTCCACAGGAAATCGGGTATCTGGACTGAAGTCACGTAATTTTAACACGTACTTCCCAAAAGTGGTAGGTAGAATACGATCTGCAATACTTGTTAGGAAGAATCTTTATTCATACATTCTATATAATTACAGCACTGACGATCTAACAGTAGTGGCCTTGGAAGATGGCAGAGATGACACAATAATATTTGCATCATCCTATATGCCACACGATAGAGATGCCCCCCCAGTAGAACTCCAAAGACTAGTCGAAGAAGCTTGTAGAAGGAAGCAAAATCTGGTGGTGGGCACGGATGCTAACGCTCATCACACAATATGGGGCAGTAAAGACATCAACAATAGAGGTGAGGATCTTATTGCTTTTATATTACAGAATAATATTCAAATTGCGAATCGAGGTGAGGTCCCAACGTATAAGGGTCCCACGTCGGAAAATGTGCTTGATGTGACGCTTTATACGGATTATAAAACAGTGATAGATGATTGGAAGGTGCTTACGCAGCCATCCTTCTCTGATCACTCCTATATATCCTTTGTGTTAAATTACAATGTACCTACTGAAACAGTGTTTAGGAACCCAAGAAATACAGATTGGGCCAAATACTCTTTACTTCTTAATAGGGACCTAGGTCACTCGGGAACACTGGCTAGTTCGGAGGACATAGAGTCTGCCATAGACACATTGACATCGGGCGTTATTAGATCCTATGAAAAGTCGTGTCCTCCCACACGAGCTAGGCGTAAGTCCAGACCACCTTGGTGGAATAAACAGCTGGACTGTGGAAGACGCGAAATTCGTGAGCTATTCAAACTGGCGAAAATTGTCGACCGGTCTGAATGCTGGGTGGAGTATAGGGACGCTCTTAGGGTGTATAAGCGCGACGTGCGAAGGGCTAAACGAAGAGACGGCTGAAACGGCAAGACTGCGGAGGCTGCTAGTGGGCAGTCCAGTAATGCCAAGTACAGTTTGTAGGGATAACGGAGAATGGACACAGAGCAGCATGGAGACGCTGGATGTACTCGTTGATACACACTTTCCAGGCTGCTCTGAGGTTCCTATTCCAACGGACGAAATTTTCTTTGTATCAAACGGTGATAACGACATTATCTCTTACGAGGGGGTGGAATGGGCCATTGACTCGTTCCAGCCATACAAGTCGCCTGGTCTTGACGGAATCATCCCGGTGCATCTACAGCGGGGTAGACAACGGATAATACCATGGCTGGTAAAAATCTTTAAGGGATGTCTGAGGATAAACTATGTGCCGAAATCTTGGAGGATATCTAAGATTGTATTTTTACCGAAATCGGGTAAGAGCAATCACATGTACCCGAAAGATTTCAGACCTATTAGTCTCAGATCATTCCTGTTGAAAACGCTGGAGAGAATTTTGGACTATCATGTCAAGGGCAACATGGGGCCGACTATTCTCTCTGTAAATCAGCACGCTTACACGAGGGGAAAATCAACTGAGACGGCGCTCCATTCAGTTGTCTCACTGATTGAGAAGACCCTGGGATACAAGGATTTCGCTATGGGCGTGTTCCTGGATATCGCGGGAGCTTTCAATAATGTGTCCACAGAGGCAATTTTGGCTAGCTTGTCGCGTACGGGGGCACATCCACACGCTAAAAACTGGATCGGTAACCTGCTAAGGTGCAGAACTATATCTGCGGCGTGGGGTAATGCCAGGATAACGAGGAGAGCACACCGGGGAACTCCCCAGGGAGGGGTGCTCTCACCAATGCTTTGGACGCTTGTCGTCAACGAACTTCTCAATGGACTTCAGGACGGGGCAGCAAAGTTAACTGCATACGCAGATGACGTGGCGGTAATAGTTGCTGGCAAGGATCTGAATACTATTAGTTCTGTAATGGAGGCTACATTGGCGTTGGTAAGCCAGTGGGCGGCCGGAGTAGGACTGGGAGTAAATCCCGAGAAGACGGACCTAATCCTATTTACGAATAGGTACAAAATTGGCCCTTGGAGGAAGCCTAAACTAGGGGGTACTACCCTGGAACTTAAGCACCACACAAAGTACCTGGGAGTAATACTAGATAGCAAGCTATCGTGGAGATTGAATGTGGAAGAAAGGGTGAAAAAGGCAACGAATGCGCTCTACGCATGTAAGAAAATGCTGGGCAAAACGTGGGGTCTAACCCCTGCTCTTACACATTGGGTCTACACGGCGGTTGCAAGACCAATCTTACTCTACGGGATACTTGTGTGGTGGACGGCCTTGAGGAAGATATCGTACCGGAAGATGCTAATGGGCGTGCAGAGACTCGCCGAACTCAGCATCACCGGAGCTTTGCGTAGTACGCCGACTGCGGCACTGGATGTGATCCTGGACTTGCAGCCGATTCATCTAGTGGCAGAAGGAACTGCGAGGAAGTCTGCGATCCGCTTAAAAGCGACGGGACAATTTGTATACAGACCTTATGGTCACGGCAGTATTATAAGGGGAATAGATTGTAGCAGTGACTACACCATTCCGAGGCTGTCACTTGGAAAGAAACCGCGAGCTACCCTCTAGGAGGACGGCTGGTTAGCAGGGCTCCGATCTGGCCACAGGACCTTCAGTTTCTACACTGATGGATCCAAAATGGAAGGCGGAGTTGGAGCTGCAGTCTACTGCCGGGAACTTGGTATTCGGGAGTCGTATAAGCTCCCCGATTACTGCAGCATTTTCCAGGCGGAGATATTTGCGGCCAAAATGGCTGCTGATTTGGCACGTAGCTCCAGTACTAGGAACGCACACATAAACTTTTTCATCGATAGTCAGGCGGCGATCAGGGCGATATCCGCCAATTTTTCATACTCTTCTATCGTCCAGGAGTGTAGGGACTCGATAGATAGACTCTGTACCAATAGGAGGGTGCACATCTACTGGGTTCGCAGGCACCAGGGCATAGAGGGCAACGAGGCGGCGGACGAATTGGCAAAACGGGGGTCCAGTTACCATTCGATAGGGTGATGGCCATCCCGGCTCCAATTCGGAATATTAGGAGAGATACGGACTCTGCTATACGGAGGAGATCAGAGGCAATTTGGGAAAACACCGAAACGTGCAGGGTTTCCAAAGTAATGTGGGGATCCTATGATCCAGAGTCGACGAAAATACTTCTGTCACTATCGAGAAGTGATTGTAGACTTCTGGTAGGTTTTATAACGGGTCACTGTTGGACTGCGGTATACGCCAAGAGGGCGGGGCGGCTGAATAGTGACAATTGTAGATTCTGTGGGGTACCAGGGGAAAAGGAGACAGTGGAGCATATACTCTGCTACTGTCCGGCACTCGTGCGCTCCAGGGCGAACTGTCTGGGAGATCATTACTTCCAAAATCTCGGGGAAATCTCTGGAATTGGGTTAATGAGACTCCTGGCGTTCGTCAAGAGAGTGTGGGGTACTCTGAGTACCATTATATCAGAATGACCTTTCTTTCTTATTTCTGCGGGTTATCGTGCAACGTGGTAACGCTAGGGACCTATTTGGTCTATGCGCAAAGCTTACGTTGCAGGTGCTGATATTCGACACCCTTCTTGCAACTATGCTTTGCTCACATCATTTAATGTTCACATGCTGATACAGAGGTTCAACATTCACATTTTTTAACGTTCACATGCTGACACAGCGTCTACAAAATACACGAGCGAGCCAACTAAGGTGACGTGTGCAAAACCTGTGCATTTCAGTTAGGGTAGCTTAAGCTAGTTTTAATAAATAAAAATTAATTGTATTTTTACTTTTAAAGAATAAAGAAGTTTAATTGGCGCCCGAGCAGGGACCAGTAGGGTTATCGGAAAAGTCCTTCGAAAAATAAGGATTCGACTAGTCACCGTGAAACGCGAAAAAATCCGTTTGTGAAAAAAAATCCAGTGGGCCTTCTACAGCCCCACGTAAGTGAAAAAAAATCCTTTTGTGAAAATAAAATCCAGTGGGCCTTCTACAGCCCCACGTAAGTGAAAAAAATACAAAGGAAGTGACGGTCGCCGTATAAAATAAAAAATCCTACTGGTCGCCAACGTCCATCGCGACTCGCGAAATTTGTGAAGAAAGAGGCCCCCAAGTAACTATACCTACATAGCAAAAGGGACGGTTGTTAAACTACACTAGCCGCTTCACGGACGCAATTATTTCTAAGTTAAAATAAAGTTAAGTGACTCTTAAGTTAAATTAAAACTTAAAGTTGAAATAAAATTAAAAATAAAAGTTAAGTGACCTTAAACATTAAAAAGAAAAAATCATTAAACAAATTTCTAAGTTAAAATAAAATCATTAAACAAAATTTTAAGATAACTAAAAGTTTAAAACTTTAAAAAAGTTTTTTTTTAATACAAGTTTAAAAAATAAAACAGTAATTAAAACTTTAAAGAATCAAAATAGTAATTAAACATCAAAGTAATAAAAATTTTTTTTAAAAAAGAAAACACCATCAGAATCTAAAAATAAAAAGGTGAAGTGACTGTTATAAAAATAAAAAAGGAGGAAAAATCGTTTTTTTTTCAAAAAAATTTTTAAGAAAATATTTCTGAGCAAAGAATTAAAAACTCTAGAAGAGGTGACGGCAAAATAATTATCATCAACCTAAGCTCCTGTTCCATCTACATCTACATGTTCCAGATTATATTTTTGTAAGCATATTTCTAAGTATTTGTTATTTTTCCATTTATTGTCAAAAATAATTTTTTAATTTTATATTATTTTAAAAATTTCCTGAAGAAGATTTCCAACGGAAATCGAAATATCGAAAAAAAGATAATATTTAAATTGTTTTTTTTTTTATAAAAGAGTGACCTAAAGCTTAATAAAAATATATTGAAATATAATATTTAACTGAAAAAAAGTCAAAATAATAGGAATATAATTATTTAAGTTAAGTTTTGAATCTTGTTTAGTAGAAACTTGAGAAATTAATAATAACGTTAACTTTAATTCCAAGCTTCTTTTTTTTAAATAAAAAAGGGAAAAGAGTCCTGATATTTTATAATTATCCTACAATCCGAACCTATTATCGACACAATGCCTGACGAGACTATAGAACAATTGACTAATCGACTTAGTAGGACACTAACAGTAAGTGGATCGACATCTAGTGAACCAGGACTTAGTGAAGCACAAAAAATCAGATAATGCAAATGATCAGGGAATATTTGCGACAGTCCTCAGACTCTCTCTCTGATGAAAGTTTCGATCAGCCCGTGGGTACGGTTACAGCGGGGCTTAATGAAATAGAAAGGGTACCCGATTTAATCAGATCATTGAGAGAATTCTCCGGAACCGTTGGGGAATTTAATTCATGGAGAAAGTCGGTAGATAGGGTGTTAGAATTATACGAACCATTAAAGGGAACAGGGCGTTATTATGCTATCCTGCATACAATTCGCACAAAGATCACTGGTGAGGCGGATACCGCCTTGGAAGCCTATAGAACCACATTAAATTGGAATTCCATAAAGAAATGTCTCATGATGCATTACTCTGATAAGAGGGACATCGGGACATTGGAATATCAAATGACCGTGCTTCGACAAGGAAACAGGACCATAACGGAATTCTATCAAGCTGTCTATCAGCACCTTTCATTAATTCTGGACAAAATTTCTTGCCTAGAATTAGACGAGAACAGTCTCAAAACTTTCGTTAGAGGGCTCAATGGCGATCTTCCGAGACTATTAAGCGTCCGCGAACCGAGCTCACTACCTCAGGCATTACACATTTGCCTCAAGTTAGATAATATGACTTTTCGAATGAACTACGCCCACGGACACGTACCAAAAGCAAATATGCAGAGGGACAAAATCGGTATAACGAACTCTCTACTGGGGAATGTAAGAAAATTCTACCCAGAACTGGCTCATATCGGTGGGACAATGCCCACCAGACCACCACTACCACCCCGATACAAACCTACACCTAGCTTTAACCCAAGTTACAATCCAACTTACAACCCAAATTATCGCAACCCAAAAATGCGTTCAAATATCCATCAAAACTCGGATTCCAGACCGCAGCCCAATTCAGAAACTCAGAATAGGCTTCCAAATCGATATAATCAAACTGAATATCCAAACTAATGGCGAAGCGACCAAAAACCATCCGTAGTGGAACCTATGGAGGTAGACAGGTCAATTCAAACTGGGCGTGTTAACTATATGAATCGAATACCTATGAATCAATTCCCAAAAAGGCCTGCTGGGACCTCTTTTCAAGGACCAGTCAATAAAATACAAAGGAATTTCCATATAGAAACGTTGCCACAAGTTCACGGATATTTTTGTGACGATTACCAAGTAGAAGAAGGCGGAGCTGAGGGAGAAGCAAATGACGGGACAGACTATAATGAGGAATATTTTCAGCAAATTCCAGAAAATCTCGTAATAAATGAAACTAGGGAAGCCCAGCCTGATGACGTTCAGGTCGTCGTTAATTTTTTAGATTAAACTGTTCCTCGTTACCTTATTTCGAGGCTAAAATGGGGACGGAAAAATACTGACATTTCTATTGGACACTGGAAGCAACAAGAATTATATTAAACCCACTTTAGGTAGTAAACCTAGACGTAATGAGAAAATATTTGGAGCGAAATCTGTTGCCGGTGATACAAAAATAACCCATCACACATTCTTAAATCTTTGCGGAATCAATGACTTACCAATAAAATTTTTCCTCTTGCCTGGCCTACTTTCGTTTGACGGAATCTTGGGGAACGACAGCTTAAAAGAACTCTCTGCCGTCATCCACACGGCTGAGAATTACCTCACGGATAGGGGAGGAAAGAAAATCTATATTAAACAACTCCCGGCACAGAACGTAAATAACCTCGAATTAAGAACCCAGCATTTAACCGAACATCAAAATGTATCTCTGAACAATATTGTAAGGAAGCATCGCCGCCTTTTTGCAGATCCAGAAGAGAAATTGACATATACTACAACAGTTGTAGGAGAAATACGCACGGAAAACAGTTCACCGATATATTCTCGCAGTTATTCCTACCCAATGGCTTTAAAAGATGCTGTAGAGAAAGAAATAGATCGTCTCCTACGTGATGGCATTATAAGACCATCCAGATCTCCCTATAATTCACCCATATGGGTGGTGCCAAAAAAGGAAGACCTATCCGGACAGAGAAAGTACAGGTTAGTCGTAGACTTTAGACGATTAAATGCAGTAACCGTGGCCGATAGGTACCCTATTCCGGAAATTAATGATGTTTTGTCTAATCTAGGTGGAAATCAATATTTTACAGTATTGGACCTGAAGAGCGGGTTTCACCAAATACCATTGAGAGAGGAGGACATGGAGAAAACTGCCTTCTCAGTAAACAACGGAAAATATGAGTACACTAGATTGCCGTTTGGACTCAAGAGCGCGCCATCAATATTTCAAAGAACATTAGACGACATCTTGAGGGAATTTATTGGAAAGGTATGTTACGTGTATGTGGACGATATTATCATATTCAACAAAGACGAAAAATCTCACTTGGAACATGTGGAAAAAATATTCAGAACACTGGAATCAGCCAACATGAAAATTCAGTTAGATAAGTGCGAGTTTTTTAAATGCGAGGTAGAATTCTTGGAATTTGTTGTGTCAAAGGAAGGTCTTATGACTAATCCTAAAAAGGTTGATTCAATATTGAAATTCTCTTACCCTAAGACCCTAAAAGAACTTAGATCGTTTCTCGGACTATCAGGGTATTACAGGAGGTTTATTAGAGGTTATGCCGACATGGCGAAGCCATTGACATCACTTTTAAGAGGAAAAGAAGGACGGGTTTCATAATCCGCCTCAAGTCAAATGAAAATAAATCTAGATGAACCTGCGAGAAACGCGTTTGATATGCTAAAAAATGCATTGGCCTCAAGGGAAGTTTTACTGGCATACCCCGATTTTGACAAAGATTTCGAATTAACCACTGATGCCTCTAATTTTGCAATTGGAGCCGTGTTAAGCCAGGATGAACGACCTATAACTTTTATTTCCAGAACCCTTAATAAAACGGAAGAGAACTATGCTACAAACGAGAAGGAGATGTTGGCCATTATATGGGCTCTAAACTCATTAAGAAATTATCTATATGGCTCAAAGAAGGTTACAATTTACACTGACCACCAACCTTTAACATACGCCCTGAGCAGTAGTAACAGCAACTCAAAAATGAAAAGATGGAAGTGCATCTTAGAGGAATATAACAACGAGTTGAAGTACAAGCCGGGACGAACAAACGTAGTAGCAGACGCTTTGTCTAGGGTTCCCAGAAATTTGAATTATTTAGATGCTCAAATTAATTCTCTGACCCCAACCCAGCATAGTGCGGAGAGTTCATCGGATAATCTAATACCCAGTGTTGAGGCTCCAATAAATGTCTTCAAAAATCAGCTGTTTCTGAATGTCGAAAGTACATCATCGTACCAATTTAAAATTGTTTTCCCAGGAGTACATCGTCATCTTATTATGGACCCCAGTATGATGAACAAACCCTTCTGAATATATTAAAAAGATATTTTAATCCGTCCGTCATCAATGGAATAAAGGCTCCAGAATGGGTAATGGGAAAAATCCAAACATTATATCCTAACCACTTTGCTAACTATAAATGTCGTTTTACACAATTAGTGGTGGAGGACATTATTTCCGAAAATGATCAGGAGAATATGATAATAGATATTCATAATAGGGCACATCGAAATGACAAGGAAAACAAAAAACAGATGCTGGAAAAGTGCTTCTTTCCCGGCATGTCAGGTAAAATAAAAATAATTATAAAAATATGTGCCACATGCAAGAAAGTAAAATATGAAAGACACCCAAATAAGCCGAAACTTAAAGAAACTCCTATACCAACATACTCGGGACACACTATTCATATCGATATTTTTTCGACCGATAGGAAAATGATATTAACGTCCGTAGACAAATTTTCTAAATATGCGAAGGTAAAGATAATAAACGGAAGATCTGTGGAGGATGTTAGAAGACCCCTTAGGGAACTTTTGTTTTCTTACGGCGCACGCTGGTTCATATTTTGAGAAGGCGGCCAAAACTATTTTTTTTTATGTTCTCCGATTTTGAAATTTTTTTTATTCATGTGAAAGTAAATACTAGTGAACCTCGGGAGCCAAAAAATTTCAACCCTATTTCAACTATTTCATTGAGAACAGGGTGGTCCCAAATGGACTTTGTCAGTATTTGGTTATAGATTTGAATTTCTGAGTAAACTTTTGAAGTTTAAATGCTCATAACTTTTTTGTTTTTCAAGATTTTTTGACAGAATAAGTTTTGTGTATTAGTTTATCTTACTAGCTATACGTGGTTTAAAGCATTAAACTCTGCGACCTGTAGAACTATTTAATTTTTTTTTTTTTTTAATGTCAAAATTTCCCGGAAATTTCCTATTTTATAGAACGTAACTCCTGCCCGTCAAAACGCGTCAAAAAAAATCTATACTCTCTTGTAGTCCAGAATCTAACCTACATTTCTATACCCCATTGTACACACATCTGGATACGATCTTGCGAACTACAGCAAATTCTGTGACCCAAGGTAAGATATTCGGTTCAAAAAATAAGTCGTGCAAGGAAACATTACTGAAATTAAAGAAGGTTAATCTTAAAGATTTTTCGACAAATAAAGCAGTTCAGGCCACATAAATTATCTAGCACGTCACTTTATCAATTAATTTTGAGAAGGTAAAGGTATTGCCATTGTTATAAACTTATTGTGGGTGAACGGATGCTGCACAACGAATAGGCGACATAAATAGACTAACACGTTAGATTTTTGAGTAAGTTAAAAGGTTAAACATTAGTAAATAGCCGCAACATAAACTACATAGTTTAATTACCTGAAAATTGCAACTTAATTTAAAAAAATGGAAGAGCAGTTATATTTTACGTGAAAATTACCTTCATGTTACCTGTTAATTTATTGCCGGTATGTTATCCTTTTAAAAAGTGTGAAAACAGGGGTTTTTTTTTATGTTTTTAAGAAATGGTAATAAAAGATTAAATTTGTATTTAAAAAAGGGTTTTTATGTTTCCAAGAAGTGGTAACAAAAGATCATTTGAAAAAAATTTTATCAAGAGTATAAAAATGCATGCATTCATAATTTTACCTTCATTATTGTTTAAACAATGGCTAAGTTCAGTTATAAAGTTCTCGCAGATATTCCTCAACAGAAAGATGAAAAAGATTTTGTGTTACACATAATTAATAATCCATTCTTTAAATTATGCAACGAACAAGAAATCAAAATTCATAAGATAAAAATTTTTCATTTACATTAAGAAAACGGTACCTTAAATGTTCTAGAAACAAGAAAACGTTTTACTTACGCAACGAAAAATGGCTAACAAATGATCTGATTTTTAAGAAGCTGTCAATAACCGCTAAGGAAACTGGTAAAGTGGGTCAGCCCGCAAAACAAATTGACAATTGCAGTGAAAGATCACGAAGACGCAAGCTTGCAAATATCAATGAAGAAATTTCTCATAGTATGATAAAGGATTCATTTCTGCATCAAATTCAACCAACGCAAAATAAGAAAACAAAAATTGCAATAATTGAAAAAATAGTGGAAGCGAGCCCTAAACGCACAAAGAGGATTTTAAAAAGTATGCATACGCCAACTGAAGAAATGAAATTTACTCCAGAAGAAGCATTTGCACTATTTTTGGATTTAAGACTGAGAAAAATCAGTATACAGAACTGCGAAAGCGAACCAATGAAAATAATTGTGGAATCTTTCCAGCATATCGAGACTTAGTTTCTGTCAAAAAAAGAGTGCTTACCTTCGCAAACGGCTATTAGTGTAACTTCAAGTTCAGCAGAAGTAAAATTGCAGGCTCTTCTCGAACACACTGCAGAACGATTATTAAATAAACTTGATGCTGACTGTTTAAAAAAACTTAAAAATTGCAGCATCACTTTATTTTCTAAATGGGGATGTGATGGAAGCTCTGGTCAGAAACAATACAAGCAATGTAATTCAGAAAACTCATCTGATGCTAACTTATTCATGGTATCTTTTGTTCCATTACGTTTAAGAAAAACTTATATTGGCTTAGAGCCGTCAACCAGTAGAGTTACAGAAATGGATGTATGGAAAAATGATGGAAACACTGCAAGGAGATTCTTTTCCGATCCAGAAACTGCACGATTCCAGATCATTTTACAAGATATATCATGTAGCAGAAAGATAAATGCAAAAAAATTTGGCCAGTATGCAAATGAAACAGCAATTCTTTATAACAAAAAATACTCTTGGAAACATATGCCAACCATAGTTCATATAATTTTATACCATGGCACTATAGGAAATTTCCCCTTTTTTTTGGCCAAAAGTACTTAATTTTTTTCTTGGAGTTTTTGATTTTTTTTTTCACTATGAATTAAAAAACATACTAAAAAAAGCATCCCCGAAGAATAAAGAATCAATGATGCTTTACCGTTATTTTATAAATACAAAAACATGAGGTTTGTTTATTAAGCAAAACGAGGAAGTTACTATATTAAATTAGACGTGTATTTAAGTTAAAAGTTTTTATTCAAAAAATGCATTTAAAAAAAGTGAAAAATGAACAATAATGCTAAAAGTGAGTACTTTTATAGTAGTTAAAAAGATATTCAACTTTTTTTTTAATATGGTTAAATCGAAGGAAAGAAAAACCCCTTGATGTTATAGGTATACTGTAATAATAAATTGCAACTTTACTAAGCTCCGAAAAAAAATGATTAAAAGTGATAGATATAACACTTACGCATTTCGATAGAGCCATAAGTTGTCATCCATTCGCAATTTATTTCAGCTGCATATACTTGCATATGTCTTAAAAAAAGCGTATTTTTCGAGGTAACTTCAGCGTACCAAATGCAGACTTGCGCGTGACAAACTTTTTTCTCCGTGACGGTGCGTGACTAAAAATTGATTAGCTTAAGGAGGAACACTTCCAAAAAGCAAATCTAAAAAATCATTTAGGAGGAACACTTCCAAAAAGCGAATCTAAAAAATCATTCAGTTTGGCCCACTCGTTTGGCTAAAAATTAGTTTTGGCCAAAAAAAAAAGGGAAAATTTCCTATAGTGCATGGGGAACAAATAGTTCAACACAATATCCTACCAATTGGAGATCTATCTGAAGAAGCGCAAGAAAAAAGGAACAAAGACTACAGATTCTTCCGCGAGCATAATACAAGAAAAATGTCCAGATGTTGTACTAATGAAGATCTTATTACTATTTTGTTGTGCACATCAGATCCATATATGTCCAGTATTCGACAAAAATTGAAATCAACCTCAATCGAATTAGAGGAAGAAGCTAAACAACTTCTGGAAAATGAAACCCAAAGCTATTTAGAAGAAATTTTTACTAATATTGTTTAATTTAAAATTGTTTATAGATTATAATTTGTTTTTGATTTAAGTATATATTTGTATTAATATATAAAAATAAAATACACATACATCTCAAACCAAAAATAAAAGTTGAATTACCTAAAATGTTATCGATAGCTAAGAATGCTATTTGGGCATTTTTCAAAATATTCCTTTTCAGTTTTATCCTTTTAACAACTCGTCTCGTCCCAAAAAAGCCAACCTTTGGCCCCTGTGAATATTGGGACTAAAAAATTTACAGGGGCCAAATATTGGCATTTTCTGACAGGATCTAAGTTCGACAATAAAAAATAAGTATCAGTTGTAAAATACAAGAGAAATAATGATAAATTATAAAAAATTCATATTTGAAATATTCAACTTTTACACCGAAACTCAACAAAAAAATGAAAATGCATTTTGAACTCCCCATAACTTTTGCTCCTATCAGACGAATTTTACGTTTTATAGCGCAAATTAAAGCCTAATATCGCACCTATCGAGCAAAAAAAAATCGCATAAAAAAATACCGATCCAGTCAAAAGTTATGGAATTTTGACCGCCTTCTCGTAAAATTTCCCACTGTGCGGCGTTCCAAAAAATGTGATCATGGACAATGAGCCTTCTTTAAACTCCGCCTCCATACTATTCATGATGAAGGATGACCTAGGAATTGACGTGTTCACAACGCCGGCATATAGGAGTGAGGCAAATGGTCAAGTGGAACGCTTCCACTCTACATTAGCGGAGATTATGAGATGTTTGAAAAGTGATGGAACCTCTCGAAATTTCGAAGAGTTATTAGAAAGATAAGTGAATGAATACAATCATACATTTCATTCAGTGACTGGGAAAAGACCTGTAGACTTATACTTCGAACGTACGGTCGAGTTTTCTCCGCAAGATTATGAGACTACAAGATTATCTAACATTGAAAGGCTCAGGCGAAAGCAAGAGAAAGATTTAGCCTACCATAACAAGAAGAAAAAACCGATTAAAGACTATGTACCAGGACAGGTGATCTATGTAAAAATGAACAAAAGATTGGGAACCAAGCTGAGTAACCGTTTCAAAGAAGAAGTCGTTAAAGAAAATCGCGGTACGACAATTGTCACCGAAAGTGGACGGGTTATTCACAAGAGCCACATTAGAAATTGATTCATTGTCTTTTATCTTTTTTATTATTTCTTTTTTTTTCAGACTATTCCTTGGAGCCGCGTTGGCGGACTTCAATATACTTGACTACTCTAACGCAAGGTTAATTACTATTCAGAGTGGCATGGCAAGAAGACAGAATGGCACTTTTAAAGTTATACACTCAATAGAACTCTAACAATACCAGACTCTATTAAACAATATTGGATCCGTCTTGGACACTAACATTATATATGGACTCCGCTCCGTCCGTTCTTGACACAACAGATCCTTGATATAAAAGGTCTTCTTAAACATCTAAGTCCCAATGTAAGGAAAAGGTCAATCGACTTTTTAGGTAGCGCATGGAAGTGGGTTGCAGGAACCCCAGATAGTCACGATTTTGAAATCCTAGATCAGAAAGTTAAAAATATCCTAGAAAACAATAACCGACAGATGATTATTAACGACCTAACCATTGGTAGAATACAAGAAATTTCTAATTTAACGAATGAAATATCGAAAATAAAAAAGGAAGATTGGAATGATAAACTAGGTGAAATAGTGCAACATAAGTTAGATTTTATAGAAAAAGAATTACAAAATATTGAGTATGCCATACAATGGGCAAAGGTAAATATAGTAAATGCATTTATTTTGTCAAAAACAGAAATGGATAATTTAAATAACATTTTGGAAAGCTATAATATCCCAACATTTAACGTAGATGAATTATTATCTTGTGCTGATGTAAAGATTGTAACAAACAATAAAGAAATTTTGTATATTTTAAGCATTCCAATCACCCATGAAAATGTTTGTAAAATTCTTATTGCAAGACCAGTTAAGATTGGCAATACCATAGACAAAATTGAATTCAATAAAATTCTAAAATGTAATGAAATTTGTTTCGCTATAAAAAATGATTGTAAAAACTTTAATGATTTGACCATATGTAATAAAGATAAGCTGGTAGAACTAAAAGATAACCATTGTATAACTAATTTAATTAAGAACAGAGTAGGGAACTGCACACGGGTAAACAATGAGCACATCCCCACTATAGAGGAAATTGGAAGTGATCTTTTGCTATTGAATCAGTACAACGGAAAGCTAAAAGTGAACGAAGAAGAAATAAATTTAAATGGAACATACCTCATCAAATATCACAATACAACAGTCAAGATTAATGATCAAGAATTTTACTCGAAAGAGATAAGCGGAAATAAACCTCTTCCAGATTTTATGCAACCCAAATCAATAGGTTTTAAAACAGAGGAAGTCCTATCCCTAGAAAGACTCAGTAAAATCAATATTGAAAATATAGAACGACTGGAGGTACTAGAAAACAAAAACAAAGCGTTGATAACATCAAGTTCATTAATTATAATTATCCCTATTTGCATCGCTATCGGGATAACAGTAAAAAGAAGATTGGCTAAGGGAAAAGGAAAGGGAAATCAAAGAAAATCCTCAGGAACGAGCCAACAGAACACTTAAGTCGGAAATTCCAGTAAATTCTCTTGAATAAGCAGAAGAAGTACCGGAAGCGAGAAAAAAAACTGAAGGAAGGACTCCAAGTATTTATAATCTACATACATTTTAACAACCGGGACGCTTGCATTTGAGGAGGGAGGAGTTAACACAAATTACATTCAAAACTCCAAAATAAAATAAATTAATTCACACGGTTTGCAAAGCTTACGTTGCAGGTGCTGATATTCGACACCCTTCTTGCAACTATGCTTTGCTCACATCATTTAATGTTCACATGCTGATACAGAGGTTCAACATTCACATTTTTTAACGTTCACATGCTGACACAGCGTCTACAAAATACACGAGCGAGCCAACTAAGGTGACGTGTGCAAAAGCTGTGCATTTCAGTTAGGGTAGCTTAAGCTAGTTTTAATAAATAAAAATTAATTTTTTTTTTACTTTTAAAGAATAAAGAAGTTGTGCGGTTAGAACCGGCAACAAAAAAATAATTTTTTTAAAAACTTTACTAATGTAAAGTTTAATTTGTATGTATGGAAATTTTGGTGGTGGATTGTTTTTATTCATGCAATGCAAATTCGCGTCATGCGATTTTTTTTTATACTTTTGGTCGACCGTTAGGTTTTTCTTTGTTGCGTATGATGACTTGGGAAAAAGCATGACACATGATAGGTAGCCACGAGGAGGGAAAAATAATTTGGTTTATTTTCTATATTATTTTTGGACGATCGTTACTTTTGGATAGGTAGTCACGAGGGGGGAAAAATAAATTGATTTTTTTTTTTTAGATTTAAAATATTAAAGTTTTAGTTTTTTGTATGTTTACGGTTCTTATTCGAGACCGTTAAAGACATGATATGTACATACATGCATGTACGTATGTATGTATCTTCTTCATGGGATTAAAAAATTAGCACGTTTTTCCTGCGAGGGGGATAAAAATTGGTTATGGTGTTCCACCGGGGGATTGCGGGGTTCTATGACACTATGAAAGTGTCAGAAGGATTTTCCCGGGTTATGAATGACCCGGATCCGGTTCGAAGGACCAAAATGTATGGGTACACGGGGGTAAACGATGGCTGTAGATAGAATACTGGATGGTACTTACTGTGGGGGCTGGTATATAGTTGAGTGGGGGCTGGTATCAGGTGGCTGGTAATTCCACGGCTGAGATATAAGTTGCTCGCTTTCACTATTTGGCGTGTATTTTCTTGGAAGATTACTTTTCCGCTCGACCAATGAAGTATCTTGGCTGCTGCCTTTTTCCTTTGTAAACTCCTTACGACTTTGACTTTTTTCTTCAAGAAAAACACGTTTCACATGTATGTATATTTTCGAGTTTTTCTTTTTATTTGTAAATTTTTATATAAAATCACTCACAAATCAAATTTAGTTTTATATTATTTTATTCAGTTAATGGGTTTTATTTTATAACAATAAATAAATTTATTTTGTAATTTTTATTAATAAGAACCAAATTCCTTACAAAAACGACTAACGGCCAATTACACCAAGTTCAGTTAAAACTAACTATTACTTTAACTTCTAGTTAACAATATGTTTTTGACAGTTGTAACTGATAGTTAATTATAACTGAAGTTAGTGAAAATGGCAGTAAGAATAACACCAACAATTCAATTCACGTTGAAAGAACTCCACTGACTGTTTTACAATAAGAAAAACTGCCTGCTGATGTTAAAAGGAAAAAAAAAACGAAGAGTAAATATACTCGCAATTGCGACCCATGTAGGGTTTTTATGCCCTGCAAAATATGTAGGGTTCTCGTGCCTAAACACCGTGCATTAATTTTAAAGTGAGAATTTCAGTATTGACAGTGTCGAACGCTTTTGAGTGATTTAATAGTATTAAGAAAACCATTTTGTCGTTGTCTATTTCTGATCTAATGTCATCAGTAACATCAATTAGAGCAGAAATACAGCTATGTTGGGGTCGAAATCCAGATTGCCTGTCAGTAAGTAAATCATTATCCTGCAAAAATTTTATCAATTGATTATGAATTAAACGTTGAAAAATCTTTGACAAAAAAGGAAGTATAGCTAATGGTCGGATTTCGTTTGCTGTTTTTAGTATCGGCACAACTATCGCGAGCTTCCAAAATTGTGGAGTATGTGGATTTTGTTATTATCGTATTAAACAAGTTTGTGATAAGCGGTAATAGTGTTGGAAATATTAACTTAATTAACTTGGGATGAATCCCATCGTAGCTTGTAGCATTTGACTTTATATCGATAAAGCTTTTGAATATATCAGGAACAGTAAAACAGCTGAACAGCTGAATAGTAGACGAAGAGTTAAGGTAGCACTGGTAATTAGCAGCATTAACTGAGGCTAGGGGTAAATCAGTAAACCTAATGTTTAGCTTATTAACACCTTTATCCGTGGAAGTGTCCTTATTACTACTAATCACTCCAATATTTCTTATTTCCCTTCATTTTGACTTACTGTCAATACAGGTGGAAAATTTGGATCTATAATATGTGAACTTTGCGATTCTAATGGTTGAGGTGACTTTGTTTCTTAAAGATCGGATATCAAGGCCCAAATTGCAACACTACAGCCATTATAATTACATTTAAATGGGCAGCAAATATAAGTAAGCTACTAATTAGTGCTAACAATGATAGATGGAAAAGTAGGCCAGGCTTTGACTAACACGAAGGATGAATCCAGTTGCATCATATGCCATGCAACATTAATACAATTAAACCAAGTCCCGACAAAATCATTCGATAATACTGATGCATACGAATATGGGTTATCATCACTACATGCAAGAATACGACTTAAAACACATACTAAAAATCAGCTATGATTTGGATTTCGAATCTTCAGGATCAATAAGAAACAACGAAACCAACAAAGATTAAAGAAGTTCAAAAAGGAAACATGTTCAAGATGAATATCGCAAATTTGGGTTGATTATAGATCTGCCAAAACAAGGGTCAGGCAATGCAAATGATGGCAATACCGCAAGTAGATTCTTTTCAGACCCAGAAACATCATCTAAAAGACCAGGTGTGGATTTTAACCTCATTTTTAGACTTAAAATAATCCTAGAAGTATTTGTGGCAATGAAGAAATTTACTCTGGAAAATTTGGAGATTTTGCTAAGGCAACTGCAAAAATATATACAATCAAGTACCCATTGAGAAATAAAAATCTTTATCATGGAGAAGATGTCATTAAATATCAGTTGTTGCCACTTGGAGATATATCAGAGGAAGCTCAGGAAAAAAGGAATAAGAATATCAGATTTTATAGAGAGCACAATACTAGAAAAATTTCACGAAATTCCACAAATTTAATATATTTTTGGCAATGTCAGATCCGTTCATCTCCAGTGTTCGAAATCAATGGAAAGGGGAACATCGGGATTTAAATGAAGAAGTCAAAAAACTACTAAAGAATAGAAATAACACAGAACAGAATATGGAATATTTGCAATCAATCTTTCAATTAAATGAACAATAATTATAATTCATTAGATCTAAGAGAGACATTGTATTAGTAAAAAATAATAATAAACAGAACCTCACATTGTTACAAAAGCTATTAAAATCTATTGCTGCTTTTATTTTTAAAAGTTTTTTTTATCCACAAAAAATAAATACCTATATTTTCGTATCAAAATGTAAAAAAATCAGAATTCAGCGGATTTATTTTGCTAATATTAACAAATTTTCAGCAAAAGATAATAGATTCTTCGGTAGTAATAGCAAGATTTTAGATAATATTTCTAAAGTTTTTTTAAGTGTTAACAAATTTGACAACAAAAAATTGGTAATTTTTCAGTAATAATAGCAAAATTTCCAGTTGGTTTTACTATTTTTTTTTAATGTTAAAATTTTTTTTTTGTGTAAACATTAAATTTTTTTGTGTGTCCCATTATTACAAAAAATGTTTATAATTATTATTTAAATCCAAATATGAAAGTTTTATATAAAGTTAAAAAAATCTAAAGTTCCACTTTGCCCTTCAATTCCCCAATAACTACTTAACCGATTTTAATGAAATTGAAAGTGGAGAAAAGTTTAAGAATCTTTCTGTCGATTAAAAAAATTCAAAAGATACAGAATTTTGGCCAATGAAAAACGATTTTCAGCCACTGTGCGTCGCACAGAGGGATTTGCTCATACAATGTTTGGCAAAAAATATAAGGAGAGCTCGTAGAATGTTGAAAATAGGCACAGAGCCTTTGGTTAGTTTAATTAAGAAAAATATAAAGTTTCATCAAAATTGGCCACTCCCTCTTTTTTCATTTCTTTTACTACATCATCTAGTTCCAAAATATGTTTACGTGGTTGACGTCTTATACTACTTATATATTGATCAGATGATGCAAGCAAACGATGCAAAACATCAGTATTTGCTGCAGTTCTACTACATTTTCTGGAAAACATTAATCTATAATTTCTGTTATCCTTATTACGTGCTTCTTCCGATTCCTCGGAGAGCATGCCTATAGGGAACACTGCTGCTTCAATTATGTTATTTCCATGTATCAATACTTTATGGACAGTAGCTGGCATGAATACCAATTGTATTTACGAACGAATAGCTCAGCAGTATCCTACGAAAATTTCTTAAACTTCCCCGTATCAATTTTTTGCCCACATGTTATTATTTGGAGAATAATTCGGAAGCGATCTATTAGTTCTTGTAAGGTTCTGTAAAAAATTGTGCGAAGTAATATTTAAAACCTTTTTTTTTTCCAAAAAACTTTGAAATTAAAAATTTCGTCTATGTAAAGGACAAGTGCTAAATTTTATACAAAAAAAAAAAAAAAACTCCCCCCAGTTTAAGATACTCAAATACCTAAACCTATTGATTGCTTATTTACCAAAATGTAAACAATTGTTGCATACATGTTTTAGCTAACCCTATATCTAACCTTATAAAACTTTACTCCATACATGTTGTAACCAACATTCTCAGTAGCCTGAATTGTGTCTTCGTTAAATATCTAGCTGTAATGATAAATGCATTCCTATTAAATCGCTAATAGTGTGTGTAAAGCTTCTCATTTTTATATTGCAGTTTAAATTTCAATTAGTTTGAGCATAAGTTTTGTCCTATTCTATTAATTATATTTAATGAGTAGTTGAGTTTTTGGGGACAAAAGCTTTGCTGTTGGTTACAAAAAAATTTCATTATTTCTTTTGTAACTAACTTCTTTCTTTCGTTTGGTGATCATTGAAGTGTAAAGAACAAGTCGGGAAACAAAGTTTTGAATTAATTAGTAACAAAAAGTTAACCTCAATTAAAACCGAATTAAATGTGACAAGTGAATTAAAAAATTATTATTGAAAGTTGATATTATAATTCGATTAATCTAAAAGTCCTAAAGAACTTAGTCGTAGAAGAAAAAGTCAACCGACAGGAATTGCCAATGTTAAAATTTACCCAAATACCATATACTGGAATTGCTAGTTTAATATTTTCTTAAATACTAATACGAAACCCGGTAAGAACTTATATACAAGTAAGTCGAACTCGATGGTTAAAACAGATAATTCGTTTAGGAAACCGTATATAACACAGCACCAATTGACAGCAGCGCAAACGTGGAATCCCTACAAAAAGAGGTTGACCCTAACCTCTACCTACCGTCCGATAACCTCTCTTCCCCGTATTAATACTGCTCACAACCTTCCTACCAATTAGAAATTAGCGGAAATCTCGCACACCCGCATTCCCGGGACGCTGCTGTTGTCACTGGGAAACTGGATATCCAAAAAGTTGGGTTTCCCCAAGACCGCTCTTGTTTCCTAAGAGAAAAACCCACATTAAGATACACACCAACTCATAGGAGGATCCATCCATTAAGTATATTTTGCGATTGTTAGTCCGAACCTCCTCACCGAATACCAGGGAGCTAATTCGATTGCGTGTTTTCCTAGTTTGGAAGCATAATCTCAACCATTCACTTGCCTGCCTTAAGAATTTTTTTTATTCTAACCTGAAACTTTCTTTAGACTACTTTTATAGATTCATTCAGAGCTGTCACAGAAATTCTCGGTTTTAAAAGTAACCAATACTAGTAGTCAATTATCTAATTTTCCATTTAAACCACAAATTCGCTACAATTTTAAATATAAAAGAAAAAAAAAATATTATCAAAATTTTCCCTAATAATTTAAACTTAACAATTTCTACTATAACCTTTAAGATTTAGTCTAAACCAAACTCTACCTGAACTCTACCTGCGTACTCATAAAAATATTTTATTTATAAAGAAATTTTTCTAGAAAAATTTTACTTAATAAGCGTTTGGGAATATGAGTGTTCGGTGATAAAGTTAGAAAGAAAAAACAAACCAATTAAAATAACTATTATTTTTCTAATAATCGATATTCACGATGCACACAATTGCAATTAGCTATTAATAAAACTAGTTATAAATAAAACTTTCATAAGCGGTCGATTAAATAATACCCTAATAATGCTCCGTCATTTGCAAACTAACAAAAACTAAGATCTGAAACCCCTATATTTAGCTACGAATCACAAACTGGAGTAATTTCGAGAGGCCTCATCGTGCTGCTGCAGAATGTAAAGTGTGAGTGAAGTTAATATTTTATTTACTATATAACTGTTTGTATTCTTTTTGATCTTAGTTTGATCAATGAATTTTGTTTAGTTGCATATTTTCTTGTACGGTCATTTGGTTTTTTTTGTTGTTTGGTTTACGAATATGAGCATACTGAATTTTAACTTTTATTACTTATGAATGAAATTTAAAGCATGAATGGAAAAGAAGAGGATTACATACTTACATACATTAACTTACAGTCTTGCAAAATATTTAACCCACAAAAATTAAGTGAGTAGTTGCTCATATTCTTAACGTAATATTGGACATACATACTTTGATTTGAAGTTTTCATGGATACAAAATTTAATCGACTCGCGGTGTAATTGTAATCATTTGAATTGTATTTAGTAAACAAGGAAAAAGTGTGAAGTTACTTAATGGAGAGGCTAGTTATAGTTATTATATCTAACTTGGTAGATTTTCTTAATAAATAATTTTATGAATTAAAATGGATCAGTGAACTGGTGTTTTAAATTTTCTTTCCTGATGGCCTAAGAGCAGTTTGGAGTTTCTGTTTAGGGGTTTTAGCATAATATTAACGTCGATAAAACCAAAGGTAGGGCGGGTTATGAAACGGTTGTCTTCGGTAACATCTAGAAGACATCAATTAATCGGTAATATGAACATATGTAGGTACACTAAAATACAAAACTCGGGAGTCTAAAATAATATTTGTGTTGCAGGGTTTTTTTTTGTGGATTCACGGAAAACAGGTGGACCGTACCCACCCACACGACTTGCTAGTGGCTTCAATGGCTCCCATTCGTCCGTCCTATTGTTTTCAAATAATTATAAAATTCTTTTCCATCGTTTCACTTAAAATATAAGAACACCTTGGTTTACCTAAAAGATTAATTTTTTTTGTTCTCATTGGCATATGTAAACCCCTTGCATATTACATAAATTTGCGCCCAACGTGGGGCTACGAAATGTCCAGTTAAAATGCGTTATTCTCAATTAACACCCTTAAAGTTAGAAATAGTATCTAAATGCTACAGTGGACTTTCAGCTCTACATTTATCTGTTAACTTTATTTGCTTTGTGAAGTAAAATATTATATTGCAATGTTGCCTATCACAGCCAAATAAGTTTAGGAACTTATAGGATTCTCAATAATTTGGCTTCTGTCCGAATTATTGACCATAAGATTATTTTATACTCCTTTTGACTGGATGAGTAATTTTGCAGTATAATGGGTTCCTTCTTAGTAGATTTCTATGTATATTTCATGGGTTGAGTTATAAGCTGATGAGTTATCGACATCCTGATGATACCAGGATCTACATAAGGGTAGCAGTAAGCACTTTTATGTCCGGCTTTGTCGGTATTTTTTAGTTAAAAAGGGAAAAAGTATGTTGGTTTTTAGCATAATTCAAGTTTGAAGTATACATAAAATCTTAGCACATTATTGCCGATTAATATATTTTTATAAAACACAAATCTCTTATGGCCACCAATAGGTAAAGAAAATTTATTCAAGGGAATAAACTCATTTTTTCTGCGCTTTGATTGTTATAAATTTTTTCAAAATATTCTGAAGATTGAACCAATTGCCGGTACCGTTAATATTTGCGAAATATTCTCCGACTATTACGTTCAGTCATTCACATATCTTGCGTACTAATAGGACCCAATATTTTTTTTGGGTTTAGACTTAAGAAAAAAAAAAAAAAAAAAAAAAAAAAAGAAAAAATTAAAATTTTCTTTTAAATATCATTTTCAAAAATCTAATATAACATAATATATTAGAGACTATATCAGTAATATATTGCTCAATAAATTTTTTTTAAATATCTACGTTTTTGTAATTTGTAGTCCCTTCGACATTAAAGTTGGCTTTAGAAACTTGTTTCGATAGTCGGTTCCATTCGGTATATCAGATTATAAAATGTCCTTGTTTCATTCACCACCTCCACCTTCAACTCAGGATTTGGCTGAATTAAGCTCTGTCTGTTTTATTTGTAGTGAGGACATGACTGAACCTCAGGAAATTTTGATTATTACCACATGTAATCATGAATTCCATAGGAACTGTATAGAAACCTATCTGTCCAAATCATCTGAATGTCCCTATTGTAAGAAGTGTTGTGAGTTAGCAGATCTTACGATAAGAAGGGCAGAATCTCAGTTACCTAGAAATAGCCCGGTGCAACAAGCCCACAAACCACATATTCCAACTCGTGGAAAGCTAAGAGGTGCTATGGCCAAGAAGTACAATACTCGCAATGCTAGTAAAAATTTAAACCATGAATTTCGCCAACCACCATTAGTAGAATTAAGTACCACCAACCCGTGTTTTACTACGGATAATTATAACGTCAGCAGTCCTTTACGGAATGTTCCACCCTCGTACAGTACCTCAAATCAGACTCAAATTCCACAAAATTTACCATATGTTCAAACCAGACCGGAGGCACAACCTAACATCAATGTTTATCAACTTAATCAAATGATTGAGAGTACATTGAGTAGACTTCTTCGAAATCTTAATATAGCCCCGAATAATTATCAACCTTGTCCACAGAATAATCCAAATAACTTTCAATTTCATCAACCTTATCAATCACATGCTATTCCTACAAATTGTGCAACGATTCAACAGAATAGAGAAGAACCTTTTGTTATGAGAGCAGAGAAAATTACTTCCACCATTCAAAATTGGAATTTAAAATTTGACGGTTCCGCTAATGGCTTGAATGTGGAAGAATTTCTCTATCGTGTTAGATCCTTAAAAACTGAGAACTTTAATGGAGATTTTAACATCATTTGTAAAAATTTACATATACTGCTAGTTGGTTAAGCACGCGAATGGTACTGGAGGTACCACAAACAAGTTGAGCACATCGACTGGAATCAATTCTGTGCAGCTCTGAGATATCAATACAAGGACTTCCGTTCGAATTTTGATATTAAAGAGGAAATTCGCAATAGAAAGATGAAACCAGGAGAAAAATTCGAAACTTTTTATGAATCGATTTGTACCATGCTAGACAGATTAGAAAATCCTATTCCAGAAACAGAATTAGTGGAAATATTGATGAAAAATTTGCGTTCTGATATTCGTCACGAGCTCCTTTACGTCCCAATATATTCTATAGCACACCTTAGGAAACTAGTGCAAATGAGAGAAAATCTGTTTGGAGAGGAGTATTTTAGGAAAACTGTCCCTGTTAAACCACCGCCACAATTTAATTCGCGACGTGCAGTTGCCGAGTTAGATGCACCCGACGAGTATTTCCCAGAGACCATCCCTAATGAATCTACAGTGGATGCAATTCGATTAAGTGCAGTCGTGACAAACTGTTGGAATTGCGGAGAAGCAGGACACCATTGGGAAGACTGCTTAAAAGACAGAAAGATTTTTTGCTAGGGTTGCGGAGAAAAACATACTTACAAGCCCCAATGTGCACGTTGTGCAAATAGAAAGACGAGTTCAAAAAACTAATTGTCGACAAAATTTCTGATTTCCCAAGTGACCCCATGAAATTCGATAGTCAATACCCACCTGATTGGACAAGCATACCCAGAATTTTAAAATGCCATAATAGATTTCCAGTTAATAAAGTTATATATCCGATTCGACCCTTCCATTTAAAATTAGAGGAGTACTTGAGTAAACGCGAGAACATTTTTCATACAGACATTCTTACTGCAGTTCAACTTAAAACGCCAAAAAGATCCACGTTGCGTCTTAGGAATTATTTTAAACTCCGAAAACAATCCTCAAAATTTATCATTTCTTCCATTATTAATAATCCCCAGGACAAACGATATTATGCGAAAGTAGGTTTTCTTAATTTTGTAGAATATGGTCTTTTAGATACCGGTGCTAATGTAACCTGTATTGGTTCTGATCTGGCAAAATATGATTTTTCGAATTTAGCTGCTTTTTCACCCTCAAGGACAAAGGTCAAAACAGCTGATGGTACTCTACAGAAAGCCCTTGGAACGTTAGAGGTAGATGTCTGGTTTAAGGACCAAACCCATGGACTGAAAATTTTAATTGTTCCTACTCTTTCCCAGCGCTTGATTCTTGGTTTAGACTTTTGGAAAGTATTTAAACTTGCCACTGATATTTTTGATCCTGCCATTGTCATAGATACTTCTGTTGATTTATCCATAATTAACGATTTGTCTGCTCTAAGCGGAATCGAATTTTCGTCCCAGTCCGTGCCTCACACCAACCAAAAGTCTGAAAGTATAGACAATTACCAGTATTCCCTGACGGCCAGTCAACGTCAGCAACTGATTTGTTTCCAAATTTTGAAAAGGATGGCTTAGGGAAAACTAGGTTGATTGAGCATAGCATTGATGTTGGTTCCGCCAAACCCATCAAACAAAAGTTTTATCCAGTCTCTCCTGCTGTGGAGCGCTTAATGTTTCAGGAAATTGATAGAATGTTGTCCTTAGGGGTCATAGAAGAATCATCTTCACCATGGAGTTCGCCTATGCGACTCGTGTTAAAACCTAATAAAGTTCGGCTCTGTCTGGATGCCCGAAAAGTAAATTCTCTGACAGAAAAGGATGCATATCCTCTTCCCAATATTGATGGGATACTGTCCCGTTTACCGAAACAAATTTAATCTCAAAACTAGACCTCAAAGATGCCTACTGGCAAATTGGCCTAAGTAACGATTCTAAACCTTTAACTGCATTTACAGTTCCGGGACGGCCATTGTACCAGTTTACGGTGATGCCATTCGGTCTTTGTACGGCCCCACAAACAATGTGTCGTTTAATGGACCAAATTATTCCGCCAGAATTAAAATACTGCGTTTTCGGTTATCTGGATGATCTTATCATTATATTGGAAGATTTCTCGTCACACTTATCAGCCTTGGTTCGAATTGCAGAACAGTTTCGTAAGGCAAATCTGACTTTGAATGTCTCAAAAAGTTCATTTTGTGTAACACAAGTTAAATACCTAGGCTATATTATAGGATGTGGGGGAATTAAAACGGATCCCGAGAAAATAGATTCAATCCTTAATTGGCCAGTTCCAAAAAATCTTAAGCAGGTCCGCGGTTTCCTTGGTATCGCAGGCTGGTACCGCCGATTTATAGAAAACTTTTCTACTATAACATTTCCAATAACCGAAGTATTGTCTACCAAGCGGAAATTTCAATGGACAGAATCGGCGCAGGTAGCATTTGAGAAAATTAAACATATGTTAACAAGAGCTCCAGTATTATCTAAACCAGATTTTTTGAAGAAATTTTTTTTACACTGCGACGCCAGCGACTATGGCATCGGTGCTGTTTTAGTACAACACGATAAGGATGGATGTGAAAAACCAATAGCTTATATGCCCAAAAAACTTAACACCGCACAAAGGAACTATAGCGTCACTGAACGTGAGTGCTTAGCGGCAGTTGAGGCTATCCATAAGTTTCGTTGTTACTTGGAATTACAAGAATTCGAGGTAATTACAGACCACTCATCGTTGGTTTGGCTCATGAAGCAGCCAAATTTAACGGGAAGATTGGCTCGTTGGGTTTTTAAACTCCAACCCTACAAATTCACCATAAGTCATCGACAGGGAAAGAATCATATAGTCCCTGATGCCCTGAGTAGAATGTATTGTGAGGAGATATCTTCTCTAGCGTTGGCGGAAGCAGAAATCGATTTAAATTCAGAACATTTTAAAGACAAAGACTATGAGGATTTAAAAAACAGGATTTTAGAAAATGAAGGGAAATACCCAGATATAAAAATCGTGGATAACTTTGTCTACCTAAGAACGAACATCCAGCTGAAGATCCTTGTCAGGAAGAAAATAGTTGGAAACTGTGGATCCCTATTCAACTCAGAAATCAAGTTATTACAAGAGCACATAGCTCAGCGGTAACCGTGCATGGCGGAATGCAAAAAACACTAGAACTCATTCGGCGAAATTTCTATTGGCCGGGTATGGTCATTGATGTCCGTAATTTTGTACGCCAATGTGAAACTTGTAAGCAAATAAAATACCCCAATGTATCGCTCACGCCGGAAATGGGTCAGCAGGCTGTATCCATAAGACCGTTCCAGCGTTTATATGTTGATCTAATAGGCCCTTACCCAAGAAGTAGGAACGGAAACATAGGGTTGTTAATAGTGTTAGATCACCATAGTAAATTCCATTGGCTGTGTCTTTTAACAAAATTTTCCTCGTCTAGCATTCAGAATTTTTTACTAACTCAAATATTTCATACTTATGGGGTTCCAGAGACTATAATAACACAGTACAACATTTTTCAGTTAATTGATTGCCAACTCAATTCTGTGAACTGTATGTGAAATTAGACCCAAAAATAATTTATGCATCATTCCTTTTGTCTTCTTACCTGCGATTTGAAGTTAGTATCGATTTGAAGTTAGTGCTATCGTATAGGGGAATTTATTACGTTTTAGGCCCTGTTGTTTGACATAGCTCGACAACCACTAGCCCAATTTAGTTGAAATAAATTTTACAAAATTAAGAATTACAAGGGCGGCTGGTTACCCTGACATGTTTCGACCTCAACCACTAGGTCTTCTCAAAGGGATTTGCCGTCTTACACTCGCAGCCATCGATGACTGCTGACGTCAGTAGTCAAACATCAATCCTTAAACCAAATTGTATTTTAACCTTTAATGAACTTAAGCCTAATTAAATAGTAAAAATTTGGATTAAAAACCATGAATAGTTCAACAAAATAACCACAATACTAATTATTGTTAAAGCTAAGGCACAAGCTCTATGTGTTCATTTGTCCTTCAAGTTGTGCTGAAAAATGTCAACAAGAAAAAAGAAAGACAAAAAACATGATAAACAAAAAAATGTACTTTAGACTTCAAGAAGAATTCTTGACAAAAAGTACGGAAAAAACAGAAGTAAAGGAAAAACATGTGAGATCAATTAAAAATGGATAATCATTCAATAAGCAAATTTCGATCTACCAAAGGTTAAAATACAATTTGGTTTAAGGGTTGCTGTTTGACTACTGACGTCAGCAGTCATCGATGGCTGCGAGTGTAAGACGGCAAATCCCTTTGAGAAGACCTAGTGGTTGAGGTCGAAACATGTCAGGGTAACCAGCCGCCTGGGTTCGAATCACACGCCAGCCAGCCTGGCTTCGAATCCCAGGTCAGTCAAGAATGAAAATTATCAATAACAATTTTAATTAATCTTCCATGTTGTAAAAATTCCTTTCTTCATAAAAATAATTTAATGAAAATTAAATTTAATGAACTTAAGCCTAATTAAATAGTAAAAATTTGGATTAAAAACCATGAATAGTTCAACAAAATAACCACAATACTAATTATTGTTAAAGCTAAGGCACAAGCTCTATGTGTTCATTTGTCCTTCAAGTTGTGCTGAAAAATGTCAACAAGAAAAAAGAAAGACAAAAAACATGATAAACAAAAAAATGTACTTTGGACTTCAAGAAGAATTCTTGACAAAAAGTACGGAAAAAACAGAAGTAAAGGAAAAACATGTGAGATCAATTAAAAATGGATAATCATTCAATAAGCAAATTTCGATCTACCAAAGGTTAAAATACAATTTGGTTTAAGGATTGATGTTTGACTACTGACGTCAGCAGTCATCGATGGCTGCGAGTGTAAGACGGCAAATCCCTTTGAGAAGACCTAGTGGTTGAGGTCGAAACATGTCAGGGTAACCAGCCGCCTGGGTTCGAATCACACGCCAGCCAGCCTGGCTTCGAATCCCAGGTCAGTCAAGAATGAAAATTATCAATAACAATTTTAATTAATCTTCCATGTTGTAAAAATTCCTTTCTTCATAAAAATAATTTAATGAAAATTAAATTTAATGAACTTAAGCCTAATTAAATAGTAAAAATTTGGATTAAAAACCATGAATAGTTCAACAAAATAACCACAATACTAATTATTGTTAAAGCTAAGGCACAAGCTCTATGTGTTCATTTGTCCTTCAAGTTGTGCTGAAAAATGTCAACAAGAAAAAAGAAAGACAAAAAACATGATAAACAAAAAAATGTACTTTGGACTTCAAGAAGAATTCTTGACAAAAAGTACGGAAAAAACAGAAGTAAAGGAAAAACATGTGAGATCAATTAAAAATGGATAATCATTCAATAAGCAAATTTCGATCTACCAAAGGTTAAAATACAATTTGGTTTAAGGATTGATGTTTGACTACTGACGTCAGCAGTCATCGATGGCTGCGAGTGTAAGACGGCAAATCCCTTTGAGAAGACCTAGTGGTTGAGGTCGAAACATGTCAGGGTAACCAGCCGCCTGGGTTCGAATCACACGCCAGCCAGCCTGGCTTCGAATCCCAGGTCAGTCAAGAATGAAAATTATCAATAACAATTTTAATTAATCTTCCATGTTGTAAAAATTCCTTTCTTCATAAAAATAATTTAATGAAAATTAAATTTAATGAACTTAAGCCTAATTAAATAGTAAAAATTTGGATTAAAAACCATGAATAGTTCAACAAAATAACCACAATACTAATTATTTTTTTTTTTTTAAATACATAAAAAATGCAAAATGGAAAAAAGTTTCAAGTCTAGTTATTTTTTCGCAAAGTCACATAACCTATGAGCAAAATGAGACAAAGATCATAAAAATCGATGCACGCGTTTCGCTTTTATTCGCAATTGAGTAAATGTATGAATTTCAAAAATTTGCTCGAGATATGCACAACATTATTTGGAGAAAACATTGACACCTTTTTCATGATTCTGAGAATTAAAAAAAAAAGGAATAAACAAAAGGTTATTTGATTTTTATGATTGCGGTAATAAATGTACGTGGACAATTAAACGGAAAGTGGACCTTTTTATTATTTGGGTTTTTCCGGTGGCTACCTATATGATTTTTTTACAGAAATTGCACCCACATTTAAGGGTGGTCATTATTTGGAAAGTTTTGCACAGTTTGAAACGTACAAGTGCTGAATCAGGTATATAGCCAGCCGCCCTTAAAATATGCGCCCATTTATAAGTACCTGGCAGTAAAATATTCAAAAATACGTAGTATTTATAGGTGTGCATTGATCGATTTTTGGCATTCAGCCAGTGCCGACGAACGCGAACAGTAAAAGTGATTTTTCTCCAGTTTTTTAAAAGTGAATAACAACAAAACATAAAATATATCAATATGGAAAACAACAAGTGCCCATATTTGGATGAATATTGTTACGTTTGTGGTCATATCGTCCGAAAAATACAGAAAAAAGATCGAAAAAATTTGTTTACTGAGCAATTCAAAACCGCGTATTGTAATTATTTCGATGAAGCAGATTTAAGTGGTGCAAATTTTACGCCGAACACAGTGTGCAACAGTTGTTATACTACCCTTCTAAAATGGATTCACGGAAAAAGTAGAAAGTTATCTTTTATGAAGCCAGTAATTTGGGTGGAAGACACAACTGGACATGATGAATCCAGGTGCTATGCATGCATAAATTTTCGTCCTGGATTAAACAGACAACAATTGAAAACAAAAGTATACACTGCTGCATTTACTGCCACACTTCCAGTGCAACGCCCTGCTGATACCGATGCACCTAAACCTCCGAGTGCGGATACTGTGTCCCTGCTAGCCGAAACCGTTTTCACCAATCCGACCGATTTGGATGATGCTGATTGGATACCCGATATTGAAAATAGTGCACCACAACCGCTACCACAAATCGAAATGGATTACATTGTGGCCAAGCTGGGACTATCACAACACGACTCCGAATGGCTGACATCATTTTTGAAGAGAAGAAAACTCACACAGCAAAATGTCAGCGCAACATCATACCGACAACGCCAAGCTGATTTTCAGAAATTTTATTCCGTTGACGAAGCAAATACGTTCACGTACTGCCATGATATCCCAGGTTTAGTGAAAAAATTGGGAATGGATTATATCGCTGGCGACTGGCGTTTATTCATCGATGGTTCAGTTACTAGTTTGAAGGCTGTGCTGCTGCACAAAAAAAAAATAAAAAACCATGCATTCCATTGGGATTCAGCACAACTATGAAGGAAACGTATGAAGCATTGGGCGAAATTTTGAAGAAAATCAAATACGATGAACACAAATGGAACATTTGTTGCGATCTGAAGGTGGTCAACATACTACAAGGGATTATAGAAAAGGGCGGATATCCAAAATACTTCTGCTTCCTTTGTAATTGGGATTCACGATACAAAGGAAATCAATATCAATGTAAAGATTGGAAAGGAAGAACTCCCGAGCTCAACAAACAATTAAAATTACGCCATGAACCTATGATAAAGGACCTGGATGATATTTTGTTGCCACCGCTCCACATGAAACTGGGAATAGCTGGGAAATTCGTTGAAGTGGTGGTCAAAAAAGTTAACGGCGCCTTTGACTGTTTGAAATCCATCTTTCCGAAACTCAGTGATGAGAAAATTAAAAACGGTACGTATCGTACTCTGTATTTCAATATTGTCATATCTAAATTTGTTAATTTCTATACATTCGCATTACCAATAATTTTTTCGTTTTTCTTATGTATTTAAAACAGGTATTCTCAATGGACCTGGTATTCGGAAATTGATCAAAAGTGATTCTTTCACACATTTGCTTTCAGAGCATCACGACCACCAACATGCATGGAACGCATTGAAAGAAGTAATAGAAGGCGTTCTAGGAAAGAACCGTGTCCAGCGAGAAAAGATTCAGCAACGAGTGGACAGGTTGCTGTTTTATTTCAAAAAAATCGGTGCATCCATGACGCTGAAATTGCATTTCTTGCACCACCACCTCGATACTTTTTTGGAACAATCACCTCAGGAATTAGACGAACAAGGAGAGAGGTTCCACCAGGTGACCATGCCATTTGAAAAGCGGTTCAAAAGCAAAAAATTGGATGCATTGCTTGCGGAGGTAATAATTTTTTAATTTATATTTTTATTTTAAGGGTGGTGGCTATAACTGATTTTTGAAATTCATACCTTTACTCAATTGCGAATAAAAGCGAAACGCGTGCATCGATTTTTATGATCTTTGTCTCATTTTGCTCATAGGTTATGTGACTTTGCGAAAAAATAACTAGACTTGAAACTTTTTTCCATTTTGGATTTTTTATGTATTTTTAAAAAAAAAAATTTAAATTTTTAGGCAAAAAATAATTTTTTCCCTTCATACATTCATTTTTAACTTCGAAAGTGTTACTTGTATAGGAAAACAATATATGAACAGATTAAGGGAATTGTAATTCTTAATTTTTTAAAATTTATTTCAACTAAATTGGGCTAGTGGTTGTCGAGCTATGTCAAACAACAGGGCCTAAAACGTGATAAATTCCCCTATACGATAGTACTAACTTCAAATCGATACTAACTTCAAATCGCAGGTAAGAAGACAAAACGAATGATGCAGAAATTCTTCTTTTTGGGTCTAATTTCACATACAGTTCACAGAATTGAGTTGGCAAATCATGTGTTGTACTGTGTAAGTGACAACGGTTCGCAGTTTAGGGCAAATGATTTTCAGGCCTTTTTGACGAAACTCGGTATTTCACATGTCTTCACAGCACTATATTCACCACAGTCAAACGCATCGGAACGAGTAAATAGGTCCATCATTGCGGGAATTAGATCCTTTTTGAAGGACGACCAGCGTCTATGGGATGAAAATATCAGTTTAATTAGTTGTGCTTTGAGAAACTCATACCAACAAGCGACAAAATGTTCTCCTTATCATGCTTTATTTGGAATGGATATGATAACGCACGGTTCCTCATATAAGCTTTTAGCGAGAACCAAACTTCTAAATGAGGCGATTAACCCTTTAACTCGAGATGATCAACTTGCAGTTTTAAGGAAGGACTTGAGGAAAAATATGCAAGAAGCTTACGAATCGAACAAACACAGATACGATTTGCGTACAAGACCCAATTCTTTTAATATAGGCCAAGAAGTGTTTCGTAGAAATTTTTCCCAAAGTAATTTTGAAAAACGATATAATGCTAAGCTGGCTCTTGTGTTCCTTAAGTCGAAAATACGTGAAAAAATTGGTAATCATTACTACGTTCTGGAAGATTCCAATGGCAAAGTTGTAGGTACGTTTCATGCAAAGGACATCAGATCCTGACAATAATGGTCTAAGAAATCGTCGGATTCGTAAGAATATATATCCATGTTCGGCATCAGAGGTGATTATTTCCAATATTCTATTTATGTAAAGGCAAATATGGAAGTTCATATAATGAATGGCGCTAAAGGAAATTATCAGAAAGGCTGCTAATTCTTTTCAAATACTAACCTTTTACCTTACCAAATCAAGCCCTTGTTTATTTTAATCTAACCACCTCAAGTATATACATACCCTCCTAACAGTATTACAGCAACTGATTGAGGATTCGTTTTCGTACTTTTAAAATCGAATAAGAATATGGTATTTTACGAACAACTTTATATGTTTTTAAAATTTACAAAAAAAAAAAAAAAACAATAATTATTTTATCGGTTAAAAGATATTTTTTTAAAAAACTATTAAATATTACGGAATATGCGGTTAAATAAATAACAATTTACAAATTAATGGTAAAATTATGTATTTTAAATGAAATGTAAATGATCCGTTTTTTAAAGAAATTTTTAGTTGTTTAAAATGAATTTTCCTTTGAATTTAGGTGTATAACATTTTGAGTGTAATTATACATGTACGTTACGCCGATTCTTACTATTCACTTTTCCTTAGAAATATTACAGAAAACCGAGTACAACCAAGTAATAAATAATACCGGAAGATTGTTTTGAGTCATTTCCATCTAATTCAAAACACCAAAGGTTTGAATTATCCGGTTTGTAAGGTTCTGTAAAAAATTGTGCGAAGTTATATTTAAAACCATTTTTTTTTTTCCAAAAAACTTTGAAATTAAAATTTTCGTCTATGTAAAGGACAAGTGCTAAATTTAATACAAAAAAAAAAAAAAAAAACTCCCCCCAGTTTAAGATACTCAAATACCTAAACCTATTGATTGCTTATTTACCAAAATGTAAACAATTGTTGCATACATGTTTTAGCTAACCCTATATCTAACCTTATAAAACTTTACTCCATACATGTTGTAACCAACATTCTCAGTAGCCTGAATTGTGTCTTCGTTAAATATCTAGCTGTAATGATAAATGCATTCCTATTAAATCGCTAATAGTGTGTGTAAAGCTTCTCATTTTTATATTGCAGTTTACATTTCAATTAGTTTGAGCATAAGTTTTGTCCTATTCTATTAATTATATTTAATGAGTAGTTGAGTTTTTGGGGACAAAAGCTTTGCTGTTGGTTACAAAAAAATTTCATTATTTCTTTTGTAACTAACTTCTTTCTTTCGTTTGGTGATCATTGAAGTGTAAAGAACAAGTCGGGAAACAAAGTTTTGAATTAATTAGTAACAAAAAGTTAACCTCAATTAAAACCGAATTAAATGTGACAAGTGAATTATAAAATTATTATTGAAAGTTGATATTATAATTCGATTAATCTAAAAGTCCTAAAGAACTTAGTCGTAGAAGAAAAAGTCAACCGAGGACTGGAATTGCCAATGTTAAAATTTACCCAAATACCATATACTGGAATTGCTAGTTTAATATTTTCTTAAATACCAATACGAAACCCGGTAAGAACTTATATACAAGTAAGTCGAACTCGATGGTTAAAACAGATAATTCTTTTAGGAAACCGTATATAACACAGCACCAATTGTAAGCAGCGCAAACGTGGAATCCCTACAAAAAGAGGTTGACCCTAACCTCTACCTACCGTCCGATAACCTCTCTTCCCCGTGTTAACACTGCTCACAACCTTCCTACCAATTAGGAATTAGCGGAAATCTCGCACACCCGCATTCCCGGGACGCTGCTGTTGTCACTGGGAAACTGGATATCCAAAAAGTTGGGTTTCCCCAAGACCGCTCTTGTTTCCTAAGAGAAAAACCCACATTAAAATACACACCAACTCATAGGAGGATCCATCCATTAAGTATATTTTGGGATTGTTAGTCCGAACCTCCTCACCGAATACCAGGGAGCTAATTCGATTGCGTGTTTTCCTAGTTTGGAAGCATAATCTCAACCATTCACTTGCCTGCCTTAAGAATTTTTTTTATTCTAACCTGAAACTTTCTTTAGACTACTTTTATAGATTCATTCAGAGCTGTCACAGAAATTCTCGGTTTTAAAAGTAACCAATACTAGTAGTCAATTATCTAATTTTCCATTTAAACCACAAATTCGCTACAATTTTAAATATAAAAGAAAAAAAAAATATTATCAAAATTTTCCCTAATAATTTAAACTTAACAATTTCTACTATAACCTTTAAGATTTAGTCTAAACCAAACTCTACCTGAACTATGAAACTTTTATAGGAGAATAAGCGCAACTCCATACTTGTTAAAAGCTTTAAAGTTCCCCTGCGTACTCATAAAAATATTTTATTTATAAAGAAATTTTTCCAGAAAAATTTTACTTAATAAGCGTTTGGGAATATGAGTGTTCGGTGATAAAGTTAGAAAGAAAAAACAAACCAATTAAAATAACTATTATTTTTCTAATAATCGATATTCACGATGCACACAATTGCAATTAGCTATTAATAAAACTAGTTATAAATAAAACTCTCATAAGCGGTCGATTAAATAATACCCTAATAATGCTCCGTCATTTGCAAACTAACAAAAACTAAGATCTGAAACCCCTATATTTAGCTACACATCACAAACTGGAGTAAGTTCGAGAGGCCTCATCGTGCTGCTGCAGAATGTTAAGGGTGAGTGAAGTTAATATTTTATTTACTATATAACTGTTTGTATTCTTTTTGATCTTAGTTTGATCAATGAATTTTGTTTAGTTGCATATTTTCTTGTACGGTCATTTGGTTTTTTTTGTTGTTTGGTTTACGAATATGAGCAAACTGAATTTTAACTTTTATTACTTATGAATGAAATTTAAAGCATGAATGGAAAAGAAGAGGATTACATACTTACATACATTAACTTACAGTCTTGCAAAAAATTTAACCCACAAAAATTAAGTGAGTAGTTGCTCATATTCTTAACGTAATATTGGACATACATACTTTGGATACAAAATTTAATCGACTCGCGGTGTAATTGTAATCATTTGAATTGTATTTAGTAAACAAGGAAAAAGTGTGAAGTTACTTAATGGAGAGGCTAGTTATAGTTATTATATCTAACTTGGTAGATTTTCTTAATAAATAATTTTATGAATTAAAATGGATCAGTGAACTGGTGTTTTAAATTTTCTTGCCTGATGGCCTAAGAGTAGTTTGGAGTTTCTGTTTAGGGGTTTTAGCATAATATTAACGTCGCTAAAACCAAAGGTAGGGCGGGTTATGAAACGGTTGTCTTCGGTAACATCTAGAAGACATCAATTAATCGGTAATATGAACATATGTAGGTACACTAAAATACAAAACTCGGGAGTCTAAAATAATATTTGTGTTGCAGGGTTTTTTTTTGTGGATTCACGGAAAATAGGTGGACCGTACCCACACACACGACTGCTTGCTAGTGGCTTCAATGGCTCCCATTCGTCCTTCCTATTGTTTTCAAATAATTATAAAATTCTTTTCCATCGTTTCACTTAAAATATAAGAACACCTTGGTTTACCTAAAAGATTAATTTTTTTTTCTCATTGGCATATGTAAACCCCTTGCATATTACATTCTTCACTAATACCTGTTATATCTGTAAAAGTAAAAGCCTAAAAGTATACAAAACCTTTTATTGTAAATTTGCATTGCAATTTATTGTAAATATTCATAAAAAATACGTGAGTTTTATCACAAAATTTTTAAGTTTGTTCAGCGATCGCAAAAAGTCGCACAATTTTTTTACATAAAATGAAAAAAAAATATTCCAAACTTTCATTTAGTAGTAAGTAGTACTAACACGGAGGTAGACCGAGCTAACTTATTTTTTTTTCTAATGAAAACTGCAAATGCTAAATTTTTTGGAGTCATTTTGATTTGCTCAGATCTCTTAAACTATAAATGTAATTTAAATATTTTTTCTTTCCTATTAAATTTAAAATACCATATTTTAATAAAAATGCTCTAAAACTATTGGTTGTTGAACCATATTTATTGTATAAACAACTGAAATGTAGTAAAATTTTCATCAGTTTTCGTTGTATAATATTTAGATAACTTTACCACACTCTTTTTTATACAAAATTTTATTTTTTCGAAAACAAATCATGGTTCTCTACTAATGAAACATTTCTCTACAGAATAGCATCATTAGATTTCTAAAAAACAACTGTAAAAAATAGACTTTTTGCCAAAAAAAATACCACAGTGCGTCGTCGTGCAGCTTTTTCATTCTCGGTGTCTCCCGTACACCTCTTACTGATAAAATGTGGTAGGCAAAAGCTGCGGCGTTAATTGCATAATGTAAATACACTCTTACTCAATTGAAACTACAAAAGTAAGAAATACTTACTTAATTCAAATAGCTGTTTGTTTGGTATTTGAAATTCAATTATATTACATTTCAATTATAAGACCACAGCCCGACATGATGTATTAAACTCAATATAAACTAAGTAAGAACTTTTGCTTCTTATTTTACTTTTTAAGCATGAAAATAATGTACGTTTTTCTTTTTGTTTTATTGTTGTTCTTGTTTCTACACAAAACAAGGAAATCGTTTTTTACCTACTTCTGTGGGGTTATAGAAATCTTAATATGAATTAAGAAACTTTTGATTGATTTTCCTGAGTTTTTTTTATTCCTCAGAAAATTTATTTCTTGATTTTCTTTGATTCCTCAAAAAAAAAGTTATTTTTTGAATTTTTTTTTAGTAATTTTTAAATTGAAAAAAATAGAAATAATTTTTTTAACAAATAAGGATTTTTGCACGGACTCTGGGATAAATTCGCCAATAAATCGGTTAATATTAATTTTAGCGCAGATAATTCCTTTTTTTTTAATTTGTAAGTAAAAAATAAAACTCAAAAATAATTTTTATTTTCTAAGCAAAAAATAAAACTTGAAAATAATTTCCTGAGAAATGAATAAATCTCAAAAATAACTTGTATTTTCTGGGAAATAAATAAATACCAAGAAATAACTTTTAATTCTGTTATTTCAAGTGTTTATTGATAGCTTAATTTTAAAAAGATTAACAAAAAAGAAAATGGTTTATAAAAATTACATTTAAGAATGTGATAAGAGAATAATATGAAACAGGAATTTGCAAAAATATACAAGGTTGCATAAAAGAGTAGTACATTCCAATACTCCCTCTCAATCTTGCATATTTGGAAATAAGAAATAAAAATATTATATCAATTAAAATTAAAAAAAAATTCAGTTTAATACAATATTACTGCAGACCAAGGTCTTTAGTAAATTTTACGTGTTACTGAGGTTTTTGGTTAGTACATCGGCTATGTTGTTGTATTTGAGTATAGCGCAGCTCAATCTCATTCGCCTTGACAACCTCTCCCAAATTATCACCGTACATAAACATGGGATCATTCTCTTGGTAGCAGTCTATCTCACAAAGTAATCTCTTTAAATAAACAGTTTCTCTTGCTGCCGCTGACAATGCAACAAATTCAGGTTCAGTGCTACTCAGAGCAATGGGGGGTCCTTTCTTACTCTCCCAACTAAAGGAGCTTCCAGCCAAAATAAACGTTAAACCAGTGTATGACTTTCTATAGTTTGAACAACTGACCCAGTCTGCATCAACATATGCTTGTGTAGGGATACCTGTTTTGATATAAATTAACTTTAAATCAATTGTAGCAGATATGTACCCAAATATATGTTTTCAGCTTTTTCGTGTGCAACATGTGGTTCCTTATTTTTCTGTGCCACTTTTCCCACAGAACGCAATATGTCTGGCCGGGTAGAATTAGCTAAGTACATAAGTGCTCCTATTAATGATTGGTACTGCTTAGGACATACTGTTTGACAATCGTTATTGTTACAAGATATCTGAAAACCAGGATCTAGTAGTGTTTACACTGGTCGACAATTTTCCATACCGTACTGCTGCAAAAGATTTTTTACGTATTGCTTATGGCCGACAGCCCTCGATCTCCATACCAAGAAAGTGTTTTACATCACCACCATCTACTACTTTAAACTTTTCTGAAATTTTTCGTTTAATTACCTCCAAGTCCGTTTTGTCGGAACAAGCAATCATAATGTCGTCAACGTAGACATCAATTAAGTTGAAGTTGTTTTGTTCATTAGCTTTATAAGGACAAGGTTCATTATTGTAGGGTCTAAGCCCAATTTCACGAAGAGCCGCGTCGAGAGTTGAATTCCAGGCTCTTCCAGACTGCTTGAGGCCATGTATTGTCTTCTTAAGGTTTAAAACTCGATTTGGATTTTATTCATCCAAAAATCCTATAGGCGGATTTATAAACACGTCTTCCTCAAAAGGACTGTTCAAGTATGATGTCGAAATGTCTATATGATGCAAGTATAAGCAATGCTCTGCAGCCAATGCTAAAATCATTCGTCGCTCTTTACGTTGTATACCCATTTACAACCGATTACCCTTTGGTTGGGTTGTAAGTCCATCACTGCCCATGTATCTTTCTTTCAAGGGCTTTGGTTTTGACGTGGTTTTGAAAATCGCCTCCAAGGGCTTGTGATCCGTGACCAGTTCGAACTCTTTGCCTGCCAAATAATAGTAAAAGCGTTCTACTCCCCAAACCAAAGCGAGGCTTTCTTTCTCCGTCTGCGAATATCTTCGTTCGGTCTCAGAGAGACTTTTACTTGCAAACGAAATCACTTGAGGAAGATAATTGATGAATTGCAGTAGCACAGCTCCAAGCGCTACGGGACGTGCATCAGCTATCAATCGGATGCGAATTTTCGGATTTAAATAAGATAATGTTGGCATCTTGGTTAGTGGTTTCAGGACCTTTTGAAAAACAACGTCTTGGCATGGAATTCAGGTCAACTTCGCGTCCTTTTTAATCAAATTTCTGAGGGGTTCTGTCAACTCAGCTAAAAACGGTATGAACTTCCTAAGGTATATTACCAGGCCCAAGAAACTTCTTAACTCTTCCTTGTTGCTTGGGGGTCGAAATTTCATTATAATATCTATTTTTCCCTCGTTAGAAAGGATATGTCCCAAAAAACGTAGTTTTCCTGTTTTCCAAACACATTTTTCTTTGTTTAGCAAGAGATTCACTTGTTTAAAAATGTGTGGCACCTTTACAACAATTACACGGGGCCAAAATTCTTTCCATGATTATTTGAAATATTTCCTATATAGCATACTATAATATCATTCATATGCTCACCTAACTTGTCCGTTACTTGAAAACAATTGTGTTCAGTCCACTCACTCCTCATGTATCCAATTTCCGGCCTATTATCATTTGCCACAAATTGCATGTTTGTATACAAACCTCTTCGCTATTTCGGAATTGCATTTTCAAAATTAGACTGCTTGCGCTTAGAACCCTTCGTCTTACATTTGCTAGCAAAATGGCTAATGAACCCACATTTGTTGCATTTTGAATTTTTAGCGGGGCAGCCAGTACTTGTGCCAGTATGTCCTCTTTGCCCTCATCTGCCACATACGATATTTTGTTTCTTGCTCTCAACTCTGTTAATATTTAGAGATGTATTGGGTAATTTCATTGTGTTGGACTGAATGTTTGTTTGTAAACATTCCACATCTCAATGGCTTCCGTAAGCGTGTATTCTTTTTCTAGGAGTCGTTTTTAGTTAATTTGGAGCCCAAGCATCAACAAGTTTATCATTTAAGTGAAACGCCAATATTTGTGCTTTTGTTTCTCCGAATTGACATTTTGCGTTTTGGTTCAGTAATCTTACAAGAAATTTGTTTAAGCACTCGCCCATTCAGGTTTCAACGAACTAAATAAATGTCTTTCAAAAGTAGAGTTCCTTTCGGGCGAAACATATTTATTGAGCTTTTCAACAAAGACTTCGTACGTCTTTCCCTCAGCTAAATTTTCAGGTTCCACAAGTGCTCCGGGAATACTGTACACCACCTCATGTAGTTGCGTCCCACCCAAAAATAATAATTTATTCTTGGCCACAGAACTTTTTTCTGCCTTTTGTTTATATAATCTTATACTTACAAATCTAACACCACTTTTATGCATTCGACACTTATCAATCTTGCTTGTGAATATAAAATTAATTTTAAATTTTTATTTTTTTCTGAACAACAACTTACGTTTTTACTTTGTTTTCCTTTTGTTAACAAAACTAATTTATCCACTTTAGACTCTAAATTTTTTCCCGTCTTCGCACTGCACTTTGGATTTTATTTATTATTTCTTCTGGGCTTCTTTAGCGCCAATTCTTATTTACTCAGTTCATGCCTATATTTAGAAATTTTATTGTTAGCTTTTCATAATTATATTAATGTACATTTTCCCGCTAAACATTATTTTTTTCCTAACTTATATTCTTTTCCCATGTTCGTCAGTTTGTAGTATCATAAATAGTTTATTCCGTACTTACTAATTTACATAAAAAAAAACACATAAAATAAATTTTCGGGGTTTCTTTACAAAAATATTATATATTAAAAATTTTATTTTTACAATTTCTTTTTTTTAATGAAGACTGCATCCCTGCGTTGCCATCTTATACTTACCTACTAAACACACTTTTCATAGCTGATATGCGATCAGCTGTCATCTTTCCCACATGTATCACATTACAATGGGCACGTAAGTATGAATTACTCATGCTTTATGATATTTTTCGTTTTTTCTATTTTCAGGAAATTTGGACAACCATTTGCACCTAAGGTTGGGCAAATATGTGTCGTTCTGGTTGTCCTTAACCCCATACTAATCTATTTTTTTCTTTCTTTTCAGCTTTAAAAAAAAAAACTACTGGGAAATGGGCTGGAGTTAGTAGACTCCATGAGTATAGGCCCTTCCCTTCAATTTATGAAAAATTAATGCACCGAGACATGGGCTGGAGCTGGTGTCTCCCTTTTTTAAATGGCCCGTCTCTGGCAAACAAAAAAAAATTATAAAACTCGGAAAAATTGAGGTAGTAGGCATAAAGCCTCTTCCCAATCAGAAATTTGCCCTACCCCCCACGCAAAATGTTTTTTTTCGATAGCCAGAGGCGTGTACCGGGGTTAACTGCCCAGTGGCGTAGTTACCAAGGGGGTAATTTGCCACCATTAACCTGGCTAGGGTTGCCAGTTTTGAAATCAGAGAAATCAGAACATAAGAGAAAACAATTCAGTACAGTTGCATAAAAAACAGTACATATACTTTTTTAATATAAAATTGCATATTAATAACATAAAAAGCTTTAATATTTTTTAAGCCAAAACTTAAATTAATTCTATAATTTAAACAGTGACAAAATTTAATTAATAAAACTGAATGTTTTCAAAACAATAATTCAAGTCCGTATATATTTTTAGTGGGAATACAAAGTGAATAACAAGAAATCTAAAACACAACCAGTTGTTAAAAATTCGATTCTTAATTTGTTGAAAGCTACTTGGTTTTTCAAAGAAACATTAGTTTTAATTAAATCAAAATTTGAGTTCATTATGTCTGAAGCTTGGTACTAAAAGGGCCAATGTCAATATTTTGCTGTTTGAGTTAATTGTTGAATTAGGTATTTTCTTAAGCTACGGTCACACCTAGCAAATATTTGATGAAAAAAACGTGACCAACATGTGGACTAAAATTTTATTTCCTTCATTCTATTATATTTTTTGAACAAAGGTCAACATTAAATTAAATAAATGTAGTTGTTTGCTATATCTACCAGCATAATTAATTTCATTTTGCAATTAAAAGGTCTTGCTGAATCTCTTTTATTTTGCGGAAATAGCCTATGTCTAATTTAACCGAGAACAGCTTCAAAAAGGTTTTGCTAGCCAATTTCTCTTAAAACTCTTCTATAAAAAACTAAAATTTAAACTTTTTCAAAAATTAATTATTTGACATTGGCCTTTTTAGCACCAAGCTACAGTTATAAGGACAACAATGTTAAAAAAAACAATTCAACACTTGTAATAACGAAGCTTGTTATGTATTGTATTTATCTTCAAAATTATTTAAAAAAATTATTAATATTTTCAGACGATCTTATAAATGTGATCCATTTCGAGGTTCCCTACTTTTTTAAAGAAAAAAAAAAACACAAAAAATTAAAATTTAATGGGGAATGTTTATTATCATTTGAAAGAACATTCTTTGGCATTTAATTTTTGAAGTTTATGTCTATTAAATGTTGGCCGTTGCTAGGTCGCAGATGGTTAATCCGTTGAGTCAATTTTCGATGACCCGTTCGAGCATTTCGACTAGTAACTGGCGAATGACACGCGTGATGTTTTCCTCCAGGCCTGAATCGAAGCGGGTTTTTCCGCATAAACTTTAGACTTTACATATCCCCACAGGAAAAAGTCTAACGGTGTGATATCACACGATCTTGGTGGCCAATCGCTGGCCCAAAACGTGAAATTATGTGCTCACCGAAGTGTTCTCTCAATAAATCCATTGATTGATGCGATTTGTGGGAAGTGGCGTCATCTTGCTGAAATCAAATGTCGCCGAGATCACAAGCTTCAATATCAGGCATCAAATAGTCGGTTATCATAGCACGATAACGGTCCGAGTTGCTGCGAACGGCGCCGAATCGACTCTCCACGGACTTCGTGTACATTCTGAGCTATGGCCGCTTTATTTTCTTCACAGCGTGCTGGACGTGGTCTATTCGGTCAAATATTATCCAATAATGTATGCTGGGTCTCAAAATGGGTGATGGTGTTGCGAATAGTACGCTCAGTAGGCCGATTATGTTGACCATAAGTTGAGCGAAGTGCTCGAAACACATTCCTCACAGAACGTGAATTTTCGTAATAAAGTTGAACGATTTGTAAACGTTGTTCAGGCATAACTCTTTGCATTATGAACTGCCAAACAATACTAAATAAAAATAACATGACAGCATGACACGCCTCACACGCGATCTGTCAAAAAAAGGCTATTGAAAAAAGTATTTCTACTTGAATCACCCATTGCTATTTATTTTTATAAATAATATATTTACATATGTATGGACATAAATATTTACAATGTTACAAGTTCAAAATATTAATGGCCTTTTTGTACATTGTCCGCAATTTCTTCAGTCTTCAGTCTTCAAGAAATGGTAAAACTCATTACAACTATAAACAAAATTTGTTTTTATCTGCAACTCACCTTCTAGGTTTTATATTACGGCCTGTTTTTCTCTTCTCTCCACCTTGAAAACTAAAGACTCTTTCTGTAAAATCGTTTGAATGTGGAATAGAAGAAATAAAATTACATATTTCCTTAAATTCGTTAATGCACCACCACATAGAAACACTTTTAATTTTTCTTCTACTGTCTCCTTTTTTCGTACTGACTCGGCAAAAATCTTTAATGTTAATAACTCATCGATAAGAACATCTATATGTATTAATATTTGTATCGTAAACAATTTAACAATATGACAAAAATGATATATAATAACAGTACAAAATCCGTACATTAATTAAAAAATCAGTAGAGTTACGTACTAATTTGCTTGTAATGCATAAATCAGTACTTTAAACAAAAAACAGTACATGTACTGATAAAAACAGTACGAATGGCAACCCAATCTAGCACGCAACAGCTTGTTCTTTTTTTTTTCCTTTTGTTCGTTCTGTTTTACCAAAAATTTGCAATATCAGCCCCAGTTTGATGACAGTAACAGTAATGTGACCGTACAGTTAAAAAGTAAAAATCTCTTTTCTACAGATTCAGACGTAACAGTGAAGTTACATCTTACTGCTTATTATAATTATTCATATTGCTTTACATACAACAAAATGAAGCAGCTGATTAGCAACGTAACTGTTACTTCAGCTTACTGGGTTTTTATACATAGATGCTTAAAAAACGACAAAATATGCATGTGTTTATTTTCAATAACAAAAAACCATAATTTATCTTAGTCGCCATTGTAAAAACTAACTAATTCATTTGTTTTTATTTATATATTTGATGAAGTTATTTACTCTATTTAAATTCCACCAACAGGTAATTTTTGTTTGACAACTATGTCAGAAAAAGCATTGTCAGTCCATTGAAAGACGACCATATTGTTAGATATCTGATAATCGTGTGAACACTCTTCTTTGGCATTGGCAGATTATTGTTACACATTGGAAGCTTATTTTTTATTGTCAGATATGCGAAGATTATGCGTCTGACAATGGCATCATTGTCAGAGACCTTTTTCTATTGGCAACGCTGCAAATACATACGTATCAGGGATGGAAATTAGGTTTTCGGATTTTGTACCAACTTCAATAACAAAATGTGGTTTTGAGAAATTACGGTACCAATTATATATTCATTTTCTGGCTAATGTCTTGATATACATACATACATATATATAGAAAAAAGACTTTTTATTAATAAGGAACATATTTTTAAAGACAGCCACCAATGTATAAAAAGAAGTAGAACTGCTCCATAGTTTCGATCCCTTCATACCTGAGTGAAAAGAAGAAGCAAAAAAGTTTTATTTTGCAAAAATTTAAATTAATTTTAATGAACCTATTTAAAACAACATAAAATTTTCGTTATTGCTTTTCCTATCCAATAACAAGAACGGTAATCACGATGGTCATTGTACAAATTTGCTGTTTTTGTAAATTGTATGTGCTGTGATTGATCGTGAGTATACCACTTTTATTTTTTGTGCAAATGTGGTATTTTTCTAAAAATTTATTCTGACAACACAAAAAATTTCTGGCAGCACTATCTTAAGTCGTCAAAAATTTTCTTTTGTTTACAATTACGCAGAAGCATAGATATTAAAATAAATTTTTCAACAAATAAGAATGCCTAAAACCAGTGAAAATAATTTTCTTTCATACAAATAAAAAAAAAATAATGGTGCCCATATGTCAAAAGTTGTTGTTTGATTTTATTTGCAACTGAAGAAATATGCCACTACTATTTTTGCTCAAGTTTGGAAATACGTACATTTTGTTGTTGTGTTGTGCAAATGTGTGTATTTTTGCACATATTTGCATCGTTTGCACACTTTGCACTACCCATCGTGATTACCCTTAATTTTTCCACTTTTCCGATTTTTAAAATTACACGCAGTTTAAATTTTCTGACAAAGTCTAAAAACAGATCTGGCAGTTCTTGCCATACAGTTATCGCAATACCGTGTAAACTGAAAATTTTTGTTGGCAGATGAATTTATTGTCAGACAGGTGTCTTTCGATGAAATGGTATGAATTTCTTACAATCGTCTGAACTGACAATTTACTTTTGGTGGCAATTTTTCAACCTTACATTATTGTAAGATCTGACCACCGTCAGGGCTGTCAGATGTAGCGATTTTTCGCCAAACGTGACGATTTATAAACCTATTTGGCGACGAAATTTTGTGTTTGGCGACATGGCGATTTTTTGGCGAAATTAAAAAAAGTTGGCGATTATTTTGGCGATTTCTAAAACGCATTTTATTATTTTTTCTAACTTATGCTTTAAACACATTCGAGACAGCAGGCTACCCACTTCAATATGTCAACAATAGAATACATGTGTGTATATGGAAATGATTATTTTAACGACGACACGGATACATGGCTGCAGGTTGTTGTCTATGCTAATTTTGACGTTGTATACAAATTAAACTAATTTCTATTTTTGTACGCTACAAAAGAGAAAAAGTGTTGCTAATATAATCAAAAATTAGAATAATTAGTGCTTAAAAAAAATAATAATTTTTTTGTTAAACAGCAAATAACCGGATTAAAACAAGAATATAAGCGAGGCTCACCATTAAATCTATATTATTATTATTACTTTTTACTATCCTTAAAATAAGTTATATACTAAGATGTTTGTCACGCCAACGCTCTTAGTTTAAGAGCTATAGGTCGTAAAAAATTTCAAAATACTTGATCCATATCTCTTAAGGTATAAACTGATCCTTAGCAGTATGGGTATCATTCAAAAATTTAAAGTGCTTTTCACATGGTGTTTAAAGCACCGATTAACTACCCCATTTCAAATAATCATACTTCTTGACTGACTTATTTTACAACATTGGCTTTATCTTTAAATTATGTCGATAAAACAATAATTATTTAACAATAATATGCACATGCTACCAAAGTTATTAGGGCTTTGATTAATAAAGTTTTTCTGTTTTGCGGGTTTTCGGCCTTCCGGAGCACTTTTCAAATATTTACATATTACTATATTTAAATATCTAACAAGTGCATAAACTATTACCACTTTATATTTTAACTCAAACTTATAAATAAATTATGTAGTTTTCCAAAATAAAATTTTTTTAACCCTAATAACTTTAAAATTTTATATGATGGAGTTTCTAGAAATATAGCATACAAAAACTTGAAGTTTTCTCTATAACATATTATATTTGAGGAAGTATTATTCTGATATCGACAAAATTTTAAGATAAATGCTCTTAAGGGGTTAATCAATCGGTATATTTAATACATCATATGAAATGTGTTTCGAAAGACTTTATTATGATACCAATACTTTAAAGATTCAGATTAAACTTTTTTTCTTCCTATACTATAGATAAAGTGCTCTGAAACTTTTACGACCTATAATTCATAAGCTTAGTGCGTTGAACCAAAAAATTACAGTACAATCGCGATAAAGTTAATCTTGCGGTCAAGTTAACCAAATTTTAGCGCATCTGTGCCGCTCTAACAATAATTAAAAGTAAAATTTTTAAATCGAATTAATAAAAAAGTTCTTATTTGTACAAACGATAACAAATCAGATTAAATTTTAAGCCGAAAGTTAAGAGTTTAAACAAAATTGAGAAATACGTTAAAGAAAAACTATCGGCGTTGTATTATTATATATGTGAAGCAGCCATCTCAAAAATAAAAACGAAACGTCACAAAATTCTCAAGGCTTTGACAAATACATAGGAAAGAGCATACAGGAAAACATTACATACACCAAAATATGGCGATCTTAAAGCGAGTTTGTTCTAATTTCAATATCAATAGCTAAGCGCGAGTTCGTGTAACTGCAACCTGAAAAGACAATAATGTCAGTAATGGATGGCTGGCAAATGTTTAGAAAATACCCAGAATTCGCTATCTGAAAATTTTTGAAGAACTTATTTTCTGACAAACATAATACATGACTGATTGTATAATTATTAATTATAAATTGTAGCCGGTACAAATTAGATCTAAGTTTCTTTTTTGTACAGATGACAACTAAGTCATTGCAAAAAATATAGGTACATATGTTTATTATTGCAATTTTTTACAATTTAGAAAAGTTAATAAATAAGACGAAAAAGTTAACAACCCTTAGGACATTTCAGTTTACTTTTTCGTGATTATACTGTATATTAGGATTTTTTTATCAACCTGCCATGAAGATGATATTCTTTATTATGAGTTCCAAAAATAATAAAATTATAATATTTTAAATGTTTTTTGATAAATTCATTCGTTTTTACGTTAAAAAATTTTTCATAAATAAGTATTTATATTTTTGTAGGCTTAAATTAAGTTTGTATACGAGTCTGCAATTATGCATGTTGTTAAATTTATTAAATTAAAAATGATAGTGGCACCACTGAAATGTAAATACATAATAAAAAACACAGCTGTCTTCAAAATAATTCAGTAGCTGATTACGCGACTACAATTGCAACCTGCAGCATTTGTAGTCGTGCCTTCGTGTTGCCTGCTGTCTCGAATGTGTTTAATGCATGAAGCATTTCTAGTCGTGTGTTCGTGCTGCCTGCTGTCTCGAATGTGTTTAATGCATTATGTATATCAAAAAAAGTACGATTACGGGTAGTTTTTTCTTTGAATTTGAAACAAATTTTAAAATTTCAATACGAATGCGATTGTTTTAGATGATAAATTTATAGTATAGCCAGATAATTAAATTTTTTTGAAAATAAATTCTAAAAAGTGATGGTTTTGATTGCATATTAAATGGAATTTTTAAAATTATATAGCATGCAAAAATAGTGGAATAGCGAAAGTAAATCCCTTTTTAAAAAAATTTTGCATCGATATCAGGTTCTATATAATAGTATCAAGCGCATTTTTCAATGTGGTGCGCAGAGCGTCACAGTTTTTTAAATACTTTGACCCGATTTTTTACGAAATTAAATCAAAAATTTCTTTTTATTAAAAAAAAATTCATAGAAAATTTTTTAAAACCTTCATTTTATATAAAATCGAAAACAAATCATGTAACGAAATTGTTGGGAAGACTAAGTTGAATTTAAGTATTCCTATCCAATTCCAAATTTTCAATTTAAATACCACTTTAAAGACATCTATCCTTTCCTTCATTTCTTGTCGAAGTAACAATATATTTCAATGAAAATCACGCTTACACGCAGAGAAAAAACATGATTAATGATTTATTAATTTTTAATTCATAATTTTGTTCATATTTTCCTAATATGTTTACCGTCATAAACTTATTATAATCCTTATATAAATTTAAAAAAATATTTTTTCTCCTTAACATTTTTGAATTTACTATAACAATATTATATGGTATTTAAAACCTAAAAAGTTACCATGATCTAGCTAAACATATTAAATTATGTGAAATATTTGCTACTATAATGTATATATTTTCAACTATACAATTAAAATCATAATATTAGCTGTATACAAAAGGTTTGTTTGATACCATCATTTTTGTTTGCTTTAAAACACATTCTCTAAATGAGCAAACATTTATTGTCAAAACAAACAGTGTGTGTTTAAAAAGCAAATAAAATCTTCTTCCACGTCATTTTCCGTCTGCAAGAGTCAGTTAATCGGGAAACATGAATGACTACGAAATAATTAAAAGTTTTTCGGAGGAAAAAGGCCATGCATGATTGCAAAATTAAGGAAATAAATTATAACACGTTTATTGAAACAGGTAATTTATATATATATATATATATATATATATATTTATATATATATATATATATATATATAGATGTATGTATTTAATTTTATTAATTAATATATGCTAAGCTGTGTATGTATTATTGTTCAAAATTCTTGTTTATTTTTCCTTTTTATTTATAACTTATGTCGTAACTTATAAATAAAAAGGAAAAAATAAAGAACTTTTAAAAAAGCCGTTTAAAAATCAAACGTAAAAATGCACGATTTTTATTTCGTCAAAATACTTATGCCGACAAGTGTATTTTTAATAAAACATAAAATTTTTTAAATAAATTTTTTATTGGTTTTATTGTGATAATCATATAATATGTTCAAATATACATTTTGCATGGTACTGGGAAAAATAGAAACATGGTTAGGAAGATCATTTGAGTTGTTCTTCTAAACATAATAATATTTTTGAGACAATTATAAGCTATAAACATGTCTGGACATATATTGTTACTGAAGACGTGTTTGACACAATCATAACCACAAATATGAATGATAGTTTGCGATTGTGATTGTATCAACCATGTTTTTTCTTTGCGTGTATATAAACAGATTTTTCTGTGCATCAAACTCTATTAATTTTGCATACTTCATAAGATTAAAATTATTGCAAAATGTAATTAACTGATCTCACAAGTTCTAGTTTTAAGGATAATCAGCCTTGTTATGACAATCGCACGATTTAATATCGCAAAACACCAGATTTATTTTACGTTTTTTTAACACTGGTGCGCTCTGCTTGAGATCTGCGAAAGTTTCTTACATATATTCTAAGTTCCTTTAGCATACTTTTTCAATTTAAAGTCGGCAAACTTTTTTCGATTACAATTTACAGAACATCTATTATGCAATTTTAATTCAGAATCGCAGATGTTTTTTTTTTAACTATTGACATTTCAAACCATTCCCGATTGATTTTAAAACGTTAAAAATTCTAAAACATAAGCACACTCCTAAAATAATGCAAAATATTGAAAATTTTAATAATGTTAAAAGACGCTTGTACATATTTGGCGAATTTCGGTATAATATTTGGCCATGAAGGTGAAAAAAAATCATGTCAATAGTTAAAAAAAAAAATTGTTTTACAAATAAAGCTTAGTTTACACCTATTAAATATTTGACGTCCAATACGTAACCATTAATTTTGATTTTGCAAAATTTTTGCTGGATCAAACATCATTTCGCAGTTTCTAAATTGAATTATACAATTATCTTCTTACAAATAAAGATAAGGAAGTCAATAAAAGTTGTTGAAAATGAAGCTCAAGTTTCCATTTGCTGGTCATGCTTTTTTTGTATTTTTTCGTCAAATATTTGTTAGGTCTGAACACACCTTAAGTGTATTTATTTTTGTATTAAAAATTACCAACGTAAATTTTAAATAATCTAAAATGAGGAAAATATATGTTTATGACATTAGTTTAAACTTATTTTTGTTATTAAAAAACAGAGCTGAAGGAAAGAAAGATGTTTGTGGGAATGATTCTGTGTTTTTCCAAAGTACATTTTTTTCTTTTTTGACTATTGAGAAGGCGGCCAAAACTATTTTTTTATGTTCTCCGATTTTGAAATTTTTTTATTCATGTGAGTAAATACTTGTGAACGTCGGGAGCCAAAAAAAAAATCAACCCTATTTCAACTATTTCATTGAGAACAGGGTGATCCCAAATGGACTTTCTTAAGCCTCTAGTACACGGAATGTAAAAAGCCACATGCGCATGTGGTTCTGACGTAATTTTGACGTCAATGCAAAGCCACAATAAGCATTGCATGTTGTGTGATGACGTCAAAATAACGTCAGAACCACATGCGCATGTGGCTTTTTACATGCCGTGTACTAGAGGCTTTAGTATTTGGTTACAGTTTTGAATTTCTGACCCAATTTTTAAAGTTGAAATGTGTATTAGTTAATTAATTGTGTATTAGTTTATCTTATTAACTATACGTGGTTTTAAGCATTAAACTCTATGAACTATTTAATTTTTTTTAATGTCAAAATTTCACGGAAATTGCCTACTTTATAGAGCATAAGTCCTGCCCATCAAAACGCGTCAAAAATAATCTGTACTCTTTTGTAGTCCGGACTCTAACATACATTTCTATACCCCATTGTACATATAACGGTCACGTCAGTCCCTGGAACCACACTCGCATACACTTACATTATTGGCGTAGACCCAAGTCCAACTGGTGTTTCTGACCATTACGGAAACACTTTGCCACTGATAGGACACTCGGGACTTGCTTAATTTGTCGACATATCCGCTTTGTAATTGATGGACACAATTTGAGGGGGAAAATTTATTTATTTAATTAAATTAAAAAAATTTTAAAAAATCACTTAATTTGTTTGTTTACATATTGTGGTCCCTTTATATGTTTTGTTTGTTAATGCACCTTGTCTCTTTTTGTATATTGTTCGTAATGTCAGCTGGGGGCTACTCTCTATTGCGATGCGAATACAATTTCGATGCGAAAGCTAAATGCCAACAAGGTACTCTCTATCCCTTTCGCAAAATTTTTTGAAAATTAAACAATACTGGTAATAAAAATTAAAGATAGCGCAGATTTCCAGTAATGAACCGGCAAAATATGTAAACAAAAAATGAAATTATAAAGTTTAAATAAAAGAAAAAATGATGATTTGCGAAGAGAAAAAATAAAAAGATGCAAAAGACAAATGCGCAAACGCATTAGAGTACCAATCACTAGATTTGCTACAATTTTCTTTCGCATCGCAATAGATAGTAGCCCCCCTGGTAATAGAATATTTATGACGTACTGAGGGCAGTAGCGTTTAAGATACCTTAAAAGAGCAATTGACAATAACGAACATGACTAAAACAATCCTGGAATGACCTTACAGTGTCATTGCTAAGTAACTAAAAAGAAGAAAAAAACACCGAGGGGAGTGGGGGATAATGATCTTGCCCATTGGCTTCTATACGCTCTTTTCAAGTACGCAATAATCATTACAAGATTAACCATCAAAGTGCGTGCTTGCCCTTGCCAACAAAATTAAAGTGGGTGAAAAAAATATGAAAAAAAAACTTCAACATCTGGATTCAATCCAACAATTGATAAAAGTCCAATTTTTTTGTTACTTATTTTATTGGGGAAAAATACCTAATAATCTGGAAATTAAGGTAAGAAATATTAAATAAAAGTATAAAAAATACAGAGGTAAGCACTAAAATTTACCATTATACGACCTTGGTGACAAAGTAACGTTGAGGAACGACCTTTGAATGTCATAATCGATAACCTTCAAATACGAGTCGAATGAAAAGAGAGTTAAAGCGTTCTCGAAAATAACTGTTTTCTGTTAACCGTAGTTATAGTGTTGAATGTCATATGTTAATATAAGTATATACATATATAAAAAAAAGAGAAAGCTTAATTGCTAACAAGAAAATAAACTAAATAGAATCTTCGTCTACTCATTTGAACTAAGAACCTATATTTAAAACAAGTAACTTTCATATTTTATTTTTATCAGAGTTCCAAATATTCACTCACTATTCACTCATGGTTAGGAATAAAAAATTGTATGCACTGTTGTGTGCTGTTTTATTCGTGCTTAAAAACACAAAAAAAATTTTGCTTTATTCGTTCTTGTATAAAAGTATTTTCATTATTTTTCGTTTCTACAAAACACATGAGATAATAATAGAGATTTATTTTTTCTTACATTTGTACATGAGAATTTTTTTTTAACTTCTTTTGCTCATTCTTATACATACTTCCAAATATACACTTGCTATTCACATCATAATCTCTGTTGTGTTTTGCTTTATTCGTGTTTAAAAACACAAAAAATCTCTTGCTTTATTTGTTCTTATATATGTATTGTTTTTTGTTTCCATGATACAAAGACACCAAAATAGCTCATTCAGCTTTTAAAAATGAAATGTAGAAACACAAGTAAACAACCATATGTATAATGTGCTGATGTGACTTAATATTAAACAGTTAAATTTTGTAAATAATAAAAAACATGCGCAATGCGCAATCTGTGTTTATATCATTCTTGTGTTGTTCTACAAAAAACATGAGATAAGACAAATTATTTATTATAAATGTTTGAATTTTACTATTCATACAAAAATATTTATGAACGTTGAAAAAAAAACAAATTTTCAACAATTAGTGGCACGATTAGTTTTTTTTATGTCTTTTTTTTTTTTGAAGTGCAAATTTAGAGAAAAAAATTTTTTAAGTGAAAATACTGCTCATAAAAAAAAAACAAAAAAATAGGTATGATTTATTTTATATTTTTTTTTATTAAAGTTTTTAAAAAAACATAACACAACACTTTTAAAATAAGTAATTCATTGAAAATTTGTACTGTTGTTATATTTACAATTGTTCAAAATAAAGTTGCAAGTGTTTTTATTTTCTTAATGTATGAAAAAACCACGAATAAACGACGCTTAAAAAACATTTTTATCATGTACAAATCAAGGCTACAAATACTATTAAACAAGAACAAATGAAGCAAGCGATATTTTGTGTTTTTAAACACGAATAAAGCAAAACACAACAGAGAGGAACTCTTTTTATTATAAACTTAAATGACAGCAACGATTAGCCTCTCATATTTTAGTTTTTACAATTTTGTTCTTTTCTTTATTCACGTACGTGCATATGTACAAACTGGAAAATAAAAAACAAAACTATTCATGTGCTTAAAAATAAAAAAAATTCTTAGCTATTCATTTTACAGTGTGAGAATAAAACAAAAAATTTTGCAAGCATTATTCATGACAATTTATCATGAATGTTGAAATTTTAGAATTCATGTATGAATATTTCTGAACCCTGATTTTTATTATAAATAAGAAAAAAATCTGCGTATATACATACATATGTACATCGAGGTTAAGTTAAAGTATGCAAAAAAAATTAGTTGATTATACATATATATCTATGCATAAATACATATCTATTGGCACATATTTATGTAGACATACCTAGATGTATATATATATATATATATATATCTGTAGCTCGTTTCTGTATTTCTCGCATCGCAAAATTTCTCACATTAAGTGTGAAACAAAAAATTCCATCGTTTCCCGATTTGTGAGAAAAAAGTGTTTCTGTATTTGAATGCGAGAACAGAGATTCTGTTTTAACGGGAATACTTCCAGTAATTAAGTGTCAAATGCAAGCGAAACGTCAACGAAAGAATAGATATAATATAGGGCTGCCAGATTTGACGATTTATCGTCATTTTGACGATTTTTTGTTCCAAATTGGCATAGTGCCGATTTGCTGATTTTTCCCAGTGACGATATTATTCAGTCTTCGAAATAAAATAATTTTAAATAGTTATATATGTTTGTGTATTAGGCACCACGATAAAAAACGATATCTTTAAAAAAAGGAAGCTAAAAAAATTTATCGGCGAAATCAAAATTTCGAAGGAAAACTGTTTAATTTTTATTTCCTAAGATTATTTAATGCATTTGTTTATGTGATAAAAACATTTAACTATTACCCCATTTTTCAGTCAATGCACTATATATATTTTTTGCCTTTTTTTTGGCCAAAAGTTTCGTTTTAGTCCAATGATATTTTGACACGCCTTTGCGTGGTTTTTTCAGGAAAAAAAAAAACAACAATCTGAAATTTTAAATTGTTATCGGATTAAAGAAAAATAAAATAAATAATTTTATTTAAATAGACCTCAAGCTTAAGTATGTATGTAGGCATAATATATGTAATTTATCCATGCACTTTAACTATTAATTTTATTTTTGTTTTTTGGTTATGTTTTAATAAAAATCGAACAAAATTAGTCAAAATTAATTTTAAATTGTCCGATTTTTTAAAACAAAATAGACAATTTTTTTATTTTTTCTTAGAAAATTAACGATTTTTTCACAAATTTATCTGGCAGCCCTGCATAAAACGAAAACAATAAAGGGCTTAAAAAATTAAAATAACAAAATACAACAATTGTGTTTTATTTATTTTCAACATTTTAATTCTTGCTCTCCAAATAAAAAAATAATACACATTCTTGTGTACATACATACATAATTTGTGCTCCATTTTTTGAAATTTTATTTTTCTCGCATCAATTTCAAATCTGACTTATTTTGACAATTCTTGTGAGAAACTTTTAGGAAAATATTGATACAGAAACAATTTTTCTCACATCCTTCCAATAGCTGCTGGGAAATTATTTAATTGACAGATAATTCTCCCAAAGTAAAGATACAGAAATACTTATGTGAGAAAAACCATTTTTTGTTTCATATTACACTGTTTTTGTCATAATTCATTCACTTGTTTCATGCGGGAAATTTTATGATGCGAGAAATACAGAAACGAGCTACTGTATATGTACTTATATAATGTAGTTTTACTAAAAAAAAGGGATCCTAAAATATTATTTTGTTAAACTACTTTGTTTTGATACCGTAACCACCCTCACTAAATTAATTCGTTGAGTTAAAATAATGACTTAATTGCATTAGTGAAATTTCTTTATAACGAATTTTTGAGATATTTTTTTACTCTTAAATAATCTAAATCATAAATAAGTACAGTTAAAAAAGGTAATATTTTAAAAGCATAATGGTGTTCAAACAAAATTAAGTAAAATTTTAATAGATTTTGTATATATGCTATTAAAATATTACAAACTTTAATACATATTAACGTAATTGCTTATATTAAACTAACTAAGTAATAAATCGATAGATAAATAAATAGTTCAATAAATTAATAAATAAAAAAAAAAATTAGTATATAAATTAATTTAATAAGTAACTAAAAACCTAAATAACTAAATGAACATATAACTGCTCTTAACTGAATAAATAAAACATAAGTAACACTATTATATAACAACTATATTAAAACAAGGAGGAAATAAATCCTGAAATAAACCTTACCAAAAAAAAAACACAATATTGAAAAAATGAAATAAAATTAAAATTTCGCAATATTATTTTCAAAGCTGTTTTTGGGATACTATTATTTATTAAAAGATTTTGTTTGTTGTGCTTAATTCCATTTTTTATAAACTCATCACTGATTTATTGTTTGGTATTTTGTTTAAGCTTTGATATCGTTGCAAAATTCTTTTTGAGTGTTTGTAGGTATTTCTCATTCCCTCTGTAGTCTTGTTTGCTGATAGCTTTGGCTTTTCTAAAATTATTTAGGAGAACGTTTCCTGATGATCTGGCCTAAGCAACCAGTGAAATGCGCATAGGAACAGCTTATCCTCCAACAATAAATGGCAAGCTGCTTTATTTAAGCAACTTGTTTTTTTAATTTTGTTTTTTTTCTTTCTATCCTCTTACAACTACAATTCGTGTTGGAAAAAAACTAGCCAATTGTAGGGGAATGTAAGAAAGAAAAAATTGACGGTTTATTGTTGTGTCTTTGTTGAAGCTTTGATATTGTTACATTTAAGACCTGAGTGTTTTAAAATTCTTATTCACTTTATGGTCTTACTTGTATAATATTTTTAGCTTTTCTAAAGTATTTGGAAAAAGTTTCCTGACGAGCTGGCCTAAGCAACCAGCGAAATGCGCATAGAAACTAGCTTTCCCACAACAATAAATTTCAGTGTTTTCATTCAAAAATTGGGATTATTAGCACATCATTAATTAAATGAATTAATTAATAAATTTCAGTATTTTTTTTTATCAATTATTAAAAAAAGGGAATTAAGCACAACAAACAAAATCTTTTATTTCGCAATATATTTTTTTGTATGCCACTATTGTAGTTTTTTTTTTACTTCTCTGTTAACATTAATTTATGAACTTTTTTGGGTAATCATTTTCTTTATTAAAAATTATTATAATTAATTACTTGCTTAGGCACGTAAATTTATTTTATATGTTGTGGATAAATAATTTTTTTGTATTTCTTTTCAAATATAACTATCGATGTATACATAGTTATAGTAACTACATGAAAACCAATGAACATTATTTAACGATGCAAGGCTAAAGCAAAAGAGGTAATGATGTGAATCGTGGTGAGTGCTAAGTTCTAAACTAGGGGCTCTTAGAAAAATTGTATGGCGGGGGAACTGGTGCCAAAGATGGCTGCGAAAGTGCCATACCAGGGGTGGGCAGCCCGAGAAGGTAATGTCAACTTTCCCTTCCATGACTCTATGGATCATTTGCTCTTTTAGTGTGCTCTCATATGTCCGTCCGGTCACTTTGTTTACCTAAACCTAACTAAAGTAAATTGTTCAATGTTTTGGATAAAACGGCACGATATTTTTTAAGTGATGACAAACAAAGTGGAAAGAGCCAACTCCATTTCCGACGAGCTACTGCCGTGCCAAGACCAGCGTGCCAGTTCCACTCCCAGTCCAAGATTCGTCACATACACACATCTGGATGCGATCTTGCGAACTATAGCAATTTCTGTGACCCAAAGTAAGATATTCAGTTCAAAAAAAAAAAAAAATAAGTCCAGCAAGGAAACATTACTGAAATTAAAGAAGGTGAATCTTAAAGAAGTTTCGACGATCAAAGCAGTTCCGGTCACATCAATTATGTAGCAAGTCAAGTTATCAATTAATTTGGAAAAGGAAATGGTATTGCCATTGTTATGAATTTATTGTGGGCGAACGGATACTGCGTATTTTGTAATCATAGTTTTTACCAATGGCACGTTGAGATCCTTGTGGATATTCGAGTTTTTAACATACCAGGCATATTTAACATATTTGATTATTGATTTTAATAGGGGGACATGAATCCCGACGCAAGGTGAATGTTATATGTACGCATTTTTGCTCGTTGACTATTGTCCTCCATTGTTTTAACCATATTTCTAGTGGAAATATATGCTCCTGTAAGTAACGAGATGCTTCATGCACGCTTAGGAAGCTGTATCGTCCGCAAAAGTTGAAGTTTGGGTGTAGTTGTTAGTTGGCATGTCCGAAGTATATTAGTATAATAGTGGACCCAGGATGCTGCCTTGTGGAACTCTAGCGGCAATTGGCTGAGGAGAACTTAAAAAGTCGCCTTCTTTAATAATGAATTAACGACCGACTAAGTAGCTTTCTAACAGCTTGTGTGTGTTTACTGGTAAGTTTAGCTTCAATTTATGTAATAAGCCTTCGTGCCAGACTTTATCAAATGCTTGAGACACATCGATGAAGAGAGCGGAACAATATTTTTTTTTCTTCAAAGGCTTTTCTTATGGCGTTTACTATCCGATGGGTTTGTTCAATTGTGCTGTGTTCTTTTCTAAACCCGAACTGAAGGTTAGGAATTCATCTATTTTCATTTAAAATTAGGATTCATTTTGTCACTAAGAGTTTATTAAACAGCTTTGATATATTAGATAATAAACTTATAGGCGTGTATGACTCAACTTTTGTGTGATCTTTTCCTGGTTTAGGTATCATGGTAACTAAGGAAACTTTCCATTCTTGAGGGTAGTATTCAAGGCGTAGAATAGCATTAAAAATAAAAAGAATAATTTTATTTGCTATGCAAGGTATGTAGTTCCAGAAGCATTTTGTTACTGATCTTGTCAAAACCAGGAGCTTTCTTAGGGTTTAAATCACAAATAGCCTTTTCGATTTCTCTTATCTCGAATCTTAAGAGAACAGCTGCTCTAACATCAACAGGTGGTAACTCCACAGAAATATTGTGTGATGTATGAGTGGCAGAGCTGTAAAAAGCTGCAATCAATTGACATTGAAATCAAAGTGATTTCAACCAAACTGATTTCATTCTTTGATTTCTAAATGATTTCAGATTTCAAAATGAAATCTTGTCAAAATTGCAATATTTTTTGATTGCAATCATTTTGAAATCATTTTTTTTTAGAAATCATTGAATGCAATTAATTTAATTGCAATCAATTCGATTGCAATCAAATTTTTGTTGAAATCATGTGATTTCAACAAGTTCCCTTGAAATCATGTGATTTCAATAAATTCCCTTGAAATCACAACTATAGTAAAAGTCCAATGAAATAATTTACATTTGGAATCTAGCGGTTTCTACTAGAATCTGGTGGAAACCTCCAAATTTTTGGTGGAAACCACTAGATTTTAGTAAAAATCACTAAAGTTTTGGTGAAAACCAACAGATTCTATTGCAAACCTCCACTTATATTTGACCAGAAAAATAAAAGTCAAAAACAAAAAAAAAATTTTATTTTGTGAATTTATTAAAAAAAAGTCATGACAAACATAATATGAACAAAACAATATGAAAAATATTTCAGATTTCATTACTTTGAGCATTTTTTACATTAGAAAGCTCTCTATTGGCTTTTAGTAAAAGTAACTTTTCAAAGTTGCTATCTGAAAGCGATCCACGACGCGGAGAATTTAGCAAGATTGCAAATGAAAATAACCTTTCTACTGCAGCTGATGATGGTAATGTTGCGTTGAATCTCATAAATGTGGATTTCAAAGTCGGATACCGATCAAGCATTTCAAACGATGTGTCCGTATCTGTAAGATACGAATGAAAGCTTGTATGAGTGGGATTCTGTTGTGTTTCCGATAAATTAACAGGATTATCTAAAAAAAAAAATATTATATTATTTTTTTAATAGATTATTTTGATATAATTGTATTATACCTTCAAGGCAAAAATTGAAGTATTTGTTAGATGCATTTAAATTCACTTCGGGCGATGGCAATGGAGTCTCATTGGGAAGAGCATTTTTGACTAAAGCAATTACTTCGTGGATTTTTACTTGAGTAAATGACGAATTTAAAGCTGTTAGCCATTGCAACTTAATTTGTGGACAAAGGACGGAAGCTATGATAGCGTCATTGACTTCTTGTGTCAAATCAAAATAGTTTTGGAACCGAGCTTCCACTGCTTTTAAAACTAAACCGGACAAGAGCGATATATATTCGTTGTTGTGACTATTTGATATTTTAATGTATTGCACTCGAATTGTGGCCAAAGTTGGCAAAAGATATCCGTAGATCATTCCTTTGCTTCCCTGCAAAAAATCGATGGCTTCAGCTATTGGCTTTAATAACATCAAATAATCTTCAATGTAAATAAAATCGCTTTCTGAAAAACTTGGTTCCTTGAACATTCTGCACAACTCATTGAGTTTACTCTTGCTCTTTATAACATCTTTCAGCGAGTCGTACATAGAGTTCCATCTTGTCGCCACGGGATATTTCAGTTGGCATCCTAATACTGTCCTTATATCTTCAGAAGTTTTTGGCTTATTCACTCTTCTCCAAAGACGTGAACATTTTTGCATTATCTGGACGTGAACGATTGAAACTTTAATCAAAGCTTCAGGATTTTTTATCAAAAGAATACTTACTGATTGGTGCTTTTCAAAATATTTTATGTTTTGTTTCAATATACGTAAAAGATCAGTTGTCGCCACCAGATTCAAGGTATGGGTTGCACAACGTATATGTCTTGGCAACCAAGAATTGAAAATATTGCTTGGAATTTCCGTAGGCTCTCCAAATAGATTTTCCTGATCATCATCGTCACCATCATTATCATCATCATCATCATCATTTATTTCTGCACCGATCTTTACACTATCAACTCCAAATTCTTTGAACGCTTTCACGAAGTTTGAACCATTGTCTGTAATTGTCGCCGTTACATTAGAGATACTTAGATCAAACTGCGCATGTATCTCTACCATCAAATCTCGGATACGGTCATGTGTATGTCGACCAGAAAAGCGTCTGCAAGCTAAAGCTACCGACTTTCTATTGAAATTTTCATCTATCCAATGACATGTATAGCCTAGAAAGCTACGGTGCTTAGTTGACCACACGTCGGCTGTTGTGCATACAAATTTGTTTAATTTAATTTGTTCTTTAAGTTTATCAATCATTGAAGTATACATGTTGCCAATAGTTTTCACAGCTGTTGGTCTACTAATCAAGTTAAATTTTGGATTAGTAAACTTGGCAAACTCTTTAAAGGATTGAGATTCAACTATTGAGATTGGTAACATGTTATCTATTATAACGCGACACGTCACTTCATTAAAGCGTTCCTTTGAATTGTTTTTGGCGACGTGATTCTTTTTCTGTTGATTGTATGCATTATATTCTTCCGTATGGCGTTGTCTTAAATGTCGAATAAAATTGGACGTTATTTGCGTTGATCCTTGTAAATATACATTGCATATTATGCACTTAGCCTGAATGCCACTTTGGTAACGGCTGTAAGCACCATCTATCTGCATAATTGTATGATATTAGAAATAAATTTCGAAAACAACAAAATTTTTATACACACCTTTTTTACAATTTTAAAAAACTTTGTAAACAAAATTGACGTTTCTGGTAAATTCGAATTATCAGAGTCTGCTTCATTTCTACAAGAAGCAGTTTCATTCAAAGAGCGCGAAGTCTTTAACTCAATCTTTCTTCTTTTACTTGTTGTTGGTTTTTCGTCTGAAAAGTTTTCACATTCATAACTTGGATCTTTTTCATAATCATCAGACGAAAAATCATCAAAAATTTCTGACATTCTGATCACAATTTCTTTTTTTACTTTTTTTCAGTTTTAACAATGAACAGTTTAATATGAACTATTAATTAATTAGCAATTTGACACCAAACGTTTAATAATATAGAAAACACGTATTTAATGAACAAATCAATAGCACAAATGACGATTTATGCACTATGAAAATATGTCTGAACATTTCAGTAAACTTTGACTTCTAAGTAAATAATAAAAAAAAAACAACAACTGTATTTATAAAAAAAAAAACAAAAGCAACAATTTATTTTGTTCCAGCCTACGTCGACTTCTAAGTAAATAATAAAAAAACAACAACTATTTAAAAAAAAAACAACAAAAGCAAAAAATTATTTTATTTCATCTTACTTCGACTTCTTAAAAAATAATAAAAAAAAAATAACTGTATTTATAAAAAAAAACAACAAAAGCAACAAATTATTTGAATGCGTTGAAAAGAGAATTCTTTGCAATTTTGCAAAGTAGAGGATATTAGATAATAACAACTAAAACTTATCGGCTCCAAAATGACATGAAAAACGTAGGTTTGTTAGTCATTTCTTGCATTTTTTTTTCTACGGAAGAACTGATTGCAATTAGAAATAATGTTTACCAATTTTACAAAACTTTGTAAATAAAAATTGCCATTTTTCACTTGAAAAGAACGATTCTGATTTAACTTTGATTGCAATTACTGGATTTGATTGCAATTAAAGTAAATGCAATCAAATCGATTGCAATCAAATTTGATTGCAATCAATTTATATATAAATTGATTTCAAAAAATTGATTCAATCGTTTTTATCATATTGATTTCATGATTTCAATTTACGATTTTGAATGCAATCAAAAAATTTGCAATCATTAAAGCGAAATCATGTGATTGCAATTAAATCGATTGCAATCATTTACAGCTCTGATGAGTGGTAAATATTTTTTTTAAATGATTAACAAATAGATTTTCTTTTTCTGTATCATTTCTTGCCCAGCTTCCATTAAAGTTTCTTAAAGGTGGTTTAGAGATAACTGGCCTTTTGAGATTTCTAGCTGCACGCCATAATGAGTAGTCTGATTGTGGAGTTGCATCCAGTTCCTTAAGATATTTTTTTAAGGAAACGGTTTTCTGAAACTGCAGAAACTTTCATAAACTTTTGGTGCACTCTTTTAATAATTTCTTTAGTTGAGGGGATCTGTGTAATTGCCACTCTATTCGAACTCTCCTTTTTTCGGTCAAGAGCCGCTCGACATCTGTAGAATATATTTTATTATATTTTATAGTTTAAGATAACTGTCAAAATTCACAATAGAGATTTCCACCTCCTCCGGTGTATCAAGCGGAATATTTTCTGTGCAATGCGTGCTAAGATATTTGTTTATATTTTAACCAATTTATTTGTGTGGTTGTCGTCGCTAAGTAACCAGACGGAGAAACAATTCTATTGGGGTTCATTATAGTAACAATTGTGTGATCTGAAGATAATTCTAAAGAAGATTCAACATGAATCGTTTCTGTGGAGATGTTTTTAACCACGCCAAAATCGATGACATTTGGAATTTTTTGCTGATCAGTAGGCCAATATGTTGGTTGTCCACTCGCGACCACATTTAAATCCATTTTAGACATTGTATTATACAAAACACGACCCTTTGGTGTTATAATCGCCACGGCCAGGACGCATGGTACTAATGATTTATAATACTTATAATATTGGCTCTCTGATATTGAAAATCTACGCGGAGAGTATAAAGATGAAAGTACTAAGTTTCGATTTAGTTCTTCAACACAAATGTTCGTTCCATGCAGATAATCTTCAAATGGTCACACATTAGGTAATGCTTGATTCGAGCTTTTATCAAAATGGCAGAACCTCCACAAGCTCTATCTTGGGGGTCCTTTGTATCATATAATATATAACCATTGATTTTCAACGTATTTCTTGAGGTAAAATGCATTTCAGAAACCATCATAATATTAATTTGTTTATTTTTAAGAAAGTACTCTAGTTAATTTTTGTGTTGACGGATGCCGTTTGCGTTCCAAAAACAAATTTTCAGATAGTTCATGGCTTATTAATTACAGCTTGCAATAACATCGACGGCATTCTTAACATTTCATACATCATATCATGCATCATATTACACATTGCGTTCGTAAAATTATTTACAGTTTGCACTAATGTTTCCATAGTTTTTTCTAGTCGACTTAATTATAAACGGCAGTTTCATCATTATTGGGTAAATCTCCTTGCATTGGCTCATGGTTTGATTTTAAGACGTTAGCGTAGGAGATTCTGTTAGTGCCAGGCTGCGGTACCTGAATGGCATTAGCGTTTTCTTGGTTTGTTATCTGAATTTGAGTGGGATTAGGTTTCGGTCCCACCGAACGCTTGACGATGGAGTATACTGGACATCCTCAATAGTTGACAGTGTGATTACCGCAACAGTTGCTACATTTTTTTACGTTGGGATCGTTTTTAGACTTATCGCAATGAACTGTGCCACGTTATTCTCCACATACGACACAGAGGGTTATTGACAGTATGCTTTAGTATGACAAAATTCTTGGCAGTTTAAACATTGAACGGGACCATTTCTTTTGTGCGGCTCCTCAATCGTGATTCGTCTGTACCGAATGTATTTTAAATTGTAAATGGGATGCATTTGATTTTTTTAAGCTTTATATCGCCTGTTTCTAATTCTACTCGAAATAGTGGTTGGCGATTTTTCTCCTTGTTTTTAATATTTATCATATTTTTTATTTTGAAACCCTTCTCTTCTAAAAACGTTTTCATTTCATCTGGTTCCACGCAAATGTCAATACCCTTTATCACTACCTGAAAGCCTTAACTGATCTTCAGTTGGTATGTATATAAGCTTTTTTTAAGTACTTCAAATTTATTAATTATTTTACGAAAATCATTTTCATGATTAACCTGTATTTTTGTCTCGTTTATACTGCCACGCTTAATTGCAGCCACGTAAAACGAATTTTCACCTACCACCGAGATCAAACTCTTTATTAACTCATTTGAGTTTTGATCTTTTAGATATATCGGGGGTGGCTAAGACGATTTCATGACGTTTGGAGCTTCAGGGGATCCATCCTCCAGAATCGCAAAACGATTTTGTGAATTTATTCTATTAAAAGATAAGACTTTTGAGGCCGATGCAACAGCCGATGAGGTAGGGCTGCGACCCCGTTTCAGCACTGCTATATAGTTGACGTACCAACTCGTACTTGAGGCTTTTGACAACTTTTCACTTGTGACTTATCCATTGCGTCAGTGTTTGAGTTCATGGTATCATTTCCCACTAAGATTGTTTTTGTCGCTTCGGTAGCACTTGCAGGCGTATTGTTTTCTTTTGTTTTATTTATTTCAACATTGTTAGCTTCCACTGTCACATAAATATCTCTTTCAATTAGCCCTACCGCTGTTTCACTGTTTTTACTCATACAAAAAGTTATTTTTGTTTTTCGCCGTTTGCTGTGCTCGTAATGTTTTTATTATATGTATGTATATTATATATTTCGATAACACTGTATGTATACATATGTATGTATGTTCATTCATACATAAATTTATTTTTTTTTTTTTTTGTTTTATTTTTCTTTGTTAATTTGTTCACTTTGATGTTAAAAAAATAAAAATTATTCATTTATTGCGTTCATTCGCTTCTAACGGGAATTATATTTTATATTATAAATTTTATTCGACCTTTATAATATATAAATAAAAGAACTTTTTTTTTGAGCTCGAGGTCTTTTTTAATTATTTTTATTTTATAATAATTTATTTAGTTTTGCCGATATTTCGTTTTTCATTGAAAAATATCTTCTGGGCTATAATCTAGAAATTACAAGTAACAAAAATAAACAAACAAATGTATAAATACAAAATTCAAACGAGTATGTATATAAAAACAACAAAACTCTTACATTGAAAAAATTATTAAACAGAAATAAAAACTTAACTATTGTTATGTTGTGTTAACATCGTCTAATTGTGAACTGAGCTTAAACAAGAAAAAATTGCACTATTTTCGTTTGTTGACGAGATGTCTGTACACTCTCGCAGAATTCTCATCGACAGCGGCTTTAAAATTCATCCTAGTTGTTGTTTTAATTATGTGTAACATTTCCAATGTGAATCGTCTTTTGTAGTTATGTTCACTCTGTAACACTTGTACATTGTCACAATCAGGAGAGTGTTTTCTTTGTGCACAGCGGGATAACAATGACGTTTTTTGTGTAGGAATATTATTCCGTAATTTTTGATCCGATTTGTGTGATGAAATTCTTGTTTTCAGTTTGTTTTTTGTGGTACCTATGTAAACTTTATTACATATCCCAAATTCATTGTCATTACATGGTATTTTATAAATTATATTATATGTATATATATATATATTTTCCTTTTACTCCTCTGGGGAGCATAGGGCCGCCACAAGTTGATTCCAATGATCTCGATCATCAGCGCGATGTTTGACTTCGTTCCACTGTAGTCGTAGCTCGGACAGTTCGGTTATGATTTGGCGTTTCCAGGTGTGTGATGGTCGTCCGATGCGCCTGCTTCCCTGTGGGTTCCAGTCTATGGCCTTCTTAGTGATATCGTCTAATGGCTTGCGGAGAGTGTGTCCAAGCCAGCCCCATTTGCGTTTTTTTATTTCCATCTCAATTGGTTGCTGGTTGGTATCTGTCCAGAGTTGGGCATTTGATATTAATGAGGGCCAGTAAACACGCAAGACTCTACGCAGGCATTTGTTAACAAACACCTGAAGGGACTGGGTATCGCGCGGTGCCATATTCCACGTTTCGCAGCCGTACAGCAATGTGGATTTAACGCTGGAGTTGAAAATTTTAATTTTGGTGCGTTTCGAGATGTTAGGCGATTTCCAAACAGGGCTGAGTTGGGCAAATGCACTTCGTGCCTTATTAATGCGACTGGCCACATCGGCTGATGAACCACCGGATTTGTCGATTATACAGCCTAGATAGCAGAAGGACTCCACATCATCAATTTCCTTGCCGTATATTAGGAATTTCCGCGTTGCGTTAGCATTTACCCTAAGTGTTTTTGTTTTAGGGATGTTTATCTTCAATCCAACTAGATTTGCTGTTTCGCTAACTGTATTTAGCTTTGATTGCATATCGGAAAACGAATGAATTAATAAGCATATATCATCTGCATAGTCCAGGTCTTCTAATCTGTCTTGCAACCCCCATGCTATCCCTCTCCTATGACTTGTTGACTTTTGCATCACTACATCTAGGACACAGTTAAAGAGGAGTGGTGATAACACACATCCTTGGCGAACTCCGGTTTCTATTTTGATATTCTTGCTTAGTTGTTTCTCATGCAATACGCGGCATGTTGCATTGCTGTACAGTGTCTTTATTAAGTTTATTATTTTAGTCGGGACACCCTTACATGCCAGTGCGCTCCATATGGCCGTGTGACTGAGAGTATCAAAAGCCTTTTCGAAGTCAACAAATACGAGATAGAGAGGCGATCTCCACTCAACGGACTGCTCCACAATAATTCTAAGACTATTGACCTGATCGACGCATGATTTGTTGGAGCGGAATCCAGCTTGTTCCCTTCTGAGAGGAATTGCTTTTGACAGCCTTTTGTTTATTATATTCGCAATAACTTTGTTGACCATGCTCAACAAAGTTATACCTCTCCAATTCTTTCTGGCGGTTAAATCACCTTTTTTGGGAAGATTTATAATTGCGCCGGAGGTGATTTCGTCGGGTATGGATTCTTCATTCCAGAATGCTCTTATGATGGGTTCCAATAAGCGAGCGCTAGTAACTCGGTCGATTGTAAGGAGTTCTGGGGAAATATTATCCAGGCCAGGGGATTTGTTGTTTTTAACTGAACTAATTTCTTCGCTGATTTCAGTGATTCCTGGACACACAGAAGATATGGATGGATGCAATAAGTGGGTAGTGCAAGTGCAGATTGAATCTTGTAAAGCGGACGTTGTATTCAGCATATTCTCGTAAAATTTTTCCCATAAGCTGAGTTGCTGCGTTTTTGATGTTACAAGTTCCCCTGCGTCATTCTTCAGGGGTCTGCCAGACGAAAAAGTTCTATTAGTTAACTTGTTCACAGCGAGGTATAGGTCTCTCGTGCGATGGGTTGCTGCTGCTGCTTGTAGTTCGTTTGCTATATTGTTGACCCATTTCCGCTTATCACATCTCGCATTACGTTTAACATCTCGGTTATTTCGGTTATACGTTTCCTGATGTTTAATTTTATTCGAGCGAGTTTTGCTCGAGTCAAGGGCAGCTTTGGCCTCCTTTCTGTCCTGAATTAATTTCCATGTGATATCGCTAATCCATTCCTTTCGGGTATTGTTTTTGAAACCAAGGTGATGTTCTGCAGCTTTGATAAATATATATTTGATTTCTGGCCACGTACGTTCAGAGTTGTTATTTATTATATAGGTTTTTAATTCGTTGGTGAAAGCGTTGGAAATTACCTCATTTTTAGCTGCGCCACGTTAAATTTCCTTTGTGTCACAAGAGAATTATTTTTGATGGCAGCGATTTTGACGCGTATATGAGCGATTAAAAGATGGTGATCACTGCCCATATCAGCACCACGTTTGTTTCGCACATCTAGCAGCGAACCTCTCCATTTCTTGCTGATGTGGTCTATCTGGTTTTCGGTCACCCTATCAGGAGATATCCAGGTAACTTTATGAATCCTCGGATTGGGAAATAGAGTGCCGCCAATAACAGGGTTATTTGTTCGGCATGCGTCTAGAAGCATCTTACCGTTTTCCGTCAGACGCCCTAATCCATGTCTTCCCATGGTGCTCTCAAGTTATCGGGTCCCAATTGTGCATTGAAATCGCCCATCATTATTTTAATATCACCCTTGGGTACGGTTGCGAGTACGCTGTCGAGATGATTATAAAACGCTTCTTTCACCGACTTTTCAGATGTATCCGTAGGGGCGTAACACTGTATCAGCGTGATATTTCGAGCATGGCCACGCACTCTGGCGGTGATAATAAATTATATTGGATTTGTCTAATTTGTTTATTTTATCTTTGGTTTTATTGTACAATTTTGTCAACGTGTTGATAGATTTATGGGATATGGTATACATTTCATTATTGAATAATTTAGATTTTTCAAACCTCTCAGATAATACTGGAGCAAATATAAGAGATTTATATATTTTTGGTTGTTGTTCAGCATCTAAATTCTTTGTTTTATATTCATAATAGTTATAGAGTAATTTATTAGTCAGATTAATTGGAAAATTGTTGTCACTAAGTATCCTTTTGATCTTTCTGATGTTATTTCTGTGGAAATCTGCGTCACTTATAGTTAACACCCTTCTTATTAAATTGTTTGCCGTGTTGATAATAATTCTTTTTGGGTGTTTAGAATATAAATTAATTATTCTACTTGAGGCACTAGGTTTTTGATACCAGTCAATTTTGAGTGTACCATTTCTCCTTATCACAATTGTTTCCAGATATGGTAAATTTTTATTGCACTCAGACTACATAGTAAACTTAATACTAGGGTGAAAATCGTTCAGACTCGTCATAATTTCTTCTATTGCACTATCCCCTACAATTCCAAAAAGATCATCTACATACATACTTAGATAGAAACTTAGGCTTAGTTTTTCCATAACAATGTCCGCCACAATTGGGGATGCTGGTGAACCCATGGGAAGTCCCTTCTTTTGTGTATATATTTTGTCCTTGAATTTAAAATAGAGGTTGTCCTTTATGCAGAATCTTAAAATTCTCAAAAATAAGCCCTTTGTCATGTTGGTGTGTGTTGCAATATCTTCCCATCTATCCTCTATAATTCTTAATGCTAAATCGAGAGGTACGCTTGGAAACAGAGACACTACATCAAACGAGATTAATCTCTTATCGTCGCTAATAGTCAAATCCTTAATCTTATTTCTAAATTGCATCGAGTATTTTACATTGTATACCTAGTTCTCCGTAATACTCCTTTAAATCTCGGTAATGTATTTGCAGAGTTCACTCGAAGGGGCATTAATATTGGAGCATATAGGTCTTAATGGATTGTCTTCCTTATGGATTTTAGGAAGTCCATATATTCTCGGAGCTGCTACGGCTACGTCAGTTTTTAGTTGTTTCCTTTCAATTTCGGAAATAACTTTGGTATTGAAAAGCTCCTCAACCAATGACCCCTTTCAGACAAGCAAAGTTTACTTTGCAAAGTCTTGAGTTTATAGAAGAGAAGGGAAAAGAGTATAGCGGGGGAGTACATACTTTGCTGTACTCGCAAAGTCGTTTTGTTTTTCGTTCGTAGATTATACCTGAAGTTGGCTGCAACTTTATATTTATATACAGCGTTACCAGAATCTTTGGAATAAAAATTGTCATATGGCGAAAGAAATCATATTTTGAAGAGGAAAATCTTAAATTTTTTAAAACAAGGGCAAAATAGTAAGAATTATTAATTTTTTATAAAAATACATTTTTTCTTTTCACCTATTTCCGATGTACTAAAGAATTATTTACTTCTTAAGGTACGTTCAGACTAATGAAATATTTATCGAAAATATTTGTTCTGATATTTGCTTCAAACTGTGTGAAACAAAAAAATATTTTGTTAATGTTCAAACTAAGCTCAAATATTTGATCATTTTTGTTTGATGAAACAGTTGGCAAACAGTGTTAATAAAATAAATTAATTCATGTTTGCCATGCGTTCAGACTAAAAGAAATATTTGCATCAAATAATTATTTAATGAAAGTGTTCAAAAATAAAAATATATTTCTCAAATGGTAAAAATGAGCGCAAAAGCTAATTTTTTTATTTTATTCTGTGGATCAGCGTCTCTTTTAGTGTTAGAACAGGAGAATGTAGAAGAAAAAATGGAATCTACTGGGTAACGGGAACATGGCTAAAATTTGCGAAAAATTGCAAACTTGCAAACAAACGCTAAAATATATTTGAAGTCGTTAAATCGGTTAAAAAACAAAATGTCAAGAAAAAAACAAAAAAAATGTTGCAAAAATAGCGAAAATTCGCGAAAAATTTAGATATTTTAAACAAGCCATAAAATTTATTAAAGGTGCCTAAAACTATAAGGAATAGCAAAAATTCGGTAAAAATTGCTAAATTAGCGGAAATTCCCAAAAATTTGCTAATAGCGGCATGATACCAAAGTTTAAATTATTAAAAATAGTTAAAGCTGCAAAGAATCACAGAAAGAAATCGCTTCTTTTGCGAACATGGCTAAAATTCGCGAAAAAATGCAAACTTGGAAACAAACCCTAAAATATATTTGAAATTGCTAAATCGGTTAAAAAACAAAATTTAGGGGAAAAACAAAAAATAATGTTGCAAAAATTGCGAAAATTCGCGAACCATTTTTATATTTCAAACAAGCCATAAAATTTAGTAAAAGTGCCTTAAACTTTAAGGAATGGAATTATAAAAAATCTTTAAAATTGTAAAGAATCCGAAAACTTACAGTAAAAATTGCTTCTATCTGGAACATGGCTAAAATTATTTGTCGTTGTTTGCTCTTTCAATTTTTTTGTAATATCAAATAAATGTTTGCTCAAAAATTACTAAAATATTTGATTTTTTGAAGAAGGAATTCTTTCGCACATTGGAAATAGGTTATAATATGCCTTTTTAATATTTTTATGTCCAGAAATAATGATGCAATTTTGTGTATTCTAGATACTGGGTACAAAAGTGTGCAGCACCAACACACATCAAGCTGATGCAAAACTTCATTGTTTTAAAAATTGACTGTTTAAGTAATCGTGTATTTTCTATAAGCAAAATTAAAGTAAAAATCAGAATTTCTAAAAATAAAAAATCATCATTTGAGAAAAAAATCTTTAATCATATTTTTGTTTGAAAAAATAAAAAAAAATATGATAAAATCATCATTCTGGCAACGCTGTTTATATATAATATTCAAACAAGAGAAAACAAAAATTTGTCAAATTAAACTTTGTGTGTCTGAGCACCAAACAAAGTTTAAAAGAGAATTCAACAGACTTTGTCAAAGTAAACTTTGCATGTCTGAAAGGGGTCAATGCATTGTTTTTCCTTTGAAGGACGGAACTGGGGTCTTTATTACATATTTGATATGTCATCATGTCACCTATTATGCTCCCCATCTTTGCGTCGTAGTCAACCTTTTCCATTGCCACCGTAATATTGCCCTTATCAGCGTTTTAAATTAAAATGTTCTTGTTTTTCCCTAAAAACTTATTTGCTTTTTCGACCGCATTTACCGTAAACAAGTCTCTGTCGTTCAGTTGTATTTTGTTCATGTAGTTGTCAATAATCGTAGTAAATTTTGTTCTGGCCATTTCCTGTTCTTCTATGTCTTGTATTGTTTGAACAAAATCCTCACCGTCGGTTATAAATTTGAGCATTGGGAATTCATGTTTCGTAACAGGTAGGGCATGCTTTTTGCCCAGAGATAAAACCCATTGAACTTCCTCCGGAACGTCCACATTAGTTTTATTTACAAACCAATTTTTGTTAATTTTAATTCCAAGTTCCTCAAACTGAAAACAAGAATTTCATCACACAAATCGGATCAAAAATTACGGAATAATATTCCTACACAAAAAACGGCATTGTTATCCCACTGTGCACAAAGAAAACACTCTCCTGATTGTGACAATGTACAAGTGTTACAGAGTGAACATAACTACAAAAGACGATTCACATTGGAAATGTTACACATAATTAAAACAACAACTAGGATGAATTTTAAAGCCGATGTCGATGAGAATTCTGCGAGAGTGTACAGACATCTCGTCAACAAACGAAAATAGGGCAATTTTTTCTTGTTTAAGCTCAGTTCACAATTAGACGATGTTAACACAACATAACAATAGTTAAATTTTATTTCTATTTAATAATTTTTTCAATGTAAGAGTTTTGTTGTTTTTATATACATACGCGTTTGAATTTTGTATTTTTACCTTTTTTTTTTTTTTTGTTACTTGTAATTTCTAGATTATAGCCCAAAAGATGTTTTTAATGAAAAACGAAATATCGGCAAAATTTAATAAATTATTATAAAATAAAAATAATTAAAAAAGACCTCGAGCTCAAAAAAATGTTCTTTTATTTATTTTATATTATATTTATATTGCAAAATCAAATTTAATAATTCAAGTCATATGAAGAAAACACATCTATTCACAACAAAGCACACTTTGCTACTGGACTTTTTAAGCATGAAAATAATGTTAATAATCACAAAATGTGGCATCGAATTTATGTCACTGTAGCCATAGCGTTGATGACGCATAAAATATGACAACATTTTAGGATGACGTTCGTTATTGGATTGATGTCGCTTTTTGCCTTATTGATGCCATTTGTAATAGCATCGATGTCACAATTCTGATGTTAAAGCATCATCAATATGAAGATGCATTTTTCTATGAGTGTATTAGTTATTCGACAAATTTTTTGTTGAAAATATCTACGAATTTTTTATTCAATTTTAAATTTAGTCAATAGCACCGGCAGGCTAGTTGGTAGTGACCTAGTCTATCAGCGCCGCGGTTGCGGGTTCGAGTCGCGCCAGAGACTCTGGTTTCTTTCCTGCAGACAAGCATAGAGCTTCGCGGGACTAGTATAAGCAAAATAAAAAAAAAATTTTCGGGAAAACCAAGAGCATAATACCACTATTATTAATGTTATTTCCAAACGAGAAAGAAAACTAAGGAAATATCAATTTTTAAATTCGTGCACTAATTGATCTTCCAGAAATAAAGAATTTCACAACTGATAGTATTTAATTTTTTTTTGGAAAAATGTAGCCGGCAAAAGAACGGAATGAATGAACTAAAGTTTCTTGACATTTCACGTATTGCCTTTGGAATTTTATCGATACCACATTCCTCAGCACCAGTTGAACGCACGTTTTCAATGCAAAAAGCAGTTTCAAGTTTGATAAAAACTAAAGATCTATTAATATCAAATGATAGTTGTTATTATAGTTATATTTCTAATGATCATTTCAAAAATCTAATTTTTAATTTTTTTACTTATTCTTAAAAAAATTAACTATTTGAAATAATTTTCTTTAGAAAATACGAAAAAAAATTAACCTTACGCTTATGCAAAATATTATTTACACATGTACCTTTAATATAAATACTTTATGTTTTTAAATACATAGATAAATAATTCCAATAAAATATTTTCGTTTATTTTTATAAATTATTGTTTATGTTAATGAATTTTTTAAAATAATTTTGTTTTTCAAGTTTTTTTTCTTTTTTTTAAGATACACATTAACTTATATCCCGTTTAGATTACAAAGAAATCTAGTAGATTTGAAATCTTTCTTAATATCTAGTTCGTTTACATTGTACTTTTTTGAAATTGAGATTTTGTTTTCATACCAAAACCGTGTGTTTTAAAAAAAAGTACATTAACTTTTATTTATAATCTTTTATTTGTAATATTTCCTTAAAATTTCTGAATTTTTTAACAGTTTTAACCACAAGCCACCATTTTAATTAAATTGCATTTTTTCTTGTACAGGAAAGTATTTTTAGTTTTATGTGGAAAAAACATAGTTGCATCAATAAGTACTACTAGATTTTAAGTATATTCCATCAAAATCCAATCACGAAGTTGATTTTGTTTTGTAAGGAAAATCTAGTGAAAAACAATTCGATTTTGCTGGAAATCTCGCAAGTACTAGATTTCGTTGCAGTGTAAACAGGCTACAAGAACACTTTATAATAAGCAAATTAATTATTTATAGATAAAGGTCAAAGTCTATTCGATTACTTGTATAAAAATTAGTTTGTTCTCCTACTTTTCTTACATAAACTCCGTTTTTGAAATATCCATTTTTTGACCATTCTAACATTTTTTTGGTATTGAAGGGCCCCTGGAGTGTTATGTCATTTGCTTTCCATTTGAATTCCCAAAGTAGTTCCTTAGGTTTTAATACGCCTGAACTTTCAACACAATTTTGTTTATAATCTTTTTCCTTTTCGCTAAAGTCGTCCGAATACATATCAAAAGTAGAATCTGATAAGGCCGCACTTCCTTTGCTAGTGCTTGGAATTGAATTAACTTTTTCTTTTATAGATTTGTACGATGCCTGGTAAATGTCCATATTTCCAGTTTTTGTTAAAATTTCGTTAGCCAATTCAGTTAGTTTGGTAATTTTGTCCCCAGTTTCATCATGGATACCTTGTTTTTTTAATCTTAGTCTTTCTACAGAACTAAGTTTAAGTCTACTTTTGCCAAGACGCCGTAAAGCACATGCAACAGTCTCTCCTTCATTAATATATGACAGCAGTTGTTTATACATTAATAATTCATTATATACATCCATCGGTTTTAGTACAGTTGCGTCTTCATTTTTCGATATTTCCTTTTCTTTCTTAATCTAAAAGTAAAATAAAAAGATTTAATGATGATATCATGTATATATATGTATGTATGTATATTAGGGTGGTCAATTTTTTTGCCCACCAAGCGTATAGCAAAATCGTAATCTACGGAATATTCTAAGAATTTTTCCTAAAGAAACTATGGATCTAAAATCAAAATCGAGCTTCCGCTTTTTGACTTAAAAATCTGGTGCTCAGGAAATCCGAAAATTGGAAATATTTATTGCAATTGGTGAATAGTTGACCTGTATCGCTGAAAGAGGGCTTGTTTAAAATGAAATTTTCTCAGCTTTCTATATCTGTGCTCATTTTTAGAAAATTCTGTACATAAAAACTTGGTTTAGAGGTTTTTGTCAAAATAATCATAGTCAAGCTGGTAAAAAAAAATGTATTATATTTTTTTAAAACTCACTTTTCTATTTCAAAAAATCGCTACCTTTTTAAAAAAGAAACTGAATGAAAAAAATAAAATAAAATTAACAATTTCAATAAAAATGTATTTAAAAAAAAATACTGGCCAAACCGGGAATTAAACCCTGACATCCTGGGTCACAAAGCACGACATAACCACTAAGCCACAACAGCGCTTATTAACTTATCCACTTAATACGAGTTTTTGTACATTTTTAAATATTGCTGGCTATTCTTGAAAACGCGTCAAAAAAGTGAAAATTTTTATTAAAACTAAAACAAAGTTTAAAAAATTATTTTTGTTTACCATACATTTCTAAAATGGAATAAACGTAAGAATTTTAACGCGTTTCCCTCTCTTAAGAAACGGTAAATTGTGTGATACAACGAGAAAATTACAAACTTTTTAAATTTCTCATTACCTTCTTGAATTTTTGTTTTCAAATTAAGTTTTTATTAAGTAAATTTCAAATTTTATTTCAGAATTTTTTAGCTGTATTTCAGAAATTTCCAATTCAACTTCAATCATTTCCAATTGTATTTCAGAAATTTCAAATTGTATGTCAGAAGTGTCCAATTATATTTCAGAAATTTATGTTTTTATAGCTAATACAATTTTCTAAAATACAAATGGACATTTCTAAAATACAATTGGAAATTTTAAAGTTGAATTGGAAATGATGTGGTTATTTTTATCTATTCCTATAGTCGTTTCTTTTTTTGATTGATTTGTGCAGTTTAAATCATTTAAAATTAGTGCTATTTTATCTTTAAATATCAGTATATTTTTAAATTTAACTGAAGTTTGTCAAGCATGGAGCCGTCAGCAATGTCTATTGGTTCATCAGCAATGTAAATTCCGAATCAAGGTTAGGTCATATGCCCGATTACAATTGTTGTGCTTTTGGATTGGCAAGTGACTTCTCCGAGCATAATTTACCTACAATACATAATGTTTTGAAGTATTATTTTTTTTGAGCGATTGTTGTAAAGCTAAAAACAAATGTTTTCATATGTAAGTTTTACCTCGCAAGTTGCAGATAGATTGATTGTTTAATGGAAGAAATTGGATTTTGCGATTATTAGTGAGAAAAGTGTTGCGAAAAAGCTTAAGTCCTTGCTTAATATGTACGCCTTTGTTTGTGTGTATTGATTCCAGAACAATTAAAAAAAATTTTGCATTTTCGTAACAACCTTTGGGATCCGCCAACACTTAGACCTTACGAAAAACCTAAAATAAATTTTGATTGCTCGGACTATGTTGACATGATTGACTTAGATGACGATAGTATTTTGTCTGAGCCGCCATTTACTACAAGCATCCCTTGCGAGCATTTGCTGGGATACATTGAATTTTATGATCCACCGTTTACTGATCTAGAAATACCGGCACATATTCAGGGAACTGAGCGATTTGTACAATTACTTACCAAGGTTTCCCAAAGTGCCATAGAATGTAATCGCGGTGATATTTTGGCAGTTACTATTGATAGCCGCAACAGAATACCACGAATGGATAGCAAAAAAGATATTGTACTTAAATTGCCGCTATAGGCCGAAACTAAATTTATTTACCCCCGGTTTGGCCAGTATTTTTTTATAAATTTTTTATTACTTTATTTGGTTCCTTTTTTTAATTAGTGAATTTTCGAAATAAAAAGTGCGTTTTAATAAAAAAATTGTATAATAATAAATAATATAAATTTTTTTTTTTAACTTTTCGATTTGTTTTTGCTTAAATTTTTTTTAAATAAATTTTTGTTTAATTAGGTTTTGAATCAATTGTTTTATTTTTAAATCAATTTTAAATTAAAATTTAGTTAAATTATTTTATTTAATTTTTGGGTAGAAAGAATGTAACAGCTTAAGGTTTTTTACCAGCCAGCTTGACTATGATTATTTTGACAAAAACCTCTAAATTTTCTAAATATAAGCACAGATATAGAAAGCTGAGAAAATTTCCTTTTAAACAAGCCGTCTTTCAGCGATACAGGTCAACTATTCACCAATTGCAATAAATATTTCCAAAAAAGTAGCATATTTTTCAGATTTTCTGAGCACCAGAAAATTTGATTTTGATTTTGGAACCATGGTTTCGTTAGAAAAAATTCTTAGAATTTTCCGTAGATTACGATTTTGCTATACGCTTTGTCATTTTTTTTGGGACCGAACAAATTGCCCACCCTAATGTATATATTATAAATAAATTAAAGTAAATATTGCCGTTTTTAGAGATAAATTATTTTAAAATTGGATAATCCAATAATATCAAATATTTACATTAGGATTGGTCAATTTGTTCGAGACCAAAAAAACTGACAAGGGGTATAGCGAGCGTTGCCATTGTCAAGTTTTCTCTATGTTGCAAGTTTTTTGAGAAGCAGAAGAGTTTTTAATTTATATAAAGTTGTTTCAAGTTTTTTTTATAAATTAATGAAGGTGTTTTATAAATACATAATATAAAAATTGCTTTATATTGGATGAAAATATTAAGTGTTTTTTGTGCAATTAAGCCATCTGCCTATATATTTACTCTGACTTTTATAATTGGAACAGTGTTTAATTGTGTTTACTCCTTCTTACCTAAAATATCCCAACTATATTTTTTAGGTGCTGAAGTATTTTTTAACACTAGATTCATATAAGTTATCTGAAGGTGATAATGGACTTAAGAGATTGTTCTTTAAAGTTTTATGTTGAACTTAGTAAAGTTATTTTAATAATGACTTTCGAAAACATGTTAAAGTTTTAGCACCAATTTATTGGTTAAAAAGAAAAAAATTATTTTTATTTACTTTTTTCTATATTTTTAAACAAAATGAATTTCAAATATATTTTTTTGTATTTTTTATTTGATTTTTAAACAAAATGAATTCCATATAAATTTTTGTGATTTCTTTAAAAATTTTGGCATTTTTGTAACAAGGTTTTTCTTGAAAAAAATTTTTTCAGATATAAGAAGTTTTTTAAAAAATATATATGGCAACGCTGGGTATATCTGAAAAGGGAAATTCTAAAAGGATATTCCAAAGAAATCTAAGTCCTAATCAAAATGGAGCCTCCGACGAGAAAGTTGGTATAAATTTTCTATAAAATTTTTTACCAACCTTTATGTTGTTATCGTAAATAACAAGTGTAATTTTGGTTTTCATTATATTTGTTTACCCTTATTACAGTTGTCGTTCTCTTAAAAGACTAATGGCAAATAAATCAGTGAATGGTTTAGTTTATTTAAACTTATATTTATGTTATTTAAACTGAACAGCTGTAAATCAGTGCCCGATATATTATATATAGTTTAAAAATAATAGTGTGGTAGCACTACGATAATTGTTGTCAAATTCATATGGGCTGTATTGGTAGTTTAAACGCCCAATTTTATACGTAATGAGATGGTTTATTTGTTTACTGATTTATTGATTGGCTGGTTTAAACACATTTTAAACCAAAATGACAGTTTCACTTGCAATGAGTCGTTTTTTAGTAACTAGATTAAAGAACAAAGGTTGTGTGTTACTTTAACTTATTACAAAAACGACACAGTTGTTTACGACAACGAGAACCGTTATAATCCCAGCAAAAACAAAAAGAATAAATAAAAGGGAACAGTAAAAAAACTTGCGGGAAAATGTAATTCACGAAATCATTTTCACGATTGAAAATTTAGGAAAAGGAATACATTACGTGGGATAATACATCATGTTAGGTGAGATTGATTTTGATTGGAATATTGTCCACTTTACTTCAAACTGTTGGTAAAAATAATAACACATAATATTTTATAGTGACGACCAGGGCTGTGTAGTCGGCGTTGGGGTTTTCGTACCGGAGTCGAAGTTGGAGTCGTAGTACCCACAAAAACTCGCGACTCTGACTCCAAAATTTTGCGGCATAAAAAATTTAAAAAATTTTTCTATTTTCCAAAATTAAAATTCTTCGAAATTAGCGATGCAATATTTCAAATATCGATTTGAAATTTTTACAGAATTATTTTCTTGCTATATTTAACCATTTGAAAGGTACTGCATTAAAAACAAGTTAGAGTGCTATATTCGGTTGTTCCGAATCTTTACGTTACAGTTACTAATAGAATTTTTGACTTTTTTCCAAAAATTAAAAGTTCAAAAAAATCATAACTTCACTCTTCATGCAGCGATTTTCCGAATTATTCTTTTTTTAAAGATGTAATTGTAAGCTTTGAAAAACAATCAAATTTTTGCAAATCACAAGTGGCTGAAAAATGGTTGTTTACGTAAAAAAAATCCAAAAAATTACAAGTTTTACTTTTTAAATTATGAAAAAATCCAAAACATAAAAAAGTCAAAATCTTTATACTTTCACGTAAAGTCTCATAACCTATGAACAAAATGAGACAAAGATCAAAAAAATCGATTAACGCGTTTCGCTCTTATTGACAATTAGGTGAAATAACTTTTTTATGATTCTCAGAATCAAAAAAATTAAGTAATAAACAAAAAGTTATTTCATTTTTATGATTTCGGTAGCAAAGTAATAAACGCCATTAACAGCCTGTTTTTGTAAAACACAATTGTTCTCACTTGAAGTTTTCGTATTAAAACGAAATCGTTTTAAAATTGGTTTTTAAAAAACATTTAAAAGCTTTCGTCTATTCATGTTTGACATAAATAGAGCTTTTTTCTATCGTTAAATTACGTTATTGCCAATGCGTTTATTTTCGTACCTTTTTATGCTTTTTACATATAAGGATTTTGTGTTCAAGGTTAACCCTGGCTTTTGTTTACAAAAATAAATTATAAATTTAAAAAACAAAAACTTCTATAAAAAAATGTTAGAACTAAAAAATGTTAAAACTAAAAATGTTGAAATAAAATGTTTACAAAAATTACAATAAATAAACGCAATATATGAAGACGATTTTTTGCTACACATCAACATATAGAAATGGTGAAGGTATTTGCGTGATAGCACTAATTTTTTTAAACATATGGAAGAACTTACATACACACATACATACATACTTATGTACATACTTGTTTCTAGAATTTTTTGAACCTGTAAATACATATTTATGTAATTAGTAGCATTTAACCCGCAACTTTAACGTCTCCTCTTCTTTCGTAAGAATATTTTTATGCCAATGTTTATTTTTCTAGGTTTTAACTTGTTTAAACGCTAGCATTTAATTCGCTACTTTGTCCGGCCCTTTTTTATGATCATATTTGTGTTCCTAAGGTTATGATTCTGCTACTAACATTTTTTATCTTATGGGATGATAATCACTCAGGACCTTGCAGCTTAATTTTGAGTCTCTTCAAAGTACCAAAAAAGAAATTACCAATTTCGCCCCTTAAACGTTTGAATTTCGAAAAAGTGCCAAATTTGGCTTTGCATTTTTTAGATAAGTTTCGAATGTGATATAACTTTTATTTCTATGTTTATTGGCTTAAAAGATAGGGGGATGACCAAAAAGTACCAAAATACTCCCTGAAAGAGCAAAATTTCATAAAAGTACCAGGCACTCGTCCACTTATTTTTTTAAAGACAATGATAAGTATTACATTTCATTGTATCTCTCTAAGTTTCGGAAATATAAGGTTACCGAATTTACCCTTGTTACCCCCTAAACGTTCGACTTTACAAAAATCCTGTTTTAGTGGATCTATTTGGGAAGAGTCCAGCCACCGGTACAAATTTCAAGTTTTTAGCTTCAGGCGTTTAGGCTGTGCGATCATAAATCAATCAGTCAATAATGTAACAATTCTATATAAATATACATATATATAGATACACAAACCTTAAATAATATTGTAAATAATTAAGGGTTCTTTAAGTAAAATATCCTTTTTATTTTCTATTTATTTTATTTATTTTTTTAACGAATGCCTTTTACTTATCGTCTTATTTTGGCATTTGTGTTCATTTATTACGAAGATGTTCATTTTATAAGAACCAAACGTGTGTACGCAACTAAAATGTGTTTTAATTTTATGAAAACCTAAATTAGTTTTCGTTCGTTTTTTTTACGAACGAACAAATATTTTCATTTTCTAAAAACAGGCTGTAAATGTACTGTTGAGATAAACGTTTATTTAATAAGTGTAAAAATAATAGAAAAGTACACATACATAAAAGAAAAAGGCGGGTCTTGCATAGGTGCAATTCTACGTACTAATACATAATAAAACAGTATGTTACTTAATTATTCCATTAGCTTAAAAGAGTTAATTCATTACATAAATTATACCACTAACACTCAATATTATAAATATTGTACTTAAATCTATATATATAAAAGTGAATGTATGTTTGTATATATATATATATATATATATATATATATATTAGGGTGGATCAATTTGTGCGGTCCCAAAAAAAGTGACAAAGAGTATAGCAAAATCGTAATCTACGGAAAATTCTAAGAATTTTTCCTAACGAAACCATGGTTCCAAAATCAATATCGAGCTTCCGTTTTTTGACTTGAAAATCTGGTGCTCAGGAAATCCGAAAAAAATGCTACTTTTTTGGAAATATTTATTGCAATTGGTGAAGAGTTGATCTGTATCGCTGCACATAGACTTATAAAAAACTCATAATAAACTAGTTTTTACTGCCCTTGATAAATGTTCTAACCATGCTCAAGCTCTCATAGACAAATCTCGATCAGCAGGAGATATAAAGGAGCCTATTCGCAATATACATTCTATTTTCCTTTGGCACACCCAAAGCTATGGTTATTGACAATGATAAGTCGCTAAATTCTGCGTCGATAATATTCATGGTAAGATACCAATTGGGTATACATATATTCAAATCTCTACCCTATAAACGCTCGGTAAATGGACAGGTAGCAAGGTTCTATTCATCGTTGTCGGAAATAATGAGATGTACAAAAAAGTAACGTACACATAACACATTTGAGGACCTCGTTGACCGCTCAGTTTATGAATATAATTATTTAAAAGATTCGGTAAAAGACCCTTAAGGCTAATAAATCAGAGCAAGTTAAACTATATTTTTGGTTTAAAATGTGTTTAAGTCAATTAATGCATAAAACAGTAAACATAAAAACCATCTCTAAGCACATAGAATTGGGCGCTTAAACTACCAATACAGACCATATGAATTTGACAACATTTATCGTAGGGCTGCCACCTGTTATTTTCTAAACTACATATAATAGATGGGGCCACTTATTTACAGCTGTTGAGTTTAAACTACATATAAATTCAAGTTTAGTGTATTTTGGATAACTATCTTGCTTAAGTGTCGGCTGCAGTGTCTGTCTTGGAGCTTGAATCCGAACAGTCTAGGCGGAACAAGTTTGAAGGTATACGCTTTAAGGCCAGCAGGACCAAGGGTAATACATTCCTATTCCCATCGACTATAAACCGTTTCCCTCCTTAATTTCACTTACCCCATTTTTATGGTCACGATGGATTACAGCAGTGCCGAGGACCTGCATGACTAGTTAGTGATTAAAAATACTAGTCGTTAACAGCTTCCCTTCGACGCTGATGGCAAAGGTCAGTTGTAATTCTAGCCTAGTCCGTGCAAGCCGTCACTGCGCGAGATCCTTTCTTATACGTGCGTAATCGTGGGACTAGAAAACTGAAAATTTTTCTAGTCTTCAAGAAACGATAAACGTAGTGATAGGAGTTGGTGTAAGAGATATCACTGACAATTCAGCAGGTTCGGTGTCAGATTCAGACTCGGATCTGCTGGGTATTCACATGGATAATTCTGCTACAGGAATGTCAGTTAAATACAGAACTGACAAAGCCTAAATGGATAGACTCCCCAATCTGACGTGCGCCCTTCTGACGTGCGCTCTGCAGAAAGGAAGTTCCGGAAAATCGTCGGAATCGTCGGGAATCGGAAAATTTAATAGGGACAACACTAATCGGACCCCAAAAGGTGCTCGAACTACTTTGCACGGCAATTTATAGAGCACCCGGTCAGGGATAAGGCGAGAAGTATCGTGAGGAAGGTACACAGTGTTCGTTTTACAGGTTTTTTTTATTAGTTTTAAAATACTTTCAATATTCAAAAAAAATATTACATTAATGCTAATTACATTTACTGTAAGTTCTATATAAATAAATTGAATCTTATAAAATTTGTACATTTTTTTCTTAATACATTGTAATTTCTTTCAATATTCATAATATGTGGCAATTTATTTAATAGTTTAAGCCCCTTATAAAAAAGAGATCTTTGCAAGTGTGTTGTCGTGACTCGTTGGATTCGAAAATCCTCGGCATTCTTTAGCCCATATGGTTATACTTCTCCAACATACTTAATTTGATCGCACAGATATTGTGTGGCATCACCTTGTTTAATTTTTTTAATAAAAATGAAAGTGTGGAATTTCAGCCGCTTATTTTCATTCATCCATTTAAGCAGGGCTGTCAGATGTGGCGATTTCTCGCCAAACGTGGCGATTTTCAAACTCCTTTGGCGACCTAATTTTCGATTTGGCGACATGGCGATTTTTGGGCGATTTATAAAATAGTTGGCGATTTTGTTGGCTATTTTTGATGAGCCATCTATTTGTTTTGAAATTTGTTAAATTCAAAACGAAGAAATAATATTTTTTTTATTCTAGTATTTCAATGTATGAAATTTTATGCATTCATATGTATGACCAGTATTTAAAACTAAATAATGTTGAAATGGCTGATGAAGATAATCTTCGAGAAATTTTTTTTTCACATTTAAATGTGCTCTTGAAAGAAGTAATAAGTAGAGTTCTTTAAAAATGAATATAATGAAAGTTTATGAAAATTTTTCCATTATAAAATGTGACAAATTATCAAATAAAATTTGTTGTTTTTAAATATATTTTAAAGATTTTTTATGAATCCTAACTTACCCTTGGATGTTAATGAAATACAATAAAAAAAATACAGTTTGTTAAAAGAAAATTGTAATGATGATATTCAATCTAATTAAGATCAGTTTAGGCCAACAATTTATAGCTACAAGGATACGGCAGGTACATGTATTGAAATATTGAAATTCACTAAATATCTGCTTTGAAGTAGAATGCGATATGAAGTTTTCGACACGTTTTTACGAGCCAAAAGTTATATGAATATAAATAGCACATGTTGCATTTCTTTTCTACCTTCACAATGTATTTCAAAAAAGAAGACAACAAGTTAGTCTTCTTGGTGAACTATATAGCGTTTTAGTTATATAATAGAACTGCAACTACATACAAATATATTGTACATCCAATATTTGTTTAATACTTACCGCAAAATCCTTTTTTTGTTACTTTAAGTAGACTTCTATAAAATATTTTAAACATTGCACCTTTTTTGTTAAATAAAAATTAAACAAAATATATGGCGACTTTTTTTGAATTTTTGGCGGATTTTAGGGATACGGAACAAACTTTTTTTGGGATTTATGAAAAAATATTTTTAATTATTCTAAAAATACATATATTATTGTCGAAATCGAAAAAAATAAATGCTTTGGCGATTTTGGCGATTTTTGACATTGAATTTGGCGAAAAAGATCAAAATCAATCTGACAACCCTGCATTTAAGTTCTCCAAGCATTTCGATTGCGTTTAAGTCAGTGATGCTCATTCAGGCAAACAATTGTTTAGAAGCCTCACCCCTTTGTTTTTTACGCTCATTATTTTTGTCGTACGTGTGAGAGCAACAAGCGCACATGTACGATAGATGCATTGATATTTGTTCAAATACAGTGTGTAAAATAAATAATAATGAAATTAATTTAGTTGTTCGTCAGACAGCGACGAATGCACATGCGCGGAAGCTACGCTAGTTTGTTGCTAAAAAATATTAAAATGCAAAACTATTTTATGATTAAAAATGCCTTTGGTAATGCCCAATGTCTTTTATGTTATCAAACATTTAAAGGACATTGGGAAAATGTTATTAAGATGCATTATGATTCTTTTCATAGCGATATGACTGGATATTAGAGATGAACGATCCCGTGATTTTTAAGGAACATCGTGATTAGTGAATGTGATTTAAAAATCACTGTTCTTTAAAACTGTGATTGTGATCACGGTTTGTTAGTTTGCAGTTCTTTTATAGTTATCATAAAATAAAACCAGTATACTATATTTTCTAGAATATGTTTAATTTTTTATTCCACGAATCAAGTGAATAGATTCAAAACCTAAAAAACAACAAGATATGCGCTAACACATGTATTTTTACAAATAAAGTTCTTTAAAGAAGGTATTTTTATCATGTACAAAAACATTGTGGATTTCTTGCAGTCAATAAAAAAATAGCAACATTATTCGTTACTGTATGCAAATAACGCTATTACCCACACAAACAGTGAAATATCATAAATTTGTGAATGGAACAAAATGAGAAAATAACGACTTAACAAGTAGCTGTTACTTGACAAATTTGGTCAAACTGAGTCCTGATTTTTCAGTAACTTTTATTAAATCACAGGTACAGAATTATAGCTCATCTCTACTGACAACCCTGAACTCTATATATACACATGAAAAAGAAATACTAATAAAGTAGGCGAGAGAATAAAAGGAAGAGCAACATTATTTGTTATTGCATTGACAAAAAGCTATTACCCACACAAACAGTGAAATGCAATTACCCACTAAACAGTGAAATATCAAAAATTTGTGTATGTAACAAAAAATCAAAAGAACGACTTAGCAAGTACCTGTTACTTAACAAATTTGGTCACAACTGTGATTCGTGATTTTTCAGTAACAGTGATTAAATCATAGGTACAGAAATATCGCTCATCTCTACTGGATATACCGATGAGGAAAAAAACCTTTTTATTAGAAATAAAAAGAATTTTTTGGAAAAATTGAAGGAATGGCTATCAGGGGAAGAAAATATTGAAAATAAATCAGATTTAATTTAAAAAAAAAGCCATTTCAGACGTAGTCGCCTTAAATATTGTCAGGCAGGGCAGTCCGTTTATCGATGGAGTTTTTATTAAACAGTTGTTTAGTAAAATTCTTCATATGCTAAATTATAATTTTAATTTAATATAATCTGTGCCCTTGTCCCGCAGTACTATTGCGCGTAGCGCTGCGCAGTTAGGATCATCGGTAGAGGTGGCAATTAAGGAAAAATTAAGAAATTGTGTATTTTTTTCCTTTTGCTTAGATGAAAGTACTGACATGAAATGGCTCTTTTTAAAATAAAATCTGATTTTATTTCAATATTTTCTTCCCCTGATAGCCATTCCTTAAATTAAAAAAAAAAAATTTTATTTCTAATAAAAAGTTTTTTTTCCTCATCGGTAACCTAGTCATATAGCTATGAAAAGAATCATAATTTTCTTAATTAATCCCTAATCACCAACTCTACAGAAACCCCTAAACAACGGAAGTTAATCACATACACTTAATTCAGTGTGAACTGCATTATTATAAATTTTATATAACCAAAAAAAAAATGATATAATATTAATAAAAATTGTGCGTTTAGTTTTGCGTGTCACTGTACTTAAAAAATTCTTTCAGAATACATATGCAAAACATTTTTGAACGCCAGTGGTTTAAGTATAACCCTCATTGCTTTGTTTTTCAGTTTTTGCATTCTTTCTACCTGACTATCATTACAGCATGTATATATTGTAATGTTCTCTTATTAATTAAAAACACCAGCGCAAGCTCTGATTCATGGATAATGATTAATTTTTATTTAATGAAATTATTAGGCTTAAATACTACTTATGAAAATATTTCTTAACCTAATATTGAGTGACTTCACAAAAACTTCACTCAATCATTTATTTATTACTTAAATTAACTTACATACAATTATCCAGCACACAGAATTGTTTGAGTTTTTTTATAAATACCAATATTAATGTTTATTGGTTTGAGTGGTGCACTGTGTACTGACGAATTCATTTGCAGTGACAAATTTGTTAGTTCAGCATAAAAATGTAGAATTGGACATTTAAAAGTATCAGATTGCCAAAAAGAATTTGTGATCGCAACAACGTACTGCAATTTTATTTTGTTACTGACCTATCGTACTAGTACAATTTATTTACAGTCTGCAAGAATGTATTAATGATGCATTTTGTTTATTATTATTTTGATTGAAAATTACACTGATGTCTGTATACACTACAATATCATCGTCGATCCATATTCAAAATGTGGTTTAATTATAGTATTATAGATATTTATTGCAGTTGTTTTAGATATTTTATTTCTTATTCTTTTAAAAAATCCAATTTTTTTGCCAATTTTTTTACATGTATAGTCTATATGTTCTTTAAATTTTAACTCTTTATCTATTATAAATTCAATTAGTATTGTGGTCCGAGATATTTATTATATTCAACTTTTATCATTTATTTTAAATATTGCCAGTACTCATATTTATTTCAATTATTTTTGTTTTATTTTCGTTTAGTTTTAATTTATTAATTTTTAACCAAGTATTGATTTTATTGATGTCATGGTGCATATTTTCTCTACAACTTTCATCATCGTCTGCTTCCGTGTATATTAACGTATCATCCGCATCATACAGCACTATTTCACTTCTGTCTAATACCTTTGGCGTAACGTATAAGAGCTCCCAAAATTGAACCTTGTGGTACCCCGAAATCATTTTCAACTTCATTTGATAAAACATTATTAACTTTTGTTATTTGCTTTCTATTTTTCAAATATGACTCAAACCAATTTAATTCCGTACCTTGTATTCCATATATATATAGTCAATTCACAAGGTATCCTAACATGTCATATTGTCAAAATGTCCTAATATTTCACAATGGTTTAAAAATATTGTTGTACGGCTCAGCCGCTCAGCGCTGGACTTTTCTGATTAATTACGACAGCACAATAAACACAGCAAGCAACGTTCTATTTATTTAAGACACTTTTTGTTAACAAACCAACAACAATATTTTTAAACCATTGTGAAATATTAGGACATTTTGACAATATGACATGTTAGGATACCTTGTGAATTGACTAATAGAGTTTTTTTTACCATTATTTGTCGGTCTATTGTTTCAAAGGCTCGTTTAAAATCTAGGAATATTGCCATCACTTTTTTAGTTTTATCTATATTTTTCTATATTTTTACTTATTACAAAATTTACAGTCGTTTCACATGAGTATTTTTTGCGAAATCCCGATTGATATTTTGACAATAAAGAATTATTTTCAATATATTTTTCTAATTGTTCTTTCACAACTTTTTCCAAAAATTTTTCACATTTTTTCAATGTATTTATTGGCCGGTATTCTTCGCATTTATTTGTTTTTTCAATTGGTGTTATCGTAGTTTTTTCCAGTTTTCAGGAAATACACCTGTCTCTAGCGATTTATTAATAATTTTTAATATTGTTTCTCCTGGTACGTTCCAGTTATAAAGAATTATTTTATTGAATATTTTATCACAGTCTGTTTTATTTTTCATTTGTATAATTATATTCTTAAGTTCTAAAATGTTTATTGCACGGAATTTAAATATATGGTTTATCACAGTTATTTGGTTTTCATATTGCACATTCTCGATTGAGTATCTTATTAACTTAATACTTTCTACAAAATAATTATTGAACTGAACAGCGATTTCTTTATTATCTTTATATTCTACTTGGTTTAATATCACAGTTTTTATCTCGTTATGTATCTCTCCCCACATTTGTTTTTGATCGCCTGCATTGTTAATTTTGTATTTCGTATTTTTCAATTTTGCTGTTTGATATTTTATTATTTTATCCTTTTTCATTACACGCAATTCATTATTAAACCACCGATTTAGATGTTTTTTTTTCTTGTATAATTCTCTTATTAGTTAATTTTTCTATAGTCTCTTTAAAATAATTATCAAATAAAATTACATTTTCATTAATGTTTTTATTTTCATTATATACCATATTTTTACTTAATTCTGTGTTAAATGAATGTTGTTTACCGATATATTATATTTATTTGTTATTACAAAGTCAATTACACAGTACAACACATGATTTGCCAACTCAATTCTGTGAACTGTATGTGAAATTAGACCCAAAAAGAAGAATTTCTGCATCATTCGTTTTGTCTTCTTACCTGCGATTTGAAGTTAGTATCGATTTGAAGTTAGTACTATCGTATAGGGGAATTTATCACGTTTTAGGCCCTGTTGTTTGACATAGCTCGACAACCCCTAGCCCAATTTAGTTGAAATAAATTTTAAAAAATTAAGAATTACAATTCCCTTAATCTGTTCATATATTGTTTTCCTATACAAGTAACACTTTCGAAGTTAAAAATGAATGTATGAAGGGAAAAAATTATTTTTTGCCTAAAAATTTAAATTTTTTTTTTTAAAAATACATAAAAAATCCAAAATGGAAAAAAGTTTCAAGTCTAGTTATTTTTTCGCAAAGTCACATAACCTATGAGCAAAATGAGACAAAGATCATAAAAATCGATGCACGCGTTTCGCTTTTATTCGCAATTGAGTAAAGGTATGAATTTCAAAAATCAGTTATAGCCACCACCCTTAAAATAAAAATATAAATTAAAAAATTATCATGCAAAAAAAAACTTTATTTATAAAAACTTAATGAAAATAAAATAATATGCAATTAATACGCAATTATAATATGCATAAAAACAAAATTTAGAACATTTTTTCAATTATTGGCAATATCCATCCTTGTAGAAGTTGACGCTTGTGGTTCTGATGATCTTGTTTTCTTCGTAGGTTGTTCATATTCATGGTCTGAGTCTGTATCGTCATCCGAGATACACATACTATTCAAGGGCGTATTTCTTTCACTGTGTCCACCAATTTCAATGTCTTCATCTTCGGTGCTTTCTTCAAACTGCATAATTGTGGAACTCCACCAACAAACCTCCGCAAGCAATGCATCCAATTTTTTGCTTTTGAACCGCTTTTCAAATGGCATGGTCACCTGGTGGAACCTCTCTCCTTGTTCGTCTGATTCCTGAGGTGATTGTGCCAAAAAAGTATCGAGGTGGTGGTGCAAGAAATGCAATTTCAGCGTCATGGATGCACCGATTTTTTCGAAATAAAACAGCAACCTGTCCACTCGTTGCTGTATCTCTTCTCGCTGGACACGGTTCTTTCCTAGAACGCCTTCTATTACTTCTTTCAATGCGTTCCATGCATGTTGGTGGTCGTGATGCTCTGAAAGCAAATGTGTGAAAGAATCACTTTTGATCAATTTCCGAATATCAGGTCCATTGAGAATACCTGTTTTAAATACATAAGAAAAACGAAAAAATTATTGGTAATGCGAATGTATAGAAATTAACAAATTTAGATATGACAATATTGAAATACAGAGTACGATACGTACCGTTTTTAATTTTCTCATCACTGAGTTTCGGAAAGATGAATTTCAAACAGTCAAAGGCGCCGTTAACTTTTTTGACCACCACTTCAACGAATTTCCCAGCTATTCCCAGTTTCATGTGGAGCGGTGGCAACAAAATATCATCCAGGTCCTTTATCATAGGTTCATTGCGTAATTTAAACTGCCCGTTCGCCAATATCGAACGTTAACGTTCGCATAGTAAATAACATTTAAAACAAAAACAAAATTTCAAAAATTGTTTTTGTTTTAAATGTAATTTTCTATGAGAACGTTAACGTTCGATATCGGCGAACGGGCAGTAATTGTTTGTTGAGCTCGGGAGTTCTTCCTTTCCAATCTTTACATTGATATTGATTTCCTTTGTATCGTGAATCCCAATTACAAAGGAAGCAGAAGTATTTTGGATATCCGCCCTTTTCTATAATCCCTTGTAGTATGTTGACCACCTTCAGATCGCAACAAATGTTCCATTTGTGTTCATCGTATTTGATTTTCTTCAAAATTTCGCCCAATGCTTCATACGTTTCCTTCATAGTTGTGCTGAATCCCAATGGAATGCATGGTTTTTATTTTTTTTGTGCAGCAGCACAGCCTTCAAACTAGTAACTGAACCATCGATGAATAAACGCCAGTCGCCAGCGATATAATCCATTCCCAATTTTTTCACTAAACCTGGGATATCATGGCAGTACGTGAACGTATTTGCTTCGTCAACGGAATAAAATTTCTGAAAATCAGCTTGGCGTTGTCGGTATGATGTTGCGCTGACATTTTGCTGTGTGAGTTTTCTTCTCTTCAAAAATGATGTCAGCCATTCGGAGTCGTGTTGTGATAGTCCCAGCTTGGCCACAATGTATTCCATTTCGATTTGTGGTAGCGGTTGTGGTGCACTATTTTCAATATCGGGTATCCAATCAGCATCATCCAAATCGGTCGGATTGGTGAAAACGGTTTCGGCTAGCAGGGACACAGTATCCGCACTCGGAGGTTTAGGTGCATCGGTATCAGCAGGGCGTTGCACTGGAAGTGTGGCAGTAAATGCAGCAGTGTATACTTTTGTTTTCAATTGTTGTCTGTTTAATCCAGGACGAAAATTTATGCATGCATAGCACCTGGATTCATCATGTCCAGTTGTGTCTTCCACCCAAATTACTGGCTTCATAAAAGATAACTTTCTACTTTTTCCGTGAATCCATTTTAGAAGGGTAGTATAACAACTGTTGCACACTGTGTTCGGCGTAAAATTTGCACCACTTAAATCTGCTTCATCGAAATAATTACAATACGCGGTTTTGAATTGCTCAGTAAACAAATTTTTTCGATCTTTTTTCTGTATTTTTCGGACGATATGACCACAAACGTAACAATATTCATCCAAATATGGGCACTTGTTGTTTTCCATATTGATATATTTTATGTTTTGTTGTTATTCACTTTTAAAAAACTGGAGAAAAATCACTTTTACTGTTCGCGTTCGTCGGCACTGGCTGAATGCCAAAAATCGATCAATCCTATAAATACTACGTATTTTTGAATATTTTACTGCCAGGTACTTATAAATGGGCGCATATTTTAAGGGCGGCTGGCTATATACCTGATTCAGCACTTGTACGTTTCAAACTGTGCAAAACTTTCCAAATAATGACCACCCTTAAATGTGGGTGCAATTTCTGTAAAAAAATCATATAGGTAGCCACCGGAAAAACCCAAATAATAAAAAGGTCCACTTTCCGTTTAATTGTCCACGTACATTTATTACCGCAATCATAAAAATCAAATAACCTTTTGTTTATTCCTTTTTTTTTAATTCTCAGAATCATGAAAAAGGTGTCAATGTTTTCTCCAAATAATGTTGTGCATATCTCGAGCAAATTTTTGAAATTCATACATTTACTCAATTGCGAATAAAAGCGAAACGCGTGCATCGATTTTTATGATCTTTGTCTCATTTTGCTCATAGGTTATGTGACTTTGCGAAAAAATAACTAGACTTGAAACTTTTTTCCATTTTGCATTTTTTATGTATTTTTAAAAAAAAAATTTAAATTTTTAGGCAAAAAATAATTTTTTCCCTTCATACATTCATTTTTAACTTCGAAAGTGTTACTTGTATAGGAAAACAATATATGAACAGATTAAGGGAATTGTAATTCTTAATTTTTTAAAATTTATTTCAACTAAATTGGGCTAGTGGTTGTCGAGCTATGTCAAACAACAGGGCCTAAAACGTGATAAATTCCCCTATACGATAGTACTAACTTCAAATCGATACTAACTTCAAATCGCAGGTAAGAAGACAAAACGAATGATGCAGAAATTCTTCTTTTTGGGTCTAATTTCACATACAGTTCACAGAATTGAGTTGGCAATCAATTAACTGAAAAATGTTGTACTGTGTTATGGTACTGGAACTTTTTGCTACTCTTGTATATTCACTAACTAATTGCCTGAGACCATTATTACTTAGTATGCATTCCATTTGATTTTTATTTGTCGAATTTTTAGACCAGTCAATATTTAAATCTCCTGTTATTAAAATATCACAGTTATTATCATAGATTTCTTCTAAGACTTCCTCAAAAATTTTACAAAACTCCGACTCTCCACTAGGTGATCTGTTTTTTGCTCCAATTATCATTTGGTTATCTTGACATGTGGCTTTACATACTAAAATCCAGAATTTAACACCGTCCATATTTTCAATAATTTTAGTTAATCTCCATATCTTTTTAAAATAACTAACGACTTCTCCAGTTCTATTAGTTGTAGATAGCGACACAATATGATCAAATCCTTGTAATATAAATTCGGAGTGGAGTATCTGTCAAGCGTCCTTAACTTATCATTAGCTACCCTAAAAATACTGGAGGCCTGGAAAGTCGGTAGGGTGGTTGATGCGACCCAGGCAGAACCATACAGGCCAATCTCCCTGCTGTCACCAGTCGCCTAGATACTTGAGACGCAACTCCTCCCCGAGCTAGTGGAACATTTCCAATTGGCCAATCATCAGCATGGATTCCGCAAGCAGCTTATTACAATAACTGCTCTTACGGTCACTCTCCACACAAATTAGTCATGTCCTTAATCAGGCCCCGAACGAACGGTCCTAGTGACTCTAGACCTATCAAATGCATTTGATACGGTCACCAATATCATCCTCTTCAGAGACATAGTGACTTCTAGTCTCTTGGACAACACGAAGATATGGTTTGTGAATTATTTGTGTGGACGACAGTCGTTTGTGGAGTTAAGAAACAAGAAGTCGAAGTGCCGTAGAATTAAGCAGGGAGTTCCCCAGGGTGGATTGTTGTCCCCAATCCTGTTTAATTTATACATGTCTAAACTCCCAACACCTCCCCAAGGTATCCAGATAATATCGTACGCAGACGACTGTACTAGAATGGAGACGGGCCACAACGTCGATGACCTTTGTAGTCTGGTAAACAATTACCTTCATGATCTGGCAAACTTTTTCCACGTGAGAAATATGAACATCTCTCCCGCAAAATTCTCGGCGACTCTATTCATGACATGGACAAGGGAAATGGGGTTACAGTTAAATGTGATTGTCAATGGCGCCATAATTCGAAGAGTGAGTCGGTGGAGAGTGCAATGAATAGCCCCCGAGATAAGTTTGTTTAAGGAGGCCGTCCCCCGCCGGTTGCAAACGAAGAACGGGATTTACCACGTCGGACCAGAGTGATACTGGCACAATTGAGGTCGGGATGGTGCACACGTCGTAACTCGTACTCGTCCAAATAAATAGAACCATCAAAATATGCAGTAAAATATTGAAAAAGGCTCGAATTGCGCCCGAATCCACTAGCTCGAAATATTTTAAAATATGGCGGCCACACTCGCTTAAGGAGAAGAGATACTCCAGGACTTATCGCATTAGAACAAACATACAAATGTGAACAGAAGCCGAGAAGGGCACTGGCAGGACATAAAATAAATTATTAGAATAAGATTTGATTAATTATTTTTAGTTCATATTCAATATATGAAGATTTAATAAATAAATAATGTAAAAAAAATTTTTATTTTTGCCGCCTTCTTTACTTAAAAGTTTGTGGTTGCCAATATGGCAACAGGAACAACAAGTTGTGAGTTGACCCTTGTCATACGTGATATAAATTTGGCAAATTAGCTATAAAAAAATTAAGTGAAGAAAAGAAGCCAATTAATAATGCAGAAGAAGTATTAGAAATATCAGATATACATATGTATGTAGAAATATCCGATATAAAAATTGCACTAACATTACAAGAAACTTTTCAAAAATAATCCTAAAGCCTGTTATAACTAAAGTAAATGATGTATTTAAGTTACATTTTGAGAAAATATTAACATCTAAAGGTAAAATATATGGAATTGAAAAGCAATGTAAAGATTATAATAGAATTAAGATTTGTAGTAATAATCAAATCGTAGACTTAAGAAATGAAACTTGCATAGTTAGAATTATAAATGGTTTTAACTCCACCTGCACTACCACAAACGGACATCACATACCCCGAGTTGGGGAAGTAAAACTAGGCGCGATTCTGCCAAATAACTTCAATTGAAGTATGTATTGAGATCAACTCAGAAATCTGAAATATAACGTGAACTCGTCTTATTCATTTCTACAATTAAAGTAAATGAGAAAATCTACAATAACTTCGAGGACAACCCCTAGAAGCCCTGCCATCTATTCTCCAGCCAAGTCCATTCAACAGACATCATATGTAGGTGTATCATCGTTAGAATCTCTAAACGAGCTACACCTCAAAAATAACAGGAGAATGCGCAACCTTAACAGTCTTACAATAACATCTGTAACATTAATAATTAGTGCTATCACACTCACAATTTTCATCGTCTTAATCCTAAACCAACCTTGGAAGAAAAATCACGAAACAGCCCACCACAATTCCATTACCTGTCGAAAATAATTTAGATGGTAAAACAACCAACATACGTAATTTCTTCCAACCTGACACATGCCAAGAAAATTTCAATAACAAAGGAAATAGACTTCCGCCACATGCAGCCAAAGTTATGCACTTGCACTTTTTGCAGCTAATTTCCAAAGAATTGTTTGTTGTTTACCTTTCCTCAAAGATCTCCGAAGAAAATTTTCCACTTTTCCTGTTTCACAGCAATCAAATTCTTAAGAAGTAAATAACTCCACCACCAAAGTCTGGTTGTTGAAATAGTATTAAAGCTAAATTTTAAATTGTAACCAAGTAAGTTGTTAAGTTGTTAATTTTAAAAAGGTGCGATCAAGTCGCAATAAGAAAAAATAAAGAACTAAAGAAATTCTTCTTTTCTTTTTTGTTTTAAGGTTTTCACTAGAACATTCATGGCTTAAGTCTACTTTACCAACGCAGCTCCATATAAAAAAGGTACATAGCAGAATAGAAAATTTAAAAAAAAAGAAGAAAAATGAAATGTCAAAATTCTCGGAAAACCATAGTTTCCGAGTTATGGACCTCTAAGGTTTTCATAAAAATTTGCGATTTCCCACAACATTTCTGAACGTATAGTGCCAATATAGGTGTCATTTAATAACTTATGAATGGATCTTTCTGGATATAAACATTTTATTTAAAAATTCTTAATCCATTAAGGAGCTGCGATGAGTTTGCGGAAAAAAAGTTTTTAGTAAGCATAAAACCAATATACATATGTAATTATGTTTTCAATTTGTTTTGTAACTCACTTTTTTCTAAAATAAGCTTCACTTAAGGTAGAGTAAGCCGAAGGTCCACGTCCCCTAACGAAACGTCTGGTCCGTTTTGTTATTTGCTTACACAGCCTGTTTTTAGAAAATGAAAATATTTGTTTGTTCGTAAAAAAACGAACGAAAACTTATTTAGGTTTTCATAAAATTAAAACACATTTTAGGTGAGTGACTGAAAAAGCTTTCATTTTTTCCACATACGTTTGGTTCTTATAAAATGAACATCTTCGTAATAAATGAGCACAAATGCCAAAATAAGACGATAAGTAAAAGGCATTCGTTTAAAAAAATAAATAAAATAAATAGAAAATAAAAAGGATATTTTACTGAAAGAACCCTAAATTAGGGTACGTTCGTAAATGCATCACTGCGCTGCATCAGTGATTTCAAATATTTATATATATTTCAATGAAGTAGATATGGGCCAAAAAATTGTCAAATACTCCACAAAAATAATAGTAACACTATAAAAATGATTATAATTACTTTTTTATCTGCAAAAAAAAGTTTGCTTTTCTGATGCAGCGCAGTGATGCATTTACGAACGCACCCTTATTTACAATATTATTTAAGGTTTGTGTATCTATATATATGTATATTTATATAGAATTGTTACATTATTGACTGATTGATTTATGATCGCACAGCCTAAACGCCTGAAGCTAAAAACTTGAAATTTGTACCGGTGGCTGGACTCTTCCCAAATAGATCCACTAAAACAGGATTTTTGTAAAGTCGAACGTTTAGGGGGTAACAAGGGTAAATTCGGTAACCTTATATTTCCGAAACTTAGAGAGATACAATGAAATGTAATACTTATCATTGTCTTTAAAAAAATAAGTGGACGAGTGCCTGGTACTTTTATGAAATTTTGCTCTTTCAGGGAGTATTTTGGTACTTTTTGGTCATCCCCCTATCTTTTAAGCCAATAAACATAGAAATAAAAGTTATATCACATTCGAAACTTATCTAAAAAATGCAAAGCCAAATTTGGCACTTTTTCGAAATTCAAACGTTTAAGGGGCGAAATTGGTAATTTCTTTTTTGGTACTTTGAAGAGACTCAAAATTAAGCTGCAAGGTCCTGAGTGATTATCATCCCATAAGATAAAAAATGTTAGTAGCAGAATCATAACCTTAGGAACACAAATATGATCATAAAAAAGGGCCGGACAAAGTAGCGAATTAAATGCTAGCGTTTAAACAAGTTAAAACCTAGAAAAATAAACATTGGCATAAAAATATTCTTACGAAAGAAGAGGAGACGTTAAAGTTGCGGGTTAAATGCTACTAATTACATAAATATGTATTTACAGGTTCAAAAAATTCTAGAAACAAGTATGTACATAAGTATGTATGTATGTGTGTATGTAAGTTCTTCCATATGTTTAAAAAAATTAGTGCTATCACGCAAATACCTTCACCATTTCTATATGTTGATGTGTAGCAAAAAATCGTCTTCATATATTGCGTTTATTTATTGTAATTTTTGTAAACATTTTATTTCAACATTTTTAGTTTTAACATTTTTTAGTTCTAACATTTTTTTATAGAAGTTTTTGTTTTTTAAATTTATAATTTATTTTTGTAAACAAAAGCCAGGGTTAACCTTGAACACAAAATCCTTATATGTAAAAAGCATAAAAAGGTACGAAAATAAACGCATTGGCAATAACGTTATTTAACGATAGAAAAAAACTCTATTTATGTCAAACATGAATAGACGAAAGCTTTTAAATGTTTTTTAAAAACCAATTTTAAAACGATTTCTTTTTAATACGAAAACTTCAAGTGAGAACACTTGTGTTTTACAAAAACAGGCTGACAATGTAAATGCTTACCGAATTTAAATGTCACGTTGACGGAACGTCTCAATCTGTATAAATTAGAATTTCATGCCGTCGTTACGTGACAGTTGTAAAGCAGTGATGGCCTGCTTGTATATTAAATTGAATGCGAGTATTTTCGCACTTTTTTTTGTACTTTTTTCCAGTATATCTATGGACTTTTGACAAAACGACTTACAATACAACATATTTCCATATATATAAATATACATATGCTTAGATGTACAAAATAAACAAATGCATATGCACATACAATAGAAATGAGAAATATATAAAAGGCTTTAAATGGTTACAAAAAATTGTTTTGTCTATGCATATTTACAAAATAATACATGTAAATGTGTATGTATATGTTAAAATACATATTTGTTTATTGTAAATCTATAATATAAATATCAGATATTAAATTATTACTTACACTAAATACTGTTTTAATACCATTTTAATCACTTGGTACTTTTTCTGCGCAGCGGTCAACATTTAAACCTTTTGATTTTCCATCACTGTGTGTGTTGTTTTATGTATACTATTGCTTTTTTGTTTATGTATGTGAAAAACATATGAAACGTTTTAAGATGTTCTATAAGTGCACCAACGTGCAAGCAGTCCGTTGCAGTAAGTTACGGGTACAGCAACGTTCGCCTAACTCAGCCTTTATTTGGAGGCCACACGATCAATTTTTGTCTTTCAATTTGCTCTCACTCTCATTTTTTTACTAACACACTCACACTTTTTAATTTGATTACAAGATTGCTCTCAACTTTAACTATCCATTTGTTTGGCAATTTTCCGTTCAATTAAACAGCTGATTAGACGTTTAGTGAGCAAATTTTTCGTTTGTCATTATAAATTGTTTTCTCTCGTCACAGCTTTCCATTTATGCAAATTTTGACAAACAGTATATGTAAAAAACTATCAGCAAAAAGTTGATCGTGTGGCCGCAGGGTTAATTTATATACTTACCAGTGTTATCAGCAGCAAAATTCAAAATTACACTTCAGATTAAGCAAAATAACCCGATTTAAATGAAATTACACCTGATATCAAATTCATTTTTTATAAACCAAGTTTTTGCAAAAAATCATTTAAAGAAGATAAATTTTAGTCATACTATGTTATGTTTAATATATGTAAACTATATATCGCACTTAATTAACAAGAGGGTATCAGCTCAAAATTTAAAAATTTTCAGTAGACGCGAATTAATTTAATTTTATTTTAAATTATACACTAAAGGTATATAAAAAACAATTTTAAAGCCAACAGTTTGATTGCCAAAAAGTAAACAAAATAGCACGATATTTTTAAAGCGGGTAGATATGAATATAACGTGTAAATTTATTTGTGAGATATAACTTTATAATAAAAAACTTCAAATAATAAGTTTCACTTCCACATTCGGTTGCATAGGTTTACCATATTCATTGTCATTCCTTTGTATATCTTCTGTAGTATAAAATTCTTTTCAAACGACAGTCTGATCACTTTAAATCAGATTTACAAATGTGATTGGCGCTAAGTATTTTCACAACTAAAGCATTTAAATATAACATAAAATAATTAAATTCCTTACTCTTTATTATGTCTTCTATACATATCTTCTCCCAGGATATTTTTAAGTTTGGTGCCATTCATCATCTGGAGTTGAGTGGTATAGAAACAACGGCTTTAAGTCTCCAGTTTATGATAAACTAATCTAATAATAGCAAACATTTGCATTTGTAGAATTCTTTTGATGTGTGAATTTGGCAATATTAAAAAATCTTTTTCAGCTTAAATCAATGGTCATAAAGTACCGATAAAACTCCCCACATTTTACATTTGTTTTTGATATGTTTGTAAGGAAAAAATAACATCTGCTAATAAATATTAAAACATGAGCACTTCTTCGTAATGTTCGCTTGAAGGTACATTCAGGTATGTAATATAAATCGATTTTAAAATCGAAATGATTTAAAACCGATAATATCGTTTTCAGTATCTCTAAATACACAGACAAAATTATTTTTGTTTTTATTTATTGATGGCTATTCTTCAAAACGCGTCGAAGGAGTGAAAATTAACATGAAAACAAAAACAAATTTACAAAAATTGTTTTTGCTTATCAAACAAAATTAACCGTTTTTAAAGAGACAGAAACGCGTTAAATCTCTTACGTTAATTTAATTTTAGAAATGTATAGATAACAAAAACAATTTTCGTAAATTTTGTTTTTGTTTTCATGTAAATGTTCACTCCTTCGACGCGATTATATAAAAAAATACATTAGCACAACTAAAGACGCACATATAAAAACCAATTACGATTTATTTTTGCAATTATTTTAACTTTAATACACAATTTTCATTTAAAACCGCACAAAAATTATTTTTTTTTAACGCACAATAATTTTTTTCAAGAATGTAAACATAAACAAAAAAAATGACAGCCTTGGATTCTTATCAAAACATTTAAAAATAAATATATCGCACTTGTTCAACAATAATGTATTAACTCAAAATTTATAATTTTTCACTATTTGGAAAAAAATCAACATGCAATATTAATATCTACCCGCTGTAAAAATATATATAGTGGATATTTTTTCTACTTTTTGGTAATGAGACCGTAAATGATATGCCTTTAATGTAAAATTAAAAATTGTTTTGCTTCTACTAAAAATTTTGAGTTAATACAGTATTGTTGAACAAGTGCGAAATGTAATAAATAACAGAAATAAAACTGTAACTTAATCAAACACTTTTAAAGGAGTAGATATCTTTAAAATTTTAATGTATTCACGTTTAAAGAAAAGTCTTGATTTTGCTTGCTTAAGAAGATCGACATAAAATTTCAATAAATGTATCTTTTAAAACTTATAAAACGTTTTGTGAATTAGAATTTTTCATTATCAAAGTTGTTTGTGGGAATACTATTATTTATTAAAAGATTTTGTTTGTTGTGCTTGGGAGAATTCCAACTAATTGTAGCGGGAAATGTAAAAAAGATAAAAAAGATAAAAACTCATCACTGATTTATTGTTTGGTATTTTGTTTAAGCTTTGATATCGTTGCAAACAAGACTTTTTGAGTGTTTGTAGGTAATTCTCATTCCCTCTGTAGTTTTGTTTGCTGATAGCTTTGGCTTTTCTAAAATTATTTAGGAGAACGTTTCCTGATGATCTGGCCTAAGCAACCAGTGAAATGCGCATAGGAACAGCTTATCCTCCAACAATAAATTTCAGTATTTTTTATCAATTATTTAAAAAGGGAATTAAGCACAACAAACAAAATCTTTTAGAATTTTTCATATAAATACATCTTACATATAATAATATTACTCAAAATAAGGCCTTAAATTTGAATGCAAATATGGCCTGTTTCACTTACTTGCTGGCTTTTTCGTTAAATCACAAACTTTACAAAAATATTTTAATATCTTATTTATTTTGAATTTTCCCTTCATACTAACATATCAGATATTTATATCACGAAGTATGATATATGTTCAATATTTATCATGGATCACATAAAATTAGGCTATTCTGTAATATGGATTGCGATCCATCAAAACTGCATTACGTCCAAAAAAATCGCGGTACTGGATCGAATTCATATATGTGTATATTAAACATGTAACAGTTCCCCTAAGGTTTGGCCGCAAAAGACAGACCATGGCAACGTTGTTGTACATCATTTTTGACAGCATTGGGTTCTTTACACAAACAAATTTGCCTGTTTTTGTTGTATTGTTGAACAACAACACCTAGTGCTGTCACCTTGCAGTAATGTCACCATGTCATGGCCCAATAAGTAAGTCTGAGCAAAACTACAACAATGCAACAATAGTTTGTTTAAATTAATTATGTTAAAGATGTCAAAATCCAATGCATTTGTTTGTGTAAAAAATGGACAAGATGTCAAAAACAATTGCTACAAAAACATTTGCACGATAAAAACACAACTGTACCATGGCCCAATTAGTAAGTCTGCGCGAAACTAAAGGGTGATTTTTTATGAATTAAGTTTTTCGGGCTGACAGCACTGGTTGGTAATTGTGTCAAACTACATCTGTGAAAGCGAAAAGTGTTTAGTATACTCTGCCATTTCATCATGGAGAAACTCACAAACGAGCAACGACTGCAAATCGTTGAAATTTATTATCAAAATTCGCTTGATGGAAATCCACTGTTTTATCGAAAAGTTGTGTTCAGCGATGAAGCTCATTTCTGGCTAAATGGATACGTTAACAAGCAAAACTGCCGCATCTGGGGTGAAGAAGAGCCACATGCCGTACAAAAGTTACCGATGCATCCCGAAAAAACGACAGTTTGGTGTGGTTTATGGGCTGGTGGCATCATCGGTCCATTTTTCTTCAAAGACAACCGTGGGAGAAACGTTACCGTCAACGGCGAACGATATCGAGCCATGATACGGGACTTTTTTTGCCCCAATTGGCTGAGTTGGACTTGGTTGATATGTGGTTTCAACAAGACGGTGCCACATGCCACACAGCTCGTGAAACAATGGACATATTGAAGGATGAATTTGGTGAGCAGTTTATCTCTAGAAATGGCCTTGTGAGTTGTCCGCCAAGATCATGTGATTTTACGCCTCTTGACTATTTTTTGTCCGGTTATGTGAAGTCGTTGGTCTATGTGGACAAGCCAAACACGATTGAAGCCTTAGAGTATAACATAACACGTGTTATTCATGGAATACAGGTTGAAATGCTCGAAAAAGTGGTGCAAAATTAGACTTTACGAATGGACCATTTGAACTGGAGCCGCGGGCAACATTTACATGAAGTTATTTTTAAAAAGTAAATGGCAGACCAATTAATCGATTCCAATAAAAATTTTGAATATGAAGCAAATTTGAGTGTTTTATTAGATTTTTAAGAAAACTACGGTTAAGAAATCATCCTTTACAACAATGCAACAATAGAAAAAACAACATGCATTTTGCTTGTGTAAATTATGTTAAAGATGTCCCCAATGCATTTATTTGTGTAATAAATGGACAAGATGTCAAAAACAATTGATACAAAAACAATTGCACGGTAAAAAATTGATTAGTATTTTCAATACTTTACAATTTCACACTGTTTATATATAATTTTACAAATTTTCTTATTTTTGCTCTATATCATTACATTGTTTCTTACAAATTTAACACATTCTTTTCTAAATAAATGTTAATTTCTTTCATTTGAATATTATTTGAAAGCGAGTTATATAATTTCAGTCCTTTATAAAAAAGAGACAGTTGCATTGCTGTTGTATTAGCTTGTTGTAGTCTAAAATCATCAACGTTTCTCAGTATATAAGGTTGTACGTCTCCTAAGTATCTTATTTGTTCGCACAGGTATTCAGGCGGCGTTTTTCTTTGTTTAATTTTTTTAATTAAAAAGAGGGTATTTAATTCCAATCTTTGTCTAATATTTAACCATTTTAAAGTATTAAGCATCATATTTATGGGGGTATATCTATTACATCTTAAGATCGTTCTCATTGCCTTATTTTGTAATTTCTGCATTCTATCCAGTTGTGTTGGTTTACAGCATGTATATATAATAGTAGATCCAAACTCGAAATGTGGCTTTATTATCGTATTGTATATTATTATTGCTGTTATTGTTGATATTTTATTACGAATTCGTTTAAAAAATCCAACTTTTTTACCAATTTTGTTACACATATATTCTAACAGCCGTATTCATAACGAAAATTTGGCATGAAGTTAGCACAAAGTTTATTCATAATACACTTACCAAACTCTGGCTAACGATTTGCTAAACTCTTGTCAACAAGCTGCCAAACGTTTGCCAATTTGTGATAAACAGCCGTTTTATGTTGAATAATTTTGTTTGTATTTTTTACTACACTGTTTTTTTTTTAGTTTAGAGTCCTTTTTTAAATATATTTTAATTTAAAAACATTTCAAATTTTTATATAAAGAGGGAAAATAAAAAAAAAAATGAAATGAAATGACAAAACCAGCGATGATTAATGCAAAACGTGTTGCATTTTTGAGTATTATAATGTGGCATCATTAATATTCAGAGTTGATTTATTAAAAGTTAGCAGACGGATAAAATTTGTTATTAATTAACTCTATGCTAACAAGCTGCTAAGCTTAATCGGCATTCTAGTTAGCAGCTCGTTGTACGTAGTGTACAAACTGTGGCTAACTTTTCGTTATGAATACGGCTGTAGATGTTCTTTAAATTTTAGTTTTTTATAAATAATATATCCAAGATATTTAATTTGTTGTACTTTTTCTATTATTTTATTACTTATTACAATGTTTGTGTTGCTAGTCATAATTAATTCTATTATTTTAGTTTTATCTTTTTTAACCAATTTTTTATGTTATTTATATCATACATCATCTGTGCCGATGCCAATGCGCACCACACTATTTGGGGCACGAATACGAAAGTTAGAGGTGAGTCACTATTCTCCTTTATTATGAATTATAATTTAGGAATAGTAAATAGGGGCCGTGAGCCAACGTTTGTTGTTGCAAATAGGTGTGAAGTTCTTGATGTCAGGCTGGTTAGCATTGACCACATTGACATGATCGAAAACTGGATGGTTTCTAATGATTGTTCACTTTCTGATCATAGATATGTGGAATTTAGTCTGGTACTTAGATCTGTAGGATCGAGTGCTATGTTGAATAGAAAACGAATGAATTGGGGGATTCATTCCTCCTCTCTGGTTCGGTCTCTATCTGGTCCTCCCCGGGTCGATGATACAGGGGGGATCGATGCGGCAGTGGGTCTGCTTACGGACTCACTGCAGTTAGCGACTTCCTTGGCGTGCAAGCCAATGGTGCATAGGGGCAGGGATGGTCCACCGTGGTGGGATCCTGATATTGCGCAGGCAAGAAAAGACTGTCGTAGGTTGTTCAATATGGCTAAGCATCATGGTAATTGGGCGGAGTACAAGTCTTCACTGAATAGGTTCAGAAACTTGGTGAGATCGGCGAAAAAGAGTGTAGTGGCGTGGAAAGATCCTCTGAGACAAACCGTCTACGTAGGATAATGGCTTCGAGCCCTGTTGTCCCGACCTATATCCGAAAATCGGATGGTTGCTGGACTCCGACTAGTCAGGAAACACTCGAGGTGTTAATTGACACTCACTTTCCTGGAAACTCCCAATGGAGCTTGCGGGATCAGGTTTGTGAATCGATGCCCGGTCCTTTGTCTATCCCAATGGACTACGATAGGATTAAGTGGGCTGTCGATAGCTTTGACCCGTATAAATCTCCGGGTATGGATGGTATAATTCCGGCAGACCTGCAGAGGAATTCGACTGTGATTATACCCTGGCTGATGGCTATATACAGGGGATGCGTTAGATTTTCGTATGTACCTGTGAGCTGGACCTTGTGTAGAGTGGTCTTTATCTCCAAGGGAGGGAAGACTTCTCACACAGAAGCGAAGGATTACAGACCGATTAGTCTTGCATCCTTTCTTCTCAAGACTCTTGAAAGAGTTATCGACATTCACTTGAGGATGACCATCCCCAAGTGTTTACTCTCGACCTCTCAGCATGCCTAAACAAAGGGTAGGTCTGTTGAGACGGCTCTTCACTCATTAGTTGGAACTATTGAGAGATCACTCGAATTTAAGGAGTGTGCTCTGGTGGCCTTTCTCGACATTGAAGGGGCCTTTAACAACGTCAACCCGGATTCTATTGTTGCATCCATGAGTCCGGAGGTTGATAACGGCATATGTTGATTTGTGGATAATCTACTGAGGAATAGGGTCATCTGTTCCACGATAGGTGAGACCAGCGTTCAGAGACTGGTAAACAGGGGTTCTCCCCAAGGAGGAGTATTATCCCCACTATTGTGGAACCTGACTATGAACACCATGTTGACGAAAATGGACGACATGAGGATTAAAACTGTGGCGTACGCTGACGATGTTGCAGTGGCCATCACGGGGAAGCATTTGAATATAATGTCTCAGTGTATGGAGGCTGCATTAAAGGTCCTAAGCACCTGGAGCGTATCATGCGGCTTGGGTGATAATCCATCTAAGACGGACTGGTACTCTTTACGAGGAATTATAGGACTGAGGTCATGAGACTTCCGAGGCTAAATGGGACTGAACTTAAGTTCTCTTATAGCGCCAAGTATCTGAGCGTAATCTTGGACAGCAAACTGTCGTGGGGCATGGGCCCGATGTGTGTCAATTGGATCTTCGAAGCTGTACTAAAGCCGACTCTGTATTACGGTGTTGTCGTATGGTGGACTGCGCTGGAAAAGGGCAGGTACCGTGCGATGCTTGAGAAGGTTCACAGACTGGTTGCATTGATGATCACAGGATCAATGCGCTCCACTCCCACCAGGGCGCTGTTTACAATGCTAAACTGGCTGCCGGTGGACATCACGGTCAGACATATGGCTCTTTGTTCGGCGATACGGTTGAAAGCGGCACACGGCTGGTCGAACCGTGACTATGGGCACTCCAGTATAATGGGATACTCGATTGCCCCTGAAGGAGTGGACTACTGCAACCCGGAGCCTTTCTTTGGTGCGAGGTATGCGACACATATAGCGCACGAAAGTGTCTATACGACATCTAGGTTAACTGTGGAATGCCGGATGTCTTTGAATGAGATTGCTGAACATTCAGAGTAAACGCTTATATGGATACTAGCGCACTCAAACTGCCCGGGAAACCAGATAGCAGATGAGCTGGCCAAGGAAGGTGGTCGTATGGATGAAACATTCGTTGATCAATTCATTGGCCTTCCAATGGCTCAATGTAAGTCACTCATTCGGCGCGAGAATTATAGAATTGCGCAATAGGGATGGACCCGTGAGTCCACCTGCTCCACATCTAGGGCACTTTGGCCTGGATATGATGAACGGAGAACCAAATATCTACTTAGGTTCGATAGGAACCAACTCAGGACTGTGGTGTCGGTCGTGACTGGACACTGGCCTGTTGGGACTCATGCTAGAAGAATGGGTCTGGTATTCAATGAATACTGTAGAAGTTGTCATGATGAGGAGGAAGAGGAAACTGTGCTTCACTTTCTCTGTCAATGCCCTGGGCTACGGGGCATCAGGTAAAAATACCTGGGAGAACCGGTGTTTTTCTGTTTGGAGGATCTATCAAAAATAGAACTAAGATTGCTTCTTCTCTTCATTAGGAAGACGAATTGGCTCAACCTTGCAGTGACGCCATCTGAGTAACTGCTCTTTGGGATGGGCATTGGCGCTGATTATCACAAAGGGACCGCTAAAGGACCCAAGTGAGCTGTCTCTCGATTGCTGCCCATGGAACCTAACCTAACTTACATCATATTATTTTGACATTGTTGTTCTGATTCTCCTTCCGTATATATTAACGTGTCATCTGCATACAAAATGATTTCGCTTCTCGTAAGAATGTTGAGCATATCATTTATGTTAATACTAAATAACAAAGCTCCCAGTATGGACCCTTGTGGAACACCAAACTCGTTATTAACTGACGTAGATTTTATCCCATTTACTGTTGTACATTGTTTTCTATTTGTCAAGTAAGATTGAAGCCATTCTAGTGCAACCCCTTGAATTCCATAACTATATAGTTTTTTTTATCACAATTTCTCTATCAATCGTTTCGAATGCTCTTAAAGTCTAAAAAGATTGCCATTACATTTGTATTTTTCTCCACTTGATTCCAACGATTAATTACAAAATTCACAGCAATTTCACACGAATACTTTTTTTCTATAACCAGATTGATATTTCGATAATAATGAGTTTTTTTCCATATAATTTTCTAATTGTTCTTTCACAACTTTCTCCAAAACTTTTTTACACGTTTTTAACGAGTTTATTGGACGAAACTCTTCGCATTTTTTTGTATTGTTCACTTTTTCGATCGGTGTTACTTACCATTGTTTCTTTCCATGTTTCCGGAAATTTTCCATTTTCTAGGGGTTTATTAACTATATTTAGTAATATGTTTCCCGTTATGTTCCAATTATCAATAATCATTTTATTTGATATTTTACAAAAATCCGGTGTTTTGTTTAATTGTATTATAATATTCTCAAGTTCTAAAATTGTTATTGCACGAAATTTTAATTTTTATTCACAACTGGTATATTGTTAATAAATTGCACTTCCTCAATCGAGTCCCTTATAGACTTTATACTATTTACAAAATAATTATTAAAATGACTAGCTATTTGATTATTATCCTTATATTCTACATTATTAAATATCACATTTGTTATCACAGATTGTTTCTTTTTAAAAACTAAGTCTTTAATCTCTTTCCACATCTGTTTTTGATCTTTAGCATTATTAATTTTTTTGTTAATTTATTTTTCTCGCTTTCTATTTTCACTTTATAGGTATGAATTTCGGATCGATCTATAATTTGACCAGGCTTCGCTTGTGTTTTCCATCCTTGCGGTTTGTTGTTGTTTTAGTATTAAACCATTTATTGACTTTATTTTGATGTTTTATTGTTCTTGCATATGTAAATTTGTTAATTGTTTCTTCAAAATTTTGATCAAGCATTAATGCATTGGCATTTACGTCATTAATTTGTTCACCATTTATTATTGTATTAAAATGTCTGTAAAATATGTTTTTATTGTATTTAAATATTTTCTGGTATTCGGTTTGAGTTTTATGTTGATTATTTTGTTAACTTTTTATGTTTATGTATAATGTCTCATGATCCACAATTTTATTATTGTAACCATTTTCTACTGATACTTTTTGGCTATTTGTTGTAACATAATCAATTACAGCCGTATTCATAACAAAAAGTTAGCCACAGTTTGTACACTACGTACAACGAGCTGCTAACTAGAATGCCGATTAAGCTTAGCAGCTTGTTAGCATAGAGTTAATTAATAACAAATTTTATCCGTCTGCTAACTTTTAATAAATCAACTCTGAATATTAATGATGCCACATTATAATACTCAAAAATGCAACACGTTTTGCATTAATCATCGCTGGTTTTGTCATTTCATTTCATTTTTTTTTTTAAATTAATATATATTATATATTATATATATATAAATTAATATATATTTAAAAAAGGACTCTAAACTAAAAAAAAAACAGTGTAGTAAAAAAAACAAACAAAATTATTCAACATAAAACGGCTGTTTATCACAAATTGGCAAACGTTTGGCAGCTTGTTGACAAGAGTTTAGCAAATCGTTAGCCAGAGTTTGGTAAGTGTATTATGAATAAACTTTGTGCTAACTTCATGCCAAATTTTCGTTATGAATACGGCTGTTAATGTCTTCGAGTTATTTATTATACGTGTGTAATCGTTTACTATTTGTTTTAGTCTATTATCATTTACTGCTTTCAATTTTATTTTTATAAAAACTATTTTGTTTCCAATCTATATTAAAATCCCCAGTAATTATACTATCACAGTTATTTTCACTAATTTCATCTAAGATTTCATCGAATATCGTACAAAATTCCGCTTCCCCACAGCTGGGCGATTTGTATATCGCCGTAATAATCATACGCATATCATTATTTTCAGCCATGCAAGCTAGTATCCAATATTTTGAAGTTTGAACCTTTTCTCGAATTTTGGTCACCTTCCAATTTCTTTTAAAATACAAAATTACACCTCCTGTTCTTGTTGAGTTTGAAAACGATATGATGTGAACATATGCTTGTAAAATTATTTCACTTTCTTCAATCCTTTCTGTTAGATGAGTTTCCGAGAGTATAATAAAATCTATATTCTCTGTTGCAGCAATTATTTCAACCTGATTAAAATTATTAATCAATCTTTGGACGTTAGTATAAAAAGCACGTATATTCTTTGGTTGTTACATTGTTAACCCCATTCTTCTCTTCTTCATATTAAGTTTGTTTAGATACACTTGACATTCTGTATTATTTGTTGTATGATTTTCATCAAATCCCAAGTTAAGTCTTACATTCATTCTAACACAGTTAATACACTTTACAATTTGTTCTTTATCACATTCCCTTGTTTTATGATAACCATGACATTTTAAACATATTACTTGGTTTCTGCAATCTCTGGCTAAGTGATTGTATCCTTTACATTTATAGCATAATAGGAATTGTTGTCAACACTGGTTCTATGAACAAGTGAAAAAACAAAACTCGGAGTGAAATTTAAAATAAAAATAAATTGTTTAAAATAGATAGAGACTATTGAAAACATAAAAAAGATAACAAATAAAGTTGCTATTTAATTGAAAAATAAAAGGTTATAAAAAGCAAAACTAAACAATGGCTGAATGCAGTAATTGCAGATCAGCAATAAGAGGTGAAAGTGGAATTAGATGCCAAGGAGTATGTGGCAAAGTGTATCATTAGACCAAAAAATGTGCAGGATTAGATCAATACTCGGCAAAAGTTATAGATGAGGACAATTACGCTCGTTTTATATGTGACGATTGCATGCAGTATATTCAGAACGTAGACTTTGTTTTAAAAGATATACAAGATGGCGTAAATGAAAATAAACAAGCATTATTAGACTATAAACATGAATTTGAAAGCTCGTTGAAACAAAATGAAACTGAAATTAAGGCTTTACTTGAAGCTATTGAAATGAGATATGAAGAAAGATTTAATAAAATAGACAAAGTTCAAAAAAATGTGTGAGAAAAATGTGGAGGTGGTTAAAAACATATGTATGTATATGGAAATGTAAATGAAATTGAAAATAAAAACAAAGATATGTATAATACAAAAAAAAAAAAACAATGTGAAAATGTGTAATGAAATAAAGAAGGTGATCAACGATACAAACGTCAAAACGAAGATGACATATGCTGAGACAGTTTCAAGTAATACAGTGATGCCAGATATTTTGAAAAATGTCCGATTAATTATAAAACCAAAGGGAAAACAAAGTATGGTAAAAACGAAAGCGGAATTAAATGAAAAAGTAAATCCAATAAATTTTAAAATAACGAACGTTGAAAATAGAAAAAATGGGACATTAGTCATTCAAAGTGAGAACAGTGAGGAAAGAGAAAAAATTAAAGAAGCGATACAAAATGAAATTAGTGATAATTATGAAATAACGGTACCAAAACAAGTCGAAATGCAAATAATTATAACGGACATGAACTTTAAAATACCCGAAAAAGAACTTTTAGAAAAAATTAAGAAACAAAATGACATATTGCAAAGAAGTGAATTGGAAATAATAAAAATGTTTGAAACAAAAAGATACAATAAAATAATTTATAACGCCAAAATAAAAATAGACAATGAATCTTATCCTAAAGTTATGTCAAATCAAAAAATAAATGTCGGTTGGGACAGATGTAGAGTTATTGATGGAACCAATGTTATACAGTGTTTCAAGTGTCAAGGATACAATCATAAAGCATCGGACTGTAAAAATGGTGAAATTTGTTACAAATGCCATGGAAAGCATAAAAGTACAGAATGTAATAAAGAAGTTTAAAATAAATGTATAAATTGTATAAAAGAAAATATAAGGCTTAATTTAGGACTGGATGAAAATCACAGAACTAATAATAGAGGATATCCGGTGTATCAAAACAAACTTAGTTTAAAAAAGAGGAGAATAGGTATTGCGATATAACAACCAAAGCAATTGCATGGAATATATACCAACATACAAGGACTACTTAATAACTTTAATCAACTAGAAATAATAAGTGAAGAAGATAATCCAGACTTTATAATTTTATCTGAAACGCATTTGACAGAGGCTGTGAATGAATATGAAATTGAATTGAAACATTATCAACAGTATAGCACATTATCCAATTCCAACAAGACTGGAGGTGTAACTATATACTTAAAACAATTTTGGAACATCACGAAGATCAAAGAATATGTAAAGGAAACAAAATATTGGATAAGTGTTCATAAAGTGAAATACGAAAAAACATCATTATTAATAGCAGCTGTATACAGGTTGCCAAGTAGTCAAAAAGCAGAATTGTGTAATGATTTTCAAGAGATATTAGAAGTGAAATGAATGATGTGAAATGAACCGTGATATAATAATAGTAGGGGATTTTAAAATAGATTGGATGAAAGATTTTTATAAATCTAAAATAGAAAGTATCCTGCATGATAATGGCTTAAAACAAATAATAAACGCGTATACTAGAATAACAAAGAATTCCAAAACATTAATAGACTATGTAATAACAAATAATAAAAATATTTTAGAACAAATCAACACAAATAACAAAACATGAGCAGATCATGAGTCTTTTGACATATTTATCAACAATGAAAATATTCCTAATGGTGAAGTAGCAGAAGTGGAGATATTTAAATATTATAAAAACAAATTCAAAAACAAACTCAGTGCAAAAATAGAATGTAGTGAAATAAATAATTTAGACTATTGTGTAAATCATCTCAATTGAATGCCTCGAAAATACAATAAAAAAGTTTACTTTAAAAAAGAAAATAAATGAAAACTATAGAAAACTATAATAGGAATAAATTGTTTGGTAATGAACTTAGAACTATGAAGTGAGAAAAAATTTTTAGATACCAAAGAGCAGTTATTGAAAATACTAATGAGGCATGGAATAACTATAAAATAAGAAACATATATAAAGTTAATATCGAGAAAGAAAAAAAAAAACAAATATATATATAGATAATAAAATAAACAATTCAAATAACCAAAAGAAATGTGGAACAAATTAAAGGAACTAGTGCTAAGAAACCCCAGATCTGTGATAAAAACTGTGATATTTAAAAATATAGAATACAAGGATAATATACAAATAGCTAATAACTTTAATAATTACTTTGTAGATAGCATTAAAGAAATAAATAATTCGATCGATTACGTGCAATATGAAAATAAAATATCTGTGATAAATATTAAATTTAAATTTCGTGCAATAAATATACAAGAATTAAAAATTATATGTAAAGACTTAAATAAAAAACCTGACTACAATAAAATAAATAACATATTAATACTAGATAACTGGGATATAATAGACAGATCATTAGAAACTGGAACATTTCCAAACAACTGGAAGGAATCCATAATTACGCCGATTGAAAAAGTAAAAAATACAGTTAAGTGCGAAGAATACCGGCCTATCAATGGACTAAAAACTTGTGAGAAAATCCTAGAGAAAATTGTAAAAAACCAATTAGAAGAATATATTGAAAAACATAAAATTCTTTCAAAATATCAATCAGGTTTCCGAAAAAAACACTCATGTGAGACTGCACTAAATTATGTTATAAACAGATGGAAGTTTATGAAGAGAAATAATAAAATTGTAGCTATGTTTCTGGATTTTAAAAGAGCATTCGAAACAATAGATCGAGATATTTTATTAAAAAAATTATACATGTATGGTATACAACACTGAATTGAAATGGTTTCAATCTTACCTCAGTAACAGAAAACAAATAACAAAAGTTAATAATGCAAAATCGATGGAAATTGAAAACGACTTTGATGTTCCTCAGGGCTCAACGATATGGGAAAAGTTCTGGAGGAATGTGAAATAATTCTTTACGCTGATGATACCCTAATTTTCTCGGAGGAACCAATGGATGAAATATGCTATCAAAATTTACAAGCGGATATGGACAAAATCAACAAATGGTTAAAAATGAATAAATGAAAATGAAACGAAAATAAAATAAAGATAATGGAAATAAATATGAACAATAATATAACTTTCAAAATAAATGATGTGATAATAGAAAAAGTAAATAATATTAAATACCTGGGGTTTTTAATTGACAAAGAATTAAATTTTAAAGAACATTCAGAATATATATGTAAAAAAATTGGATTTTTTAAACGAATTAGAAATAAAGTGTCAATTATAACATCAATAAACACGATTATCAAACCTCATTTTGAATATGGATCAACAATATTATATACGTGCTGCACAGATACCCAAATAAACAGACTACAAAAATTACAAAACAAAGCAATGAGAACTATTTTAAAATGCAACCGTTTTACCTCAATAAATTATATGTTGGATACTCTAAAATGGATGAATATACATCAAAGATTGGAACTCACAACTGTTAGGTTAGGTTAGGTTAGGTTAGAATGGCCGGTCACAAAGACCCCGCATAGACCAAATAGGTCCCTAGCGTTACCACGTTGTACGACAACCGGTAGAAGAAAGTCATAAATAAGAAAGGTCATTCTGATGTGATGGTACTCAGAATACCCCACACTCTCTTGACGAACGCCAGAAGTCTCATTAACCCAATTTCAGAGATTTCCCCGAGATTTTGGAGACAATGATCTCCCAGACAGTTCGCCCTGGAGCGCACGAGTGCCGGACAGTAGCAGAGTATATGCTCCACTGTCTCCTTTTCCCCTGGTACCCCACAGAATCTGCAATTGTCACTATTCAGTCGCCCCGCCCTCTTGGCGTATACCGCAGTCCAACAGTGACCCGTTATAAAACCTGCCAGAAGTCTAGTCACTTCTCGATAGCGACAAAAGAATTTTCGTCAACTCCGGATCATAGGATCCCCACATTACCTTGGAAACCGTGCACGTTCCATTGTTTTCCCAAACTGCCTCTGATCTCCTCCGTATAGCAGAGTCCGTATCTCTCCTAATATTCCGAATTGGAGTCGGGATGGCCATCACCCTATCGTATGGTAAATGGACCCCCCGTTTCGCCAATTCGTCCGCCTCCTCGTTGCCCTCTATGGCTTGGTGACCACGAACCCAGTGGATGTGTACCCTCCTATTGGCACAGAGTCTATCTATCGAGTCCCTACACTCCTGGACGATAGATGAGTATGAATATTTAGCGGATATTGCCCTGATCGCCGCCAGACTATCGGTGAAAAAGTTAATGCGTAAGTTCCTAGTACTGGAGCTACGTGCCAAATCAGCAGCCATCTTGGCCGCAAATATCTCCGCCTGGAATACGCTAGTTATCGGGAAGCCTATACGATTCCCAAATACCTAGTTCCCGGCAGTATACTGCAGCTCCAACACCGCCCTTAATTTTGGAGCCATCAGTGTAGAAACTGAAGGTCCTGTGGCCAGACCGGAGCCCTGCTAACCAGCCGTCCTCCTCCAAGGTAACTTGCGGTTTCCTTCCAAATGACAGTCTCGGAATGGTGTAGTCACTGCTACAATCGATTCCCCTTATAATACTGCCGTGACCATAATGTCTGTGTACAAATTGTCCTGTTGCCTTTAAGCGGATCGCAGACTTCTTCGCAGTTCCTTCTGCCACTAGATGAATCGGCTGCAAGTCCAGGATCAAATCCAGTGCCGCAGTCGGCGTAATACGCAAAGCACCGGTGATGCTAAGCGAGTCTCAGCGAGTCTCTGCACGCCCATTGGCATTTTCCGGTACGATATTTTATCCAAGGCCGTCCACCACACAAGTAACCCGTAGAGTAAGATTGGTCTTGCTACCGCCGTGTAGACCCAATGTGTAAGAGCAGGGGTTAGACCCCACATTTTGCCCAGCATTTTCTTGCATGCGTAGAGCGCATTCGTTGCCTTTTTCACTCTTTCTTCCACATTCAATCTCCACGATAGTTTGCTGTCCAGTATTACTCCCAGGTACTTTGTGTGTTGCTTTAGTTCCAGGCTAGTACCCCCTAGTTTAGGCTTCCTCCATGGACCAATTTTGTACCTATTCGTAAATAGTATTAGGTCCGTCTTCTCGGGATTAACTCCCAGTCCTACTCCGGCCGCCCACTGGCTGACCAACGCCAGTGTAGTCTCCATTACAGAACTAATAGTACTCAGATCCTTGCCAGCAACTATTACCGCCACGTCATCTGCGTATGCAGTTATCTTTGCTGACCCGTCCTGAAGTCCACCAGAGAAGTTCGTTGACGACAAGCGTCCAAAGCATTGGTGAGAGCACCCCTCCCTGGGGAGTTCCCCGGTGTGCCCTCTTCGTTATCCTGGAGTTACCCCACGCTGCGACCAGCGTTCAGAGACTGGTTAACAGGGGTACTCCCCAAGGAGGAGTACTATCCCCACTATTGTGGAACCTGACTGAACACCATGTTGACGAAAATGGACGACATGAGGATTAAAACTGTGGCGTACGCTGACAATGTTGCAGTGGCCATCACGGGGAAACATTTGAACATAATGTCTCAGTGTATGGAGGCTGCATTAAGGGTACTTAGCACCTGGAGTGTATCATGCGGCTTAGGTGTTAATCCGTCTAAGACGGAACTGGTACTCTTCACGAGGAAGTATAGGACTGAGGTCATGAGACTTCCGAGGCTAAATGGGACTGAACTTAAGTTCTCTTACAGCGCCAAGTATCTGGGCGTAATCCTGGACAGTAAACTGTCGTGGGGGCTGAACATCCAGACGAGGATGGAAAAGGCAATTGTTGCTATATATGCGTGCAGAGGTGCAATCGGCAAGAACTGGGGCATGGGCCCGAGGTGTGTCAATTGGATCATTAAAGCTGTAGTAAAGCCGACTCTGTATTACGGTGTTGTCGTATGGTGGACTGCGCTGGACAAGGGCAGGTACCGTGCGATGCTTGAGAAGGTTCACAGACTGGTCGCATTAATGATCACAGGATCAATGCGCTCCACTCCCACCAGGGCGCTGTTTACTATGCTAAACTGGCTGCCGGTGGACATCACGGCCAGACATATGGCTCTTTGTTCGGCGATACGGTTGAACGCGGCACACAGCTGGTCGAACCGTGACTATGGACACTCCAGTATAATGGGATACTCGATTGTCCCTGAAGGAGTGGACTACTGCACCACGGAGCATTTCTATGGCGCGAGGTATGCGACACATATAGCGCACGAAAGTGCGCTGTCGGTTATGGGCGCCTTCCATGAACCAGCCCTGGGGGTATACACTGATGGTTCAAGGAAGGGGGAAAGAGTTGGCGGAGGTTTCTACATAGAGGAACTGGGCGTTAAAGTTTCCTTTCGTCTGCCGGATGGATGTAGTGTTCTGCAGGCGGAAATCTCGGCTATAAAGCGGGCAGCCAACTGGCTAAAGTATTATCGCGTATCGGGAGATATACGTATATTTACTGATAGCAAGGCTGCCATTGCCTCTCTTGCGGGTGTCTATACGACATCTAGGTTGACTGTGGAATGTCGGATGTCTTTGAATGAGATTGCTGAACATTCAGAGTTAACGCTTATATGGATACCAGGGCACTCAAATTGCCCGGGAAACCAGGTAGCAGATGAGCTGGCCAAGGAAGGTGGTCGTATGGATGAAACATTCATTGATCAATTCATTGGCCTTCCAATGGCTCACTGTAAGTCACTCATGCGGCGCGAGAACTATAGAATTGCGCAAGAGGGATGGACCCGTGAGTCCACCTGCTCCACATCCAGGGCACTTTGGCCTGGATATGATGAACGGAGAACCAAATCTCTACTTAGGTTCAATAGGAACCAAATCACCGACCATTGTGTCGGTCATAACTGGACACTGGCCTGTTGGGACTCATGCTAGAAGAATGGGTCTGGTATTCAATGACTACTGTAGAAGTTGTCATGATGAGGAGGAAGAGGAAACCGTGCTCCACTTTCTCTGTCAATGCCCTGGGCTACGGGGCATTAGGGAAAATACCTGGGAGAACCGGTGTTTTCCTGTTTGGAGGATCTATCAAAAATAGAACTAAGATTGCTTCTTCTCTTCATAAGGAAGACGAATTGGCTCAACCTTGCAGTGACGCCATCTGAATAACTGCTCTTCGGGATGGGCATTGGCGCTGGGTATCACAAAGGGACCGCTAAAGGACCCAAGTGAGCTGTCTCTCGATGGCTGCCCATGGAACCTAACCTAACCTACCCCACGCTGCAGATATAGTTCTGCACCTTACCAGGTTACCGATCCAGTTTTTAGCGTGTGAGTGTGCCCCCGTGCGAGACTAGCTAGACAAAATTGCCTCTGAGGACACATTATTGAATGCTCCCGCGATGTCCAGGAACACGCCCATAGCGAAGTCCTTATAGCTCAGGGTCTTCTTAATCAGCGAGACAACTGAATGGAGTGCCGTCTCAGTTGATTTGCCCCTCGTGTAAGCGTGTTGATTAACAGAGAAAATGGTCGGCCCCATGTTACCCTTGACATGATAGTCCAAAATTCTCTCCATCGTTTTCAGCAGGAATGATGTGAGACTAATAGGTCTGAAATCTTTCGGGTACATGTGATTGCTCTTACCTGATTTCGGTAGAAATACAATCTTAGATATCCTCCAAGATTTAGGCACATAGTTTATCCTCAGACAATTTTTTTTTCTCTTGCTTACAAACTTTAAAACAGCGTGGTAGTTCTTCAACAAAATTGTTCTAACAAAATTATCTTTATAAAAGGCAACTAATGTCATATAAATAAATAAGTGTTTAATTAAAATATAATAAAGGCGTTTTTAATTCTCTGCTCCAACAAATGGTTATGGGCCCAGTGATTACACAGATTTTTAACGTTCAATATCTTTAATCACAATACTTATTAAATATGGCTGATCTGCATGGAAATTTTAAAGTACCAAAATTGACGTCCACAAATTATTTCAATTGGCGGTTTCAAATTGAAATGTTCTTAAAGCGCGAGGGGCTATGGATAGCCATTACCGAAATATCTAATGCGGCTAATGAAACTAATTGGCGGAAGATCGACCAACAATCGCATGCTACTATTGCTTTGTGTATTGGAGATGACCAAATTCATCACATTCGAAACACATCAAATGCAAAAGAGGCATGGGATGCGTTAAAGGAATTTTATGAGCGTGATTCGCCTGGTGTAAAAGTAAGATTGCTTCGTGAGGTTATGGCAAAAGGAGCAAATGAGAATACCGATATGGAGGCGCATGTCAGTCAAGTAAACGAAATATTTCAGAAGCTTGTGGCATTCGGTAGCTCTATAACGTGGGAATTTTTAAAGACAGCTACTATGTTGGGATCACTACCAAGTAGTTATGATGGACTTATAACAGCAATGGAAGCGCATGGTGAAAACAATTTAACACCGGCTTTAGTAAGCGCCAAAATTAAAGAAGAGTTTCGCCGAAGGCAAGAAAGGAACAAAAACGTTGCAAATGAAGGTTCCGATGTACTGCGTGTATCAAATTTTAAGCGTAAGAGTGGGAGCAGCATTACGTGTTTCTTTTGTAAAAAGAAAGATCATGTTCGTAGTAAATGCATAGAATACTCTACGTGGAAAGCTAACAAGGCGAACAAAGAGGGCAGATCAAGGGCAAATGTAATAGAACAAGATGAACCAGAAGAATCATCCGAACATCTATTTATCGTTGGTACAAAGGATAACGTGGATTGGATAGTAGACTCCGGGGCTACTTGTAACATTGCAAGTAATCGTGACTTGTTTGATGTTTTCGACGGTTCTTATACTGAGAATGTATCTGCAGCAAATGGTGAGACGATATCTGCACCCGGAAAAGGCAGTGTGAGTATTTACCTGTTAAATGAGGACGGACTTTGCAGTAAAATACACATTAAAAATGTTTTGTACGTGCCCCAAATTGGGGGTAATTTAATTTCTGTAAAGCGATTAGTTGAAGACGGAATAAGAGTCACATTTTGTAATAATATGTGCGATATACGATCGAAAAATAATAAACAAATAGCAGTTGCGGATATCAAAAACAACTTGTACAAACTCCGAGTAAATAATTCCGTAAATTATATAACGGGAGGAAGGAATAAACTCGTTTACCATTTTCTAAGGAGTCTCAATACCGAACGTCCACCTAAAGATTAAATGACATCAATTTTGGAAAACTTTCCCGAGCCGTTCCAGAGAAAAGTGGGTTCATTAGGTGGTATTCTACCATAATCCGTTGAGTTTATGCCCTGACACTTCCTAGTTTGGCTGGCATAAATCAGCAACGATTTTTACTGACCATTTTGGATGAACCCACTTTTCTCTGGAACGGCTCGGGAAAGTTTTCCAAAATTGATGTCATTTAATCTTTAGGTGGTATTCTACCATAATCCGTTGAGTTTATGCCCTGACACTTCCTAGTTTGGCTGGCATAAATCAGCAACGATTTTTACTGACCATTTTGGATGAACCCACTTTTCTTTGGAACGGCTCGGGAAAGTTTTCCAAAATTGATGTCATTTAATCTTTAGGTGGTATTCTACCATAATCCGTTGAGTTTATGCCCTGACACTTCCTAGTTTGGCTGGCATAAATCAGCAACGATTTTTACTGACCATTTTGGATGAACCCACTTTTCTCTGGAACGGCTCGGGAAAGTTTTCCAAAATTGATGTCATTTAATCTTTAGGAGGTATTCTACCATAATCCGTTGAGTTTATGCCCTGACACTTCCTAGTTTGGCTGGCATAAATCAGCAACGATTTTTACTGACCATTTTGGATGAACCCACTTTTCTCTGGAACGGCTCGGGAAAGTTTTCCAAAATTGATGTCATTTAATCTTTAGGTGGTATTCTACCATAATCCGTTGAGTTTATGCCCTGACACTTCCTAGTTTGGCTGGCATAAATCAGCAACGATTTTTACTGACCATTTTGGATGAACCCACTTTTCTCTGGAACGGCTCGGGGAAGTTTTCCAAAATTGATGTCATTTAATCTTTAGGTGGTATTCTACCATAATCCGTTGAGTTTATGCCCTGACACTTCCTAGTTTGGCTGGCATAAATCAGCAACGATTTTTACTGACCATTTTGGATGAACCCACTTTTCTCTGGAACGGCTCGGGAAAGTTTTCCAAAATTGATGTCATTTAATCTTTAGGTGGTATTCTACCATAATCCGTTGAGTTTATGCCCTGACACTTCCTAGTTTGGCTGGCATAAATCAGCAACGATTTTTACTGACCATTTTGGATGAACCCACTTTTCTCTGGAACGGCTCGGGAAAGTTTTCCAAAATTGATGTCATTTAATCTTTAGGTGGTATTCTACCATAATCCGTTGAGTTTATGCCCTGACACTTCCTAGTTTGGCTGGCATAAATCAGCAACGATTTTTTACTGACCATTTTGGATGAACCCACTTTTCTTTGGAACGGCTCGGGAAAGTTTTCCAAAATTGATGTCATTTAATCTTTAGGTGGTATTCTACCATAATCCGTTGAGTTTATGCCCTGACACTTCCTAGTTTGGCTGGCATAAATCAGCAACGATTTTTACTGACTATTTTGGATGAACCCACTTTTCTCTGGAACGGCTCGGGAAAGTTTTCCAAAATTGATGTCATTTAATCTTTAGGTGGTATTCTACCATAATCCGTTGAGTTTATGCCCTGACACTTCCTAGTTTGGCTGGCATAAATCAGCAACGATTTTTACTGACCATTTTGGATGAACCCACTTTTCTCTGGAACGGCTCGGGAAAGTTTTCCAAAATTGATGTCATTTAATCTTTAGGTTTAGCGAATGGATTCTGGGCGCGACCAATAGGGCCTGGGGGAACCGAACGGACTGCCGGGTATCACGGACGATGTGGCCGGTGCTCAGGAAGTCCGACTCGGAGTTGTTGCTGGGCAGAAGCAGGGTCTGCGTGAGGACCATAATAGGAATCATCACGGGTCATTGCATGATAGGCAGGATGGCGATGAGGTTAGGATCCGACGTGTCGGATATGTGCGGGTTGTGTGAGGACCCGGAGGAGCTGGAGACGGTTGAGCACATTTTGTGCCGCTGTCCCAGGCTACAGGGCAGCAGGCTGAGGTGGCTGGGCAGCAGATTCCTAGGCGAATTAGGGGACGTCCCGGGCTGTGGGCTCGAGAGTCTGATAGGATTCGTAATGGGGATGGCCTGGCTGCGCAGCAGGAGACTGGGAGCTAGCCGCACATAGGGCGGATTGGTGTTGTGTTGGGTTTGGTCAGAACTTCCTTTTTCTCATCTATTCTTATCTGTTCTTATCTTTTCTGATTCTTTTGCTGTTTCTCTTCACCTTCTTTTTTTCAGCTTCTTAAATATAAACAAGGCATCACAATGGACCGTATTGGTCTCTGGGTGAGGGTGTGAAGGAGACTTCACACCAGCCTTTCTACCTACCTACCTACCTAATCTTTAGGTGGTATTCTACCATAATCCGTTGAGTTTATGCCCTGACACTTCCTAGTTTGGCTGGCATAAATCAGCAACGATTTTTACTGACCATTTTGGATGAACCCACTTTTCTCTGGAACGGCTCGGGAAAGTTTTCCAAAATTGATGTCATTTAATCTTTAGGTGGTATTCTACCATAATCCGTTGAGTTTATGCCCTGACACTTCCTAGTTTGGCTGGCATAAATCAGCAACGATTTTTACTGACCATTTTGGATGAACCCACTTTTCTCTGGAACGGCTCGGGAAAGTTTTCCAAAATTGATGTCATTTAATCTTTAGGTGGTATTCTACCATAATCCGTTGAGTTTATGCCCTGACACTTCCTAGTTTGGCTGGCATAAATCAGCAACGATTTTTACTGACCATTTTGGATGAACCCACTTTTCTCTGGAACGGCTCGGGAAAGTTTTCCAAAATTGATGTCATTTAACCTTTAGGTGGTATTCTACCATAATCCGTTGAGTTTATGCCCTGACACTTCCTAGTTTGGCTGGCATAAATCAGCAACGATTTTTACTGACCATTTTGGATGAACCCACTTTTCTCTGGAACGGCTCGGGAAAGTTTTCCAAAATTGATGTCATTTAATCTTTAGGTGGTATTCTACCATAATCCGTTGAGTTTATGCCCTGACACTTCCTAGTTTGGCTGGCATAAATCAGCAACGATTTTTACTGACTATTTTGGATGAACCCACTTTTCTCTGGAACGGCTCGGGAAAGTTTTCCAAAATTGATGTCATTTAATCTTTAGGTGGTATTCTACCATAATCCGTTGAGTTTATGCCCTGACACTTCCTAGTTTGGGTGGCATAAATCAGCAACGATTTTTACTGACCATTTTGGATGAACCCACTTTTCTCTGGAACGGCTCGGGAAAGTTTTCCAAAATTGATGTCATTTAATCTTTAGGTGGTATTCTACCATAATCCGTTGAGTTTATGCCCTGACACTTCCTAGTTTGGCTGGCATAAATCAGCAACGATTTTTACTGACCATTTTGGATGAACCCACTTTTCTCTGGAACGGCTCGGGAAAGTTTTCCAAAATTGATGTCATTTAATCTTTAGGTGGTATTCTACCATAATCCGTTGAGTTTATGCCCTGACACTTCCTAGTTTGGCTGGCATAAATCAGCAACGATTTTTACTGACCATTTTGGATGAACCCACTTTTCTCTGGAACGGCTCGGGAAAGTTTTCCAAAATTGATGTCATTTAATCTTTAGGTGGTATTCTACCATAATCCGTTGAGTTTATGCCCTGACACTTCCTTGTTTGGCTGGCATAAATCAGCAACGATTTTTACTGACCATTTTGGATGAACCCACTTTTCTCTGGAACGGCTCGCGAAAGTTTTCCAAAATTGATGTCATTTAATCTTTAGGTGGTATTCTACCATAATCCGTTGAGTTTATGCCCTGACACTTCCTAGTTTGGCTGGCATAAATCAGCAACGATTTTTACTGACCATTTTGGATGAACCCACTTTTCTCTGGAACGGCTCGGGAAAGTTTTCCAAAATTGATGTCATTTAATCTTTAGGTGGTATTCTACCATAATCCGTTGAGTTTATGCCCTGACACTTCCTTGTTTGGCTGGCATAAATCAGCAACGATTTTTACTGACCATTTTGGATGAACCCACTTTTCTCTGGAACGGCTCGGGAAAGTTTTCCAAAATTGATGTCATTTAATCTTTAGGTGGTATTCTACCATAATCCGTTGAGTTTATGCCCTGACACTTCCTAGTTTGGCTGGCATAAATCAGCAACGATTTTTACTGACAATTTTGGATGAACCCACTTTTCTCTGGAACGGCTCGGGAAAGTTTTCCAAAATTGATGTCATTTAATCTTTAGGTGGTATTCTACCATAATCCGTTGAGTTTATGCCCTGACACATCCTAGTTTGGGTGGCATAAATCAGCAACGATTTTTACTGACCATTTTGGATGAACCCACTTTTCTCTGGAACGGCTCGGGAAAGTTTTCCAAAATTGATGTCATTTAATCTTTAGGTGGTATTCTACCATAATCCGTTGAGTTTATGCCCTGACACTTCCTAGTTTGGCTGGCATAAATCAGCAACGATTTTTACTGACCATTTTGGATGAACCCACTTTTCTCTGGAACGGCTCGGGAAAGTTTTCCAAAATTGATGTCATTTAATCTTTAGGTGGTATTCTACCATAATCCGTTGAGTTTATGCCCTGACACTTCCTAGTTTGGCTGGCATAAATCAGCAACGATTTTTACTGACCATTTTGGATGAACCCACTTTTCTCTGGAACGGCTCGGGAAAGTTTTCCAAAATTGATGTCATTTAATCTTTAGGTGGTATTCTACCATAATCCGTTGAGTTTATGCCCTGACACTTCCTTGTTTGGCTGGCATAAATCAGCAACGATTTTTACTGACCATTTTGGATGAACCCACTTTTCTCTGGAACGGCTCGGGAAAGTTTTCCAAAATTGATGTCATTTAATCTTTAGGTGGTATTCTACCATAATCCGTTGAGTTTATGCCCTGACACTTCCTAGTTTGGCTGGCATAAATCAGCAACGATTTTTACTGACCATTTTGGATGAACCCACTTTTCTCTGGAACAGCTCGGGAAAGTTTTCCAAAATTGATGTAATTTAATCTTTAGGTGGTATTCTACCATAATCCGTTGAGTTTATGCCCTGACACTTCCTAGTTTGGCTGGCATAAATCAGCAACGATTTTTACTGACCATTTTGGATGAACCCACTTTTCTCTGGAACGGCTCGGGAAAGTTTTCCAAAATTGATGTCATTTAATCTTTAGGTGGTATTCTACCATAATCCGTTGAGTTTATGCCCTGACACTTCCTAGTTTGGCTGGCATAAATCAGCAACGATTTTTACTGACCATTTTGGATGAACCCACTTTTCTCTGGAACGGCTCGTGAAAGTTTTCCAAAATTGATGTCATTTAATCTTTAGGTGGTATTCTACCATAATCCGTTGAGTTTATGCCCTGACACTTCCTAGTTTGGCTGGCATAAATCAGCAACGATTTTTACTGACCATTTTGGATGAACCCACTTTTCTCTGGAACGGCTCGGGAAAGTTTTCCAAAATTGATGTCATTTAATCTTTAGGTGGTATTCTACCATAATCCGTTGAGTTTATGCCCTGACACTTCCTAGTTTGGCTGGCATAAATCAGCAACGATTTTTACTGACCATTTTGGATGAACCCACTTTTCTCTGGAACGGCTCGGGAAAGTTTTCCAAAATTGATGTCATTTAATCTTTAGGTGGTATTCTACCATAATCCGTTGAGTTTATGCCCTGACACTTCCTAGTTTGGCTGGCATAAATCAGCAACGATTTTTACTGACCATTTTGGATGAACCCACTTTTCTCTGGAACGGCTCGGGAAAGTTTTCCAAAATTGATGTCATTTAACCTTTAGGTGGTATTCTACCATAATCCGTTGAGTTTATGCCCTGACACTTCCTAGTTTGGCTGGCATAAATCAGCAACGATTTTTACTGACCATTTTGGATGAACCCACTTTTCTCTGGAACGGCTCGGGAAAGTTTTCCAAAATTGATGTCATTTAATCTTTAGGTGGTATTCTACCATAATCCGTTGAGTTTATGCCCTGACACTTCCTAGTTTGGCTGGCATAAATCAGCAACGATTTTTACTGACTATTTTGGATGAACCCACTTTTCTCTGGAACGGCTCGGGAAAGTTTTCCAAAATTGATGTCATTTAATCTTTAGGTGGTATTCTACCATAATCCGTTGAGTTTATGCCCTGACACTTCCTAGTTTGGGTGGCATAAATCAGCAACGATTTTTACTGACCATTTTGGATGAACCCACTTTTCTCTGGAACGGCTCGGGAAAGTTTTCCAAAATTGATGTCATTTAATCTTTAGGTGGTATTCTACCATAATCCGTTGAGTTTATGCCCTGACACTTCCTAGTTTGGCTGGCATAAATCAGCAACGATTTTTACTGACCATTTTGGATGAACCCACTTTTCTCTGGAACGGCTCGGGAAAGTTTTCCAAAATTGATGTCATTTAATCTTTAGGTGGTATTCTACCATAATCCGTTGAGTTTATGCCCTGACACTTCCTAGTTTGGCTGGCATAAATCAGCAACGATTTTTACTGACCATTTTGGATGAACCCACTTTTCTCTGGAACGGCTCGGGAAAGTTTTCCAAAATTGATGTCATTTAATCTTTAGGTGGTATTCTACCATAATCCGTTGAGTTTATGCCCTGACACTTCCTTGTTTGGCTGGCATAAATCAGCAACGATTTTTACTGACCATTTTGGATGAACCCACTTTTCTCTGGAACGGCTCGCGAAAGTTTTCCAAAATTGATGTCATTTAATCTTTAGGTGGTATTCTACCATAATCCGTTGAGTTTATGCCCTGACACTTCCTAGTTTGGCTGGCATAAATCAGCAACGATTTTTACTGACCATTTTGGATGAACCCACTTTTCTCTGGAACGGCTCGGGAAAGTTTTCCAAAATTGATGTCATTTAATCTTTAGGTGGTATTCTACCATAATCCGTTGAGTTTATGCCCTGACACTTCCTTGTTTGGCTGGCATAAATCAGCAACGATTTTTACTGACCATTTTGGATGAACCCACTTTTCTCTGGAACGGCTCGGGAAAGTTTTCCAAAATTGATGTCATTTAATCTTTAGGTGGTATTCTACCATAATCCGTTGAGTTTATGCCCTGACACTTCCTAGTTTGGCTGGCATAAATCAGCAACGATTTTTACTGACAATTTTGGATGAACCCACTTTTCTCTGGAACGGCTCGGGAAAGTTTTCCAAAATTGATGTCATTTAATCTTTAGGTGGTATTCTACCATAATCCGTTGAGTTTATGCCCTGACACATCCTAGTTTGGGTGGCATAAATCAGCAACGATTTTTACTGACCATTTTGGATGAACCCACTTTTCTCTGGAACGGCTCGGGAAAGTTTTCCAAAATTGATGTCATTTAATCTTTAGGTGGTATTCTACCATAATCCGTTGAGTTTATGCCCTGACACTTCCTAGTTTGGCTGGCATAAATCAGCAACGATTTTTACTGACCATTTTGGATGAACCCACTTTTCTCTGGAACGGCTCGGGAAAGTTTTCCAAAATTGATGTCATTTAATCTTTAGGTGGTATTCTACCATAATCCGTTGAGTTTATGCCCTGACACTTCCTAGTTTGGCTGGCATAAATCAGCAACGATTTTTACTGACCATTTTGGATGAACCCACTTTTCTCTGGAACGGCTCGGGAAAGTTTTCCAAAATTGATGTCATTTAATCTTTAGGTGGTATTCTACCATAATCCGTTGAGTTTATGCCCTGACACTTCCTTGTTTGGCTGGCATAAATCAGCAACGATTTTTACTGACCATTTTGGATGAACCCACTTTTCTCTGGAACGGCTCGGGAAAGTTTTCCAAAATTGATGTCATTTAATCTTTAGGTGGTATTCTACCATAATCCGTTGAGTTTATGCCCTGACACTTCCTAGTTTGGCTGGCATAAATCAGCAACGATTTTTACTGACCATTTTGGATGAACCCACTTTTCTCTGGAACAGCTCGGGAAAGTTTTCCAAAATTGATGTAATTTAATCTTTAGGTGGTATTCTACCATAATCCGTTGAGTTTATGCCCTGACACTTCCTAGTTTGGCTGGCATAAATCAGCAACGATTTTTACTGACCATTTTGGATGAACCCACTTTTCTCTGGAACGGCTCGGGAAAGTTTTCCAAAATTGATGTCATTTAATCTTTAGGTGGTATTCTACCATAATCCGTTGAGTTTATGCCCTGACACTTCCTAGTTTGGCTGGCATAAATCAGCAACGATTTTTACTGACCATTTTGGATGAACCCACTTTTCTCTGGAACGGCTCGTGAAAGTTTTCCAAAATTGATGTCATTTAATCTTTAGGTGGTATTCTACCATAATCCGTTGAGTTTATGCCCTGACACTTCCTAGTTTGGCTGGCATAAATCAGCAACGATTTTTACTGACCATTTTGGATGAACCCACTTTTCTCTGGAACGGCTCGGGAAAGTTTTCCAAAATTGATGTCATTTAATCTTTAGGTGGTATTCTACCATAATCCGTTGAGTTTATGCCCTGACACTTCCTAGTTTGGCTGGCATAAATCAGCAACGATTTTTACTGACCATTTTGGATGAACCCACTTTTCTCTGGAACGGCTCGGGAAAGTTTTCCAAAATTGATGTCATTTAATCTTTAGGTGGTATTCTACCATAATCCGTTGAGTTTATGCCCTGACACTTCCTAGTTTGGCTGGCATAAATCAGCAACGATTTTACTGACCATTTTGGATGAACCCACTTTTCTCTGGAACGGCTCGGGAAAGTTTTCCAAAATTGATGTCATTTAATCTTTAGGTGGTATTCTACCATAATCCGTTGAGTTTATGCCCTGACACTTCCTAGTTTGGCTGGCATAAATCAGCAACGATTTTACTGACCATTTTGGATGAACCCACTTTTCTATGGAACGGAAGGTTGGAAAGTTGATGTTTTTTAATCCTTTTCCACTAAATTTCTAAAACATTAAATCCAGAAAATACATTCATTTTCAATTCCGATGTTGCCACTAAGTCCCCAGATTTTTTATTTCCGCCGTTGCTAACTTTCGTTGCTATCTTGGCGGACGTCAATACCGATCTAAATATTTGTTGCAGCTGGTTCATAGCGACCTGTGTGGGCCAATGCAAAGTACAACACCATCAGGTAAGCGCTATGTATTAACCTTTATTGATGATTTTTCACGTTACACCACTATTTATCTACTTAAAGAAAAATCGGACACGTTCGAAAAATTTAGAGAATTCTTTGAGTTTACTGCAAACAAATTTGGTAAAAAACTACAATGCCTAAGAACTAGAGATGAGCGATATTTCTGTACCTGTGATTTAATCACTGTTACTGAAAAATCACGAATCACAGTTGTGACCAAATTTGTCAAGTAACAGGTACTTGCTAAGTTGTTCTTTTTGTTTTTTGTTACATACAAAAATGTGTGATATTTCACTGTTTGTTTCTTTCATTCTATCTTCTACCTTATTAGTATTTTTTGTAAGCCAAAGTTTATTTATTCAAGTATGTATGTATATGCAAGTACACAGCTTTAAAAGCTCTTACAATTTGTTGTTGTTTCTTTGCAAAGTACTTACAAAAGCTCTTGCAAAAGCTCGCTCATTGTACATATAGCTTGGACGCACTTGCTGTAGAAGAACTAAGAACTGACAAACCGTGATCACAATCACAGTTTTAAGGAGCAGTGATTTTTAAATCACGTTCGCTAATCACGATGTTCCTTAAAAATCACGGGATCGCTCATCTCTACTAAGAACGGATCGTCGTGGCGAATATGTTAGTAAAAATATTTAAATAAGAATGGAGTGAAGATTCAACGCACTGCACCCTATACGCCGCAACAAAATGGGGTCGCAGAGCGCAAGAACAGAACGTTAATTGAGATGACGCGCTGTATGTTATTAGATGCACATATGGACAATAAATTCTGGGGCGAAGCAGTTGTAACGGCAAATAACATGCAGATCTTGATGACATGGAAATCAGTAAAAGTGACCCCATTCGAAATGTGGCATGGCCGTCAACCACATTATGGCAATTTAAGACGATTTGGTACAAAATGTTTCGTTCGTGTTCAAGATACCCAACGAAGAAAACTTGACATAAAGGCAGAAGAAGCGCAGTTTGTCGGTTTTGATGTACATTCAAAAGCTTATAGATGCTTTGTACCAGAAAAGGGCAAAGTCATTGTTTCCCGTGATGTGAAATTTATAAATGAATCAGTCGGTACAAAATGTTCTAGTAATGATCTCGAAACTGTCCGAGTAGGAGGAGAACTGAACAAAACCAATACTCCAGTAGTATGGTGAAGACGAGCGAAATGTTTACGATCAACAACTTGAAAATGTTGACAATTTGCGCAGATCAGAACGATCCAATAAAGGTGTTGCTCCTTTGCGGTTTATAGAAGAGATCGATACAGTTGTAAATGGTGAACCAACAAATTATAATGAAGCTGTAAAGGGTCAAGACCGAAGTAATTGGATGAGTGCTATGGAGGAGGAGTACAAGTCGCTGGTTGGAAATAATACTTGGACTCTAGTAAACTTACCTAAAAGTAAAAATGTAATAGGCTGCAAGTGGGTCTGCAAATAAAGACCAATGCAGATGGAAAAGTAAATAAATATAGGGCTCGTTTAGTCGCTGAGGGCTTTCGCCAGAAGTTTGGAGTCGATTATGACCAAGTTTTTGCTCCCGTCGCAAAACATACTACTTTTCGTATCCTCTTATCTATCGCTGCTACACGAAAAATGGATTTATTTCATTTCGATGCAAAAACTGCCTTCCTAAATGGCGAATTAAAAAGAGGAAATTTATATGCGTCAGCCTCCAGGTTTTATCGATGAAAATAACGCCGACATGGTATGCTTATTAAATAAAAGTATTTATGGCCTAAAGCAATCAGCACGTATATGGAATCAGACATTGCACAATATATTAGTTGAAGCAGAACTAAAGCAAAGTAAAGTTGATACCTGCTTGTATACATACGCAAATATTTTGTTCATATCTATGTAGACGACATACTCATTTTTTCGGACAACAGACATGAAATCGAACGTATTCAATATATCCTCAGTTAACATTTCTGGTAATTAATAAACCTTTGGGTTTATTATCTAATTACTTAGGTATTCACGTTACAAAGAAAAACAACATTTATTTTTTGGATCAAACAAAATATATTCTGGAAGTGATTAATAAATTCGACTTACAAGATGCGAAAGATTCGTCTACCCCTATTAGTCCAGCATACTATAAGCAACCGGAGGATGATAAATTATCAAATAACAATAAATACCGAGCCGCTATTGGGTGTTTGTTATATATTTAAACTAATACTCGTCCTGATATATCGGCAGCCGTAAGCATACTTTCACAAAATATTGAAAACCCAAGCCACACAGATTGGAACGAGGTTAAGAGGCTGATCAGGTATATTAAAGGAACGTATAACCTTAAATTCAAGATTGGAGAAATATCGTCAAAAAATGACCTAATTGGGTATGCAGACGCCAGTTGGGCTGAAGATCGTCAAACACGGAAGTCAAATTCCGGTTATGTTTTCTTATTAAACGGTGTCATTAACTGGACTTGTAATCGTCAAGACTGTGTTGCTCTTTCATCTACTGAGGCAGAATTTATTGCCTTGTCTGAAGCAGTGTGGATTCAACATATATATATGAAGACAACCAAAGTGCTTAAAATTGACAGCAGATGAAAGACTCAGTAAACGTTCAAAGCATATTGATACAAAAAGGCATTTCGTAAAGGACTATGTTGATAATCAACTAGTTCAAGTAAGATTCTGCCCATCTGAGGAAATGTTAGCTGATCTATTTACTAAAGCTTTACCAAGAGATACATTTATTTTATTAAGGGGAAAATTAAATTTAACGTAAGTTGAAATTGTAAATAAAGGAGGAGACTGTTAGGTATTATTTACATTTTCACATCCTTATATTTATTGCTATCGATATCATACTTTATGAACTTGTTTTGAAATCTCAATCATATCTGTCAATTATTGCTACTTCCTTTTTAAATTTTTTTTCTCTCTTACTTACAAACTTTAAAACAGAGTGGTAGTTCTTCAACAAAATTATCTTTATAAAAGGCAGCTAATGTCATATAAATAAATAAGTGTTTAATTAAAATATAATAAAGGCGTTTTTAATTCTCTGATCCAACAACAACACTGACCTTTATCAAGAAAATGAAGATAGGCGATGCACCAAATTATTTAATAGAAGAACTACGATATGTTGGTGATGTTCAACCATATAACCTAAGAAATAATTATGATTTTAGATTACAATGTGCAGATACAAATACAAATGCAACACAACGTTCACTTTTCTACAAAGGACTTAAAAACTATAACATGATACATCCTATAATTAAAAATGAAACAAATATTAATATATTTCGAAAAAAAATTGTTAATTTTATTAGAAATACCAATGTAAATTAGAGTTTGTTGAAAATAATGTGTTATTAGGCATTTATAAAATGTAATGTAAAAGTATTATAAAAACTACTAATAAATAAATAATAAAAAAAAAGCACTGAAGAACGTCTGTTCCATCAAAAACTCTGCATATTTCCCATCCTACGTTTACTCTTTGTGCTGTGATCATTTTGGTGTAAGTTTCATTATCGACTGCAATTTTATAATTGTATATCGTTTTGTTGTTACTTTTGTATTCGTATTTTCCTATGACTTTTAGTTCACTATTAGTAATTATTGGGTTTTGTTTTTTCAGTTTTTCAATAAATTAATTTTCACCATATTCAAATGACATATCTGTTATTTTTACGTTTAGGTCAATTGGATTAGGCACCTTAATTTCATAACCTTCATTAAGTTCACTTTGTATTGCATTTCTTATTTTTTCCCTCTCTTCTTCATTATCAGTTTGTATTACCACAGTTCTATTTCTTCTATTTTCTACTCTTGTTATCTTCAAGTTAACAGGATCAACCTTTTTATTAAGTTCTTCCTTAGTTTTTTCTACCCCTTGTCTTTCTTTAGGTTTGACAATTAATGGCACTTGTTTATTTATATCTGGCTGCACGATTTTAGTTTTCACAGATTCTGCATATGACATCCTTGTTTGTTTTTCACTTTTCTCTTTGATCACTTTCTTTATTTCATTGCACATACTGATATTATTGTCTTCAAATGATTTGCACATTTTATTGTTGTTGCTTTCAAAACCATCAACATATCCATATAATTTTTTAATCTCTTCATCATTTGTTTCACAAGATTTCTGAACATTATCAATTCTTTTCATTCTGTCTTCATATTGTAGTTCTATAGCCTTTAAAAGTTCCTTAATTTCTTCTTCATTTTTCCTTAGTGATGACCCGAATTCATGTTTATATTCAATTAAATTTTGTTTATTTTTATCCACAGGTTCCTGAATTTCTCTGTAGTATGCAGTCATTACACATGTACCGAATATAATTATTCTCCCCCAGTATTTTGTATGAATACTGGTCAATACCAGAACATTTAATCGTAATATGAAACAATTTGTTACATACTCCCATACATCTGATTCCTGTTTCACCACGAACCGATGCTTTGCATTTATTACACTCCTCAGAAATAGCTGAGTTTTATTTTATTTTTTCTTTTTGTTTACACAGTTAATTATGTTTTTTCATAAAACTTTATTTTCACTATTTGTATTATGTAATTATAAGGTTTTTAATAGTCCTGTCTATTTTTTAAAAAACCAAATATTAATTTATTTTATATATTTTTTAGAGCTTTATTTTCTTAACTATCTTCGCGTAGTGATTACTATAACTATAATTGGGCCATGAACTCTACAAAAAATTTAAATTATTCGCTGTTTAATTTTCCAACGAGCCCTTTACTGCCATTAAGGTAGCACCACTGCTTTGCAGGGAAATGTTAGTTAGTGAAGCCGGTGGCATAAGAAAAAACCCGGCCAAAGGCCGGCTATGCAGAATAGCTTTAGTAAGTTAAGGCGGTTTGTTATACAATAGAGGAGCTTTGTTGAAGCCGGTGTTTGTTATAGCATTTTCTTATTTTTCAATTTTCTATTATCCTATGTACATTTTTTTTGTTCCAAATTCATATGACTGTGTTAATTATGATACTTACTTTTATCCAATCAATATTGTCGAGCCAATTATCTTTAATATCATTAGATTTATTCCAATGATAATGGCCCTCTTTATCAAACTGTCCTTCTTCTAATTCTTCTCGCATATTAAATGGTGTAATCTTTACCTCATCCTGAACGTTGGATACACCATCCTCTTCGCCCTCAATGTCACTATCACATAGGTCGCCTCTAAAAAAACAAGTTTGTTTTTAATAATAAGCAAATGAAATAATAATATACATATACTTTTCATATTCATCGCTATCCTCTTCATCAGAATCCAGTGTATGTTTTTTATTGTTTACATGAATATCTTGCAAGTTATCATCGTCTTCATCCAAATTATATTTTCTTTTTGTGGACATGTCTTAATTAATGCAAACTGTTTTAACAAATGCAATTTTGGAGCATTGATAATTATATAGTATTCTTTTTTTCTTTAGAATCTAAAGTTAAGATTATAGTTGATAATTAACAATCGTATGTCCGTGGTAAGAATTTTTAAAAATAATAAAATTTTACTCCAAACAAGTGATGGGACTAGGACCATAGCTGCCAGATAAAATGCGATTTGCTAAAAAAATCGTCAAAATTGTCAAATGGACATACTTAAATCGACATTGTTACTACCCGACCCCAAGCGCAATAAGTTTGGCAATTATTGCCGTGGCAACTGTTTTATATTGAAGTTTTTAATTTAAAATTTTAATTGTCAAAAATATTGCGCGTGAGTGGCATTTGTACTTCCACAAACACCCCTCGTAGATATTATCAAAATAATAGCCAAGTATAAAGTTACCCATGCACGAAGCAACATTTTTCGAAACATGGGCATGTTTCACAAAATGTTGCTACGTGTGTGGGGATGTTTCTGGTTGAAATTCTTGTTACCTTTTTGGTTTCTCAAATATCAAAAAATTTAATGTTTTATGTTTCCAAGCACAATGTTTCATCATGTGTGGCGATGTTGAGTGTTTTTTTTTCTCATTTTGTTGAGAAATGTTGTTGATTGAGGTGCTTTTGCAACTCTCGGACAAAAAAATATGAAGAAAGAAATCAGAAAATGGCAACAATTGCAAATTCTGAGAGTTGGAAAGCAATTATAATTGAATATAAAATTTTTCCAAATTTATGGGACATAATATATGATAGGTATACAGAGAAAACAAATAATTTTTTTTGCGTTTTGTAGTAGTATATTCAAAAAACACGCATTAGTGTCATCGTCTGTGGTAAAAACTGAAACATAAATAGTAACACGTGTTTCGACAAATGTTGCATCGTCTGTGGGTACATTAATAAACAAACTATAAATTAAGTCAACAACACTTTCTGATATTCATATACAAAAGTATCATTGACATGAGTTACTTTGTTTCTTTCCAAATTTTATTGCCGCTTCAACAAGCGTGTGAACAAATCCATACAGTAATCAACCGCAAATTAAGCGCGCACAATAATATTTTTTTTTTGTTTTGACCACGTGCTATTATTATTGTTTTGAAAACAACAGCACGTGCGTGACAAGTAAAAATATATCAGAAAATATTACGAGTACGATATTATTGATAAAAAATTAATGTAAATATGAAAAAATCTTTAAATTTAGAAAAATTATGCAAAAATGTTGTTATATGAATAAAATCTACAAATATGCCGGCTTATAAAATCTGATAACTGATTTTGATAGCACGTAACTGGGGCTATTAAGGCCGCCAGCTGTCACTTTCGGCAAATCAAAAGTTTAGGGGGTATTCCATATTAAAGAAAAAAATTCAAAAATTTTCCAAAATGTTGTTATATGAATAAAATCTACAAATTATCTCGATCACAGGTAACGTCACAAGCGCCGCCTGGGATGGAGATACTGAACTTAAAAGCCTTGACGACGAAAGGTTATCCAACCCTCAACCGAGGTGTCATGCGACCCGTGCCTATCGGTCTGGTTTGCAGTCAGGGGTTACCGACTGTATTATCACGGAGCTTTGCTGATACCTGGGCACCTCAGCAAATAGACCGCGCCCTTACCACGTTAATGGGGCTTATGACGTGGCTGACCTTTCAACTCCCCTACACTCGTGGGACCAAAATTACAATGAACAATTCAAAAGACGAAAAACAAAAACAAGTAACGGGAACTGATGACGGACAGCCACACCTTGTGCTGGCTATCATCGACAGAGGTGTGGATAATGGTGCCATCTTCCATACCAAGTGAGACCTGGTAAAACAAAAATTAATGGGAGTGTTCTGGACGATCCTCAGGGAGAATCCAGGGCCACCTCCTCAATGCGACGATGCTGGCTTGCGCAGATGAGCGCTCAGCGCTGCTTCTGAAGCTGGCCATCCAATTGTTAGGAGAGGTCTGGGAAGGTGCTAGGCTCGATGTGGTGTTAGTTGGGAGATAACACGGAGGCCTAGATCGATTGCCACCATCCCTGCCGAACAATCGGAACCTGAGGAGATCTTGAAGATCAGTTAGTTCTGCAACCCTCAACTGTCCACACAGGGCTGGAAAGCTGTTAAGGTTTCGGCTGCTGAATGGTCCTCAAGGACGGCGATTGTGGTGATTAACCAGCAATCCTTTGAACCACTAAAGGAGAGGTAGGGCAAGATCTACTATGGTTTTAGTACGGTCTTGCTCCGTGTCAACCGAAGTGTTAACAAGGGCAATCCGGCTCCTTCGGTGAGTGAGGCCTAGCAGCCTGAAGAAGGCTTGGATGGTGACGATGCCGTAGTCTCAAGTGACAAAGAGGATACCCAGTCTGTCTCCGGATTGGTGGGTGACTTCTTTGATCACTTGGGTGATATGGTTGATGAGGACGTGCTTCTGGAATCTGACCAGGAGGACGTCAACATCACAGTGGTCACCAAAATGGATCATGGTGAAGGTGCTACAAATTAACCTCCACCGTTCAAAAGCAGTATCTGCTGCATTGCTCCTCCGGGTGGTAGAAAGAGGGGAGGAGCTCGTGATGGTCCAAGAACCCTGGATTCATAAGGATCGGGTTTGTGGACTTAATATCAAAGGCTACAAGCTCCTGTTTGCGAAAGGAACAGGTAGCATAAGATCTTGTGTCTTAGCTAAAATTTCGTTGAATATCTTCATTCTCTCTGATTACAGTGATGAAGACACCACAACCGTTGCTCTCGAGACACGGGATGGTATAGTCTGGATTGTCTCGGGATATATGGCGCATGACCACGGACAGGACCCACCCAATCGGCTGGAACTCCAATCATAATCTGTGCCGATACCAATGCGCACCACACTATCTGGGGTAGCACAAATACGAATGTAAGAGGTGAGTCACTATTCTCCTTTATTATTAATTATAATTTAGGAATAGTAAATAGGGGCCGTGAGCCAATGTTTGTTGTTGCAAATAGGTGTAAAGTTCTTGATGTCAAGCTAGTTAGCATTGACCACATAGACACGATCTAAAACTGGATGGTTTCTAATGATTGTTCACTTTCTGATCATAGATATGTGGAATTTAGTCTGGTACTTAGGTCTGCAGGATCGAGTGCTATGTTGAATAGGAAACGAACGAATTGGGGGGATTCATTCCTCCTCTCCGGTTCGGACTCTATCTGATCCTCCCCAGGTCGATGATATAGGAGGATCGAAGCGGCATTGGGTCTACTTACAAACTCACTGCAGTTATCGATTTCCTAGGCGTGCAAGCCAATGGTGCATAGGGGTAGGGATCGTCCACCATGGTGGGATCCTGACATTACGCAGGCAAGAAGAGACTGTCGTCGGTTGTTCAACATGGCTAAGCGTCATGGTAATTGGGCGGAGTACAAGTCTTCATTGAATAGATTCAGAAACTTGGTAAGATCGGCGAAAAGGAATGCTTGGAGGAACTTCTGTAGCTGCGTGGAGGGATCCTCTGAGACAAACCGTTTACGTACAATAATGGCTTCGAGCCCCGTTGTCCTGACCTTTGTCCGAAAATCGGATGGTCGCTGGACTACGACTAGTCAGGAAACACTCGAGGTGTTAATTGACACTCACTTTCCCATGGGAGCTTTCGGGATCAGGTTTGTGAATGGATGCATGGTCCTATGTCCATCCCAATGGACTACGATAGGATTAAATGGGCTGTCGATAGCTTTGGCCTGTACAAATCTCCGGGTATGGATGGTATAATTCCGGCTGACCTGCAGAGGAATTCGACTCTGATTATACCCTGGCTGATGGCTATATACAGGAGATACGTCAGATTTTCGTATGTACCTGTGAGCTGGACCTTGTGTAGAGTGGTTTTTCTCCCCAAGGGATGGAAGACCTCTCACACTGAAGCGAAGGATTACAGACCGATTAGTCACTTGAGGATGACCATCCCAAGGTGTTTACTCTCCACCTCTCAGCATGCCTACACAAAGGGTAGGTCTGTTGAGACGGCTCTCCACTCATTAGTTGGAACTATTGAGAGATCACTAGAATTTAAGTAGTGTGCTCTAGTGGCCTTTCTCGACATTGAAGGGGCCTTCAACAGCGTCAACCCGGATTCTATTGTTGCATCCATGAGGAGTCTGGAGGTTGATGATGGCATATGTAGATTTGTAGATAATCTACTCAGGAATAGAGCCATTTGTTCCACGATAGGTGAAACCAGCGTTCAAAGACTGGTAAACAGGGGTACTCCCCAAGGAGGAGTAATATCCCCCTATTGTGGAACCTAACTATGAACACCATGTTGACGAAGATAGACGACATGAGGATTAAAACTGTAGCGTATGCTGACGATGTTGCAGTGGCCATCACGGGGAAGCAGTTGAATATAATGTCTCAGTGTATGGAGGCTACATTAAAGGAACTAAGCACCTGGAGCATATAATGCGGATTGGGTATATAGGACCGAGGTCATGAGACTTCAGAGGGACTGAACTTAAATTCTCTCATAGCGCCAAGTAGCTGGGCGTAATCTTGGACAGCAAACTGTCGTGGGGGCTGAACATCCGGACGAGGATGGAAAAGGCAATTGTTGCTATATAAGTTAATTTTTATGTTTTCTCCCCACCAGTATAAGAAATTCAAACTTTAAAGTTTTTTTTTATTTCAATTTATTTTTAATTTAGTTTTAACATTAATTCAATAAAGGATGTTATTTAAGTTTTTATTCTTATTACTTTTAATTCATCGTTTTAATTTTAATATTTTACATTAGGAAATGATAAATAAAAATAAAACTTTAATGTTTTTAATTTGCTTTTTAATTTTCTACTATGTAGAATTTTGTTACCAATTTAAATCTTTTTCAATTCATATTTTAAGTTTTTCTACTAAGTAATTTTCGAACTAAACTTTAAATTAAATTAAATGTTTTATTTCACTGTTCCGTTAATTTTATTTAAACGTAAATTTTTATTAATACATTTTCTACTATGTAGAATTTAGTTTCTAATCTGAATATTATTATTAATTTAAATTTTAATGGTTTCATTAATTTAAAATATTTAGTCTTCGACTAATTCTTTTTCTACTATGTAGAATTTAACCTTTTTTTTTATATATTTTTACACAATTTTTATTTTAATTATTTTCTTGTTTTTATCTTAAGATTATTCTAATATTATTTTTTAATTTTAAGTTTTTTATGTTGAAATTTTCAAATTCTTGTAAAGTTAAAGGTTTGAAATTAAATCAATATGTAGAATTTTTATAAAAGTTTTAGAGAACGTCTTTTTATAAGCGGTACCCAGTAAAAACTGACTACTTTTCTTGAATAAAAAATTATCAATGAATATTGTTACTAAATACTTAGCGACAAAAGGGACACGAAAAAATTGCAATGAAAAGAGATCAATAAAATTATTTAACAATTTCTTTGCTTGGTAACTATTAAAATTATGAATGAAAAAGAAAGGAGAGAAAAATATTATACAAACGTTGTCGTGGTGAAAAGACGGGATCAATGAAATCATTTTACAATTGCTTTGTGCAGTGACAATTAAAAGTATGAGAAAAAAAAGAGAGAACAAATATTTTACAAACGTTGAAGTAGCAACAAAACAGTGATAATAATATGAATGGAGAGAAGCGTAGTAACAAGGTAATAAAAAAGTTCATTCCTTAACCCATTCGTTAGTTTCTCCCCCCCTTTAAAGATCAGTCGTCCTCGACTGAGAAAAGATTTTGTTATTAAATATCAAATGCCCTCTAGTCTTAAATTACAATATTGGGTTTCAGAAGGCAATTACTAATATAAATTTCATATTTTTTCTATTTGATAACGTATACTTTTGTTTTGGATTTAAGTATGATTCTTATTTTTGGTCAGATTCACAAACATTTATCAGGACCAAATATTTTTATTAGATTAATGCCATGTTGACTCCAGGTCGAAAGTTTAAGCTTATGTATTTCCCATGTAGGATACAAATTGGATATGAAATATTAACGAATATTGTCCTTATGGACAATTTTATTTTCAATTTGAACCGTGGATCCCAAATCCTTTTGAATTACTTTTTCGGTGTAAACTTTACTGAATTTATTCCCTAGTCTTTTGTTGACCCTAACGAAAACCTTTTCTCCAGGCTCGAAGATTCGCATACTTCTTTCCTTATTATAGACTTCTAAGTCCTTTTTCTGTTTGCTAATTAAATTATTCTTTACATAAGCCCTTAAATCGTCTGAAATTGAATGAAATATGTCTGCGGGCCTGAGTTTAACAACAGAGTGGATGGATCGATTATATTTTGAAACGGCTATTAGGACAAGATCCGTAGTGTCACTTATGGAGTATTCTAGCTTGATACATCTGGCGATTTCCGAAAGGGTGCTATGAAATTTCTCTACCTGTCCGTTTGATGTGCTGTGTAGTGGTGGGACGCCAATAATTTCAGCTCCGTAAAAGTTTTTCAATAAGGCCTTAACTGATTCAGAGTTTAGTGACTTCTCATTATCACAAACAACTGTCCTTGTATTATTGTAGGTATTTAAAATTTCCTGAAGAGCGGGTTTAACGTCCACTATGGATCTCGAAGCTATTGGCTTTACAACGGAAAACTTATCCACGCATGTCAGAACGTGCTTTCCGTCTGTTGAGTAAATGTCTATATGTAATATTTCACCTGGATAAGAAGGAATAGGTGTTTCTGATATCTCTTGCTTTTTTGGATGTCTATTGTATTTAGCCTCCTTACAGACTTTACAGTTATGAATTAGTTCCTTCAATTTTTTTCTAATATTTGGAAAATAGTAATCCTGTAAGATCTGTTTGGTATTTTCACACAGTGCTCGATGGGCTCGATTGTGTTCATTGTTCAGAATTTCTAATTGGTCATCGGTACTAAATATATCATTTACAAATTTATTGTATGGAGAAATTTGACAGATGGTAATGCTGTTACCAGAAAATGTTGAATTTTAGCTAGGATTTCTAATTCACAGTAGATAGCGCTTACCACATTAGGATTAACTACTCGTTTTAAAATATTAAAAACGTCTCGGATATCTGTAAATGTTATTGTATGACGAATCCGGTCTTTGAAAATTATTTTAGTCTGTTCTTTGGATTCTAAACCCTGAGTTAGAATAATCTGGTTCCGAAAGCAATTAAGTGGGTTCTCCACTGTCAATATTACTTCCGTATACGATTCTTCGCTATTTACAGCTTCCAAAGACGAACTCGATGATAAATTGAAAATCATGTTGTTGTATTGCCTGGAGAGCGCATCGGCAACCACGTTGTCCTTGCCAGGTTTATAGTAAAACGTCGGTGCATATTCTTCAATGAATGCTTTCCATCTTTTTAATTTCGAGTTGGGATTTCTTTCAGAAATTGCAAATATTAACGGTTGATGATCCGTGAATATATTTAGCTTATTGACACCGTAAAGGTAATTTCGAAGACTTCAATGCCCACACAATTGCCAGTAACTCCCTTTCATTTACCGCGTAGTTTTCTTCTGCTGGGGACAAAGTTCTCGAAATCATTGTGATCGGACGACCACCCTGAGATAACACAGCGCCAATAGCACGCGAAGACGCTTCAGTAATCAAGTCAAACGGCTTCCCGAAGTCGGGATAGATCAGCAAAACTTCTTCCGAAGCGAGGATTTGTTTATTCTTATTAAAGGCCCCCAGGGCTTCACTATCTAATGTTATTTTCACATTTCTCGACTGTATTGCCCCTATATGACCATTTTCCCCCCTTAGGTATTTTGTCAAAGGTTTTGCAATTTCTGCGTAATCCTTAACGAACCTCCTATAATACCCAGCCAAGCCAAGAAAAGATCTCAATCCACGCAGGGATGTGGGTGTGGGGTAATTGACTATCGAATTCACTTTATCAGGACAAGTTCTAATTCCCGCAGTTGAAACCGTTAATCCCAAAAATTCAACGGATGTTCTAAAAAATCTAGACTTTTCTACTGAAACCCTCATATTAGCATTATAAAGTTTTTCCAGTATTCTTCCTATATCATCAATATGTTTCTGCTCACGTCGTCAATGTAGACGTGACAGCACCTGCCAATTTCCTCACGCAGTATATCGTCTATAGCACGTTGAAATATACCAGGCGCATTTTTTAGCCCAAATGGCAGTCTACAAAATTCATACTTTCCATTACTAATGCTAAATGCGGTTTTCTCCCTATCCCCTTCCCTTAGATTAATTTGGTGAAAACCGGATTTCAAATCTAGCTTTACCAAGATTGGCAAAAATAACGGAAGTTTCTGGGATTGGATATTTGTCGCAGATCGTTTTCGAATTTAATTTTCGGAAGTCAATAACTAATCGTTTCTTCGGTTTTCCGTTTTCGTCTAGACCTTTTTTTTCAACCCCCCATACAGGGTTGTTGTATGGCGATCGAGAAGGTCTTATAATGTCGTTTGCTAGCAAATCTTCTATTTCCCGATTGACGAAATCTACCATAGCCATGGGATATTGATAATATCGGGAATAAACCGGTTCATCATCTCTAGTTCTTATACTTGCAACGACTGCAGTATTATATGGAAGTGCCTCGTTAGGGCTAGCAAAAACACCTTCAAACTTTTCTAAGACCATTAAAAATTTATTGTTAACGTTTTTCGGAACACTGTCCAAATTAACTGAGATAAAATTAGTTTCGTTGCAATAAAAAAAATTCAGTTTCTCTTGACCATCCTCATATGTCAATATTCCATTTCTGGTATCTATATGTGCCTTCATTTCCTTGAGATATTCGAAACCTATGATCCCATCAAATGTACTAAGACATGGAAGTATAAAAAAATCAGCAACCTTATTGAATATTTTTACTGGTGCTTTGCGTTTAACGTAATTCTCCCCATGGATGGATTTTACTAAAACGGGACTTTTAACGTTCATTTCAAGAGGGAATATTTTCAAATCTTTGATATAGTTTTTAGATGAACCCGTGTCCACCAAAAACTTTAATTTTCTTCCTCTAAATTCCCTTTCCACATAGGGTAGTAAGGACCTAAGTCTAAAAAAGTAACCTTGTCTTCCTCAATATACTCGACAATACCTTCTTTTAACTCTTCAGGCGAAACATTGTTTTCAGCCTGATTTTCTGATAAATGGTAAACTCTATGCGTATTATTAGGAACCTAAGCTGAGCCCATTGGTTTCCTCTGACCATTAACATTATTCTGAGTTGTACCTACGGTTCTCATACTTACGTCTGTATCAATAACTTGAGGTTGAAAACATGGAGTTATAAAAGTCAATAATAGTTTTAGAACCCTGGGTAAGGGTAGATAATTCTTGCTCAAGGGTAAAAACTGATCGTTTGTCGGCATAAACGAAGTCCAATCTCTCCAATATCGCATGAAAATTAAGAACTGTATTATATGAACTTAAAACCGTATCGGCCTTGCCAACTATTTTGTTTCGTAGTATGGCCACAGCCTGGTAGTATTTTGAGCTCCCTACGTATTTTTCGTACAACTTGTGGGCAGTGGTTGCGGCTTGACGCCATGAAATGTACCTTGACCATTCGCCGCAAAACTCTGGTACCGACTTTACTACGTCCAAGGTTTCGTTGCATTCAATACCTGACACTATCTCAATTTCTCTGTGTTCTTTTCTAACTGTGGGGGTTTCTAATATTGTCAACCTACGTGTAAGTTCATCCACTGTTGTTTGAAATTCTCGACGAGTTTGTTCTGTGGCTTCTTTGATTGCCGCAGAAACTAACGACTGTACGATATTGAGATCCATGGTTTCGCGTTGATATTGCTCTATTCTCAAAGTGCTTAAACTCTCGATTAAATTGTCAATATTCATTAAAAAAATTAAATACTTAATTATTTGTTTTTTTTCACAAATTATTGAAACTACCATATAACGTATCGGTCCCAATTAGAACATAAATAAATATTATAAACTATTAATATTTTAAATACGATTATTAATATAAATTAACCAACTTCGGCTTACGCTGATCCAATGTGATGCAGGAAAGTACGCACAACAACAGACAAATCTTAACAATTTTGCAAGTCGATAGTCTCACATGGGTTAATCTTGTTGGGCGCCAGTTAATTTTTTATGTTTTCTCCCCACCAGTATAAGAAATTCAAACTTTAAAGTTTTTTTTTATTTCAATTTATTTTTAATTTAGTTTTAACATTAATTCAATAAAGGATGTTATTTAAGTTTTTATTCTTATTACTTTTAATTCATCGTTTTAATTTTAATATTTTACATTAGGAAATGATAAAAAAAAATAAAACTTTAATGTTTTTAATTTGCTTTTTAATTTTCTACTATGTAGAATTTTGTTACCAATTTAAATCTTTTTCAATTCATATTTTAAGTTTTTCTACTAAGTAATTTTCGAACTAAACTTTAAATTAAATTAAATGTTTTATTTCACTGTTCCGTTAATTTTATTTAAACGTAAATTTTTATTAATACATTTTCTACTATGTAGAATTTAGTTTCTAATCTGAATATTATTATTAATTTAAATTTTAATGGTTTCATTAATTTAAAATATTTAGTCTTCGACTAATTCTTTTTCTACTATGTAGAATTTAACCTTTTTTTTAAATATTTTTACACAATTTTTATTTTAATTATTTTCTTGTTTTTATCTTAAGATTATTCTAATATTATTTTTTAATTTTAAGTTTTTTATGTTGAAATTTTCAAATTCTTGTAAAGTTAAAGGTTTGAAATTAAATCAATATGTAGAATTTTTATAAAAGTTTTAGAGAACGTCTTTTTATAAGCGGTACCCAGTAAAAACTGACTACTTTTCTTGAATGAAAAATTATCAATGAATATTGTTAATAAATACTTAGCGACAAAAGGGACACGAAAAAATTGCAATGAAAAGAGATCAATAAAATTATTTAACAATTTCTTTGCTTGGTAACTATTAAAATTATGAATGAAAAAGAAAGGAGAGAAAAATATTATACAAACGTTGTCGTGGTGAAAAGACGGGATCAATGAAATTATTTTACAATTGCTTTGTGCAGTGACAATTAAAAGTATCAGAAAAAAAAGAGAGAACAAATATTTTACAAACGTTGAAGTAGCAACAAAACAGTGATAATAATATGAATGGAGAGAAGCGTAGTAACAAGGTAATAAAAAAGTTCATTCCTTAACCCATTCGTTAACTTATATGCGTGCAGAGGTGCAATCGGCAGGAACTGGGGCATGGGCCCGAGGTGTGTCAATTGGATCTTTGAGGCTATAATAAAGCCGACTCTGTATTACGGTGTTGTTGTATGGTAGCCTGCGCTGGACAAGGGCAGGTACCGTTCGATGCTTGAGAAGCTGCAAAGACTGGTTGCATTGATGATCACAGGATGAATGCGCTCTACTCCCACCAGGGCGCTGTTTACTATGCTAAACTGGTTCTCGGTGGACATCACGACCAGACAGCTGGCTCTTTGCTCGGCGACACGGTTGAACGCGGCACGCGGCTGGTCGAACCGTGACTATGGCACAGTAGTCCACTGCACCCCGGAGCCTTTCTTTGGTGCGAGGTACGCGACACATATAGCGCACGAAAGTGCGCTATCGGTCATGGGTACCTTCCATGAACTAGCCCTGGGGGTGTACACTGATGGTTCAAGGAAGGGGAAAAGATGGATGTAGTGGCCTGCAGGCGGAAATCTCGGCTATAAAGCGGGCAGCCAACTAGCTAAAGTATTATCGCGTATCGGGAGATATACGTATATTTACTGATAGCAAGGCTGCCATTGCTTCTCTTGCGGGTGTCTACACGAAATCTAGGTTAACTATGGAATGCCGGATATCTTTGAATGAGATTGCTGAGCATTCAGGGTTAACGCTTATATGGATACCAGGGCACTCAGACTGCCCGGGTAACAAGATAGCATATGAGCTGGCCAAGGAAGGTGGTCGCATGGATGACACATTCATTGATCAATTAATTGGCCTTCCAATGGCTCACTGTAAGTCACTTGTAGTATAATTTACTTCCTTATTATTTCCTTTTTACTTTATTTTATAAATAATTTATGTATTGTAAGCCTTACAGATCAACACCACCCTAATGTATTATTGATTATTGGAAATTTATTGGAAATGTAGTTTTAAGCAACAACTATTTTAACAATAATTGCAGTTTAAGGATACCGTTATATATAAATATTGTTACGAAATTAGATTTGTCTAATAATTATTTATGGTTTTAGTTATAAGTTATCTTGTAAATTATAGTTTTATGGCATTTTAGTTACTATTTTTATGAACGCCACTGTACTAAATTTTCTAGCAATTGTAATTGTAGACTTTAGATTTAGATGTATAATTAATTTTAAAATAATTCGAACACAACATTCTGGAAAATACTAGACGGTTCTTGAATCAACTAGGAATAGTTTTGATCTATAAATACAGGCTTACTCATGAAAATTTAGTTTAGTTTGATTGGAGACATTAAACGGTTCAGATCATTACTTACAATAGTGGTTAAATTTTGTGAATTTCAATAAAGTTTGTTAAGTTGAATTCGTGCGTGTATTTATTTTGATTTGCAATTAAAAGAACTCAAAGGTTTATTACCTTAACGCGTTTTATTAAGTAAAAACGTAACAATTGGTGTCAGAAGTGAAATTGCAATAAAAAAAACATTTGATAAACAATGAAATTCGATGAGCTTAAAGTTGAGCAGCTTAAGAAGGAGTTGGGCCAGTTGGATCTGCCGACTGCAGGAAATAAAGCTGAGCTGCAGAGAAGAATAATCGATGAATTTAAGCGACGCAATATTGACATCGCAGCTTATGAATTTGACGAAAAAGAAGAAATAGAAGTTGCTACCCGTGCAGTAACAAGCAACATGGATCTTAGCACAATGTTTGCTGCTATGATGGAGAAGATGGAAAAAATGTCTGCAGAAACTTCTAAAAAAATGGAAGAAAATTCTAGAAAAATGGAGGAAAACATGGAGAGAATGGTAAAAGAAAATTCGGCTGAAAATTCTAGAAAAATGGAGGAAAACATGGAGAGAATGGTAAAAGAAAGCTCGGCAGAAAATTCAAGCACCATTCTTGCCGAAATTCAAGAAAATTCGAGAGTGACGAACGAGAAACTCCAGGCCACTAATGAAAAACTTGAGAAGCTTCAAGAAATTTCTACTGCTATAAATGAAAGAGTGGACAATATGGAGATAGAATTTAACCAGAAGATGTTTGATGTGAAAACACAAGTCACTGATGTAAAAACACAAGTCACTGATGGAAAACTACATCATCTGGAAGAAAAAGTGAATAGTCTTCAATATCAAGGGGATCGGTGAGAGTTTTTCCAGAAGTATCGAATAGAATAAGGGCTCCAAGTTTTGATGGCAGCTCACCATTGAATGTGTTCAAGTTCCAGTTTGACACAGTTGCCAACAAAAATGCATGGAACAATGAAGAAAAAGCCATAGAGTTGATTCTGGCTTTAAAAGGAACCGCAGCTGAAATTCTAGAAAGTGTACCAGTAAGTTGCAGAAACAATTATGATGACATTATGGTAGCACTGCAACGTAAGTATGGTGGTGAACACAGAAAAGAAATATTCAGAATGGAATTACGGGGCAGAGTACAAAAGGCAAACGAGACGCTACAGGATTTCGCACTAGCATTTGTAAATGGTATACGAGATGCTGATGTAAAACTCGCGGTATGTGCATCACAGAAATCATCGTTTGCGGACACGGCTTCATTTGCCCTAGCCCAAGAAACCGCCAGGATAATTTCAAGGCCGCAAGCGTATAAGGTACGAAAGCTTGATTTCTCTGCTGAGGACGTAGGAGATATTTTAAAGGAAATGAAAAGCATGAAGGAGGCAGTTTTGCAAGCTTTGGGCGACAAACAAAATAAAACCAAAAGCAAAGTAAAATGCTATAGCTGTGGTAAGACTGGTCATATTCAAAGAAACTGCAAGTCACCAAGAAAACGATCCCGATCTGCTTCGCCACAAAGAGACAACCAAAGTGCTTATCGAGATTCATCACAAGTCACTTTTAAACTAGAAAGAGCTAGCGCTGCGGGGCATGGGCTAGCTTCCACATCTGATGGCCCCACAATTTATATATCAGTTATGCAACATAGTAACAGTAATCTTACTGCTTGCGGTTATATTAACGGACGAAAACGCATTTTACTGTGGAAACTGGGGCATCACATTCTTTTATAAGGCTCGATTTAAAAAATCTATTGAAGACTGCGAACAGCTACGGGAGAGTCTGCCACAGTCTATGGAAAAGTAAAAGTACAAGTAAATATGGCTAATACAATCGTCCATCACGTATTTATAGTGGCTGATATTGTAGACGAGGTAATCATTGGCGCAGATTTTATGATTGGACAGAGTATTCGTTTGGATATGGGTCAGCAAATTATGTATTGGCGTGATGTTGAAATACCCCTTGAAGTTGGATACGAAATCAAGGCCCATGTAAGACAATTAATCGTACTTGAGTGTGAAAAATTGCCACCCAAATCAGAAACTTTAGTATGGGCGCGAATGGATGGAGAATGTGAGGACAACAGTTTGTGGGTGGTGGAGCCAGCAGAAATTTAAGGCTATGTCGTAACAGCAAATGCCCTCGTAAAACCTAGCAAGAGTTTAGTTCCCGTGAGAATAATAAATTTATCGAGTAGTGAAAAAGTCCTTGCGCAGAACGGCAAGATTGGACAATGCACTTCAACGGAGGCAATAATTAATTGCGAGCAGCATCAAGGCGCAGCAAGGAAGAGTATTAAGGACCATGAATCTCTAGAGGAACATGTGCGAAAATGGACCCAAACACTAACGCAGCCTAGTAAAAATAAGGCCAAACAACTACTAAGTAAAGGTCAAAAACAAGGTAGAACTTCAATCGTAAAACACGAAATCAACACCGGCGGTGCTAAGCCAATAAAACAGGCACCTAGAAGCATTCAAGCAAAGCGAACTGAAGTAAGAGAGCTGGTTAGAGAGATGGAAAAGAGCGGAGTTATTAAACCATCATCAAGTCCATGGAGCTCACCAGTGGTGTTAGTGAAAAAGAAAGATGGAAGTACCAGATTCTGCGTAGACTACAGAAAACTTAATGACGAAAAAAGATAGTTATCCATTGCCTAGAATTGATGATACCTTGGACACGTTAGCCGGAACGGAATGGTTTTCTACATTCGATTTGCAGAGCGGTTATTGGCACGTGGAAATTTCAGAAAATGATAAGGAGAAAACTGCGTTTAGCGCAAGTGATGGCTTATGGCAGTTTAATATGATGCCATTTGGACTCTGCAATGCTCCGGCTACATTCGAGCGTTTAATGGAGCAGGTGTTAAAAGGTCTTCACCAAAAAACATGTTTGGTGTACCTTGACAACATTATTGTCATGGGGAAAACATTTGATGAACACCTGAAAACCTGGAAGATGTGTTGAAACGTGTATCAATGGCAGGACTTAAGCTAAGTGCTAAGAAATGTTCGCTGTTCCAGAAGGAAGTAAAGTACCTGGGACACCGAGTAACCTCTAAAAGCATTTCAACGGATGACGATAAAATAAAAGCTGTAATGGATTGACCTCGTCCGAAAAATCTACATTAATTACGCAGTTTTCTAGGCTTATGTACATACTACAGGCGTTTCGTACCGAACTTTGCAAATATTGCTGCAAACTTACACGAGTTGACTAAAAAGGCGCAAAAATACATCTGGGGTGAAGCACAGGAAGCAACATTTCAGAGACTGAAAGCACTATTGTGCTCAGCACCACTTTTGGCTTATCCTATTACTGGAGAGAAATTTGTGTTAGATACCGATGCGAGCGGATACGGAATTGGAGGTGTGCTATTACAGTCGAATACTTTCAAAGCCCGAGAGGAACTACTGCGTGACTCGAAGAGAGCTCCTAGCAGTACTTGAGTACATAAAACATTTTCACAAGTATTTGTATGGTCAAAATGTTGAGTTAAGAACAGACCATTCTGCACTCAGGTGATTGCTTCAATTCAAAAATCCGGAAGGACAGATAGCTCGATGGATTGAGCGCCTTCAGAGTTACGATTTTAGCATTGAGCACAGAAAAGGCGTGAAACATGGAAATGCGGATGCCCTATCAAGGCGATCGTGCAAACTGGAATTCAAGCATTGTGTTAAAGCTGAAGGTAAAGAATATAGCTGTGAAGTTCGCCTATTACAGATAGAGTCCAGCGAAAAATGGACAATGGCACAGAAGACTGACCCTATATTGAAAAAAATCATGAAGGCCAAAGAAGAAGGCAGCAGGCCGACTCGAAACGTAATTTAATCTGAAAGTCAACTAACAAAAGCATATTGGGCCCTATGGAACAGCCTCCAGTTGATAGACGGCTGCCTTAACCGTACATGGGAAAGTACCGATGGAAAGTCAGCTCAGAACCTTATTGTAGTGCCGTCGTCGAAAGTACATGAAGTCTTAAATGAATACCATAACATTCCTAGTGATGGCCAATAACAAACTCTCTCGCCAATCAGAATGTTGCAAGTTGGAATGCACTCAATTCTCACTCAATGAAATGTCATTCACTTACATCCCGATTGTCGTCATTTGTTTATACCGTTATTTGATATTTAAAATACCCTACTCTATATAAGTTGGTAAGTGTTGGTTTAAGAGTAGTTTAAGGGTATGCGGTGGCGACTTATGAGGTACACTACACCCTCACCGCTAAGAGAAAAATTAGGGGATTGATTTTTCTTGATATATTCATAGTACTGACAATGTTCATAAAATAATTCTTAACATTATAATTTTACAAAGTAATATAGTATTTAATATTTCCATAGTTTTATAATTTGTATTTACATAAGTTATAGTTTTTAAAGTAGTTCTTAATGTAATTAATATTTAATTTGTAATTATTTAAAAATAGTATTCTTATAATATTTAATGTTTACTGTGTACTGTATTATTGTCTCTTAAGCCTATATATTGTTTTAATTGATTGTTGTGGAATTCTTTTTCAATTCCGTGGTAGTCTATTATAGTATTTACACCGTTATTTCTAATTATTTTATATGGGCCTTTGTATGGGCTTTGATTCTTTTTCCTATTTTCTACTTTTATTAAAACTAAATCTCCTATATTTAGCTTTAACCTATTACTATATCTATCTTCTAAATTTCTTTTTTCTTAGTTGTAAGCTCCTTAGCTCTATTTAAAGAATATTGTAACTTTTGCTTAAGTTCTTTTGCATAATCTTCATAGTTATATATTTTATCTCCTTCACTGTTATGAAATTCTGATGGTAAGCATGGTAATTTACCATATACTAACTCAAATGGTGTGTAACCAGTGTCTATGTGTGGTGCCGTGTTGTAGGCAAAAGTAACGTAATTTATCCACTTGTCCCATTCGTAATCATTTGCTGTTGTCAGCAAGAATTCATTGAGAACCCTGTGATTTCTTTCTACCGCAGCCATTGTTTCATGGTGGTAAGGGGTTGAAAATGTTTGTTTGATATCGAGTATTGAACATACATATGTTATGCATGAGTTCGTTTTTGAATTCTGTCCCGTTGTCTGATTTAATCACTTTAAATTTACCGAATTTCAAAATTAATTGTTCTACTAGTGTTTTGGCAGTTGTAAGTGCGTCTTTTGTTGACATTGGGTGAGCAAAAATGAATTTTGTTAGCTCGCATTGCATTGCTAATATGTATCGGTATCCGTTTGAAATACGAAGAGGTCCTACAGTATCAATTGATATTGTCTCAAAACTGTTGCTTGGGGTGTCCGTTATTGTAAGTGGTTCTTTAATGTGTTTGTTTTGTTTGTTTATGTTACACTTGTCACAGTATTTTACGAATTGCTTTACCATCTTATTCATGTTTTTCCAAATGTATCGCTGTTTTAATTTAATAATTGTTTTTCTTATTCCTAAGTGGCCTGCGTGTGTGGCATTGTGGAATTCATCGATGAGTTTATATTTCAGTATGTCATCTGTTATTCTTGTTGGGGCATTGTAAATTAATATTTTTAGTTGAGGACTTTTGTTGTTTATTCTTATCTTTGTATAGGCTTCTTTAAAATCTTTCATTGTATATACTTTAAATATCTTATCATTCTTTGCTAGCGCTAATTCTTTTATATTCTCTTTCTTCATTACAGATATCAGTTTCCTCAGAATCGAATCTAGTTTCGCTGAGGTATCGCTGAACCTTGCATGCATATTATCTTTATTCTTGGAATGTAACTTCTTCATAATCAAATCTTGTTTTGATGAATTATCGTTACTACCTTCATTCATATAATTATTCTTTTGGGTACGTGACTTCTTCATAATCGAATCTTGTTTCGATGAATTATCGTTACGTCCTATGTGCACAGTCTTATTTTCAATTGTTATGTCGACTTCTTCTGTACTTTCAAATTTATTAAACTGTAATTTCTTCATATTCTTGACGTAATTTATGGGTGTGCATTCCCATATTAGAAGTTGATCAGACTCCTGAGAGATGCATTTTTCCACATTATTTCTATTCGCGTTATTTTTATTCGCGCGCGCTTTATTCATATCTATTTTTTCATTATCATCAACCTTATTTGCCTCATTATTTGGAATTTTATTTGCCTCTTTTTCACTTCTCTTAGTCATTGCCCTCGTAGTTATTAGTATTTTTTTTTCTTTCTCATCATTTTCCAACAGTATCATTTGTTTTAGTACGTCTAAGTTTATTTCTATTCTTTTTGGTCTAAGTGTAACTCTCTAAAATTTTTGTTAAAACGTTCGTCATTGTTTACATTTGTGTAACTCAACATGTCATTGTATTTCAGTGGGTCAGTGTGCAGTTTAATGCCCTGCAAAATTTCCGTCTTATTTATTTGTTTTAAAAATTGAATATGTGTCATTCAGATTTTTTTTTTGTGCTATTGAATTACTAAAAAAAAATTTTCGTCTTTTAATTCATTATTATTTAATATGACGTAATAATCAGTAAAGTTTAATTTCAATAATTGCATAATTTCTGTTTTGGGGTAGTATACATTTTTTTTTTTTTTTTTTTTAAAAGCTTTTGTTTACATTGAAAGTGCTAAGTTTTATTTAAATTTTTTTTTTTTTAAAAATAGTAAAATATTCTTAAAAACTAAGTAAATATTTATGTGTTTAGAATAGTTTTTTATAATAATTGATAATAAAAAATACAAAAATATTAATAAATGTTTAAAAATGTTTTGATAATTTTAATAAAATAATTATTTAACATTACTGTTTCTATATATTTTTAACAAATTAAAATAAATACAATATTTTTCCTTTTGTTTTTAGAATATGTAAAAAATTTTTCTTTGTTTTACTATTTTTTTCTTTTTAATTTGTGTTTATTAAAAGGTTTCCTTTTTCTCTTCTTTTTTATTATTAAAGCCATTTCATTTATTTTACACATTTTTTTAAATAATTCAATCTTAGTTCTACCTTTATCTATCAAAACGTTAGAATAAAAAAAATTTTGTTTTATATCTTCTATTGTTTTAATCTATTTTTCCGTTTTCCTCCAAACGAAAATTTAACGAAAAACTTTTCCCATCTTAAAAACTTTGAGACAGCAGGATCTGTACGATCTTCTTCAGGTTGAAAGGAAGCGCAGAATTCCATATTTCTTGATCCGAATAGGTATGGAATGAAGTGAAGGATCTTCTGTGCTGGGTGAAATGTAGTGGCAGGAAGTTCTTAATTATAAGGGAATTTCTTAATTATTTTAAAAAAATTAAAAATCTTTTAAAATTTTTCTTAAACATTTTTTTAGTTTGGTAGGAATTTCTATTTATTTTTTTTTTTTCAGGAAAATTAATTTGTTATGGTCCGAGTGGGCAGGATAATTAATTTTTTTTTGCCAGCCTGGAAGGATCTTAAAAAAAGATCGTTAGTTTGTTATGGTCCGATTGCAGGATCGCCATGTAGTTTAAGGGTATGCGGTGGCGACTTATGAGGTACACTACAACAATTCAGGTGCCCCATTTGAGCGAATCGCAATGGATATAGCTGGACATTTTCCTGTGAGTGATTCCGGCAACCGTTATGTGCTAGTAGTCATCGATTACTTTAGTAAGTGGCCAGAGGTGTATGCCATCCCAAATCAAGAAGCCAGAACCGTACCAGACGTATTTGTAAATAACTGGGTATGCCGCTACGGAGTTCCAATAGAATTACACTCCGACCAAGGCAGAAATTTTGAATCTGCTGTGTTCAAAGAAATGTGTGAATTGTACGGTATAAGGAAAACTAGAACAACTCCTTTGCATCCACAATCCGATGGCATGGTTGAAAGATTTAACCGCACAGTAGAAGAACACTTACGTAAAGTAGTAAGCACACATCAGAAGGACTGGGATGAACACATTCCAAAGTTTCTGTTGGCATACAGATCAGCTGTTCACAATACCACCTCTCGTACACCTGCCAAAATTGTCTTTGGAACAGAGCTCAGACTACTTGGAGATCTAGAATTTGGCGTTAAGCCTGGACCAACAGATGAAAATAATAAAGGCTCTACCTTAAAAGAACAAGATAACCTCAATGAACTTCATGAGTTCGAACGACGCCGGATTAAGCTGTCCAGTGACAAGATGAAAGCCAGATACGATCGAGCGGCAAATTCGGAAGGCTTTACAGAAGGCCAGTTGGTTTTACTTTTTAATCCACAACGCAGGAAAGAATTATCTCCCAAGCTGCAGACTCTTAGGGATGGACCATATAAGGTGATAAAGAAACTGAATGACGTGGTATATCGAATTCAGAAATATAAGAGTCCAAGATCAAAAATGAAGGTAGTACATTTAAAACGTCTAGCCCATTATGGAAACGGAAAATCTGAGCCTATTCGGGACGAACAGGCTTATGTGGAGGGCAGTGTTACGAAATTAGATTTGTCTATTAATTATTTATGGTTTTAGTTATAAGTTATCTTGTAAATTATAGTTTGATGGCATATTAGTTACTATTTTTATGAACGCCACTGTACTAAATTATCTAGCAATTGTAATTGTAGACTTTAGATTTATATGTATGTATAAGTTATTTTAAAATAATGCGAACACAACATTCTGGAAAATACTAGACGGTTCTTGAATCAACTAGGAATAGTTTTGAACTATAAATACAGGCGAACTCATGAAAATTTAGTTTAGTTTGATTGGAGACATTAAACGGTTCAGATCATTACTTACAATAGTGGTTAAATTTTGTGAACTTCAATAAAGTTTGTTAAGTTGAATTCGTGCGTGTATTTATTTTGATTTGCAATTAAAAGAACTCAAAGGTTTATAACCTTAACGCGTTTTATTAAGTAAAAACGTAACAATATAAACTAAGTGAAATTCAATAAACAGATCATTGAAAACATTACCTTAAAACTCGGCACTTTTCTTCTTTTAATTCATGGCATATAAATCTGCCAGTAAAACCTTTTGGCATATAAATCTGTCCTTATAAACACTTATGCCCGTGGCGTTAATTAGCGCCGGCAGAACTTTTTAAAGATAAACACCGCACCCACCCTAAGAACACTATACACTCATTCTGCGCGAGTATTATATAATTACGCAAAAGGGATGGACCTGTGAGTCCACCTACTCCATATCCAAGGCACTATGGCCTGGCTATGATGAACGGAGAACCAAATCTCTACTTAGGTTCAATAGGGACCAACTCAGGACTGTGGTGTCGGTCATGACTGGACACTGGCCTGTTGGGACTCATGCCAAAAGAATGGGTTTGGAATTCAATGACTACTACAGAAGTTGTCATGATGAGGAGGAAGAGGAGACTGTGCTTCACTTTCTCTGTCAATGCCCTGGGTTACGAGGCATCAGGGAAAAATACCTGGGAGAGCCGGCGTTTTTCTGCTTTGAGGATATATCTTAAATAGAAATTATATTGCTTCTTCTCTTCATTAGGAAGACGAATTGGCACAACTCTGCAGTAACGTCATCTGAGTAACTGCTCTGTGGGATGAGCATTGGCGCTGGGTATCACAAAGGGACCGCTGAAGGACCAAAGTGAGCTGTCTCTCGATGGCTGCCCATGGAACTTAACCTAACCTAAACAACATTTGGGTAAATTTTTGAATTTTTTTCTTTAATATGGAATGCCCCCTAAAGTTTTGATTTGTCGAATGAGACAACTGACGGCCATAATAGCCCTAGTAACGTGCTTTGAAAATCAGTTATCGGTTTTATAAACCGGCAAATTTGTACATTTTATTCATGTAAAAACATTTGGGTAAATTTTTGAATTTTTTTTTATATGGAATACCCCTAAAGTTTTGATTTGTCGAAAGTGACAACTGGCGGCCTTAATAGTCCTAGTAACGTGCTATGAAAATCAGTTATCAGATTTTAAAAACCGGCAAATTGTAGATTTTATTCATGTAACAACATTTTTGCATAATATTTCAAACATTTTAAATCGCTAAATTTAAAGATTTTTTCATATTTTAATTAATTTTTAATTTTTTACGAATAATATGGTGTAAGTTATGTTTTCTGATATAATTTTGCTTGTTTTTTTATTGCTTGTCACGCACGTGCTGTTGTTTTCAAAACAATAATAATAGCACTCAGTCAAAACAAAAAAAAAGTTGTTTTTTTGCGACTGATTTCTGTATTGATTTGTTCAAACACGCAATAACAACTTGATCGTGTGGTTGTAGTGTTAGTGAAAAAGTTTGCATGTGTTGCTACACTCTTTCCAGTACTGGCAAATCTAAAACCCTTTCAGACCCTGCCTACACAATTGTGTTAGCTGAATCTGACCGAGTTAATCCATTTTATTGAAAAACGGACAAGTATACATATTTTTCGTTACAACAGAAATTTCCCGAATTTATAGTCGATTTTTTTATCTGCGGGACGCGTGAAAAATCCTGTGTAGGTTTTAATTTCAAGAATCGATGTCAATACCGTGTGCAAATTTCTAAAAAATCCGAATGAACGAAAAAAAAACTAATGATATTATTTTGATATTTGCAAAAAAAGTGTAATATCTATTTTATTTTTTATTTTTGGTTGGGTCTGAAAGGGCTAAAGTTACCCACACACGAGGGAACATTTCTTGAAACATTGTAATGTTTTGACAAATGTTGCTACGTGTGTGGGGATGTTTCTGGTTGAAATTCTTGTTATACCATGTTCACACGGATAGCAATATTCGTGTTTCGCTCTCCCATTCCTGTTTCGCGCCCCAAACATGATTGAAACAACATGTTTTGCCATACAAAATTTTGAGAGCGAAACAGGTCGTTTCATTTTGAAACATGTTGCGAAACAGGAAAAATATACTATCATCTCCAATTTTGATAACAATTATCGTTAGTTTATCTGAACTAGCTCTCAAAAAAAATCAAAACAAAGAAAAAAACAAAATAAAAATTCATGTTAAATAAAATAAAGTGAAAATAATTAAATAATAATATTAATAAAAGTTTTAAATAATATATTTTGAATTTTTACTCACATTTTAATCTATTTTAAATAAAATCACACTAACAACACAAAAAAAATGTTAACATGAAACAAGAATGAATCGTATGAACAGCGTGTTTGGCAATCGAGTTTCAGAGAGCGAAACGAGTGGTTTTTATCGTCGTATGAACATAGCATTACCGTTTTGGTTTCTCAAATATCGAACATTTTTGATATTTTATGTTTCCAAACGCGATGTTTAATCGTGTGTGGTGAAGTTGACTGTTTTTTCTTTCTCATTTTGTTGAGTGAGGTGCTTTTGTAACTCTCGGAGAAAATATATGAAGAAATAAATCGGAAAATGGCAACAATTGCAAATTGTGAGAGTTGGAAAACAATTATAACTGAATATAAAATATTTCCAAATTTTTGGGACCTAAAATATGTTAGGTATACAATGAAAATAAATAAATTTTTTTATTGTGTTTTGTTGTGGTATATTCAAAAAACATGCAATACTGATGTTTCGTTTTTAGTGTAATCGTCTGTGGTAAAAACTGAAACAAAAATAGTAACACGTGTTTCGGCAAATGCTGCATCGTCTGTGGGTACCATAAACATCGCGTTTCGATGCGAGAAATACAGAAACGGGCTAAGAAGGTTTTATCAATTACCCGAAAAGCGTCAAAACGGCAGCACTGCGCACGACTTTTTCTAACGTTGATATGGCAACGTATATTAAAATTGTTGACAAGCAGGACCGCAAAAATTATTTCCATCAAAATGTTATTCTGAAACAATTTGAAAGGTTTCCATATTTTTCTTTGGACTAAATTCTTTGGTTTAAATTAAAATGTTTAAGAACACCTTCCAATCGGGATTCTTGTCAATTTTATACAGCATAGGAAGTAAACCACTGCAAATATGGGATAAAAAAGTGAGAAATGGGCACATTAAACGCATTACAGACAATGATATACAAAGCCTTGTTCTGGAAATAGTTGGAACCAATGTAAGCACGACATATATAACTTGTCCAGCAGATCCAAAAAAAACGCTGGGTATAAAATTACCATTTTTGGTAATGATTATAAAAAATATGAAAAAATATTTTACATTTGAAGTCCAGGTAACGTAAACGTATTATGAATTTATAATATCACACTTGTTCAACAATAGTGTATGAAGGGACATATATAGTTTACCAACGCCGCTCTAAACAAATTACATAGTGTGAAAGAAAATTGAAAAATAAAAAGACTGTATATATATATTCCTTTTGTTCCTATATGGAGCATAGGGCCTTAACGATTGTGTTCCATTCTTGTTTATCTGTTGCTACGATCTTCAGCTCGTTCCATGTTTTGTTGGCTTTTGTTACTTCGGGGTCTAGTTGTCGACGCCAGGTGTGGATCGGCCGACCTTTCCTGCGGCTGCCTTGGGGATTCCAGTCTATTGCGTTTCTAGTGATGTCGGCTTGAGGTCTTCGCAGGGCATGTCCAATCCACCGCCATTTCCGTTTTCTGATTTCATACTCAATTGGTGTCTGTCCGCACTCGGCCCATAAGCGTTCTTTTGTGATGGTGTTTGGCCAGAAAAATTTTAATCGCATTGATTTGAGTTCCTAGACTCGCAGCCGTAGAGCGCAACTGATTTCACGCAGTTGTTAAAGATATTGGTTTTGGTGCGCTTAGAGATATGGGGGAATTCCACACATGGTAAAGTTGGCCATAAGCTTGCCTGGCCTTGTTTATGAGGTTCCCAATATCCTCTCTTGAGCCTGCACTTGATGATATTATGCTACCCAGGTAGCAGAAGGATGGGAAGTCTTCAATCTGTTGTTCTTGTAGTGTGAACTGTTGCGTATTTGTTGTGTTGATTCTCAAGGCTTTTGGTTTTGGGGATATTAATTCTGAGACCACACACTGCTGCTTCGGCTTCGATGTTGTTAAGTTTTGGCTGCATATCGGAAGTGCAATAGGTAAATATATATGTAGTTTATTCCAATAAAGTGTAAAAAATAACAATTTATTAAATAACAAACACGTGTTTAGCTAACTTAAGCTTCTCTGGATAGACGGCTTATGGCCGAACTCATGGATTTTCATTTCTATGGTATAACGAACACTGGCTTCGGTAACTAAAGCTTCTCTGCATAGGGCACCTTCGGCCGTCCGCAAAGTTTTTCTTCTCTATGGTTAAACAAACACTAGATTCGCTTACTACAGCTTATCTGCATAGCGGGCCTTCAGCCGGGCACAAGGATTTTATCCTCTAGGGTATAACAAAAACCGGCTTCGCTAACTAAAATTTCTCTGCATAGTAATTATTATGCTTACTAAAAACGTGTATTTTCGCAAAATCATTCCCGCTTCTTAATAGGTTAAGAATTTTTAAATAAATTTTGTATAATAATTAGTATTATGGTTATTTTATTGAACTGTTAATGGTTTTTAATCCAAATTTAGATATTTTTAATTTCATTGTGTTTAATTTTCATTAAGTTATTTTTATGAAGACAGGAATTTTACAACATGAAATCAATAAATTTTTTTTTTGATAATATATCATTCTTGACTGCGCTGAGATTTAAACCCAGGCTTTCACGGACAGGTTGCCCAGAGGTTGCTCAGCGCAGTCAAGAATGAAATATCAATAAAAAAAATTTTTATTGATTTCATGTTGTAAAATTCCTGTCTTCATAAAAATAATTTAGTGAAGATTAAATTCAATGAAATTAAGCCTAATTAAAAATATCTAAATTTGGATTAAATTTTGTATATTTAGAATGATCTATTCAAAAGCTTTCAAATTACACTAATTGGGCATATACGTTAAGAAATGTAGCGGAAAATCATATGTATATGAAAACTTCAGAAGCCCGTAACTCGAAAACTACTCATTTCCGAAACTCTCCACTTAATATTTTATTTTTAAATTTTCTGTTACCCTATGTAATTTTTTTTTTGTTTGGAGCTGCGTTAGTAAACTACATTTATTTTGGTAATGAAAACGGTTGCTTTAAAATTTCTTTTTCATATGCCTTTAAAGTTAAATTAAAAATTATTTTGCTTTTACTGAAAATGTTTAAATTTGTGTTTAATACAGAATTGATGAACAAGCGCGATATGTGTAACTCACCAATTTTTTAAATATTAATAAATTGTCGAGCTTCAGGTCTTTTTTTTAAATTTTTTTAAAAAACTTTAAACTTCTTCAGGGTTTTTTCTTTTCTTTTTATATAAATTTATAACAATTGGTAACAAATTCAACAACAAATGACAAATATAAAAATTTTTAAATTAAATACAAAAAAATATTTTTCAAATCAAACATGATCTATGTATTTCAATATAAAAAAATGTGTAACTTCCGGTTCTATTTTAATAAATTAAGTGACTATAATTTTGTGCTACATTTTCAGTGTCTGACTTAAAATTAATTCTCGACATTATTGAAACCTTTATAATTTGTAACATTTCTAACATAAATCTACGCTTATAATTATTTTCTGTTTAAAACAGTTGTATTTTCAAAATCTGGATAATGGTTTAGATTAGCACAAGGAGTTGATAAAGCTGTTTTTTGTAACGAAATATTTCTATATTTTTGGTCTGTTCATTTTTTGTTGTACATATATATTACACTTATTACACTGTCCACTATCATTACCCTTTCAAGGTATTTTATAAACAATACTTGACATCTCCATCTTTATTTTGTCTTTCATTTCAGTAAAAGATTTATGAGCTATTTTGTATATTTTGCTATCATATATATTTCATATATAGTTTTCTAATCTTTCTGAAAATGTTGGTATATATGTTACCGATTTATAAATCTTCTCTTCTGTAATACTATTTCGGTTATTTATTCTACAATTATTATGTTGTATTAATAAATCTGTTATTAATTGTTTAGGAAAGCTATTATCAGTTAAAATATTTGAAATCTTCCTTTCATTATCCCTATGAAATTCTGAATCACTTATTTTTAGAGCTCTTTCTATAAAATTTTTAGCTGTATTAATAATTATTCTATTCGGATGCTTCGAGAAATAATTAATAATTCTACCAGAAGATGTTGGTTTTTGATATCAATCTATTAATACCCTATTTTCTCTTCTAATTATCAAGGTGTCCAAATATGATAGTCCTGATTTAGATTCCCTTTCAATTTTTAATCCAAATTTTAGATATTTTTAATTAGGCTTAAGTTCATTGAATTTAATTTTCATTAAATTATTTTTATGAAGACAGGAATTTTACAACATGAAATTAATTAAAAATTTTTTTTTATTGATAATTTTTCATCCTTAACTGCGCTGAGATTTGAACCCGGGCGATCACGGACAGGTTGCCCAGACTAGTTTCGATTGTAACTACACAATCTCTTCAGTGGGGTTTGCCGTCTTACTCACTCGGCTATTGCAGCCGGATGACGTCAATATTCAAACATCAATCTTTAAACCAAATGGTATTTCACCTTGGAAGATCGAAATTTGCTTTTTGAATGAATGATTATCTATTTTAATTGATTTACATGTTCTTCCTAACTTCTGTTTTTTCGTACTTTTTGTCAAGAATTCTTCTTGAAGTCCAAAGTACATTTTTGTTTTTGATGTTTTTGTCTTTCTTTTTTCTTGTTGACCTTTTCCAGCTCAATTTGAAGGACAAATGTAAACATAGCTCGTGCCTTAGCTGTTAACAATAATTAGTATTGTGGTTATTTTATTGAACTGTTAATGGTTTTTAATCCAAATTTTAGATATTTTTAATTAGGCTTAAGTTCAGAAGATGTTGGTTTTTGATATCAATCTATTAATACCCTATTTTCTCTTCTAATTATCAAGGTGTCCAAATATGATAGTCCTGATTTAGATTCCCTTTCAATTTTTAATCCAAATTTTAGATATTTTTAATTAGGCTTAAGTTCATTGAATTTAATTTTCATTAAATTATTTTTATGAAGACAGGAATTTTACAACATGAAATTAATTAAAAATTTTTTTTTATTGATAATTTTTCATCCTTAACTGCGCTGAGATTTGAACCCGGGCGATCACGGACAGGTTGCCCAGACTAGTTTCGATTGTAACTACACAATCTCTTCAGTGGGGTTTGCCGTCTTACTCACTCGGCTATTGCAGCCGGATGACGTCAATATTCAAACATCAATCTTTAAACCAAATGGTATTTCACCTTGGAAGATCGAAATTTGCTTTTTGAATGAATGATTATCTATTTTAATTGATTTACATGTTCTTCCTAACTTCTGTTTTTTCGTACTTTTTGTCAAGAATTCTTCTTGAAGTCCAAAGTACATTTTTGTTTTTGATGTTTTTGTCTTTCTTTTTTCTTGTTGACCTTTTCCAGCTCAATTTGAAGGACAAATGTAAACATAGCTCGTGCCTTAGCTGTTAACAATAATTAGTATTGTGGTTATTTTATTGAACTGTTAATGGTTTTTAATCCAAATTTTAGATATTTTTAATTAGGCTTAAGTTCATTGAATTTAATTTTCATTAAATTATTTTTATGAAGACATGAATTTTACAACATGAAATTAATTAAAATTTTGTATCTTTAAATGTAAATTTGTAAATTTAATATCTGAATGAAATGAGTTAAAAATATCTAACATTTGCTCTATTCTTGATTCAGAAATTTTAAAAAATAAATCTTCAACATATTTTGTCAAGATCTTTGGTTCTAAATTAAATTTTTCAACACATATATCTAATAATATTTCCATAACTATATCTGCAACAATTGGAGAAGCTGGCGAACCCATAGGAAGTCCTTTCATTTGAATATATACATTATCATTCAATTGAAAATTTTTATTTTATTTATTTAAAAATTTAGTAGTATTAAAATACTTTACAATATTCTCCTTAATATAATTTAAATATAAATATTTTATCTAATCAAAACTGTTGGTTACTTTTTATAGTTTCAACTGTCATCACGTATTGACAACACTGCAACTCAATTGCATCATTATCTTTTGTTCTTAGATTCTTTTTTGCACTTTTATACTTCTCTTTATTTTTTAGTTGAATAAACGTTTGAATTGAAAACGGTCTTGTTTTATTTAACTAACAAAGGTTATGAGCCCAGACCCGCTTGTTTGAAAGAAATTCCTGCAATAAATTTTTGATTTAGATAATAAAAACGAAAAAAATGAATTCTGTGGCCAGTGTGGAAAAACTCAATGGGGAAAATTACGCGACATGGTCTATACAAATGAAAAGCCTGTTAATAACATTGGACTTGTGGGACGTTGTCCAAAGTGAATGTCCAGTGGAAGCAGACAAGCAGGCAAGTTGGAAGAATTTAGACCAGAAGGCACTCGCTATGATTAATTTGAGTGTAAGGCCCGGTGAACTCATTCATATTAAGGACTGCGAAACAGCAAAAGGCGCATGGGATTCCTTAAGCAGGCTCTATAAGGCAAACACAGCATGTAGGAAAGTGAATCTCTTCAAGAAGCTGGTGCGATTCAGGGTAACCCTGGTGAAAAGATTTCAGCACAAATTGGAGATTTTCGTGGTATAATAGATGACTTAAAAAGCATTGGTGTTGAATTGAACGAAGATTTTGTTGCCGTGTTGTTGTTGTGTGCTTTGCCAGAGGAGATGGAAAGCTATGTTGTTGCTGTAGAAAGCAGAGACGATTTGCCTGGCATAGAACAGTTGGTTTCAAAAGTGTTGGAAGAGGAACGGCGGCAAGGAGACAAAAATAATTATAACGGTGATCGAGTTTTTTTTGCTAATGAAAAACACAAACATGAACCAAATAGAAACAACAATAAATTCAACAGAAAAAATAATCGTATTGAGAAAGACAGCAAACGCAGTAACATCAAGTGTAATAAATGTGGACAGAAAGGGCACATTCGTTCTCAGTGCAAATTTAATGGTGGTGAGTCTGTCGCGTCGGTGCTTTGCGCTGCAAATAAACAACTGCATATAAGTGAGCAGTGGATTTTAGACAGCGGCGCTTCGTCGCACATGTGCCGTAGCAGAAATTGCTTTTCATCATTTCAACTGCATAAACAGAGAATTGTTCTGGCGTCTGGCGAAACTGTGTATGCTGAGGGGAATGGAACAGTGATGCTGAAGTCGACGTTTATGAATATAGAACTCATTAACGTACTTTATATTCCTTGTCTTCACTCCAATTTTTTGTCTATAAGCAAATTCATAGAATTTGGTCATTCCGTGAGTTTTTCTGGAAACAGCGCCAATATTGTTAGCAAGGAAAACAAAAGAATGATGTTTGCTCTAAAAAGGAATGGTATATTTTTTGCTAAATTAAGAAGTGTGGCAGCAGCGGAGTATGTGTGTGGTGCAGCAGCAGAAGATGATTTTATTAAATGGCATGCTAGATTCTGTCACTTAAACAGCAAAGATTTGAATATGTTAAGCAGCAAAAGTATGGTACGAGGGTTGGATTTAAAACTACCGGAAAATTTTAAATGTGTAACTTGTGCTGTTGGAAAAATTTCCTCAAAACCATTTAACTCATATTCAAAAGTAAATACGAAAGCAGTGCTGGAGCTGGTGCACACTGATTTGTGTGGTCCATTTAGGGTGAAATCACAAGGCGGTGCGATATATATTTTCACATACGATATGTTTTCACATACTTTTTGAAGCAAAAGTCTGATGCGTTTGGTGTTTTTATTCAGTTTGTTGCTATGGTGGAGAAGCAGAGTGGCCACAAATTGTTGCAAATTCGAAGTGATAATGGTAAGGAATACTTGAATTCCAAATTTAAGGAATATTTTCAGAAAAACGGTATACTGCATCAAACAACTGTGAGTCACACACCACAGCAGAATGGTGTGGCCGAAAGGGCGAACCGCACTCTTGTCGAAATGTCCCGGTGGGCAGAGGCCATAAGCACATCTACGTATATAAGAAACAGAAGTCCAACGAAAATTCTTGGTGAAGTAACTCCATATGAGAAATGGCACAACGGAAAGCCATCCGTTGCACATTTCAGAACATTTGGATGCGATGCTGTAGTTTTACAGAAAAATCCAAAAGGTGGTAAACTAATGCCAAAGGGTGTGAAAATTAAACTGGTTGGTTATGAAAGTCTGACGAAAGGGTACCGGTTGTATAATTCAGAAAAACGTGAAATAGTGAAGGCCAGAGATGTAATTTTCTTTGAAAATTCTTTTGAGAAAATGCAAGATGAAGAAGAATATCCCGAAGAGTTTCATACCAATGTCTTCCATCAACAAGATCAGGCCGAGAATACATTTAAAGTTGATGAGCCTCAGTCCCCGAATCAATCGTTTGAAACTGCAAGCGACGATGAAGCCTTGGATGAAGACGTGGAAGAGAAACAAGAAGAAATTGAAAATGTTAAGTCTGAAGAAAACGAAAAAAGAGGACGAGGAAGGACAAAGCTAATTTTTACAGGACAACCAGGTCGTCCAAAGAAGGTGTATGCGTCAGCAACTGAATTACTCAATTCTGTAATTGAGGACCCCAAAACCTTATCTGATGCACTGAACTCCGATGATGCACCAGAATGGAAACGTGCTATGGAGCTGGAGTATGATTCCCTGATTAGAAACAACACCTGGGTACTTGTCGATAGACCAAAGTCTAAAAATATTATCGGGTCGAAATGGGTTTTTGCTATTAAGCGAAAACCGGATGGTTCTGTCGAAAGGTATAAGGCTCGATTGGTGGCCCAAGGATGCTCCCAGAAGTGTAATATCGATTATCATGAGACGTTTGCACCGGTTGTACGCCACTCTACTATAAGAATTATCCTGGCACTAGCAGTTCAATACGAGTTACTGGTGAGACATGTAGATATTGTAGCAGCGTATTTGAATGGCGAACTTGAAGACGAGGTATTTATGGAGCAACCACAAATGTTTAAGAGCTCAACTCATCCCAATAAGGTCTGCAAGTTAGTGAAGGCTTTGTATGGCTTACGTCAGGCAGGAAGAGAGTGGAATAAGAAGGTTTCACGTATTCTCTTGGAGATGAAATTCCAGCGGTGTAATACTGACAACTGTGTATATTTTTGTAGAGGTGGTGATTCTATTAGTGTCATTGCGTTGTATGTTGATGATATGATGGTGGCGTCTTCTACGGAAACAAAGATAAACCAAATAATTTCAAATCTTAATCAGTATGTTGAAGCTGACGATCGGGGACCAATTTCGTTTTATTTGGGATTAGAAATTGAACGAGAGGGCCAAAGGGGTCCAATAAGAATTCATCAAAAACAGTACACCCAGGAATTACTTAAGTCTTGGAACATGGTCATCTCTAAACCTGCATCTACGCCATGGGCAAATGGAACTATTTTAAAAAAATGTGATGGGGACAATTGTGAATTGAATCTTAGGGAGTATCAAAGTTTGATAGGAAGCTTGAATTACCTAGCGGTTATTTCTAGACCAGATATTGCACATGTGGTCTCGAAGCTATCCCAGTTTAATTCTCACCCTCATGCAGAACACATGCAGGCAGCCAAGTATTTGTTAAGATATCTCGTTAAACATCCAGATGTCTACATATCGTATTCCAAAAAGCATCCAGGTATTTCGTGCTTTACAGATGCCGATTGGGGATGTGACTCTTGCGACCGCAAATCATATTCTGGTTTTGTAATGTTTATCTCAGATGGTGCTGTCGCGTGGGAATCTAAAAAACAGACTGTTGTCGCTCTTAGTTCAATGGAGGCTGAGTACGTAGCCCTATGTCAAGGTAGTAAGGAAGTTGTTTTCACCAGAAGCCTGCTTGATGAGATTGGATTTGAAGAATTTACCAAACAGCCAACGCCCATTTACTGCGACAATCAAGGAGCGAACTTTATGGTTAAAAACCCAGCAGTACATAAACGCAGTAAACACATTGACATTAAATTCCACTACATAAGGGATCGATATAATGATGGGTCGATTGATGTCCACTATGTGTCGTCGGAGCAGAATGCAGCGGACATCTTTACCAAAGCCCTGTCCAAACAAAAACATGTCCAAGCATGTGAACTTTTGAAAATTGGAATGTAAATTTCTTGTAAATGAAATAATAATTTTTTGAATTGATTATAATTTGAGTTTGTAAATGCACTTGAGTTCAGCTGGGGTATGTTGGTTACTTTTTATAGTTTCAACTGTCATCACGTATTGACAACACTGCAACTCAATTGCATCATTATCTTTTGTTCTTAGATTCTTTTTTGCACTTTTATACTTCTCTTTATTTTTTAGTTGAATAAACGTTTGAATTGAAAACGGTCTTGTTTTATTTAACTAACAAAAACCTCTCATAGTTATTATTTTTTATAAACGATATAATTTTTCTTCTAAAAATAATATTGTTTTCCTCTAGTTTTATGTATGTTGGAAGCATGTTGTACATATGTAGTCCTTTATAGAAAAGCGACCGTTGTGTTGCAGTTGTTGTTGCCTGTGGAAGCCTAAAATTCCCAACATTTCTTAGTTGATAGGGTTGCATGTCACCTACATAATTCAGTTGATCTACCAGGTATTCCGGCGCGTTTCCCATTTTCATTTTTTGTATAAATATGAGTGTATTAAATTCAAGTCGTTGTCTTATATTAAGCCATTGAAGAGTTTCTAGCATGTATTCTATTGGTGTATAAATGTTACATTTTATGATTGATCTCATTGCTTTATTTTGTAATTTTTGTAGTCTTTCTATTTGTGTAGTTGAACAGCAGGTATATAGTATTGTTGCCCCGTACTCAAAATGCGGTTTTATCATCGTATTGTAAATCTACTATCTATTATACAAAATTTAAGAATATGTAAGAACAAATCTTTTTCTATATTCGTATGTTCCTTTATTAAATTCCATTTTCCCCTACTATATTTATAGCTAAGTCTATTGGAATGCTTGGAAACAATGAAACTACGTCAAGAGAAATTAACTTCTCATTATTATCCAGCAGTGACACCGTATAACTTAGGTGCCACTGCTGTATTAGTTTTAAGTTTATTCCTTTCTGTGATTGCAATTATATCATTATTAAAAAGTTCTTGAACCAAATTATTATTTATCTTTTCCAGTCTATTAGTTGGGTCCTTATCCAATCTCTTATAATTTGAATCATCCTTTATAACATCATTAATTCTTAACTCATAGTCAAATCTATTCATTGCCACCGTTGTAATTATTATATTCTCTCCCCGGTTGTTTTATGTAAAAAAAAACTACAAAAAAAAAATTCATAGCTATAAGTTGTGTTTTAGTCCCCACCTCAAAGTTGGCCATCAAGCCCATTTATTTAAATGTAATTTGTTTGCATATTAATATCTTTAAAAAAAAAACATTTTACGAGAATATGATATATGCAAATATTTAGGTAGTTAACAACTAAAGGTTCTTAATAATTACTCATTTACTGCATTTTACTGAAAAAGTAAAATACTTTAAGTTTTTAAACACAACTCGCTCATTTGCTCCAACGTCGTCATAACTCAAAAACGTGTTTTGATTTAAACGTGTTTAAAGTTTTTGATTTGCTTGCATCACTTAGAAAAATAGCGACACGTTGTCTTCAAACGGAAAATATAAAAATGACTTTTACTACACAATCTTAAGGAACATATATCAAATATTTGATGAAAACATCCGAAAAAGGCGTGACCGCTAAATTAATCACAAACATTATTTTTAACAATTTTTATTGTTTTCAAACATTTATTTCTTATAGCTGCTTTACACTATCAAACAAGTCTTATGTGTTTTGAAAAAATACAAACCTGTCATGATAAGTTGTTATCGTTTTTTTAAAAATTTCAAACAATAATTAGATCAGGGAAGCATTTTCGAAAAATACTTAAAACTTTGTGGGATAGTGTATACCGGCCTTAATTAACGTCAAGTAAAATTGAATTACCAACTGTTAAATGTTTTTTAATCTAGCAAACGTTTTATAAAATTAAACAAATGTTTAACAAACTAAAAATGTGGTTATATGTGTGGTGTCAAATATTTGTTGAGTGTGACCACAGCTTTGCATGGCTATTTAAACTAAATTTCATGCTATTTGTGTTGTAAACAAATTTTCCATAAATTTTGTTTTTAAATTTCAAAACGTTAACTGCATATTTCTCGATGTCGAAAGAATTGTTTCTTTCGCACATTTTAAACAAATAATAAAACTTTTGTTTCAAACGTAGTATGGTTAGGTTAGGTTAGAAAGGCTGGTGTGAAGCAAACTTCACACCCTCACCCAGAGACCAATATGGTCCATTGTGACGCCTTAATAAGTGAAAGAAAGAAGGAAAGAAGAGAAAGCAATATAGTGTGCAGAGTAGGAGAAGTAAATGGTGAAAGCACAGGAAAGAAAGATAGTGGAAGATACGAAATCGGACAGAACAAGGAAACACAACCCTACCGAACAGGAAAACTGCCCTACATGTTTCCAGTCCCCAGCCTCCTGCCGCGCAGCCAGGTCATTCCCATTACGAATCCGTGCAGGAATCTGCTACCTAGGCACCTCAGCTTGCTGTTCTGTAGCCTGGGACAGTGGCACAGAAAGTGCTCAACTGTCTCCAACTCCTCTGGGTCCTCACACAGCCTACATATATCCGATAAGCCAGACCCCATTCTCACCGCCATTCTTCCTATCATACAGTGGCCCGTGATAATACCTATCATGGTCCTGAGGCAGGCCCTACTCTTACCCAGCAGCGCGTCCGAATTTGACCTACTAAGCATCGGCCACAGCGTGCGCGATACTCGGCAGTCCCGCCAAGCCTGATTAGTCCCACTCAGAATCCATTCTCTAATTCTCCCAAAGTAGAAGCCCATTGGAGGCCTGACCACCTGCAAACTGTCAGGATCCTCCATAATCTGCACCCCTATACAATCTGCTCTGCCCTGACCAGCTCTCCCTAGAAGGCAATATGACCTCTGACAATCGCCCAAAATCGACCCTAGTGACCAGATAATCCGTACAGCCGGGCGAGCCTAGGTGATAACCACTAGTACTAATTTCACTCAAGATCCGCGAGTGACACTCCGTGAAATTTCCCAACAGTCCTAACTCCCTCAGCCTAAGAATAATCCTTGCTTCCATTCCCATCACATACTGCTCTATAGGCAGAAAATGAAGAATAACATCCAGAGCCGCCTGAGGGGTACTTCTCAAGGCACCTGTCATGCCGATCGAAGCACACCTCTGAGCCTTTGACAGAAGGTCCCTCCGACTAGCTAGTTTCAATGCCTCCCACTAAACACAGCCTTCATACGTAAGAATAGGTCTAACCACCGAAGTGTACAGCCATCCCACAACTGACGGCCGGAGTCCCCAACTCCTACCTATCAACGATCTGCAAGCATAGAAGGCATTGAGACCCCTCTTTAGTCTCTCCTGAGTATTCCTTCTCCAGGGCAGCTTACTGTCCAGAAAAACTCCTAGATACTTAGCACTATCAGATAGCCTAAGCTCTACTCCCCCTAGTACCGGAAGCCTTAAATTCTCAACCTCGTACCTCCTAGTGAAAATAACTAATTCTGTCTTCTCCGGATTAACTCCCAAACTCTTATCAGTCACCCATGCTGACAGTTCGCCCAGCGCCCCTTGCATGACATCGCTTATTGTCGGCAGAAACTTGCCCGATACCAATATAACTACATCATCCGCGTAGGCGACGACCTTCTGACCTATCCTGTCAAAACGTCCCAGAATGACATTGACAACCAAGAGCCACAATAAGGGAGAGAGAACTCCCCCTGTGGGGCCCCCTAGTCACGAGTTTCCTTAAGCGCTCGTTTCCCCAGTACGAGTGAATAACTCTGCTGCTAAGCATCAGAATAACTCTGCTGCTAAGCATCAGAGTTATATATTCGACCAAGAATAACGAAACCCCTAAATCACTCAGTGCCTGCCTTATGGCCTCTATTCTCACATTGTTAAAGGCCCCCTCTATATCCAGGAATGCCGCCAAGGTGTATTCCTTGTCTCGCAATCCCCGTTCTATATAACCCGCCACATCATGAAGCGCACTCTCAACAGACCTACCCTTAAGATAGGCATGCTGAGCGCCGCTGATGATGCCGGCGCCAATCTTCGTCCTCAGATGTATGTAGATCAATCAGTCTTTCTAATGTCTTCAAAAGAAAAGACGATAGGCTGATAGATTTAAAATCCTAGGGTTTAGAGTGACCGGTTCTACCTGCCTTAGGTATGACAATAACCCCGACATCTCTCCCTCAAGGAATGTAGCCATTTAGTAGACATACCCAAAATAGTTCCACCAGCAGTAGGAGTGATGATCCATGGATATTCTGTAGCATAGCCGGATATATACCATCTGGTCCTGCCGATTTGCAAGACCCAAAAGTATTAACCGCCCATGTAACCTTATCCAAGGTGATGATGTCCCCCACCGCCTCCTTTATCTCACCTCCCGAGCCCGATCCAGCAAAGGGTTACCACACCCACCTGTTCCCCCGTCCCAGAGTCCACACAACCCGCGAAGTGAGTCTCCATAAGCAAACAGATTCAGAGAGTCGTCCGGTCTCTGAATAAATCACGGGACCACATGGTCCTTGGATAAAATCCTTCTGAACCTGGACATCTCATTTACAGATTCCACTGACTCGCTAAATTTGATCCACGAGTCCCTTTTAGCCCTTCTAATATCTTCCTTATACCTATTATAACTTATCCTAAATCCTCATCCCTACGCGTATGCTTCGCTCTATTTAATAACCTTCTGACAGTGGTCCTTTGAGTCCTCAACTCACCTGTCCACCATCTCGGTTGCGAGCGTCTACCCGGAAAATTCAGCGGACAAGAACGCTCATAACTACTGGTTAACACCTCCGTAAAGGTACCTAACAGGTGCTCCACACCGGCCAAAGTCGACCCCCAATCGTGTGTAACTCTAAGGTTACTATTCACCAATCCCGAAAAGGAATCCCAGTTCGTCCTCCTTGGATGCCTATAAGGACGCCTTTTTGACTTTTCGAAATTTAGATTAAAGGATATACGACCATGGTCAGAGAAGGAAAATTACAAAGCCACCCTCCAATCATCTACTAAGTCTCTATAGTTCGTCAATGTTACATCTATTACTGCCTCCCTATTTCTAGTTCTGAATGTTGTCGTATTCCCCCTATTACAGATGTAAAGATTGCTAGCAATAATAAAATCAAACATAGACTCCTTTTGTTGATGTCGGTACTTCCCCATTGGGTATGGTGTGCATTAGCGTCACAACCCAGTACCAGTCTCGAGCCCCTTCTGCTCGAGTGCTCCACCAACTCACGTACTTTCACACCAGGTGGATCGGTAGCCTCATATGGTAAGTATACCGGTGCTAGAGCTAGGACCGTTTTGTCCCTAGATTCACCTGTCACATCCGTGAGGTCTCCATTGCTGAAAGAATGAGACAACATAAATTTGAGCTCATTTCTTGCCATTATACAAGTTCGAACCTTCTCATCCGTGTGGGGTACGAACAGTGTATATCCCGTGGCCTCTAATCGAACTACCCGATTGTTGTTGATCCAGGGGTCTTGGATCAAGGCCACGTCCACGTTGTTATCGATGAAGTGGGTTACTAATTCGGTTGAGGCTGCTTCACAGTGATGCAGGGTTATCTGCACTACATTCAGCCTCTTAGGGTCCATAATTTTTGGAAAACCTAAATCTGATATACCCCAACCCAAATATCGTAACCCCACTCATCGACTTCAACTTACTGAGAGACTCCTGGTCTACTGTGGGTAATTCGTCCCCAGGCCTAGCTTTCTTAACCGTGACCAAACTGTCACCATTAAGAGGGCTGGGTAGTGAACTCTTACCCTCCTTCCTTCTACCTTCCTTGTAAGAGGATACGCCAGCAGAGTCTGGTGAGGATCCTTTGTCTTTACTGACAACATTTGATTCCTCAGCATCCTATGCTGTATACTCCGCAGGATAGGGAAGCTCTAGGATGACACCGAAAGAACCTTGGATTCTTTTGAATCTAGCAGCGTTCTTCCGGTACATCCTCAGCAAATGCCTATCCCGCCCATCGTGCAGTGAAGAGTCTTTCTTAGCTATCTTTTCAAGGATGGCTAAGGAGACTCCCCCATCACTCTTGGCTTTTTCGAGATTCGATCAGCTCTCCGATGTGACCTGTTCTGTCGCATCCTGCCGAACAATGGATTTCGATGTACTCGCCAATTTGCTCTCTGTCTCGTATGTGACCACTAGGGAGATCGAACGGTTACTATTCGACCGGTTTTAACCGGTTATTTTAGCTTTGCTCAAGTCGGTTATTTGAAAATGCCCATTTTTCTAATTGAATATTGGCCAAACTTAAACTTTTTATGAAGAATGTCAAAACAAAATGTAACAAAGGTCAAATAACATTATGAACACTTAGTTACAAATCGCTTATAAAAGCGTATGTTCTTGTAGAAACAAAAACATGCGCAGTTAAAAAGTAAAAAGAAATTTGTGCAAGAGTATTCTAAATATTAAATATATTTTATATAAAGGTTATCTCTAGATATTTTTCGAACGCGATTAAAAAGACAAAGATAGTTGCCTGAAGTGCCCCGAAATGATAAGTTACAAAGGTTCTTCCATGTCACGACTTATTAATCACCTTTAATAAGTATACATGCTTGTCATTAATGTGCTCCAAATGAAACTTAACTCCGTTAGAAGTAGTTCTAAGGAGAAGACAAATAATACTTTACTAAAATACGCTGCAAAAAATTAATCATTGGGTAAAATATTAACCCGTTGTGTTGCCGAGGACGAAATGGCCGTTAGGGCACAAAAAATTCTTTAGTAGTTCTAGCATCTCTTCATGCTGAAAACTACAACATTACGGCGGAATCAGTTTTATTTATTAAAACACCCAGAACTAAAAAACAAAATTGAAGAAATCAAACAATGTCATGGAATGTTTTAAATTGTAGTCGACGAATTGACAAATATTTTACACAAAAATAATGTTCAGCTCACTATTCATTTCTATAATGCTGAAACAAAATAATTTGAAATAGATAATCCTGGCTAATAGGTTTTGTTTCCATCTTTTGAAAAATATGGTTAATATATATAGATAGCCTGACCACCAACAAATTAAAACTCATTCAAAATAAATTTGAGAGAATATTTCAAATAATCAGGTATGTGATGGAAATCGATTTGGAAAAGGAAACGATTTGAAAACGATAATATCATTTTTAGAATCTTTTAAAATTGTTTTCTTATACATATTCCTCTTATTTGCAGTCGCTATTCTTTTAAATTGTGTATTACATGAGTTTATTGTACTGTATTTTGAACAAAAACTTAAGATTATAATCCAGAAATTGATTTTTAAGTCGCTCGAAATTCATCACACCTTTTAAAAACGTTCGTTTTTAAATCGATCGATTTTCATCACATGCCTGAATAACTTTATAAAATTCCTATAATTTATTTACTTTTGCAAAACGTTTCTCTAGATCAAATATCATTCAAAAGTTGCTAAATTACATTATACAAATATCTTTTTACAAATAAAGTTTAGTAAATCAATAAAAAATTGTTGAAAATTTAGATAAAGTTCGATCAGTTTACTGGTCCCACTTTTCTTCGATTTTATCGTTAAATATTTGTTAGGTCTGATCTAAGTCATATCTATGTATTTTGTTGGTTCCTTACCTTTGCAAATTGTTTTGCTTTTATTCAAATTAACGTTTTATTTAAAAACTTATTTGATTTTTGTGTTTTTAAGTATTCGATTTAAAACCGGTTAACCGGTTATTTAAAAATTGCTTAACCGAAAACCGGGTTTTTTAAAATAGCAATTATTCGTAATATTCGAAAACCGGTTATTGAAAAAAGTCGAATAATCGATCTCCCTACCCACAACTGAATACCGTAGCACCAAATTGGCTTTAAGATAGAGTTGTAAAGTAGAAGTTTGCAATCGAGACTAAGAACTGAATTTCTTCCAATGAGCCAATTAATTTGAATTGCTTTTAGTTTCATTTGAGTTAATTTTGCTTCTATGTGCCATTTCCACGTTAAACGCCGATCTAGATGTATACCGAGGTATTTTACATGCGAGTGTTGGGGTATTATTTGATTATTGATTTTAATAGGGGGGCATGTTTCACGACGCAATGTGAATGTTATATGTGCGCATTTTTGCTCATTGATCTTTATCCTCCATTGTTTTAACCACCTTTCCAGTTCAAATATGTGATCCTGTAAGTAACGAGATGCTTCTTGACAGTTTTCATGTACGCTTAGGAAAGCTGTGTCATCCGCAAATGTTGAGGTTTGTGTGTAGCTGTTTGTTGGCATGTCCGAAGTATAAATTAAGTATAATAGAGGGCCCAGGATGCTGCCTTGTGGGACTCCAGCGTTAACTGGCTGAGGAGAACTTAAAAAATCACCTTCTTTAATAATAAATTGACGACCGACTAAGTAGCTTTCTAACAGCTTGTGTATGTTTGCTGGCAAATTTTGCTGCAATTTCAGTAGTAAACCTTCATGCCAGACTTTATCAAAAGCTTGAGACACATCGATGAAGAGTGCTGAGCAATATTTTTTTTATTCAAAGGCTTTTCTTATTACATTTACTATTCGATGAGTTTGTTCAATTGTGCTATGCTTTCGTCTAAACCCAAACTGATGATTAGGAATACATCTATTTTCATTTAAAATCGGCGTTAATTTTGCCACTAGTAGTTTCTCAAATAGCTTTGAAATATTAGATAATAAGCTAATAGGCCTGTATGACTCAACTTTTGTGTGATCCTTTCCTGGCTTTGGTATCATGGTTACTAAGGAAACCTTCCATTTCTGAGGGTAGTATTGAAGGCGTAAAATTGCATTAAAAATAAAAAGAATAATTTTCTTCGCTATACTTGGTAGCTCCAAAAGCATTTTATTACTGATCTTATCAATACCGGGTGCCTTCTTGGTGTTTAAATCACAAATAGCCTTTTCGATTTCTCTAAACTCGAATCTTAGGGGAATAGGTGCTCTAACATTTACAGGCGGTAAATCGACTGCTATATCGTGAAATATATTATGGGTAAATACATTTTTCAGATGATTAGCAAACAGATTTCCTTTTTCAATATCATTTCTTGCCCAACTTCCATTCAAGTTTCTCAGTGGTGGCTTAGAGATAACTGGTCTATTGAGGCTTCTAGCTGCACGCCATAATGAGTAGTCTGATTGTGGAGTTGCATCAAGTCCCTTGAGATATTTTTCCAAGGAAGCTGTTTTCTGAGACTGCAGTAACTTTCTCAGCCTTTTTGTGCACTCTTTTAATAAAGTCTTAAGTTGAGGGGATCTCTGCAATTGCCACTCTCTTCGAACTCTCCTTTTTTCAGTCAATAGACGCTCGACATCTGTAGAATATATGATTTGGTTTTTGGTTTTTTTGAGTGTTATGCTGGAATGTTGAACAGCTAGTTTGAGATAACTGTCAAAATTAACAATAGCGAGATCCACGTTCTCCGGTGTGCTAAGCGGAATATTTTCTGTGCAATGGGCACTCAGATATTTTTTATATTTTAACCAATTTATTTGTGAGGCTGATGTCGATAAGTAACCAGACGGAGATACGATTCTAATTGGATTCATTGTAGTAACAATTGTAGGTGTGTGATCGGAAGATAATTCTAGGGACGCTTCCACATGAATCGTGTCTATGGGGATGTTATTAACCACGCCAAAATCTATGACATCTGGAACCTTTTGCTGATCAGTAGGCCAATATGTTGGTTGTCCGCTCGCGACCACATTTAGGTACATTTTACAAATTGTGTTAAACAAAACACGACCCTTAGGTGTAATAAGTCGTGACCCCCAGAAAGTGTGTTTAGCGTTATAATCGCCAGCAGCCAGGAAGCAGGGTCCTAATGATTTGAAATATTTATTGTATTGGCTTTCTGATATTGAAAATCTAGGTGGGGAGCATAATGATGAAATTACTATGTTTCGAGATAATTCCTCAACGCAAATGCTCGTTGCTTGGAGATAATCTTCACGATGATCACACATTAAAGGCTGTTTTACACTATCACACAAGTCTTAAGACTTTTGGTCTCACAAAATCAAATTATTTTTGGTCTGATTGTCAAAAAATCTGAGAGAAAATTTTTTTCATTACATTTTACTTCTATACTATCACACTTCAAATAAAAAGTAAAATCTTTGTAAAAAATAAACAGCTGTTCAGCATTGAAAAAAAATCATTATTATTTTAAGTGCGTTTTAAATTTTGGCGTGGTTTAACCATTCATACATGTATATTTAAACATGAATCATAACTAAAAGTGTCAAGCTAACAATATACAATAATGTTGAGAAAAAACTCCCAAAAACAAAAAGTGGTAGGAGTTATAATGGCTGTAGCTGTAATAAAAAAAATTTCAACAGAGCAGCACAAAAATGTTGTCCGGGAAACTAAATGCCGATGGTGCCGCGAATGGCTTCTTCGGCGATATTCTGGAAAGGATTTAACGCATATTGCAATGAAGGAATTACAGTTAGAAGATCCAAAAGATTTCCAAAACTTTTGTAGGTTTTCGAAAGAGTCATTCGAGGATTTGTTAATTTTTGTTGGCCCTTTGATTTCAAAACAAAACACTGTACTGAGGGAATCTGTTTCAGCAACAACGCGGTAAACATTCTTCAAGAACTTACAAATAAAATTTTAATATCACGTTTTTTAGCCTTTTGATCACTTTAAGATATTTGGCGACCGGAAACACCTACACCGATCTTTCTTATGGGTTCCGAGTATCGGTATCATTGATCTCTCTATTGGTTCCAGAAACTTTACGAGCCATATATAATTCATTAATCTGAAGGTATGTTTATCTAAGGTGAAAGAAAACTTAACACGCCTATTACTTTGATATTTTTAAAGGGTTGTAAAACCACTTCAGAGTGGAAGAACGTTGCTGAAGATTTTAAACGAAAATGGAACTTTCCAATGTGCCTTGGGGCCATAGGTAAATTATATTTGTACATTTTAATTAATTTTTCAAACCAATTTAAAATTTTGATTTTTAGATGGCAAGCATATAGCTTTTAGTCCAAATGCCTCGGAAGGATCTTATTACTACAACTACAAAGGCTTTAACAGTGTAATTTTATTGGCAGTGGTTGATGCCAATTACAAATTTTTATTGGTTGACGTCGGTACAAATGGCCGTGCCAATGATGCTGCGGCTTTCAACGCATCCGATATTGGAGACGCCATTCAACAAAACCTTCTTGACTTTCCTGATAGTGAAGAACTTCCCAATACAAACGTGAAGGTAGTTATTAAGTTTTGAATATAAATACAGAAACAATTATCCAAAATATTTTTAGGTGCCTTATGTTTTTGTATCAGACGATGCTTTCCGTTTGACTTCAAGAATTATAAAACCCTATAGCCAAAGACAGTCAAAGGAAAACAAAATATTTAATTACCGCCTGTCAAGAGCACGGCGCGTTGTTGAAAACGCGTTTGGAATCCTGGCTGCAAGATTCCAAATATTTCAAAAGGAAATAAAAGTAGCGAACGTTGAAAAAGTGGAACTGATAACATTAGCAGCATGTGCATGTCACAACTATCTTGCGAAAGACCGAGAAGATATTATATCTGAAAACGTTACATTAACTGGATTGGATAACAGCGCAGGAAACCGGTATTCTAATGACGCTTCTGACGTAAGAAGTAAATATAGGCACTACTTTAACAACGTTGATATTCTTGAGTGGCAGGACGAATCGATTAAAAAATTCAATTTTTAATGAAACATGTTATTTGCAATAGTTTTTTTTTTCTTTAATTTATTGAAGTTCATTTAAAAGAATAATAAAATCATTTACATACATACATATATACATATAATACTGTTATTTAAAATTATATCAGAATCATTGAAAAAAATCAATTTTGAAATTTTGGTTAATAAGGGCATTTTGCTTTTTAGGAAACCATGACAAAAGTTATATTAGTTTTCTTTTGCAACGTCTAATTCTCGTTGCTTTTTTATATAATCAAAAATCAACAGCATTATTTTCGATGAAACTTCATCTCTTAAGTTTTTGTTGGTAATTTCTAACATACTCGACGAAAAAAAGCTTGTTAAACCTTCTGTGAACTTATCTTGTGGTTTTTCATTTTCAGTAAGTTTTCTGAGATAATCTGAAGCGGTTTTTAATACGTCATCTGTATCTGAAGAAGTACTTTTTTTCTTTCGCTTTGCTGGAATTGAATCCTCCGTTTCAGTTAAAGAACTATCGTTATCAAACTATAAAAGAATATGTTAATAATATTTAAGGAACATGACGTCGGTGACCATGTTTTACTCTACACCACAATGTATGTATAAATAATGATGTAGAGTACAAACAAAAAATATTTTTTAATATTTACCTCCTTACGTTTCCATGAAGACGGTTGCTCATCAATTTCGGGCTGTGAACTATCATCTAAAGTCTGTATATATATGATAATACATATGTATATATTTGAAAAACTTAACTACAAATACTATTTTATCTTACATAGGAAATGTTAGACTGCCCTTTGCGAACATGTACAAAATCTTTAATGAAATGCAAATGTTCAAACCAGTAGGCAGAAGGAACATAAATATCGTCAGTTCCAAGTCCACTTTTCTTGGATTCCGAGGCTTTGAGTAGTTCCCTTCCGTATTGCGACCGAAGGTAATTCAATTTAGTCTAAAAATAAATTTAAAGATTACCTGCTGTATTCATAAAATATAAAATAAGTTTCAAATGTGTTTTAATGCAAAATTTTCATACAAATTTTTCTTAAAATGCATTTCAAATCTATTTTATGAATACGGCAGTACAAGTTTATGTTTGCGACTTACATACATATGTACATAGTATGTATGAACTTCTTACCCTTATATCCGTTGGCGTAATATTGGGTACAGTATCGGACAGTTTCCTTGCAAGGGTGTCTAAGGCATCTGTTCGAGCGTGTTTATTGTGGTAAAGTTGATGCTTTGTGTTATATAGGCATTCTTCATTTTTAAAATGATCTATCAATTTTAATACCGTTTGTGAGCTCCACTTAAGATTACAAAATAAAGACAAATAACATTTAATTAAGCATTGGAATATTGTAAGCTGGCGTATTATGCACTTACCTTCACATTTAAACTTGCATTTTGGTCTTCAGACATATTTTTTCTTTATTTTTAATAATTTTTCAATATTTAACTTTTATTTTGATGTGTGCGGCAAATTATTCAACAGCTGTGTTTTTGTTTTCTTCTAGGGTGGAGAAGTCGATACAATCATAGGTTTTTATTTCTTTTTTTCGTCTGTGTACTTTATTTAACGATTTTTTACAACAAGTATTTGTGATTTATTTAAATTTTAAAAGAATTCACGTGAAATTTTATATTTTTTTTATCATTTGGCAATTTTCTTATTAGAAAAAATAATAGTGTATATTTGTGAACAAAATTTAAATTTTCCATCCCTGATTTTCTTCTTGTGCTTTTGTAAAAATACAACTCTGGTAAAATGAAAAATCTTATCGTTTAGAAAAATTTCAAAAAATAGAGAGAACCATACGACTGCCAAATTTCTTTACGTATTTTTTGACATTTCATTACTAAGTGTTTTTACACTATTATACATTATAAATTATTTGTAAGTTTTTGACATGTCTTAACACAAAGTATTATAGTCTAAAATGGCCTTAAGTAGTGTTTTACTCGGTTTTTTATCAAAATAGCAGATCCTCCACAAGCTCTACCTCTAGGGTCCTTTGTATCATATAATAGGTAGGTAGGTAGGTAGAAAGGCTGGTGTGAAGTCTCCTTCACACCCTCACCCAGAGACCAATACGGTCCATTGTGATGCCTTGTTTATATTTAAGAAGCTGAAAAAAAAAAGAAGGTGAAGAGAAACAGCAAAAGAATCAGAAAAGATAAGAACAGATAAGAATAGATGAGAAAAGGAAGTTCTGACCAAACCCGAGAGAAAAGCCTCACTCAACACAACACCAATCCGCCCTATGTGCGGCTAGCTCCCAGTCTCCTGCTGCGCAGCCAGGCCATCCCCATTACGAATCCTATCAGACTCTCGAGCCCACAGCCCGGGACGTCCCCTAATTCGCCTAGGAATCTGTTGCCCAGCCACCTCAGCCTGCTGCCCTGTAGCCTGGGACAGCGGCACAAAATGTGCTCAACCGTCTCCAGCTCCTCCGGGTCCTCACACAACCCGCACATATCCGACACGTCGGATCCTAACCTCATCGCCATCCTGCCTATCATGCAATGACCCGTGATGATTCCTATTATGGTCCTCACGCAGACCCTGCTTCTGCCCAGCAACAACTCCGAGTCGGACTTCCTGAGCACCGGCCACATCGTCCGTGATACCCGGCAGTCCGTTCGGTTCCCCCAGGCCCTATTGGTCGCGCCCAGAATCCATTCCCTAATCTTCCCAAAGTAGAATCCTATTGGAGGCCTAATTGCCTCTATGTGATTAGGATCCTCCATCTCTGAGCCCTGTCTCGCCAACTCATCAGCAATCTCGTTGCCGCTTATGTTGCAGTGACCAGGCACCCAGCACAATCTCAACATATACTCTCCTAAGGCTCCCTCCAGAGCCCTCCTGCAACCGTCAACTAGCTTGGATTTCACGTAACAGCCCCTTACGGCCATAAGGGCCGCCTGGCTGTCGACATATATAGTGACCTCCGAGCCCCTATCAATGTTGTCCCTCATCAGTTCCACGGCCCTCAAGACCCCCAGAACTTCCGCCTGAAAAACACTGCAGTCGTCCGGAAGCCTATATGACATTCTGATATCCAGATCCTCAATGTAGACCCCCGCACCCGTGCCTCTCATCTTCGAGCCGTCAGTGAAAATAGCAAATCCATTAAATAATCTGCTCCTACCTGACCATCTCTCCCTAGAAGGCGTTACCACCTCCGGCAACCGTCCGAAATCCACCCTGGTGCCCACGAAATCCGTGGAGCCGGGTGATCCCAGGCAGTAACCTCCAGCTTCGATCTCACTCAAGATCCGTGAGTGACCCTGCGTGAAATCCCTAATCAATCCTAGTTCCCTCAGTCTAAGAATGCTTCTGGCTGCCATTCCCATAACATACTGCTCAATGGGCAGAAGATGTAGAATGACATCCAGTGCCGCTTGAGGTGTACTTCTCATGGCACCTGTCATGCCGATTGAAGCACACCTCTGAGCCTTAGACAGAAGGTTCCTTCGACAAGCCACTCTCAATGACTCCCACCAAACACAGCATCCATATGTAAGAATGGGTCTAACCACCGAAGTGTACAGCCATCCCACTACTGACGGCCGGAGTCCCCAACTCTTACCTATCGATGATCTGCAAGCATAGTAGGCATTGAGGCCTCTCTTAAGTCTCTCCTGAGTATTCCTTCCCCACGACAGCTTGCTGTCCAGAAAAACTCCTAGATACTTAGCGCTATCAGATAGTCTAAGCTCTACTCCTCCTAGTACCGGCAGCCTAAAATTCTCTACCCTGTACCTCCTAGTAAAAAGAACCAACTCGGTCTTCTCCGGATTGACTCCCAAACCCTTATCACTCGCCCATGCTGACAGTTCGCCCAGCGCCCCTTGCATGACTTCGCTTATTGTCGGCAGAAACTTGCCCGATACCAATATCACTACATCATCCGCGTAGGCCACAACTTTCCGACCCAATCTGTCAAAAAGTCCCAGAACGACGTTGACAGCTAAGAGCCATAATAAGGGAGAGAGAACTCCCCCCTGTGGGGTTCCCCTAGTCACCAGTTTCTTTAAGCGCTCGTTTCCCCAGTCCGAGTGAATAACTCTGCTGCTGAGCATCAGAGTTATCCATTCGACCAGGAACAGAGGAACGCCTAGATCCACCAATGCCTGCCTGATAGCCTCTATCTTCAAATTATTAAAAGCGCCCTCTATATCCAGGAATGCCGCCAAGGTGTATTCCTTGTTTCGCAATCCCCGCTCTACATAACCCACCACATCATGAAGCGCACTCTCAACAGATCTACCCTTAAGATAGGCGTGTTGAGCGCCGCTGATGATGCCGGCGTCAATCTTCGTCCTCAGATGTAGATCAATCAGTCTTTCCAACGTCTTCAAAAGAAAAGACGATAAGCTGATTGGTCTAAAATCCTTGGGTTTAGAGTGACCGGTTCTTCCCGCCTTGGGTATGAAAACCACCCTGACCTCCCTCCACCCTTTAGGAATGTACCCGTTCAGCACACAGACCCTAAACAGTTCCACCAACAGCAGGAGTGATGATCTCCCGATATTCTGTAACATCGCCGGAAAGATACCGTCTGGTCCTGCCGATTTGTAAGACCCAAAGGTATTGACCGCCCATGTTACTTTTTCCAAGGTGATCATGTCCCCCACCGTCTCCCTCTCCTCACCGCCCGATTCTGACCCAGAGAAGGGGTTACCACATTCAATCTGTTCCCCCGTCCCAGGATCCACACATCCCGGAAAGTGAGTTTCCATTAGCAGACATAGAGATTCAGAGCTAGATTCCGTCCATGAGTTGTCCGGTCTCTGAATAAATCCAGGGACTACAGGGTCCTTGGATAAAATTCTCCTGAACCTGGACATCTCATTTACAGATTCCACTGACTCGCTAAACTTGACCCACGAGTCCCTTTTCGCCCTCCTAATGTCTCCTTTATATCTATTGTAACTCAATCTGAAGTTACTCCAATCTTCTTCCCTACGCGTATACTTCGCTCTATTAAACAACCTTCTGACAGTGGACCTTTGAGTCCTCAACTCGTCTGTCCACCATCTTGGTTGTGTGCGCTTGCCCGGAAAGTTCAAAGGACAGGAACGCTCATAACTACTAGTCAGTACCCCCGTAAAGGTGCCCACCAGTTGCTCTACACCGGTCGAAGTCGACCCCCAGTCGCGTGTAACTCTAAGGTTACTTTGCACCAATCTCGAAAAGTAATCCCAATCCGTCCTTCTCGGATTCCTATACGGACACCTTTTCGACCTCTCAAACATTAGATTAAAGGACAGGCGACTATGGTCAGAGAAGGAAAACCCCAGGTCCACCCTCCAATCCTCCACTAATTCCCTACAGTTCGTCAATGTCATGTCTATCACTGCCTCTCTATCCCTAGTTCTGAACGTAGGTGTATTCCCTCTGTTACAGATATAAAGATTGCTGGCAATAATAAAATCAAACATAGACTCACCTCTTTTGTTGATGTCGGCACTTCCCCATTGGGTATGGTGTGCATTGGCGTCACACCCTAGTACCAGTCTCGAGCCAGTTCTGCCTGAGTACTCCACCAACTCTCGCACTTTTTCACCAGGTGGATCGGTAGCCTCGTACGGCAAGTATACCGATGCCAATGCCAGGACCCTTCTGTCCTTGGCTTCTCCTGTCACAACCGTGAGGTCTCCATTACTATAAGAATGAGAAAACATAAATTTAAACTCAGTTCTCGCCAAGATACAAGTTCGTACCTTCTCATCTGTGTGGGGTACGAACAATGTATACCCCGTGACCCCTAATCCAACTACCCGGTTTTTATTAATCCAGGGCTCTTGGATTAAGGCCACGTCCACGTTGTTGTCGATGAGGTGGGTTACTAATTCGGTTGAGGCTGCTTCACAGTGGTGCAGGTTTATCTGCACCACTTTCAACCTCTTAGGGTCTATCATTTTTAGGAAACCTAAATTTGATAGACCCTAACCCGAATATTGCAACCCCTCCTATCGAATCAAGCTTTTTAAGAGACTCCCGGTCCACTGCGAACCTGAAGTCTCTTCCCTGGTTCTCTTTACAACCCAGTGAAGCTACCAACTTCCACTGGCTTGTATTGAGCCCCTTGTTCTGGTTGGCCAGTACCCCCAGTATGACCTCCACCGGTTTTATAGGTGGAGGTATCCATACCGTGACTACCGGCCTTAATGGCAACTCAGACGCTAGTATAACATCCAGACTAGCTTCAGGACAGGAGCTGCCACACTTACCAATTGCAGCCTTTAAAAACTCAAAGGTTTTCTGATTGCCGCAACTGACAGTTTTGACACCTCTTGTCCAGTCAGCCCCTTTGAACGATACTTCGTCCGGCCTTCCTTTGGCACTAAAGATTTCGTCGAGTAGTTTGTTCTCTAGCACCTGCCATCTCTCGACACTGATCCTTCCATCGGGATCCTTACGATCAATGACAGCCGCTAGAATACCGTCCTTACTCGACGACTCCTTTAGTTTCTTTGAAGTGGATGGTTGGTCCTTTCTGGAGTCAGTCCTCTTATTGATCTCCTTATGGGGATCTTTAAGAGAACTGACCACAGTCTGACCAGTCCTCTTAGCCGCAGGGGATTTCTGGTCATCACCAGACCTCACTCGCTTAACTACCCCCTTTTTGGGGCCCTTAGCAGAGCTCAGTCGGTGATCACCCGATTTCCCTGCAGATGTTGACTGGTCTGTCCCAGCAACCCTTCCTTTAGTGACTCCTTTTTGGGAGTGACTATCGGAAATTACCAAGACATTTCCAGCCCTCATCGCGCGACTAGTAGTGGGTAAAACGTTCTCAGGCCTAGCTCCCTTAACTGCGACCAATCTGTCACGATTAAGAGGGCCAGTCGTTGAACCTTTACCCTCCTTTTCCTTATCTTCTGCTTTATCCGAGGATTCAACAACAGGGGGTGCTGGGGATTTGCTGTCTTTACTGACAACATTTGTATCCACAGCAGCCCCTGTTGTGTATCCCGCAGGATAGGGAAGCCCTAGGATGGCACCGACAGAGCCGTGGATTCGTTCGAATCTAGCAACGTTCTTTCGGTGCTTCCTCAGCAGATGCCTATCCCGCCCATCGTGCAGTGAGGAGTCTTTCTTAGCTATCTTTTCCAGAAAGGCTAAGGAGGCTCTCACACCACTCTTGGCTTTATCGTAGCTCGTTCGGCTATCTGACGTGACCTGTTCTGTCGCATCTTGCCGAACAACGAGTTTTGATACACTCGCCAATCCACTCTCCAACCCGAGTGTGACTCCGGAAGTCGATGGCCCAGCCCTATGGCCCTCATCATGAGCCGAAATCAGAGTTATTTCGTGCTCATCATCAGAGCCCAGAGTTAGGTCACCGAGTCTTTCCGATGCCCCTGTACGAGACGGAGATCCGATTGGCGAGTCTATCCTGTCCGTCATGACTGTCAGTTCTGTCATTAACTGACTCTCCTGCAGCAGAATATCTCTGTGAATACCCAGCAAGTCGGAGTCCAAATCTGACCCCGAACCTGCTGAGCTGACAGAGACATTCCCTGCGCCAACTTCTTCATTTCTTTCTTTAAAATTTAAATTGTCCAGTTCTTGGTCCCACGAGTAAGCACGTAAACAAAGCGACCATCGCGCGCAGTGACGGCGTACGCGGACTAGGCTAGAATTACAACTGACCCTTGCCATCGGCGTCAGAGGGAAGCTGTTCACGACCAGTTTCTTTTACCACTAACTAGCCATTCAGGTCCTCGGCACTGCTATCAACCACCTTGACCTTAAAAGTGGGGGATGTAGGGAATCAAAGGGAGAAGTGGGTAGGATTATAGGTAAAGAGGATGGGATATGGGATGGATAACCCTTGGTCATGCTGGCTTTAAAGCTTATGCCTTCGAACTTGTTCCGGTTAGACTGTACCGAAACAAGTTCCAAGACATACACTACCGCCGGCATTTAAGCCACCACATCGCGGCAAGATAGTTATCCAGGTGGTGGATCATATAATATATAACCATTGATTTTAAACGTGTTTCTTGAGGTCAGATGGGTTTCAGAAACCATCATATTAATTCAATCGAAAGTATATTTTTTTAATTTTCTTTCAACTAAAAAAATAATTGATTCAATGATCACATTAATTAAATTGAAATAATTTTTAAGCAATTTTTTTAATTGATAAAAAATTATTGCTAATTTTTTCTGTGAACTCAGTTTGAAATACCTTTTTATATACACTTTGACAAATTAGACTGCAAAAGTACTTTTGTTATATTTAATCAGAGAAAAATAGTTAATTACCTCTTTATGTTAAAAAAGTGATTGTATTTATTTATTTATTTAGTTTACATTGTAATTAGAGTTTTTCTTATCCCGGACTTTTTCATTTCCCGAAAAGCAAGATTTATTTTCGCTTATGGCAACACAACTTCGGTTCAGTTGCCATCCGTAATCTACCCATTTAATATCGGCGACATATTCGCTACATCCCTAATTAAAATTTAACTTTTTCTTCAAAAAAACCTTAATTAAAATGCTAATAATGAATTTTACATTTTTTCTCAGCCAGCAAATCATCCATATTCTGCATTTTGAGTCGGACCGAAATTTTGGCAACTTTCGTATTCTTGTATTCTAGAGAATGCTATTTATTTTGCTCTCTCCTAAAACTTGAAGAGTGTGAACCAGCAATTACATTTTTTTTTTCGATTGTATGTATTCTGCATGTGATCGTAGCTACGTTTTATCAAGTTGTTTATTTGCTAACGAAAGTTCTTAAATATTTTTTTTTTGTACCAGTATTTAAAAGTTTTGTAAAATTTTTAATTTTGTTCCTTTAAATATTATTAAAATGTTTACAAAATTACTTACATATATTTTGTGTTCCGATTTCATATGTTTTATAGAAAAACTGCAAATCTTGTCTTCTTCCTTCGATTTAGTTTTTTGTTGGAATACATTTTTTTTGATTGATGTGTAGCTGAATGAGTGAACGTAATCGAAATCAATAGAGTCAGCTATTAACATTTTGAACTTACTCCTTGGATTAATAAAAATCTTTGTGAACTAATTTAAGAGATAATACAGACAATTAAATTATTTTGAAGAGAATAAGTAAGGTTATAAAATTGGCGATTAAAACATGTAGAGACAGTTATTACACAGATTGTTCGAATAAAGCTGGTAATGATCCGAGGAAATGTTGGAAATTTACTGCCAGGCCCACAATATCGACAAGAACATTTCCTTCGCATTTTTATATTGAAAACAATAATAAAAAACTAAAATTTGTTTTTGTTTTCAATTTAAATGTACGAAAGAAATGTTCTTGTCGACATTGTGGGCCAGGCAGTTATCAACAATGCACTTGGTAGATCGAGAAATAGTGTTGTAAAACTAAATGATTCACAAGGCAATATTATATTAAATGAACAAGTTAAAGTGGACTGTTTAAATAAATATTTCATTTCAATAATAAAACAACTTAAAAGCCGAATTAATATTCTTCCCGGGGACTCAATTAATTCTTTAGGAACACTAACTGCAACAAGTTGCCGTTTTGTTCTCAATGAAATAGGTAAGGAAGATGTAAATGATATTGTTTTAAATATGAATGAAAATAAATCCCCTGGCTTTGATAATACTACAGTTAAAATGGTTAAAGAATGTCTTAATGTCATTTTACCTGTTTTAGTAGAAATATTTAACAAAATTATTAGAACTTCGGAATACCCTAATGAATTAAAAATTCACAAGATAGTACCGATACCAAAAGCTGTCAATGCAACTACTGAGGATAAATATTGACCTATTGCTGTGCTTTCGACAATAGATAAAATATTGAAAAAAATATTGTATGACAGACTATTGGTTTATCTTGAGGCTAATAACTTCTTATACAAATACCAATTTGGATTAAGAAAGGGGGTAAGTACACAGGACACTGTATTAAATGTAGTAAGGTATGTTTGTAAAAGTTTAGATGCCGGTTTTATTGGCGTTGCAGGGATGTTTTTCGATTTTTCAAAGGCATTCGATCTTACTGATCATCAAATAATGCTGCAAAAGTTAGGATTTTACGGAATTCAAGGGCGAGAACTATTATTGTTTAAAAATTATTTCAAGAACCGACAACAGTTTGTTCAAATTGGACAGCATAAAAGCTTTCTTGGCTCTGTAGATTACGGCGTTCCGCAAGGAAGTGGACTTGGTCCTTTATTATTCTCCATTTATATAAATGATTTGAAAAACTTAAGTCTAACTGGTCAATTATTCATGTTTGCTGATGATATATGCTTGTTTTACCCTTTTAAGTATGATTTAGTTTTGAAAACAAATATTGAAAGAGACACTGCATTATTAGTGGAATCTGCACGCTTAAATCGTTTATTGCTTAATTCTGAAAAAACAAGGTTGCTTCGCTTCAGACCTCATTCAACAGGTTTAAATAACAACTTTTCAGTATATGTCGATGGAACATTAATATATGAAACCCATTCTATTAAATACTTAGGCATTACGTTGCAAAGTAATCTATGCTGGGATTTACATATTAACGAGGTGAAAAACAAAATGGCTCCGGCCATTGTATATTATATAAATTCAAAAACAAGCTAAGTGAAAAAACCAAATTAATTATTTATACTTCAGTCGGTCGTGCTCGATGAGAAAAGACGTGTTTCTTTTAACTCCGCATACGGTTCTTTTTTTTTTTTAACATAAATTAGTTAATAATATCAGTTTAACAAGCGAATTTGGACGCTCAATATAAAAGTGAACAATAAAAAAAATAAAAAAAAAAATATTAAGAAAAAAAAAATACAAGTAAAAAAATATACCTACATATGTATGTATGTATGTACGCACATACATACTTACAAATAATCTGTGCAAAAAAATATTTATTCTTTTTTCTTTTATTATCTCGGTGTAACAACATTATACATAATAAAAAGAGCACAGTTAACAAAAATTAAAAATAAAAAAAAAAAACGGTGAAAAAAACAAAAACAACTCTGTATGAGTAATAACAATGAAACAACAACAAAAATAAATGATACTCATGCTAGCGAAAGCAATGTGGAAATAAACATTACAACAGAAAACAATAGCAACAACCTAACGACAAAACCATCAAGTGTTACCATTGAAAAGACATTCCTAGTAGGTAATGATACCATGAACTCAAACACAGACGCAACGGAAAACACACAAGTAAAAAATTTTCAAAAACCACAAGTGCAAGTTGGTATGGACAGGTATATAACAGTTCTCAAACGGGGTCGCAGCCCAGCCTCTTCAGCTGTAGCCTCGGCCTCTAAAGTTCCATCTTTTGATAGAATAAATTCACAAAATCGTTTTGCAATTCTGGAGGATGAATCTTCTGAAGCACCTAACGTCATAAAATCGTCGAAGCCACCCCCGATATATCTTAGAGAGCAAAACTCAAGTGAGCTTATAAAAAGTTTAATCTCGGTGATAGGTGAAAATTCGTTTTACGTTGCTGCAATCAAGCGTGGAAATATAAACGAGACAAAAATACAGATTAATCATGAGAATGATTTCCGTAAAATAATTAATAAGTTTGAAGCACTTAAAAAAAGCTTCTATACGTACCAACTGAAAAGCAGTAAAGGTCTTCAAGTTGTGATTAAGGGCATTGACTCATGCGTGGACCCCGACGAAATAAAAACATTTTTAGAAGAAAAAGGCTTCAAAATAAAAAATGTTACAAATATTAAAAATAAAGAAAAAAATCCCCAACCTCTATTTCGAGTGGAGTTAGAGCCCGGCGATGTTAAGCTAAAAAAAAATGAAACGCATCCCATTTACAGTTTAAAATACATTCTGTACAGAAAAATCACGATAGAGGAGCCGCACAAAAGAAATGGGCCCGTTCAGTGTTTAAACTGCCAAGAATTTGGTCATACTAGGGCATACTGCCATTTACCCCCTGTTTGCGTCGTATGTGGAGAATTACATGGTACCGTCCGGTGCGATAAGTCCAAAAATGACCCTAATGTAAAAAAATGTAGCAACTGTGGTGGTAACCACACTGCCAACTATAGAGGATGCCCGGTATATTCGATTGTCAAGCGTTCTGTTGGACAGAAACTTAATCCCCCTCAAACGCAGGCAACTAATCATGCAAACACGTACGGCGTCCAGATGCCTCAGCCAAATAATAACAGAACCTCATACGCTAATGTATTAAAATCTAATCCTATGCAACTGCAAGGTGATGTACCAAATAACGACGAAATTCCCATTTCTAATTTAACTCGGCTAGAAAAAACTATGGAAACATTAGTGCAAACAGTTAACAATTTTACTAACACAATGGGTAACATGATGCAAGAAATGTTAAGAATGCAATCGATGTTATTGCAAGCTGTACTAAACAAGCCATGAACTGTTTAAAAATTTGCTTTTGGAACGCAAACGGCATCCGCCAACACAAAAATGAACTAGAATACTTCCTTAAAAATAAACAAATTGATGTTATGATGGTTTCTGAAACTCATCTGACCTCAAGAAATACGTTTAAAATCAATGGTTATATATTATATGATACCAAGGACCCTCGAGACAGAGCTTGTGGCGGTTCTGCCATTTTGATAAAGAACCGAGTAAAACACTACTTAATGAGTGATCATCGTGAAGACTTTCTCCAAGCAACGAACATTTGCGTTGAGGAATTAAATCGAAACATAGTAATTTCATCATTATACTCCCCACCTAGATTTTCTATATCAGAAAGCCAATATCATAATTATTTCAAATCATTAGGACCTTGCTTCCTGGCTGCTGGCGATTATAACGCTAAACACACTTTCTGGGGTTCACGACTTATTACACCTAAGGGTCGTGTTTTGTTTAACACAATTTGTAAAATGGATCTAAATGTGGTCGCGAGCGGACAACCAACATATTGGCCTACTGATCAGCAAAAAGTTCCAGATGTTATCGATTTTGGAGTGGTTAAAAACATCCCCGCAGAAACGATTTATGTTGAAGCTTCCTTAGAACTATCTTCTGATCACACACCTACAATTCTTACAATAACAAATCCTAATCGAATTGTATCTCCGTCTGATAACTTAGTGACGTCAGCCACTCAAATAAATTGGTTAAAATATAAAAAATATCTCAGTACCCACTGCACTGAAAATATTCCGCTTAGTACACCGGAGAATGTGGATATTTCTATTGTAAATTTTGACAGTTATCTGAAACTAGCTGTTCAACATTCTAGTATAACCCTCAAAAAAACCAAAAATAGTAAAATATATTCTGCAGATGTTGAGCGTCTCTTGACTGAAAAAAGGAGAGCTCGAAGAGAATGGCAATTGCATAGATCCCCTCAACTTAAGAATTTACTAAAAGAGTGCACAAAAAGACTAAGAAAGTTACTGCAGTCTCAGAAAACGGCTTCCCTGGAAAAATATCTTAAGGAACTTGATGCAACTACTCAATCAGACTACTCATTATGGCGTGCAGCTAGAAATCTTAAAAGACCAGTTATCACTAAACCACCATTAAGAAACTTAAATGGAAGTTGGGCACGAAATGATGAAGAAAAAGGAAATCTTTTTGTTAATCATTTGAAAAACGTATTTACCCCGCATACATCTCCCGATATTGTAGTCGAGTTGCCACCAGTTGCTGTTAGAGCTGCTGTTCCACTTAGATTTGAGATAAAAGAAATCGAAAAGGCTATTCATAATTTAAACCCCAAGAAAGCCCCTGGTTTTGATAAGATCAGCAACAAAATGCTATTAGAGCTACCCAGCATAACAAAGAAAATTATTCTTTTAATTTTTAATGCCATTTTACGCCTTGAATACTACCCACAAGAATGGAAAGTATCCTTAGTTACAATGATACCTAAGCCAGGAAAGGATCCTACAAAAGTTGAGTCATATAGACCTATAAGTTTATTGTCTAATATATCAAAGCTGTTTGAGAAGCTGTTAGTGTCAAAATTAGCCCCAATTTTAAATGTAAATAGATGTATTCCTAACCATCAATTCGGCTTTAGAAGAGAACATAGCACAATCGAACAAACCCATCGTATAGTAAACGCCATAAGAAAAGCCTTTGAAGAAAAAAAATATTGTTCCGCCCTCTTCATCGATGTTTCCCAAGCTTTTGATAAAGTCTGGCATGAAGGGTTATTACATAAATTGAAGCTAAACTTACCAGTAAACACACACAAGCTGTTAGAAAGCTACTTAGTCGGCCGAAAGTTTATTATTAAAGAATGTGATTTTATAAGTTCTCCTCAGCCAATTGACGCTGGAGTCCCTCAGGGAAGCATCATGGGCCCACTCTTATACCTTATATATACCTCAGACATGCCAACAAACAACCACACCCTAACTTCAACATTTGCTGATGATACAGCTTTTATAAGCGTACACGAAAACTGTCATGAAGCATCCCGTTACTTGCAGGATCATATATTTGAACTGGAAAAGTGGTTAAAACAATGGAGGATAAAGGTCAATGAGCAAAAATGCGTACATATAACATTCACCTTGCGTCGGGAGTCATGTCCCCCTATTAAAATCAATAATCAATTAGTGCCCCAGCAATCGCATGTAAAATATCTCGGTATTCATCTAGATCGGCGTTTGACATGGAAATGCCATATAGAAACAAAACTAACACAAATGAAACTAAAAGCAATTCAAATATATTGGCTTATTGGAAGAAATTCTGTTCTTAGCCTCGACTGCAAACTTCTACTTTATAACTCTATATTGAAGCCAATCTGGTGCTACGGTATTCAGCTATGGGGCACTGCCTCGGCCTCAAATATCGAAAAAATTCAAAGGCGCCAAAATAAACTTCTTCGAATAATCACAGCCGCTCCCTGGTATGTTAAAAACTCTAATATTCACAAGGATCTCAATGTGCCATTAGTAAAAACTATTATAACGAAGTACGCAGCAAAATATTTAAAAAGGCTTGAGTCGCACCCAAATCCACTTGCTCGAAATATTTTAAATGACAGTGGACACTCTAGATTAAGGAGAAGAGATACCGCAGGACTCATCCGAAGGGAAGACCGCTAAACATCTACATATGTGAACAGAAACAGTGAGGAGAAAAATTTTCGTCTAGCATTGGCAGGACAAAAATAAAGTATTAGTATAAGATTTGATTAATTATTGTTAGTTCATATTTAATATATGAAGATTCAATAAATAAATAATGAAAAAAAAAAAAAAAAAATTATTTATACTGGTCTGATACAATCACATCTTAATTATTTGACTAGTGTCTATGCATGTAATAAAAATAATATAGCTCAAAAATCACTACAATGTTTGCAAAATAAGGCATTAAAAATTGTATACAATTTACCAAGAACTTTTTCAACAGTTTCATTATACAAAAATGTAAGTAAAACTGTGTTACCCGTTTACGGCTTATATGAATACCAGGTTTTATTGTATGTTTAAAAGAGTATACATGAAACAGGTGAACATATAATTCTTTTTTTGCAAAATCAGTCATATTTCTATACGAGAAATATATTGAATCTTAGGGTTTCAAGGTGCAGATTGGAAAGAACTAAGCAACGTATAGATTATATGGGAGGAATTCTTTATAATAACTTACCTGTTTATTTGAAGTCTATTGAACGAATATCAAATTTTAAAAAAGAATGCAAAAAATACTTATGTAGCTTAATGGAAACTCTTCTTTTGTAAATATGTACATATGTTACTATTATTTATGCATTTTATAAAAAAAAATAAAAAAATTTTTCTTTGTATATTGTACTGTTAAGAAATTTGCCAACTTGCCTCAAAAATGCCCTTATGGCGTTGAGGCCCAGATTTTAAAATGTATAAATTTTGTACAATTATAATTTTAATAGAGAAATATTGAAAAAAAAAATTACAGCTTTAATATCGAAGCTTTCAAAATTATTAATAGCTCCCAAACCAAATTATACATCACTTTTTCTAAAGTATTAAGTTTGTAAAATACACACGTCCATGTTCAAAAAATCGCACGATTTGAAATCGAAACAACCCTGGGGGGCTACCCTCTATTGCGATGCGAAAGAAAATTGTAGCAAATATAGTACTCTTTAATGTATTTGCGCATTTGCCTTTCGCATCTTTTTATTTTTTTCCTTTCGCAAATCATCAATATTTCTTTTATTTAAACTATCCAATTTAAATTTTTTTTACATATTTTGCTATTTCATTACTGGAAATCTGCGCTATCTTTGATATATTACCAGTAGTGCTTAATTTTCAAACAATTTTGCGAAAGTGATAGAGAGTAGCAAGTTGGCATTTAGCTTTCGCATCGAAATTGTATTCGCATCGCAATAGAGAGTAGCCCCAAGATTTTTTATGGTGTTCTGAAACTCGTGTTTTGCTTGCGATCTGCAATAATTTCTTAAAAATATTCTAGTTCCCTTAAGCTATTAAGCCTCAAAACTTCCTGCGATTTACAAAACCCTATTATGCAATTTTATGTCAGAATCGCAAATGTTACAAATTTTCGATAGTCAGAACATGTATGTATGTAGTGCGATTCACTAACTTTTAACGAACCGACAATTGTTATATTTGTCGACATACATATATATTCGCTTGCAGTAACGATAGTGTGATTCCGTAATATTATTTAAGCGACAATAATTTACGTGGTGTTTATTAAATCGATAAAATGTATTTTGTGTTTAAAATGGCTTTTGAGTATTTGGCCATAGATTAAATATTTGGCATTCTCATATTTTGACATTTTATAGACAGAAATGTCAAATTATATTAAATTAAATTAATACAAAAATAAAGCTGTGTACTATCTATCGTTAAAAAGAAATTACAGAATCACACTATCGTTCTGCAAGCGAATATATATTTCGACAAATCGTCGGTTGATAATTTAAATGTCGTATGTGGATTTTTTGCGGTTTTGAGTTAAGATCGATTCCTTAAGTTTTAAGACCTGATCTTTCATTTGGCGTAATCAGTTTTTCGATACCTAATACGGTTTTCGACATACGACAATTAAATTATCAGACGACGAAATGTCGGTTCGTTAAAAGTTAGTAAATTACACTACTGATAGTTAAAGTTGATGAGTTACACGTAGTGCTTATTTAAGCCTTGAGCAATTTTTAAAGTTATAATTTAGTTTCTAATCTATGAAGTACATATTTAATATATTCTTTATCAATTTCGTTTAAGGTATTGGATGATAAAAATGTCAGAAGACGTTTTAGAGCAAGCAACTATCAATCAACGACTCGAGTTAAACCATTTATTTGTACAATGCCAATGCGTTTAGATGAAGGATGGAATCAAATTCAATTTAATCTATCCGATTTTACGAGAAGGGCATATGGCACTAATTACGTCGAAACTTTACGTGTTCAAATACATGCAAATTGCCGAATAAGAAGAGTTTATTTTTCTGATCGGCTTTACTCTGAAGATGAACTACCACCTGAGTTTAAATTATTTTTACCCATTCAAAAACCTATACATAAATCTACCAATCAGGCAATTTGTAGTTAATAAATATCAACACATTTCACAAAAATTTTGTATATTTCCATAATATGAATAAAAATTTTATGTTAACAATCTTCATGGGGCAAGGTTAGAATTTCATGTCTATTTTCTGTGATAAGTATTGTATGTTCAAATTGAGCACTTCTTGCACCATCAACACTTATTGCAGTCCAACCATCTTCTTGAATTTCTATATCTGGTCCACCTAATGTTAATATTGGTTCTATGGTAAATGTCATACCCGGTAACATTTTTCCTGGCAGATTGTTTTCTGTAATGTACAAATTTTACATTTCAAAATATAATGATAATAAATAAAACTTGACAAACTGAAGTGCAGTATTTCAGGAGGTCCATGAAAGTAACTTCCGATGCCATGTCCAATAAAGGCTGGAATTGTATTTAATCCAAATTCTTTGCAAAATGCATGCACATAGTTGCCAATTTTGTTGAAATATTCATTTGGTTTGCATAATCTAATACAGCCAAGAAGGCATTCTTCAGTCTTCTTCACCAAGTAAATGCCACGTTCATCTACATCGCCAACAAGAAAAGTCTTTGAGCAATCGCCATGAAAGCCATTTAGAAAAACCGTTATATCAACATTTACAATGTCTCCGTCTTGCAGTGGCCTATCATCTGGTATACCATGGCATGCAACATTATTAACAGATGTACATATCGATTTTGGGAATCCGGCGTAGCGAAGTGGGGATGGATATGCCTTCGCAGCAATAATGTTTTCGTGAACAAAACTGTCGATCTCATCAGTAGTAACTCCCACCTAAAATGTGGAAAATGTTTATTCCAACGTTTAAATTTTTTGGCTAAAATGCAGTTTACAGGGCCACGAATAAAAAAATTGGACCCCCTCTGGAATTAAAAAAGAAAGTTTAAGTAGCCTGAGGCCCTTGGGCCCCTCCTGGGTACAAAAAACGGGCCGCGCACTTAGTGGTAAGTGTGGGTACTCAAATTAAAGGTAATTGCGTAAGAATAACGAAAAAAAATTTAGGGCAGGCGGGGTTCTGAATCCCTCTGTGGGCAAAAAAGTGGACACACTTCTACTTATACCTATGGGTACTAAAATTAGAGGTAATAGCAGGTCTTCCGACGAGCGCGAGGATTTTTTCCTCTATGGTATACCAATACCGGCTTCGCTAAGTAAAGCTTAACTGCATAGCCGGCATTCTACCGGGAGCATAAATTTTGTCCTCTACGGTATAACAAACATCGGCTTCGCTAACTTAAACTTGTCTGCGTTTAAAAAATTCTTAAACTAGTCTAGAGGGAAAAATAAATCGAATACAAAAAAAATGCATATTTGCAATCCTGATCAAATTGCCTTTAATTGAAGTACCCACACATACATACATATTAGTGGGGGTGGCGGCACTTCTTCTGCCCCGGAATGCCCCCAGAAGTCTCCCCCGCTTTAAAAGTTATAATTTTCGTTTTCCTTACACAATTACTTTAATTTAAGTACCCACACATACCACTAAGTGCTAAGTGGGCGGGCGGTTTTTTAAATTTGATTTTTTTTTAATTCTGAATCGGGTGGCATATCTTTTTTTATTTTTTGTGGTGTGCCCCGCAAACTGCATTTCAGCTAATTTTTTGTTCGTACATACTTTTATAATTTCTTTGCATAATTTAAGTATATTTGCTGCAAGTCTACAGCTGTCTCGCATTTTATTAATTGCTAAACTTGTTTTTATTTCTGGTTCTCCTAACGTACTGCCGGCCTTCATTCGTCGATGGTAATATTCTGGTATATTTATACCCCTGGGAACATCTCGCTCTGGTGAAACGTTTCCAATTATTACGGGATTGCATTTTCCAAAATTACTTAAAAATAAGCGTTGAATTAGAAAGATCATATAATATACATACATTTATAATAATAAATATTCCTATTCTATAAAAACTTACTTTTTCTTTCTAAAAAACCTTTGACTTATTTGTCGGTATGAAGTATCAAACAAAAAAGGTCTCATTTAAGACAATCTACGATCAGAATGTACTGTGCCTCAATTCTACACAAGGCCCAATTAATAGGTCTTGTCCAAGGCCTCTCCAATAGGTCTGCTTACCGCTACAACAGTTCAAAAAACCACAGGCATTTTGTTTGTGTAAAATTCCTCACTATTGTCAAAATCAAGGTCTATCCATTAGGTCTGCTTAAGGAGCCAGATGTTTATTTGGTTTTTTCCTCAACCAAGGCGAATTCAACTACAGGTGGTGTCGAAACGCCATCTGATTTTGACAGTTCGAGCTACTTGGTTTTGACTTGTTAGTGTCTTGTTAGGAATTGTTGACATTTTGGACAGTAAACACTAACAATGCAATGCAAAAAACCCTGTTGTTTCTGTTGTTTTTGGATTGTTGTAGTATCGACACCACCTGTAGTTGAATTCGCCTTGTCCTCAACCATGTCAAAAGTTGTTAACATTTTGCTTATACATGTATATTTTTGTTTACGTTTTTTGTTCTTTGCCACACATACATGCATACAAAACACGTTTTTCCTTTTGTTTTCCCTATGTAGTAGTAAGATTTCGACAACCTTGAGGAAAATTACCCAAACAAAATGCCTGTTGTTTTTTGTACTGTTGTATTGTTGTAGCGGTAAGCAGACCTATTGGATAGGCCTTGGTCAAAATCTTGCTACTACATAAGGAAAACAAAAGGAAAAACGCGTTTTATATGCATGTATGTATGTATGTGTCGCAAAAAACAAGCAAGTAAACAAAAATATACATGTGCAAGCAAAATGTAATTAACTTTTGACAACCTAAGGGAAAAAGCAAAATAAACATCTGGCTACTTGCGCAGACCTATTGGATATGCCTTGGTCTGGTCGAAATTAGTTATCAAGGCGAATTTACTTCCGGTGGCGACGAGACTACAAGTCAACACAAAAAACAACATAGTATTTCGTTTTTCGGTCATGGAATGCCAAAAACAGGGCGAATAAATATATAAATGAATTCGCCTTGCATAACGTTGCCTTTACACATGCAAGTAGTGGCATGCCACTGTTCTATACATATTATAAGCGAAAAAGTGTTCGAAATAGTCGAATCTCATGCCATTTGCGTTTCTGTTTACACATGCCACTGCCAGTTCATTTTCAAAATGTCGTCGAAGCGTCAACTTGAGATAATTTGTTTACATCTCAAATTAAAAAAAAAGTACCAGAAAGCAAAAAAAGAGTTGCCGACTTCATCACATAGTTTTAGTTTTGGGGAAATAGTTTACATTTATTTATATTAGCATTATTTTAGCAAAATTAATGCTCTATAATTAGGAAACTTACTTATTTTAACGCCCGTTACTACAAATTAATCATAAAAATGCATTTAACAGTTAAAACTTTAATTACAGTTCGACAACAATCCAGTCTATTTGCATTAAATATTGAACAGGGTAACATTGCTGATCGTTTTGACATTTAGTGGCATGCAAGTGCCAAATTTCCACTCGCATGCAATTTTTGCTGCCACTGGAGCTGCCATTGCGAAAAATGTGAGTGTATTAGTAAAAAATCGTGAGTGTATTGAGTTTTTCGAACTGGCAGTGGCATGTGTAAATGCTAGGTAAAACAGTTGACTAAAGCAGGGTTACCAGAATTTGTTTCGGGCTTATTTTGAGGATGTAAAAAGATTTTTTTTTCTTTTTGGGTAAATTATTTAAAGTTTTGTTTATTATACAAGATAACCTAAATAAAAAGGCTAATATTTTTTTATGAAAAAACTCCTTTAATACAATTTATATTAAACAAATTATAACACAAAATCAATATCTGTCGGCTGAAAAATCTGATTTTGCTGATCGCAACATCAGTTTTTTATTCAAAATGTTTCTGCAGCAAAATTTTTTTTATCTTAAAAAACATGGTCGAATGACTAGCTCGCGCAAAACTACACCAAAGCATCGATAGGAAAAACAACACTAATTTTGTTTGTGTAAAACATGATAAGGATGTCAAAAACCATTGCACAAAATAACACAACCTACTGATTGGACCATATAAAAAACGTTTATGTACCCCTTCTGTTTAGGTCAACCTGTAAGCATTCTAAGAAGTAAGATTACTTTTAAACGTATATATGTCCACAAATATTGATATTTCACGCGTAAAATGAATATGCTTGTGGGGTCGTTGTAATAATGCTAATTCTATACATTTGATATGTTCACAGCTTCAAAAGTTCATAAACGATATAAAATCATTCAACATGGATTTTCAGGCTGAAACCATTAATTCTAAAAGTATGTTTGACAATATGCACATGTTCCTTTAGGCCCTAATCATATAAAACGCAGCGCAATGCCAAATAATAACATTGAAAGCACAAACAATGTCATAAATAGTTTGTAATTTTGTTGTTGCTTTCAACAGAAATTCATGTACCGTGTTTTAAAATTTTCAACGACACAAGCTATGCAGCGTTTGAAATTTTAAAACGCAATGTGAATTTCTGTAGAAAGCAACAACAAAATTACAAAATATTTATGACATTGTTTGTGCTTTCAATGTTATTCTTTGGCGTTGCGCTGCGTTTTACATGATTAGGGCCTTTATTATATTTAAGCCGGAAGTCATACAGGAAATTTAAAATGCATATATTTATAATATTTTGGATTAACTGAATGATCCCTTTTCCTAAGTACCGTATATTTTTGGTCAGAATTTGAAAGATAAGTACCAAATTGTGAAATTTCTTAAAATAAACTATTGCTTTAGTGTGATTATTAGGGAGATCGATTATTCGGCTATTTTCAATAACTGGTTTTCGAATATTACGAATAGTTGCTATTTTAAAAAACCCGGTTTTCGGTTAATAATGTTTTAAATAACCGGTTAACCGGTTTTAGTTCGAATACATAAAAACAAAAAAATCAAATAAGTTTTTGTAATAAAACATTAATTTTAATAAAAACAAAACAATTTGCAAAGGTAATGAACCAACAAAATACATAGATATCACTTAGATCAGACCTAACAAATATTTAACGATAAAATCCAAGAAAAGTGGGACCAGTAAATTGATCAAACTTTAGCTTAATTTTCAACAATTTTTTATTGATTTATTAAACTTTATTTGTAATAAGATATTTGTTTAATGTAATTTATAAACTGTTGAATGATATTTGATCTACACAAAAGTTTTACAAAAGCAAATAAATTATAGGAATTTAATAAAGTTATTATTTGAAATATTCTCCCAAATTTATTTTGAATGAGTTTTAATTTGTTGGTGGTTAAGCATGTCTACTATATAAATCAACCATATTTTGGAAAAGTTGCAAGCATAATCTCTTAGCAAGGATTATTTATTTCAAATTATTTTGCTTCAGCATTATAGAAACGAATAGAACTGTTAGAAATTTTTCCAATATCGTTGATTCCGCCGGAATGTTGTAGTTTTCAGCATGAAGAGATGCTAGAACTACGTAAGAGTTTTTAGTGCCTTACAGGGCATTTTGTCTCGGCAACACAATGGGCTAATATTTTACCAATGATTTTTATAATCGCTTTTATAAGCGATTTGTATTAACAGTGTTAATAATGTTTTTTGACCTTTGTTACATTTTGTTTTGACACTCTTCATTAAAAGTTTAAGTTTGACCAATATTCAATTAGAAAATACTTAAATTACGGGTATATCTACAACAGGAGTAAGGAAAATATATATTTATTACACATTATTAAAATAACCGGTTTATTATACCAAAATAACCGGTTTATTCGATATTCGAAAAATGGGCATTTTAAAATAGCCGACTTGGGCAAAGCTAAAATAACCGGTTAAAACCGGTCGAATAATAACCGTTCGATCTCCCTAATGATTATGCTAATATGAGTTTAAAATACAAATTTATAAGATAAAAATAATCCCCACTGATAAATAATATTAAAACATTATTTTATTTAGCAATAATTTATTTTGTGGCTTCTTAGTTTTAGATATTTTAAGAAATTTCCATTTTAAATTTGGGAAAGAATGTATGTGGCAGCCCTAGCCTAAAATGAACAAAAACATTTGAGTCAAAAAATAAAAAAAAAATAAATTATTTTTAGAATCAAGAAAATAACAGTTTTTATAACATAAACTTGTGCAATTTTTGTGAGCACTTAATTGCAAATTCGGTGGAAGTGAACGTGGCATTGCAATTAATTTAAACCGTTTCTTTTCTGTATTCATTTTATGCATTTGAACATTAAAACAGCTCATAAACATGAAAACACCTTTAAGATAGAGTGATAAAATTAGAGTTGAAAAATTTGTTTTGTGACCAAAAAACGATCTGTACTTAATTCTTACACATAGTTTAATTAATCGTCCCTTAATTTTTAACTTTTTTATTAATAATTTGCAAACTAAAATTTAATTTAAAAACACAATTTTAAAAAGCACATGTAAACAAAACTTTTGACAATTCTGGCAAGACTAAAAAAATAACAGGCTGTCTCTTCGCCGCCACCTGAAGTAAATTCGCCTTGCTAGTAATAATTTGTGTTAGAGATGTGTAGTTCATGAACAACCTATGTAGTTCAATTCAAGGCGAATTCAACTACAGGAGGTGTCGGAACTACAACAATCCAGAAACAACATAGATTTTTTTGCATTGCATTGTTAGTGTTTACGGTCCAAAATGTCAACCATTCCTAACAAAACACTAACAAATCAAAACAAAGTGGCTTGAACTGTCAAAATCAGATGGCGTTTCGACACCACCTGTAGTTGAATTCGCCTTGGTTCAATTGAACTATTCAGTCAGATGAACGATGACCGGTCTTTTTGTATCACCGTACGTTTGAGTTCACTAGTTCATTTTGGGTCAGTATGTCTTTTTTTGTCAGTTCACTTTTGGTCTTTTTTTGTCAGTTATTTCCATTGGGCCATGGTTAGTTCACTTTTGGTAATTTTTTGTCAATTCACTTTTGGTCTTTTTTTTGTTGTTTTCTTGATAGAATAACTGATTGAAAAGAAACAACAATACTATTCCTGTGTATTTATATTCTTGTGAGCTGTTTCTGTTACTCGTCGCCACATTGCTATACACATTTTCATAATACAATCAGGGCTGTCGAGTGTTTATCGACAAACGGCGATTTTCAAGCTTTTTGCCGACATGGCGATTTTTTTTGCGGCTTTAGAGATATATCTCGATTTTGTTTCCTATTTGATAAGCCATAAATTTGTTTTGAGACTCTTGGACAAAGTTTCCGTTTTTTATTTGGAAAGATTATTTCAAAGATGGTATTCCATCTAATTTAAATCAGTTTTGGCTAAAATGTTATAGCTATACGTCCGGTACGTACCATTTCAAAGAACTTGCTTTGCCTATCTTTATATGCATGTAATTTCAACTGCTAATGCCTGTGTTGAAAGACTTTTATTAATAATGAACTCCACAAAAACTCACCTTCAATATATAATGCAATAGGAACTTCTTGACGCGTTATTACGAGTTATGTATTATATGCAATATATTCAATCAATAAAATCCTTTACAATGTATTGAAAAAACAATAAGAATTGTCTTGCCGCTGAAATGTATACCATTTTAGATATATGTATGTATATACAATATTTGTTTAATACTAGCTGCTTTAAGTAGACTACCGTAAACTATTTTATAGTCAACATTGTACTTTTTTGTGTCCGCTAATCATTTTTATTTTGTTTTAAATAAAATTAAAAAATGTTTATATCATGGCGACTTTTTTATATTTTTGTCGAAGTAAAGGTATTCGGAAAAAATTTATTTTTGAGGATTTATAAAAAATATTTTTAATAAAAATATATGTTTTATTGTCAAAAACTAATAATGACATTAAATTTGGCAAAAAAATCTGACAACCCTCACAATTTTCCTACAATTTACATGAGCGTTGCCAGTTGTTATTAGTACAGAACCCGCCAAATACAAATTTTTTCATTTGAGCAAAAAAAATTATTCATATTTATTTAATTTATTTTTTTAAAATAAGACCTATAAATAAATAGCCAAATTCAATATTCGACAGCTTTATTTATAAAAGCTTAGTCAAAATTTAGAGCACGAAATTAGTATGGAAACCCTGTTTTTAATGTATACATTACTTAAGCATTCGTTTATGAATAAGACTGTTTAAATATAAAAAAATTTAGTTTATAAGAAACTACTTGAGTACTTTAACCCTGTTTCTCTTCGTCGAATTGACTTAAAAAAAAAAAGAATTCCAGCGGAACGATTTTTAAAGTAAAAAATCAACAACAAATTTTTTGGTTAAGCATTTTATTGAAAAATAAAATAAAGCATCAAATATATGAGTTTTCCTCTTTCAAAATTTGAAAGGAATTTTTATTTGTTCGGGTGAAATCTTGCAACTCAATTTTGAAGCAGATACCTTGAACCGATTAAGCTGACATTTTGTAAATACGTTCAGTTTGGCTGACAATGCACGGTTTTTTTTTTTTTTTTTTTTTTTTTTTTTTTTTTTTTTTTCATTATTTATTTATTGAATCTTCATATATTAAATATGAACTAACAATAATTAATCAAATGCACGGTTAACTGTGTAAAGTTGTTCTAAGTCCAGCTTGGTAAGACACCCAAGATGGCGGACTTATTATTTTTAATGCATTCCTACAATATGAGTATAAGAGGGAGGGCTTGCTGAGAAAAGGTCGAAAAATTAGGTGACGTTACTCTAAATCCAATGTGGCCGACTAAGTTTTGAATGAAATAAATTTAAAGTAAAAATTTTTTTTAAAAAAAAAAGCTTTTATTTAAATGCGCTGAAAAGAAAGAAATAAATTTTAATAAGAAACCTTTTAAAAAAAAACGCTTTTATTTAAATGCTTCAAAAAGAAAATTTTAGTTTAGAACTTTTACTATCAACTTATAACGTCATTAAACAATTTATACGATATGAAAGCTTGTCGCGAGATTAACTTGTTGTGATTATATAACTTGATGTGATTGATTTTAACTATAAAAATTTTCAAACAAATTAAATACAAGTACTTAAACCTCGCGACTAGCTTTTTTATCATATGAATTGATTAATGACGTTATAAGTCGATAGTCGATATTTTTTCTTTTTAGCGCATTATAAAAATGTTTTTTAATTTTTATAAAATAAAAACAAAAAATAAAATTCATATTATCATATCTTCTGAAAAAATAATACATATAACACATGAATAATAATAATTACTATTGCTATTTGTTCATTGTTTAAATATTTAGAGTTTGTGCAATCGCTGCTATTTTTATTTTTTTGTTTAAATATAAAAGTATTTTGTTCTTAAAATACAACATAAATATGAAATTTTCTTACATTATATTTGTTTAAATTAATTTTTGAAGAATTGCGATCTTACTTTGAATAAGCCCTCACAACAATTTTTTTTTCTATTAAAATAAACAAATGGAAAATAAGAACACCAAACTTGTTTTAAAATCGCCACGTTTGACGAGAAATCACTACATGTGGCAGCCCAGATTGTACTATCGGGTATGTAATGAAAATCGATCGATTTCAAAACGAACGTTTTTAAAAGGTGTGATGAATTTCGAGCGATTTAAAAGTCATTTTCTGAATTATAATCTTAAGTTTTTGGTCAAAATACAGTACATAAAACTCATGTAATACACAATTTAAAAGAAATGGACTGGAAATAAAAGGAATATGTATAAGAAATTAATTTTAAAAGATTCTAAAAACGATATTATCGTTTTCCAAATCGATTTCCATCACATACCTGAATTTTTTAAAACAGTGTGGCAAATCGCTACTGGCAATGTGTTAAAAGAAAAAAGTATAAACACTGTAACGCGTGTGAACAAATCAATACCGAAATCAGTCGCAAACCAGAACATTTTTTTTTGTTTTGACCACGTGCTATTATTATTGATTTGAAAACAACAGGACGTGCGTGACAAACAATAACAAAACATGCAAAATTATATCAGAAAACATTTCGAACACCATATTATTCATAAAAAAATTAAAAAATTAATTAATATATGAAAAAATCTTTAAATTTAGCAGTTTAAAATTTTTGACAAATTATGCAAAAATGTTGTTATATGAATAAAATCTACAAATTTGCCGGTTTATAATATCCGATAACTGATTTTGATAGCACGTTACTAGGGCTAATTAAGGCCGCCAGTTGTCACTTTCGACAAATCAAAACTTTAGGGGGTATTCCATATTAAAGAAAAAAATTCAAAAATTTACCCAAATGTTGTTACATGAATAAAAATCTACAAATTTGTCAGTTTATAAAATCCGATAACTGAATTTGATAGCACGTTACTAGGGCTATTAAGGTCGCTAGTTGTCACTCTCGACAAATCAAAACTTTAGGGGGTATGCCATATTAAAGAAAAAAATTTCAAAAATTTACCCAAATTTTGTTACATGAATAAAATCTACAAATTTGCCTGTTTATAAAATCCGATAACTGATTTTGATAGCACGTTACTAGGGCTATTAAGGCCGCCAGTTGTTACTTTCGACAAATCAAAACTTTAGGGGGTATTCCATATTAAAGAAAAAAAAAATCAAAAATTTACCCAAATGTTGTTTAGGTTAATTTAAGTTCCATGGGCAGCCATCGAGAGACAGCTCACTTGGGTCCTTCAGCGGTCACTTTGTGATACCCAGCGCCAATGCTCATCCCACAGAGCAGTTACTCAGATGGCGTCACTGCAGAGTTGTGCCAATTCGTCTTCCTAATGAAGAGAAGAAGCAATATTATTTAGATTTTAGATATATCCTCCAAGCAGAAAAACGCCGGCTCTCCCAGGTATTTTTCCCTGATGCCCCGTAACCCAGGGCATTGACAGAGAAAGTGAAGCACAGTCTCCTCTTCCTCCTCATCATGACAACTTCTGTAGTAGTCATTGAATTCCAGACCCATTTTATTGGTCATGACCGACACCACAGTCCTGATTTGGTCCCTATTGAACCTAAGTAGAGATTTGGTTCTCCGTTCATCATAGCCAGGCCATAGTGCCTTGGATATGGAGTAGGTGGACTCACAGGTCCATCCCTCTTGCGCAATTATATAATACTCGCGCAGAATGAGTGTATAGTGTTCCTAGAGTGGGTGCGGTGTTTATCTTTAAAAAGTTCTGCCGGCGCTAATTAACGCCACGGGCATAAGTGTTTATAAGGGCAGATTTATATGCCCAAAGGTTTTACTGGCAGATTTATATGCCATGAATTAAAAGAAGAAAAGTGCCGTGTTTTAATGTAATGTTTTCAATGACCTGTTTATTGAATTTCAACTAGTTTATATTAAAAAATTACGGTATCCTTAAACTACAATTATTGAAAAATAGTTGTTGCTTAATACTACATTTCCAATAAATGAGTTGCAATTCGTTTTTAATTCAAATGAATCTGTAAAAATTCATTTGAATTGAATTGATTTTGAATTCATTCAAATGAATTAGAACAATGAAATCAAAAATGAGTTGCAATCAATCAAATTCAAGAGCAGATCTAGGGGGAATGAAAAATATTCAGTACCAAAATCACAAAATACTCATATATAAGAAAAAAAATTGCTACATAGTGTAATTAGTACAAACGCTCACCGTTACTTATCTGCATTATCAGTTATCCCTTATCTACTCTCATTTTAACGAAATCACTCATTTGTTCTTATTGCATATTCCTCTTTGACGACTCAAATACATTATATGCCTGTTCGTTTACTTACTATAATTTACTATTTTTACTACAGCTGGAAGGTTTCAATACAAAAAGAGAAAAAAATTCAAATTGTAGTAAAAGAAGTAAGAATTTCGGGTAAACGAACACAGCTTTCACAGCAAAAAATGTTATGTTGATATTCAAAGTTGTTTTAATCTTTAAAATTCGATTGAAAAATTTAAAAAAAAATTTCCACAATATACAAATATGAGATTATTTTAACAAAAAATTATTGTTAAAGACACCTTTAATAATATTTACAAACTATTTGATAAAATAAAAATTTAAGTTTCTTTTAGCAAATTAACAGAATTTTCCCATTTTGATAGGATTTTCGCCGATACCTAATAATTTAATTCCTGTTCAAACTAGTTGAACATATGTGCCTATACATACCAGCTACATGAACGTTTTTCATTCAAGTACATTCCTTGGAAAAGTATAATATGAATAAAAACACACAAATAGAAATACCAACATCTGCCATAATGATGTTGGTATTTTCAATCTTTGTAGGAGGTAATTTTGGGTTCAGTTTTTGAGTATGTACTTATAATGATAAGCTATTTGCATGTGCGTTGGGCTTTGGCACATATGTATGTAAAACAACCCTCATTATTTCTTCACACATTAGTTTAAGATTTGTAAAGTTCTTAAGGTTTTTATATTTTAAATAAAATTCAGTGTCTTACAAACATTCAACGACAATTGTGTTATTATTAATACATATTGTTTATGATCTTTTTTATTATTTCATTTATAGTGTTGTCAGCAATATAAAAAAGAGCTCTTACAGCTAAAAATGGAGCTGAAATGTTCAACTAGCTTGAACAATTCCTATTCTGCCGCTACCTGACAATTCCAGCATATCATGGGAATTTAAAATCTAAGAATTTTTTGCTCTTGGACTATACTAGAGTAATGCAATTTAAATTTCAATCAATTCAGTTCAAATGAGTTGGAAATTAATTGCTAATTCTTTTTCCTAATTCATTTGAATTGACAAATTCATGTGAATTGGAAATGAATTTCAATTAATTTTTACCAAATTCATTTGAATTGACTCAAATTTCATTCATTTCATTTTTTTTGTGTGAAAGAATTATTTCAAAATTTGCTAATTCAGTGCATGAATGATTCGCGAATTAATTCAAAAATGAATGATTCATTTACAGCTCTGATACACACATACATATGTATACATATCTTTTGATGAAATATGTTCAAATGTTCGCTTTTAATGCGTAGCTTAAAGCTTCTTTATCTGAAAACAAATACTTTTTTTATTTACTTTTTTTTGCCACACTTTCTATCTAAAGTTTTTGTTATGTAACCGAAAGATGGTGAAACAGAAACCCTTAACCGTTGGTTAAAAAAAATTTTATTTAACATGAATTTTTATTTTGTTTTGATTTTTTTTTTTGAGAGCTAGTTCCGATAAACTAACGATAATTGCTATAAAAATTGGAGATGGTAGTAAATTTTTCCTGTTTCGCAGCATGTTTTAAAATAAAACGACCTGTTTTGCTCTCAATCTTTTGTATGGCAGAACATGTTGTTTCAATCATGTTTGAGGCGAAAAACGAATGGGAGATCGAATCAAGAATATTGCTGTCCGTGTGAACATGATATTAATCGTTTAACAACGTTTGACAGTAATGGCCAATTTTCAGGATAGTATTTAAATCTATATTATGTTAATTTTCATAAAACTTAAGTCGTATTTAATTACAGATTGATTTTTTGAGTTTTATATGAAAAGTCTTATTTAATTAAGATAAAAGAATGGTAGCACTACTAAATACAAAAAAATATCATAACAAAAGCTTAGTTATTTACAAGGTGATCACAAAAAACAGCTGGTTCTTATTACTTTGTCTGTTGTTTTTGTATTGTTGTGATATTAAGGCCACCTTGCTAAGTTAATCCAATGGAAACTTAAGTTGAAATTAAATGTACCACATCGGTGACTTAAGTTTCATTTAAGTTTTTAGTGAAGAAAAGAATTTTGTATTTAAAACGATTTTAAACATAAATGCGTTTTAATGTCATTCCTGAAAATTGGCCATAAGTCCCCTTTTACAATGTGGCAAGTGGAAGGCAGGCAGACGAAGTTTGTAGGCGAGGGGTTGTAGAGGTAATGTGTGTAGTACATGGCTGTCTGTACTAGACATTTTTTGTCTTTCTCTTTCTCTTTCACTTTTCGCAATTTTCATGTTTTTGCTTCATATCATTTTTCTCACACCAATGTAATTTAAGTATCAATGCCTGTAAAATGTGCATCTCCGTCAACAGCGAAAAAGAACGAAAAAATAAACGAATAATTTCTGTCTGTCTATTAATTTCGCGATTGCAAAAGGATTAGGTAAGTTCAAAAGAGAATAAGAAAAATGTCTGTCTTTCAATTTCAACATTGTAAATTGGGACCAAGGCGAATTTAACTACAGGTGGTGTCGAAACGCCATCTGATTTTGACAGTTCGAGGTACTTTGTTTTGATTTGTTAGTGTTTTGTTAGGAATGGTTGACATTTTGGACAGTAACCACTAACAATGCAATGCTAAAAACCCTTTGTTGTTTCTGTTGTTTTTGGATTGTTGTAGTATCAACACCACCTGTAGTTGAATTGGCCTTGATTGGGACCAATACAACTTGGCAGCACCTTTTCATGGGTCATGTATTTACCAGAATGTTATTATTCCGTGCGGCAATCGTGGGACTACTTTAAATGCAACCGCGCGTCCATAAAAATTACAAAAATGTACCAATATTTATTGGGTTCTTGTGCGGCAATTAAACAACACAATACGCGTTAATATTTGCCTTTTTAATAAATTTACTTTTGTGTGTTTCTTTTAGTAGAAATAAAATAAAAATTAAATATATCAAAAATAAAATTTTTATTATATTCAAAATTTTTATTTTTTTGAATTTATTCTATGAGTTAAATTTCAGCTTTTTGTAATAGTTCTATTCCTTAAGTTTTTTTTATTTTTTTAGGAATGACTTTATACACTACCATATACACTACCAGACTATTATCTTGTATCTTCTAGTTACATTTTTCCTTAGCTTTCCGTTGGATAGCAATGAAGTATATTGTATGCACAGAAAAATTTACAATTATTAGATCCAACGAAAAGCTAAAGTAAAATGTAACAAGAAGATACAAGATAATAGTCTGGTAGTGTATAGTCATTATTAAAAAAATAAAAAAAAATTTAAGGAATAGAACTATTACAAAAAGCTTTATAAAATACATAACTGAAATTTAACTCATAGAATAAATTCAAAAAATAAAAATGATGAATATAATAAAGTTGCTTATGAAAAGAAATAATTCGCAATATCTATTTGATAAAAATTTTATTTAATATTTTTTAACATATATAATGTGATAATTATTTCTTTTTAAATATTTAATATTTACCATTTTTAAAAATATTTAAACTTTGACTTTTTACATTTTTACCGATATTTTGTCGGCTGATAATTTAATTGTGTAGCGGATCATTATTTTATATTAATAATCGCTTCATATTTTTATTATCATCAAATATTTTATACAATTAAAATTAAAGAATTCAGTCATTTACATATATGTTAACACATTTGCCTGTTAGTTGTTCATTTATTTACATGAGTGCAGGTTATTAATTTCCTTTTGTTTTATCTGCTTTATTTGACTCAATTATATTGTTTCTCATTTTTACACTCTCGCAAAATATGTTGATCTGATTGTTTTATAATAATTTTTCATTCTTACTAATGCAGTACATATTATTAGCACTCATTTTTTTTAAAATACTCAATTCTTATTTATATGTAAAACGATTAACGGATTATTTTATTTTGAGGTTGACATTGTACTTTAAAAACATTTTTTAAAAATAAAATCATTCCCTGATGAACGCTTGACCTAACAATTTTAAACAATAATTGTAAAGTGAAGAAGGCAGATTAAAACTTAAATAGTTCGATCTGACTCTTTGCCTATAATAAAATAATAACAGTATTACCCAGCAAAGACGTTTATCGGCTTGCTTGGGTTTACTCCATAACTTTTACCCCCCCCAATAAATCAATAAATTTTATCCTAGAAAGGAAGATTAATTCTCCCTTCCTACAACTGGCGCCCAACGAAAATCTTTAATTGGACTTCGAGCAGAATATAAGCCCGGATTTAAAGAAAATCTCTGTGTGGTTGTCACATCATCAAATTGTTGTTGGCATATTCGTTATAATTTTGCTCAGTACAGTTCATCAGCATCATCGGTATTATTATTGTTGTTGTATGTAATATTGTATAGTATTACATCATCATCATCATCATCGTTGTTGTTGTTGTTGTTGTTATTATTGTTGCATTGCATATTGTAACCCCGTTGTCGTGTTAACTACTTTGATATATATATATGTAATTTTTTTCTCTTGGCATTTACCTTTAAAAGAAGTCATAATTTTGGTTTAAAACAAAGGTCTCAATATTACTTTGAATACTTTTACTGAGATTAAAAAAATAAAAAATATGAGACGAAGTCCTAGAAATACTATCACAGATAGTTTAAATGACCCCCGTCCTACACTAAGTAGTGCTCAAAAAGGCGACGGAGTTCAAGCAACGCTTAGTAATATTTCATCCGTAAGCTCTAATCAATCACAAGCTCCAGTTAACATGGTTTTAACTGATATTCAGTTCAGGGAACTCCTAGGTGGTCTAACCATGGGACGGGATGCCAAGTCCACATTTAGTAGTTGTACTGCAAGGTTTACTGGTGGTCGCAACTCCACAAAAATAGAAGACTTTCTAGCCACAATACTGGTTTACAAACAAGCAGAAAATATTTCTGATTTTTATGCCTTAACTAGTCTCCCACTAATGTTAGAAGGCTATGCCTCTTCATGGTGGCAAGGAGTAAAAAATGAGGCTAAAACTTTTGATGATGCAGTTGAGCTATTGAGAAAAGCTTTTGCACCACCAAAGCCTGATTGGCGTATTTACAACGAAATTTTCCAGGAAAAACAGAAAATTTTCGAATCTGTTGACAGTTTTATATGTAGAAAAAGAAGGTTGTTTGCACAGTTATCTGAAAAACTCTCAGAAACAACAATGCTCAATATGATATTTGGCCAACTAAATATTCAATTAAGAGAGAAAATATGTCGGGATAGCATTTCCAATTTTCAAGACTTATTAAGTAAGGCAAAAGAGGTTGAACAGATTGTTTCAGAAAACAAACAGGAAAGAATAGAGAAAGAAACTTCCGCTGGAAACCACCCAAAAGCCATTTTGAAATGTACGTACTGCAGAAAGAAAAACCATTTAGCTGAAAATTGTTTCAAGAAAATTGAGGCAGAAAAGCATAAACACGTAAAAGAGCAAGAGACGAAACTTAGTTACGGATGCGGGACAGCAGGATTTTATCGCTCGAATTGCCCATCGTGTAACAAGAATACTATATGCGGCGAAGAAGGAACACTGGATTTTAACTCGCTTCATACATCGTTGGTAGGACGAAATGTACCTGTTGTTAGTTAGTTAGTTAGTTAGTTAGTTAGAACTAGTGTTGCAGGATTTTATCTTTATCAGAAGTTAATCCAAAAAGGTGTAATTTTCCAAAAGGTATGCGCAGAAACTATTTTGGCTGACGGAGTTTCTCATAATGAAATTGTTCATTCTACTACAGTCGACATTATTATTGGCAATCGTTTAAAGAAAATTAAATTTATATGCCTACCAAAAGCTACATCGAACAGAACTTTGATTGGTATAGATTTCCTTGAAGAAAATGGCATAGTTTTGGATTTAGCACAACGCACCTGGCATTTTAAGGATGAACCTTGTAAAAATTTTGAATTTGAAATAAGCGAGCCACAAATGGTGAATAATATAACAGTCTCAGAGAACTACATGCCAAATGAGGTGAAGGATTTTTTATCTTGGTTTGAAAAGGGAAATAATGAGTACTCGCCTAATGGTATAAAGAAGATTTTTGGTAGCTCCATTCCTGAAAACATAGATTCACCGAAAAACCCGAATTTGTTTCCTCCCTTAAAAAAAATGAGATACAGCGAATATTGCGATGAAATCTTCAAACAAATAGAATTAAATTCAGTTGATATTAAATTACAGCCATATGAAGCTCCTCATTTGTCAGATAATGAGAGAAGAATGTTAGAAAATCTAATAATTTCTGAAAAAGAAATATTTGAAGATATTGAAACACCAATTCCCCATGTAGAACACTACATCAAAACTGGTTCACATGACCCAATTTCAAATCCACCATATAGAATTTCACCGAAAATGAAAATGTTATTAAAAGAAGAACTTGAGAGTATGGTGCAAAAAGGAGTAATACAGGAGATGGAATCTCCTGAGCGTTTCCGGTGGTATTAATACCAAAAAAAGATGGTTCAGTAAGACTATGTGTCGATTATCGTCGTTTAAATGCCATCACTACCACCGATACATATCCACTACCTCGCATTGATGACCTACTACATTCAGCTAAAGCAACCCCATTTATGTCTACCCTAGACTTGCGTTCTGGATACTGGCAAATTAAAGTAGCAGAAAAAGATAAAGATAAAACAGCATTTACAACACCATTTGGAATTTTTGTGTTCAATCGCATGCCTTTTGGGTTGAAAAATGCCCCGGCAACCTTTCAAAGGTTAATCGACAAATTTCGAACTAGACTTCCGAATATTTTAATTTTAGCCTACCTGGATGATATAATTAATTGCTTAAAGGATTTAGTAACCCATATTGCGGACCTCACACAAACGTTTAAGAGGCTCAAGAATTTTGGATTTCATTTGCGTAGAGAAAAATGTTTTTTTTGTAAGCCGGAAGTAAAATATTTGGGTCACATTCTTACAATTGATGGTTTGAAGGCAGATCCCGAAAAAACAAATACAATATTAATGCGACCAAATCCAAGAAATCCAAGAGAAGTCCTATCGTTTCTACAAACCTATTCGTGGTATAGACGTTTTATACCTATGTTTGCAAACATATCAAAACCATTATCTGAGTAAACAAAAAAAAAAATACAATTTGGAAATGAACAGAAAAAGAACAAAATGCCGTCAATACGTTAAAAAGAGCATTAACATCACCCCCTATCTTGCAGCAAGTTAATGAAACTCTACCTTTTGTGTTTAAAACAGATGCCAGCAACTATGCAATTGGAGCTGTTTTACTCCAGGGGGGGAAGGAAGCAGAACACCCAATTGAGTTCGCTAGTCGTTTATTAGTTCCGGCAGAAAGAAAGTACTCCACAACAGAAAGAGAAGCTTTAGCAGTTGTTTGGGCAGTTTCAAAGTTTAGAGGTTATATAGAGGGTTCCGAAGTGTTAGTTTTAACTGATCATCAGCCCCTTAAATGGTTGATTAGTTTAAAAAGTCCAACAGGTCGTCTTGCAAGATGGGCATTACAACTACAAACCTATAATATAAAATTTGAATACACCCCTGGTCGTCAAAATATTGTAGCAGATACCCTGTCAAGACCCCCATGTCCAATGGAAACCCACAATGACATAAAATGTGATTGTATGTCACTATATATTGATTTTCCTCGAAAAGGAGCCACAGATTTTAGAAATGCGCAAATGGAAGATCCAGATATAAAAGCGATTATACAATCTTTTGAAAATAATGACGAGAATGTCATTAGATATGCCAGTAGAGGATATATGATGTTAGACGGTGTTCTATATAGATTTTGTTCGTCAGAAGAATCAGAAAATGGACAACTCTCGGTAACTTATTCAATGCGTAACATGATTCTTTTCAATTATCACGATAGCCCTATAGCTGGTCATTACGGAATCGATAAAACGATAAGTCGTATAACTCCACACTATTATTGGCCAAAAATGAGGTCTGAGATAACAGATTATGTAAAATCTTGCCTTGAATGTAAACGTTACATGCCAACAAATATGAAACCTGCTGGTCTTCTTCAAACTGTCTGCAGCAATCGTAGATTCGAAATTGTAGCTGTATATTTATTTGGCCCACTACCAACTACACCGCAAGGTAATCAATGGATTCTAATTGTAGAGGATTTATGTAGTCGATGGACAGAATTGTTTCCACTAAAAATAGCGTCCGCTCAAAATTGTGCTCTTACACTATTAAATGAAGTAACACTATTAAATGATGTATTTCTTAGGTATGGTATACCCCGACGTCTCCATTCAGATAATGGAACCCAATTTATATCGGCTGTAATGCAAAAGTTGACCTATTGTCTTGGAATTCGGCAATCGTTTACCCCTGTTTATCACCCAGAGGCTAACCCAGTGGAACGGAAAAACAGAGACCTTAAACTACAACTGTCTATATGTGTTGGCGAAGACCATACAACTTGGGACTTAAAGTTACCCTCAATAAGATTTGCCATAAATACAGTTAAGTGTGCAACAACAGGATATTGTTCCGCATATCTTACTTTTGGTCGGGAGCTGAGAACACCAATAGAAGTTCAAAATGACTTAAAAGCAATTGTCAAAGCTGAAAATTTTGTACCACAGATAACGCCGCATTTACTCCGTCTTGCTGATACCCTTAAACTTGCTAAAGAATCATAAGAGAAAATGCAGGACAAAAATAAATTGTATGCTGATCGAAAACGAAAACCTCAACAAGATATAAAAATTGGAAATAAAGTACTAATCTCTACATATATGTTAAGCAGGAAAGACAAGAATCTAACTTCAAAATTTGTACCACGCCGAGATGGCCCATATATCGTAGTAAATAAAAAGGGTTCATCATGTTACACTGTGGCAGACGTGAATAAACCTGATATCCCTTTGTCGACATACCACGCCTCCGATGTCACAATATACAAAGGAAATGCTGATAATCCTGTATATGCCATTAGAGGTAGAGGACGTTTGAAAAACCTTACAAGCAATGGCATAAGTTCAACAACAAACGACAACATACAACAAAATAATTCACCGCCAGCAGAAAATTCAACAACAAACGACAACATACAACAAAATGATGCATCGCCAGATGAAAATTCAACAACAAATTGCAATCACACCTCACAAAATCGTAAAACACATTCATCAATTAGAAGATCCGAACGTAAAAGAAAGCAACCTAAACAATTTGGAAATTAGCTGTCACATCATCGGGACGATTTCTGAGCCAGAGGGGGAGTGTGTAGCGGATCATTATTTTATATTAATAATCGTTTCATATTTTTATTATCATCAAATATTTTATACAATTAAAATTAAAGAATTCAGTCATTTACATATATGTTAACACATTTGCCTGTTAGTTGTTCATTTATTTACATGAGTGCAGGTTATTAATTTCCTTTTGTTTTATCTGCTTTATTTGACTCAATTTTATTGTTTCTCATTTTTACACTCTCGCAAAATATGTTGATCTGATTGTTTTATAATAATTTTTCATTCTTACTAATGCAGTACATATTATTAGCACTCATTTTTTTTTAAATACTCAATTCTTATTTATATGTAAAACGATTAACGGATTATTTTATTTTGAGGTTGGCATTGTACTTTAAAAACATTTTTTAAAAATAAAATCATTCCCTGATGAACGCTTGACCTAACAAGACAGAAGTCGGAGTTTTATTTTAAACAATAATTGTAAAGTGAAGAAGGCAGATTAAAACTTTAATAGTTCGATCTGACTCTTTGCATATAATAAAATAATAACAGTATTACCCAGCAAAGACGTTTATCGACTTGCTTGGGTTTACTCCATAACTTTACCCCCCAATAAATCAATAAATTTTATCCTAGAAAGGAAGATTAATTCTCTCTTCCTACAATTGTCGTATGTGGATTCCGATAGTTTCGAGTAAATTGAGTTTGAACATATTTAATTGAAAAATTGCTTCATCAAATACCACATACGACTAACTCAACTCTCCATATCTCGAAAACCGTTTGAGGTATCGAAAAACTGATAACGCCAAATGAAAGATCAGGTCAGAAAACCTAAGGAATCGACCTTAATTCAAAACCGCAAAAAATCCACATACGACATTTAAATTATCAACCGACGATTTGTCGGCAATATTTCTTAAAGTTAGGCCAAAGACCTATGTAGTTAGCGCCTAAGTAAAATACTATTTACAGTATTAATTTATTAAGTTTGCAAATCTGTAAATAAATAAATAAATATTTCTTAAAGAAAATATTTGTTAACTTAAAACGAGAAAAACAAATTCGTTATAGTAACCAAGATTTCTCGCTACTTAACGATTTCGGTAGTAAAATTAAAAAAGTTACAGATTGAGGTACTGGTATTTAAATATTATTTAAAACCGAAATTTCAATAAACTTAAGCGATATAAGTATTTTTAATTTTCATTCTTAAAATTTGAATAGAAATATTCTATATTTCTTTATATATTTTAAAATAGAATTTAACTTTGTTAAATTTTTGAAATTTCATAAATTTTACTTAAAAAATTTAAAATAAAACTATTCAACAAAAATTTGTTGAACAAACCAACTAAACTTCCAAGCAAATAAAAAAGCTACCACAACAGCTGTTTTCGCAGTTGACACAAGTAAGAACAATCGTGTGACTGTGCTGCGGCAATAATTGTACCCATTTCGCTTTGTACCAACTAGCGGCAATTAAATTTGTTTAAAACAGTAGCTCGTTTCTGTATTTCTCGCATTGCAAAATTTCTCACATTAAGTGTGAAACAAAAAATTCCATCGTTTCTCGATTTGTGAGAAAAAAGTGTTTCTGTATTTGATTGCGAGAACAGACAACACATATTGGTGGCTATTCTTGAAAACGCGTCGAAGGAGTGAAAATTAACATGAAAACAAAAACAAATTTACAAAAAATTTACAAGAATTGTTTTTGTTTATCATACAAAATTTACAGTTTTTAAAAGAGACATAAACGCGTTAAATCTCTCACGTTAATTTAATTTTAAAAGAGTATAGATAACAAAAACAATTTTCGTAAATTTTGTTTTTGTTTTCATGTAAATGTTCACTCCTTCGACGCGTTTTTAAGAATAGCCACCAATATGTGTTGTCTGTTCTCGCAATCAAATGCAGAAACACTTTTTTCTCACAAATCGAGAAACGATGGAATTTTTTGTTTCACACTTAATGTGAGAAATTTTGCAATGCGAGAAATACAGAATAATTAAGTGTCAAATGCAAGCGAAACGTCAACGAAAGAAATAGATATAATAAAAATAGGGCTGCCAGATTTGTCGATTTATCGTCATTTTGACGACTTTTTGTTCCAAAATTGGCAAAGTGCCGATTTGCTGATTTTTTCTGGTGAAGATATTATTCAGTCTTTGAAATAAAATAATTTTAATTAGTTTAGTATGATTATATATTCTGCACCACAGAAAAACGATATCTTTAAAAACATGGCAGCTTAAAAATTTATGGGCAAAATCAAAATTTCGAAGGAAAACAGTTAAATTTTTATTTCCTTAGATTATTTAATACATTTGTTTATGTGATCAATACATTAAACTATTACACCATTTTTAATCAATGCACTATAGGAAATTTTGGCCTTTTTTTTTGCAAGTTCAATATGATATTTTGTTACGCCTTTAAGCGATATTTTCAGGAAAAAAACAGTCTGAATTTTAAATTGTTATCGGATTAAAGAGAAACATAAAATAAATAATTTTATTTAAATAGACCTCAAGTTTAAGTATGTATGTATATATGTATAAAATATATATTTTACCCATGAACTTTACCAATTTTTTTGATTATGTTTTAATAAAAATCGAACAAAATTTGTCAAAATTAGTTTTAAATTGTCCGATTTTTTTAAACAAATTAGCCGATTTTTTTTATTCTTTCTAAGGAAATTAATGATTTTTTCAAAAATTTATCTGGCAGCCCTGCATAAGACGAAAGAAATGAAGGGCTTAAAAAAATTAAAATAACAAAATTTAACAATTGTGTTTTATTTATTTTCATCATTAAAATTCTTTCCCTTCAAATAAAAAAAAAAAATAATACACATACTTGCGTACATAGATATATAATTTGTGCTCCATTTTTTTAAATTTTATTTTTCTCGCATCAATTTTAAATGTAACTTATTTTGACAGTTCTTGTGAGAAACTTTTAGCAAAATATTAATACAGAAACACTTTTTCTCACATCCTTCCAATAAATGCTGGAAAATTATATAAATGACAGATAATTCTCCCAAAGTAAATATACAGAAACACTTATGTGAGAAAAACCATTTTTTGTTTCATATTGCACTGTTTTTGTTATAATTCACTTGTTTCGTGCGGGAAATTTTACGATGCGAGAAATACAGAAACGGGCTACAGGGCAATTGTGTGATTTCAGAATATTTTATTGGGGCAATTTCATTATTGTGCGGTGTATTTGCGGCAATCGTGTGATCCCAGCTTAATAAATTTGGCTTAAGTCCAGTTTACCAACGCAGCTCCAAATAAAAAAAAAGTACATAGGGTGATAGAAAATTGAAAAATAAGAAGAAAAAATAAAACGGCAAAATTCTCGGAAACGCATAGTTTCCGAGTTATGGACCTCTGAAGTTTTCATATGAATTTGCGATTTCCCATTACATTTCTGAACCTATATGGCCAATATTGGTATCATTTGAAAGCTTTTGAATAGATCTTTCTGGATATAAACATTTTATTTAAAAATTCTTAATCCATTAAGGAGCGGCGATGAATTTACGAAAAAACAAAAGTTTTTAGTAAGCATAAAAACCAATATATGTATTTATGTTTTAAATTTGTTTTTTAATTCACTTTTTTCTAAAATAAACTTAACTTAACTTTTATACTTACATACTTATTTCTATCTACACTAAGAAATTAAAAAAAAATTTAAAAAATTATTCGCTCTCTGATTCGGGAGAAAACCTATGCAGAAAAGCATTAGTAAGCGAAGCCGGTGTTTGTTATACTATAGAGGAGAAAATCTGTTCATCCGGCCGAAGGCCGGCTATGCGGAGAAGCTTTATTTAGCGAAGCCGGTGTTTGTTATACCATAAAGGAGAAAATCCTTGTGCCCGGCCGCAGGCCGGCTATGCGGAGAAACTTTATTTAGCGAAGCCGGTGTTTGTTATACCATAGAGGAGAAAATCCTTGCGCCCGGCCGTAGGCCGGCTATGCGGAGAAGCTTTATTTAGCGAAGCCGGTGTTTGTTATACCATAGAGGAGAAAATCCTTGCGCCCGGCCGAAGGCCGGCTATGTGGAAAAGCTTTATATAGCGAAGCCGGTGTTTATTATACCATAGAGGAGAAAACCCTTGCGCCCGGTCAAAGGCTGGCTATGTGGAGAAGCTTTATTTAGCGAAGCTGGGATTTTTTTGATAAAATTTTTATTACCTAGTGCACTTCCGTAACATTTTGATATAAAATTTTGTAAAAACTGTATTAGGAGCTAAAGAGTTAAAAAGTTTTAAAAAAATTTGTTTTGCATTTCCAGAAAGATCTGTTCAAAAGCTTTCAAATGATACCAATATTGGCCATATATGTACGTTCAGAAATGTAGTGGGAAATCACAAATTCATATGAAAACTTCCGAGGTCCATAACTCGGAAACTATGCGTTTCCGAGAATTTTGCCATTTTATTTTTTCTTCTTATTTTTCAATTTTCTATCACCCTATGTACTTTTTTTTTTATTTGGAGCTGCGTTGGTAAACTGGACTTGTTCCATAAATTTAAGTCTGTGCCTTTTCATATATCGCCTATTCTTGAATTTTTCAAGATAAAGATATATTTGCAAAAAAAAAATATAACGTATTAGTTTTATATATGCCGCGTTCTGTATTTAATATGTGGGAATACTTAATTTTTTTGATGTTTACTTTAAACTATTTTATAGTCATTGCCATAAAACAATACTTTTGTAAGTGATACCAGAAAGTCGTCAGAATACTATACTTTTATTAGAAAAATCGTCAATCGTCATTTTACAATATCCTACAAGAAATAAATAGCCAAAACTAAAAAAAAATTTATTAACACACTTGCAACAATTTTACATTGAATTAATAAAAAATGGAGAGAGACATAATGAGTTAAGGAGAGAGGCAAAATCCCATGTATACAAAGTTTCGGTCAGTTTTTTCATTATTCTTTTAATAAAATAATAGAAACAATAACCAATATATCGGTAAGCACTACTGGTCATCTAGTTAGTAAAATAGCTGGATGGCTTCTTGTGGAGTACATTTCCCAAAAAAAAAACTGATCTAGCAACCCTGCAACAAAGCAAAAAGATTGTTTCGAACTGTCAAAATCAGATGGCGTTCTAACACCAGCTTTAGTTGACTTCGCCTTGGTCGAGCTTTTACAACTACATTAACAGGTGGTGGCAGTACCATGATCAAATAAACTGGTGGTATTACCACTCCAACTGACGATGTTCCTCGCATATTTGGTTCAATCTTAACTGAGCTACCTAAACAAGGGCGGCAAGCGTTTTTTTAAAAATGAAAATTCTATTTCAAATACATTTTCAATAAGACAAATCGACATATCGATTTGTCAAATAGGATTTTCCAGCCGGGTGGTGTCGAATTTGCGTTCTAAAGGTTTTTTTCGTATAAACTTTATGCAAATGAAAAGTTTTGACATACAAAAAACGCTTGCCGCTCTTATTTAGGTAGCTCAGTAAGGTACCCACAGACGAGGCAACATTTGTAGAAAGATGGTCATGTTTCTCTAAATGTTGCTACGTGTATTAGGATGTTTCTGGTATTTCAAAGATGGTAACCAACTTTAAACGTAAATTGATAAATACGCCAAAGGAAAAATTTATTATCAGAGTTTTCGAAAAAACGAGGAAATTTATAAACAAACAAAAGAACATCATAATTATACAAGCAGATAAGGGCAATTAAACTGTGGTGATGTACAGGGACGAATATAGGGAAAAAATTAACAAACTCTTAGAAGACAAAAATACATATCGATCTATAAGGACAGATTCGACAACAAGGCTACAGCGGGAGAATAACAATATCATTGCAGAACTACATAGGGGGAACTACATTCACTCTTAGGAGAAACGTAGGCTAATTTGTTCTGCGGCAACGGCCCCTAGGATATATGGTTTACCAAAAATCCACAAACCTGGAACACCTCTTCGACCTATCGTGTCCTCAATACAAGTCCCGTGATACAATCTTTTAAAATACTTAAGCATATAATTTCAATTAAATATAATGTTAAGAATTCCACACAGGTAAAAACACAATTAGAGACCATGCAACTCAACGAAAATGAAGTCTTAGTATCTTTTGATGTTATTTCGCTATTTACAAATATTCCAGTCTATACGGCAATTAATAATATAATGAAAAAATGGGACAAAATTAAAGAATTTACAAAGATCCCTAGCTCTAAATTTCTACAAATCCTCCAATTCTGCTTAACGGACAATAGCTACTTTGTGTATGAAGAAAAAGTCTATAACCAGATTTTCGGCATGCCAATAGGCAATCCTCTTTCGCCTACTATAGCAGACATAGTACTTGACACCTTACTTGACGATGCAATCACGGGACTTAGAACTAAAAATATTCACATTAAATACATAATCAAATATGTAGACGATATATTAGCCATAATTAACATCAAGGACAAGGATATTATTCTGAACACTTTTAATAGTCATCACCCCAAAATTAAATTTACAGTAGAACTTGAGAAAAATGGTGAAATTGCGTACCTTGATACCAGGCTACGTAGAGAACAAGATTTTATTATGTTTGACTGGTACGCTAAATTTTATATCAAGAGTATTAAATATAAGCGAACCGCAATATCATAACAAAAATATCAACAAAATCTCAGAAATATTAGCTAGCAATAGTTTTCCTACAAAATTAATAAATACACTTATCAACGATACACAAAAATATGTACAATGCAAAAACATGAATAATGATAGAATCCCTGAAAAGGACAAACATTTTTACAGTGTAAAATACATACCTGGCTTGACGGATAATAGACACATAAGGACAACAATATAATCAAAACAAATAAACTTTGCATACAAACCGAATTCAACTTTAAGTGCAATATTTTTAAGAGTTAAGGCGCCAATAGAAAAACTACAACAAAGTAATGTTGTTTACGAAGTAAAGTGTAACGGAAGGGACGATGAGAATTGTCACTTAATTTATATAGGAACAACAAAACGCTAACTTGAAAAGAGAATAGGAGAACATCAAAATGACATATTGAAGAGGAGAGAAACAACACATGATTTCAAAATCTCACTCCTTTGAAGCAGAAAAAGTGTGAGTGTTGGATTTTGAACGAGGGGAGAGGAAGAGATATCCGATAGAAAGCTTGAGAATACAACAAAACATAATGAAAACAATGAACCATAATGAAGATATTGACAACATTAGCGCTAGTTATAGAACCGCAATATAATTAATTCTGTGATAATAATTTTAAGTTGTGCTTTACTGTTTTTTGTTAAATGTTTGTGCAATTTAATTTTATTAAAAATCTGATGTTTTTAATGTAAAATTAAATATTTTTCGTAAGTTGTGTTTGCTTGTTGTGAAAAATATTTTGTATTAATGTTGTCCTTTTATTATTTTTATTGAAATAGACGACCCTTGAAAAAGTCACCAAAAAAGTGACGAAACGTGAAATGTAATAAATTTGTTTTTATTTACATCAATATCATTAGGGTTATTAGCTTAAAAAGAAAAATAAACTGAGAATTACCTTTTTGGTTTCTCATACATATATCAAAAATGTTTGATATTTTATGTTTCCAAACACAATGTTTCATCGTGTGAAGCGATGTTGACTGTTTTTTCTTTCTCATTTTGTTGAGAGCAGTTGTTGAGTGTGGTGCTTTTGCAACTCTCGAAGAAAAAAATTAGAATAAAAAATCGGAAAATGTGAACAATTGCAAATTATAAGAATTGGAAAATATTATAATTGGATATAAGAATTTTCAAAATTAATGGGAAATAAAATTTGATATATATTTGTTGTTTTGTAGTAGTAGCAGTTTTTAGTGACACCCTCTGTGGTAAAAACTACAACATAAGTAGTAACACATGTTTCGACAAATGTTGCCTCGCCTGTCGGTACATTTGTGTTAATGTTCTGTTTATGTTTACAAAAAAATCCGCGTTTTGTGTTGTGATTAGTCTGGGTATACACTATGAAAGTTTTATTTCAGAAAGTCTGAGTATTAATTCGTTTCTCAACTCTGGAGAGACGAATTAAACTTTAAGGTGCTAGAAAATTCATATTTGAGTTATGACTCTATTGCAGCATAGGCTCGATATGTAGAAAGTACTTTCTTAATATACCTTTGTAAAATGTAGACGATCATTTATTTATTTATTTCATTTATTAATTAATCGAACATTTCAATGAAAAAAATTGTTATTTTTGTGTTTTCATACTATATCTTTTAACCGTGTTATAACGAAACAGTCCGAACTTGCACAAAGTTACCCAAAAGCGTTCCACATAACAAGTTTTGTGCAATTAAGAGAGTATTTTTTTTAATTTCCTGTACAAATTTGCACGAACTTTTTATTTGGGTAAGTTCGGACAAGAATAAACAATCAGCTGTTTTTTTTAATTTGAAACTGAAAAATTAATCAGAAAATTTGCAAGCTAAAGAAAAAGTTTAGTTTTTATTAAAAAATATATTAGAAAGCAAAATGTAAAATTTTAATGAAAAAATGAAAGTGGTAAATGCATTATTGCATACATATTTCCCTTACTTGGAGGCCACACGATCAATTTTTGTCTTTCAATTCCTTTCAATTTGCTCTCATTCTCATTTTTTGCACTAACACACTCACACTTTTTAAATTGATCACGAGATTGCTCTCAATTTTAACTATCCATTTGTTTGGAAATTTTACGTTCATTTAACAGCTGATTAGAAGTTTAGTGAGCAAATTTTTCGTTTGTCAGTATAAATTCTTTTCTTGATGACATATTGAAAGTAAATTGCTTAAAAATTGCGTGCAGCCTACGTCACAGCTTTCAATTAATGTAAATTTTGACAAACAGTATGTGTAAAAGACTATCAACAAAAAGTTGATCGTGTGGCCGCAAGGTTAATCTTTAACATAAAAGAAAACAAAATATAAAAAATTACAATGTTGCAAATGTTTTGGTTTTATAATGTTATGATGCGTTTTATAATGCGTCTTAAATCATTAAAATAGATCTTAATTTGAAAAGTAAGCATCATTATTGTTTGAAGAAGTGCGTTCCAGCAATTTTGGGTAGTTTTGGCAAATTCAGAGAGTAATTTTAATTTTACTCTCATTAGTCCGAACTTGCCCGAGATCTTGTGGAACACACCTATACATGTATATTTTTGTTTCCGTTTCTTATTTTTTTGCCACACATACATGCATACAAGATTTTTTTATTTTGTTTTCCCTATGTAGTAGTATGATTTTGGAAACAGCGAGGAACTGTGGTTTTTTGTATTGTTGTAACGGTAGGCATACCCATTGGATAGGCCTTGGTCCATAGTGTAAATTACGACTTCTAATGTTGAATTTTTTACCGTAGCGATGTAACCTGCATTATTTCACCATGCAACCAACATTAACAATGGACTGTTCATGTTCGAAATGCCAACCGTTATCTATGAAATGTCAACCGTTTCCCACAAAACCAAATCAAATTGGTTCGAACTGTCAAAATCAGATGGCGTTTCGACGCCAATTTGTTTTAATTAGTTAGTGTTTTGTTAGGAATGTTTGACATTTTGGACCGTAAGCACTAACAATGCAATGCAAAAAACCCTATGTTGTTTCTGTTGTTTTTGGATTGTTGTAGTTCCGACACCTCCTGTAGTTGAATTCGCATTGGTTAAGAAATAAAGAATTGATTTCCGTCCCTGAATTAAATAAATATGGCAATATTAAAATTGGAGTATTAAAAGCACTGACGTTGTTGTTTCAGATATAAAATTTTCATTTTTTCGTGGTGTAGTGTAATTGTTGATAAAATTGTACGTATATAAGTTATTTGTAATTAATATTAAGTTTTGAATGATTCACACCCACAAATTGCAGAAGGGGTATACCGTTAATATTGTCTTAGCAACAATAAAAATTGAATATGGCGGCAGAAATAAAACCTTCTCCAAAGAGAAATGAACGTTTCAGTACAAAGAAACCGGAGTTACTAAGTAAATTAGAGGGGAGTAGTGATGATATTAATGCAGCAATTTTAGTTCCAGGAGAAAATGGTGTTATAAGCGTGTCAGACGATAAGTAAGGCCGTATTCAGATATTGAACCCAAAGTATTTAACCATATTAATTATTTTCATTAAAAATTTATTTATAAGAACTATCCGTGTTTGGCTTAAACGTGATTCAGGCCAGTATTGGCCGAGTATATGCCAGTACATGCCATCAGGTTGTACATGCATTTGTTATGTTCAAGAGACAAGACAATTATATGTTGGGCAGGAGAACGGTACTATTACGGAGTATATATTGTCAGAGGATTGCAACAGGCTATCATTTGTACGAGATTATTTAGCCCACCAAGCTCGGGTTGTAGCTGTTGTCTATTCTAAAGCTCATAATTGGATACTATCATGTAGTAAAGATAAACTATTTGCTTATCACTGCACAGAAACAGCAAGACGCGTTGGAACGTATAATTTTGAAACACCATGCACAGCATTGCAGTAAGTTGGACTGTAAATTTAACTACATGCTTATACTTAAATTTTGTAATATGGTTCTTTAAACTAAATTATAGGTTTGATGCATTGGCAAAATATGCATTTATTGGTGATTATGCTGGGCAAATCACAATGCTTCGTTGCGATGTCCAGGGGTCCCAGTTAATAACAACATTTAAAGGGCATACAGGTAAGATACAATAAAAAGCTCAACCCAAAACAAAATTTTTAAATTTATATTTGCCAGTGCAGAATTTTATACAGTCCACCAAGAACAAACTATTGACTAATTTTTAGTAAAGTGATTATAGTTTGTGCTAAATTTAAAGGCAAAATTGTAATTTATTTTAACTTTTTATTGGTTATGTAAATACACGGCGTAAAGAAAATTTTTAAACGAAAAAATTTGATACCAAAATTTTTTGTCGTAAAATAGGGCTGCCATTCGTACGGTTTTTATCAGTATCTACATGTACTGTTTTTTTAAAGTACTGATTTATACATTACAAGCAAAACAGTAAGCAATTGTACTGATTTTTTCATTAATGTACTGTTGTTATACATATATTAACTGGGCTCAGTATATAGTTTGTCATATTGTCAAATTGCGATACAAATATTAATATAGATGTTCTTATCGATGAGTTATTAACAATAAAGATTTTTTCCGCATAAGTACGAAAAAAGAAGACAGTAGAAGAAAATTGGAAAGTGTTTCTAAATGGTGCTGCGTTTACGAATTTGAAGAAATGTGTAATTTTATTTCTTTCATTCCACATTCAAACGCTTTTACAGAACGAGTCTTTAGTTTGCAAAGTGGAGAAACGGGCTCCTAATATAAAACCTAGAAAGTGAGTTGCAGATAAAGACAAACTTTGGTTATTGTTGTAATGAGTTTTACAATTTCTTGATGACAGGAAAGAAATTCTTATAAGAGAGATTCAGCATGACCTTTTAATTGAAAAATTAAATTATTTATGTTGGTAGATATATAGCAAAAAACTACTTTTATTTAATTTTATGTTGACCTATATTCAAAAAATATAATAGAATAAAGGAAATACAATTTTAGTTCACATGTTGGTCAAGTTTTTTACGTCAAATATTTGCTAGGTAGGTAGTAGAGGTCTGCTTTGAATAATTCGCTTTTTTGCCTTTACTCAAAGTGCACAACATTTATTCAAATAAAAAACAATCAAAGAGATAAGGAGAGAGTAAACCATATACAAAAATAAGAGAGAATGAATTGAATAAAAAACTTGTTTACTGTAAATGAATTTGAGATTTATTCATTAATAAGAAAATATTGCAATGACCCGTTATAGAGAACAAATTTACAGAAAACATTCAAATAATTTTTGAATTAATGAATGTGTGAATATATATTTGAATACATTGACATAATAGTTGTGTGAGCTAAAGGTAAGTTAAGAATTTAATCTATATTTTCTTGCTTTTAAAGCAAAAGGAATTTATGAATTTATTATTATGTACTTATTATATTTTAATTCCTAGTAACAAGTACAAACATTTCTGTGAAAATTAGAGTTCAAAACATATGTACATATATGTATTTAATGTGTATGAAAATGAATTTAAAATATAAAACCAAAAATTTATTTAATGTGTAAAAATAATTTTTTTTTAAGTTAACAAAAATGTATTTAAGTAATAATTCATGAAAAAAATCTAATTTTATTTTTATTTCGGCTTCTTTTATTTATAAGAGTTTAGCTTAACTACCATTATCCACCTAAATTCAAATAAGAAGTAAAAATTCAAATAATTTACATTCACAATATATTTGAATATTCAACTTATTTTACTTGAGTTGACTGAATTGAATGAGTAAGTAAATTGCTTCTCTTCAGTTGAATTTGTTTGTGTTAGTTTTGACTTTGGTTATTCTCTCATTTGTGTTATCATTGGGTGCTCAACAGAGCACATGCGTGGTGGAAAACTCACTGTAGTTAAAAAACAAATGAGTGCGTTGAAATTGCTTTTTATTCATTCTTGCAGACCTCTAGTAGGTAGCTTAAGAAGAGAGCTAATGCAAAAATTAACTCGAAACAGCAAAATATTGACATTGGCCCTTTTAGTACCAAGTTTCAGACATGTTTCTTTGAAAATTATTAAACCAAGGAGCTAACAAGAAATTATGAATCGAATTTTGAACAACTTGTGTTTTAGATTTTTTTTATTTACTTTGTATTCCCGCTAAAAATATGTACGGAATTGAATTATTGTTTGGAAAAAATTCGGTTTTATTAATTAAATTTTGTCACTGTTCAAATTATAGAATGAATTCAAGTTTTGTTTTAAAAAAGATTATATCTTTTTATGTTAATTATATGCAATTTTATATTAAAAAAGTAAATGTACTGTTTTTTATGCAATTGTACTGATTTTTTTTCTCTTATGTACTTATTTTTCTGATTTCAAAACAGGCAACCCTACGTAAAAATAATAGGTCTGTTGAGTACTTTTACAGTAAAATGCAGTAAATGAGTAAACTTAAAAATTTTCTCTCACAAAAAGCTGTTGTCCAAAAAAGTACGCGAACGAAAAATTCGTAAAATAAAGGCAACAGCTGATGGAAAATAATTGAAGTGTTGAAAAATGTTTACACTTTTAACTACTTAACTCGTTTTCTTATCGGTACTCGATTAAATACTTTTTATAACACGAATATTTTTGGAAAATACAAACAAATTATTTTATGTAATCTTTCATATTTGATTAATTCATTTTGTTTGCGTGCAAGGCGGAAAAAAATGAAATAAAAAGAAAATTTGGTATTTTGTTTTATTTTAAAAATATTTTCATTATTTACCTTAAAAATTCGGTAGTGAACGGTTTGGTAGTTACGTCAATAACTAACTTGATATACAGAAAAACTTGAAGATGGCGAAAACAATGTTTTATTAACCGTTAACGGTATTTTTATTATAAAAAGTTACTCCGAAAGAATAAAGTTGCTAAAAAAGAGTAGCAAACCTTAACCCTTAACCGAGATACCAACTATTATTAAAAGTTAACTTAAACATTGCCGCCCACCTTGCAAGAATACAGGTTATTGCAAAAAAAAAAAAAATTTATGTAACCAAATTTATAAATATAAATTTAAAAAAAAACAATAATTCAATAAATATGGTTTATATTTACATAAATAAATTAAATACAACATAAGTTAATTCTATAAATTAATAAAAACGAAGAACATGGTTTTTACAACAGATCCATTAACTGAGTGGTGTTTAACTGGTTTTTATAACAGATCCAATAACTGATATTTGAATGGTTTTTACGACAGATCCATCAACTGATACTTGAATGGTTTTTACGACAGATCCATCAACTGATACTTGAAGTGCTAAAACGGCGGTAGACCCGATATGACCCAGCCAAATATAGTGTGTTGCGCCAGAAGACCACATGGACTCGTAAAACTTTGTCCAGTAAGCACCTGTGAGCCAACCTCGGGACCAAAAACCAATGCCACCTGACCCGAATGGTAAAACGTTGGGTCAGCATATTGAAAACCAGGAAACAATGCACACACCCTTTTATCCACCTCCTCAATAGGCGTTTTGATTCCGTGCATTTCTCTTACTTTCACTGTCAGCGAAAAATGTTTCGTTGGGTCGTAAATAGATCCAACGCTGACACGACAATACGCATTAGAAACAGGAATCTCCAACTTCCGCACTAAAGCTGCACTAATGTAGCTTATGCTGCTACACAAATCAATAGCTATCCACACTTGGATAGACTTTTCACCAAGAGTGAGCTTAGCCTGCAAAGTGGGCGAAAGAGTGACAGCATGACGAAGTGGTAAAAACGATGAAATAGGCGGGCGCGGCTGAGTGGGTTTGGGCCGTTTTCCTTTAGTTTTCTTAGCCTCTGTGGGCTTTGGAGCGCTACGTGTAGGGGAGCATAAAAGACTGTAGCTAATGCGTCCATGTTACTAGGAAACAACAAAGGTAAATAAACACATGACAATAACAAAAATAAATTAACTGGTCAGTACAACCAGTTTTGTAATTGGTCGTTTTACAACCCCGTTTGCCGTTCGTATGTCAACAACGCGAACATAATTGTCACTCCCGGGATAAGTTTTAACTACTCGCCCTATTTTCCAGGAATTCGGCGAAAGTTGTTCGTGACGAATCGCAACTAAATCGTCCACGGCTATGTCTCGCTCTGGAAATTTCCACTTGTATCTCTTATGCAAATTCTGCAAATACTCTTCTTTCCATCGTCGACAGAAATCATGAGAAAATGCCTTGATCTTGCGATACCGATTTAATATACTCACATGTGTATCAAAAATAGAGGGCTCCGGAGGAGCCAATAGAGGACACCCTATCAAAAAATGGCCAGGAGTTAAAGCTTCAGGATCATCAGGGTTGTCCGACAGAGGGCACAATGGACGAGAATTCAAACAAGCCTCTATTCTCGCCAGTATAGTGGAAAACTCCTCAAATGTATATTTGACGTTTCGAACTTCCCTACGAAAATGTGACTTAAAACTCTCAACCGCGGCCTCCCACAAACCGCCCATGTGAGGGGCACCATATAAACCGCCACGAAAGACCCTGAATACCAAAGGTAGAACACATTCGGGCCTTACTCTCTGCAATAAACGTACGAAAAACCCTTTCAAGCTCATTAGAAGCTCCTACGAAATTAGTGCCATTGTCCGAAAAAACTGTTGAAGGGCAGCCGCGTCTGGCAATAAACCGATGAAAAGCAGCCAAAAACGCGTCTGATGTCAAATCAGAAGTTGCCTCTAAATGAACTGCCTTTGTAGAAAAACAGACAAATATGCACACATATCCCTTCGTGACCCGACAAGACCTGCCATTAAAACTCTTCATATCAAAAGGGCCTGCAAAATCAACACCCGTGGTGGTAAACGGTCGATCCAACGTAGTTCGCTCGGGAGGTAAGGCTGCCATTATTTGATTGCAAGACCGCTTTCTATCCAATAAGCAGCGTTTGCAACAGTTAGTTATCTTCCGTACTAAGATTTTAAGTCGAGGTACCCAATATTCAATGCGAATAATGCGCAGCATCAATTGATTCCCACCATGAATAGAAATAACATGCACAAATTCAGCCAATAAAACGGTAAACCGGCAAGAATATGGTAAAATGATCGGGTACTTCTCCGTATACGACAAAGACGGAGATTTTTCAAGCCTACCATTGAGCCTCATTACCCCATTGTCATCCAAAAAGGGGTTAAGAGATCGCAATGAACTTTTAGGTGAAATTGGCCTCCTTACTAATAGAGCCTGATATTCTTCCCCATAGTAGGCCCTTTGGGCCAAAATTGCCAGGCGTTGCCTAACGTTAATTAACTCCTCACTAGAAACCTCAGCAGAAGTAAACTTGTACTTGCCCTTTTGCGATGAATGAGCCCTATAGAAAAATCGAAAAAGATAAGCTATGACCCTAAGCGCCCGATCTAGTTTTGAAAATCTCTCCAGAATATCCTCATAATTAGTGAAAATTGTCGCATGTGACTTTACAGCCTTGGCTTCAACATCCGTGTCTAGGGAGGAAAAATTCTCCATGTTCCAACTGGATTTATCCGCGCGAAGCCATGTAGGTCCCTTCCACCACAGATTACTCTGCTCCAAATCCGATGGAGAAAGACCTCTACTACCTAGATCTGCCGGGTTATCTTCAGATCTAACGTGGTACCAATTGTGGCTACCGACGTTTTCCTGAATTGGACAAACTCGATTAGCTACAAACGTGGTCCAACTACTCGGAGTTTTCTTTAGCCAGCACAGAACAATTGTAGAGTCCGTCCAACAATAAATTCCCCGCAGCGGAATATCAATTTCACTAACTATAGTCTTTATCAATTCTGAAGCCAAAACTGCGCCACAAAGTTCTAATCGAAGCAAAGAAACTGTCTTAATAGGAGCAACCCTAGTCTTACATGAAAGCAAGTATGTATAATTTTGCCCGGATGCCTCAATACGAATATAAATTACCCCCGCGTATGCTTTCTCGGAAGCATCAGAAAACGCATGGAGTTCGGCCGACGCAGCAGGCGCATATTTTACCCACCGTGGGATCTGAATACTATTCACTTTCCTATAGTGCTCAACGAACTTCCGCCAATCACTCCCCGTAGAGGGGAGGAGATATTCATCCCAATCAATATTGTCCTGCCAAATCCGTTGCATAATAATTCTCGCAGTAATAATAACCGGGCCTAGCCAGCCTACAGGATCAAATAATCCAGCTATCGTAGATAAAACCTCCCGCTTCGTATAATTCAACTTATCCACAATAGGCTCAGTTCTAAAATAAAATGAATCCAACTGGGCATTCCATAAAATTCCCAGAGTTTTCGAACTACTAGATTCAACAAACGTAAGTAGCTTTGAATCGACAAGATGGTCTAGAGGAAGATCCCTCAAAATTTCCATTTCGTTTGAGGTCCATTTCCTCAGCTCAAATTTTGCCGAAGATAAAACTTTCCTCAGTTGATCCCGAGCCTTCAAAGCAGATGAAACAACATGAGCGCCCGTTAGTACGTCGTCAACGTACATACACTTACGCAAAATTTTAGCCGCAAGAGGATATTCATCTTCGGAATCCGCAGCTAATTGTAGCAATGTCCGTAGCGCCAGGTAAGGAGCACAATTCACACCGAAAGTTACAGTCTGTAACTCATATGTTTTGACCTCCTCCGTCGGAGATGATCGAAATAATATGCGTTGATATGGCGTATGAGCAGGATCAAGACGAATTTGTCTATACATTTGGGTAATGTCGCAATTAAAAACGAAACGATATAGCCTCCAACGAAGAATCAAAAGCACCAAATCTGACTGTAATGTGGGGCCTACAAAAAGGCAATCATTTAAGCTATTACCGTTAGAGGTCCTATTCGAGGCATTAAATACGACACGTAACTTCGTAGTTTTACTATCAGGTTTAAAAACCGGGTGATGAGGAAGGTAACACGAAACAGAGGAATTCAGAGAATGAGTAGGAACAAGTGTCATATGATTAAAAGTTAGATATTCATTAACGACACTATCATATAATGCTTTCATATCAGGTTTGCGTAGAAGTGAAGTTTCACTTCTCAATAATTGAGCCATAACATTCGGTCGAGAAAAGCCCAAATTTAACAAGTGAGGAAATTCTGGCCTGAAAGGTAGCGTCACTACATAACGGCCTTCGGAGTCTCGACGCGTAGTTTTCCGATAATTTTCCTCACATATTCTCTCTGAAGGGGTCATTATCTTCCGCTTAGGAGTTTCCTCCATTTCCCAAAATCGAAGAAGACTCCTATTCAAACTATCCTCTATAGAAACATCTATTCTCTCCCGTAATGATCCAACCAAATACAGTCTTCTGAGCCACTAAAGATCCTAAAACATCGCGTCTAATTTCGCCCAGAATTAGCTGAGGATACAAATCCGCGCCTAAAAGCAAATCAACCGGTCTTGATTGATAAAATCGAGGATCAGCTAACTGAAGGTCCGAAAAATTATCACGTAGGCCTGGGCACATTACGAACGAGGGTAAATTACCAGAGATGTTGGGCAGCACTAAGGCCAACGTTTCCAAAATAAGAGATTCGTCCAAAGCAGAACTAATTTTAAGAGCGCAAATTTTTTTTGTAGTAGCACACAACGTCTGATTAATGCCTGAAACTTTGACATTCGTCGAATGTGCGAGTAGCTTCAAGCGGTTTCGAAAATGTTCAGAGATAAACGAAGACTCTGAAGCAGGATCAATAAGAGCCCGTGCTGGGTATGTCATACCCTGGTGAACGATATTCACCATAGCAGTTCCTAAAAGCACCCTGCGATTCTGAGCGACATGAAAAACTTGACGGTTCGAATTAACCGAAGAATTTGTGCCTGCTGACGTAGAAGGTAAGGACGAATTCATATTAGTTGGGACCATATTGCGCGACAAAGAAGCAGAATTATCCCTAGAATTAACGGAAGAATTTATCCCATTTGACGAAGAAGGAAAGGACGAATTCATATTATTATGTGCCACATTGCCCGAAAATGAAGCGGTATTATTTCCTGAAGTACCCTCCGAAGTAGACCCATCACGGTGTAATAAAGTATGATGTCTTTTGTTACACGTGATGCAATTGAAGGTACTCTTACAATTTCTGACCTCATGTTCCCGCGATAAACAATTAATACAACAATGAAATTTTTTCACTGTCGAAAATCTTTCCGATATTGAAAGATTTTTAAACTTCTTACAATTTCGTAAAAAATGTCCCGATAGACGACAAAAAACGCAAGAAGTAGAAGAAGAATTAGAATTCACTACATAAGCCTTAGTCTTCTGAGTAGAAGAAGATTTTGCAGAAGGCTGCGAATCTTTAAGATCACGAACACATTCCAGAGTTTGCACTCTTTCCGTTAAAAAAGGTATCAAAATCTTTCCATTTAGACAAACCAGTTTTGTTCTTAACACCCTGTTCCCATAAACTAACCGTAGACGTAGGCAATCGTTGAATACACATAAAAATCAAAATCGGATCCCAATTATCAGTGGACACATTATAAAGCGCAAGAGATGTCAGGCAATTATTGATACCGCGCTGCAAAGTTTTAAGACCGGCACTAGACTCCTTTTCAACCGAAGGTAAATTAAATAAAATTTTCAATTGATTATTTACTAGCGTACGAGGATTCTCATATGCATCCTTCAAATTTTTCCAGGCGACCTCAAATCCATCATTACTTAATGGGCACTTCGATACAATTACGATTGCTTCGCCGGCGGTCTTACGAATTAAATGACAAAGTCGCTCTATATTACTCAGACGCGAACTATTAATGTAAATCGCCGTGAATAAATCCCTAAATGCGGGCCACGAAACATAATCGCCATCGAACGTTTTAATATCACAGGGAGGCAAAGTTAAATTGTGATCTGAGCTACTAGTATTTGAGCCATTAGATTTCGAGGATTTTTCAAAATTAAATTTTCTTTCATTAATAGTGGCCAAACATTTCATATATGCCAAATATGTGGCCTCATATTTATTTGACACCACCTCAACATCCTCAGGTTCACTTTTCTCGGAACCCTCCAAATAATCTAAACAATGCTCATGAGACAATTTAACTTTCTCCCATAATTTTTTCAATTCATCGCCCTGAATCTCTAACGTAAACACCGTACGCATTTCATCGCGAAGCTGAGAAAAATTTGACTCAAATCTAATCAGAGCATCCGAAGCTCTAATAAATTTAGCAAGTGGTAATATTGGCATATTTACTGTTCTATTTCCAATAAAAAATTAAATTAAGAAAATTTTATTTAATTGAAACAAATCAAAATTTTATAACCAACAATACGTAATTGCCAGAATTGAATTTTATTTAATAAAAACAATTTTTTTTTTCAATTAAAACAAATAAAAATTTGTAACAAACAATATGTATGCCAACTTGACCGACCGTAGGGTACTAATTGTTCTAAGAAGGACAACAAGAAGAAGAAAAAAATCAAACAAAAACACAAACTCTTTTCTTCTCGATCGCGTAATAAAGCGCACTTTTATATATGTAAAAATCTTCCTCAATTTGTAAATTATTCTCAAATTAAATTTATAAATTATTTCAAACTTTAACTTATAAATTAATCGACTTTAATTTATAAATTATTTCCAAATTTTATTTTATAAAATTATATATGTCCGTCCACGTAAACAAACACACGGTCGACCAAAAAAGTAACCACAAGAAAATGAATTAAAACAAACGTCAAACTAACAAGTGTTGTAAAACGATCAATCACAATGTATGAATGTATGTATATGTATATTCACTGGGCAAGGAATAAAACAAAAACAAATTTATGCTTCTTCACTTTTCCAGTCCTTTACACTTTATTAAATTAATTTATTTAATATTAGTATTATTTTTCTTTATTCAAAGTTTTCACAATCACTTTAAATTTAATTGTACGCACCTTTTTTCCAAACAATGTGTTTAAACAAACGAATATGTAAGTAGCTATACACGTATGTATGTATGTATGTACGATGTAAAAAGGTGGTTGAAAAACACAAAGACGTCGATCTTCTTGAAGAGAAAAATAATAAAATTAATTAACCTCCGGACAAAAGCTTCCAAAGATCCGGTTCGAAGGACCAAATGTTTGCGTGCAAGGCGGAAAAAAAATGAAATAAAAAGAAAATTTGGTATTTTGTTTTATTTTAAAAATATTTTCTTTATTTACCTTAAAAATTCGGTAGTGAACGGTTTGGTAGTTATGTCAATAACTAACTTGATATACAGAAAAACTTGAAGATGGCGAAAACAATGTTTTATTAACCGTTAACGGTATTTTTATTATAAAAAGTTACTCCGAAAGAATAAAGTTGCTAAAAAAGAGTAGCAAACCTTAACCCTTAACCGAGATACCAACTATTATTAAAAGTTAACTTAAACACATTTATTAATGATGTGCTAATAATCCCAATTTTTGAATGAAAACACTGAAGTTTATTGTTTGTTTTTTATTTTTTGCTAATTTGTGTCCGGCTAAATTTTATCAATAGTACATGAGTACTTTTTTTTTACTATTGATTACTTTAAAAACAAGTGCTGTTCTAAGTACCCGAGTACTTGACACTTTTACAACACCAAAAAATTAACATAATAAAAAAAGTTTCAAAAGTTGGTATTTATTTTATTTATTTATTTATTTATTTATTTCTTTATTTTCGTAATATAAGCCATATAAATTCTTTACAAACGAGTTTAATTAATTAAAATGTATTTACTTTTTGTTTTTATTTTAGTTTTATTTCCACTTTTCTTTTTTTAAACCATTTTTTCACAATTTGTATGCTTTTTGTTTGCACTTTTGTTTGTGTTAACTTTTGAAACATATGTTTTTTGTTTTACTGAATTTTACTGCAAAAATTTCTGCTGTAAAAGTTTGTAAGTATTCAATCAAGAACTGTCACTTTACGCTCTCAATTTGTGTTCTCATTTACTGCATTTTGTGTACTCGAACGCAATTTCGTAAAATGCAGTAAAGTTCAGTAAAAAATAGTAAAAACTTTTGTGTTTTCGAACGCAGCTAATACCACCAATCTTCATTATAAGTTTAAAGTTAGCTAGCGGAGACGAAAACCACATTTTTAACCTTGCCTAATTAACAGAGTTTCAAAAATTTAATTTATATTCTCATGGTCATGAACATCATTTTTGATACTAACTTATAACGATCCGACAATCGTGATTTTTGTCGACATATATATTCGCTTGCAGTAACGATAGTGTGGTTCTGTAATTTATTTTTAACGATTGTAAACAGCTGTAGTTTTTGTAACATAACAAAATGTTAAAATAAACGAAAAGCACAAAAGAGAATAAAGAAAAAACAAATGAAATTGTGCTTAATTTACTGCTTTTATATTTTATTTTGTAAATTTTACATTTAGAATTTTGGTTTTGTTATAATTTGCTTTTTTGTACATTATGAATTTAGAATTTTGTTTTTCTTCATACATACATATGTATGTATATATGTGGTATGTACATATGTAATAAGTCGGGCCTAAGCCACTTTAAATATAAAATGCACTTTATCAATTAAATAAACACAACGTAAATTTTTGTCGTTAAAATATGAAAAAAAAACTGCTTAAAGTAACAGCTGACTTTAATCGAGTAACAGCAAATTCGATAAATTTTCGTTATATTATTTTAACGATACGATTATCGTAAAAAAAGTTAGTGAATCGCACTACCGTTGTGTGTTGGCTTACTCGTGTTTAAAAAACTAAAATATATTCGCTTTATTAGTTCTTGTATAAAAGTATTTCGACTTTTTATACTCACATCACAATAGTGGAGAGGGTATCATGCATTTGTGCTGATGTGTGTAACTCCTTAAAATATTTGTCCAAGACTTTGTAGATAAAAGCAGCCAGGGCTGTCAGATTGATTTTGATCTTTTTCGCCAAATTCAATGTCAAAAATCGCCAAAATCGCCAAAGCATTTATTTTTTTCGATTTCGACAATAATATATGTATTTTTAGAATAATTAAAAATATTTTTTCATAAATTCCAAAAAAAGTTTGTTTCGTATCCCTAAAATCCGCCAAAAATTCAAAAAAAGTCGCCATATATTTTGTTTAATTTTTATTTAACAAAAAAGGTGCAATGTTTAAAATATTTTATAGTAGTCTACTTAAAGTAACAAAAAAAGGATTTTGTGGTAAGTATTAAACAAATATTGGATGTACAATATATTTGTATGTAGTTGCAGTTCTATTATATAACTAAAACGCTATATAGTTCACCAAGAAGACTAACTTGTTGTCTTCTTTTTTGAAATACATTGTGAAGGTAGAAAAGAAATGCAACATGTGCTATTTATATTCATATAACTTTTGGCTCGTTAAAACGTGGCGAAAGCTTCATATCGCATTCTACTTCAAAGCAGATATTTAGTGAATTTCAATATTTCAATACAGGTACCTGCCGTATCCTTGTAGCTATAAATTGTTGGCCTAAACTGATCTTTATTAGATTGAATATCATCATTACAATTTTCTTTAACCAAACTGTATTTTTTCTATTGTATTTCATTAACATCCAAGGGTAAGTTAGGATTCATAAAAAATCTTTAAAATATATTTAAAAACAACAAATTTTATGTGATAATTTGTCACATTTTATAATGGAAAAATTTTCATAAACTTTCATTATATTAATTTTTTAAGAATTCTACTTATTACTTCTTTCAAGAGCACATTTAAATGTGAAAAAAAATTTCTCGAAGATTATCTTCATCAGCCATTTCAACATTATTTAGTTTTAAATACTGGTCATACATATGAATGCATCAAATTTCATACATTGAAATACTAGAATAAAAAAAATATTATTTCTTCGTTTTGAATTTAACAAATTTCAAAACAAATAGATGACTCATCAAAAATAGCCAACAAAATCGCCAACTATTTTATAAATCGCCAAAAAATCGCCATGTCGCCAAATCGAAAACTAGGTCGCCAAACGAGTTTGAAAATCGCCACGTTTGGCGAGAAATCGCCACATCTGACAGCCCTGATAGCAGCATGAATTTGTCGATATTAATCAATCCTTTGTTTGTACGAGACTTGATAATGTTGGCACATGTAGTCTGTTTCTTTCCTTAGTTTTCATTATATTTGAAAAGAAAAGACTTCACATTTGCTGACGAATGGGGAATAGATAAAATTCCAGCAACGACTCTTCAAATGTCAGGATATATATGGACATTTAGCTCATTTTGTAAATTAGCTACTGCCTAACAAAAACTACAAATGTTTTCAGTTTTTAACGACTGCAGTTGCTCGACATCAGGGGGCTACTCTCTATTGCGATGCGAAAGAAAATTGTCGCAAATCTAGTGATTGGTACTCTTTAATGCGTTTGCGCATTTGCCTTTCGCATCTTTTTATTTTTTTCCTTTCGCAAATCAGCATTATTTCTTTAGTTTAAGCTTTCCAATTTAATGCCCCTATTGCGGTTCTCCACTTTTGCAACAGTTTGGTTGTCTTTGGTAAATTTGCATTGCCATTCTCAACTCGAATGGCAGTTGGCTTTTCAGTTGTGTATCTGTTCTTTTTTCGTGGTATTGCCGTTTTCAACTTTGTAAAAGTTTGGTCGACAGAAACGTTATAAATACACAACTGTTTATTAGTAGTTGAGTTGTTTTCAGTTTCAGTTGACTTTCATTTTTAAAAGCAAAAAAAAAATTACAATGGAAAAACCGTAAGTAGAAAGATTTGTTTTACTGTATATTAGAATTTCACAGCATTTAATACATTCGTAGATCTTTGAAAATTACAACTAAAGCATAAGTTGAGAGGCTTGTTAATCTAATGGAAAAAACCCAGAGATTGCATGTGGAAAACCAAAATTTGGTATGACCAAAAATCAGTGTAAAGATGTATGATACTTTAACACATAACTTTAATATAGGAGGAATAGCCACTACGCGAACAGGTGTTTTTTTTATCCAGCAAATAATGAAACGCTTCCTTGTTTAGTCGGAAATAACTTTTTAATCTACAAATTTAAAATTATTATTTAGTTATTGTAAATACTTTTTATTCAACACAACAATTTAAAATACTTTTAGTTTAAAAAATTATTTAATTTTATAAAATTTTCACTTGTCAAACGTTATATTTAAAGTTGGCAAATCGATATTTTAAGTTGGCAACTTTATAGCAAACACAACTAAAAACCGTTGGGTATCACAATACCTAAAATGAGTTTGGTTGTTCATAAGTTGGGTTGACTCTCACACGACCAAACTGAGTTGAGTGGAGAACCGCAATAGGGGCATAAATTTTTTTTACATATTTTGCTAGTTCATAACTGGAAATCTGCGCTATCTTTGATTTTTATTACCAGTATTGCTTAATTTTCAAACAATTTTGCGAAAGTGATAGAGAGTACGCATCGTAATTGTATTCGCATCGCAATAGAGAGTAGCCCCCCAGCTAAAGCTCTAAATTGATTATTCATTGAATCAAAATTTACAATGTCATTCGTTTACTTTACCTAAAAAAACATTTTCAGGAGTAAATTTATGGAACCACATTAAAACTTCGTTATTAAAGTTGACTTTGGTTCTCAAAAATTTAATATAAAACAAGCATTTAACCCGCTACTTCGTTAGCGTCTCCTTTTCTTTCGTGGACATATTTTTACGCCAAAGTTTATGTTTCTAGGTTTTAACCCGCTAATTTGTAATAGGTACGATTTTTACCTTTAAACGTTCGAATTTCGAAAATGTACCAATTCTTATTTGTATTTTTTAGGTAAGTTATGAATGTGATATATTTTTTATTTCAATGTTTATTGGTTTAGAGCAAGAGTGCCCAAGCCCTATACTCTTGATGCTCATTTGTTTTTTAAAAACACTTAGCTATAGGCTGTGTATTTCCATACACACAGAGAGCTCTCAGCACTAGCAATACGAAATACACAAACAATTTTGTCTTATTAGTTTTTTTGTCGTTCTTCACTGAATACACGCAAGCGCAAAGCAACAACACTTTCGTATGCTTTGCTGGTAAACATTGACGACAGCGATTATCATTGCAGATTTTGTTTTTGTTTAACGTATGATACCGTTTAACAAAGTGTGTATTGAAAAACACTTGGAAAAAATTGGTGTTAGTCATTTAACAAGAGTCGACGAACGTATGTATTGGTGTTTGCACTTCCATAAGGAACTTGTGGGCACTCCTGGTTTAGAGCATAGATGGCATAGCAAAAAAATTTTAAAATACAGGTTTTACCCGTTTACTCCCCAAAAAGGCCGAATTTCAAAAAAGTACCAGGCACCTGTCCGCTTATTTTTTTTATTGAACAACAATAAGTACTAAATTTTTGAATAAAAAAAAAATGTTTTGTAAAAAAGTACCAAAAATAGTTACGGCTTTTACCCCTTAAATGTCCGAATTTCAAAAAGTACCAAATTCGTATTTGGATTTTTTAGATAACTTTGAAATGTGATATAACCCTTATTTCTATGTTTGTGGGTTTAAAAGATTGATGGGGTGACAAAAAAGTACCAAAATACAGATGTTACCCGTTTACTCCCTATTTCCCCTTTTTGGTAATTTTTTCTTCCCATTGCAGCATAAAAAATTTCAATATTGTAGTGGGAGCCCATAATTTAATACGTATATGTTAATAAATAAAAAAAGTTTTGTAGGTTAGGTTAGGTTAGGTTAGAAAGGCTGGTGTGAAGCAAACTTCACACCCTCACCCAGAGACCATTATGGTCCATTGTGATGCCTTTATTTAGTAAAACAAAGAAAGAAAGAAGAGAAAGATATCTAGTGTGACAGAGTAGGAGAAGTTAATGGTGAAAGCACAGGGAAGGAAGATAGTGGAAGATAAAAAATCGGACAGAACAAGCAAAACACAACCCTACCAAACAGGAAAAACTGCCCTACATGTTTCCCAGCCTCCTGCCGCGCAACCAGGTCATTCCCATTACGAATCCCGTCAGATTCTCAAGCCCGCAGCCCGAGACATCTCCCAATTCGTGCAGTAGCCCGTTTCTGTATTTCTCGCATCGTAAAATTTCCCGCATGAAACAAGTGAATTATGACAAAAACAGTGCAATATGAAACAAAAAATGGTTTTTCTCACATAAGTGTTTCTGTACTTTTACTTTGCGAGAATTATCTGTCATTTAAATAATTTTCCAGGGGGGCTACTCTCTATTGCGATGCGAATACAATTACGATGCGAAAGCTAAATGCCAACTTGGTACTCTCTATCACTTTCGCAAAATTGTTTGAAAATTAAGCAATACTGGTAATAAAAATCAAAGATAGCGCAGATTTCCAGTTATGAACTAGCAAAATATGTAAAAAAAATTTAAATTGGAAAGCTTAAACTAAAGAAATAATGCTGATTTGTGAAAGGAAAAAAATAAAAAGATGCGAAAGGCAAATGCGCAAACGCATTAAAGAGTACCAATCACTAGATTTGCGACAATTTTCTTTCGCATCGCAATAGAGAGTAGCCCCCCAGCAATTATTGGAAGGATGTGAGAACAAGTGTTTCTGTAACAATATTTTGCAAAAAGTTTCTCACAAGAACTGTCAAAATGAGTCATATTTGAAATTGATGCGAGAAAAAAAAATTTAAAAAAATGGAGCCCAAATTATGTATGTTTATACACAAGAATGTGTATTATTTTATTTTATTTTAAAAGAAAGAATTTAAATGATGAAAATAAGTATATGAAACACAATTGTTATATTTTGTTATTAAAATTTTTTTTAGCCTTGTATTGTGTTTGTTTTATGCAGGGCTGCCAGATAAATTTGTGAAAAAAACGTCAATATCCTAAGAAAAAATAAAAGAATCGTCTATTTTTTTCGGACAATTTAAAATTAATTTTGACGAATTTTGTTCGATTTTTATCATATAATCACAAATTTTTATCATATAAACACATAATCAAAAAAAAAAAAAAAAAAAAAAAAAAAAAAAAAACATTAAGTTCATGGGTAAAATACATATTTTATACATACATAAGCTTGAGGTCTATTGAAATAAAATTATTTATTTTATTTTCCTTAATCCGATAAGAGTTTAAAATTTCAAATTGTTATTTTTCCCTGCAGAAATCACACAAAGGAGTGACAAAATATCATATTGAAATAAAATAAACACTTTTGGACAAAGTAAAAGGCAAATATTTCCTAAAGTGCATTGACTGAAAAATGGGGTAATAGTTTAATCTTTTGATCACACAAACAAATGTATTATATAATCCAAGCAAATAAAAATTAAAAAGTTTCCGTTCGAAATTTTGATTTTGCCGATACATTTTTTAATCTGCCTTGTTTTTAAAGATATCGGTTTTCTGTGGTGCCTAATACACAAACATATAAAACTATTTAAAATTGTTTTATTTCAAAGACTATATCGTCACTAGAAAAAAATCAGCAAATTTTCCTTTTGCCAATTTTGGAACAAAAAAAATCGTCAAAATGTCGATAAATCTTTAAATCTGGCAGCCTTATTTTTATTATATATATTTCTTTCGTTGACGTTTCGCTAGCATTTGACACTTAATTACTGGAAGTATTCCAGTTAAAACAGAATCTGTGTTGTCTGTTCTCGCATTTAAATACAGAAACACTTTTTTCTCACAAATCGAGAAACGATGAAATTTTTTGTTTCACACTTAATATGAGAAAATTTGCGATGCGAGAAATACAGAAACGAGCTACAGGAATCTGCTACCTAGCCACCTCAGCCTGCTGTTCTGTAGCCTGGGACAGTGGCACAGAAAGTGCTCAACTGTCTCCAGCTCCTCTGAGTCCTCACACAGCCTACATATATCCGATAAGCCAGACCCCATTCTCACCGCCATTCTGCCTATCATACAGTGGCCCGTGATAATACCTATCATGGTCCTGACGCAGGCCCTACTCTTACCCAGCAGCGCGTCCGAATTTGACCTACTAAGCATCGGCCACAGCGTGCGCGATACTCGGCAGTCCGTTCGGCCCCGCCAAGCCCGATTAGTCCTGTTCAGAATCCATTCCCTAATTCTCCCAAAATAGAAGCCCATTGGAGGGCTGACCACTTGCAAACTGTCAGGATCTTCCATTTCCGAGCCCAGTCTTGCCAACTCATCAGCTATATCATTGCCGGTGATGTTGCAGTGACCCGGTACCCAGTAGAGCCTCACAACATAATTCCCTAAGATTACTCCTAGAGCCCTCCTACAATCGTCCACTAGCCTGGAGTTCACATAACAGCCCTTCAAGGCCCTAAGAGCCGCCTGGCTGTCCACATAAATAGTGACCTCCGAGCCCTTGGCAATGTTAGCTCCTACCAATTCCACGGCCCTGAGAACCCCCAGAACCTCCGCCTGAAATACACTGCAGTCGTCGGGAAGTCTATATGACTTTCTGAAGTTTTGTAAAAAGTACCAAAAATAGTTACGGTGTTTACCCCTTAAACGTCCGAATTTCGAAAAAGTACCAAATTCGTATTTGGATTTTTTAGATAAGTTTCAAATGTGATATAACCCTTATTTCTATGTTTATGGGTTTAAAAGATAGATGGGGTGACAAAAAAGTAACAAAACAAAGGTTTTACCCGTTTACCCCGTTAAAGGCCTGAATTTCCAAAAAGTACCAGACACCTGTCCGCTTATTTTTCTAAAGAACAACGATAAGTATTAAATTTTTTTTGTATCTCTTTTAGTTTTAGAGATATAAGGTTACCGAATTTACCCGTTTTTAACCTTTTTTACCCCCTAAACATTCGAATTTCCAAGAATCCCTTCTTAGTGGATCGATTTGGGGAGAGACCAAGCCCTGGTCCAAATTTCAAGTTTTTAGCTTCAGGCGTTTAGGCTGTGCGATGATGAATCAGTCAGTCAGTAACGTTACAATTTTATATATATAAATTGTCTTGCATTTTCTTTTATTTCGCTAACAATATCAATATTGATATTATTAATAAATTTCTTCAAAGGGACCGTGATTTTTGTAAAGGTCTACGAAAGATATATCACATTCATTCAAAATATTTTTATTCATGAAATTACGTCCTATTTGGGAACAAAGAAGTTAGCCTTTGTAAAAATACATGCATTCGAGCATCTTCTGATTGCATTTCTAAATTAACCATGTTAATAATTTTAATTGCATACTGCATAAATAAAAAATGCAATTTAAAAGAAGGATTGTCAAATCCTGATGAAAGAAATAATAATTAAAAAAATAAATGCAATGAAAAGGACTCATAATTTGTTTGCTATACTAAAAATTAAAAAAGGGGGAACTATGACAAGTTTTTAAATTGAACCAAATGAGTCACGGCAGTATCACGGTACTTCGGAAGGTCAAAATGTACCAAAAAAGTACAATTGTAGCAACTTTAACATCCATGGCACAAGGACCAAGCCTAATGAATGGGGCGCATCGGTCCATAATTTATATTCAAGCTGTTTTCCGGAAAAGGTTCTTTGTGCCAACTATCAAACCAATTTTAATGAAATTTTAAACAAAGATAGATCCATATTTATATGGAAATATAAGCCATGCATTTGTTTAAAAAAATAGGAACACAAGGGGATATAGGTTGCAATTTATGCTTCTCCGATACTATAACAGATTTTAATGAACTTTAAAAGAGATAGCTCCCTATTCATATAGCCACATAAGCTATGAATTTTTCAAAATTAGGTGGCAAATAGGTACACTTGCAAAAATTTGTTGTTATATACTGTGGTGTAGGGTATCATATAGTCGGGCTTGACCGACTATACTTTCTTACTTGTTTTATTTCTACAAATCTCATGAGATAATAAGGGGGGGGGGGGGGGGGTTTAAATTTGTACATGAGAGATTTGTTTTCTAAGCTTCGCTAATTCATCGTGCGTTTATACACAGAATTCCAAATATTCGCGCACTATTCACTAGAGATGTAAGCGGCAAATTCCGCAATCCCCTGGATTTATTTTTATGAATCCCAGGATTTTCGGGATTTTTAATATATCAACTTTTATGTACAAAAATGTTCGTGTTTATTGAATTTTTATACTCTATACAAAAAAAAAAATTATTAAAAATATATGTATGTATATGTGATATATTTTTTATTGCAAATAATTCTTATTTTACATTTTATCAAGCAAAAAATGAAAATTATAAAAAATCGTTGTATGTCAACCAAAAAAATAAAAATTATTCACGATCCAATTTAAGTATTATGCAGAAACTAAATAATAAAAGTTGATATACATATTTATAACATTAAAATCGTAGTTTTTTTGAAATTGCTCATATTTCTTCCGGTCCATTAATAACAAAAAAATTTTACATAAGCTTAAAAAGCATACGTTTCATAAAATAATTGGTTATAAATAAACACTATCTGCATCATAAAAAATTTATTCAAACTTGAAATCGGCTTTAAGAAGCATTTGTATGAAAATATTGTTTTAAAATAAATTTCAAACGTACTTAAATTATTGATAATTAAATTCGTAGTAAATGTATGCATATCAGTACCCTGGAGGTGTACTGCACTTGTCGACATATTGTAACAGTTTTTAACTCAGCTATCAAGATCGATGAGGGAGTACACTATGCCGTGTATAAATGTCGTCACAACTTAAGTTATCAGCAAACCCCCGAGGTATCGATATTTTAGCTATGGTTGAATAATTGTATGTGGTTAATATATTCTATAATGTACATTAGAGTGGTTCGGTCCCCATACAAAAAAAAGTTGAGTCAGACACCCCCTAGGAATAAATATTATTGAAAAGGATTCCAAATGTTTTGCCACGCCTCTTCAATTTTGCCTTGGGGACTTTTTAATCCGACATCAAATTCTGGGCCCCACTGATGCCATCTCGTATCGTACACCCTAATGCCCATTTTTCATTTTTGTGGCAATAAAGCCCTTCTAAAATTATGTACTTCTAGCTTTTATTGTACTCACTTTTATTTCACGCCCCGCAATTACATTTGACTTTGTTTTTTATATATAGTGCAGCCGATTCAAGTCCGATTTCATAGTTTCGGATATTATTATTAATGGCCTCACTATGGCTTCATTTTTGTCTTGGGTGACTTTTTAATCCAACATCGAGTTCTGGGCGCCACTTATGCCATATTGGATCCTTCCCCCCTTATGTCCAATTTTTTGCACGTTTGAAAGAAGCCCTTCTTATACTTAGTATGTTTATGTTTTAAATATGTTTAATTTTATGCCACACCTCAAAATTAAGCCCCATTTAGATCAGCATACAAAACAAAGAAAATTGCATCATTCAGAATGAAATTTTATATTGTTACGAAATTAGATATGTATATCTAAGAATTATTTATGGTTTTATTTATTTATATATTGATTATCCTAAAATTAATACAATAATTTAAGATAACTAGAAAAGCTATGACTACTGAGGTCCTAAGCTTAGTTTGTTCTTATGTATGTTGGTATTCTAGGTATACATTAAATTTAAGTTAGGTAGTATTTTAAATTCTCTTTGCGTTCTATAAATCTTTAATTATTTTGGAAATTTTCAAAAATTTGGTTACCGCTTGTATAATTTCCCGTGACGGGTTGGAAATTTAAGTAATTGGATCATTACTGAAAATTTGGTTTCGAGTTGAGTTATGTTTTGGGCAATATTTTATTATGTGTTCTACTGAAATTTGTTCCGAAAGGCAATATGGGCATATGTAAGAGGTATTGTGATTGAATAAATATCTGTGTGTGCAATAGGTGTGTCCAAGTCTTAGTCTCATAAATGTCCTGATGTCCAAAGAGCCGTAGTTGAAATTAAGATAGTTCCCAACATTCAACCTTGTCCGGCTTATCCTTCTATACCAGTACTATGTCCTAGAGAAAGGATCCTCTCGTCTGGATTTATGGTTTTAGTTTTAAGTTATCTTGTAAATTATAGTTTTATGTCATATTAGTTCAAATTCTTATGAACGCCACTGTACTGAATTTTCTAGCAATTGTAATTGTAGACTTTAGATTTAGATGTATAACAGTTATTTTAAAATAATTCGAACGCAAAATTCTAGAATCGACTAGATGGTTCTTGAATCAATTAGGAATGGTTTTGAACTATAAATACATGCTAACATTGGAGACATTAAACGGTTCAGTTCGCTACTTACAATAGTGGTTAAATATTGTGCACATTATAATTAATTCCAATAAAGTTTGTTAAGTTGAATTCGTGTGTGTATTTATTTCACTCAAAGGTTTATTATAAAGGGAATAAACCTTAACGCGTTTTATAAAGTGAAAACGTAACAGAATTTTAAAAACAAGTTTTTGAATTTTGGCAGGAATTGAGATTGCTGTACAGTTCGCGACTTCATATTTTAGCAAATATATAGCGGATTCACTCACAACCCGCACAAAACGTTAACTGGCACAGAAACTCTAAAAAATACATTATCATTGTACATATATTATTGAAACGTAATTTTTTAATATATTTACCTGGTATTGGAATTATTTCATTAGAAGGATTTTGGTATTGCACCCGTTGGTAATCCGTAAAGAAATGCAGACATGGTGGCTCCGTTATTAGTAAATTGTCCCAGTTTAAAATTCCTGTGTACGCATCAGAGAACTGCAAAAATCACTATTTTATACCCTTCACCACCACTGTGGTGAATGAGGGTATACTAAGTTTGTCATTCCGTGTGAAACTTTTTTATAATACATCTTAGACCCCATAAAGTATATATATTCTGGCTCCTTGGGTAATTCTAAGTCGATTTAGCCATGCCCGTCTGTCTGTCCGTCTGAAAACACGCTTACTTTCGAAAAACGCAAAAGAAAAGAACAAACTTGGTCTCAAATTGCTTTTAGTTATCCTTAGAAGTTTGGGATTGAAATCCAGCAACATCGGTTTAGTAGGATCAGAAGTATGAATCAAAATGTGGAACCACTACCCAAAAAAAATTGATAATGTTGATACAAAAACTAACATAAATGGTGGAATAATGCACGGAATGACATAACATTTTGCACGAATTTGCTTTATACGACTGCAAATCATACTGTTAAATTTCGTGAAGATCGGTCCATAATTTACCATAGGCCCCATATAAACCCTTCTCGCGAAAAACAGTTTAGTACGCCTAAAGCCGCAATAAATAACGCTAGCATACTTAAATTTGGTACGTCACAGTTTTATAATACCGCAAATCACACTGTAAAATTTTTTGAAGATCGGTCCACAATTTACAATAGGCCCCATATAAACCCTACTCACGGAAAACAGTTTAGTACGCCTAAAACCGCAATAAATAACGCTAGCATATTAAAATTTGGTACGTCACAGTTTTATAGGACCAGAAATCACACTGTAAAATTTTTTGAAGATCGGTCCATAATTTACCCTAGGCCCCATATAAACCCTACTATCATGCAAATTTATGAAATTTACTGTTAACGCTAAAACTAATTACACTGCTTTATTGAAATTTATTCTAATTTATTTTTTGTAATACCAGAAATCAGTCTTCAGAATTTTGGGAGGATTGGTCCATAATTTACCATAGGTCCAATACAGATTACGCTCCTAAAAATGATTTTAGTTCGTCCTTAACTTTTACGAATCATGATATTTTACTCAAGCCAGTTCAAAGTTCTAACAAGAAACGCATAAAATTTTCTTATTGTCGGTCAATTCAGGTCTAAACCCCAACCAATTTTAATGCTGACGTTGTTTTTGTGAAGCTTAGTTAATAATATATATGTATTTTTTTTTTTTTTTTTTTTTTTATCATATAGAGCCCACTCCTGTCGGTGGAGGGTATCAAAGATTCGGCATAGCCGAATATAGCACTCTAACTTGTTCTTGATTAACTCATACGCTTAAATTAACATCAATTCTATGCCTGCAAAACAAAGTTCAACGTTGGTAATTTTGACATCGTTTCGTAAACATTTTATTTGTGCATGTGTGAGTTTGATGATTGAACGTGCTTTGTTTGCATTCATTGATGCGCACGCCATAACACAATTGCTCAAAATCAAAACGCGGGCATTCTTATGCTTTTGAACTCAAGTAGTCATTGTCCACTAGATGAGACAACGACGAATGTAAATTGGTATGAGTATGAGTCGCTCTGTTGGTATGATTGTGTGTTATATGAACATGTTGTAGACGTAAGCAGCGTTGCCATAATTTTTTTTAAAAATAACAGCATCTTAAGAAAAAAAAAAAAAATGATTTTAGCTTAAAAAACTGCACATAAAAATACCCAAAAAAATATGTTACTTACCTAGTTTTTTCAACATACATACATATATGTACAGAAACAAATTCAATATTATATATAGGGTTTTCATGATATCGCTTAAAATTGCTATTTGTACAAATGGGCAAAATTCCGAGACTCGTTTCATGAAGACCCTTTTTAATGTTTGTGTAATTTAATCAATTAAATTACAAAAAAAAAAAAAATATATAAAAATTAAAGTTGAAATTTGTGATTAAAATTTTAAATTTGTTTTTAAACATGCATTAAAAACGCCAAAAGACTAATTTGCCCAAATTATTTCAAAATTTGTTGTTTGTGATTTATAAACACTTGAATTTTTTATTGAAAACGACGGTAAGCATTAAAAAATCTGTTTGTAGAAATGCACATTTGAACAGCGTAAGTTTAGGAGGTAACATTGTTGGGCAAGTTTACTAAGTTTGTGTAAATGCATTCTCATACAATTTTTGATAGTTCATTTGCGAGGACTTAAAAATGCACAGATTGCGAGACTTTTGAGCGATATCATGAAAACTCTTATTAACGAATATCGTTACTTTGTAGGCCAGATAAAAGAGAGTGGAATTAGGAGTACACAAGTTTATGTAGTCTTGCGATTTTTTTTGTTTCCTCCTCATTTGATACAAAATTGATTTTAGTTCGGGCGCAGATTTTCTATTTGTTAAGTGTAAATACATAAAAATTTGCAGCAACAAATATTTTACAATGTAAACCCAAAACAACAAAAATCACAAAATATAAACAGGGACTTTCAAAAGGAAAGCAAACATGTCAAAATTGTACGTATGTATAATCCTTTTGCGTTGTTAATTGGGGTATTTGACAAACGATTCAAATATGTTTGTAAAGCGTGTTCCAACCAATCCGCACGATGTTAATTGTAAATTAAAGCAAAAGTTTTCAGAGAACTATAATTAAGCTTCAGTGTCATTAATGTGCCAAATTATTTCATTCGTTAGCTCATGAATTGTTATTGGCTTATTGACGTACACTTTTTCTTTTAAATAAAATTTTCGTTAAATATCAAATCACATGATCGTGGCGGCCAATTAACATCGCCCGATGACGCAGCTAGTCCATAAGCATGCATAGGTGTTTTCACATTTCCTACACATCTGGTTTGCTGAAATTTTCGCACAATTCTCCCGATTGTGGACACACTTGGTCGATTATGTTGACCAAAAAAATCTCAAAGTTCATTTTGATTTGAACGCCCATTTTCGTAAAAGGCTTCAACAATCTTAACGTTAAATTAAGTTGGACAAAAAACTTGACGGTAAGGTATGACCCACAATAAACATCGTGCATTTTGGTTGGACCACCCTTTAGAAAAATTGAAATGTTGAATATTTCACAAGCTGTTTGCGCTACCTAGTTCTAAATTTAATCATTTAAGTTGAAATTTAGCAGAGTAAAGAAGGAAGTGACGAAACATAAAAAAATTAAGAGGATAAGTTTTTTATTAGATTCTATTGAAAAATGATTAGTTATGTTTGGGTCGTTTATTTGTTAACGGAAAATGCGTGTATTCCAAGCCGTTTGTGCGGTTTGTTTGGCTCTTGCCATTATTACACGAGTGTGTGTTAAGCATATTAGGCAAGATTATTGCTTAAGAAATAAAAAATAATATAACAAAACTGAAAGTAAAAAATTTAATGTAAAAACTGCGAAATCTGCACAATATACAAAAAAACTTATTTTTTAAACCAAAAACTTCAAAACTGCTCAATGCTTAGAAAAACTGCAAAATGCAGATAAAACTGCACATTTGAATATGTATGTACCTATATAAATAATATATTGTAATAAAATTTTGAATTTTTTTTTTCGATTTTGTTAAATACTATTTTAAGTTAATTGAAAATTATACGTATGTACATACAGAACTACTGTACTTTTTAAGAAATGATAAAAAATAAAAACAATCTTCTATTTCTATGGAGATTTTTTGTACCTATGTATGTGGGTTAATTCCAAACACAATGCTTTTTTTTCGTCTCAAGCTTTTTATTTCTTTCATGTAAAAGAAAATAAAAAAACAAAAACGGCAAGTAAGCTCTAAAATAATTAGCAACAAACAAAAGTAGTTGTTATTATTGTAAAACTTTCTGCTAAATTGTGCAAATGGTGCTTTAACTGTATATCATGCCTATTACATACAAATATACCTGTCTCCACACATGTTATTCATTAAGCAACATGGAAAAAGAGTTGAAAACAATAGAACAATAATAAAAAATTCAACTGTTTTTCAATGATTGTATTTATTTTTATTGCTTTTTCCTGGTTTTACCTGAAAAATGTTATCAATGTCATTTTGACGTTCTAATTTTACTTTGTCTCTGCGTTTTTTCCGTAATGTCACATTTTTTTTAATTAAGTCATAATCATTACTTGAGCTGTTTCGTTTGCTTTATGTGCATCGCTATTAAAAAGTGCAAGAAGTGATAAATTGATTAAGATAAAAAATAAAATAATAAAATCAATTATTTGGTGTTTTCAAGTGAATTTATAATCGCACGATGGTAAGTACAGCTAAAAATTTCCGTACTGTCACACAGTTATTTAATAAAAAATCGTAAAAAATAAAATAAATAAAAATGTATATTAATATATTACGAAGTTTTGATCACTTTTTCTTGTTTTTATTTTCCGTGAAATAACTTTTTAGAAGAAAAAAACAAAAAAAATATCACAAATTTCTTTACTGTCACTTTTAAGTAAAAAGGTTTTTTTTATTTTAAAAGCTTATTTCTCGAAAATTCTGATTGATTTCAATACTGTAGTTCTTTTGATGTAAAGATAAAAACAAATAGAAAAAAAACCAATCGGGAATCAATTTTTTATGAAATATTCACAGATTCCGATGAATAGATTTGTTCATGAATTTTTTGTTAATATAATTGGATTACTTTTATTTTTTGTTTCGTTTTTATAAAAAAGAAAAAACAAACAGTAACCAAAAACAAAATAATGAATAAATGTTTAAGTTTTCGTTACACTTGAAATTTAAATTGGATTTTCTTTACTGTCACAAAAACTGTCACTTTTTATTTTTTCAAGTTTCCAGCAAAATACAACAATTTCTTCCAAATTGTTTGAAGCAAATTTGTTACTTTAAATGTAAGCTGCACAAAAACAAATTTTTGTAAAAAAATTACTTTTTTTTAATTCTTGAATTATAAAAGGAAAAAAAAAATAATTGGAATCTCTTCGAAAAATAACTTTTTGCTATTACTAACCCGTTTTTTTTTAAGAAAAACATCCAAAGCTGGTAAATAATAAGTGAACGAATGCGATAGTAGGCTTTGTTCTAACATTTTTGCATTAATATCTTAGTTTTGTAAATTTTTGTAAAAAGTGACATTCCGGAAAATATTTCACCAAAATGCAATAAAAAAGCAAAACAAATTTTTTTTAAAGAAACTAAAAGTAATTTCGCAATCTGCACAAATCTTAATGCAAGTAAACAATTTCAGAGAATGAATTCCTCAACCTTAAAAAAAAAAAAAAAAAAATGCTCATGTACACTACTTTTGGAATTAACCCATGTATGTTTGCGTTTCATTAAAAAATTTTTTCTTTCGAATCCAGCATCAGTGATGCCAGAAGTGCATTTTGCAGATTATATAGGTACCTCAATATTGCCAAAATGCAGATTTGACGATTTTTTACTTAAAAATGCAGATTTGGCGGAAACTTCTTTACATTGTCACTTATGTTTGTAACTTTTCCGCCTCTTGCATTGAAAAACGAAAACTATTACATAGTACATAAAATTATAAAAATCTAAAAGTTTTGGCAACACTGTCCAGCATATGAAAAAACTTTAATACGTACTACATAGCAATTGCTGAACACCTACATGAGAGTAATGATTTGTATTTTTTCTTTACTATGATTGCTTTCATTGTCGGACTCAAAACCAGAGTACCGAAACGCTCGCTCATTCTTCATTCATGAGAGCGCGTGAAAATTTAAAAATTTTTCTGCAAATTCATCCTCATGAGGGTGAGGAAAAAAAATATTTTGAATTTCCTCACTCATGAGGAGTGAGCAAAAACAAAAAATTTATATGTGATTTTTCAGATATGAAAAATTTGAAAAAATTCACGTTAAAATTCTTCACAAGGAAAAAATGCGATTTGCCCAACCATTTCCAGCGGGAAAATCAAGTAGTAAAGAGGCTTTATAGAAGGTCTTTTTGCAGACATAAGATCTTCCAGCCGCATTCCAACTTTATTACCAATTAACAAGGTGTGTCATTGGAGACCAACACCATGCACTTTTGCATCTATTTTAAACTCTTCTGGTAGGGTTTCTAAAAGGATTTAAGAATAAAGCTCTATCCAAGTTTAATTGTTGTGGCACATAATACGAAGTGAGTAAATTAATAACTAAACTTGCACCACGTTCCAACATAACTACTAATAAAACGATTGGGACATGCCTAATCTTAGAATAGAAAATTTTAATTTGTATAATATTAAATAAAAACCTTTCTAAAAGACCTTTTCAAAAAGGGCAGAGTGGAATAAGTAAAAGTTTACTAATAATTCAATTGTAAACATTCTTAAAGGCCTAAAAAGTGATTCGCTTGCAATTTTTCCCGCCGGGCAGCACGTTTAGTCTGTGTCAGGGATGTTAAATGGGGTTTTAAATTGTGTACCAACTTCAAAAAAATGTACTTTTTCGACATTCACGGTACCATTTTGTTTTTTATTTATTAAAACAACAAAAATAGTACATAAAAATTCAATTGTACACAAAACAAAAAAGGAAAAATGACGAGCATTTAAAACAAGGAAAAATGGAGAAATTTTATAAATGGATTTAAAATTTTTTAAAGAATTATTGGACGTTAAATGTGAAAGTTATAAAAATAAAACAAAAAAAGCAGGATAAGAAAAATTTCTTTAGCATATATTTGTTGAGTTAAGTAGTACTTTTATATTAAAAAAACAATACTGATGTTTTGCTTTTAGTGTAATCGTCTGTGGTAAAAAGGAAACAAAAGTAGTATGTAACACGGGTTTTGACTAATTTTGCCTCGTCTGTGGGTACCATAAGTTTCCCTTTACAATGTGGCAAGTGAAAGGCAGAGAGAGGCAAAAAGTAAAGTGTGTTACGCATACAGCGTCGTCCTCTTACCACATTGTAAAAGCGGACTAAGCGCTCTATACGCCAAAACCCTACTCGCATATTTAAGCGCCCATTACATTAACGATTTGTTGTACAACATAAATGCAACAAAAAGGACTCAATAATTTGTTTGTTATATAAAAAAAATTCAAAAGGGGGACCTATGACAAATTTTTAAATTGTACCAACTGAGTCACGGTATTACCACGGTACTTTAGAAGGTCAAAATTTATCAAAAAAAAGTACAATTGTACCAACTTTAACATCCCTGGTCTGTGTGTATTTTTTTTGTAAATTTATTTCTTGGCTGGTGAACCAAAATGTGTGTGTTGTTTTTTTTTGTAGGCAAATATTATTGAAATAAAAAAAAAAACTAAGAAAACTGCACATATCGTCATCTTAAATGCAGAATATTGTACATCAAATTTCATAAGTTTACATCAGAAGCAAAAAACGTTGTAAAATTTAAATTATATAAGATATTAGAGTAATATTAAATATTTAGAAAAAAAATGCTATAACCGATTTTTTTTTGATAAAAAAATATTATTTTTACTGTTATTTATTTAGTTATGTGTGTTACGTTATCTTAATTTGTAATTCTCTGAAGCAAAACGACGAATCATCAACGAAAGTATGATAGTATTAAGTTAATCATTCATTTAAAACATTAAATAATTAAATATTTCTGTTAAATTACAGGTATAGAGCAATTCCATATGAAAACGATCAAAATTGGCAAATTTTTGGACGACCCCTCTCCGATTTTAAAATAAATAGTCTCAATCGATTGCCCAGCAAAAAATAATGTACCTACATATTTTTTTTTTTTTTTATAGTGACTGGTTTAGTGGTGGTGTACACCACTGTCATGTGAAAAATTGAAGAATTCTTCATAAGGGACCTCATTGAAATTTGTTTTAAAAAAAAACTACTAAAGCGATCGCAACGAGTGATAGCTCGTTGGAAAGGTATTGAATCAGGCTTTAATAAAAATAAAATTTTCCTAATTTTTCTTAGAAATTTACCTTTAAATTTTCCCAAGAAAATTTAATTTTCCGATTTTCCACAGAAACTCTTAAATTTTCCGGCTAATTTTTTTTTTTTTGGATTCCTCATAATTTTTGCTTTAAGAATCAGCAATAAAAAAATGGGCCCCGACTCCTTGTTTGGACAGGAGAAGAGCATTTAAGAGACCACCTTGTTAAAAATACATTTTAAAAATTACACTGTGCACGAAATTGACACTTTTTTTTCGTGACAAGCTGGGCACCTGGCGTTTTAACATAATTCGGGTACGCTGAATCCAGTGGTGCCCTCGGTTTTTTAAGATTGGCTCTGGTTTTCGAGATATACCGTTATTTCTAAAATGGAGGAGGTTGCACAACATATGTTCGCGTAACTCAAAAACACTTTAGCTTATTGAAAAAACTTAAAAAACCGAAATTCCGCAATAAAATTTTCTTTGAGAAAAGTAAAACTTCGTTCTAATATCCGCATTTGTTTTAGAAACATAATTTTTTTTTTGAAAAAAAAAATAATTTTTTTTATCAAAATTTTGAAATTTTTGTTTTTTAAAAATTCATAAAAAATTGAAAAATGCAGCGAGGCTTCTAATTTTTTGCAGGCATATAAAAAACGAAGCTGCAAACAAAACAAGCCATAAGCGATTAAAATCTGTTAGCAACTTTTGAATTTATTCACAAAAGTCGACAAATTTTGATTAATTTAAGATTCTTAAATTAATAATTAAATTAATATTTAAGATTCTTAAATTAATCAAAATTTGTCGACTTTTGTGAATAAAATCAAAAGTTGCTAACAGATTTTAATCGCTTATGGCTTGTTTTGTTTGCAGCTTCGTTTTTTATATGCCTGCAAAAAATTAGAAGCCTCGCTGCATTTTTCAATTTTTTATGAATTTTTAAAAAACAAAAATTTCAAAATTTTGATAAAAAAAATTATTTTTTTTTTCAAAAAAAAAATTATGTTTCTAAAACAAATGCGGATATTAGAACGAAGTTTTACTTTTCTCAAAGAAAATTTTATTGCGGAATTTCGGTTTTTTAAGTTTTTTCAATAAGCTAAAGCGTTTTTGAGTTACGCGAACATATGTTGTGCAACCTCCTCCATTTTAGAAATAACGGTATATCTCGAAAACCAGAGCCAATCTTAAAAAACCGAGGGCACCACTGGATTCAGCGTACCCGAATTATGTTAAAACGCCAGGTGCCCAGCTTGTCACGAAAAAAAAGTGTCAATTTCGTGCACAGTGTAATTTTTAAAATGTATTTTTAACAAGGTGGTCTCTTAAATGCTCTTCTCCTGTCCAAACAAGGAGTCGGGGCCCATTTTTTTATTGCTGATTCTTAAAGCAAAAATTATGAGGAATCCAAAAAAAAAAAAATTAGCCGGAAAATTTAAGAGTTTCTGTGGAAAATCGGAAAATTAAATTTTCTTGGGAAAATTTAAAGGTAAATTTCTAAGAAAAATTAGGAAAATTTTATTTTTATTAAAGCCTGATTCAATACCTTTCCAACGAGCTATCACTCGTTGCGATCGCTTTAGTAGTTTTTTTTTAAAACAAATTTCAATGAGGTCCCTTATGAAGAATTCTTCAATTTTTCACATGACAGTGGTGTACACCACCACTAAACCAGTCACTATAAAAAAAAAAAAAAATATGTAGGTACATTATTTTTTGCTGGGCAATCGATTGAGACTATTTATTTTAAAATCGGAGAGGGGTCGTCCAAAAGGTGATCGCTTTCATATGGAATTGCTCTATAATAAAATATTAAGATAATGTACATGGTTATAAATGCAATACTGCGTTTAAACAATAAATTTAAATATGGTTAAATGCACATATAAAAATGATAATCACACAATTAATATGCAGCATCATTAGGATTGCGTTGACATGGTGAAATAAGTTTGCTTTTCTGATGCAGTGCAGGCAGAACTGCATTTGAGAACGTAGAGATGTTATATTATTAGAGATATTATTATGACATATTATTTATAGTTTTTTATTTCTAATAGTATTTTTTTTTAGGATAAGCGCTTCTTTGTACAACATTTTCGTTCACTTAATACGCGGGCTGCTATCAATACTACTTTTAATTGAAAAACTCTTTCATTCTTCTTATTTAAATTTTTCAGAAATTAACTAATTAAAATTTACTTCTTGCAGAAGTTTTTTTGAAATAATTCCTTATATGGAGACAAATATGCATATATGTATATGAGTCAAATTTTTTACAAAACTTGTTTATAAGGAGATCAAATGGAAAAGTTGGATTTTAAAAATCATTTTATATTTAAATTTAATGAAGTACATTTTTTAGTTTAATCCACTTCTAATTGGAAATAAAAAACTATAAATAATATGTCATAATAATATATCTAATAATATAACATCTCTACGTTCTCAGATGCAGTACTGCCTGCACTGCATCAGAAAAGCAAACTTATTTCACCATGTCAACACATATTAATTGTGTGATTATCATTTATTGTTTAAACGCAGTATTGCATTTATAACCATGTACATTATCTTTATATTCTATTATACCTGCAACTTAACAGAAATATTTAATTATTTAATGTTTTAAATGATTGTTTAACTTATACTATCATACTTTCGTTGATCGTTGATGATTCGTCGTTTTGCTTCAGAGAATTACAAATTAAAATAACGTAACACACATAACTAAATAACAGTAAAAATAATATTTTTTTATCAAAAAATCGGTTATCGTATTTTTATTCTAAATATTTAAAATTGCTTTTATATCTCAATTAATTTCCATTTTACAATGTTTTTTGCTTCTCATGTGAACTTATGAAATTTGATGTTACAATATTCTGCATTTAAGATGACGATATGTGCAGTTCTCTAGTTTTTTTTTTTTTTTTTAAATAATATTTGCCTACAAAAAATTCAACACACACTTTGGCTCGTTGCCTTTAACAAAACCAAAATACACACAAAGGCATTTCGTGCTGTGGTTATGCAAACTGTCGAGCAACAGCAACATTACTTTTGAGGAGCGTTACGAAAAATTTTTGTTTCCTCATTCTTCAGGACTGAAGAAAGGCAAAAATTTATTTTTCCTCACGCTCATGAATGAATTGACAAAAAAATTCACAATTCATTCATGGTTGTGAAAAAAATTACACGTTTTAAATTCCTCATTCATGAAAAAATTCATGAATGGTTAAATATGAGCGATCGTATATGAATTTTTCGGAACTCTGCTCAAAACACAAACATCTTGTTAAGTGCACCCTGTTGTTTAGGATAATGCAGGGCTAGAATCAGCAGCCCGCAAACAACTGTGAGTGAAAGAAAAAGTAGAATAGAAGAAGAAGGGTATAACCAAAAACAAAAAGGTATATAAAAAAAGCCGATTTTTTTTTTTATACAGAGGGAAATTGCTGAAAAGGGCCGAGGAAAAATGGTGGAAAGGCGTGCCGAGGTTTCTTGGGGTGAGCAATGAGAAGAGTCCGCCTTTTTTTCTGGATTTTTGCAAAGAGAAGAGGTAGTGTCGTGGCAGTGGCTTCGCCGAAATTTTGTGGAAAAAAACAAGTAAATTCTTTATAAAAGACTTTAAAACCAAAAGGAAAAAAATTTAAATAAAAATTGTGTGTACACATTTAAACATATAAACTCTTTGGCTATAGATTTTATTGAATACAAATAAATTCACTAAACGACAACAAAAATCTTAAAGCTATTTAAAATTAAATCCCACTTCATCGCCACCACGACCAACGGGGGACCGCAGCATCTTCCTTCATAATCGGTGTAAAGGTATCCAACGACCTAGAACGGGGTACACAGACGACAACGGACCTAAAAGAAAACACCACACTTGGTAGTAAATAATATATATATTTTTCTTTTTATTTGCAATTTCGCGACATAAAGGTATTTTGAATAGGGTAAACACCAGTCGTAAGTTCGTTTAATCCCTTTAAAAATTGGTGAAAAAAGGGGCGCGTTGTAGGTTGAGCTCACCCTAGCATTCGTTTTGTTTCGGTCAAGGGCAAATTTGCCCTAAGTTTTCGTGTTTCCCCGTTTATAAATAGCCTTAGGCGATCTTACGAAAGAATATATAACCTATTTAATTTTTTTAAATTGTACAAACCCGAACTTTGGACACTAACGCACTACCATATACCATATAATTGTTCGTTCAATGAAACGCTTCGCAGTTTTCATTTGTTGCTGGAAGGCCAAGCGCTGGATTGGTATTGGAATGTTCGCAAATTAACACCAATTCAGACATGGGATGATTTACAGAAAGCCTTTTTAATGCAATACAGGCGCTATGAAAACGAATTTCAGCTCCAGAAAAAAATAATGGATCGTCGACAGATGCCTCAGGAGTCGTTTACGTTTCTATAATGCTGTTGTGAAGCTTCGAAACTAGCAGCGGACACCATACCCCAAGAGAGACCTAATTGAAATTATGAAATCGAATTTACAGCCGTCCCTGTCACATTTACTTTTCTCCGTGCAGATGTCATGTTTGAATGAGTTTTGCCAACAGGCCAAAAGGGCTGAAAGTTTGCTGTCAAGCCAACGACAGCCGTATGTGCAGCGACAATTCCAAGCACCAAGGGTTCACGAAAGTTCATACGAAGACGACTTAGCCCCCGGAATAAGCCTCGAGGTCGAGGCCATATCAAGCAATCGTTTTAGCTGTTGGAACTGTAAGCAAATGGGTCACAGCTTTATAGATTGCCCGTCGCCTAATCGTCGAGTTTTTTGTTTAAAGTGTGGACGGGACAATGTAGTTACTCCCAAGTGCCCAAAATGCCAGGGAAACCTGCCGTTGAACCAGTCTCAAACGGGTGAGACTCGTTCAACTCAAACATAAGCCCCGTAAGCGAACTTCTTACGTCCACATTACCGACAAAGTCGATGAAAATTTTAGTTAATAATGATAGAATAAGAAAAGTAAATATAGAACCAGTGGTTAGCGTTTTAAAACCCCTACATCAGCGGGTTAAGGAATATTTAGAGGCAAAGGATCGAATCTTTGGCACGGTGTCCAACCGTATCAAAAAAGCTAGGGAAAGGTATAAGAAAAGGAAAAGTTTAAGAAAGGAAATTATGTCAGCATCGTTATATGAGGGTGACGACTGCCGGGTTTATGTCAAGATATGTATTAATAACGTAAACGTTGAAGGCCTATTGGACAGTGGGGCTAGCGTTACTTGTTTAGAATAGAATTGTATGGAATTGGTAAAAAGGGCGGGATTACAAGTTTCTAGTTTTAGTTCGTCAATTAAGACTGCTGATGGCAGTCCGCACCTAATGGGAGGGCGCGTAAAGGCAAACATTAGTTTCAATGGAATGTCTGAGGAGATAATATTTTATCTGTTACCGTCCTTAAACAGGGAGTTATTTCTAGGAGTAGATTTCATGAAAAAAATTTCGATTGTTACCTAATATTGGTTGTTTAACAACAAAAAATGGCGGGTTGTGTCCGGAAGAGGAAAGTGGAGAAGGAAAGGTTGAGATGCATGTCTTGACACGGGACCAGCGAACAGTCCTGGAAAGGGTGGTGACCAAATTTCCTTGCTATACTAGGAAGGGCCTCGGGCGAACCCGCCTGGAAGTCCATACAATTGACACCCGTGATGCAGCTCCAGTGAAAGAAAGACATTATCCGGTCTCACCAGCTGTGCAGAACTTGATGTATGCAGAGCTCGACAGGGTGCTTGACCTTGGAGTCATTGAGCCGAGCGAGAGTCCATGGAGTCATCCAGTTACTCTTGTTCGTAAGGGTGAGAAGAACCGTTTGTGCTTGGACGCTCGCAAGCTTAATGCCCTCACGGTCAAGGACGCCTATCCTCTGCCGCATATCGAAGGTCTACTCAGCCGGTTGGGGGATACGTATTTCATTTCAAGCGTGGATCTAAAAGACGCGTTCTGGCAGATACCATTAGATGCGTCCAGTAGGGAAAAAACTGCCTTCACCGTGCCTGGCCGACCACTTTACCATTTTACGGTAATGCCGTTTGGGTTGTGTAATGCATCCCAAAGACTTTGCCGTTTAATGGATGAAGTGATCCCCTCGGCACTTCGTGATAGAGGTTTTGTCTATCTGGATGATCTTTTGGTCGTATCGTCAGACTTCGGAACGCACATATGGTTGTTAGAACAGGTGTCGGATGGTTTGGAACAGGCGGGTTTGACCATAAACGTAGCGAAATCTAGGTTTTGTGTCAGGGAACTGCGGTATCTGGGTTATATTGTAGGAGGGGGAAGGTTAAAGCCTGACCCAGAAAAGGTTCAAGCTATATTGAAATATTCGTACCCTAAAACTGTCAGACAGGTCAGGAGTTTTATGGGGGCTGCAGGTTGGTACAGGCGCTTCATTCCCAATTACGCCACTATCTCTACACCCATTTTTGATACGCTTAAAAAGAGCCAATCGTTTTGTTTTCCGGAAGAGGCCAAAGTGGCTTTCGACCGGTTGAAAGCAGCTCTTACCACTAGTCCCGTGCTGATACATCCAGACTTTTCGAAACATTTCTATGTGCTGTGTGACGCCTCAGACATAGGAATATGTGCGGTTTTGTTTCAGAAGGACGAGTCGGATGGGGAACATCCAATCGCGTTTTTCTCTCACAAGTTAACCCCAGCTCAGAGGACCACAGCAGCTTAAAATGGCTAATGCCTAATAAAGAGCTAAGTGGTAGACTCGCCCGATGGAGCTTGCATTTGCAAGCGTATACATTCGACATCGAACACAGAACCGGAACAAAGAACATCGTCCCAGACACTTTATCACGGTATAATATGGATGAAATATCCTCTGAAATTACTAATTTAATTAATTTCGATTTAGAAGCTTACAAATCAGACGACTATTTAGAGTTAATCCGTAGGATCAACGAGAATGCGAATCGTCTACCAGATATAAAAGTGGTAGACAATTTTATTTACAAACGCGTAAAGCCGTATGATGGTATACAAATTAACGAAGATGTTGCCTGGAAACTCTGGGTTCCGCTAGAATTGACCAACGACATCATAGCTAAATGTCATAATCCGCCCCAATCATCCCATGGAGGGATAGGAAAAACAGTTCACCGAGTAAGGGAGTACTTTTATTGGCCAAATCAACACGCACAAATCCGTTCCTTTGTGGCTAATTGCCAGATCTGTCGAGAATCGAAATCTGCGAATATAACGTTAAGGCCACCCATGGGAGCAGAAACGGAGAGGAAACAGCGCGTTTTTGTGGACTTTTTGGGTCCGTACCCACGCTCTAAAAATGGCAACTGTTATATATTTATTGTCCTTGATAATTTGACAAAATTTGTCCTTTTGAAGGCTATGGCCAAGGCAAGCACTAAAAATGTGGTACGATTTTTAATTTCTTCTACAAATTCGGGACGCTACAGACAATAGTTTCCGACAATGGTAAGCAATTTGTTAGTAAAGAGTTTCGGGACGTGGTAAATAGCTTTGGCATTCGACATGTAAAAACCGCCCTATACTCGCCGCAAGCAAATGCGTCTGAGCGAGTAAACCAATCTATCGTAAACATTTATCCGAAATTGAATTTTCCCTGAGGTCTTCGGTGCAAACCTCAATTGGGGTAACTCCGTATTTTGCGTTGTTTGGTATGAATATGGTGGGCCATGGTAGCGTGTACAAACTAGCAAAAAAATTAAAATGTTTTGATGATGGCGAAATGGTTATCTTGCCGAAACCAACACAGTACAACACATGATTTGCCAACTCAATTCTGTGAACTGTATGTGAAATTAGACCCAAAAAGAAGAATTTCTGCATCATTCGTTTTGTCTTCTTACCTGCGATTTGAAGTTAGTATCGATTTGAAGTTAGTACTATCGTATAGGGGAATTTATCACGTTTTAGGCCCTGTTGTTTGACATAGCTCGACAACCACTAGCCCAATTTAGTTGAAATAAATTTTAAAAAATTAAGAATTACAATTCCCTTAATCTGTTCATATATTGTTTTCCTATACAAGTAACACTTTCGAAGTTAAAAATGAATGTATGAAGGGAAAAAATTATTTTTTGCCTAAAAATTTAAATTTTTTTTTTTAAAAATACATAAAAAATCCAAAATGGAAAAAAGTTTCAAGTCTAGTTATTTTTTCGCAAAGTCACATAACCTATGAGCAAAATGAGACAAAGATCATAAAAATCGATGCACGCGTTTAGCTTTTATTCGCAATTGAGTAAAGGTATGAATTTCAAAAATCAGTTATAGCCACCACCCTTAAAATAAAAATATAAATTAAAAAATTATCATGCAAAAAAAAACTTTATTTATAAAAACTTAATGAAAATAAAATAATATGCAATTAATACGCAATTATAATATGCATAAAAACAAAATTTAGAACATTTTTTCAATTATTGGCAATATCCATCCTTGTAGAAGTTGACGCTTGTGGTTCTGATGATCTTGTTTTCTTCGTAGGTTGTTCATATTCATGGTCTGAGTCTGTATCGTCATCCGAGATACACATACTATTCAAGGGCGTGTTTCTTTCACTGTGTCCACCAATTTCAATGTCTTCATCTTCGGTGCTTTCTTCAAACTGCATAATTGTGGAACTCCACCAACAAACCTCCGCAAGCAATGCATCCAATTTTTTGCTTTTGAACCGCTTTTCAAATGGCATGGTCACCTGGTGGAACCTCTCTCCTTGTTCGTCTGATTCCTGAGGTGATTGTGCCAAAAAAGTATCGAGGTGGTGGTGCAAGAAATGCAATTTCAGCGTCATGGATGCACCGATTTTTTCGAAATAAAACAGCAACCTGTCCACTCGTTGCTGTATCTCTTCTCGCTGGACACGGTTCTTTCCTAGAACGCCTTCTATTACTTCTTTCAATGCGTTCCATGCATGTTGGTGGTCGTGATGCTCTGAAAGCAAATGTGTGAAAGAATCACTTTTGATCAATTTCCGAATATCAGGTCCATTGAGAATACCTGTTTTAAATACATAAGAAAAACGAAAAAATTATTGGTAATGCGAATGTATAGAAATTAACAAATTTAGATATGACAATATTGAAATACAGAGTACGATACGTACCGTTTTTAATTTTCTCATCACTGAGTTTCGGAAAGATGGATTTCAAACAGTCAAAGGCGCCGTTAACTTTTTTGACCACCACTTCAACGAATTTCCCAGCTATTCCCAGTTTCATGTGGAGCGGTGGCAACAAAATATCATCCAGGTCCTTTATCATAGGTTCATTGCGTAATTTTAATTGTTTGTTGAGCTCGGGAGTTCTTCCTTTCCAATCTTTACATTGATATTGATTTCCTTTGTATCGTGAATCCCAATTACAAAGGAAGCAGAAGTATTTTGGATATCCGCCCTTTTCTATAATCCCTTGTAGTATGTTGACCACCTTCAGATCGCAACAAATGTTCCATTTGTTTTCATCGTATTTGATTTTCTTCAAAATTTCGCCCAATGCTTCATACGTTTCCTTCATAGTTGTGCTGAATCCCAATGGAATGAATGGTTTCTTATTTTTTTTTGTGCAGCAGCACAGCCTTCAAACTAGTAACTGAACCATCGATGAATAAACGCCAGTCGCCAGCGATATAATCCATTCCCAATTTTTTCACTAAACCTGGGATATCATGGCAGTACGTGAACGTATTTGCTTCGTCAACGGAATAAAATTTCTGAAAATCAGCTTGGCGTTGTCGGTATGATGTTGCGCTGACATTTTGCTGTGTGAGTTTTCTTCTCTTCAAAAATGATGTCAGCCATTCGGAGTCGTGTTGTGATAGTGCCAGCTTGGCCACAATGTAATCCATTTCGATTTGTGGTAGCGGTTGTGGTGCACTATTTTCAATATCGGGTATCCAATCAGCATCATCCAAATCGGTCGGATTGGTGAAAACGGTTTCGGCTAGCAGGGACACAGTATCCGCACTCGGAGGTTTAGGTGCATCGGTATCAGCAGGGCGTTGCACTGGAAGTGTGGCAGTAAATGCAGCAGTGTATACTTTTGTTTTCAATTGTTGTCTGTTTAATCCAGGACGAAAATTTATGCATGCATAGCACCTGGATTCATCATGTCCAGTTGTGTCTTCCACCCAAATTACTGGCTTCATAAAAGATAACTTTCTACTTTTTCCGTGAATCCATTTTAGAAGGGTAGTATAACAACTGTTGCACACTGTGTTCGGCGTAAAATTTGCACCACTTAAATCTGCTTCATCGAAATAATTACAATACGCGGTTTTGAATTGCTCAGTAAACAAATTTTTTCGATCTTTTTTCTGTATTTTTCGGACGATATGACCACAAACGTAACAATATTCATCCAAATATGGGCACTTGTTGTTTTCCATATTGATATATTTTATGTTTTGTTGTTATTCACTTTTAAAAAACTGGAGAAAAATCACTTTTACTGTTCGCGTTCGTCGGCACTGGCTGAATGCCAAAAATCGATCAATGCACACCTATAAATACGACGTATTTTTGAATATTTTACTGCCAGGTACTTATAAATGGGCGCATATTTTAAGGGCGGCTGGCTATATACCTGATTCAGCACTTGTACGTTTCAAACTGTGCAAAACTTTCCAAATAATGACCACCCTTAAATGTGGGTGCAATTTCTGTAAAAAAATCATATAGGTAGCCACCGGAAAAACCCAAATAATAAAAAGGTCCACTTTCCGTTTAATTGTCCACGTACATTTATTACCGCAATCATAAAAATCAAATAACCTTTTGTTTATTCCTTTTTTTTTAATTCTCAGAATCATGAAAAAGGTGTCAATGTTTTCTCCAAATAATGTTGTGCATATCTCGAGCAAATTTTTGAAATTCATACATTTACTCAATTGCGAATAAAAGCGAAACGCGTGCATCGATTTTTATGATCTTTGTCTCATTTTGCTCATAGGTTATGTGACTTTGCGAAAAAATAACTAGACTTGAAACTTTTTTCCATTTTGCATTTTTTATGTATTTTTAAAAAAAAAAATTTAAATTTTTAGGCAAAAAATAATTTTTTCCCTTCATACATTCATTTTTAACTTCGAAAGTGTTACTTGTATAGGAAAACAATATATAAACAGATTAAGGGAATTGTAATTCTTAATTTTTTAAAATTTATTTCAACTAAATTGGGCTAGTGGTTGTCGAGCTATGTCAAACAACAGGGCCTAAAACGTGATAAATTCCCCTATACGATAGTACTAACTTCAAATCGATACTAACTTCAAATCGCAGGTAAGAAGACAAAACGAATGATGCAGAAATTCTTCTTTTTGGGTCTAATTTCACATACAGTTCACAGAATTGAGTTGGCAATCAATTAACTGAAAAATGTTGTACTGTGCAATTAGACTGGACTTAATAAGAAGAAGATTCGAGAGAATCTTCATAGAGCCTACTTACGTGGTGAAAAGGCGTATAACACGCGTTGCCGTCAAGTAAAATTCGTCCCGGGTCAAGAAGTATACCGTCGCAATTTTCAACAAAGTGATTTTAAAAATCATTTTAATGCTAAACTAGCACGGAAATTTGTGAAATGTAGAATCTTACGACATGTCGGTTTGTATGAGGTAGAAAACCTACACGGGAAATGTTTAGGGGTCTTTCACGCCAAGGACCTAAGGCAATAGCCTAGGTGGTTCTAGTCCTAAAGTTTCCCATCCCACCACTCGAAGAGAAAGGATAGCGTCCTTCGGATTTGAAACTTAACGCTGTATGGCCAATTAATTTATTTGCCCTTTTCCCTAAGTATTTCGTTTATCAAAATGTTTCTCCTTTGTTGGTAGTAAAATCAGTGTGGAAAAAATTGGAGTTTAGGGTAGTGTGGGGTTTGCTGTGATATACACTGCTTAGCAGACAGCTCTCGTAGTAGGGTAAATTGAGTTACGCACGAGGAGAGGAGGAAAATCAAACTAATCAGTCCATCAGTCCCTTATGGGGGACACTGATTTTCCTGGGTGGTATCCAATTTATTTGTGTAATAGGGAGTTGTAAGTTTGTAGAGTATCCTAGTAAAATTCTGTTTAAGGGAAACGTTATGCAGTCTTCGTTTTTCATACAGGGTTTTGGCTAACGGCGTAATTATTTTAAGTAGGACCAGAAGAAATGTACATATTTATCGGTGATATCAGTTATTCGGCCGAAAATCTTTCAAAATGGAACTATTGTTTTGTTTTCTAAGGGTATACATATACCTACATATATTGGTTTTAATGACTAAACGTATTATATATTTATTGTTTAAGTCTAGGACTCACACGGAAGATAGGAAAATCCAAAGTTGGTTACTGGGGATTACCTGTAATGAGTAGGGAAAACATTAGAGTCTGCATTTTTTTGGTTTAAGTATACATACCTACCTGAGGTTAATGGCATCCTAGGGAACTTAAAGGTGGTTCTCTGGGAGAAAGTAGCTAAGTGAATATGGGTAGTATCGCGTGAATCGCCACAACGTTCGTTTTAGTGATAATAGTAGGGGTAATAGTCTGGAATCAACGGCTTAGTCCCTGCGCTTCCATCTAATTAGGGTTTAAGCAAAAGCAGCTAAAAGTCGCCTTTTTCCTAGTTAAAATACAATTCAAAATTAAAAAAGCCGACGAGTGGCATTACCCGAATAGCCCATACTTTTCATAAGCCTAATTGAACACCCTGTTGTTGGGAAGTCGCTTTTCTAAAGGGCACTGGTTTTTGCCAACTGTTGCTTTTAAACAATGGTAAAACTTTCATATTTGTAAGAACTCGGCTATTGAAAAGAACATTAAGTTGCAAGGTAAAGCTTAAAGGCGATGGGGGCTTGTAAACACTGCATATAATATGAGAAAGTTAACAGTGAGAACTGTATATTTTAATTACATATCTTGCTTACCTTTTTCCTTTTGAGGAATGGGAAAGGAAAACAGGGAGTTGCCAACGACGGATCATTAGAATCGACCTTTAGTTCCTAACCGCTTTAGATGGAAAGGCTTAAATATATATTTATATATGTGTATATATACATTTGAGTATAACTGCCACAGTAAATGTTCACTTTAGCAGCACAAGTAGGTTTACTAATCAAGCAGTGCCCGTTTCCACTACTAGACAATTCTGTACAGTGGTTTTTACATTATAAATATGCGTAACTAATACAATAACAATTTAAACTAATGCAAAAACTTATTCTTAACTAAAGTTACTTTCGTAACAATATAATATTTAAAAAAAATCGTGTCTTTATACATTGGATTACAAGAATGAAGATAATAAGTAAAGGGAAAAAAATTAAGGCGATGGTATTTTTGATGAATACTTGTATTTTCTGTGTAGGCTTTTCTCACCCCCACAACATCTCCCCCTCTTAAGAAACTTCGTAGTCAGCCATTCACGCCGCACAGTGGCGCCCGTAGAGCAAACGAGGTTGCAAAAATCAAAATTTTTATGAGCGCCGACGAAGTTTTGAATAAACCCATGTTATAGGAAACTTTTCAACGATTTCAAATATGCCACTCTTAATAATATCACATTTTTAGTTTAGAAGATATAACCGTTCAAAGTTGACCGACTTTCGGTTTTCAAAAAAACACACAATTTTTAGTCAATTTGTTGCGATTTCAGGTGTAATATCACGAAAAATAGGTAACGAATCGCCTTATTTTTTATTTGTATTGATTGATGTATTTATTAAATGTATAATGATAAAAAAAAAAATTAACTGTTTGCTTTGTGTTTCTCCTGGTAAATCACTATTTAAAAACTATCCGTTTTTTCACTATTTTTCAACTTTGACGGAAAATAAAAAAAAACTATATTTTTCTATATTTGCCATACGTGCAAAACCTGTTCTTTGATTATTTCTTTACATAATTCAAAAGGTTTTATCTGCCCGTACGTGCCCGTTTGGCTTCTAGAGGTAAAAAAGGTTAAAAAGACATGGTTGCAGAAATTGTATGGCGTCCATCCCTTATATGTTTTGACTGACAGTAGTTTGATCTAATAGTTGGAAAAAAACTACTCATTGAAATTAGCAGGTACGTACCTCACTTAAACAATACTTTGGCGTACAAATGGTCAAGAACAATATTGACTTATGGTCCCTACAGGTAGGCACAAATCTTATTTGGACACGTGCATAATATCAAAATTGCATTATTCAGCCTAAATCCATATGTATGCAGGGAACAGGTAAATTTTTCGGCATGGTAGCATAAGCCTATATATTGCAAAATAAGCATAATGCATGGATTAGTCTACGACTGAAAGTTGGCGCAACAATTACTGAAACCATTAAACAATTTAAGTACTGAAAACATGGCGTTGAACAATTTAAAATTATATGAACTGTTTAGAAAGTCAACCACACCACGAATTGTGATGAATATTTTACAGAAAATTGAAAAAATAAATTTAAAAAAAAATTTTTTTTTTTTTCATTTGTTGGGTAATAATTTAAAACATAAAACGCTAAAGAAAAAAAATAAAAACAATCTAAAAATGGAAAAATAATTTTTTTTAGTTACCATAAAATTGATTTTTCTACTAATTTTAACTTTCATAACCCATAAGTAGGCCCCTACAAAGCGTAGCACCCCATTTCATAGGCTGAACAGTTATCTGTCATATGCTGTTTAAACTGTTCAATTATCTTATTCGGTTCAAAAGATATGATTTTTGCAACGAAAAATCGCCCGTAGAGCAAGCGAGGTTGCAAAAATCAAAATTTTCATGAGTGCCGACGAAGTTTTGAATAAACCCATGTTATAGGAAACTTTTCAACGATTTCAAATATGCCACTCTTAATAATATCACATTTTTAGTTTAGAAGATATAACCGTTCAAAGTTGACCGACTTTCGGTTTTCAAAAAAACACACAATTTTTAGTCAATTTGTTGCGATTTCAGGTGTAATATCACGAAAAATAGGTAACGAATCGCCTTATTTTTTATTTGTATTGATTGATGTATTTATTAAATGTATAATGATAAAAAAAAAATTAACTGTTTGCTTTGTGTTTCTCCTGGTAAATCACTATTTAAAAACTATCCGTTTTTTCACTATTTTTCAACTTTGACGGAAAATAAAAAAAAACTATATTTTTCTATATTTGCCATACGTGCAAAACCTGTTCTTTGATTATTTCTTTACATAATTCAAAAGGTTTTATCTGCCCGTACGTGCCCGTTTGGCTTCTAGAGGTAAAAAAGTTCAAAAAGACATGGTTGCAGAAATTGTATGGCGTCCATCCCTTATATGTTTTGACTGACAGTAGTTTGATCTAATAGTTTGAAAAAAACTACTCATTGAAATTAGCAGGTACGTACCTCACATAAACAATACTTTGGCGTACAAATGGTCAGGAACAATATTGACTTATGGTCCCTACAGGTAGGCACAAATCTTATTTGGACACGTGCATAATATCAAAATTGCATTATTTAGCCTAAATCCATATGTATGCAGGGAACAGGTAAATTTTTAGGCATGGTAGCATAAGCCTATATATTGCAAAATAAGCATAATGCCTGGATTAGTCTACGCCTGAAAGTTGGCGCAACAATTACTGAAACCATTAAACAATTTAAGTACTGAAAACATAGCGTTGAACAATTTAAAATTATTTGAACTGTTTAGAAAGTCAACCACACCAAAGTTTTTCACGGAAGTGAAAATTCTTCCTGAGAAGTTGACAGTGATCAGCAAATGGGGCTGCGATGGATCATCCGGACAAAGCGTTTATAAGCAAAGGATATCTTCCGATGACGCTACAATATCGGACGGAAATATGTTTATGGCATCTGTTGTTCCTTTGCGGCTAAAATCGGATGATTCCCTACACTGGAAAAATCCACGTCCGTCATCAGTGCATTATTGCCGACCAATAATGTTTCAGTTTGCAAGGGAATCGGCAGAACTCATAAGGACTGCGGTGAAGGACATTGAAGAACAAATAAGCAAGATTAAGCCTACAAAGCTGCAAATTGGAGAAGGAAAATATATTGAATGCAATTACGAGTTCCACCTGACCATGGTTGACGGAAAAGTCGTAAACGAACTGACAGGAACAACCTCAACAATGTCATGCCCGATTTGCAAAAAGAGTCAGAAGAACTTTTTTCAATTCAATTTATTTCATATATAATATGTGACATCTCAATTTTATATAATTAGTTGTAAAGAGTTTAAGATTAGTATCTTTTTCTGCTTAATTATAATATATTTCAATTAGTTATCATATACATATATATAGACAGAATTATATTGGAGGTAAAAATTTAGCAAAAACCTATTTAAACCCCTTTTTTCGTTTTATTTTTATATTTTTTTTTATCGATTTTATATTATTATTTGTCAGAAGAACTTTGGTAATTTAAACGATTCTACAAATGAGGAGAATTACGAATATGGAATGTCACCATTGCACGCAAGGATAAGGTGTATGGAATTCTTGCTAAAACTGGCATATACCCTACCACAAGAGGAGGAAAACTTCGATGAAAATACATCAATAAAGGATAAGGAAAAGATCAGAAAGAAGCAAATACAGGATGCTTTTTTTAAACACGTTGGACTAAAAGTAGACTGTCCCAAGCACGGATACGGTAACTCAAACGATGGAAACACTTCTAGGAGATTTTTTGAAAATGATGAGGCAGTAACTAGAATCATTGGAATTGACAATCAAATCGCGAAAATTGAGTACCAGTCTTTGCCAATTGGAGAGCTTTCTGAAGAAGCACAGGAGTCTCTTAACAAATTTTATAAAAAATATAGATTGCAGAACACATTCAAAGCATCAAGGGTAAGGCAAAATAAGGACCTCTTCAACATGTTGGCAGCATCTTCCGATCCACTTATTTCTTCCCTGCGGTATGTGAAGTCACGAATAGAGTTACAAAATAATTATAGTTTAGAAATGATTAGTCTTTTAGATATACCTTCTCTTACGAATTGTGATGAATATTTTACAGAAAATTGAAAAAATAAATTTAAAAAAAAAATAATTTTTTTTTTAATTTGTTGGGTAATAATTTAAAACATAAAACCCTTAAGAAAAAAAATAAAAGCAATCTAAAAATGTAAAAATAATTTTTTTTAGTTACCATAAAATTGATTTTTCTACTAATTTTAACTTTGATAACCCATAAATAGGCCCCTACAAAGCGTAGCACCCTTTCCAAACGCTCATTTCATAGGCTGAACAGTTATCTATCATATGCTGTTTAAACTGTTCAATTATCTTATTCGGTTCAAAAGATATGATTTTTGCAACGAAAAAACTCAAATGGCGCCACTGTGCGCCGGTTGCCGTATAAGGCGAAGTGGTCGTGGATCATTTATTTCAGTCGTTAGCAGGGGTTCTGGCTCCGTCTCACTGCTTCCAAATCATTTATAGCTCCGTCAGAGGAGCTACAACACCGTTGTGACAAATTATAAAGTTCAAAGCTGTCACATAGAAATCTTGTCGAGCCAACGTCACCTTAGTTTACATATCTGCGCTGAAACTGGTATATGTGTGTTCGAATGAGTCTTCTATTTTTTGTAAGCAAAACATTGTAATTTACGTTTCCAACTCGTTCGATAACCGTGTCTGGTGCACAATAATTGGCTAGATTTGCGCAACGCTTCTCTTAGTTCTGAAATGGATTCAACAGGTGTGTCTTCTTTTTTAGTTTTACAAATGTTTCTACTGGTGTCTCGGGTTCTCTTTGGCGTTGACCTCTATGCTTGTAAGTTTGCTACACTCGTTCATTTAATTTTTGAGTTTAGCTCTCTCAGCCTGTCTATTTGATTGCGAATGATATGGGGCTGTGCGCATTTGATTCACTTCTCGACTTTTCAAAAATTCTTAAAATTGTCTGCCGTTGACAGAAACGAAGGTGTCACAATTTCCACACCTATATTCTCATCTATATTCTCAATCCCTGTTGATGAGGCTGTCTGGTAGCAAATTTATATTTTTAAATACGAGTATTTCAAAAAGTAATAAACGGTGCGGAGGGAGGGTACGCCGTTGGAATTATCGATTGTGCGGATTTGTCAGTCACGATGTCGCAGTGGTCGAGGGAGCATCGCGCGTTCGCTGTGGAGACATTTTTTAAGAGTAATGATTCTTACGTAATTGCTCGTCGACAATTTTGTTCAAAGTTCGGTATTTGGCGAATACGTGATGGACTGAGTATAAATTTAATTCGTTCGTGGGTTCGGAGATTCCGCGCAACTGCTTCGGCTATAAATGTCCCACGGCCAGGGCCCAGTCGATCTTCAAGGACTCCCGAAAACATTAAGCTGGTTGAAAGCAGTTTACATGAAAATACGCGACTTCAATAAGGAAAAGAGCAGCCTCACTGGGATTTCCAATAGTGAGTATTCATGAAATTTTAAAAAAGAATATGAAGTTCCATTCTTTTAAAATTCAAATCGTTGAAGAACTGAAAGAAAGTGACTTTGATTGACGCAAAAATTTTTGTGAAACGATGTTGTAGCGTTTTCGCACTGTAAATCCCATTTTTTGGAGCGTCGAGGCTCATTTTCACATAAACGGCCATGTCAATAAGCAAAACGGCCGCTACTAGTCTCCAAGAACCCGCAACCCTCGATTGAAACATCAAAAACCATTGCATTGGCCCAGGGTAACTGTTTGGTGTGCCTTATCCACGCATGAGATAATTGCACCATTTATTTTATTTTGAAAGTTCTCGATCCCAGTCGACGAATGTCAACGGTGAAAATTATCGAGGGTTACGGAATTCTTTTTGCCAAACCTGCGAGCTCATTCATCGTACTCTTCACACGCATATTTCCAACAGGATGGGTCGACTGCACACACAGCCAGAGCTGCAATGAATTTGCTTCGGGAAAATTTCCCCAAAAAAACTGATCAGTCGCTTTGGGGACATCCCATGGCCATCGGGGCTACCTCAAAGAGAGGGTTTATAATGACAATCCCCAATCTCTTATGGCTTTAAAGGAAAATATTCGTCGAGACATCAGCTAAATTAAACCAAGTTTACGGCAGCGTGTGGCGAAGAACACAAGGCTCCGTTTTGAACAGTGTGTTCAACTCGACGGAAGACATATGGATGACATACTCTTTAAAAAATAAAATCCACATTTCCATTCTATCGTTCAATGGTCTTAATAACACTTTGTGTCAATCATTACGTTTTTTATTTAAGTTTGAAAATATAAATCTGCTACCAGACACCCTGAATTCGTATATCTCAGGCCATTTAGATTAGGAATTAACTATAACTAGGTAATTAAATATTTCACAAGGTCCCACTATACCAATTTGCAATCTTTTAATCGGCTTCTTGCTAGCGGCTACGGATGTGGTGTTGCTTTCATAGAGATCTCGCTGTCATTGCACATGGATGGCAATTTCGTACAAATTACGCAATTTCTTCATCTATATCAGGCCAAAACACATGAAATCTTGCCATTGTTTTCATTCTTCCCTTCCCGGGATGTCCCCGATGTAACTGCTGTAAAATGCGCTTAAAACGTGGGGATTCTACGGATGCATATCCAGTGCTGTCATAGTTTGTATTACACATTCAGCCTTATTACGGTTCTCGATGTCGGTAACAACGTAAGTCGAATTTTGTAGAAGATTAAAGAACACGGGTGGTGTGTTGCTTTAATCTACTACAGAGTCGTTTTCGACATCGAGAACCGTAATAAGGCTGATTATGTCCTTCCACATTCTTCCGCAAATGTGGAAAGAATTTTTATCCAAGTCAGCCGTAATAAAACCAAATTTTGATGTTCCCTGGAAAATTAATACTTGCAAGGAATTCTTTTTTCTTAAGATTACTTAAAATTTTTATATTTTAATCAGGTTTAAGTTCTTTGAATTTAATTTTCATTCAATTTTTTTTATGAAGAAAGGAATTTTACGACATGAAATGAATTAAAATTGATTAATAATTTTTTAAAAATTTAAATAAATTTTTTAAAATTATCAATAATTAATGAAAATGAATTAATTAATGAAAATTTAATTCTAATTATTTTAATTATGCTTAAAAATATTGAAATTTGGATTAAAACCCATTAACAGATCAATAAAACAACCACGATTACTTAAAATTTAATAATTCAAAATGTTTTGATGTTAATATTAAAAATGATTTAATTAAACTATTAAACTCCAAAATTTATCTATAAAGTACATATTTGTTAAAATAAAATGTTGAAAAACATTTTTCAACTATAAAAACTATTTTAATCTAATGTACAAAATTATTTTAAATTAACTACCATTTATTTATAAAAATATTCTTTTTCATTAATTTTTATGTTTTATATGGTTTATATGTAAGTAAATGCTCAATAATTCTGTTTTGTTATTTTTTGTGTTAATAAAAATATGTTTAATTGTTCGTAAAATGGATATTATTATTTCGCCGATTTTTTGCGTTTTTTTTTAATTGCCGATAATGCCGATTGTTTTTTTAAATATGCCGATTTTTCATCAAAATTATCTGGCACCCCTGGTTCCCATTGTTATTCACCAACCTCGACAGTCTATCCACACATCCAAAATTCTTTTTATTTACATACTGCAATTCAAAATCATAACGCATCAAACTGAGTGCCCACCTCTATGGTCGAATTGCAGTATGCGCTGGGATCCCTTTTTTACTGTCAAAAATGGAAATTATCTGTCCGTAATATAAATCCAAAGGTACCGTCAAACTACTCGTGGTACGCACAAATATACCATAGTAGTTGACATTACTCAAAAATGCTCGAAGCTAAGAAACATAAAGCATTTTTAAAACAGCGCTGATCTTTTCTGGATCAGGCCGTAACCAGATTGTGAAACTATATTTCCTAAGTATTTGACTTCCGTTGCAAAGAATTTGCATTTTTCCATTTTTCATTTTCACTTCAATTTCTTTAAAAGGCTGCACTTCGTATGGCACAGGTCGCTTTGCTCGGAAAATCGGTTTTGCATCTGGTTTCAAATGTAATTGAACCCTTGCTTTGCTTCATTCCAAAATATCTGAATAACGGTGTTTAATTTCTGCCATGACAGAAACTGCCTTTTCTTGCACTACACGCTCGATTTTGCAACATACACTACTGATCGGTTTTTCCCACATACCAAATATGTCAACTTCGTCTGCACCTAACAAAGGTATGGAATCAATTTCTACTTCATCAATTTTGATTTGTTTTACTTCCCTGCTGAACTGCAGTTCACAAGGGAACTCAGTTATAGCGTGTAGAGATGAGCGATATTTCTGTACCTGTGATTTAATCACTGTTACTGAAAAATCACGAATCACAGTCGTGATCAAATATGTCAAGTAACAGGTACTTTCTAAGTCGTTCTTTTTGTATTTTGTTACATATACAAATTTATGATATTTCACTGTTTGTGTGGGTAATAGCGTTTTTAGAATGAAATGTCGAATGATATTGCTGTTCCTTTCATTCTCTCTTCTATCTTATTAGAATTTTTTTATGCCAACATTTATTTGTTCAAGTATGTATGTATATGAATGTAAACAGATTTGAAAGCTCTTACAATTTGTTGTTGTTTCTTTGTAAAGTGCTTACAAAAGCTCTTGCAAAAGCTCGCGCATTGTACATATAGCTTGGCCGCAATTGCTATAAAAGAACAGAAAACTGATAAACCGTGATCACAATCACAGTTTAAAGGAGCAGTGATTTTTAAATCACATTCACTAATCACGATGATCTTTAAAAATCACGGGATCGCTCATCTCTAATAGCGTGGCTATTTTAAAGCTACAATCCTGGACTACCTTATTTTTTCCAATTTTGTTTGCCGATTGTGGTTACGTCTGAATCAGAAATAATTTGAAGCTTAAAAGTTTCTTGCTTTGTGACAGGTACTGCTTGCGTTGTTGGCTTAAGAACAACTTCAACATACCTGCGGCGCGGTGCCAAATTTATACAGTTTTCGTTACCTTTGTTGCTTGTTGGTCGGTTCTGGTTTTGTTGATTTTGTCTTCTAGCAGCATACAATTGCCCTCTTTGTAGCCATTGCGTCTCCCTAGGATTTTCGGTTAGATATATCTGCGTAGGAATTTCTCACTCCCACAACACTTGTCAATTAAATTTTTCACAGATTTTGCTCTATTGACAGTTGCATAAACGCATTGAACGCGTGGTGTCGGCCTCCAGCTTAAGTGCGAAGTTACAATAAAAAGCGACAAGTAATTTATTTTAATAAATAAATAAAAGTCTTAAGGGGGTGTACACGGTCTAAGTGCTCGTCATGCCGTGTACGTGTACTGGACGAAATATTCGCCGTCATATCTAATATACCACCATGGCGCTTGATGAGAAATGCTTGACCGTGTACAGACCCCTATAGAGTAAAATTGTTGTTGTGTTATTTTGAATTTGCAATTAAAAAGAACCCCGGCTTATTTAAAGAAAATAAACATATTTTTTAAACGAATATAGATTCCTTGGAAACTATCAATAAAGAATAAAAAACTGTTGAACATTATATTTTAATCTTATTGTTTATTTAAGTTAACATAATAGGAATAACAGTTTTTTCATTTAATTTTAGCAAGTATTCGTTGTCTTAAGTGGGTGGAAGGACCTCAATTATTGTTCAGTGGCGCAAGCGATCACTCAGTAATCGTATGGGATGTTGGTGGAAAAAGGGGAACAATATATGAATTGCAAGGACACAAGTAATTGATCTCATGTTTAATAATGAAATATTAAAGAAAATCTTTCTTTCGTAGGAATAAAGTGTCATCTTTATCTTATGCAAATCACACTCAGCAACTAATTAGTTGTGGCGAAGACAATGTTGTCGTATTTTGGGAAATGAATGCTATGCGAAAAGAAGTACCCGCATGGGTTGAGAATAATAATTGTCAAATTTGTTCACGACCATTTTTTTGGAATTTCCGTTCGATGATGGATCAAAAACAAATTGGTGAGTGTTATCATAGGGAATCGTACAAATTGAAAAAAAAATTCGGTCATTATTGATGCTTTTGGAAAAACGTTATATGTATTAAAGTTTATATATCTAAAAAAAAAAACCAAAAAATTTTTGGCCCCTTTATTTAAATTTAGATATAAATTGAACCACTTTTTTCTCAATATTTATTTATTGAATCTTCATATATTAATCAGAGAACTATATATATATGTATATATATACAGAAAACTATATATATATATGAATATATAGTACTTTGTGATATTACCTGCTTGGCCCACAATGTCGACAAGAACATTATTTCGTACATATGTATATGTATATTGAAAAGAATAATAAAAATCTAAAATTTATTTTTGTTTTCATGTTGAGCCCAAGTTAGTGTTACAAATGTCAAAGGTAAACCAAAACAACATTTACCCAACCCTTTAAGGACACTGATCAGTTAGACCTGTACTTCTCTAACATTAAGAAATGGTTAAAGCTCAATTTGTTTTGTATATTTTTTAAAATTTTATGTCTACAATGATGATAACTGAACCAAAATATTATTACAGTTTAAAATGTTTATTAAATTTTTCAGGTATACGTCAACACCATTGTAGACATTGTGGCAAGGCTATTTGCGATAACTGCTCTGCTAATCGGATTAATATTCCAATAATGGGTTTCGAATTTGACGTTCGTGTTTGTAATCCATGCTTCAACGAGTTGCAAACAGTTGAGTAAGTAAAATTTTTTTTATTTACGCACACAAACTAAAGAAGAGTTAAGTACATTGAAGCAAATGTAAGCCTTTGTTAGTCGACCGTAGTTATGTACTGTTTACTTAAGGCTAGTTTAAACGGTAATACAATGTATTGCGACTTGGTAGAATCAAAATATTCAGAAACTCTCTCCGTGTTTAAAAAAGAAATAAGTCTGTTGTAAGTATTTTTCATGTTTACATGGATGGTATAAGAAAACTCAAAGTAAAGATATTAAACAGCTGAGTTAATAATAAAAAAGCAGATTGTTACAGTTTTACAATATTCACAAAAACAACATGAAAATTTACTGAGTTGATTTTCGTTGTTTTGTAATTGTATAAAAAAATGTTACCACCTTCAATATATACTTTTAAAATACAACTCTGGTGCGATGAGATTACATAAGTATCAATTCACACGTTACATCTTTTGATGCTCAACTTCTTTTCAATTCCCTTTTGAAGATGCCATTATGCTTACACGCAGCAACCGGTTTAAACGTTTTTTTGCTTCAAAACAACAACACTTTTATTCAAAGCGAACAAAATAGAAAAAGAAAAAAATTTACATGCAGCCATTGTTGTGCATTTACCTAGGAATGAGAACACAAAGCGTACTGCTCGAGTACAGGCATCGCCGTACCAACCCCTTTTCTTCTTGCTTCCCTCTCCATAAAACACAAGAGTTGATCATCAAAAGATGAAACGTGTGAATGTAGACTAAGATTTTAAATGGTTTAGAAAATAACATTTAACGACTGTTTGTCAAAGTTTGTATCCGTTTTCTCCCCTACTCAATACATTTTGCTTTTACATGGCAAGATTCTATATCATTTCTGTAGCATGTTGTAATACATTGTATTACCGTGTAAACTAGCCTTTAACGTGTTAGATACATTTTGCCTTCCTTCCCAAACCAAAAAAGAATCCTCAAAATGTCCATGATAAAAAGCAAAAGGCCCTAAATTTATAATATTTGTATATAAAAAATGTTCGAAATTGTAATCGCTACGGGCTCCAGGGTCTTCCGAAAAATACCTACAGCCGTATTCATAACAAAAAGTTAGCCACAGTTTGGACACTACGTACAAGGAGCTGCTAACTAGAATGCCGATTAAGTTTAGCAGCTTGTTAGCACAGAGTTTATTAATAACAAATTTTATCCATCTGCTAACTTTTAATAAATCAACTCTGAATATTAATGATGCTATAATGTGGCATACTCAAAAATGCAACACGTTTTGCATTAATCATCGCTGGTTTTGTCATTTCATTTCATTTTTTTTAGTTTCCCTCTTCATATAAAAATTTTAAATGTTTTTAAATTAAAAAAAAAAAAAAAAAAAAAAAAACAGTGTAGTAAAAAAAAACAAACAAAATTATTCAACATAAAACGGCTGTTTATCACAAATTGGCAAACGTTTGGCAGCTTGTTGACAAGAGTTTAGCAAATCGTTAGCCAGAGTTTGGTAAGTGTATTATGAATAAACTTTGTGCTAACTTCATGCCAAATTTTCGTTATGAATACGGCTGCTATTGTTTTACAAATTTAAATTTTATGCCACATTTTCTCCAATCGCAAAAATTGGGAGAAGTGTTCTGTCCTTTGTACATCGTAGTGTATACACGTGTTATTTACATTTGTATGTGATTGAAGGAAAAAATAAAACCTATTAATATTAAGGAAAGGAAAAAATTAAACAACAAAACAATAAATAAATAAAAACCCACCGCATTCTTAACAACAAATAATACGACAACAACCAAAATAAGAACAATAAACATTAATATACAATACTCAAAAATATACGAAAACAATAAATACAACTGGCAAAAGCAATAAACAAAAAGTCACAACTAAAATTACAAGCATAAGAAATCTTTAAAAACCATGAAAATAATAACTAACGTTTAAAATAAATCAAGCTACATACATACGGAAAAAATAACAACTTGACAAACAAACAATAAACATAAGGTGCGTTCATTTACTTTACTAGCAGAAACTTGCAAAGATAGAGTAAGTAGGAATTTAAAGAAATTGCTCTCAAAAATACTAAAAAGTAAATGAACACTTTGCCAGCCAAAATTTGCAAGTTAAAGTAGTGACGAATATACAGGAATATTTGAGTACCCATTAATTACACTGTGCAAGAAATTGACACTTTTTTTCGTGACAAGCTGGGCACCTGCCCGCGGTTTTTTAAGATTGGCTCTGGTTTCCGAGATATACCGTTATTTCGAAAATGGAGGAGGTTGCACAATATATGTTCGCGTAACTCAAAAACGCTTAAGCTTATTGAAAAACCTTAAAAAAATCGAAATTCCGCAATAAAATTTCCTTTAAGAAACAGTCGTTTTAGAAACATAATTTTTTTTTTGGAAAAAAAAAATAATTTTTTTATCAAAATTCCGAAATTTTTGTTTGTTAAAAATTCATAAAAAATAGACATATAAAAAACGAAGCTGTAAACAAAACAAGCTATAAATGATTAAAATCTGTTAGCAACTTTTGATTTTATTCACAAAAGTCGACAAATTTTAATTAATTTAAGAATTTCATAAAACGGCCCCCTAAGGGATGATGATAAACGGAAAGTATAATTTGAAAAAATGTTAAGAGCAAAAAACTAATGGAGGTCATTCATACATTTTATCCCTTTAGGGGCGACTCCTGGGCATTTATGGGACTTTTTCTTCAATATATTTCTAGTCTGCATTGAACATTTTGTATGGAAACCCCCTTTAGGAATGGAGATAGCGGGTGGGTATTGTTGTATTATAAATACTTTAAAACAAATTACTTTACAATTAGTTTTAAATATTGTTCTTTGAATTTTATGTTATATAAATATGATTTAATATGAAAATAAAAACTTCAGAATTGTTGTTAAATTAGAAACAAATTGTTTTATATGGCGCAGTCGTAAAAAAAAAAAAAAAAAAAAAATATACTTTAAAAAAAAAAAATTTTTTTTTTTTGTTACCTACGTACGGAATAAAAAGAAAATTCAAGACATTTCTGTAGAGAATAGATTTTAAAAATGGATTTAAAACCAATTCCCGATTTAAAAATATGTGGAAATAAAGCTAAGAACTGGGAAATATTTTTGCATGATTTTGAAGATTACTTAACAGCGAAAAATACGAAATTAAGTGATAATATCAAACTTGCTATATTACGAAATCAAATAGGAATTGATGGTAAAGAAATAATAAGGACATTGGATATTCCGGTTGAAGATTATAACAATTATCAAAAAGTTATAAAAGCTTTAAATGATTATTTTACGCCCAAGAAAAATATTTTATATGAAAGATTTGTTTTTTACAACCGATCACAAAAACAAAATGAGCCTATTGACGATTTTGTTAGAGATTTAAAAGAAATATCTAGTAGCTGTGAATTTGGAAATATATCCGAAATGGTAAGAGATCGAATCGTTTTGGGGATAGCAGATTCAAAACTTCAAGAAAAGTTACTCAAGATGGATGACATTGAAATCGAAAAAATTATATTGGAATGCAGAATATATGAAAAACAAAAACAGCAAGTAAAAGAAGTTCAAGAGTCAAAGAAAACTGTGGACGTTGTTCAAGAAAATTGCGAAAATGTTGGTGAAAAAGAAAATTTAGATTTTATAAAAAAGAAAAATATAAAGAAAGGTAAATTGAGAAATAATTATCACAAAAAATTTAATGAAAATGTAAAATGTGCTCGTTGCTTGCAATTTCATAAATTTAATAGTTGTCCTGCATTTGGTAAAATTTGTAGCAAATGTAAAAAATTTAATCATTTCTCTAAAGCTTGTAGATTAAAAATTAATGTTAATACTTTAAATCAATATGAAAGTGATAGTTCAAATTGTGATTTTGCGTTGACTGACAGTATTAATTCTCAGAATGTTAAGGATATTTGGTATCATGAAATAGTTGTAGAAAATCGAAAAATTGAATTTAAATTAGATACTGGTTCAGATGCAAATATAATTCCAATATCTACTTTGAAGACAATATATAAAAATCCCAATTTAAAACCTACTAATATAACTTTACAAACTTATAGCGGACATAAAATACGTCCATTGGGTGAAATTAAACTTCAATGTATTTCGAAAAGTAATATTTCTAATGAGTTATTTTTAATAGTTGATGATGGTTATAAACCAATTTTAAGCAGAGATACCTGTGTTAAATTAGAGTTGATAAAAAGAATTTATAATGTAGAGAAATCTGCAGATTCACTGGAAGAATTATGTAATAAATATAAAGATATTTTTAATGGCGTTGGAAAATTTAATAAAGAATATAATATAGAAATTGAACAAAATGCTGTTCCAGTTGCTCATCCTCCCAGAAGAGTTCCAATGAAAATTAAAAACAAATTAAAGAATAAATTAGATGAGTTGGTGAATAAGAATATTATAGTGAAAACGGATGAACCCCAAGCATGGGTAAGCAATTTAGTTATACGTGAAAAAAAAGATGGTAGTTTACGTTTATGTTTAGATCCAAGGGAACTCAATAAACACATAATTCCGAATCATTATTTAATTCCAACATTTGAAGAAATTAGTGTGAATTTAGTTGAATATGTTTACTTTTCTGTTTTTGATTTGAAAGACGGATTTTGGCATATACCATTGACGGAAAGATCTAGTAATTTAGTTTCATTTAGTACACCATTTGGTTGTTATAAATTTAAAAGATTGCCTTTTGGGTTGGTAACTGCATCGGAAGTTTTTCAGAGATATAATTATGAAACTTTTGGGGATTTGCCAGGAGTAAATATATACATAGATGACATAATGATTGGAGGTAAAACAATAGAAGAACATGATAAAAATGTTACTATGTTTTTGAAAAGAGCAAGGGAACAGAATATAAAATTGAATAAGAACAAAATTCAATTTAGAGTAAAGGAAGTACATTTTTTGGGACATATTATTTCGAATAAGGGTATAACACCTGATAAGAAACGTATAGAATCTATTTTAGCATTAAAATTTCCAAAAGATAAAACCAGTCTTCAATCGTTTTTTGGTCTTGTAAATTATTTAAGAAAATTTATACCAAATTTGGCGGATGTGACATCTTCTTTGAGAGAATTGCTGAAAAAAGGTACTGAATTTAAAGTGTTACCTATTCATGATGAATGTTTTAACCGAATTAAAAAAATGGTAGCAAATTATATTATTTTAACACCTTTTAATGATAAAAAGGATGTGGTAATTCAAACTGATGCTTCGAAGGATGGAATAGGCTGTTGTTTGTTTCAAAATAATAAAATTATATCATTTGCTTCAAGGTCGTTATCAAACACGGAAAAACAATACGCCCAAATTGAAAAAGAGTTTTTGGCAATAGTATTTTCATGTAAGAAATTTCATCAGTTTATATATGGAAAGCAAATTACGGTTATTTCTGATCATAAGCCCTTGGAAACGATTTTTAAAAAAGATATTAATAAAATAGGTTCTTCTAGATTACAAAGATTAAGGTTAAAAATGTTTCCATACAATGTAGAAGTATAATTGCAGCAGATTATTTTTCTAGAAATTTTATTGACACTGGTGATAAGGAACATGAATCGGGTGTAACGGAAATGATACATAGTATAAGTGTAGCAGATGGTACTTTAGAAAGAATAGAAAATGAGACACAAAATGATGAACTGCTTTGTTTAATAAGAAACTATTCTTTGAATGGATGGCCAGAAAAAAATAAAATTCCGGATTTTGTTAAAGGGTATTATAATAAAAGAAATGACATTACACTAGATGGTAAATTAGTATTTTTTAATGACCGGGTCATGATGCCGAAAAATTTGCAACGAATTATTGTAGAAAAATTACATGAAAGTCATATGGGTATTTCAAAGACAAGAAAAAGAGCTTCTGAATTATTTTATTGGATGAATATGAATCAGGATATTGAGAATTATATTTTAAAATGTAGAAATTAGGAATTAGGCCCTTCAAATGCTAAAGAACCGATAATTTCTCATGAAATTCCAAATTTACCTTTTGAGAAAATTGGTTGTGATATTTTAGAATATTCGAGGAAAAATTATTTAGTTGTTGTAGATTATTATAGTAAATGGTTTGAATTAATTTATTTAAAATCAAAGACTTCATCAGTTGTAATTGAGGCGTGGATAGAAATATTTTCAAGGTATGGTATACCAAAGATTATAATAGCCGATAATATGCCATTTGCTTCTTACGAATGTTTGGAATTTTCTAACCGATGGAATTTTAAAATAATAACAAGTAGCCCAAATTATCCCAGGAGTAATGGATTAGCAGAGAGAATTGTAGGAATTTCGAAGAAAATTTTAAAAAAATGTGAAACTAAAGAAGAGGTGTATAATGCATTATTAGAGTATAGGAATACTCCAGTTAAAGATTTAAAATATTCTCCATCACAATTATTATTACATAGGCGTCTAAGAACTAAAATTCCAATCACTGACAAACTGTTGAAGCCGGATACAAAATATATAAAAAATAAACTCATAAGGGAGGAAATGGAAAGAAAAATAAAAAATTATGAGAAGTATTATAATCGAAATACAAAAACAAAATCTGAGTTTAAAATTGGAGATAACATATTTTTTAAAATAAATTCTTCACAGAAGTGGATACCTGGTCTGATAATTGCATATCACAATACTCCAAGGTCTTATATTGTAAAAAGTCTGATTGATGACAAAACTTATAGAAGAAATTCTTTTCATATTAAATATAGAAAAACAAATAATAATGTTATAAATATTAGTAAAGAAAATATGAGTGAAAATACTGTCAATCTACGCAGAAGTAGTCGTATCAGATTACCAGTTACTTTTTATAAGCCATTATAATTATTTTATTTATTGTTTAACGAAAACAATATTTTTAGTTTTTTTTTAAAGGGAAGATGTTGTATTATAAATACTTTAAAACAAATTACTTTACAATTAGTTTTAAATATTGTTCTTTGAATTTTATGTTATATAAATATGATTTAATATGAAAATAAAAACTTCAGAATTGTTGTTAAATTAGAAACAAATTGTTTTACAGGTATGTTAGAAATAAATGATTGAGATGAAAAATAAAGTGGGGTTGGTCATACATTTGACGCATCTTGGGGCATCCTAGGCGCTGCAGGGGCCAAATTTAAGAATTTAATTGAACGGCCATATTTGTATGGGAGCCCCCCTAATGGGTGGAGATATATGGCAATGTTTTAAGAAAATGTTAAAAACAAAAAACATTGGAGGTCGGTCATACATTTTATCCCCCTAAGAGTGAATCCTAGGCCTAAGAAACAAATGATGGGAAAATAAAGTTGCGCTGGTCATACATTTGGCTAGGCTAGGATTCTACGCGTATAAAAAACAAAGTTCCAAACAAAATAAGCTATAAGTGATTAAAGTCTGTCTACAACTTTTGATTTTGTCAGAAAAGATGAAATTTTTTATTTTTTATAATAACCAAACTTAAAAATTTTAAAACATTTGTTTTTGTTAAAGTTAAAGTTTTTATTTAGAAATTTATTCTTCTTCCTCCTGCAGATTCCAACAAATATCCCCTAATAGCGAATCAAGTTGTTTGCCGCTATACCAGTGTTAGAGCCTGGCTGTTACTTGGTGAAATCTCTCGCCATGTTAATCAGACTCGGCTGGTGATTGTTCATTAAATTTTTCGGCATGGTAATGCAAAAAATGTATTTTCAATGACATTCTAACGTTTAATTTTTTAAATGCGGTTAGCATATTTTTGATTAAAATTAGCCAGTTTTCAGTCCGATGATTTCCTAATACATTTTCTATTACTGATTTCACACAATTCCAGGCCAATAGCTCGATATCATTCAATGCAACCTCAAATTGAAGGTCCTTCATAAGACGACGAATGTCCGGTCCACTAAGAATTCCTGTAAAATAAAAACATTATGATGTGAAATATAAATCTAATTTAATAAAGTAGTTAGAGTTCAAACCTTCTTTTACTTTCATGCCGCTTAATCGTGGCTCAATGTTATTATAAAATTTTTTACAATACCCAGTTTGATGTGGAGTGGAGTGTGGCATGACTTAAAAGAGCAACCACTTTTAAATTTGCGCATATTTTCCACTTGTGGTCTTTATATTTAATTAAATGTACTATTTTTTTGATTGATGCGTATGTCCCTTTAGTATATGTGCTTAGTGCTATCGGAATAGGACTTTTTAAATTAGTGACATGTAGCAAAACTTCCGTTAAGCTACTTTTGGAAGAATCAATGAATAAGCGCCAATCTCCAGGATTATATTCATTCTGCATTGTTGAAACCAAGCCGCGGATGTCAGTACAATACGCGATAGAATTATTATCAATAGATTTAAAAAAAGTCGTAAATCGTCTATGGCGACTGATATATTTGTACACCTGGTGCTAAAATATTAGCTTGTTTTAAATCTTTTGTCAAGAGAATGCTCTGTCTTTGAAATAATTTTAGACGCCGTACCATTATATCCAGACAATCTTGCGTGATTTCATTGTGACTGCATGGAACCGTGATGCATGACGGTTGATACATTGAAGTAGCTGGTCCACCCGCTTCAACAGAATGAATTATTGAGGGAATATGTTATGTTGGTATTTGGCTATCCGGAACAGGAATTTCATCAGAATGTGGCAGCGGAAATCGAGCATATGCTGCTTCAGTATACCCGCCTCCACCTTAGATATTTCAATATAACTGATTAGATACAAGACTGTCAAAAGCTTTAAACTTCACTAATCACTTCCACAAGCACTTTCCATATGACAGTGAAGGGGTTGAGGAACTCTTATTTATACTGTAATTGTTTTAATCAAAGTACCTGTCGAGACCTTCATGACCATGTTTTGTAAAATAAAACAAAGCCAGGACGATTAATATAAGTTTTTTACAAGACCGATTAGTGCGGTTTTGACTGCACAATAAAAGACCGATTTGTGTGGTTTTGTTAGCACAATAAATTACAAAGATGTAAGCATTTATGACTTTATGACTTTATTTCTTAATTCTAAGAATTTTTTAACCGGTAACTGTGGATTTTCCAAAATTCCTACCGCAAAGTGAAAGTGTGGTAAAAATGCATACATGTTTCTTTGGAATAGCATAAATTTGAATATTTGTTCTTTTGTTTTGTATTGTAAATGGCACAAAAACCGCATTTACAAAATTTTACGTCAAAATGTCATTGAAAATAAATTTTCTTCATTGGCACATTCTTCATATATACATAATGTTGAATAAAGTATTTAATAATTAAAAAAAATCCCATGAAATGCTCCATATAAATTATATTCTTCATTTATATTGAAGAAAAAGTCCCATAGATTCCCAGAAGTCGCCCCTAGTGGTATATAATGTATGACCGAACTCAATTAATTTTTTGTCCTTAACATTTTCTCGAGACATACTTGCCCCTTATCTCCACTTCTTAGGGTGGCTCCCATACAAATATTGCGTTTTATGAAATTCTTATATTAATTAAAATTTGTCGACTTTTGTGAATTTCTAACAGATTCTAATCATTTATGGCTTGTTTTGCTTGCAGCCTCGTTTTGTATATGCCTGTAAAAAATTAGAAGCGTGGTTGCATTTTTTAATTTTTTATGAATTTTTAAAAAACAAAAATTTCGAAATTTTGTTAAAAAAATTATTTTTTTTTCCAAAAAAAATATTATGTTTCTAAAACGACTGCGGATATTAGAAAGAAGTTTTACTTTTCTTAAAGGAAATTTCGCTTTTTTAAGGTTTTTCAATAAGCTAAAGCGTTTTTGGGAAAATTTTATACATTACGGTAAAAATAATGTGATTTTATTAATTTATATTTGTTTATGTTGAATAAAATGAATCATGAATTGGATTTTTTTTATTTAGAAGGTGAAAGAAGAATTGGGCTTTCATCAATAATAAAAGATAAAAAAACCCTTTGTTTACAATAAAAGTATTTATAAAGTAAAACAAAATATTTAATTTAACAATCTATGTATATAGATAGGTATATAAAATTTCAACGTTACTGACTGACAGATTCATCTTCGCACAGCCTTAACGCCGTGAGTTATAAGGTTGAAATTTAAACCGGATGCTGGTCTAATAGTACGAAAATTGTGTGTGTGTTAGTCAACAAATTTAGTGCGTTGCGACTCGCAAGAAACTACTTTCATGTTAGGTAAGATTTAATTTTGGCAATTCGAATGCTTAGGGAATAAATAGCGTAAAAACGAGTAAATTCGTTAGCCTCAAAACTCCTAAACTAACCGTGGATTCATCAATGCGTTCCGAACAATATTTTTGTCCCAAGAATATTTTTTTACTGAATGTGTTCCTCAGAACGATTCACCTATTTCGGAAAATTTGCCAAGAAAAACAAAGCTACCATATCGTTTACAGATGTAAACAATTATACAAGCTGGCAGCACAACAAGCAAACTACTTATATTGAATTGTTTTCTAAAAGTGTGTTACATTCGTATTTTATCCCTCGTGGTGTGAATGTATTTTAGCGAACAAGCTCTTTAAATATTAAAAAATTTTTAAGAATTCAAAAATAAGTTTTTAGTGACGCCAAGACGCCATTTTGTTTTAAAAAAAAAAAAAAAAAAGTGGTGGTCTTTCTGGCTTTCAAATGCCCTTTGTATATGAACTTTTGAGAAGTCATATCTTTTGCTTTATTTAAGTGGAAACCTGTTTAAGTCTTCAGGATTTAACTTATAGTTTTTTCTTTTGGAAAAAAAAAAAAATTTAAGAAAATTTTAAAAAATTTGTGTGACGCCTGGACGCCATTTTGGTTTTTGGTGTTGTGTGTTTTAAATAAGATTAAAAGTGTAAGCCCATATGGGGAAAAAAAGGAAGAAAAAACCTGGCGATTGTGAGCATAAGAAGCAGAAAGAGGACGAATCAACCTCAATCAACTCATTAGAAATGTTGGGTGAATCGGGCCCTTCAATTTCTTCGTCGGTGTCATCAGAACCTGTTATGGATAATCTCATCAAGCAGCAGGTAAAGGGTTTGGCGGGTCAACCAGGCCCGCAAAGTAAATCTGGTAAGTCACCTCAACAACCACTCTTTGACCCACATCCTGGGCCAAGTGTTTCCAAACCTCGTACAGGTTTAGGCGATCTTAATCGCGAAGTTATAAATTGGTACCAGGGGAATCATCCCGGACCTTTTTTTGTCCTAATTAGGTCTAAGGACCAACTATCCACGCGTAGAATGAATAGTGAGCTGTTTCTTTTTGAGAAACTTAAAAAAATGAATATTGCAGATATTATGCTAAAAAATATTGGAGACCGTCTATACAGGGCATCTTTTTTAAGCGCAGAGGCTGCTAATGCTTTTGCTTTAAACAGCAAATTAGAATCTGAAGGTCTGGAGGCCTTTATCCCTGATAGATTCACCCAAAAGTTTGGCATTATAAGAAATGTGCCTCTTTCATTCACTGATAGTGAAATCATGGCTGAAATTGAAGACCAAAACTCGTTGGAAGTTGTGTCGATTCATAGATTTCAAAGAAAGGATGAGTGTGGAGCATTGGCTCCATCCCTCACTATTAAGGTTGGTTTCAACACCACCTCCTTGCCTAAAACTCTTAAAATGTTCGGAACCCTTGTTAGGGTGGACATTTATGTTCCTCCTCTAAGACAATGTAAAAATTGTGGTCGTCTTGGACATATAGCAATTCGCTGCAGGGGCAGGAAGAGGTGTCTCAGCTGTGGTACCAGTATGTCCTGTCCAAATAACTGTGGCAATTATAAATGTGACTTTTGCCTAACGAATTCTACCTGTGTTGAAAACTGTGGTGTCAAAATATGCTTAAGTTGTAATTCCAACTCTCATGAATCCTCAGATCGTGACAAATGCCCTAAGTGGAAAAATGAAAAAGATATTCAGGAGGTAATGGCCCTTTCAAATCTCTCAAGGAAAGAAGTAATGGTAAAATACTCGTTAAACGAGAATTATTATGCCCTACTGGCTGATAAAGAGTATGATATTAATTTCCCCCACTTGGAAAACAAGCGTAAACCAGCGATGTTTGATCATAACCATGAGATCAATCGCAGGGTTACGAAGGTTAAATACAGTAAAATTGTGTCATCACGACCCAACAACACATACCCTCAACTACAACCTGTAACTGTTGAGCCGTCTCAGGCGGTATATAAAAGCCCCACATATTTTACCATCTCAGAATTTGAAAGAACCATCAAACTACTCACAGAACAAATTGCGGTAATCTTTAATGATGAATCACCTGAAAAAATGAACATTATCTCTAATTTAAAAAATTCACTTCTAGCTGTTGGCGATGCCATTAACAAAAAACTAAATTCCGAATCTCTGACTGACAACCCTTAAACAACCCTCTGCACCAACTTGTAATTCAACATGTTAATTTCACATTACAATATTCAAAGCCTTCGAGCCAACAAATCATCCTTTGAATTTTTTATCAACAATCATGATGTCGATATTTGCGCGGTAAGTGAAATTTTTTCCTTTGATGAAACACAACAATATACTAATATTATTAACTATAACTCGGTTTCAAAAACTAGACCTGATAATTACGGTGGAGTTGCGATCTTTTTTAAAAAACATATTCAATTTTCAAATTTAAATTTTACATCAGAGCTGGATATACTTGTATGTGAAACCACCAACCTCTCACCTAATATTACAATTGCATCTGTCTACTTTCCGCATTCGGTTAAAAATGACATACTTCGGTATGAACTACTAAAACTTTTAAATTTTGTCGAATCTAAACAAAATGTCTTGATATGTGGTGACTTTAATGCCCGGTCTCCAGCATTTGGTGATACCCTAACATCGAGTCGTGGCAAACTTTTGATGAACCTCTTTGATTTAACGGATTTTAGGTGTTTAAACTCTGGTGATATAACTTTTAGAAAATCTGTTACTGATCCCTTGTGTGTAGGCTGTGTTCTTGATCTTACTTTTACCAATTCGAGATTATTATTTGAGTGGTATGTTCTTCAGAATAATATCGGAGGAAGCCATCACTATCCTGTAATGTGCAAAACAGATTCCATCATTATTAAAAACACTAGATTTATTTCTAAAAAAAGGCTAATTGACAACATATCAAATTTATCAATTTCGACATCCTTTGATGATATTGAGAATAAGTTTCATGATGCTATAGACAGGTCAACTTCTATACTTAATTCCAAACGCACACCAAAAGTTTGGTGGAACGCCACGCTAACCAGGCTGCATCGATTAAAAACTGCTGCACTAAAACGCTTTATCTGCTCTAAATCGATGGAAAATGCCAATACCCTTTTGTCTGCCATTAAAAACTTTAAAGTTTGTCTCAAAGAATCCAAAGCCAATGCTTTTAATACGAAAATTAATGAGTTGAATGCTAATCCAGACTCTAAATCGCTTTTTAGATTTCTGAACAACTGCAAAAATTATGGCTCTGACAGACTTCATAATAAATGGAATCCTAGTAACAACTTCTCGTTTTTGACATATCTTAAAGATCAGGTTTCTGATGGTAATAATTTGACTGTGGTTTCGGCGACAATTTCCGCGGATTTTTCCCCTTTCTCTCCTCATGAACTTGCAACAGTTCTAAGTTCGAAATCAAAACCGTCTGCTGCTGGACACGATAAAATAACGTATGAAATGGTAAGATCCCTAGGTCCGGTGTCTTTGAAGAAATTTTTGGTTGCAATAAATGAAAAATGGAGAACCTTGAGTATCAACGATTCTTGGAGGAAAATTAAAATTGTACCTATACCCAAGAGGAATAAGAACCTTGAAATATATACCAACTTCAGACCAATAGCACTTATCCCGGTTTTTGTTAAAATAATCAATTTGATGGTCAAGGCCAGACTCAATGAATTCCTAGATAAGAACAACATTTTACCGGATCGTTCTTTTGCGTATAGGAAATATCACTCTACAAGTGCTTGCATAAACGAAATCATACACACCATAGGAATTCTCAAGGAGAGGAGGGAAAAAGTCATTTTATGTGCTCTTGACATCTCTAAGGCATATGACTGTGTCAATCTCATCACTATGCAGGAAATTTTATCGGACATCAATTGTCCTAGTCACATCAAGAACTGGATTCTAAGCTTTTTAAGAAGTAGATTTCTGGTTATGGGCAACTGTGAAATCGAAGTATCAAATGGTCTACCGCAGGGAAGCAGTCTCAGTCCAACACTCTTTAACATTTATACCACTCATTTACATAAGTTACAAGACGAAAATACACATCTTTTCCAGTATGCTGACGACTTTATTCTGATTTCATCAAATAAATCTTTTGATCAAGCAGTAGATAATCTTCAACAAAAACTAACTAATTTCAAGGAAAAAGCGGACAATATCAACCTGTCCTTTAATCCGGAAAAAACTAAAGTTTTTTATCTAGCCAAAGGATCGCACAAAGAGGTTAAAATCACAATTGATGCCCAGAACATCCAAAATGTCAAAAGTCTTTGTTTCCTCGGTCGAATTATTAATAAAAGTCTAACCGTCAAAGAACATTTTGATGATATTGTGTCCAGAACATCCGCGGCCGTGAATGCTATTAAGATGATCACCCCTATAAAAGCTGGTATTAATCCGAAAATTACCATCAACTTAGCTAAAAGTATTGTGTTTTCAAAAGTGGAATATGCACGCTCTTCTTCTGCCATCTCACCAACTTATATCAACAAGCGCATCGCCACCTTCCAGAATAATCTCTTACGTAGATCGCTCGGTTTAACTCCGTCTACTCCCATACATCTCATTTATGCACTGGCATGTATCCTACCTCCGTCACAAAGGGCCCTGTATCTAGCAGCAAAGGAACTTGCAAGGATGAAAGTTTTTAGGAAAAAAGCATATCTTTTCATTACGACTCAACAATGCAACAAATCAAGTCTTAACGTCGCACAGTGGCGCCATTTGAGTTTTTTCGTTGCAAAAATCATATGCCTATGAAATGAGCGTTTGGAAAGGGTGCTACGCTTTGTAGGGGCCTACTTATGGGTTATCAAAGTTAAAATTAGTAGAAAAATCAATTTTATGGTAACTAAAAAAAATTATTTTTACATTTTTAGATTGTTTTTATTTTTTTTCTTAAGGGTTTTATGTTTTAAATTATTACCCAACAAATTAAAAAAAAAATTATTTTTTTTTTAAATTTATTTTTTCGTATATCTAAAAGACTAACCATTTCTAAACTATAATTATTTTGTAACTCTATTCGTGACTTCACATGCCGCAGGGAAGAAATAAGTGGATCGGAAGATGCTGCCAACATGTTGAAGAGGTCCTTATTTTGCCTTACCCTTGATGCTTTGAATGTGTTCTGCAATCTATATTTTTTATAAAATTTGTTAAGAGACTCCTGTGCTTCTTCAGAAAGCTCTCCAATTGGCAAAGGCTGGTACTCAATTATATCTTTGCCATGCGCCAATATTTTATGGACGGTCGGGGTCAACTTCTTCTGTGGATACATTTCTGCTAAAAGAGATGCAGTTTTCGACGCATATTCTCCATATTTTGTAGAATTGACATTTTCTTTGCAGTTTAAAACATCCAAGATCGTTCCCAATCTTTTCACGATTTGATTGTCAATTCCAATGATTCTAGTTACTGCCTCATCATTTTCAAAAAATCTCCTAGAAGTGTTTCCATCGTTTGAGTTACCGTATCCGTGCTTGGGACAGTCTACTTTTAGTCCAACGTGTTTAAAAAAAGCATCCTGTATTTGCTTCTTTCTGATCTTTTCCTTATCCTTTATTGATGTATTTTCATCGAAGTTTTCCTCCTCTTGTGGTAGGGTATATGCCAGTTTTAGCAAGAATTCTATACACCTTATCCTTGCGTGCAATGGTGACATTCCATATTCGTAATTCTCCTCATTTGTAGAATCGTTTAAATTACCAAAGTTCTTCTGACAAATAATAATATAAAATCGATAAAAAAAATATAAAAATAATACGAAAAAAGGGGTTTAGATAGGTTTTTGCTAAATTTTTACCTCCAATATAATTCTGTCTATGAAAACTAATTGAAATATATTATAATTAAGCAGAAAAAGATACTAATCTTAAACTCTTTACAACTAATTATATAAAATTGAGATGTAACATATTATATATGAAATAAATTGAATTGAATTGAAAAAAGTTCTTCTGACTCTTTTTGCAAATCGGGCATGACATTGTTGAGGTTGTTCCTGTCAGTTCGTAATTGCATTCAATATATTTTCCTTCTCCAATTTGCAGCTTTGTAGGCTTAATCTTGCTTATTTGTTCTTCAATGTCCTTCACCGTAGTCCTTATGAGTTCTGCCGATTCCCTTGCAAACTGAAACATTATTGGTCGGCAATAATGCACTGATGACGGACGTGGATTTTTCCAGTGTAGGGAATCATCCGATTTTAGCCGCAAAGGAACAACAGATGCCATAAACATATTTCCGTCCGATATTGTAGCGTCATCGGAAAATATCCTTTGCTTATAAACGCTTTGTCCGGATGATCCATCGCAGCCCCATTTGCTGATCACTGTCAACTTCTCAGGAAGAATTTTCACTTCCGTGAAAAACTTTGGTGTGGTTGACTTTCTAAACAGTTCAAATAATTTTAAATTGTTCAACGCTATGTTTTCAGTACTTAAATTGTTTAATGGTTTCAGTAATTGTTGCGCCAACTTTCAGGCGTAGACTAATCCAGGCATTATGCTTATTTTGCAATATATAGGCTTATGCTACCATGCCTAAAAATTTACCTGTTCCCTGCATACATATGGATTTAGGCTAAATAATGCAATTTTGATATTATGCACGTGTCCAAATAAGATTTGTGCCTACCTGTAGGGACCATAAGTCAATATTGTTCCTGACCATTTGTACGCCAAAGTATTGTTTATGTGAGGTACGTACCTGCTAATTTCAATGAGTAGTTTTTTTCAAACTATTAGATCAAACTACAGTCCGTCAAAACATATAAGGGATGGACGCCATACAATTTCTGCAACCATGTCTTTTTAAACTTTTTTACCTCTAGAAGCCAAACGGGCACGTACGGGCAGATAAAACTTTTTGAATTATGTAAAGAAATAATCAAAGAACAGGTTTTGCAAATATGGCAAATATAGAAAAATATAGTTTTTTTTTATTTTCCGTCAAAGTTGAAAAATAGTGAAAAAACGGATAGTTTTTAAATAGTGATTTACCAGGAGAAACACAAAGCAAACAGTTAATTTTTTTTTTATCATTATACATTTAATAAATACATCAATCAATACAAACAAAAAATAAGGCGATTCGTTACCTATTTTTCGTGATATTACACCTGAAATCGCAACAAATTGACTAAAAATTGTGTGTTTTTTTGAAAACCGAAAGTCGGTCAACTTTGAACGGTTATATCTTCTAAACTAAAAATGTGATATTATTAAGAGTGGCATATTTGAAATCGTTGAAAAGTTTCCTATAACATGGGTTTATTCAAAACTTCGTCGGCACTCATGAAAATTTTGATTTTTGCAACCTCGCTTGCTCTACGGGCGCCACTGTGCGTCGTGTACCGTAAATATAAGGATATTTTTGATAAAATAGGCTTACCTTCAGAGACAGAGAAACCTTCCAACTTAAAAACGATTTTAAATCTAACACCTTTTAGTAAAAACACTGCTGATCTTCAAATTTTTCGGCCCTACTATCTTGATGCGGTAAACGCATACAGAGGTGAAGGATATGCTATTTTTGCCACTGATGCTTCAATAACGGACTCTAGTACGGGTTTTTCGGTTTGTAACATTTCGGATAACAGCTCATGTCTTTATAGGATAGCCTCCAGAATGTCATCTCTAAGTGGAGAACTTTATGCAATTTATAAGGCAGTTAAGGTCATAATCAAGGAAGGTATATCGAGAGCGGTGGTTTTCACAGACAGCAAAAATGCATGTTTGTTACTTGGAAAAAAACATAACAGCAACTTTCTCATCTCTAAAATTTTCACAATAATTCAGAATTCGCAAATTGACTCGATTATCTTCATTTGGTGTCCTGCACACATAGGTCTTCAATTCAATGAAAAAGCATATAGCCTGGCCAAGAAGGCAGTAATGGAGGGTCAGCTTGTAAATCATCAACTGACAATTACAGATGCTTGCACACAAATTTACAATATGCTATGGTTAGACTGGTCAAAGGAATATTCGGAAACTTCTCAATCTAAAGGTATTTGGTTCTATCAATTTTTTCCCACTCCCCCCAAAAAACATTGGTTCAACAATTCCGACATGAAATGTAAAGACATTAAGATTATTAACAGGCTACTTACAAACCACACTTACGGAAAAAAATACCTTAAACTTATTAATGCAGAACAATCAGATATTTGTGATACCTGCAATGTTCAGGAAACGGACAACCATTCTATTTTTGTTTGCTCAAAATATAATCACATCAAGCTCAATTTTACTTTTTTTAACAGATATTCTGATCTTCATACCCTTCTCAAGGATTTTAAATCTGATGTACTTAAGGAACTCGTCAGCTTTATACATGCTGCCAAAATCACCCTATAATTTAGTAAACATCAAGGTCGTAATGTGGTTGTTTTTTGAGTTGCATCGCTCTTTCTGCTATTTTGCTCCTTTCACCTTTTTTTCATTTTCTCAGGCGTTTGTCGTCTTTGCATCGTTTTATTCATCTTCAACAAGCCATCAAACCTCATTTGTCATTTTGATACACTTAATCACATCATCACATATAGTATGCATCACATTCTATAGTTAATAACAAAGCAACAGCTGTTCTCAGTCCTGGCATATAAACCTAGTGTTTTGCCATTTTCACACAACACAAAAAAAAAAAAAAAAAGTGTGTTAAGAAAATGGACGAAAAAAGGAAAGTGATTTTATTATTTTTAATTATATTTATTTTTTTATTTTATTATGCAGCAAATAGCACTATATGATGTGGCATCTCAATTCAATTTTTATGTACAAATAGAAAAAAAGCATCGCAGTTCATTTTGTTCTGAACAAGAATTTAAATTAAACCATAAATTTTTCAATTAAAGCCAATAAACATAGAAATAAAACCATTTACTTAAATGTCTTCCGTAGATTAGTGTCTTTAGTAGATTAATCCAACTTAATATTACCACAATATTACATTTGCTACAGTTAAAGGCTTATTAATCGTTTAAGAATGGGCTTTATATAGGGCCAATGAACTTTTTGAAATTTAATGACAAAAGGTGCACTCGCCACAAATTAATGTTAGTTTTTGTTGATATTTTACGGAGGTAGTTCCACATTTGGGTGCATAACTTTTTTCCTACTGAAGCGATTCTGTACGAATTCAATCCCAAACAGCCTAGATGATCTAGAAACAATTTGACACCCCTATGGCTAAATCGGCTAAGAACGAATGAAGAACCCACAATACAAATCCTTTACCGGACCTTAGATGAATATTAAAAAAAATATTCACATCGAATGGCAAACATAGTATATTTTCAAAAACCACTGCTGATTAAGGATTATAAAGTTGTAAAAAAATATGTTATTAAATATATGTAGTAAATAATATTTATTTTCCGTCTGCTGAATTTGTTAAACCGTAAAATTATTTCCGAATTCCTACTTCGTAATGTTGTGGTTTCAGTTCCTAATCGCCCTTCCGAAAATTGTATACCACTAAGACTTCAAAACTTTCATTCTAATTATGCAAATGCTATTGGCATTAAAATTACCCCTTTAGTGTCCTAAAATTACTTTAATCTTGAATTATTTATGTTTTTGGTATATAAAAGATACTAGACTTAATTATTTTAAGCGTAATAGCCAGTAAGAAATATTAGTTTCATTAGAGAAATAAATAAACAAAAAAAATTGGGCGGGAATCCCGGGATCCCGGGAATTCCATTTTTATTTCCCGCTTTCCCGGAAATCTAAAAAGTGCGGGAATAAAAAAACTCTAATGAGAACCTAAATGTTAGAAATTTTTTTAAAACTTAGAAACATAAACTTTGGCATTTAAATATGGCCACGAAAGAAAGGTAAAAAGGTAGCCGGTTAAATTTTTGTTAATTATAAAATAATTTTAGATATTCTCATTATCTACTTTATAGCCGTTTTATTTGGTCCCAATGCATTTCTTTGGTGTTTGTTTCATAATATACAAGACGGTCATAAAGTAAACCAAATTATTTTATAATTAATAAGAATCTTTAGTTTTGTAAATAATTTAATTTGCAAAAAAAATTTTTAACTAAGGGGGTATTATACTTCAGTAGTGTTTAGTATCGGGTATCTTTTTTTTTATTATTCCTACATTAAATCCCGCGAAGCTTTTTGCTTGTCTGTAGGAGACCAGAGTCTCTGGCGGGAATCGAACCCGTAACCCCGGTACTGATGGACTAGCTCACTACCAGCTAGCCTACCGGGTCACCATTATACTCACAGTACTAATAACAACACCTGATCGGTTAAAAGCAAAACAAAATACATAAAGGATTTTTTTTAATAAGTTCGTTATTTTATTTAGCATTAAAATTGTCGAAATATCTGTCCTAAGTTAAACAAAAGTATGATTTCTTATCGCATAAATATTTTTAATAATTTTAAAAATCAACATTAGCTTTTACATTTTTCAAAACATCCTTATTTTAAACTTCTTTTGGAAGTTTGTTTTGTAAACAAAAGCAAGAAACAACTGTTCCAGTAAAACTTTGCAAGAATTTTTTTGTCTCTCAATTTTTTCTCTCTTTTGACGCTCTCAACTTGCAATTTTTTTGGGTTAATGAACACTTTCCAGTAACAATTGTTACAAATATGTACTAATTTTTAGTAAATGAACACAGCTATAATAATTCCCCAGTGATGGCTTTTTTTGACGATGAACAGATCAGGGCTTTTATGGTATTTTTTATGGCATTATCTATTGTGTTCATCATGTAACGTCTTTTTTATTTTAGTTAGTACGGATGTCCTCATGTTGATCGTTGTTGAACTGTTTAATGATGAAGGTATAACACTGATCACTAAACAGTTTTTTTAAACGGATTTCATCATAACGGATATCCGAACTCTTACCAGATTCCTGGGTATCACCTCCTATCCCTCTTTAACCTTCATCGGGGTCTTGCTATGTACGTACGCAATGTAGCTGTGTATCAATGCCAGCAATCAATGGGCATGTTTGATGCAGAATTTAACTCTCTTTGGGTTAAATTCAAAATCAATGTACACTATTTGCATTTCGGGTTTCTTTACAGAAATCCAAATGCGGGAAGGGATATTACTTTATTGGTCGAAGCTCCCTTTCCGATTCTATATCAAAGATTCTTGGGAATTGCCCGGACAGTGAAACCGTTGTTGCTGGTTATTTTAATGTCCACAATTCTTCTTGGCTTCGCCCCGGTTTGCTATTTGCTGCGCACAACCACCTCGTGTAACTGGTGAATGAACTAACACATATTCCATGTGTTGATTGGTACCAGCATAATACCCTTGACCTCTTCCTCTCTTCGCACCCTCAAAAGTACGAAGTTGAAGTTCTAGCACCTCTCGGTAACTTTGGATCATTGTACCATTTTCGCCTCTTTTCCGTCCTCCGAACTTCGAAACTTTTCACGACATGCTACGAAACGCTCAATATTTGTTTACAGAAAAGCTCGTTGGGCTGAGCTCAATGACTGTTTTAGGCATTTTAATTGGAAACTTTGTTTACTGGACAATGACGTCAATGCCATGGCGAAAACGGTTAAAAATTTTATAAAGCTAGAAATGGAAATGTTCACTCCTGTTAAAAAAGTTTCAATAAACCTAGATCTTAATCATGGTTTAATCACACTTGCAAATCAGCAGTCAGATCCAGAGAAGAAGCATTTAGAAATTGGCGTAACAACAAAAACTCGGATACTGAATCGCTACGAAAAATGGCAAGATCTTCGTGTGCCAAAGTACTTAAACGGGAAAAAACTTCACGAACAACGTCTTCGTACTAAAGTTCTTACTGCTTGCCGCGGCAGTAAAATATTATGGTCCTTCGTTAAAAAAGAGGGATAATGCTCCTGAATACCAACTCTTTTAAAGGATGTCCAAACATTCACGGGCCTGCTTGATAGTGCTTATTGTTTTGCCGAATTACGTGCTAATAATTCTTATTTACCGGCTAGCAATCAACCACTACCCGAACTCGACAAAGTATCGATAACTATGCCGACATAAACAAGTCTCCTGGCCCGGAGAGATAACTTTCACTTACCGGGGAATATCCCATCTGCTGGAAAGCTGCTAATGTAACGCCAATTCCTAAAAAAGGAGTGGCTAATAACCCTGAAAATTACCGCCCAATTGCAATTTGTATGGCACTTTCCAAAGTTATGGAGAGTATGGTAAATCACCATCTTGTCAAATTTTTAGAGTCAAATTACCTACTAAGCGACCGACAGTATGGCTTTTATAGAGGGCGCTCTACTGGAGACTTACTAGCCCTGTTATCATAGAAATGGTGCCGTTCCATTCACCATTTTGGCGAAACTAAGGTAATTGCTTTAGATATTTCCAAGGCGTTAGACAGTGTTTGGCATGGTGCACTCTTGTCAAAACTTGTTGTATTTGGTGTCGGTGATAATTTCGCACTTCACGAGTTGTTATAGATAGAGTTTCGTCAAACAAGTTCAAGATTCATTCAGGGGTGCCGCAAGGCTCCGTTCTTTCTCCTACTCTATTTCTTATTTTTCTTAATGACCTTCTATGTAAAACTTCCAACCAGTGATACCATTAGGATACGAAAGATACATTTTTTGTATCTTTTGATGACTTCATCTATCATGTATAATCCTGATATTTTTCGTATATTTGGAATCTGTACGCTTCGTGCAGACGGTGGTCAGATCTTACAATATTGGCACCATTGCCAGAAAAATATTTATATTGACAACGCCTGCTTACAATATTGTATGATCTGGCCACCGTCTGTACGAAGCTATACAAAAACAAAGTTATAAATACCCTTTTACCTTCGGTGAAGGGTATAATAACATGTAATTTATTTTGATAACATCCTAAGATAGTTTCATATAATTAATTTTAATGTTTGCTTACTGTATTTTTAAAAATTACATACCTAATATTTATGACTTAAATTAATTTAAAAATTAATTTATATGATATCATTTTCTTTGCAATATTCATTAAATATGAAATAAAAATGTTATGTTAATAAATGTTAAACGTTAAAAATGAATTTTCAAATTTTTTTCAAAATGTATCTTTTTGGGAATGACAGCAACCTTTGCCATTCGCATTCATTTGATTATAGACCAACCAAGCGTATCCGATGTTGGTGCTATGATAGAGAATATGAATGATACCTTGATATAGTCTCGAAATGGGGTCGCGCGAATAGGGTCGATTTTAATGCCAGAAAAATCACAATGTTGCGTGCTGACGCATAAACGCGCGACGGTTCATTGAGCCTTATCTGTATATATGGGTGGTATAATTATTGAGAAAACAGAATCTCTTGATGTTCTGGGCATTAGGATACAATGTGATGCCCGATGGACAGAACATATATTTAAGGTGTCGAAAGAAGCATTAAAGCGCCTGGGTTTTTTGAAATGGTGTATGATATACTTCACTCCATCTGATCTCCTTACTATTTATATCACCTATATCCGACCGCGAATGGAATACAGCTCTCATGTGTGGGCCGGTGCTTCAAACTCTATTTTGGAGCTTTTCGACCGCGTGCAGGAGAGGGCGAAGGTTGTCATTGGTGATAGAAGGTTGCCCAAATCTATTGACTCCCATGAGCACCGTCGCAATGTGGGTTGTATTTGCCTGTTTTATCGTTACTACAATGGAATGTGTCTGATGAAATTAGGGATCTGGTTCCCGAAAACCATACGTTTGCTCGTAACACACGTTTTTCCTCAAGAGCTCATCCTTTTGTGGTCGATTGTCCGGTAAATCGTAAAACGTATTACAGCGTTTCATTGCATTTGCAAAAGAAAAAAAAAGAAAAATTACTCAATATGTTTATAATAATTGCATAATGGGTATCCTGAGACCCCTTGGTAGGGGCCTCTCTCCTAAAAACTTGAAAAAACATTAATTTTGGGGATTTTCGGAAGTGTTTTCGTAATTGTGAAATTCCTTTTGAAATTGTAAAAGAAATTTTACTTGGGTTCTATTAAGCATTACAGAATCTATTAAATTGCAAAATTTCATTAAATAACGATTAATAAAGTTTTCATTGCAAAAATAAAAATTATATTTTGGACAAAAACTTAGAAAACACATTTTCGCCTTTTGTACAAAATGTCTTCAATGAAGCTTACAATTGCTAAAAATTATTTTAGTTTTTGAAATCAGACACAATTCCCTATACATTGATCTTTTTTCTGAATATTAATTTCAAATCAGGGTTCGAAATAGTTCTTCAGTGTTCGGTGCGGTAGAAATATGGAAAGCACAAACGCTAATAATGTTTAATACCGTAAAAAACGTTTCTCTGTTTGTAATCTTCGTACACAACAAAAAAAAAAAAAAAAAAAAAAAAAAAAAAAAAATACTGTACTAATCCAACTCAACATAAAGATGGTAACCAAAATGTATTAATAAAGTGAACTCACTACTGCAACAATGCAACAAAAGAAAAAAATAACTGGCATTTTGTTGCTGGAATTGCGACGGTGAATGTCAAAATGATTTAATAAAAATGTAATAAAAAAAAAACAAAGACACCAAACGTCAGAACACAAAGAAAAAAAATGTATCGTTTTTTTATGAAACTAAGGCATTGATGTCAAATTCCTTCAACTTCATAGCACAATTGTGCTAGCTAAAAAAATCACACACATTCTTACCAGGGTTGCCGCTTAAAAAATTTTTATCTGACCAAAATTGTCTGCAAAACCTTCCATAATCCTTTGAAACCTACCAAATTTTTAAAACATTTAAAAACAAATATATGTTTGTATGTATGTATTAGGGTATTCATTTAATCGAGCTTTTGCATTAATTATTGATCGGTTAACCTATTAAAAAAGTTTTTTTTTATAAATTAGTCATTTAAATAAAATAATATGCATAAATTATTTATTATTTGGAGGTAATAAGTAAAAAAAAAATAATTTATAAATATGTTCTGCAAATCAGTTTTATTCAAATTACGTGCTTTCAAATAACATGCGTCTTTTAAAATCACACGTGTGATTTTGTGGGGTTCTAAAAATCATTCCGTTTTTGGGTTTCTCAGTGTGCTTTCGGCAATTGAAAATCACACCGAAGCACTCAAAACTGGAATACAAAAATATCACGTGTGTTTTTAAAAGGGGCATGTGATTTTAATAAAAGTTATTTTCAGAACAGGCCCGATAATATGTATTAATTAAAAATAAACTGTGAAATCTTTTTAGTTATTTCAATAGTTCCAGGAGATCTTTTAAAATAATCTTTTAGACAAATAATTTGGTTTAAATGTTAGAATTTTAGTGATTAAACTTGACGTGAAAAAAATTCTTTCATTTATCGTAGATGTTGAAGAAATCGAAAGCAACACATAATACAGAATATCTAATTTCACAGTCCTTTTCCTGAATTTCTCTAAACATATGAAAACTTCCATTATGCCATTAGAGTCCTGTTTTAATTTTTAAAATTTTTAACACTTCTAATTGTTTCGGTTAATTCTGTTAAAAGATTTTTATGAGAAGATATGAGAAGAAACAAATAACTTAACACATACATATAAAAAATACGTGAAACAAAAAGCTGTTGTTGTAATTTTAACTGAAGATCACTGAACACCTTCGGTTGTATGAAAATATTTTCTAAACACATTCCTTTTGAATATGAGACGAAACAATTTACTACAAAATATTGAAAATTTGGTTACATCGGTTAATCGACTGAAATTAACCGGCTTAATCGTTAATCGAAAAAGCTAATTTTAAATTAACCAATCAGTTAATCGGGTAGTATTTAATCGGTATATGAATTTTTGATATAAAGTATAATTTTTATTAATATATTTTTTTCTTGTAATATGCAACTAATAATAAAAACAAAAACAAAAGGTATATACAAATTCATTTAATAACGCTCATAAACTGGAATTATTCATTGAACATATGCAATGTATTATTGCATAAAAACCCCAATGATAAAAAAAAAATGAGTCACAATTTGCCAACATAAGTTTGTAGAAATTTTCTAAAATAGTATTTAATTTTATAAGACATAGGCTGAGCTCCAAGACATCCTAATACTTTGAAGACAAAGTAAAAATGTATCAAAGAGTTTAAAAATGCATTCTACATGTTTTAAAAATCGAGTGACTCTGCAACTGACGTTTTGGAACTAATCCATACTTTCTGAAAGTTATATCATTCACTGAAGCGGACGCGACGGACGGGTGATCGACCAGGGTAGAGTCGAGGGTCGATCGGACGTCACGGTCGGGGAGTCAGTTAGTGCTTGTGAGGGGCGCTCACCCTTTCGGCTGTTCATGACAGCATTATTGGGCACGAGAGACAAGTGCTGACCGACCTACAGGCGGACAGTCTTCTGGAACTTTCGAGTGAAACCAGGGCTACTCAGGGGTTGAAGCGGCTGACTCTGCTCTCTGACGAGGAGTATGATACTGATAGTATATCTGCTCACAGTCAGACTATAGCCTGTCCCTTCCATCGGTGAGGCCAGGGGACATCAAAGGTGACACTCGGGAGAAGACTGTCCACAACTTGTTCGGCAGGGCGCCGTGGAGGAGATGCCAAGTGCCCCTCCACATGGTATTAACAACACCAGCCGAACGAAGGAGGAGAAGGCGCGGAGCGTGACAAGGAATTCTCTGGTGTATCTGGACAAGATGGCGAAGAGAGATCCTTCATCGTTCTCCGCGAGGGACACCTTCTGAGACGGCACCGACAAGGCGTCGCTAAATTCGAAAGAATTTACGGCCCTGTCAGTACCGTTCTGGGTTGGACCTCTCCCTGGAAGAAGCAGGTGGATGCAGCTTCCAACCCTAACATTGCTCAAAAGAGTAAACGGCTGTTGGCTTCATCAACCTGCCGCACGGTAGGCAATATGAAGGGTGCTACCCCAATGACCAAGGCGCTCATGTCTTCGGAACGAGCTGCGGAGGTTAAAGGAGCGAAACCCAAGGTTGTAGGGAAATCTATGAAGATGTCTGGTGCATCATCGGCTGAAGCTCCTAAGGGTCCCAACAACAAGGAGACTATTAAGAGAGTCAGATCTGGAGAGGATCAGTCTTCTTCATCGAACAAGAGACCGAAAAAGTCGACGAGCCTGGATAACTATCTTCAGGTAGCCGTCATCGATCGGAATGATCCAGATGGGAGGATGAGCACCGATCTATGGCAGCTGGTTGAAGGTAGGCTCATCGGCGAATTGGACGTATTTAGTGGCAAAGAGGAGGATGTATCTTTCAATGGTGCAGATTGGGTTAAAGGAGTGAAGACTGTCAACTGTGGTAACAAGAATTCCTTGGAATTCTTAAGAACCACGATTGGCAAGTGTAGTGACTTTAACCCAGAGGCAAAGCTTGAAGTCATACAAGCTTCCAACTGCCACTTAGGTCCATAGTGACAGTATGGATTCCACCACCAGTACGCGCGGTGGAAACCATAATGGCAGTAATGGGAAAATAAAACGGTAGCCTCCTTACCAACCAATGGATGCTTTTGACCTCACTGGCTTGTAAGGAGAACACAGGGAAGGACTTCCGGTTCGCCGTAGATCGGGAGTCCATGAAATTCTTAGAGGAGGTGGGATGGTTATTAAGTTCGGTTTAGGTAGTGTCAGGTTCCTGTATCCGAAATATGACAGGACCAAAGAAGCTGTTAGTGGTGAAAATAAACCTGCACTATTGTGAAGCAGCTTCAGCTGAACTACCAACTTTCCTCAACAACACTCGGATGGACGTAGCCCTTTACCAGGAGCCTTGGATAAATAAGAATAAGGTTTGCGGGTTAAAGGTTACGGGATATACTCTGTTTGATTATTATAATAATTATGTGAAATTTATGTGAAAAGCACTCAAAAAACTGAGTGAATGTCATATAAATTTTGCTACACAATCAAATGCTTGTCATCTGGAAACATCACATAAATTTTTTATTTATATTATAGAAACACATTTTTTAAATATTTTTAATATTAATATATTATGCTATAGATATTATGTTATTTAAAATATTTTTTTTTTTTAAATTAAGGTATGTTCAGACCTAACAAATATTTGACGAAAAAATCAAGAAAAGTATGACCAGCAAATTGATCAAACTTTAGCCTTATATTTAACAAATTTTATTGACTTTCAACGATTTTTTTAAGAAAGTAATTTTTTTACACTTTCTAAAAGTAAAATGAGAGCGGTAAACAGTGTTGCCCACTAAACAGACTACTACAAATTTACAGGATTGTGGTAGTATAATAATTGTAAAATTTAATTTATTTTGTACACAAAAGTGAAAGTTCATTTTAAAAATGTCGTCAAAGCGAAAAGTTGCAAAAATTATTTTACTTTTAGAATTAAAAAAACTATGTATGATTTATGATTTATACATACATGTATGATTTATTATTCATATCCCATAAAATTGGGTATTAACGATATAAATTTATTAATTAAATTTCACTTTGGTGGTTTAATTTTGAATTTATTTGTGTTGTTTTGTTTACTACCTAATTAGAGTTGCCAAAGTTATCACATACACAAATTTATAGCGCAATAGTTGGAAATAATTATTATTGTTAACTTTTTAAGTACATTATTGTTATAAAACTCATAAATTGTAATTTTTATGTATATTTGAAGAAAAATATTATAAATATATATTTATACATACACACAAGAAAATTCATAGGTAAAATAACCTAAAAATATGGTACCAAATTATATAAGCGCACGGGAAGCATGGCATTATCTAAGTTTCTTAAGTAATATAACTTCATATTAAATTATGTAATTTCTATGTTCGAAAAAGTATCTAAATATTTTATTTAAATTACTTAAAAAATTTTTTAATTTTACCAATGATAGCAAAGTTATTTTATATTTGTATTTTTCGAATATTATCTAATGGCGATTTCTTTTCTGAGAAATATGTTGCAAAAATGTTACATGTTCTACATTTTTGTGTTCGTTTGTAGAAAAATAAAACTGTGAGAAAAAGTTTCAAGTTCTTTGGGATATGTTGATGAAAAGCATGCGAAACATGTTGCATATTTTTTTACCCTCACTTTTACTTTAGGTGTTTAAACTGCCCTGTTTTATAACTTTGGTACTTCTACTTTTTTCGTACAACCAAGGTTTAATTTGGTTTATCATAACACAAACTGCTTAGAATTTTGTGAAAAGATAAAAGATAAAAATTTTGACATATTAAAATGAAAAATTGTATGTGTGTGTTTGCAAGCAAATTTAAAACACTTTAATCCTAAAAATTTAGAAAAAAATTTATATTGTACATATCTACACAGAAATACCTTTAGAAAGATATATAAAATCGGTAGACGATAAGATACTTAAAAATCAACTACAAAAAATTGTTCCCGTATTTATATATAAGAGATATCCTTTTTTATTTTCTTAAAATACGGTTTTGCGCGACTTTATTTTTCAAAATGTCTAACGGTAACCCTGTCCTAATACGTTTATAGCCGTGCTATCACCAGCAAAATTCCAAACTACACTTGAGATGACGCAAAATTACCCAATTTAAATGAAATTATACCTGATATCAAATTACATATAAGAAAAAATTGGAAAATATTTACAGACATATTTTAAAAAGTGTTCCCTTGTTAGGTCCCATTTGCAATTATGGACCTATTAAAACAAAATTATGTTATGAGGTTAAGACTATTAATATAAAAATACTCAACGCCGAATATTATCGAGGTAACTACATCTATTTAAGATTTTTTCATCTTAGGGTGTGTGTGAAACGGTAGCAAAGTTTTATGGTAAAATAAAATTTGCCTGTGGTAGAAAAATGTCATGTTTGTGCTGTGTGAAATTATAACATTTTTGACAACGTAAAATTTTGAAATAAAGTCAAGAACAATTGCTTTCTGACATTTCTTAACAGAAGTCTAAGTCGGCAAAAAAATTGGCGACGGCGGTTCCGCAAAAATTAGCCGGTAGTGGATCACCTGACAAAAAAATTAGTTATTCAAAATGAAGAAATTATCTGTTACAATTTTTTTTTATTTGAAATATACATATGTATGGATTTGTTATTAATATAAATATATTTTAACCCGACTTTAAAAAAGATGGAGTGTTTCAATTCGGTTGTGTTACTTTTTTAATGTTTGTTACCACATAACTCCGTCATTTGTGAAATTTTGGAAATCAGACTGACCGGAAATTTTATTTTGAGCTGCTCCATAATTTATAAACCAATTTTCAGAATTCACGCTTACTTTTAATATGATTTGCTAGCAGGTTGCATATGTGAACAAATTTTGAGGAATTTTGGAGGTTGCACATTTGGCTTTTTCAAAATTTTTGCATTTTTTTTTTAATTTTTCAGCGATTTTTTTATTCTCTATTGGTTGGAACCAGATATTAATGCTTTTATAAACTTTTAGGAAATTTGTAATTTTTTAAACCTTCGCGAATTGCGCATTTTAAGTAACCCGAATCCTAATAAGCTGATTATGGGATTAATGATCTAACAAACATTATTTATCCAGTTTTTTATTTAGATCACCTCTAAATCAAATATATTTCCATGTTGCTAGTTTTTTCCAATTACAGTTACATAAGATTGTGCCTTAGAAATATAACAAAATGCTTGTAATGTAAATGTAATTAGCGTTCTGTAGTTCATTATTGAATTTCAAATTTATTTAAAAAAAAAGTATTTTACTTGTATTAGACACTAATGTCAACATGCACAAATTATAATAACAAAAATGTTATTAATAAAAAACATTAAATACGTAACTATTTTTGATCTTAAAATAGCTTATATAAATATGCAACACGGCTAAAAAGAAAAGTTTGACTAAAAAATGAGTGTAAATATGCCTTTTGAACCGGCGCACAGTGGCGCCCGTAGAGCAAGCGAGGTTGCAAAAATCAAAATTTTCATGAGTGCCGACGAAGTTTTGAATAAACCCATGTTATAGGAAACTTTTCAACGATTTCAAATATGCCACTCTTAATAATATCACATTTTTAGTTTAGAAGATATAACCGTTCAAAGTTGACCGACTTTCGGTTTTCAAAAAAACACACAATTTTTAGTCAATTTGTTGCGATTTCAGGTGTAATATCACGAAAAATAGGTAACGAATCGCCTTATTTTTTATTTGTATTGATTGATGTATTTATTAAATGTATAATGATAAAAAAAAAATTAACTGTTTGCTTTGTGTTTCTCCTGGTAAATCACTATTTAAAAACTATCCGTTTTTTCACTATTTTTCAACTTTGACGGAAAATAAAAAAAAACTATATTTTTCTATATTTGCCATACGTGCAAAACCTGTTCTTTGATTATTTCTTTACATAATTCAAAAGGTTTTATCTGCCCGTACGTGCCCGTTTGGCTTCTAGAGGTAAAAAAGTTCAAAAAGACATGGTTGCAGAAATTGTATGGCGTCCATCCCTTATATGTTTTGACTGACAGTAGTTTGATCTAATAGTTTGAAAAAAACTACTCATTGAAATTAGCAGGTACGTACCTCACATAAACAATACTTTGGCGTACAAATGGTCAGGAACAATATTGACTTATGGTCCCTACAGGTAGGCACAAATCTTATTTGGACACATGCATAATATCAAAATTGCATTATTTAGCCTAAATCCATATGTATGCAGGGAACAGGTAAATTTTTAGGCATGGTAGCATAAGCCTATATATTGCAAAATAAGCATAATGCCTGGATTAGTCTACGCCTGAAAGTTGGCGCAACAATTACTGAAACCATTAAACAATTTAAGTACTGAAAACATGGCGTTGAACAATTTAAAATTATTTGAACTGTTTAGAAAGTCAACCACACCAAAGTTTTTCACGGAAGTGAAAATTCTTCCTGAGAAGTTGACATTGATCAGCAAATGGGGCTGCGATGGATCATCCGGACAAAGCGTCTATAAGCAAAGGATATCTTTCGATGACGCTACAATATCGGACGGAAATATGTTTATGGCATCTGTTGTTCCTTTGCGGCTAAAATCGGATGATTCCCTACACTGGAAAAATCCACGTCCGTCATCAGTGCATTATTGCCGACCAATAATGTTTCAGTTTGCAAGGGAATCGGCAGAACTCATAAGGACTACGGTGAAGGACATTGAAGAACAAATAAGCAAGATTAAGCCTACAAAGCTGCAAATTGGAGAAGGAAAATATATTGAATGCAATTACGAGTTCCACCTGACCATGGTTGACGGAAAAGTCGTAAACGAACTGACAGGAACAACCTCAACAATGTCATGCCCGATTTGCAAAAAGAGTCAGAAGAACTTTTTTCAATTCAATTCAATTTATTTCATATATAATATGTTACATCTCAATTTTATATAATTAGTTGTAAAGAGTTTAAGATTAGTATCTTTTTCTGCTTAATTATAATATATTTCAATTAGTTTTCATAGACAGAATTATATTGGAGGTAAAAATTTAGCAAAAACCTATCTAAACCCCTTTTTTCGTATTATTTTTATATTTTTTTCATCGATTTTATATTATTATTTGTCAGAAGAACTTTGGTAATTTAAACGATTCTACAAATGAGGAGAATTACGAATATGGAATGTCACCATTGCACGCAAGGATAAGGTGTATGGAATTCTTGCTAAAACTGGCATATACCCTACCACAAGAGGAGGAAAACTTCGATGAAAATACATCAATAAAGGATAAGGAAAAGATCAGAAAGAAGCAAATACAGGATGGTTTTTTTGAAACAAGTTGGACTAAAAGTAGACTGTCCCAAGCACGGATACGGTAACTCTAACGATGGAAACACTTCTAGGAGATTTTTTGAAAATGATGAGGCAGTAACTAGAATCATTGGAATTGACAATCAAATCGTGAAAAGATTGGGAACGATCTTGGATGTTTTAAACTGCAAAGAAAATGTCAATTCTACAAAATATGGAGAATATGCGTCGAAAACTGCATCTCTTTTAGCAGAAATGTATCCACAGAAGAAGTTGACCCCGACCGTCCATAAAATATTGGCGCATGGCAAAGATATAATTGAGTACCAGCCTTTGCCAATTGGAGAGCTTTCTGAAGAAGCACAGGAGTCTCTTAACAAATTTTATAAAAAATATAGATTGCAGAACACATTCAAAGCATCAAGGGTAAGGCAAAATAAGGACCTCTTCAACATGTTGGCAGCATCTTCCGATCCACTTATTTCTTCCCTGCGGCATGTGAATTCACGAATAGAGTTACAAAATAATTATAGTTTAGAAATTGTTAGTCTTTTAGATATACCTTCTCTTACGAATTGTGATGAATATTTTACAGAAAATTGAAAAAATAAATTTAAAAAAATAAATAATTTTTTTTTTTTAATTTGTTGGGTAATAATTTAAAACATAAAACCCTTAAGAAAAAAAATAAAAACAATCTAAAAATGTAAAAATAATTTTTTTTAGTTACCATAAAATTGATTTTTCTACTAATTTTAACTTTGATAACCCATAAGTAGGCCCCTAGCGAAGCACCCTTTCCAAACGTTCATTTCATTTAGCCAATTTTTATTTCACTTTGGTTACTATCTTATTTAATTTTAATTTAAATAATCAAAAACTTTAATACAATACAATAATCACAGCAAACAACGTGGACTTTTCGTAAACATAAACCAAACTTTGACACAAGACTAGATAAACAATACAAGAGCAAAAAATCGTCATCTGGCGTAGTAATGCCACCTGTTTATTTCATCATGCCCTGGGCTAGTGAAATTTTATTCACCTCAACAGTGTCAATTTTTTACATTCATGAGTACCTACTTTGCTACCGTTTCACACACGCCCTTAAAGTGATTTAAGGAGGTGGTTTCTATTTGATATACGTTCCTAAAGGGCGTAATAAACCACACAAATAGCTTGGCAAACATGTCACAATTTTACGTTTGTACAAATATTTTGTGTTGTTAATTGGGGTGTTTGCTGTTTGGACAAACATTTGAAGCAATGTTTGTAGAAATATTAAAAATTTTTAATATTTGGCAGACATGTTGGATATTTGTCAAACTTTTTGTTGAGTCTAGTGCTAAAAGTAATCATTTCAGCGAAAACTTTGCAGAGTAAAGACGTAGAATAAGCATGAAATCACTTTCAGCGTAAATTGTAATTTTTTAATAGCATTGTTTGCCCCAAAACAGCTCGTTGTTAGAGTGCTCTTTACTACAAAATAATTTTTTTTTTCATTTATATTTTTTCTCCGTTTTAAACAAACAGCGAGCCAAATTGCCGCAACACAATCGTCGTCTGCATTCATTGAAAATAAAACAAAAATGAAAAATTGATGTTTGTACGAAATATGATTGTGTTGTTTATTGGCAAACAGAAGCAAAAACAAAGTACATGTTTGCCAAGCAATTTGTGTGGTTTATTATGCCCTTAAGCCTAACAGGACAAAATTTTGCCATGAAATGGTAACTATTTTTTTTTAATACTTATTTATAAGACAGTTATGACATAACAAGCTATTTTCGTGAGTGGTATTTATATTGGAGCCAAGTTCAAATATGGACTGATTTTAAAATTAATAAGATAATTTAGGTTGAAATAAAATGTATTTGGACCAAATTTTATCCAAATACCAACATAATAAGATGGTTTATGGGCACAAAGACTATTAGGCAAAATGTACTTGTGAATGTTATGAAATGATGCGAAATTATGGACACATTCTCAAAATTAAAAAAAAAACTTATGAACCTAATTTCATTATGCAGAAGGTCTACATGGACAGACAACCAGTCAGCAGGGCAGACGACTCAGATACTGTTTCCAAGTCGATCGGTATACAACAACAAATATTTGTATGTGTTTCACACATCAGCATAAACTCATAATATCTTCACTTAAAGATTTTTAAGCATACTATTAGTATCACAGTACAAAAATTTTCAGCTCATTGATTTGGGCCTCAATTCTGACAATTGCACGTGAAAGTAGCCCCAAAAATAAGAATTTCTGCATAATTTTTGTCCAGTCGGCTGCATTAATAATTTAGTGGCCATACGAATTTTTTGTTTTTTTTTTCTTAAGGTCTATTTTTATCACTTTTTCTATATTCTAACACGGTTATGTCTGGGTATACGGTTATATCTCGTTATAACTTTCGTTATTACTGCCCACAAAAAGACATAGACAAAAAAATAAAACCAAAACGGTAACGCTGATATAAATTTTCAACCACCATTTCAAGTTTATGAGTAAAACAAAACACAAAATAGCATACAGTAATTCAAAAAAATTTAACAAAAATAATATTAAAAACCTCAAATAAATAATTAAAAACATGAAATAATAAGTTCTTCTTCCATTTATTTAGGCAAGGTGCACAATTTCATTTTCATCCTTTGTATACTTTATTTAGAAAATAAAATTCCTGTAATGGGTTCTCAAATCAGTTTAACAAATGTGAAAGGTGCTAAATATATATCAACTAAAGCATTTTAAATGTTAACAAAAAGGATTTTTTATGAACAAGGTCTCAAAAAAATAAAAACTTTTATTTTAAGTTTCTCGTTTTTTTTTTAATACATATACAAGAATTACATTTCTTGTTTTGTTTTCTTAATTGAAGCAAAGCCGCGAATAACGTTGTAAAAGCCACTTTTTGCAAAAACAGTTTTTTTTACAGATTAGCGTTAACATTACTCTCTTACACTTAAACGTCAATTCACCCAAAATTATGCACCTTAACGCCATCAAAATGCGATACTCAGAGTCAGCCAGTGGAAGAACGTTGTAAGTTACTAACAAAATGATACAAACGATCTGGTTTTTCAAACCGCTTGCGTAGTGGAAAAACGTTTTAAGTGACATCGCGATTGTGGATATGAAACGTTTTTCTTCTAAAAAAAAAGAATATAAACTGTAATTAAGCATGTTATTTAAAATTCGATTTACCTAATATTTTGCATAAAACTATTAATTGTCATTATTTTTGATAATCTAAAAAAAAAATAATATTAGTATTGTGGCTATTTTTTAAAATAGATAATCATTCATTCAAAAGCCAATTTCGATCTACCAAAGTGAAATACAATTTGGTTTAAGGATTGATGTTTGACTATTGACGTCACCCGGCTGCAATAGCCGAGTCAGAAAAACGGCAAACCCCACCGACGAGATTCTGTGGTTACAATCGAAACTAGTTTGGGCAACCTGTCCGTGAAAGCCTGGGTTCAAATCTAAGCGCAGTCAAGAATGAAAAACTATCAATAAAATTTTAATTAATTTCATGTTGTAAAATTCCTGTCTTCATAAAAATAATTTCATGAAAACTAAATTCAATGAACTTAAGCCTAATTAACAATATCTAAATTTGGATTAAAAAAAAATAGTAAAAATAATAATCCTGCCTTCTAAAAACGTTTTTTTGCTCTCCTGAAAAATATTTATTTTGTAACTTACAACGTTATTCGCGGCTGTGCTTCAATTAGTAATTAATATTTTCCTATTAAGTGCAAATAACCTTTGTCTTACAATGCAACTGAAAATAAATTTTGACGTTTTTCTCAATTAACAAAAGCCATTTATAATTTGGTTATATTTTTTTCACATTTGGTAACTTTTTTAAAAAATTTTGGTTGTAAAAATGTTATTCGTCGTGACAGCACTGATTACAACCGTCGTTTATACATGTGTATTTGCAAACAATGCTAGCAAAAAACACATTTTGGGAGAATAACAAAAAATACACAAAAATACCTTTAAAACGATGTACATATATTTCATTAAAATCAACTACAAAAAATTTGTTACCGAATTTATATATAAGATTTCACCAAAAGCTGCAACTTCTTGTGGCCAAACATAGTTAAATTATTTAAAGTATTTCGTAGCAAATACGCTTAGAAAATTTATTTGTAAAATTATCTAAATATAGGGTATCAGAAAAACGGCTACTGCCGAAAGAGTAGGGGATCTGATGAACATTTTGCTGCTTATTTTAATAAAAAATAAACACACTTCTAAAAAATACCAAAAAGTAGTGATCAAACGGCAAAATTTCTGACACTTCAATTCTAAAGTGCATTTTTTTTTGGGCAAAATCACCTGTTTTTGCTTTCTAAAAAATTTTCGACTTAAAGCAGCTTCACCACCTAAAATTTTTATCGAATTAAGGAAAACGTTTATGAATTGTAAACAGTAATTATTACTTTATACGATGTATTCATTCATTTCACAAAATTTTGTCATCAAATTTTGTATTTTTGCCACGGGTTTTAGGAAAAGGCGCTACTGTGCGGCATCTGTAGAAAACAACAACAAAATTACAAAATATTTATGACATTGTTTGTGCTTTCGATGTTATTCTTCGGCGTTGCACTGCGTTATACATGATAAGGGTCTTAATTTCCCGCATTTCACCATTTTTTATATTTGTTCTCCCCATTGAAATATAAAAAAAAATCATTATTGTAGTCACTAGAATTTTTTTATTCCCGCAGTTTTTGGATTCCCGGGAAAGCGGGAAATAAAAATCAAATTCCCGGGATCCCGGGATTCCCGCCCAAAATTTTTTATTTATTTCTTTACTTATTTCTCCAATGAAACTAATATTTCGTACTTAATATTACGCTTAAAATAATTAAGTCTAGTATCTATTATATAACAAAAACGTAAAAAACTTAAGATTAAAATTATTTTAAGATACTTATTTTTTTTATTTATTAGGCCCTAATCATGTACAACGCAGCGCAACGCCAAACAATAACGTTGAAAGCACAAACAATGTCATAAATATTTTGTAATTTTGTTGTTGCTTTCAACAGAAATTCATGTACCGTTTTAAAATTTTCAACGACACAAGCAATGGAGCGTTTGAAATTTTAAAACGCAATGTGAATTTCTGTAGAAAGCAACAACAAAATTACAAAATATTTATGACATTGTTTGTGCTTTCAATGTTATTCTTTGGCGTTGCGTTAGTTCTGTGGCGTTGCGCTGCGTTGTACATGATTAGGGTCTTAATTTATTCACATATAATCGTAAGCCAAATATATAGGCCAAATTGATTAAGTTACATTATTTGACAATTTAATTATAAAATATTAAACGTAAACGTATTAGTAATACGTTTTTAAATACATATGTCTTATTATCCCTATCACGAATATGGGTCCCAACTGTTATGAAAGTGGTAACCAAAATATTGTAACATTCTGTAAAAAAAAAAAACCTATTGACTTAATAACAACAAAAGTTGACTTAAATTGTTTAAAAGTATAAGAAAAATTCCTATTCTTATATGGTTGAATTATACAATCTAGTCACACAAACTATAAATGATCTCTGCATAACCATTGTATGAAAACGAGGACACAACAAAGTCCCTAACTAGATACTTAAAAGGTTATTTTTATGTTAATAGGATCATAGAAATCAATATACGTATATACATTGTCAAATTCAGATCTCATTTGCATAATTAAAATGAAAGTATTGAAGTCTTACATCCAATATCATCAAGTTCAGTTAAAACTGTTACCTTAACTTCCAGCTAACAATATGTTTTCGACAGTTATAACTGGTAGTTAATTATAACACTAACGGCGAAATTGGCCGTTAGTGGAATAAAATTTCTGGAAAGGCGATTAGGAACTGAAAGCATAAGATTACGAAGTAGGAATTCCGAGACAATTTTACCGTTTAACAAATTCAGCAGGAAGGAGAAATTTTATTTGCTACATATATTTTATAACATATTTTTTTACAATTTTATGTGAAGCTATTTCTTGTGAATCTTTAGGGTCCCATAAAGTATTTGTATTGTGAGTCCTTCGTTTATTCTAAGCTGATTTCGCCATATGGGTGTCAAATTGTTTATAGATCTTCTAGGCTGTTGGTGGCTTAATTCCAGCAGAATCGCTTCAGTAGGAAAAGAGTTAGGCACCCAAATGTGGAACTACCTCCCTAAAAACTCAACAAAAACTAACATAAATTTGTGGCGAAATGCACCTTTTGTTCTTAAATTTCAACAAATTCGTTTTATAAGGCACCAAATTTCGTGAATATCGGTCCATAATTTACCTACGGCTCAATGTTTAGATTAATCTCGTAAATCATGTAAGTATTGCTAAAAGCGTAACAAATAATGATTTTGTGGTGCAATTTAGCATAGTCTACTTTCATAAGACTAAAAATTACTTGAAATGCCGCATATAAAGCACAATCTAGGATAACACTTTACTACGCTCTTAACCGCAAAATCTTATATTATTGTAAAATTTACACTCCAGTTTGTTAAGACAAGAAATACAATTTTGTCAAAATTAAATTGCATTAAACTACTAACACAGTCTAGACACTAGTCCGACATAGATTTACTAAAGTTTGAAAAAATATTTTCTTCTAAATTTCCCGGGAATCCCGCAATTAATTCCCGGGAAAGCGGGAATTGAAAACAGTTGAAAATCCAAACTCAAACTCTAGTAATCACTCTAAAGTTGAGAAAATAAACTTCTTTCCGTGTGGTAAATTAAAATTTAGTCAAGAAAAAAAAAAAAAAACAAAGTATCATCTTTAGTTCGACTGAGGAGGACATTTCAAATAAAGTTGCATCCAAAAACTGCTTTCATTTAATAATTGGATTAGGTACGTCGAATTTCGTTCATCATAAATGTTATTTGGTTGTTCACGCTAAACGTCATAACAATGAGGAAGAAAACGTCGATTTGGAGACAAAAATATGCTCAAATATAATGACTGAATGGAACGTTGTGAATTGTCAGTCATAAAACATAACACCGGATGCTGGGCTAAATAAATTGGCTAGCTTTCTCGTGTCTGTTGGAGCCAGCTTTGGAAGAAGTGTGAATATTACAACATTATTGCCGAATTCAACGACTGTGTCGAGAAATATTAGCAAGCTGTACAATTTTCATATTAACGAAATGATATCTGAAATTTCCAAAATTAAGTGTAATACAGGGTGTCCGCTGGGAAGGTATACTACTTTGATTTGCCGCCATTTTAGTAAACATTAGTCTTGGCAGTTCATATTTGGCAGTCGTGAAGTAGACACGTGGCAAATTATGGAAAAATATTCGAAAAACCAACGTGTTTTAATCGTTAAAACTTTTTATCAAAATCAATCATCGATTACTGTGACGATGAGAAAGTTACGTGAAATTTTTGAGAGAAATGACGTGCCAACAAAACGCACTATTTATCGTGTAGTGAATGATTTCGAAAAGAGAGGATCTGTAGGTGATAGGCCCAAGCATGGCCCACAACGTACTACAAGATCGGCTGAAAACATTACTGCTGCTCAAGAAAGTGTTCAAAACAATCCATCAACCTCAATTCGACGCCGTGCTCAGGAGCTTGGTCTTCAAAGAACAACTTCGGCCACAATTTTGCACAAGGATTTGCATTTGTTTCCATTTAAGATTCAGTTGACACAAGAGCTTCTTTCCACAAGACCATTTACGCTATTTACAAACAAAGTAGTGTATCTTCCCGGAGGACACCCTGTAGTTACGGACTTACTTCTGGTATTTGAGCGGATAATAATATTCGTTCCTCTTTTATGTCAATGAAAGGGGATGCATGCACAGGTATAAGTAAAACTTGTTTTATTTTTGCCATGATATATGCTTAAACACCGTTTTATTTTAAACAGGTGCTAACATTAAGAAGAAATTTGTAACGTAGATTTTTTCAAATATACATATTATAATATGTAAATCCATTCGAGTGAAAATAGGATTAGGAAAAAGCTTTGCTAGATTTTTTGAATGCTGCTTCTAGCTGCAGCACGTTTTAGTTCTTCTAAGCACCTTTGGGTGCTCGGGTAGAAGGATGAGAAAAACGATTTTAATTTGTTAAATCAAAAAAAGTGCTCAAATTTTATTTTTAATAATGCTCAGCTCATATACTAATTATGCTTGATAAACCATTAAATTTCTATCTTATTCTAATCTTACTTTCTACCAGAGTTCCGAAAAATTCATATATGATCGCTCATATTTAACCATTCATGAATTTTTTCATGAATGAGGAATTTAAAACGTGTAATTTTTTTCACAACCATGAATGAATTGTGAATTTTTTTGCCAATTCATTCATGAGCGTGAGGAAAAATAAATTTTTGCCTTTCCTCAGTCATGAAAAATGAGGAAACAAAAAATTTTCTTAACGCTCCTCACCAGTAATGTTGTTGTTGCTCGACAGTTTGCATGACCACAGCACGAAATGTCTTTGTGTGTATTTTGTTTTTGTTAAAGGCAACGAGCCAAAGTGTGTGTTGAATTTTTTGTAGGCAAATATTATTTAAAAAAAAAAAACTAAAAGAACTGCACATATCGTCATCTTAAATGCAGAATAATATAACATCACAGTTTTCACAAGAAGCAAAAAACGTTGTAAAATGGAAATTATATGAGATATTAGAGTAATATTAAATATTTAGAATAAAAATGCGATTACCAGTTTTTTATTGATAAAAAAATATTATTTTTACTGTTATTTATTTAGTTATGTGTGTTACGTTATTTTAATTTGTAATTCTCTAAAGCAAAACGACAAATCATCAACGAAAGTATGATAATATTAAGTTAAACAATCATTTAAAACATTAAATAATTAAATATTTCTGTTAAGTTACAGGTGTAATAGAATTTAAGATAATGTACATGGTTATAAATGCAATACTGCGTTTAAACACAAAATTTAAATATGGTTAATTGCACATATAAAAATGATAATAACACAATTAATATGCAGCATCATTAGGATTGCGTTGACATGGTGAAATAAGTTAGCTTTTCTGATGCAGTGCAGGCAGTACTGCATTCGTACTGTTTTTATCAATACATATACTGTTTTTTGTTTAAAGTACTGATTTATGCATTACAAGCAAATCAGTACGCAAATGTACTGATTCTGTCATTAATCTACTGTTTTTGTACTGTTATTATATATTAACTGGGCTCAGTATATAGTTTGTCATGTTGTCAAATTGCGATACAAATATTAATATAGATGTTCTTATCGATGAGTTCATAACAATAAAGATTTTTGCCGCGTCAGAACGAAAAAAGATGACAGTAGAATAAAAATGGAAAGTGTTTCTAAACGGTGGTGCGTTTACGAATTTGAGGAAATGTGTAATTTTATTTCTTTCATTCCACATTCAAACGATTTTACAGAACGAATCTTTAGTTTTAAAAGTGGAGAAAAGAAAGAAACGTGCTCCTAATATAAAACCTAGAAAGTGAGTTGCAGATAAAGACAAACTATGGTTGTTGTTGTAATGAGTTTTACAATTTCTTGATGACAGGAAATAAATTGTGGAAAGGCCATAAATATGAAAATATATTATTTATAAAAATCTATAGTATAAGATCGTCTAAAAAACGATGGTGCCCTTTGCAATTATTAAAATTATTAAAGGTTATTAGTTGTAAATCACTTTAAAATTATTTTTAAGATAAATACATACCAAGCTTCGTTATTTCAAGTGTTGAATTTGTTTTTTAACATTGTTGTCCTTATATCTAAAGCTTTGTGCTAAAAAGGCCAATGTCAAATAATTCATTTTAGAGAAAATTTAAATTTTAGTTTAAAATTTAGTTATAGAAGAGTTCTAAGTAAAATTGGCTCAAAACTCTTTTGAAGCTGTTCTCGATTAAATTAGACATTGGCTGTTTCCGCAAAATAAAAGACATTCAGCATGACCTTTTAATTGCAAAATGAAATTATTTATGCTGGTAGATATAGCAAAGAAATACTTTTATGTAATTTTTCTTTAATTTTATGTGAGCTATATTCAAAAAATATAATAGAATAAAGGAAATACAATTTTAGTTCACATGTTAGTCAAGTTTTTTTCTTCAAATATTTGCTATGTAGGTGTGACCGTAACTTGTGTTATAGATTTTTTTATTATTCACTTTGTATTCCCGCTTAAAAATATATACGCAATTGAGTTATTGTTTGAAAAAATTCGGTTTTATTAATTAAATTTTGTCACTGTTCAAATTATAGAATGAATTCAAGTTTTGTTTTAAAAAAGATTATAACTTTTTATGTTATTAATATGCAATTTTATATTAAAAAAGTAAATGTACTGTTTTTTATTCAATTGTACTGATTTTTTTTTCTCTAATGTACTGATTTCTCTGATTTAAAAACTGGCAACCCTAACTGCACTTGAGAACGTAGAGATGTTATATTATTAGAGATATAACTATGACATATTATTTATAGTTTTTTATTTCTAATTAGAAGTGGATTAAACTAAAAAATGTACTTCATTAAATTTAAAAATAAATTAATTTTAGAAATCCAACTTTTCCATTATAACTTACGTGTATTTTGATCTCTTTATAATGAATTTTCTCAATGGAATTTTTCTTTACAATAAACAAGTTTTGTAAAAAATTTGACTCATATACATACTGTTTAGAGATGACCCCTACCAACAGCGACGACCCTGCCTACCAACAACTTGTTATATTTTATTTTCTTTAATCTGCATATTCATATTCATATGTAAACATTATAAAGTTAAATTGTTGTTACATTTGCACTCGGGATATACTGAGTTATATTTAGTACAAAAATTCTTTTATAATATGTGACCCTTTTTTGTATATTGAAAAACAATTAAAACTTACTCTAGTTTCGATTGTCATCGCGCAAGCATCGCCAATAGTAAAATAAGTGATTAAATTGTAGCATTTAACTAAAAAATATAATTTGTCACAAATAAAAAATAAAACATACACAATTTTGAAATTAAACAAAAGAAAAAACGAAATTGAAATAAAAAAGTTTAAAAGAAAAAAAACACATACAAACTTAGTTTTGTTTTAAAAGTAAAAACAGATATTGAACAGTGAAAGTTGAGAATTTATTATTCAAGTTCATCCCTCAACATTTTGGTCCAAACGAACCGGATAATTTTTATAAAAAACAAAACAACAAAAACATTGTGTGTAAAAACAATTTTTAAAAAAAGTGAACGTGTTTAACTTGAGGTGCAAAAAGAATTAAAAGTTTATCCCTCAACACATACATATATGCATATTTGTCTCCATATAAGGAATTATTTCGAAAAAACTTCTGCAAGAAGTAAATTTTAATTAGTTAATTTCTGAAAAATTTAAATAAGAAGAATAAAAGAGTTTTTCAATTAAAAGTAGTATTGATAGCAGCCCGCGTATTCAGTGAAAGAAAATGTTGTATAAAGAAGCACTTATCCGAAAAAAAAATACTATTAGTATTTAATAAAGCCGTAAAAGGATTAACACAAAATTTAGGTAAACAATTTATATTCCAGCACTTTTTAAGAAATGCTATTATTCTAAAGATGTAGAAGACAAGTAATTTATTATTTAAAACCAAAGGCTTTATAACAGTCTTTTTGAGGATATTGATGAAGGACGACTTAGAAGAATGCAATATTAACAAAAAATACCATATTATTTTAAATAAACGTCGAAAAAATATTTCTATTGTATTATAAACTTTCTATATTAATAATGAAGATATATTCTGATCCAATAGCAACAGATTCATTATAGGGAAATTCGACTGTATTAACATATAAACTCATAAGGTTGGTAAACGAAATAAATGATGGAAAAATCATATCATAAAAATAATGGCAGTCTGCTAGAAGCAAAAACTAAGGACCTGCAGATGGTACTATTTATTCTTGGAAATTCATAGCGTATGGGAGTGCAATGGGTTAAGCTGTGAAATTTCTAACAGTCCAATGTAGAAGAAGCTAATAGTCATACTTAATATAGGTTTTTCAATACATATATATATATATGGATTCGGTTTATATTAATTTTACAGCACTGTTTTTCTTTTTGCTTATGCAATAAAGTGCAGTTTGATCACTTATTCCACTAACACGCTCAGAGTATGAAACAGAATACCCATTTTTGACGTAAAAAAAATGAATGTGTTCGTAAAAATATATCAAATACTCTGCTTATTTTTTTTAATTAAGATTATTCATTATGTTTTTTAAGGAAATTATTTACTTAATGATAAGCCATTTTTGATTTTGTTAATAGCTTGGATATTTTTTAAGGTGGAAGTTTAACATTTTTTTTAAATATTTAACGTGTATCGTAATCAATAAACAGTCTATTTCAAAATTTTCAATGATACATTGCTTTGCATTTTAGCAAACGATATTTATACTGTTGTAAAAAATTCTTTGATGCTTTTAAAAGGGAACGTTTTTTTCTTAAGCAGACATAAAGGCAAAACTCATTGAAAAAAAATTCCAAGTACTCAATACGTGTTGTTGTTGTAATACAGTTTTGGTTTTACCAACCAAAACGGTTGTTCGTTGATAACATTTTTCTTAAGTAGGTAACAAATATTTGAAATTAAAGTAAAAAAGGCTTGTTTTGCTAAAAATTATGTGTAAAAGCAAATGTGACAGCAGGTACAATCGAACTTCCCTATAATAAAACTGCATGGGACCATAAAATCACTTCATTTACGTTAAAAAAGCAACAATTTTACAACTTTGGTTTTTGTTCAAATGTATTTTACTTGTAGATTTGTAATTTGTAGTTTTGAGAAACAGCGCCCACGTTTCTATACTTGCTAATGGAGTTTTTTTTTTCAATAAGTTTTGCCTTTATGTCTGCTTAAGAAAAGGACCGACCCTTTTATAAGCATCAAATAATTTTTTACAACAGTATAAATATCGTTTGCTAAAATGCAAAGCAATGTATCATGGAACATTTTGAAATAGACTTTTTTTATTGATTACGATTCACGTTAAATATTTAAAAAAAATTTTAAGCTTCCACCTTAAAGAATATCCAAGCTATTAACAAAATCAAAAATGGCTTATTGTAAAACCTATATTAAGTATGACTATCAGCTTCTTCTACATTGGACTGTTCGAAATTTCACAGCTTAACCCATTGCACTTCCATATGCTAAGAATTTCCAAGAATAAATAGTACCATTCATCATTCTTCTTATTTAAATATTTCAGAAATTAACTAATTAAAATTTACTTCTTGCAGAAGTTTTTTCGAAATAATTCCTTATATGGAGACAAATATGCATATATGTAAGTATATGATACAAATTTTTTACAAAACTTGTTTATTGTAAAGAAAAATTCAATTGAGAAAATTCATTATAAGGACATCAAAATACGGTGGGGTGCTTTAAAACCATGGGAGATAAGGCCATGATGACTTTATTGCTCAATTGAATGGGAGATAAAGCCATAATGGCCTTATTGCCCAATCATTGAGAGATAATGTCATATTTAAAATTTTGCGAAATGAGAGATATAGCCATATTTTTTTTTCGCAAATGAGAGATAAAACCATATTTTCTTAGAATATTGTTATGCATGGTGTAAACATTCTGTAAAAGGGAAAATCCTTAGTTATCATTGAAAAAATAACAACTAAGAATTAATATTTTAAATTCATTTCTTATATGTCAATTTAAAAAATGCGTTCCTAATCACATGTGTGTTATCAGTTACTATTTATCAATCATACAGCCACGCAGAAAAACTTTAGGATGCGAAGCCAGATTCCAATACTTTACTTTAGTGTTTCCGAGAAAAGACATTTTTTTATTCTTGTGACGCACGCAGGAAAACTTTATTCAGCGAAGCCACCTGCCGTGTCCTACTGGAGGAAAAAACCCCTAAGCGCGGCCGCAGGCCGCCACGCAGAAAAACTTTAGTATGCGAAGCCAGATTTCAATACTTGACTTTAGTGTTTCCGGAAGTGAAAACTATTAATTAATGTAAAATGCAAAAGTTCTTCAAAACTGAAATGAGAGATAAAGCCATTTTCTAATATCGCTAATGTGAGCTGAGGCCATGATGGCTTTATCTCCCATTCAAATGAACAAAAAAAATAAAAGACTTTATCTTCCTTTTGAATGAGAGATAAAGTCATCATGGCCTTATCTCCCATGGTTTTAAAGCAGTTATAATGGAAAAGTTGGATTTTTAAAATTAATTTAAATTTAATGAAGTACTTTTTTTTAGTTTAATCCACTTCTAATTAGAAATAAAAAACTATAAATAATATGTCATAATAATATCTCTAATAATATAACATCTCTACGTTCTCAAATGCAGTACTGTCTGCACTGCATCAGAAAAGCAAACTTATTTCACCATGTCAACGCATTCCTAATAAGTTAATTTTTATATGTGCATTTAACCATATTTAAATTTATTGTTTAAACGCAGTATTGCATTTATAACCATGTACATTATCTTTATATTCTATTATACCTGTAATTTAACAGAAATATTTAATTATTTAATGTTTTAAATGATTGTTTAACTTAATATTATCATACTTTCGTTGATGATTTGTCGTTTTGCTTTAGAGAATTACAAATTAAAATAACGTAACACACATAACTAAATAAATTACAGTAAAAATAACATTTTTGTATCAAAAAAAAAAAAAAAAATGGTTATCGCATTTTTATTCTAAATATTTAATATTACTCTAATATCTCATATAATTTTCATTTTACAACGTTTTTTGCTTCTCATGTAAACTTATGAAATTTGATGTTACAATATTCTGCATTTAAGATGACGATATGTGCAGTTCTCTTATTTTTTTTTTCAATAATATTTGCCTACAAAAATAAAAAACAACACACACATTTTGGTTCACCAGTCAAGAAATAATTTTACAAAAAAAATACACACAGACTAACCGTGCTGCCCGGCGAGGAAAATTGCAAGCGAATCACTTCTTAGGCCTTTAAGAATGTTTACAATTGAATTTTTAGTAATCTTTTACTTATTCCACTCTGCCTTTTTTGAAAAGGTCTTTTAGAAAGGTTTTTATTTAATATTTTACAAATTAAAATTTTCTATTCTAAGATAAGGCCTGTCGCAATCGTTTTATTAGTAGTTATGTTAGAACGTGTTGCAAGTTTAGTTATTAATTTACTCACTTCGTATTATTAGCCACAACAATTAAACTTGGATAAAGCTTTATTCTTAAATCTTTTTAGAACCCCTTCCAGAAGAGTTTAACATATATGCAAAAGTGCAAGGTGTTGGTCTCCAATGACACACCTTGCTAATTGGTAATAAAGTTGGAATGCGGCTGGGAGATCTTATGTCTGCAAAAAGGCCTTCTATAAGGCCTCTTTACTACTTGATTTTTCCGCTGGAAATCGTTGGGAAAATCGCTTTTTTTTCCTTGTGAAGAATTTTAACGTGAATTTTTTCAAATTTTTCATATCTGTAAAATCACATATGAATTTTTTGTTTTTGCTCACTCCTCATGAGCGAGGAAAATCAAAATAGTTTTTTTCCTCACCCTCATGAGGATGAATTTCCAGAAAATTTTTTAAATTTTCACGCTCGCTCATGAATGAAGAATGAGCGAGCGTTTCGGTACTCTGCTTTCTACCTTATCTGACTCATAGTATGACAAACTTCATGGATTCATTCATGGACTTTGTATTGGTTAAAATTCATAGTTCAATTTCACTTAATACAATTCGAATTGAGTTACTTTTGTGATGTTTAAAAATGATGTACATATGTCTGTCACATGTGCATTATTTCAAGTGCTTTGACCCTTTTCAATTGCAATTGCGCATTGTAAACGTTTGTAGTTTTTGTGTGGTCTAATTTACATTAATAATTATTTATTTTTTAAGTAAAGTGGGTGGGTATGTAGTGTGTCATTCTATTTCACAGAGTGACAAAACCAATACAGCACAATATGTTATACTTTGGCCCTAATCATGTACAACGCAGCGCAACGCCACAGAACTAACGCAACGCCAAAGAATAACATTGAAAGCACAAACAATATCATAAATATTTTGTTATTTTGTTGTTGCTTTCTACAGAAATTCATAGTGCGTTTTAAAATTTCAAACGCTCGTTGAAAATTTTAAAACGGTACATGAATTTCTGTTGAAAGCAACAACAAAATTACAAAATATTTATGACATTGTTTGTGCTTTCAATGTTATTGTTTGGCGTTGCGCTGCGTTGTACATGATTAGGGCCTTTATTTTAAAATTTTTTTTTAAAAAACTTTTACATAAGAAACCCGCTAATGTTATTTTATTTAAACCGTTTAAAATAATTTAATCAAGTATAATAATAACTTTAGGCTACGTAATGCTCGGGGCGATGTCATTGCACTAAGATATTGCAATGAAGTGAAGGTTGCTTATTGCAGGTAGAGCCCAGTAAAGACTGGATAACGGCGCAGAGAAGTGATCCTGTAGTGGCTAAGATTAGTAGTGGCTAAGATTATGAGGGACAAAATGGCAGGTAGAAGACCAACTTCTGAAGATATTGCTTCGGATATGGACCACTGATGAAAGCATATTGTGTACAGTGGAATAGTCTTCGAATGGCAAATGGTTGCCTATACCGAACATGGGAGATCGCCGATGGCAAGGCAGTTCAAAGCCTAATGGTTGTGCCGTCTACTAAGGTGTGTGTAGTGGTGCGGAAAATTCATCACGGCACTAGTGGAGATCACCTAAGTGTAAGGAAAACCGTAGAAATGTTGAAGGAACGTTTCTACTGGGTTGGATGTAAACAAGCCGTGAAGGACTGGATATTAAGCTGCAAAAAGTGTGTTGCAGCCAGGGGTACAACAAATATAAGTTGTGCGCCACTCCAGCTGTGCAACTCTGGTGCACTTAATGTACAGGAAGATAATGAGCTAATGTGAGCACTAATTTGTCCAGATATGATCGGGCGGTGAACTCCAAGGGCAAAAATGAAAGTTGTTAATTTGGAACGATTAGTCCCTTATGGAAGAGGTGATTCTGAGCCTATTCGGGACGAACAGGCTTAAGTGGGGGGCAGTGTTACGAAAGTAACTTTAGTTAAGAATAAGTTCAGTTTATTAGTAATCTTATTAGTTTAAAATGTTATTGTATAAGTTTCGCATATTTTTAATGTAAACCCACTGTACAGAATTTTCTAGTACAACTGTAATGTAATGATTGTTATAGATAAATGTATAACATAATAGTGTTGAGATTATCTTTAACCCATAAAGTATGCTTTAGTTTATTGATGTATAAATCAATTTAAATTCAGCCACAGTGTTAATGCATAATGATATTTGCTGTAAGATAAAATCTCGATTCGTCCAGAAATGTCGAAAATGTTACAGACATTTCGACGAGTAGAATGATCTAGAGACATCTAGATGTCAGCGAACAGAGTATAAATACTCGCGAAGGTTGGCATCGATAATCAGTATTAGTGCGATTATTTAAGTGTGTACATCGCAATTATAAGTGGTATAATTGACTAAGTTCTAAATAAAGTGGCGTGAATAGTTTATAGTACAGCTATAAAGTAAAGTGTTTAAAGTGTTTTATTTATTTTATTAAAGTTGCAATAAAAGAACTCAAGAGGTTTATTATAAAGGAAATAAACCAAAAACGTTATTGGAAAGGCAGTAACGTAACAATATAAACATCTTTAAACGCATAAAATTGGGTGTTTAAACTACCAATACAAACCATATTAATTTGTCAACATTTATCGTAGTTCTGTCACATGTTACTTTTTAAACTACATATAATACAGGGGCACTGATTTACAACTGTTGAGTTTAAACTACATATAAATTTAAGTTTAGTTCAACTAAACCAGCGTTTAAACACTTACTGATTTATTAGCCATTAGTGTCATATATTTTCTTCATTTTTGCGCAAATAAATATTTGTTCTTACAAAAATTTTGTAAGATCAAACAGCCTCAAACAAAAAGTTTTAAAATAAAATAAAAAAAATTGAAAAATTAAACCATTTTTTAATGACGAAAAATTTATATTTTTGTTTAAAAATTTCCTGTGTTATCTCTATGATTTTTAAAATGTTACAAAATACATTTTTTTTAAGTAAATAAATAATTTATATAATACATATGGGTATAATAAACGAATCTATTTTACAAATTATACAAGACTAACATTTATAAATAATTATGGCATTAAAATCTATTAACAGAAGTGGTATATGTATAAGAGCTATATAACATATGGACCGATTACCATAATAGTTGGTTAGGTAAATAGGGTTGCAAATTAATTTCAAAAACTAAAATAATAAGATGGTTTATTGGCACAAAGAATTTCCGAAAAGAAGTTCTTATGGAGGCAATGTGAAATTATGGACCAATTCTTTCTACTTCTTATGACAAATGCAATTTATACACCCAATTTAATTATATTATCTCCAAAATTGCGACCTGTACTTTGCGAATAAGGTTATCATGGAAAGCCATCCGAACGGATATTGTTATATCGATTCCGAAATGGGATGGATACTGACAAAAAATAACAATATGGTGCTTAAGTTGTTCTAGTTCTTTCAAGCAGTTTGGGATTGAAATCCAGCGCAACTGGTATAGTAGAAAAAGAGTTATAGACCCAAATGTTAAACAACCTTCCGAAAAAATCGATATTTCTGTTGCAAAAACTAACATAAAAGGTGGCGGAATGTACCGATTGCCGTTAAATTTTGCACAAACTCTATTTTATGACTATAAATCATACTACCAAATTTCGTGGAGATCGGTCTATAACTTATAGTAGGTCCACAGTCGGAAACACTTTTTAACGTCGAAATTTAGTTTTATATTTCACCAAATGTCATGATGATCGGTCCATTATTTATTATATTTCGAATATAAAATTTAATCCTTAAAATCAGTTTTATTGAAATTAGGTACAAAAAAGTTTAATATTACTAGAAATAAAATAATAAAACGTTGTGATAATTTAAAATAAATGTGTGGGTACATACAAATGTAGGTCCCATATAAAGCATACTCGCGGAATTTCACTTAATACGACTAAAACCGCGATAAATTCTACAACTGGGGTTCATAATTTATTGAAGTTCCCAAATAAAGCGTCCTGGAATATTTTAATTCTCGGCACGGCCGAATATAATGCCCTTACATTTTTATACCAGAACATTTTGGTATTTTTAAACCCAAGGTATGCACTTGTTAAGTTAATGGTTAAAAATTTGGTATTTTTAAACCCAAGGTATGCACTTGTTAAGTTAATGGTTAAAAAACTATTACATTAAGCCATATCCCTATATTTATTATCTTAATCCTCATTTACTTTTAAAAGCGCTGTTCTCGCTTTCCTGTACCATAAAACCAAAAAACTTTCGTTTTTTTCATCAAAATGTTGATTTTTAGTTTCAATAAAAGTATATTTTTTTATTTATTATAATTTTTTGACAATTTGTTCAAATATTTATTTTAAGGCAAATATTTTTATATGTATGTGAACACAGGGCAAACAGGTTTTCCCCTATTTTATTTGAAGCTATTTAATATCTGTTTGAACAAACAAAAATGGACGAATAAATGTGTGTAATGTAACCAGAAAATAAAATTTTTATTGTTTTAAACAAATTTTAAGAAAACACAGTCAAACAAAAATTGTGAAAATAGTTGACATATGTGACCGTAGCTTAAGTCAATTAAGCCATGTCCGTCTGTCTGTCTGTTGAAAACACGGCTGACTTTTGAAAAACTCAAAACAAAAGAACAAACTTGGTGTTAAATTGCTTGTAGTTGCCCTAAATTGATAATGTTGACATATAAATCCTACTCCCGGAAAAAAGTTTAATACGCCTAAAACCGTGATAAATAATGCTATCATAATAAAAATGGGTACTTTACAGTTTTACAGGACTAGAAATCACACTAAAATTTTGTGAAGATCATAACAAAATTTGGTACGTCACAGTTTTATAGGACTAGAAATCACACTGGCAATTTCGTGGAGATCGGTCTATTAGTTACTATAGGCCCCATATAATATACCCTACTCTCGGAAAACAGTTAAGAACGCCCTAAACCGTTATATCATAATAAAGTTTAATACTTCACAGTTTTATAGGACTAGAAATCACACTAATAAATTTCGTGATGATCGGTCTATTATTTAACATAGGGCCCATATAAAGCCCACTCTTGGAAATTAATTAAATACCCATAAAACCGTAGCAGATATAGATATTGCTTTACAATTTGTTTCAATTTAGCTTCATATGAAACTGGGCGGCTACAGCGAATTTCGATTCGAAAGAAATAATTTTGAGTTTGAACAATTTGTACTGTGCATGACGATTTTCTTACTATTTGGGTCGAATGAACGGAAGTTGCTTATTCCTTATCGAAAACAAAAAGTCCCTTTCGAGTTGGCAACTCTCTATTACGAACAACAAAAACTCCAACTCTGTAATACGAAAACAAGCGTCAGTTATGCAGAAGGCGTTAGGAAATTGTTCGAAAGCTTTTTTGTTGGCGACAAAGTGAAAGAAAAACCAAAAATTTAAGTATTTAAGTCTTTCAACATAAATAAAAGTGTAAAACAAACAAATTAAACCAAATAATGTTAGATTTGATATAAACTAAATGAATACGCAAGGCTTGAAAAACCACTATACAATTTTGATGTATTATGGTTCCAGTAGTACAAATATAGTCCAAATTTAAAATTCTATGGAGAGGTTTTTTTTAAAAAAATTTTTTAGTAAAATTGTAAATTTTTTTAGACGTTTCTTCACATAATTAATGATAACTCAAAAAGTGTTAGTCCGATATTATTAAAATAAATTTAGAAAAGGGAAAAATATATTTTTTACGTAAAAATGGCAAATATTTTTGTTTTAAAAAAATCATGAAAAATCGAAAACGGCAAAAATTGTGCAGATTTATTGTTTTATCACAAAGCCATATGTAAAAGCAACAAAATGAGATATCATAAAAATTGATTGATAATTTTAGAATTTATTCACAATTAAGTGAATTCGCTCATTTTCACAAAATTTTAGTTTTTTTCTCGATATACATAAAATTGAGTAATTAATGTTCTTCTTTCGATTTATTGAATTTTGAAAACATGCTATGTACAATTTTCACATCGAATATGCATTACATAGTAACATTCATGTATTTTTTTTTGGCAAAACCCTACCTACAATACTGTTTCTATTCTTCGGAAAAACATTTGAATTGGATAAGTTTAAATGTATTAAACAGTAGAAAATTTATATTTTATTATTTAAATTTATAATAAGAAATAAAATAAGAATATAAATAAATAATTATTATAAACTACAAACTCTGGAATTTTCTTTTATACGATTTTCTACTATTGTTGAATAACGAATTGTTACTCTGAATACTCCAGCAAAAATCAGCCATCATGTGTGCATCCTACCGACCCTGGTATTGTTCCTACATTGTCCGGATATCTTGGTGGAATCGTTCGCTCTGTTCCTCACTCAGGTCTCCTAGATTTTCAGGAAAACGATCTAAGTGACTGTGCAGGTAATGTACTTTGATGCTCATGTTGCATCCAAGATTCTGGAAGTGAGTTAACATCTCTTCAACGTGCGTAACGTAATCATCACCCTTGTTATTTCCTAAGAAATTTTGAATAACCTATACAAACGAATCCCATGCATTTTTCTCAATTTCTGACATTGAACTGCCAAAATCAATATCTTTGACCAATTTGCGAATTTGTGGGCCATTAAATATGCCTGCTTTCAGCTTTTCAATACTCAAATTAGGAAACTTCCTTGAAATATACTGGAAACATTCACTATCTTTGTTAAGTGCTTTAACATATTGTTTCATAAGACCAAGTTTAATGTGAAGAGGGTGTAATATGATCCGATCTCGGGGCACTAGAGCCACATTAATAACATTTGGCGTACCTGGAACCAGTGTTTCCCTAGAAGGCCATTGTTTTCTCTTCCAATGTTCTGCTTTAGCTCTGCTGTCCCATAAACATAAAAAGCAAGGGTATTTGGTAAAGCCACTTTGTTGACCTAAGAGGAAATTTACCATCTTAAGATCAACACAAATTATCCAGTTATGTGCAATATACTTTATCTTCTTCATGACCAATGCAATTACAGAGTATTCTTCTTTTACTTTGGTTGAATGTGCGATCGGCAATGAGTGAAATTTATTTCCATTATGCAAAAGGACACACTTCAAGCTGCGTTTTGATGAGTCGATAAATAAACGCCATTCGTTTGAATCGTATCTCTGGAAGCCCATGGCAGTCATCAAACCAGAAATATCTGTGCAGTACACAAAACCATCCTCTTCAACAAAATAATGAAGTAAGCCTTCTTCTCGAGTACGGTAATACGAAACTTTTGTTTCTTTTGTTATGAGATTTGTTTCTTTCATCCGGGACGCAAGTAATTCCGAAGACCTTTTCGACAATCCAAGGTCTCTAATTACATCATTAAGCTGGTCTTGATTCCATGGTCTCGGCGAGAAATTTTTGTGTGGGATTAACTCGTAATTTTCAGATGTAGATAGCAGTGCTGAATTTAAACTTTCTGATTTGGAACACATAGTTGAGGTTAAGTGTCCTGGTGAAGATGAAAGCACTTGACTAGAGCTTGGACCCTGATCTTCAGCATATTTCATTTCTGGTGAATGTAGAACTGCAAGTGTAAACCCATCAGCAGACCTCGTGGGGTAAGACCATCGCATATGTTTTCCGAAGCCGGTTTTTGTACTTAAACAAAAATAACAATCGGATTCGTGGCTCGCTGTTTCCATAGCATAGGCTTCGAAATTTCCAAGCGTCGTCTGTAAAATGAAAAAAATTTCAAAATTTTATTAAGAAATACTTTAAGTATGAAATATTCCAAATGTATTAACCTATACTTACTTTACTTTAGAAAACCTCATAGATAAATGCAATCGACATGAAATACATATGGTACTGGGTGTCCAATGCTGGTTCAAATCGTGCGGATATATATATAATAAAGTAAAATGGCTCAAGGAGCTCTTATAAATACTGATACTATAATTTGGGATAACCCTTCATGTGGGTACAGTTTGTGTGTGCTGTAAATTTGTTTCTAATTCCCAAGAATCACAAAAAACATTAAGGAATGTTATGCAAAAAAATCATCCGTTACAGGTAGCCAACGGAAAAAAGAGCATTTCAGTGTGCACGGACATTTATGAGCGTTTATTAGTTTTGCTACCGCAATCGTAAAAATTAAACAAGAATCATAAAAACCATTAAGGAATTTAATGCAAAAAATCATCCGTTACAGGTAGCCAACGGGAAAAAGAGCATTGCAGCGTGCACGCACATTTATGAGCGTTTATTAGTTTGCTACCGCAATCGTAAAACAACCTTTCGTTTATTACTTATTTTTTTAATTCTGAAAATCATAAAAATGTCATAAAGGTTTTTTTCCAAACAATTTTCTACATGTAAAGAGGGTTTGCCGAAATCCGGGTCGTATAATGCACCTGTGTTTCTGTGTTCTGCATTTTCATTATACCATTTTCTACAGTGCTTGTAAATATGCGACAGCTTCAATTAATTGTAATTAAAAACCTTAACCATGCACCGATTTTCATGATCCATATCTTTTTTAATTCACATGATATGTAGCTTTACTACAAATAAATAAAATATAATACCTTTTGCCATTTTCGATTTTTTCTACCAATTTTTTTATTTTTTGGCTAACAATTTGTTTCATAACTTTGAAACTATTGATCGCATTACAAATATTTGTATACATCATTAAAAAAACCGGACAAGTTGTTTTTGAGTTATGATAATATAAGTGGAGAAATGTCTCAAAATATTGACAATTTTACTTAAAAATTATTTAAAAAAAAATTATCCATAGAATTGAAAAATGTTACCATTTTTGTACTCAGGTAGCCATGCTGCATCAAATCTATATAGTAGTTATTCAAGTCCTTTTTTGCTGTTGATCTGTTAATATTGAAAATGTTTAAATATTTGTCGTCTTGAAGTTTTCAAAAAATATTAAAAAAAATTACATGTACAAATAAAAAGCAGTATAAAGAAATTGTTGACTTTTTCTTTGGAATCTTCATGCCACAGGGAAATACAAACAATTTTTATTAAAAAAAACACAATTATAATATTTTTCACACATTGAATAGTATTTAATATTTCTTTTGTTTTAGGTTTTTCGTCCATTTTGGTATTTTAATAGCAGTGCTACCAACTTTTAGTCAAATTTCCCATTTGTTTATAAACACGAATCCAAATAAGCATTAGGCCCCCTGACTCAAATACATACTAGTAGCGGATTCCTCATGATTTTTTTATTTTGTTGAATTTTTCTATTTTTTATTTCTCGTTTGCTTTGAACTTGTTTTAAAATGAAAAATATATATATTTATAATTTTGAGTATTTTTCACAATTGGGTTGTTGGATTTCTCTAATTTTAACAAAACTGTTCTTTAATATGTAAGAAATTACTACGCCAAAAAAATGTTTTTACGGTTTTCAATAATTATTTTTGTGTGCTTATTTAAAAAATTTCACACTGCGGCGGAAACTATATTCGAGTATGCACTTTTACTTTTCTGTTTTATTTGTTGCACTACTGCTGTCACTGGGGGTTACTCTATTGCGATTCGATAACGATTTCGATGTGAAAGCTAAATGCCAACTTGGTACTCTATCACTTTCGCAAAATTTTTTTAAATAAAGCAATACTGGCCATAAAAATTAAAGATGGTGCAGAGACAGTAATTAAATGCCAAAATAAGTAAAAAATATTTGAAACTGGGAAAATTTAAATATAATAAATAGTGATGATTTGCGAAAAGGAAAAAGAAAAATATGAGAAAGATAAATGCGCACACGCATTAAAGAGTACCGATCGCTAGATTTGCTACCATTTTCTTTTGCATCGCATAAAGAGTATACCCATTGTTGCAACCACTAGCAAAAACTGATGACTGTTATCCATTAACCTCAAGTTATTTATCTATTTACATTTAATAATCTATTACAAATAATGTCATTCGTATATTTTCGGAATTTAAAATATGTGTATATATATATACATATATATACAACTCCATTTAAATTTTTTGTTAAAATAGAAAAGTTATTGTTTCTAAGCTGGCGTGGTCCGATCTTCAGTCTGATTATTTTTACAGAAAATATTAAAAACGTATACTGTAGTGGTTTTCACACCAAAAAGTAAGCACTTTAATATCTTAACACTTATATATCTTGTAATTTTTGAATAATATTAAACTTAATTCATAGGAATTTTAATATAAAAAACTGTGGATAAATAAATTTGAATACTTATCAAGCTCCATTGTTTCTTTATTTAAAATCCATTAGAAATCATTAGCAAAGCGATTACCTTTGTCAACGTCTTAAAATTCTTTTTGGGGTTATTGTTTTGAAGACGTTAACATATCAGATTGACGTACCTAACAGCGCCTTCAATCCGCCAATCTCGCAGTAAGTAGCTAATGTCTTTACCCAAGACAAAAGATCAGCATGAACAGCATAACCACGATTGTCCATTATGCCAACATGCGTCGGTTGCCAAAATATTCTTCACAAAAAATGTGGTCAGACCGCTGACAACATAACCTTTAAATGCCTTTCTTGTTCATCCATGAGGCCAAACTCACCTTCGTTAAGTACAACAAGTAGACTCTCAAATCGCTCTCGTATTTCGCAGTCTCGAATATTTGAGTTGCAACTGCAAAAACTAAAAGACGAGCGGAGACTTAATAAAGAATGTTTAGATAAAAAATAAAAACTTCTAGAGGAAGCCGAAATTCAAAGTGATATTTCGTCTACAAAGGGTCAATCTGAATAAAACCTGGTGAAGCAAACGCAATGTGAAATGCAGGTTTCAAAGAGTTGTTCTAATAACACTTTAACCAATAAAATTGTTAAAGACTCTACCCTAAATCAAGCAGTATACTTGATTAATGAAACCTCTGATGTGTCTACAAGACCCGCAGAACAAACTGCCAATAATATTTTTACCACTTGTAGTAGCCAGCCTATATTGAACCAACATTTGGATTCGCTTAGCAGAACTGTTGCACCAACCTTTACAGCAAACACTGAAGGTGTACAAAGTTCAACAGTTTAGCAGCACGATACAAAATTTAAAGTTTCCAATGCAAACTACATACTTTACTTCTTTACCAAATAATTGTTCAAATATAATTCGGTCAACAAGAATTGTTAAGGATATACATACATGTTATATCACAAGATTGTATTTATAATGTGCCAACATCGGTCACCTCCGAAAAATTTTAATATTGACAATACAATGCCGTATTCGCAAAATTCAATTGCACAACAACCAGTCGCTTCCAAAAGAACTTCCAGTATTTTCTGGCCAACCTGAAGAATGGCCAACCTTTCTCTCTACGTACGAATGGTCCACAGCCGCTTGCGCATTCTCCAAGGCAGAAAACCTCATTCGGCTTCAAAAGGCTTTAAAAGCAGTCTCGCTTCACAGTGCCCAGCATATGTAAGTCCATCCAGCCAATGTTCCTGACATTATGCATATGCTTCACATGCTATTTGGTCAACCTGGGAAAATAATAAATTCGATCAAAAACAAAATAAAATTAGCACCAACCGTAGACGAAAATAATTTAAAAACACTTACCTCTTTAGCCATTAATGTTCGCGGCCTGTTATTGACAATAATTGCTGGCAATTTACACTACGAAATAAATAATTCATCCCTTTTGCAAGATGTGATACAAAAGCTTCCAGCTTCGTATCAAATGCAATGGGCAGCTGAAAAAACTCAGCTGTTAAACCAAAATAAAAAACCAAATTTGTATGAATTTGACAAATGGTTTTTTAATATAGGTATAACAGTTGACTATGCAAATAAAAATAACAAAAGAGAAAAACCAAACAGCAATAACAATAACAAAGGTACATACATACGTAAATATTCATAATGTAATAGCAACAAATGTAAAGTAATTTCTAACTGTAAAAAATTTATTTCTCTTAACCGTGTAGATAAATAGAATGTCATAATTAGACATAAACTATGTAAAATCTATTTATTCAAACATAGCGACGAATGCAAAAAGAAATTGCAGTGTGGTGTTGATGGTTGTGAATATTATTATCATCCCACTTTACATAGTTATTCTGGTGCAAACAGTAATAATAAAGACAATAATAACAATAATAATCAATCTGCGGAGAGCACTGAAGTTATTAATATACATGGTGGCAAATTAAAACAAGTAATTTTTAAAATATTACCTATTACAGTCTACGGTAATAAAAATGAAGTGAACACGTTTGCATTCACCGACGAGGGATCCTCTGTAAGTTAAATGGAAGAAAGCCTAATGAAAGAATTGGGAATTCATGGATCTGCCAACCCTTTGTGCTTGAAATGAACCGGAGGTATGGAGAGATGTGAAAATAGTTCACAAAAATTAAAAATTTACATTTCAGGTGAATATAAAAAAAGGATTTCCATTAATGTAAATACGGTGACGGCACAAGGGGTACCTACACAATCATTAAACTATGAAAGTTTGTCAAAACAATTTCCACATTTGAAAAATTTGCCATCAAAAGTTATTACAACGCTGAATCGAAGATTCTAATTGGCCTTAACAATTTTAATTTGGGAATTTCGACCAAAATACGACAAGGTGCTCTCCATGAACCAGTTGCCGTCTGTACGAGAATTGGATGGCTGATAAACGGGGCTGTAGATCAAATCAATACTCCAAGTAAGCATCTAAATTTTCATTTTTGCGACTGTAAAGACGATGAAAGTTTAGATGAACTAGTGAAGAGATTTTACTCCCTCGATAGTTTAGGGATTAATTGTAAAGATCCGCTTGTTAGCAAAGACGATGAAAGGGCGCTTAGTATTTTGAAGCAACATACTCGGTTAATGTCGAATGGACATTAAGAAACTTCTTTATTGTGGAGATTTGATATTCTAGATCTTCCAGATAGTTTTGATATGTCAATGAGGTGGTTGATCTGCGATTGATCTGCCTTAAAACTACAATTGAAAAGTATTTAAGTAAAGGTTATATTTGCAAACTAAATAAAGAGGAAACCAATAAAGGTGGAAAAGTGTGGTATTTACCAATTTTTGCTGTTTTTAATAAAAATAATCCCGGTAAATCGCGAGTCGTTTGGGCAACAACAAATGGTTTATCTCTAAATTCATTCTAATTGAAGGGCCCTGATCTACTTGTATCACTGCCAGCTGTTTTATTTTCGTTTTGCCAAAAGGCTGTTGCCGTATATGGGGACATTGAAGAAATGTTCTATCAAATTTTTATGCGTCCAGAGGACAGGAATCTTCAGCGTTTTTTATGGCGGGATTGTAATAGCATAAGGAACCTGAAGTTTACTTTATGGATGTTATAATATTCGGTGTCACATGTACCCCTAGCATTTCGCAATATATTAAGAATTTAAAAGCCTCTAAATTCGCAAATCAATTTCCTGAAGCTGCAAAGGTCATAAAAGAAAACCATTATGTGAACGATGTTTTGTTCGGTGGATACTACTCAAGAAGCTATTAATTTGATTAAAGACGTTAAAGTATTTGGAAAAAGTTTCCTGACGAGCTGGCCTAAGCAACCAGCGAAATGCGCATAGAAACTAGCTTTCCCACAACAATAAATTTCAGTATTTTCATTCAAAAATTGGGATTATTAGCACATCATTAATAAATGGATTAACTTATAAAATATTTCATTCCCGAAAATAATTTTTGATAATAAATTTGCATGTGCCCGGCAAATAAAAAACTGAAATGGCAAGCTGCTTTATTTAAGCACCTTGTTTTTTTTTAATTTTGTTTTTTTCTTTCTATCCTCTTACAACTACAATTCGTGTTGGAAAAAAACCAGCCAATTGTAGGGGAATGTAAGAAAGAAAAGATTGACGGTTTATTGTTGTGACTTTGTTGAAGCTTTGATATTGTTACATTTAAGACCAGAGTGTTTTAAAATTCTTATTCACTTTATGGTCTTACTTGTATAATATTTTTAGCTTTTCTAAAGTATTTGGAAAAAGTTTCCTGACGAGCTGGCCTAAGCAACCAGCGAAATGCGCATAGGAACTAGCTTTCCCACAACAATAAATTTCAGTATTTTCATTCAAAAATTGGGATTATTAGCACATCATTAATAAATGAATTAACTTATAAAATATTTCATTCCCGAAAATAATTTTTGATAATAAATTTGCATGTGCCCGGCAAATAAAAAACTGAAATGGCAAGCTGCTTTATTTAAGCAACTTGTTTTTTTTTTAATTTTGTTTTTTTCTTTCTATCCTCTTACAACTACAATTCGTGTTGGAAAAAAACCAGCCAATTGTAGGGGAATGTAAGAAAGAAAAGATTGACGGTTTATTGTTGTGACTTTGTTGAAGCTTTGATATTGTTACATTTAAGACCAGAGTGTTTTAAAATTCTTATTCACTTTATGGTCTTACTTGTATAATATTTTTAGCTTTTCTAAAGTATTTGGAAAAAGTTTCCTGACGAGCTGGCCTAAGCAACCAGCGAAATGCGCATAGGAACTAGCTTTCCCACAACAATAAATTTCAGTATTTTCATTCAAAAATTGGGATTATTAGCACATCATTAATAAATGAATTAACTTATAAAATATTTCATTCCCGAAAATAATTTTTGACGTTAAATTTATTCATCAACAATGTGGTTTTAATATAAGAAATTTGATTTCTAATAACAAATACGTCTTAAGTTAAGTTTCTGGCCACAATTATAACGATGACAAATGCCTTAATCTCAGTGGGGAGAAAAAAGTCAAAAAGGTTCTGGGGGTATTTTGGGAGCATCAGGAAGGTGTTATTACTTTTAAAATTTCTCTAAGGTTAATAGAAAGCGAAACAAAACCATCTACACGTGAGATGCTTCGTTTAGTTATGTCGGTTTACAATCCACTAGGTCTTATCGGTAACATAATGAACGTCAACATTTTACTTCAAGAGGTATGGCGATCTAAAGTAGACTGGGACGAAGAAATTCCGCAAGATTTAATAGGTAAATGGACTCAGTGGCTAAATTTCCTGCCAAGTATTGAAAACTTTAAAATTCCCCAATGTATTTTAAAACAATTTCTACTTATGATAACGTTAAGATTTAATTACACACATTTGTCGATGCAAGCAAAGACGCATAAGCTGCGGTATCTTTTTTTCGTATATCAAGGGATCAAACAGTAATATGTTCTATTATTGGTTCAAAAACCAGTGTAGCTTCATAAAAAATAACATCGGTTCCGCATCTTGAACTTATTGCAGCTTTAATAGGAGCCCGCTTTGTTAAATATATCTGTGAAAATCATAAAATTAAAATTACGAAAAGGTTTTTTTGGTCCGATTCTAAAGCGGTTTTAAGTTGGATCCACTCTCAGCATCGGAAATATAGTCAATTCGTGGCTTTTAGAATCTCTGAAATTCTAGAATTATCAGCAATTAGTGATGGATCACAACAAAAGAAAATGTAGCAGATGAAGCTACTAAGTGGGTTCGAGTTCCTCTAATTTGTAACTCGAACAGGTGGTTTTCAGATCCTGAATTTCTTTATCAACCGGAACATTATTGGCTAGACGGAAACGGTTTTGGAGAAACAACTTTAGAAGAGATTTCTCAGTACGCTCTCAAAATCTCATGCTCAGAGCCTCTGGTAACACAAACCCGTTTTTTAAGTGGAATCGTGTATTACGCGCCACTGCCTTTGTCTTTCGTTTAATATTCAACTGTCGAACAAAAGATAACAAAAAAGACGAACTCTGCCAGAAAGAGTTATTAAAGGCCGAACGTTATTTATATCAGCTCAAAATGAAAAATACTGCCTGGAAGTTTCTTGGCTTAAAAATGAAAAACCTGTTTCAAAATCTAGTGAAATTTATAAAAAGTCGCCTATTCTAGATACGAATAATGTCCTGAGAGCAGATACTAGCAACCTATAATATTGCCCAAGTCTAGCTACATAACTAGGCTAATTATTCTTCACTTTCATCAACGGTACTACCACTTGCACCACGAAACGGTTATTAATGAAATACGTAAAAAATATTCAATTCCCAAATCAAGAGTCATATATAAGTCCATAATACTAAGATGTCAGTGGTGGAAAATTTACAAAGCCGTTCCTAATGTTCCCCAAATGGCAAAATTGCCAAGATCTCGTCTAGCTTTATATACAGCTCCATTTACCTACAGCGGTGTCGATTTTTTTGGTCCATTTACTGTTACAGTAAACCGCCAAAGGGAAAAAAGGAACGGTGTTCTTTTACATGTTTAACAATTAGGGCTGTGCACATAGAAGTGGCACACTCATTTACCACTAGTTCGTGCATATTAGCCATCCTCAATTTCATTGCTAGAAGAGAAATACCACGTGAATTTCTTAGTGATAATGGCACAAATTTTATTGGTGCAGAGCGCGAACTTCGTGAGGCAATGGTCGACGTTAGGTTAGGTACGGTTACATGGGCAGCCATCGAGAGACAGCTCACTTGGGTCCTTAGCGGTCCCTTTGTGATACCCAGCGCCATTGCCCATCCTAAAGAGCAGTTACTCAGATGGGGTCACTGCAAGGTTGAGCCAATTCGTCTTCCTAATGAAGAGAAGAAGCAATCTTAGTTCTATTTTTGATAGATCCTCCAAACAAGGAAACACCGGTTCTCCCAGGTATTTGTCCCTGATGCCGCGTAGCCCAGGGCATTGACAAAGAAAGTGAAGCACAGTCTCCTCTTCCTCCTCATCATGACAACTCCTACAGTAGTCATTGAATACCAGACCCATTCTTCTAGCATGAGTCCCAACAGGCCAGTGTCCAGTTATGACCGACACCACGGTCCGGATTTGGTTCCTATTGAACCCAAGTGGAGATTTGGTTCTCCGTTCATCATATTCAGGCCAAAGTGCCATAGATGTGGAGCAGGTGGACTCACGGGTCCATCGCTCTTGCGCAATTCTATAGTTCTCGCGCCGAATGAGTGACTTACAGTGAGCCATTGGAAGGCTAATAAATTGATCAATGAATGTTTCATCCATACGACCACCTTCCTTGGCCAGCTCATCTGCTATCTGGTTTCCCGGGCAGTTTGAGTGCCCTGGTATCCATATAAGCGTTAACTCTGAATGTTCAGCAATCTCATTCAAAGCCATCCGGCATTCCACAGTTAACCGCAAGAGAGGCAATGGCAGCCTTGCTATCAGTAAATATACGTATATCTCCCGATACGCGATAATACTTTAGCCAGTTGGCTGCCCGCTTTATAGCCGAGATTTCCGCCTGCAGGACACTACATCCATCCGGCAGACAAAAGGAAAATTTTACGCCCAGTTCCTCTATGTAGAAACCTACGCCAACTCTTTCTCCCTTCCTTGAACCATCAGTGTATACCCCCAGGGCTGGTTCATGGAAGGTGCCCATGACCGACAGCGCACTTTCGTGCGCTATATGTGTAGCATACCTCGCGCCAAAGAAAGGCTCCGGGGTGCAGTAGTCCACTCCTTCAGGGACAATCGAGTAACCCATTATGTAACCCTGGAGTGTCCATAGTCACGGTTCGACGAGCCGTGTGCCGCGTTCAACCGTATCGCCGAGCAAAAAGCCATATGTCTGGCCGTGATGTCCACCGGCAGCCAGTTTAGCATTGTAAACAGCGCCCTGGTGGGAGTGAAGCGCATTGATCCTGTCATCAATGCGACCAGTCTGTGAACCTTCTCAAGCATCGCACGGTACCTGCCCTTGTCCAGCGCAGTCCACCATACGACAACACCGTAATACAGAGTCGGCTTTACTACAGCTTCAAAGATCCAATTGACACACCTCGGGCCCATGCCCCAGTTCTTGCCGATTGCACCTCTGCACGCATATATAGCAACAATTGCCTTTTCCATCCTCGTCCGGATGTTCAGCTCCCACGACAGTTTACTGTCCAGGATTACGGCCAGATACTTGGCGCTATAAGAGAACTTTAGTTCAGTCCCATTTAGCCTCGGAAGTCTCATGACCTCAGTCCTATACTACCTCGTGAAGAGAACCAGTTCCGTCTTAGACGGATTAACACCCAAGCCGCATGATACGCTCCAGGTGCTAAGTACCCTTAATGCAGCCTCCATACACTGAGACATTATGTTCAAATGCTTCCCCGTGATGGCCACTGCAACATCGTCAGCGTACGCCACAGTTTTAATCCTCATGTCGTCCATTTTCGTCAACATGGTATTCATAGTCAGGTTCTACAATAGTGGGGATAGTACTCTTCCTTTGGGAGTACCCCTGTTTACCAGTCTCTGAACGCTGGTCTCACCTATCGTGGAATAGATGACCCTATTCCTGAGTAGATTATCCACAAATCTACATATGCCGTCATCAACCTCCAGACCCCATATAGATGCAACAATAGAATCCGGGTTGACATTGTTAAAGGCCCCTTCAATGTCGAGAAAGGCCACCAGAGCACACTCCTTAAATTCGAGTGATCTCTCAATAGTTCCAACTAATGAGTGAAGAGCCGTCTCAACAGACCTACCCTTTGTGTAGGCATGCTGAGAGGTCGAGAGTAAACACTTGGGGATGGTCATCCTCAAGTGAATGTCGATTACTCTTTCAAGAGTCTGGAGAAGAAAGGATGCAAGACTAATCGGTCTGTTATCTTTCGCTTCGGTGTGAGAAGTCTTCCCTGAAGACCACTCTACACAAGGTCCAGCTCACAGGTACATACGAAAATCTAACACATCCCATGTATTTGTACGGGTCAAAGCTGTCGACAGCCCACTTAATCCTATCGTAGTCCATTGGGATGGACAAAGGACCGGGCATCGATTCACAAACCTGATCCCGCAAGCTCTCTTGGGAGTTTCCAGGAAAGTGAGTGTCAATTAACACCTCGAGTGTTTCCTGACTAGTCGTAGTCCAGCAACCATCCGATTTTCGGATATAGGTCGGGACAACAGGGCTCGAAGACATTATATTACGTAAACGGTTTGTCTCAGAGGATCCTTCCACGCCGCTACAGAAGTTCCTCCAAGCACTCCTTTTCGCCGATCACACCAAGTTTTTGAATCTATTCAGTGAAGACTTGTACTCCGCCCAATTACCATGACGCTTAGCCATATTGAACAACCTACGACAGTCTCTTCTTGCCTGCGCAATATCAGGATCCCACAACGGTGGACGATCCCTGCCCCTATGCACCATTGGCTTGCACGCCAAGGAAGTCGCTAACTGCAGTGAGTCTGTAAGCAGACCCACTGCCGCATCGATCCCCCCTATATCATAAACCCGGGGAGGATCAGATATAGACCGAACCAGAGAGGAGGAATGAATCCCCCAATTCGTTCGTTTCCTATTCAACATAACACTCGACCAGACTCGAGTACCAGACTAAATTCCACATATCTATGATCAGAAAGTGAACAATCGTTAGAAACCATCCAGTTTTCGATCATGTCAATGTGGTCAATGCTAACCAGCGTGACATCAAGAACTTCACATCTATTTGCTACAACAAACGTTGGCTCACGGCCCCTATTTACTATTCCTAAATTATAATTCATAATAAAGGAGAATAGTGACTCAACTCTAACATTCGTATTCGTGCTACCCCATATAGAGTGGTGCGCATTAGCATCGGCACAGATTATGATCGGTGTTCCAGTGCCTGCTGCCCTCGTTACTGCATCACGGATGAGCCGATTGGGTGGGTCCTGTCCGTGATCATGCGCCATATATCCCGATACCATCCAGATTATACCGTCCCGTGTCTCGAGAGCAACGGTTGTGGTGTCTTCATCACTGTAATTAGAGAGAATGAAGATATTCAACGAATTTTTAGCTAAGACGCAAGATCAGCAGCCGAAACCTTCACAACTTTCCAGTCCTGTGTGGGCAGTTGAGGGTTGCAGCACTGAATGATCTTTAAGATCTCCTCAGGTTCCGATGGTTCGGCAGGGATGATGACAATCGATCTAGGTCTCCGTGGTATCTTATCAACTAATACCACATCGAGCCTAGCACCTTCCCAGACCTCTCCTAGCATTTGGATGGCCCGCTTCAGAAGCAGCGCTGAGCGCTCATCTGCGCAAGCCATCAACTTCACGTGACCCTGGAACCAGCCAGCATCATCGCATTGAGGAGGTGGCCCTGGATTCTCCCTGAGGATCGTCCAGAACACTCCCATTAATTTTTGTTTTACCAGGTCCCACTTGGTATGGCAGATGGCACCATTATCCACACCTCTATCGATAACAGCCCGTACAAGGTGACCTTTGGCCACCTCGCTGAAGGACTTACTTATCGATTTCGGCGCAATCTTCGGACGTTTCATCCCTGTTTCGTGGCTGCAACTTTCTCCTCCGAACGTTGCCGTTTAGGCATTGTCACCTTCGCAGGGACTGAAGGAGTAGCACTTGGCAGCCCAGCTTTGTGGGCTCTTGCCCATGCCAACGAAGCTTTTTGTTCACTGGAAAGCTATTCAGCTTTTTGGAGCCTAGAAGCTCAATGAAACTCAAGGCGGCCTTGTGTTGGATGCCCTCTTTGTAGGGTGGTGCAACCTTGGGATTGGATGTTTTCATCGATATCCCTCCTTGCACAATGGGCACATGGGAAGCTGCAATGTTGGACGACTTTGTCATTCCTAACTTAGCAGCACCCGAAGCAGGGGTTTTATCCGTTCCAATGACGGAAAGGGCTGAAGCGGTTTTGGAGGTGCTTGGATTGAAGCACAGAGGCACCCCGCCGCAATTTTTAGAGCAGCCGCCTTCTGGTCGAGCTGCCTTACCACTTCCGATCAGCCTAGGCCGATCTTTGGTCGCCGGGACTGTTACAGTCCCTGGCTTTGCCGTGTTACTGTCTATAGTTGTCCTTGTTCTCGCTTGTCCGTCATCAGTTTCCGTTCATTGTTTTTGTTGTTGTTTTTTGTCTTTTGAATTGTTCATTGTAAATTTTGGTCCCACGAGTGTAGGGGAGTTGAAAGGTCCGCCACGTCATAGCCCCCAATAACGTGGTAAGGGCGTGGTCTATTTGCTGAGGTGCCCAGGTATCAGCAAAGCTCCGTGATAATACAGTCGGTAACCCGTGACTACAAACCAGACCGATAGGCACGGGTCGCATGACACCTCGGCTTAGGGGTGGATAACCTTTCGTCGTCAAGGCTTTTAGATTCCGTATCTCAAATCCAGGCGCCGCTTGTGACGTTACCTGTACTTGAAATACAAACCACAGCCTAGACTCAGCCACCACATCGCTGCAAGATAGTTATCCAAAGTGGTGAACAATGGTCGACGTTGACAAAAACGAATTTGTGAAATCTTTTACCAGCACAACAACGACATAGAACTTCAATCCGCCAGCCTCACCTCATATGGGAGGCGCTTGGGAGCGCTTAGTTCGTTCCATAAAAACAGTTCTGTTTAAAATAATACCCACAAGAGCTCCATCTGATGAGCTGTTGTTAAGTACCTTCTTACCACTTCCTTGTTGGTAGTTTTAGTGGCTTGAAACCTTTATCCAGTTGCAATGATAGTGGCATTGTCTTAAAGCATAATTGGATTTTATCACAACAATTTGCTAACATATTCTGGAAAAAGTGGTTGACCGAATATTTGCCTACAATAACATGTCGATCAAAGTGGTTCGAAAAACAAAAAGCAATATGTCAGGGGGACTTGGTTATAATCGTTGATCCTTCTCTTCCTCGAAATATTTGGCTGCGGGGAAAGGCACTTGAAACTAGATTGGCAAGAGATGGTCAAGTTAGAAGTGCAAAAGTGCTTACAACACACGGTAGTCTGGAAAGACATGTACACAGAAAAAAGTGTTATCAATTAAAATAAATGGTTTAAAAAGTATTTAAATTTAATTAATGTGATAATTGAATCAATTATTTTTTTTGTTGAAAGGAAATTAAAAATTTAATTTTGATTTAATTATCATTTTAGTTGTTTTGAAATAAATTTTCAATTAAAATTTGAATAAAATAACAAAAAATTTTAATTGACTTTTTTCGTTTAAAATAAAATAATTTAAACATGTAGAATTGTTGTTGGGAAATTTCAATATTTATTTAAATAAATTAACACATTGTTTGAAATGGCAAAGTTTTTTGATCACTTTTTTAATTAAAATTTAAAATATCATTTATTAAAAATATTTTTTCAAAATTTTAAAATTTTTGGTAGTCAATATAATTATTTTGGTAATAGGTGCAAAGTCAACAACTAGTTTGCTTGATATTATGAATTTGGAATAAATTTGGTGATTGGAGAAATTTAATAATTTTTTCTGTGTAGCAAAGCTTGCAGTTTTAGACGTGGCTTCCCAAAAGAAATTTGCGGAAGAAGACACTTCTTGTCAAATTGCGGGGGGCAATGTTGCACCCACTAGCAAAAACTGATAACTGTTATCGATTAACCTAAAGTTATTTATCTATTTACATTTAATAATCTATTACAAATAATGTCATTAGTATATTTTCGGAATTAACGCTACCCGCGCTAAGTATGTGTATATATATACATATATACACAACTCCATTTTAATTTTTTTGTTAAAATTTGGCTATAAACAATATAATGGCTCAATGGAGCACCCTAAGAAACCATACACAAATACCCAGAACACATTTCCTTAAAATATTACAGTTTTGCTTAAATGACAACAACTATTTCATCTATGATAAAACATTTTTCAACCAAACTTACGGAATGCCTATGGGTAACCCACTATCGCCCACAATAGCGGACATTGTATTGGATACATTATTAGAAAGAACCACGGAAGAACTACGGGAGAAAAATGTACATATAAAACTAATAACAAAATATGTAGATGATCTTTTTGCCATCATTAAAAAGAGTGATGAAAAAATTATTTTGGAAACGTTTAATAAATACCACAACAAACTGAAATTTACCATCGAAAAAGAACAAAACGGATCGATACCATATCTTGATATGAGAATTTATAGGGAACACAACCGCATAATTACAGATTGGTATACAAAAAACATCGCATCAGGACGACTTATAAACTACCACTCCACTCAGCCAATGGGACAAAAAACAAATACGGCCATCAACCTAATTAAAAAAGTTGTAAAAATAAGTGACAATAAGTTTTTACAAAAAAACATAACTAAAATTAAAGATATTTTACTTAGTAATAACTATCCACAAAAAATCATCACCAATTTAATTAAACGGGCAACTAATGAAGAAAGTCGGGAAAGTCGTATGAATAAAACATCTGGCATCACTAAATTTTTAAGTCTCTCATACATACCAAAACTCACTGAGAGCAAACAAATAAAGGAATTGATAGATGATGAAACAGTTTTAGTAGCTCACAAAGCTAACAACACAATCTCCTCACTATTCACAACAACAAAAACGAAAATAGAAAAAATACAACAGAGCAATGTTGTATATGAAATCGAATGTGTGGGCAATGATAACGAGACGTGCGGTAAAGTTTATGTAGGGACAACAAAAAGAAGTTTAGGCACAAGAATAAATGAACACAAAACAGATATTGAAAAACAAAAATATATAACAGCTTTGGCGGTGCATTGTTTTGAAATGAAACACACCCCAAACCTCACCGACGTAAAAATTCTTGATAGGGAAAGGAAGATGAACAAGAGATTTACATTGGAGAGCCTACGAATCCAGGAGAGAAATAATCTTGCCATAAATAAAAAAGAAAATAAAGACAATGCAAATGCAACTTACAACTTAGCTTTAATTTAGTCAATTTTAAACTGTGATACCAAAAGAAAGTTCATCTGTGATATATTTTATTTTACTTTATAATTTATTTTATTTATTTTTGTGTTTTATGTGGTACTTGTTGTATTGTTTAAAAACAAATTTATTTAAAATTATAATGTAAAGATTATATCGCTCATTTCGTGCAAGACCGTCACAACTCAAAATTTGGCATTTTTGAGTTAGTAATGCAGAAATGTTCTTCTCTTAAATCTCTACAAATTGATCTAAGAACGGAGAGAATTATCGAAAAAATAACGGTAATACAGATGCTTGTGACGCTATGACCTCTCGTAACAAACTTGAGCAATTAGCATCAACAAGGTCACATTTCAGTTTGTGTTTGGCATTCCTCTTGTACATGTGGTTTTCTTTGTAGCAAAAAAAGAAACATTTGATTTTATAACTGTATTTTAGTGAAAAAGAAGGTGAGAAATAATAGGTTAGAATTTTAAAAAGGCTCTCCTGTAAAGTTTCAAATTTTGAGTTGTGACGGTCTTGCACGAAATGAGCGATATGTAAGTGGAATTATTCTTTTATGTTGTGTTAGTTTAAAAATTATTAAATTAAAAAACATATTGTTCTTTATTTTCCATAACGTTGCCAGATTCAATAAAATTTAAATCCCTGAGGAAGTTGAAAAAATCTCAACGAAACGTCGGAGGAGTAAAATTATGAATAAATAGTCTTTTATTTTTCATTTACTGTGACCTTGAAAGCCTGACTTAGATAATTCTAGGAAAAAAACCACATAACTATAGATAAGGTCAATAAAAATTATACTTAATAGAAAAGTTATTGTTTCTAAGCTGGCGTGGTCCGATCTTCAGTCCGATTATTTTTACAGAAAATATTAAAAACTTATACTGTAGTGGTTTCCATACCAAAAAGTAATTTATATATCTTGTAATTTTTGAATAAAATTAAACTTAATTCATAGGAATTTTAATATAAGAAACTGTGGATTAATAAATTTTAATACTCAAGCTCCATTGTTTCTTTATTCAAAATCCATTGGAAATCATTAGCAAAGCGATTACCTTTGTCAACACCCATTGTACTATTTCATCATGACTACACGCACATTTTTGACTGCCTCTATTTGTGATGACCACTTTACACATAACAAAACGCATCAGTTGATAAATTCTATTTTTAATACGGTTGACCTGTACCCATGTTCTGTAATTTTTGTGAGAACTTCTCGCATCGATAACATGTGAAACAAAATATTCCATCGTTTCTCGAAATGTGAGAAAAAAGTGTGTCTGTTAAGCCTATAGTACACGGCATGTAAAAAGACACATGCGCATGTGGTTCTGACGTAATTATGACGTCATCACACAACACGCAATGTTTATTGTGGCTTTGCATTGACGTCAAAATTACGTCAGAACCACATGCGCATGTGTATTTTTGCATGCCGTGTACTATAGGCTTAACTCTTGTCGAAAACTATCAAAAGAGATTACGTCGCTACGTTATAAATGTCATAATATTCCACTCGAAGCCGATATGAAATTCCAGATGTTGTGAACGCCAGTCAAACATACGTTGACGGCGACCAAATTTGACTAAAATTGAAAAATTTTCACCGATGGCGGCGAAAATACAACCGTCGGCTGTACCAAAAAATGTAGAGTGCGACTTTAATGTTTGTTGATTACAAAATTGCTTTGAAAACATTTGTATACATTTCAAAAATGTTAAAAGCAATATAATTAAACTATGGACAAATCTGCCAAGAATAAAATACTTATCTCTTCTAAATTTTACCAATAAATTACGTAAAATCAATTAACTACTACTTTGTAAATACATATACCTACATCTTGATTTTACCGTTTGGAAGCAGTAAAGCGTGGCTCTGATCAAAGAATTAAAAAATAAATAAATAAATGCATAAATATATTAGTCTCCGATTGACATTTTATTATAAAATCAGTTTTCAGGAGAGCCGAAAAGAAATTCTAGATCAATATATTTGATCATTGCGTAAAAAATTGGAATTGGTCCATATTTTTTTAGAAATTTTAAGAACAACGTAAAGAGCGGTAATTTTAAGAAATATGGCTTCAACATCTCAAAATCGAAAAAATGGACATACGCGGTTTGCTGTGAAAAGCACAGAAATATGCATATTTTTGCATATTTTGAAATTAAGCAAGTAATTTCGTAACAAAAACTTAGTCTTTGTATGGGGGCAAGGTATTGTCTTCGAATGATGCTCAGCATTTTCAACAGGGGTTCAACTTCTCCTGAAGTATTATATAGTTTTATTAAATTAGCTTTAAAATTGTTACATGTGCACTCGAATTTATCGGTCAAGTAATAAGTGGTCTGGGGTAATATTTATTACTGGTAGGGCTGTGAAGTGGTGAGAAAAAAATACTAGCTCCGACTCCAAACGCTAAAATTTGTTATGTGAGACTGGTCCTTATTTGACTTTAAATTATTTTAATACCCTCCGCTGCTAGTGGTGAATGGAGGTATACTAAGGTTATCATTCCGTTTGAAACATTTTTAATATGCATCTAAGACACCATTAAGTATATATATTCTTGGTGCCTGAGTAATTCTAGTAAGTCGATTTAGCCATGTCAGTATGTCTGTCCGTCTGTTGAAAACACGCTCACTTTCGAAAAACTCAAAAGAAATTCAAGTATAAATTAAATTAAATTTCAGTCCTGTTTTCCATTTTCAAGCCTTGAATTATACTGGAATTCAAGAGTATACTTCAGTAAAACGGATACTGGAAAACCAGTCAACATTACAATGTAAATACAGTGAAATTCAAGCGTTCAATTACAGTGAAATTTCAATCTGAAATACGTAATAATTATACTTGAATTCAAGTATTGAAGGCAAGTAATAATCAAGCCTCCAATACCAATATAAATCAAGCCTACAACTCTAATCGAAATCATCAAAAAAATGGTGTGTGGAATTCTTAATCATCATCTTAAGGAGTTTGGTGGTTTATTAACATTTTACTATCTTCTTGTATAAAAATGCATTTTGCATTTTTAATTTATTTTTTAGTGTTAAAATTTTTTCCCACCCCGTTTTTATGCGTGAGTTTATTTGACAGTTCAATGCGGGAACTTTCTCACAAAAATTTTACAGACACACTTTATCAGTATATTGGCGAGAAATTTCCTTACGTGACAGTTATTACTCGCCAAAAATGTTACAGACGCAATTAAGTGAGAAAACAGCTTTTTGTTTCAATTTATGGCATTTTTGTTTAATTTCTCACATTTCAATCGAAAAGCTTCTCGCCGCGGGAGTTACAGAACATGGACACTGGTCTATTTTTAAACATTGCAGTATAACGGTACGTTATGTTTATCATAAGGGTTTTATATTGAAAATAAAATTTTTTAAGTAAAAATCTCGAAAAGTAAAGGTTTTGAAAATTGTGTTAATTGTTAAATTTTAATAACTTTAATAAAAAAAATATAATGAACATATAAAAATTAATTCTTGTTATATTTGTTTTTAGGCGCCCGTCATTGGCATCTTTTCATGACGCTAAACACTCAATTGTTTATATGGATTTAGAGGAAGAGCGTAAAAGACTGCTCACAGTTGGACAAGATCGAGTTATAAAAGTTTGGGACTTATCTACAATTTGGGTTTAACATGAACAAAATATTTCTAATAAACAATAGACTCTTCAATATGTAACTAACATAATATAAATAAAATATTATTAAGAACTTTTTCGTTTGTTAAATCAGTGCATATATGTTAGCGTTGTTTATTTTAGGGTTTTGCGGAGACGTAAAAATTTTTTTTTTTTCTTTCCTTATTTATTTATTGAATCTTCATATATTAAATATGAACTAACAATAATTAATCAAATTTTGTACTAATTCTTTGTTTATGTCCTGCCAATGCTAGACGAAAATTTTTCCCTCACGGTTTCTGTTTACATATGTAGATGTTTAGCGGTCTTCTCGTCGGATGAGTCCTGCAGTATCTCTTCTCCTTAATCTAGAGTGGCCACTGTCATTTAAAATATTTCGAGCTAGTGGATTTGGGTGCGACTCAAGCCTTTTGAAATATTTTGCTGCGTACTTCGTAATAATAGTTTTTACTAATGGCACTTTGAGATCCTTGTGAATATTAGAGTTTTTAACATACCAGGGAGCGGCTGTGATTATTCGAAGAAGTTTATTTTGGCGCCTTTGAATTTTTTCGATATTTGAGGCCGAGGCAGTGCCCCATAGCTGAATACCGTAGCACCAGATTGGCTTTAATATAGAGTTGTAAAGTAGAAGTTTGCAGTCGAGGCTAAGAACAGAATTTCTTCCAATAAGCCAATAAATTTGAATTGCTTTTAGTTTCAGTTGTGTTAGTTTTGCTTCTATATGGCATTTCCATGTTAAACGCTGATCTAGATGAATACCGAGATATTTTACATGCGATTGCTGGGGCACTAATTGATTATTGATTTTAATAGGGGGACATGACTCCCGACGCAAGGTGAATGTTATATGTACGCATTTTTGCTCATTGAGCTTTATCCTCCATTGTTTTAACCACTTTTCCAGTTCAAATACATGATCCTGCAAGTAACGGGATGCTTAAAAAAGCTGTATCATCAGCAAATGTTGAAGTAAGGGGGTATAAGGTATAAGAGTGGGCCCATGATGCTTCCCTGAGGGATTCCAGCGTCAATTGGCTGAGGAGAACTTATAAAATCACATTCTTTAATAATAAACCTTCGACCGACTAAGTAGCTTTCTAACAGCTTGTGTGTGTTTACTGGTAAGTTTAACTTCAATTTATGTAATAAGCCTTCATGCCAGACTTTATCAAAAGCTTGAGACACATCGATGAAGAGGGCGGAACAATTTTTTTTTTCTTCAAAGGCTTTTCTTATGGCGTTTACTATACGATGGGTTTGTTCAATTGTGCTATGTTCTCTTCTAAACCCGAATTGATGGTTAGGAATACATCGATTTACATTTAAAATTGGGGCCAATTTTGACACTAACAGCTTCTCAAACAGCTTTGTTATATTACACAATAAGCTTATAGGTCTATATGACTCAACTTTTGTAGGATCCTCTCCTGGCTTAGGTATCATTGTAACTAAGGATACTTTCCATTCTTGTGGGTAGTATTTAAGGCGTAAAATAGCATTAAAAATCAAGAGAATAATTTTCTTTGCTATGCTGGGTAGCTCTAAAAGCATTTTGTTGCTGATCTTATCAAAACCTGGGGCTTTCTTGGGGTGCAATATCGGGAGATGTATGCCTTTTTGTGCACTCTTTTAGTAAATTCTTAAGTTGAGGGGATCTATGCAATTGCCATTCTCTTCGAGCTCTCCTTTTTTCAGTCAAGAGACGCTCAAAAATCTGCAGAATATATTTTACTATTTTTTGAGGGTTATACTAGAATGTTGAACAGCTAGTTTCAGATAACTCAAAATTTGCAATAGAAATATCCACATTCTCCAGTGTACTAAGCGGAATATTTTCAGTGCAGTGGGTACTGAGATATTTTTTATATTTTAACCAATTTATTTGAGTGGCTGACGTCACTAAGTTATCAGACGGAGATACAATTCTATTAGGATTTGTTATTGTAAGAATTGTAGGTGTGTGATCAGAAGATAATTCTAAGGAAGCTTCAACATAAATCGTTTTTGCGGGGATGCTTTTAACCACTCCAAAATCGATGACATCTGGAACTTTTTGCTGATCAGTAGGCCAATATGTTGGTTGTCCGCTCGCGACCACATTTAGATCCATTTTACAAATTGTGTTAAACAAAACACGACCCTTAGGTGTAATAAGTCGTGACCGCCAGAAAGTTTGTTTAGCGTTATAATCGCCAGCAGCCGGGAAGCAGGGTTCTAATGATTTGAAATATTTATTACATTGGCTTTCTGATATAGAAAATCTAGGTGGGGAGTATAATGATGAAATTACTATGTTTCGATTTAATTCCTCAATGCAAATGTTCGTTGCTTGGAGATAATCTTCACGATGATCACTCATTAAGTAGTGTTTTGGCAGAACCGCCACAAGCTCTGTCTCGAGGGTCCTTGGTATCATATAATATATAACCATTGATTTTAAACGTATTTCTTGAGGTCAGATGAGTTTCAGAAACCATCATAACATCAATTTGTATATTTTTAAGGAAGTATTCTAGTTCATTTTTGTGTTGGCGGATGCCGTTTGCGTTCCAAAAGCAAATTTTTAAACAGTTCATGGCTTGTTTAATACAGCAATAACATAGATTGCATTCTTAACATTTCTTACATCATGTTACACATTGTGTTAGTAAAATTGTTAACTGTTTGCACTAATGTTTCCATAGTTTTTTCTAGCCGAGTTAAATTAGAAATGGGAATTTCGTCATTATTTGCTAAATCACCTCGCAGTGGCATAGGATTAGATTTTAATACATAAGCGTACGAGGCTCTGTTATTATTTGGCTGAGGTATCTGGACGCCGTACGTGTTTCCTTGATTAGTTGCCTGCGTTTGAGGGGGATTAAGTTTCTGTCCAACAGTACATTTGACAATCGAATATACCGGACATCCTCTATAGTTGACAGTGTGATTACCACCACAGTTGCTACATTTTTTTACATTAGGGTCATTTTTGGACTTATCGCACCGGACGGTACCATGTAATTCTCCAATTTTTTTTTTCTTGCAAAAAAAAATATGTTTCTAAAAACTGCGCATAATTGAAAAAAGTTTAACCTTATTTGTAGGAAATTTTATTGCGGAATTTCTTTTTTGAGTAACGCGAAAATATTTTGTGCAGCCTCCTCCGTTCTCGAAATAACGGTATATCTCGAAAAAAAAGAGCTAACCTAAAAAACGGTAAGCACCACTAAATTCAGCGTACCCGAATTAGGTTAAAACGCTAGGTGCCCGCTTGTCTAAAACAAGTTGTAACGAAGATTTACATTCCCTTAAATCCCCGCAACATATATCTTTTATTTATTTTTTTATTTTATATTTAAGTTTTATACAATACCATTCACGATAATTTCAATATAATACTCTATTTCAGTTTCAAGTACATATGAAACCCCCTAATGTTATTTAGTTTAATACCAGTTCGCTTAATAAATCTCATCTAGTTCATTTATAATGGTACATTAATACTTTAGGTTTAGTTACAATCGGGGCGATTTCATTGCACCAACGATCTTGCCATTTATTAAAGTCAACCTGGTTCCCGCCTTCTGCACGACGCACTATGCTTCGACCCATAGACAAAAATCAAACAAAAAAATTTTTGTCTCAAATTGTTTTTAAATACAGATTTTTTGAAAGATAATAAGGTATCTCAAATAAATGTTAACAAAAAAAATTTCTGATTGCTTTTGCCACCACGAGAGGGCGTTAAAATCAGATAATTTCTTGCAAAAATTACTTAACAGAAAAATAGGTTTTAGTTGTTTCACAAAATAATTCTGAAAAATTAATTTTTTTTAAAAGTCACTCGAAATTTGGTTTTCAGGTACTTTGATATATTTGCAGTTAAACTAAAATTTAGAATTAAGTATTTATTTACAAAATAACTTTTTTTATTGCTCTGAAAAACACATTTTTTTGTTAAAAAACCAAAAATTACTTAAGTTTGATGGAGTATAAAAAAAAATTATATAAAATTAGATATTTTTTTTCTGTTTTTGTAAGTTTATACTCTTAGCTAACAGGGTATTCAAAAATTAGTGCCTATTTTTTACCACAACTTAAAAAAAATTCGTTTTTTGAAATGCCTAATTTTATGATTTTTACTCAAATATTAGGCATTGAAGAGTGTTTAATATCATTGCGTAACACGTTTTATATTTTGAATGGTAAAAAATAAAAAAATTATAGCATTAGTAGACCAAAACCACTGAAGCATTTTCAAAATTTAGCACGAGGTCTTTTTTTATGGCCCACTGAAGTTTTTAATTTTTTTAAAGGCGTTTTGAGTAAGTCAAAAAAATGTATTAAATCTAATTCTGAGCTAAATAAGATTAATAGATGATTGTAATAAAATTTGATGACGGTTCTTTTCATAGAACTAATTAACCCTCTATCTGCCATTTTTAGGGGTAATTTCAGCCCCTCCGCACAGAACACCACTAACACGTACGTTTAAAGGGTTAAAATATTCTACAACAATTTTCTTTTAAGCAAAATGCTTAAAACAGTAAAATTGTATATAATCATATATTACACAGTACAACACATGATTTGCCAACTCAATTCTGTGAACTGTATGTGAAATTAGACCCAAAAAAAAGAATTTCTGCATCATTCGTTTTGTCTTCTTACCTGCGATTTGAAGTTAGTATCGATTTGAAGTTAGTACTATCGTATAGGGGAATTTATCACGTTTTAGGCCCTGTTGTTTGACATAGCTCGACAACCCCTAGCCCAATTTAGTTGAAATAAATTTTAAAAAATTAAGAATTACAATTCCCTTAATCTGTTCATATATTGTTTTCCTATACAAGTAACACTTTCGAAGTTAAAAATGAATGTATGAAGGGAAAAAATTATTTTTTGCCTAAAAATTTAAATTTTTTTTTAAAAATACATAAAAAATCCAAAATGGAAAAAAGTTTCAAGTCTAGTTATTTTTTCGCAAAGTCACATAACCTATGAGCAAAATGAGACAAAGATCATAAAAATCGATGCACGCGTTTAGCTTTTATTCGCAATTGAGTAAATGTATGAATTTCAAAAATTTGCTCGAGATATGCACAACATTATTTGGAGAAAACATTGACACCTTTTTCATGATTCTGAGAATTAAAAAAAGGAATAAACAAAAGGTTATTTGATTTTTATGATTGCGGTAATAAATGTACGTGGACAATTAAACGGAAAGTGGACCTTTTTATTATTTGGGTTTTTCCGGTGGCTACCTATATGATTTTTTTACAGAAATTGCACCCACATTTAAGGGTGGTCATTATTTGGAAAGTTTTGCACAGTTTGAAACGTACAAGTGCTGAATCAGGTATATAGCCAGCCGCCCTTAAAATATGCGCCCATTTATAAGTACCTGGCAGTAAAATATTCAAAAATACGTCGTATTTATAGGTGTGCATTGATCGATTTTTGGCATTCAGCCAGTGCCGACGAACGCGAACAGTAAAAGTGATTTTTCTTCAGTTTTTTAAAAGTGAATAACAACAAAACATAAAATATATCAATATGGAAAACAACAAGTGCCCATATTTGGATGAATATTGTTACGTTTGTGGTCATATCGTCCGAAAAATACAGAAAAAAGATCGAAAAAATTTGTTTACTGAGCAATTCAAAACCGCGTATTGTAATTATTTCGATGAAGCAGATTTAAGTGGTGCAAATTTTACGCCGAACACAGTGTGCAACAGTTGTTATACTACCCTTCTAAAATGGATTCACGGAAAAAGTAGAAAGTTATCTTTTATGAAGCCAGTAATTTGGGTGGAAGACACAACTGGACATGATGAATCCAGGTGCTATGCATGCATAAATTTTCGTCCTGGATTAAACAGACAACAATTGAAAACAAAAGTATACACTGCTGCATTTACTGCCACACTTCCAGTGCAACGCCCTGCTGATACCGATGCACCTAAACCTCCGAGTGCGGATACTGTGTCCCTGCTAGCCGAAACCGTTTTCACCAATCCGACCGATTTGGATGATGCTGATTGGATACCCGATATTGAAAATAGTGCACCACAACCGCTACCACAAATCGAAATGGATTACATTGTGGCCAAGCTGGCACTATCACAACACGACTCCGAATGGCTGACATCATTTTTGAAGAGAAGAAAACTCACACAGCAAAATGTCAGCGCAACATCATACCGACAACGCCAAGCTGATTTTCAGAAATTTTATTCCGTTGACGAAGCAAATACGTTCACGTACTGCCATGATATCCCAGGTTTAGTGAAAAAATTGGGAATGGATTATATCGCTGGCGACTGGCGTGTATTCATCGATGGTTCAGTTACTAGTTTGAAGGCTGTGCTGACCATGCATTCCATTGGGATTCAGCACAACTATGAAGGAAACGTATGAAGCATTGGGCGAAATTTTGAAGAAAATCAAATACGATGAACACAAATGGAACATTTGTTGCGATCTGAAGGTGGTCAACATACTACAAGGGATTATAGAAAAGGGCGGATATCCAAAATACTTCTGCTTCCTTTGTAATTGGGATTCACGATACAAAGGAAATCAATATCAATGTAAAGATTGGAAAGGAAGAACTCCCGAGCTCAACAAACAATTAAAATTACGCAATGAACCTATGATAAAGGACCTGGATGATATTTTGTTGCCACCGCTCCACATGAAACTGGGAATAGCTGGGAAATTCGTTGAAGTGGTGGTCAAAAAAGTTAACGGCGCCTTTGACTGTTTGAAATCCATCTTTCCGAAACTCAGTGATGAGAAAATTAAAAACGGTACGTATCGTACTCTGTATTTCAATATTGTCATATCTAAATTTGTTAATTTCTATACATTCGCATTACCAATAATTTTTTCGTTTTTCTTATGTATTTAAAACAGGTATTCTCAATGGACCTGATATTCGGAAATTGATCAAAAGTGATTCTTTCACACATTTGCTTTCAGAGCATCACGACCACCAACATGCATGGAATGCATTGAAAGAAGTAATAGAAGGCGTTCTAGGAAAGAACCGTGTCCAGCGAGAAGAGATACAGCAACGAGTGGACAGGTTGCTGTTTTATTTCGAAAAAATCGGTGCATCCATGACGCTGAAATTGCATTTCTTGCACCACCACCTCGATACTTTTTTGGCACAATCACCTCAGGAATCAGACGAACAAGGAGAGAGGTTCCACCAGGTGACCATGCCATTTGAAAAGCGGTTCAAAAGCAAAAAATTGGATGCATTGCTTGCGGAGGTTTGTTGGTGGAGTTCCACAATTATGCAGTTTGAAGAAAGCACCGAAGATGAAGACATTGAAATTGGTGGACACAGTGAAAGAAACACGCCCTTGAATAGTATGTGTATCTCGGATGACGATACAGACTCAGACCATGAATATGAACAACCTACGAAGAAAACAAGATCATCAGAACCACAAGCGTCAACTTCTTCAAGGATGGATATTGCCAATAATTGAAAAAATTTTCTAAATTTTGTTTTTATGCATATTATAATTGCGTATTAATTGCATATTATTTTATTTTCATTAAGTTTTTATAAATAAAGTTTTTTTTTGCATGATAATTTTTTAATTTATATTTTTATTTTTATTTTAAGGGTGGTGGCTATAACTGATTTTTGAAATTCATACCTTTACTCAATTGCGAATAAAAGCTAAACGCGTGCATCGATTTTTATGATCTTTGTCTCATTTTGCTCATAGGTTATGTGACTTTGCGAAAAAATAACTAGACTTGAAACTTTTTTCCATTTTGGATTTTTTATGTATTTTTAAAAAAAAATTTAAATTTTTAGGCAAAAAATAATTTTTTCCCTTCATACATTCATTTTTAACTTCGAAAGTGTTACTTGTATAGGAAAACAATATATGAACAGATTAAGGGAATTGTAATTCTTAATTTTTTAAAATTTATTTCAACTAAATTGGGCTAGGGGTTGTCGAGCTATGTCAAACAACAGGGCCTAAAACGTGATAAATTCCCCTATACGATAGTACTAACTTCAAATCGATACTAACTTCAAATCGCAGGTAAGAAGACAAAACGAATGATGCAGAAATTCTTCTTTTCGGGTCTAATTTCACATACAGTTCACAGAATTGAGTTGGCAATCAATTAACTGAAAAATGTTGTACTGTGTTATTATTAAATTGTGTTTCAGCAAAGTCGTGTGAAATAATTCGAAAAAATGTAATAAATCTACTTTTGAGCTTAACATATTATCTAACCCTCTATCTCCCATTTTTAGGATTAAATGACCCCTATTTTTAGGAGTCATTTAAGTCTCTTTTTTAAATATTCTTATTGAAAACCTTTAAAACGTGTGTTTAAAGGATTAAAATGTTCTATAAACATTAAATAGTTTTTTTTTACACATTCCAAACACCTTTAAAAAAAATTAAAAAGTTCAGTGGGCCATAAAAAAATAACTCGAGCTAAGTTTTTAAAAATTTCGGAGTTTTTAATCTACAAATGATATAAATAAAAAAAAAAATTAAAGGCCTATGAAAAAGAATTTTTAAACCTACCATTTTATTAACAAAAAGTAGGCAAAATAGCACGATATTTTTACAGCGGATATTAATACTACGCGTCGATTTTTTTGAAAAGTGAAAAAATAAAAATTTGAATGGATCAAGTGCGATATGATTTTTTCATCATTTTTTAATAACGTTAACATCTCCTCTTTAATTTTTTCAATTATGTTATCTCTCAAATATCCTTATAGTTTTATTTTTGCAAGAGTATTTTAACCGTTTTAGCCTATTTTTCAATTAATGATGTTTTTGTATTTTCCACATTGATAATCCAATTCTACCCAAATTTGGCATAAATATATATCTTGCAATCGGACAATTTTTGTGGGAGTGATAGCGTTTTTAATAAAGAGGATATATGGCAGGACCTTGAGTCCTTAGTCCGATTTAAATAAAAATTTACACACACGTTGCTAGTTGCATATGTATCAGCATGACTTTTTGTAATTTTGTGGGAATTATTGAAGCTAAAATTATATTTTCAATTTCAGGACACATGGGAGGTAGGCGTGTCCTTGGCCCAATTTTTCCAAAAATTCATATTTTTCTTAACTATATTAGTTTATGCTAGTGTACTAAATTTCAAAAATATCTGACAACTTCTATTTTTGTCCCTTCGTTATATGGAAACGAAGCATAGTGCGACGGTCACCGACACCTGCACTTGTATAGGTGTTGTTTTGTACGGCGGCTTCGGCTGACAGTTTTTGTACGGCGGCTTCGGCTGACAGTTTTTGTACTGCGGCCTCGGCTGACAGATTTTGTACTGCGGCTTCGGCTGACAGTTCTTGTACTGTAACTTCGGTTAACAGTTTTTGTACTGTTCGGCTTCGGCTGACAGTTTTTGTTCTGTGAGTTCGGTCAACAGTTATCGTACTGTAACTTCGGTTAACAGTTTTTGTACTGCGGCTTCGGCTGACAGTTTTTGTACTGTGACTTCGGTCAACACTACTCTCCTAGTTAAGTCAGTTTATTACATAAGGACGAATTGTAGTATTTAGATACCTAATCATAAGAACGAATTGTAGTATTGTAACAATTGCTGAGAACGAGCCATTTCATCACCGCCGAGCACTCAAGGAACCCAATCCTGACTGCCCACCCGATTCCGACCCGAATACACCAGCCGAGGAGAATCCGCCGAATTCCTACCTGTTTGCTGTGCAGCTAGTAATTTTAAATGAAGTTGTTAAAGTATTGTAATTAAGTTGCTAATTAATCAATAAAGTTGAGAGATTATTGTTAAACCCGAAAGGGTAAATCACCCGAGTTTTCACTTAAGGTTCGTGGATTCCGTAAGTCGACCCTGGACATCAATGGACTACCCCAGCCAACGACAAAACCACGTTACAAAGTGTAAAGCTTGTATGTAAAGTACCCTTACCAATCATCGTATTAATTCAAATTAAATTTAAAAAAACAAAATTAATTTTTTTGCCACGTTGTGTTAATTTTTTTCCGCAATGAAACTTAACTAAATAGTATATTAAAAAAAATTTTAATAACTTGGAGTAATATTTTTTACTATCACTACTTTTACCGTCACAGTTTTCTAGCAAATTTTTGTAGTCGAAGCAGAAAAATAAAATTTTAAGAGTAGAAGAGTTTTTAAAATTTGCTCTCTACTGGTGTTAATACAACTAAAAAGCGGTATTTATTAAAATAATCTAAAAATAAAAGCATAGAACTAACAGCAGTAGAGATAACAAAGGATGCCGCGATAAAGTAGCAAAATAAGAATAATTAAAGTAGCATTTGGGGCATTATCAATAAAAAAATTTTGTTGGAATTCCTTTATATTTGGCACTAGCTTAACCAAGTCCGCTTCGCTACCCTCATTAAAATAATATATGTAATTTTTTTCAATACAGATCTCGTGCATTGTTTATGAAGTTATTTGCTCCAAGTTAAAATACTCTAACTGTTACCATTCACCAGTTGCAAAGAAATCTATATGTTATTGAAGTTGTCCCGCCTGTGTCTACAATAAGGCAGTGGGAATTTTATAGATATATATACCGAACTATTTGATCTAAATTTTTAAATTGTAGCTTTTACCGTTTTTTAGATATACAGAAATCTAGTTTGATCCACGCCCTCTTCTCCATGTGCCACGCTTACTAATCTAATCGGCCCACTTTTTGACTGATGAGCACCAAGCTAGTTGTAACAACTTTAAAAACGTTTGCTATGACCGTTCTCTAGTTGTACATAAATCTCATTTACATTTGTACATTTATAGAAAAGTGTAAGAGATAAAAAAAATTATTTAAAACTGAAATTAATATCAATGAATAAGATTTTTGTAAAAAATACAAGGTATTCTTAACTTTTGCGGAGATCGCAAATCCGTTTTAACCAGGGGGCTACTACTCTTTATTGCGATGCGAATACAATTCAGATGCGAAAGCGAAATGCCAACTTGGTTCGCTCTATTACTTTTGCAAAATCATTTGGAAATTAAGCAATACTGGCAATAAAAATAAAAGATGGTGCAGATTGACAGTAATGAAATGTCAAAATATGTAAAAACAATTTGATATTGGAAAAAAGGCCAAAGGTCTCACAATTTCAGAATGCATAGTCGTAGTAGCTCATTAAGTCGTTTTTAAATACGAATGAAGACGATTATCTTTGAAATATTCTAAGAATTTTAGATAAAGAACATGTTTTATTATTCTCCAAACCGTCTAATCTTTCATCCAGAACTAATGCCTGGATGCCAATTTTTGGGCCTCTGAACTATTCTCTATCTCAGCTTATTCATATATTATACTTTCTAATAATGTTTGAAGAATGTAAACTAGCGGAAGAACATCTAATGATTAGCAGTAGACTTGCTTATGGATATTGTAGCCTTGTAGAAGAAACCCAAAATTTTCAGCAAAATGATTTTTATTCTCACAAACATTATTAAAAATAAGCATAAAATCTAAAAACGTACAAAATTTGTAGGGTTTTGTACTACAAATACATAAAGTATTTAGCAGTGAGAGAAAATGTCACTACTATGGTGCAAAGCAAAACGACTAAGGGCGGAGGTCCACACTACGCGATCAATTCGTTTATGCGTTTAAGTATCTGTCAAGGAAGTAGAAGCGGTGTAAAATTGTATTGACAAGTTACACAGAAAACTCGTATTATGCATATACGTATAGAACGCATAAAATGGGATTATTTTCCACATTTGCATGATTCTTGAAAAAAGGTCAAGAAAGTATAAAACGCAAAGAATGCGTTGTATGGACCTCCAGCTAAAGAATTAAGAGAAGCAATTTATTATTCTGTTTTGATTTTATGAGCTGCTTTTCAATGTGTTATTTCTCTTAGTTGTTATGCAAACAGTAAGCATTAAAAATTAAATAATTTTTTCAAAAAAACTTAACAAAAGAATCGATATATCCGCAAACCTAAAGTATCGGCGATATATCGGTATTCGTATTCGTTACATCCATAATTGCAATTACTAATTATATGGTAACACTTTTATTATGTGCTCTCCATAATGCTAGGAACACAACTGGGACGAACGACGAATTTTTGGCCGCGAATATTCATCGCCAAAAATAAAACATATTGGTTGTTAAATGAAATGGATTATTAGTGGAGCTCAAACCAAACACATAAATCTGGTCTGACACTAATTTGTTTTGTTTTGTGTTCTCTTCAAGCACTTGGAACTTGAAGAGTGATGGGTCAATGAAAATGCAAACAATTGAATGTATTTGATCTTAATGACAATGTTTAAAAGTTTTATTATGCTATTTATACTAACTTACAAAATATGTTGATTTGACAAAATGTTAAATTGCTGTATTTGTTATATTAATTTTATATTTCTACAAAATAATAAACCTAAAGCAATGAACTGGTGGTGAGAATGTTAAGTCAGCAAAATAATACCAATTAACAAAAATAAGACACAATTACTTAAAAGACAATGACTTGAGGTAAAATTACAAATAATAAAATAACTTTAAATCAATGAACTTGAGGTACAATTACAAATAATAAAATGACAAAATAATTCAAGTAAATGGTATTGTGATTAGTATGGGTATTCACTGACTGTAAGTCTTAACATTCTCCCCCGCGTTGAACAGTCGTTCAACAAGTAAAAATAGGGTGAACAGAAATGTTGAATTAAACAAGGCGGATAAAGTAAGTACAATGGTAAAATAAAAGGTATAAAATACATTCTAGGTAAGTTATATATCTATAGTAAATCTAGGTTGTTGTCGAGACATCGGTAGAGGTATTGTAGCTTGTGGTCGAGGCATCGGTATAGGTGTTGTTGCTTGTGGTCGAGGCATCGATATAGGTGTTTGAAAGAGTTACTGTACCCAAATGTTCAAAGTGAATTCCTAACTGATTACCGAACTTCTTATTTTCGACAGGAGCTCCGAACGCTAGTTGAAACATAATTAGTATCGTTAGTAATGCCAGGCTAAGATGATTTTTTTTGGAACCTTTGTTTCTTAGTTTCGGGTTCTCCATCTGAGTTGGACGTATCTTTGTTTAGTATTTCATTATTGTTGATTGTGGTAGTGGTTGGTTCGGAGTTTTGGTCAATGGGAAGAAGAGCTAATCGCTGAATTGGGCGTTTAAATAGTCCCATGGATGTTTTGACTTCCACGACCCTAACGATTCCATCATCACCAGGAAATACTTGAGCAACTCTGGCAATTGGCCATTCCATGACGGGCACGTTGTCCTCTTTTATGATTACCATATCTCCCACCTTAAGGTTGGTGCCTTGTTTATTCCATTTATGGCGTTGCTGTAATTCAGTCAAGTATTCCGAAGACCATCGCTTCCAAAATTCTTGTTTGAGATGAGATAATAGCTTCCAATGTGACAGACTCGAAGCTTTGCTTGAGGATGTGGCTCTACTGTCTATTTGTGAAGTAAGGGCTTCGCCTATTAGAAAATGACCAGGGGTCAATGCGTTAAGATCGTTCGGATCATTAGATGTTGGAGTCAACGGGCGAGAATTAAGTATTGCCTCGATTTCTATTACGATTGTCTCTAGTTCCTCTTGTGCTAGGGATGCTGTTGAAATGCTGCGTAACAGGAGGTATTTTGCTGATTTTACAGCCGCTTCCCAAAGTCCTCCGAAATGTGGTGATCTTGGTGGAATAAAGTGGAAATGTATTCCAATTTTACTGGCAGTGGAGATAATCCTTTCCTGACCCTTTTCAGAATAAATAGTCTTAGCTAACTCTGATAGCTGGTTCTTAGTGCCTACAAAATTGGTGGCGTTATCTGAATACATGTTTTGACAGCGACCGCGGCGACTAATGAATCGTTTTAATGCACCAATGAATGCCTCGGTTGTTAAATCGGAAGCAAATTCAAGATGGAGGGCCTTTGTTGCAAAACAGCAGAATACAGCTATATATGCCTTTGTCTGTTTTTTACCTCGGACCTTGTAATGTATCCAAAATGGACCGCAGTAGTCAACTCCAGTATTAATGAAAGGTCGTACTGGAGTGACCCGATGTTGAGGTAGGTTGCCCATGAGTTGTTGACATAATTGGGGTTGTGCCTTGACGCATCTAATGCATTTTTGAACTGTAGCTCGTGCCATTATTTTTCCTTTTATCGGCCAAAATCGTTGCCGTATTAAATACAATAGAGTTTGTGGTCCGCAGTGCTTATTTTCTTCATGAACCATGATAAAAAGTAGTTTTATGAGAGGGTCATTATACGGGACTAACATAGGATGTTTTGCATCGTATGGCAATGTGGAGGCGTGGAGTCGTCCTCCAACTCTGATAATCTTTTCCTTATCGAGAAAAGGTGTTAGACTGATAATTGAGCTTTTTCTATCGATTTTAGCACTCCTCTCAAGCATTTTGAATTCCGATGAAAAGTCTGCTCTTTGAATGGCTTTAATGATCATGAATAACGAGTTATCTAACTCGATTGGACTCAAAGCCTTGTGTGTTGGGCGATCTGTTTTTTTAATCCTTAGGTTTTTAATGAATCGAATAACGTAACCTAGTATTCTTTGTAGTTTCCTGAAGGAATTTCCATGTTGAATTTTGTAAATAAACTCCTCGGAACAGACGATATTGATTGTAATTGGATTTGCTTTCTTCCGCTCTACATCACAACTTGTTAGTCGAGGAACATTAGATGGCCACATTTCTTCCCTTCCGTGCAGAAACAATGGCCCGTAAAACCATAAATTGCATGTACGAAGTTTGTCTGCTGGTAGACCTCTTGATAGAATGTCGGCGGGATTGTCCTTTGATGGAACATGGCGCCATTGATCAGTTAAAGTTAGGGACTGAAAAGTGGCTATCCGATTAGCTACAAAGGTATGATACAAGGTTGATTGTGTGTTTATCCAAGATAAAACAATCTCAGAATCGGTCCATAAATAAATTGGTTGATTTCTAATATGAAGATCAGTCTGAATTCTTTTGGACAGTTGAGCTGCTATGACTGCGGCACAGAGCTCAAGGCGAGGAAGAGTTTGTTGCTTCAATGGAGCAACCCTGGTTTTGGCACAGAGCAAATGTACAATTATTCGGCCATCTCGTAGAATCGCACGAAGGTATGCAGCTGCACCAAATGCCCTTTCGGAGGCATCCGCAAATATGTGTAGTTGAGTACTTGTTGGAAGTTCTCCCTTGAAGATATGTCGCACAATCTCCATGTTGTTTAGATTGTTAAGATCATCTCTGAATGAACTCCATAAACTGTTGAGATTTTCTGGAAGTGGATCATCCCAATCTATTTTTTGTTGCCACAAATGTTGAATGAATATTTTTGCGCTAACAACAACAGGTGCTAATAGTCCAAGAGGATCGAACACCCTTGCTAGATCAGATGTAGTAGTACGTTTTGTGATTGTCTGGGTAGAACTTAGTTTTGCCTTGACTCGAAGATGATCGGATTTAGGGTGCCAAGAGACACCTAGTGTTTTTACTACGTCACCGTTGCTGTTGTTGAAATCAAGATTTACCTCTTGGTCACCTACTGGAATTCTTTTGAGTAGTTGTGGGTGGTTTGCACACCACTTTTTTAACTGGAATCCATGACGATTTAAGATTGTTATAAGCTCATCCTGTATTTTAATGGCGGTGTTTAAGCTGTCCGCACCTCCTACACCATCGTCTACGTAGAAGTTGTCCTTTAAGAATTGAGAACTGTATGGGTAATTAGTAGCATTTTCCTCCGCAATCCTTTGCAAACATCTTGTTGCGAGGTATGGTGCTGCTCGTGTTCCATATGTTACTGTGTTGAGTTTGAAACCGAAGAAAAATGGAAAATAATTCACTTTGAATCGTTGGCCCAATATGCATCAAGTCGTTCAGTGAATAGCCGGATGAGGTTTTTGTTGATGCATCGAACACAACTCTTAATTTTGTTGTTGAGCTATCTGGTTTCATGACACAGTGGTGTGGGATAAAGTATTTAGGATTTTCCAAGGCTTCAATGTTGATTTTTTGCATATATCCCAGCTGCTCATATTCCCTCATGAATTGTGTGTACTGAGATTGTACTTGTTTATGTTTTGAGAGTCGTCTTTCCAGTGCTATAAACCTGTTGAGAGCTATTGTGTGTGAATCTCCTAATGCGCTTGGATTTTCTCGAAAAGGAATATTGACAACAAAGCGTCCATCTGGATTTATGCGTACATGCTGGTTAAAATGTCGCTCACACTCTTTATCTGAAGGTGAGAGCAGCCTTTCGGTGCATTGAACTTCGTCTAGTTTCCAGAGTTGTTCTATACTTTCTTCCAATGAGGTTGTACTATTAAATACTGCACATGTGAACGTATTTTGCTTAGAACGACCTGAATAATTTGTCATAGATCCACCTATAATCCAACCAAGAGCTGTATTTTGAAGTATGGGTAAACTGCTTCCAAGTTGTATTGTTCCGCTTTCGATGAGCTTATAGAAGAATTCTGCGCCAAGCAAGATATCTATGTTTTCTTGGTTATAAAATTGTGGATCTGCCAATGGAATATTGCCTGGAATATTCCACGTAGATATGTCAATTTGTTGATCTGGTTGGGGTGGTATGATACTTGGTAGAACATATGCTTCTAAATTGGTTGAGAATTTTGAATTCGTTGACATCATGCCTACATTCACACGATAATTTGATCTTTTTTGAATTTTGCCGATGCCATCAATGCAGAGTGAGGCTTCTGATGGGGAAATCATTAATTTTTGGGTTAGGCATTTTGAAACGAGATTGACTTGTGACCCGGAATCAAGTATAGCCTTAAATTCGCCTGAAGCGCCATTTGGAGCAGTAATGATTACCTTGGCCGTTGCCAATAATACATAACCCTGGCGCCTCCCAGCAGCGCTTGTAGCAGCTGATGTGACTGTCACGCCGTTGGTGGAGGATGTGTTTTGCTGGATGTTTGATGAAGGAAGCATCTCTCTTGATTCTGATGTTTTGTTAACACTTTGTATTTGTTTTGATGCTTCTTGCTTCTTTTCCAAGTGAAGTAAAGTATTATGCTTCTTTGAACATTTCATACAATTTCTTGAATTGCAAGTTCTTGATGAGTGATTAGGTAGGTAGGTAGGTAGGTAGAAAGGCTGGTGTGAAGTCTCCTTCACACCCTCACCCAGAGTTAAGAAGCTGAAAAAGAAGGTGAAGAGAAACAGCAAAAGCATTAGAAAAGATAAGAATAGATAAGAATAGATGAGGAAAAGGAAGTTCTGACCAAACCCGAGAGAAAAGCCTCACTCAACACAACACCAATCCGCCCTATGTGCGGTTAGCTCCCAGTCTCCTGCTGCGCAGCCAGGCCATCCCCATTACGAATCCTATCAGACTCTCGAGCCCACAGCCCGGGACGTCCCCTAATTCGCCTAGGAATCTGCTGCCCAGCCACCTAAGCCTGCTGCACTGTAGCCTGGGACAGCGGCACAAAATGTGTTCAACCGTCTCCAGCTCCTCCGGGTCCTCACACAACCCGCACATATCCGACACGTCGGATCCCAACCTCATCGCCATCCTGCCTATCATGCAATGACCCGTGATGATTCCTATTATGGTCCTCACGCAGACCCTGCTTCTGCCCAGCAACAACTCCGAGTCGGACTTCCTAAGCACCGGCCACATCGTGCGTGATACCCGGCAGTCCGTTCGGTTCCCCCAGGCCCTATTGGTCGCGTCCAGAATCCATTCCCTAATCTTCCCAAAGTAGAATCCTATTGGAGGCCTAACCGCCTCTATGTGATTAGGATCCTCCATCTCTGAGCCCTGTCTCGCCAACTCATCAGCAATCTCGTTGCCGTTTATGTTGCAGTGACCAGGCACCCAGCACAATCTCAACATATACTCTCCTAAGGCTCCCTCCAGAGCCCTCCTGCAACCGTCAACTAGCTTGGAGTTCACGTAACAGCCCCTTACGGCCATAAGGGCCGCCTGGCTGTCGACATATATAGTGACTTCCGAGCCCCTATCAATGTTGTCCCTCATCAGTTCCACGGCCCTCAAGACCCCCAGAACCTCCGCCTGAAAAACACTGCAGTCGTCCGGAAGCCTATATGACATTCTGATGTCCAGATCCTCAATGTAGACCCCCGCACCCGTGCCTCTCATCTTCGAGCCGTCAGTGAAAATAGCAAACCCACTAAATAATCTGCTCCTACCTGACCAACTCTCCCTAGAAGGCGTTACTACCTCCGGCAACCGTCCGAAATCCACCCTGGTGCCCACGAAATCCGTGGAGCCGGGTGATCCCAGGGAGTAACCTCCAGCTTCGATTTCACCCAAGATCCGTGAGTGACCCTGCGTGAAATTCCTAATCAATCCTAGTTCCCTCAGTCTAAGAATGCTTCTGGCTGCCATTCCCATAACATACTGCTCAATGGGCAGAAGATGTAGAATGACATCCAGTGCCGCTTGAGGTGTACTTCTCATGGCACCTGTCATGCCGATTGAAGCACACCTCTGAGCCTTAGACAGAAGGTTCCTTCGACAAGCCACTCTCAATGACTCCCACCAAACACAGCATCCATACGTAAGAATGGGTCTAACCACCGAAGTGTACAGCCATCCCACTACTTACGGCCGGAGTCCCCAGCTCCTACCTATAGATGATCTGCAAGCATAGTAGGCATTGAGGCCTCTCTTAAGTCTCTCCTGAGTATTCCTTCCCCACGACAGCTTGCTGTCCAGAAAAACTCCTAGATACTTAGCGCTATCAGATAGTCTAAGCTCTACTCCTCCTAGTACCGGCAGCCTAAAATTCTCTACCCTGTACCTCCTAGTAAAAAGAACCAACTCGGTCTTCTCCGGATTACTTCCAATCCGTTATCACTCGCCCATGCTGACAGTTCGCCCAGCGCCCCTTGCATGACTTCGCTTATTGTCGGCAGAAACTTGCCCGATACCAATATCACTACATCATCCGCGTAGGCCACAACTTTCCGACCCATTCTGTCAAAAAGTCCCAGAACGACGTTGACAGCTAAGAGCCATAATAAGGGAGAGAGAACTCCCCCCTGTGGGGTTCCCCTAGTCACCAGTTTCTTTAAGCGCTCGTTTCCCCAGTCCGAGTGAAGAACTCTGCTGCTGAGCATCAGAGTTATCCATTCGACCAGGAACAGTGGAACGCCTAGATCCACCAATGCCTGCCTGATAGCCTCTATCTTCAAATTGTTAAAGGCGCCCTCTATATCCAGGAATGCCGCCAAGGTGTATTCCTTGTTTCGCAATCCCCGCTCTACATAACCCACCACATCATGAAGCGCACTCTCAACAGATCTACCCTTAAGATAGGCGTGTTGAGCGCCGCTGATGATGCCGGCGTCAATCTTCGTCCTCAGATGTAGATCAATCAGTCTTTCCAATGTCTTCAAAAGAAAAGACGATAAGCTGATTGGTCTAAAATCCTTGGGTTTAGAATGACCGGTTCTTCCCGCCTTGGGTATGAAAACCACCCTGACCTCCCTCCACCCTTTAGGAATGTACCCGTTCAGCACACAGACCCTAAACAGTTCCACCAACAGCAGGAGTGATGATCTCCCGATATTCTGTAACATCGCCGGAAAGATACCGTCTGGTCCTGCCGATTTGTAAGACCCAAAGGTATTAACCGCCCATGTTGCTTTATCCAAGGTGATCATGTCCCCCACCGTCTCCCTCTCCTCACCGCCCGAGTCTGACCCAGAGAAGCGGTTACCACATTCAATCTATTCCCCCATCTCAGGATCCACACATCCCGGAAAGTGAGTCTCCATTAGCAGACAAAGAGATTCAGAGCTAGATACTGTCCATGAGTTGTCCGGTCTCTGAATAAATCCCGGGACTACATTGTCCTTGGATAAAATTCTGCTGAACCTGGACATCTCATTTACAGATTCCACTGACTCGCTAAACTTGACCCACGAGTCCCTTTTCGCCCTCCTAATGTCTCCTTTATATCTATTGTAACTCAATCTGAAGTTACTCCAATCTTCTTCCCTACGCGTATACTTCGCTCTATTAAACAACCTTCTGACAGTGGACCTTTGAGTCCTCAACTCGTCTGTCCACCATCTTGGTTGTGTGCGCCTGCCCGGAAAGTTCAAAGCACAGGATCGCTCATAACTACTAGTCAGTACCCTCGTAAAGGTGCTCATCATTTGCTCTACACCGGTCGAAGTCGACCTCCAGTCGTGTGTAACTCTAAGGTTACTTTGCACCAATCTCGAAAAGTAATCCCAATCCGTCCTTCTCGGATTCCTATACGGACACCTTTTCGACCTCTCAAACATTAGATTAAAGGACAGGCGACTATGGTCAGAGAAGGAAAACCCCAGGTCCACCCTCCAATCCTCCACTAATTTCCTACAGTTCGTCAATGTCATGTCTATCACTGCCTCTCTATCCCTAGTTCTGAACGTAGGTGTATTCCCCCTGTTACAGATATAAAGATTGCTGGCAATAATAAAATCAAACATAGACTCACCTCTTTTGTTGATGTCGGCACTTCCCCATTGGGTATGGTGTGCATTGGCGTCACACCCTAGTACCAGCCTCGAGCCAATTCTGCCTGAGTACTCCACCAACTCTCGCACTTTTTCACCAGGTGGATCGGTAGCCTCGTACGGCAAGTATACCGATGCTAATGCCAGGACCGTTCTGTCCATGGCTTCTCCTGTCACAACCGTGAGGTCTCCATTACTGTAAGAATGAGAAAACATAAATTTAAGCTCAGTTCTCGCCAAAATACAAGTTCGTACCTTCTCATCTGTGTGGGGTACGAACAATGTATACCCCGTGACCCTTAATCCAACTACCCGGATTTTATTAATCCAGGGCTCTTGGATTAAGGCCACGTCCACGTTGTTGTCGATGAGGTGGGTTACTAATTCGGTTGAGGCTGCTTCACAGTGGTGCAGGTTTATCTGCACCACTTTCAACCTCTTAGGGACTATCAAATTTAGGTTTCCTAAAAACCCGAATATTGCAACCCCTCCTATCGATTCCAGCATTTTAAGAGACTCCCGGTCCACTGCGAACCTGAAGTCTCTTCCCTGGTTCTCTTTACAACCCAGTGAAGCTACCAACTTCCACTGGCTTGTATTGAGTCCCTTGTTCTGGTTGGCCAGTACCCCCAGTATGACCTCCACCGGTTTTATAGGTGGAGGTATCCATACCGTGACTACCGGTCTTAATGGCAACTCAGACGCTAGTATAACGTCCAGACTAGCTTCAGGGCAGGAGCTGCCACACTTACCAATTGCAGCCTTTAAAAACTCAAAGGTTTTCTGATTGCCGCAACTGACAGTTTTGACACCTCTTGCCCAGTCAGCCCCTTTGAACGATAATTCGTCCAGCCTTCCTTTGGCACTAAAGATTTCGTCGAGTAGTTTGTGCTCTAGCACCTGCCATCTCTCGACACTGATCCTTCCATCGGGATCCTTACGATCAATGACAGCCGCTAGAATACCGTCCTTACTCGACGACTCCTTTAGTTTTTTTGTGGATGGTTGGTCCTTTATGGAGCCAGTCCTCTTATTGATCTCCTCTCACTCGCTTAACTACCCCCTTTTTGGGGCCCTTAGCAGAGCTCTGTCGATGATCACCCGATTTCCCTGCAGATGTTGACTGGTCTGTCCCAGCAACCCTTCCTTTAGTGACTCCTTTTTGGGAGTGACTATCGGAAATTACCGAGACATTTTCAGCCCTCATCGCGCGACTAGTAGTGGGTAAAACGTTCTCAGGCCTAGCTCCCTTAACTGTGACCATACTGTCACGATTAAGAGGGCCAGTCGTTGAACCTTTACCCTCCTGTTTCTTATCTTCTGCTTTATTCGAGGATTCATCAACAGGGGGTGCTGGGGATTTGCTGTCTTAACTGACAACATTTGTATCCACAGCAGCCCTTGCTGTGTATCCCGCAGGATAGGGAAGCCCTAGGATGGCACCGACAGAGCCGTGGATTCGTTCGAATCTAGCAACGTTCTTTCGGTGCTTCCTCAGCAGATGCCTATCCCGCCCATCGTGCAGTGAGAAGTCTTTCTTAGCTATCTTTTCCAGAAAGGCTAAGGAGGCTCTCACACCACTCTTGGCTTTATCGTAGCTCGTTCGGCTATCTGACGTGACCTGTTCTGTCGCATCTTGCCGAACAACGAGTTTTGATACACTCGCCAATCCTCTCTCCAACCCGAGTGTGACTCCGGAAGTCGATGGCCCAACCCTATGGCCCTCATCATGAGCCGAAATCAGTGTTATTTCGTGCTCATCATCAGAGCCCAGAGTTAGGTCACCGAGTCTTTCCGATGCCCCTGTACGAGACGGAGAGCCGATTGGCGAGTCTATCCTTTCCGTCTCTGTCATGACTGTCAGTTCTGTCATTAACTGACTCTCTTGCAGCAGAATATCTCTGTGAATACCCAGCAAGTCGGAGTCCAAATCTGACCCCGAACCTGCTGAGCTGACAGAGACATTCCCTGCGCCAACTTCTTCATTTCGTTTTTTAAAGTTTAATTTATCCAGTTTTTGGTCCCACGAGTATGCACGTAAACAAAGCGACCATCGCGCGCAGTGACGGCTTACGCGGACTAGGCTAGAATTACAACTGACCCTTGCCATCGGCGTCAGAGGGAAGCTATTCACGACCAGTTTCTTTTACCACTAACTAGCCATTCAGGTCCTCGGCACTGCTATCAACCACCTTGACCTTAAAAATGGGGGATGTAGGGAATCAAAGGGAGAAGTAGGTAGGATTATAGGTAAAGAGGATGGGATATGGGATGGATAACCCTTGGTCATGCTGGCTTTAAAGCTTATGCCTTCGAACTTGTTCCGGTTAGACTGTACCGAATCAAGTTCCAAGACATACACTACCGCCGGCATTTAAGCCACCACATCGCGGCAAGATAGTTATCCAGGTGGTGGTGATGAGTGATTAGCTTTTAAGCAATTTACGCATAGTTTTTGCCTTTGAACCCATTGCAATCGCCTCGCTGCTGATAGCTCTAAAAATTTTATACATTGAAAAATTTTATGGGCTCCGTCGTTGCAGTATTGGCATGAAGTATGGTTTGTGCTTACTGCACCAATAGATGAGGTAACCTTATTGGTGGGCTTCTCAATATGTCCTGTTGCCTCTAACGCTTGAAACTGCATTTCTAAGAATGCTAAAAACTCTGAGATAGATGGCACTTCTTTTGGTTTTTCCAATGATTGTACAAATTGGATATGTAATTTTCTGTCAACCTTCTTGGTCAATAATTGTAATAGTATGGGGTCCCATGATGAGGTTTCGATGCCGAGGTTGTTGAGAGCTAACAGACATTCTTTAGTGGTGTCATGTAAGCTCTTAAGGGCAACTACTGACGACGTAGATACTGATTGATTGAGTATTTTGTCAATCAGGGTTGATACTAGCACTCTCTTATTATTATATCGTTCTTTCAGCGTCTGCCATGCGGTAGTATAATTTTCTTCTGTTAACGTGAACTGCCTGATTAAATGTTCAGCTTCGCCGGATAAGTTTGATTTTAAATACCACATCTTCTGTATGAGAGGAATAGGTTGTCTGTCTACCATTTGTGAAAACAAGTCATGAAACTGCCGCCATTTTAAATAATCTCCGTTAAAATGTGGAATAGTTATTTTTGGCAACGGTAGAGCGCTCTGTAAATTACTACTGGAATGCATAGTTGGCTGAGGTACAGTACTTGTTTCATATGTGGAAGCCATTATGGAAAGATTTATTAATTGTTATTGAACAGTATCTTCTAAATTGTGGTATTCGTTGATTTCGAATCCGTGCTTTGTTGGTTCTTCAAGTTGTCGGCAAATCTCAAAATATAAATCCTGGATCTGACTCCAGAGTTTATTGATGGTATTGCTTTTAAATTCGTAATACTGGAGCGGTTGGCTTTCCTCCTTGGGAGCTACACCTTTGATCAATCGTGTTAGTGCTGTCATTCTCGCTTTTATACTTCGAATGAGGCCTTGATGATTATTGATCTCCTCACGTTGCTCTGACGGTTGCTGATTGTCTTCAACTGATTTCAGCGGCACTTCTAGTCTTTTGAGACGATTAATTTCTGCTGAAAATATTTCCACATAGGTATTTGTTAGTGTGTTCAATTTGCTGTAATAATCGTCAGTAAAATACTCATGCTGCATTCTTAGTTTTGAAGCATCACCTAGCGTGCGCAACTTTGTATCCTGGGCTTCAAATTGATCCCAAGCCTCTGTTAGTCGCCTTAACCGTTCCTCGTAGTAACCTGCATTTGTTTCTCTCTCCGATGAGTCCTTTTTGTAGTTGCGGACAATGGACTGAATAGATTCTCCGATCCTTTTTAGTGAGTCAAACAGCTCTTCTGAGGTGCTCATGATGGATATCCTCTATAAGTAGCCTCTTACTCAATATCGTTGATTCCTTGAAGTGAGTTGTTGTTTGTTCTGAAAGTCCTTATCACTGTTGGGTGACTTTCTATGGTATCTCAAAATACCTGTTTTTTTTAATTGCTGCTGTGCAAAATATCTTGATGTCCTAATGAAGGATTATGAGATTATCCTTAGATTGCCAATCAGTAAAAGGATTTGTGATCGTAGGAGTAACCAAACGTTATTCTGTCCTGACGATGTATAAAATGTTCACAAAGAAGTCTGGAATAGTGATCACCAATGTTTTGGTGTCCTGATGCCTTGGATTACGCCTCTGAAGGTTGTGTGCTTCTTTATTTTAGATTATTAGAAGTGTCTTACCACTGGTGGGGGGAAACTTGAAATATCTAAACCTGGGGTCACCAAATGTTAAATGAAATGGATTATTAGTGGAGCTCAAACCAAACACATAAATCTGGTCTGACACTAATTTGTTTTGTTTTGTGTTCTCTTCAAGCACTTGGAACTTGAAAAGTGATGGGTCAATGAAAATGCAAACAATTGAATGTATTTGATCTTAATGATAATGTTTAAAAGTTTTATTATGCTATTTATACTAACTTACAAACTAAAATATGTTGATTTGACAAAATGTTAAATTGCTGTATTTGTTATATTAATTTTATATTTCTACAAAATAATAAACCTAAAGCAATGAACTGGAAATGAGAAAGTCAGCAAAATAATACCAATTAACAAAAATAAGACACAATTACTTAAAAGACAATGAACTTGAGGTAAAATTACAAATAATAAAATAACTTTAAATCAATGAACTTGAGGTACAATTACAAATAATAAAATGACAAAATAGTTCAAGTAAATGGTATTGTGATTAGTATGGGTATTCACTGACTGTAAGTCTTAACATTGGTGTATATGAAAATCCATATAATAATAGCGTCCGGCGAAATTCGTCATACGCGGGCGGCGTCTTTGCAATAGATTTATTTATATTTCATACACCGGCGAACGACGAACAAATCAGCACGAGGTGACCATGTTTCGTTTTAGTTTAGACGTATTTTAGTAAATAAAGTTACTCTTTACTTGAATAATTGCTTTTTTTTTTATTGTATAACATTTAAAATAAATATACAAAGTACTTTGCTATAAAAATAGTTTTTAGTTGTGTTTTTGATTATGTTTTAATTTTAAGCATTTTTTTTTTTTATATGGTCACACTATTTCTCTCTCTTTGCACAAACAGCAATGAACTTTCTCGATTACACTATGCGACAGTCAAAATCGGGATGGGATGAAACCAACGGGAAATGTTATATCGGTAAAAAAGAAGTTATACGTGTCCCGGCGTTTCGCTGGATCACGTCTAGGAATCGAGATATGTATATCGATTTGAAGTTAGTAACTATCATATAGGGGAAATTGTGACATAAGCAACAGTTTCGCAGTTATAAATAAATGTATGAAGAAAAAAACTATTTTTTGCCTAAAAAATTGAATTTTTTTATTTTTAATTTACAAAAAATCCAAAACGGTAAAAAAAAGTGTCAAGTGCTATTACTTTCACGTAAAGTCACATAACCTTTAAACAAAATGAGACATAGATCATGAAAATCGATGGACGCGTTTCGCTTTTATTCACAATTAAGTGAAGGTATGAATTTCAAAAATTTGCTCGAGATATGCTCAAAATTCCTTGGAAAAATCATTGATGACTTTTTTTTGACAGAATTTTAGGCATGTAAATAAAGAGAGACAGGATCAACAGTGCAATCTAGCACGTGAACGAGTATAGTCGTTTTGTGTTTAATAATTGTTACTCTTATTTTATAGTGAGTTTGTTTTCTTTTTGTTTTTTGTTAATACTGTTCTATAATTTTCTGTACAATAGTTATTAGTGTTACAGGGTTTCTCAAAAATTTATGTTTCTGTTTTTATGTATTTTTAAGATTCCTGAAGATGCCATTCAAAGGATGGGGAAATATTGAAAACATAAAAGAATAATAAAGATTAAAACATTTTTTAAAAAGCAACTGCGGCCTCGAGCTTATCAATTGATAAAGTATTGAAAATTAAAAGGTCGAATAAAGATAGTAATATTCTAATACTTTATTTTTATCCTGCCAATGCTAGGCGAAAATTTTTCTCCTCACGTATGCCCTAGTATGACCAAATTCTTGGCAGTTTAAGCCACAGATTACACACAGATATGTCACGAGACGGAAGATTTTTTGTCTCTTTCTTAGAAAGCTGCCTTTTTTCATTTCTCTTTTTTTTCAATAAAATTAACACAAATTTATTTAGTTGAGATTTGTTTGCAAAACGGTTGTAAAAATAAACTTTTAAGTTTACCGCAACACATGTATATAATACTTAAGTGTGTAAATAACAAATAAAACAAAACAATATTACTAAATAATTTTTTTTTGCACAAAATAAAACGTTTTTTGATAATGCTTTTTTTAAACGTGGTTTGTGTTTTGTTATTTTTGTCTTGATCTCGCAATTTGTGTTGATTGCTGCGGCCAATTTTTACACTACCAAAAAAAAAAAACGATTTTTGTCTCTTTCTTCGAAAGCTGGCCTTTTTGACACGCCACTTTTTACATATCTGTGTGTAATCTGTGATGACCGGTCACCTAAACGAACGATTAAGCCCAAGACTAGGCCATACTGATCCTTATGATCTAGCTTATGATAAAATATTAAGCTTTTAAAAATTATGATTTTTTTTCGAACAAGAATAATAGTTATTTTTTATTTTTTTTAACAAAAATTACAGCTTTTTTTTGATATTTATTTTTTCGCCCAAAAATTACAGTGGTTTTTTGATGTTGAATTTTTTGAACAAGCGCAAATTCTAAATTATGTTAAAAATTACGTCAACTAGGCTTTATTTGACCGATACGAGTACTTTTTGACCGATACCAACTTGGTTCTCGGTGCTAAAGTATCGCTGCTAAAAGAAGTTGGTGTCGAATGAAAAGTATCTAGTAAAGGGCATAATAAACCACACAATTTGATTGACAAACAATCACTTTGTTTTTGCTTCTGTTTGCCGTTAAACAACACAATCATATTTCGTACAAACATTAATTTTTACGACGAATATTGTGTTTGTAGCAGTTTTGCTTGCTATTTGTCTAAAACAGAGAAGAAATATAAAAGAAAGAAAAGAATTTGGAGTAAACAGTGCTCTTAACAACGAGCCGTTTTTGGGCAAAAAATGCTGCTAAAAAATTAAAATTTACGGCTGAAAATTATTTTATTGCTTCTTCTTCTACGTTTTTACCGGCAGAATTGCTTCGTCTTGAAGTGGTGCACATTTGCATGTCTTAGAACATAAATTGAAAAATATGCTGAAGAGATGATGTTTGTTATTTTCAAAGCGAAGAAGAAGACGAGTGCTTAAAATAAAAATATAAAATATTTGTTTGCTGAAAAAGTCCTTACAAGAAAGATAATTACAATAAAAACAAGTTTTTTTTTAATTTTTATTATTACTTTTTATTTTAAAACTAATTTAAATTTCTTGCATTGTCTTAAAATTTTATATTCAATAAAGTGCAGTCGTCCTCCTCCATAAAAATCCAAATGTAGGCATGAATCTCCTCACAAACATTTTCGGGATATGGCTCCTCCTCCTCCCGCTTTGTACATTAACGGCTTTTAGAGTTACACAGGATTTTGATTTACAAGGGCTGAAATCATGCACTCGTATAAAATGTTTTTTTTATTGAATTTGGTTTTAAACGTTATGTGTTTAATAATTCATTTTGAATAATAATAATAAGATATTATTTGCAATATATATTTTTGTGAAAAAAGAAAAATTAATTTTAGTTCATTCAACTTCCTGACCGGGTATGAACTTGATAAAACGTGCCCCTCGGTTATACCTCTCAGCGCTCCTTTCCTTTGCTTTTTCATATTTTGCTTCATCTTTTCCCTAATCATTTGCTCTGAAACGAATATACAGCGTTTTTAATATGTTGTATTTAATACGTATTAAGTAAATTTTCAAAGCTTTTGGCAATGAACTGACTGCCATTATCGCTTTGTATTACCTCCGGCACGCCGCACACTGGTTCATATTTTAAGAAGGCGGCCAAAACTATTTTTTTTTTATGTTCTCCGATCTTAAAATTTTTTTATTCATGTGAAAGTAAATACTAGTGAACCTCGGGAGCCAAAAAATTTCAACCCTATTTCAACTATTTCATTGAGAACAGGGTGGTCCCAAATGGACTTTCTCAGTGTTTGGTTATAGTTTTGAATTTCTGAGTAAACTTTTGAAGTTGAAATGCTCATAACTTTTTTGTTTTTCAAGATTTTTTGACAGAATAAGTTTTGTGTATTAGTTTATCTTATTAGCTATACGTGGTTTAAAGCAATAAACTCTGCGACCTGTAGAACTATTTAATTTTTTTTTTAATGTCAAAATTTCCCGGAAATTTCCTATTTTATAGAACATAAGTCCTGCCCGTCAAAACGCGTCAAAAAAAATCTATACTCTCTTGTAGTCCAGAATCTAACCTACATTTCTATACCCCATTGTACACACATCTGGATACGATCTTGGGAACTACAGCAATTTCTGTGACCCAAGGTAAGATATTCGTTTCAAAAAATAAGTCCTGCAAGGAAACATTACTGAAATTAAAGAAGGTGAATCTTAAAGAATTTTCGACAAATAAAGCCGTTCAGGCCACATAAATTATCTAGCACGTCAGGTTATCAATTAATTTGGAGAAGGTAAAGGTATTGCCATTGTTATGAACTTATTGTGGGTGAACGGATGCTGTAAAACGAATAGGCGACATAAATAGATTAACACGTTAGATTTTTGAGTAAGTTAAAAGTAAGTTAGTAAATAGCCGCAACATAAACTACATAGTTTAATTACCTGAAAATTGCAACTTAATTTAAAAAAATGGAAGAGCAGTTATATTTTACGTGAAAATTACCTACATGTTACCTGTTAATTTATTGCCGGTATGTTATCCTTTTAAAAATTGTAAAAACAGGGGTTTTTTATGTTTCAAAGAAATGGTAATAAAAGATTAAATTTGTAATTAAAAAAGGGTTTTATATGTTTCCAAGAAGTGGTAACAAAAGATCATTTAAAAAAACTTCTATCAAGAGTATAAAAATGCATGCATTCATAATTTTACCTTCATTATTGTTTAAACAATGGCTAAGTTCAGTTATAAAGTTCTCGCAGATATATATTTTCAACAGAAAGATGAAAAAGATTTTGTGTTACACATAATGAATAATCCATTCTTTAAATTATGCAACGAACAAGAAATCAAAATTCATAAGATAAAAATTAAAAATTTTTCATTTACGTTAAATGTTACCTTAAATGTTCTAGAAACAAGAAAATTTTTTACTTACGCAACGAAAAATGGCTAACAAATGATCTGATTTTTAAGAAGCTGTCAATTACCGCTAAGGAAACTGAAAAAGTGGGTCGGCCCGCAAAACAAATTGACAATTGCAGTGAAAGATCACGAAGACGCAAGCTTGCAAATATCAATGAAGAAATTTCTCAAAGTATGATAAAGGATTCATTTCTGCATCAAATTCAACCAACGCAAAATAAGAAAACAAAAATTGCAATAATTGAAAAAATAGTGGAAGCGAGCCCTAAACGCACAAAGAGGATTTTAAAAAGTATGCCTACACCAACTGAAGAAATGAAATTTACTCCAGAAGAAGCATTTGCACTATTTTTGGATTTAAAACTGACAAAAAATCAGTATACAGAACTGCGAAAGCGAACCAATGAAAAAAATTGTGGAATCTTTCCAGCATATCGAGATTTAGTTTCTGTCAAAAAAGAGTGCTTACCTTCACAAACGGCTATTAGTGTAACTTCAAGTTCAGCAGAAGTAAAATTGCAGGCTCTTCTCGAGCACTGCAGAACGATTATTAAATACACTTGATGCTGACTGTTTAAAAAAACTTAAAAATTGCAGCATCACTTTATTTTCTCAATGGGGATGTGATGGAAGCTCTGGTCAGAAACAATACAAGCAATGTAATTCAGAAAACTCATCTGATGCTAACTTATTCATGGTATCTTTCGTTCCATTACGTTTAAGAAAAACTTATATTGGCTTAGAGCCGTCAACCAGTAGAGTTACAGCAATGGATGTATGGAAAAATGAAATTCCCTCTTCAACAAAGTATTGCAGACCAATAAAGTTTGTTTACAAAAAGGAAACTAAAGATGTCATAACTGAAGAAGTTTGAAAAATAAAAGATCAAATTAAAGAACTTCAACCGGCAATATTTAAATTTGATGACCAACGCATTGAAATTAATTTTTAAATGTTCCTTACAATGATCGATGGAAAAGTTGCACAAGCATTAACCGAAACAAAGTCTTCGTCAAGCTGTACCATATGTCAAAAGACATCAAGTCAATTAAGCCAACCCCCATCACAACATAATAGTTTCAATGAAGCATACGAATTTGGAATGTCCCCTCTTCATACTAGAATTCGTTTCATTGGGTTATGATTTGGAATTTGGCCCGTTAGGCGAAACAGTGAGAAAAAACAAAGAAAATGTGGAAAAAAGGAAGCAAAGAAAAAAACAAATTCAAGAAAAATACCTTCACTTAGGCCTTATAATTGATCAGCCAAAACAAGGTGAAGGAAATTCAAATGATGGAAACACTGCAAGGAGATTCTTTTCCGATCCAGAAACTGCAGCATCTATCACAGGAGTACATTTTGAATTAATAAGACGATTCCAGATCATTTTACAAGTTATATCATGTAGCAGAAAGATAAATGCAAAAAAATTTGGCCAGTATGCAAATGAAACAGCAATTCTTTATAACAAAAAATACTCTTGGAGACATATGCCAACCACAGTTCATAAAATTTTATACCATGGGGAACAAATAGTTCAACACAATATCCTACCAATTGGAGATCTATCTGAAGAAGCGCAAGAAAAAAGGAACAAAGACTACAGATTCTTCCGCGAGCATAATACAAGAAAAATGTCCAGATGTTGTACTAATGAAGATCTTATTACTATTTTGTTGTGCACATCAGATCCATATATGTCCAGTATTCGACAAAAATGGAAATCAACCACATTCGAATTAGAGGAAGAAGCTAAACAACTTCTGGAAAATGAAACCCAAAGCTATTTAGAAGAAATTTTTACTAATATTGTTTAATTTAAAATTGTTTATAGATTATAATTTGTTTTTGATTTAAGTATATATTTGTATTAATATATAAAAATAAAATATACATACTTCTCAAACAAAAAATAAAAGTTGAATTACCTAAAATGTTATCGATAGCCAAGAATGCTATTTGGGCATTTTTCAAAATATTCCTTTTCAGTTTTATCCTTATAACAACTCGTCTCGTCCCAAAAAAGCCAACCTTTGGCCCCTGTGAATATTGGGACTAAAAAATTTACAGGGGCCAAATATTGGCATTTTCTGACAGGAACTAAGTTCGACAATAAAAAATAAGTATCAGTTGTAAAATACAAGAGAAATAATGATAAATTATAAAAAAAAACTCATATTTGAAATATTCAACTTTTACACCGAAACTCAACAAAAAAATGAAAATGCATTTTGAACTCCCCATAACTTTTGCTCCTATCAGTAGAATTTTACGTTTTATAGCGCAAATTAAAGCCTAATATCGCACCTATCTAGCAAAAATCGCATAAAAAAATACCGATCCAGTCAAAAGTTATGGAATTTTGACCGCCTTCTCGTAAAATTTCCCACTGTGCGCCGAATTTATGAAAAATTTCATGAACGAGAAAACCCATTACGTTATTTGTTGTCGCTTTCTTCATCGCTTTTAAAAACATGAATTTTGTGAAGTGATCAACGACAATAAAAATGTAACAATTTCCCCTTTCCAATAAAGGATATTTACCCATGAAATATATATACAATTTTTGGAATGGTCTTTCGGTTACAACTGGTTTTCCTATTTCCGGTTTCAAGTTTAGGTTACAAGGCTTTGATTCCTTACAAACTCTACAATTAGCTACAAAATTGTTCACTTGTACAGACATTTTTTGCCAATAGAAATTTTGTTTTAACCTTTGTAGTATTTTTGCTACACCCCCGTGCGCTGCTGTTCTTCGTTTTCAGCACTTATTTGGTACAACCTATACCATATTTACATGCATCGCATTGCACATAAAACCTCTTCGTAAAGTCCGGATGACGAAGCACTGGTGCTGAGGTCAGAGCCTTTTTAAATTTTCTAACGCATCGTTGGCCTCTGGTGTCATTTTAAATTTTTTGGATTTTTTTAAGGGTGTATGTAAGAGGTGCAGATATAACCGAAATTTTTTTTATGATTCTGCGATACCACCCTGCTGTACCCAAAAAACTTCTAACTTCTCTCACCGATTTTGGAACCTTTATATCCCTGATTGCCTTAACCTTATCAGGATCAGTTTTGAGCATTCCACCGCCCCCAATAAAACCTAAATATTTCAACTGTTTACAGCATAATTGTGATTTCTTTAATCCTATTGTCAAGTTTGCTTTCTTTAGGTAATCCGCTACTTCCTCCAGTAACTTTAAATGCTTATCGAAGTCATCTGATATTATCAACAAATCGTCCAGATAAATAAAAACATTGTCCTTTAAAGTCTGCGGTATCACCTTGTCCATTAATCTGCACAAACGCTGGGCCGCGTTACAGAGGCCAAAGGGCATAACATGGAATTGGCACAATGGTCTCCCTGCAACGGTAAAAGCGGTATACGGTCTGCTTTCTGGTTCCAGCTCTTTGCAAAGGATACGCATCTTTTACAGTTACCTTATTAAGCTTTTCTTACGATGATGGTCCTATTACTCCAAGGGCTCTCACTTATTTCTATTACATTTAATTCTAACATATTTTCTATTTACCTATAAGTTATTTCCTGAACTGCCGGCGAAATAGGATAATGCCGGTCCTTTACTGGCTCAGCACCATCTATTAATTTAATAGAATGCCTCTTCAAATTTGTTTTACCCTAAACATTTTTTCTCAAATGTGTCAAATTTTCCCACTATTTCGTCTAATCTTCGGTTTTGCTCCTCATCCAATTCATGAGGACACATCCTTTAATCGTCCATGTCCTCCACAAAATCGTTTAAGACTTTTTTCATTCCTATCTTACTTAAAAGTTTGCCAAAAATCTACTCCTAGGTATAAAGTCTGTTCCAAATCAGGACAAAGAAATAGAGTTAGATTTCCTCTTATCTTTGTACTTCGTGGATAAATTTACTTTACCTAATATTCTTTGGTGTTGACCACTTGCAGTCTTCACGTTGGAGAATATTGGAATTATTTTTAACCCTAACATGCTAACGGAAGCTCCACTGTCTAATAACCCTGACATTACTTTTCCCTCTACTTCTACATCTATATAAACACGATTATCACCTAGCTTTTCTATTCTAGTCACAGAACCTACTTATTTCCTGTTTATTTCTGTACTTTTCCCTAATTTTCAAAATTCTTTTCGAAAAAGGTTTTCGATGACCTTCAGTGTTAAATATTCGTACTCTAACGTAGGAATAAAAATCAAGATAATTTGTGTCTTATTCTAGGTGTTCACAAACATATTAACAAACAAAACACATTCACACATAACATTCATTTTGTCATTTAATAATTTTTGTCAATAACCCAATTAATCTTTGCAGACAATTTTTTTTTTCATTTTGTTGAGCCAACAATAAATACTAATTTTGTTTACACACTAAAGTTCAATAAACCAATTATGCTAAGCTAGTATTTAAAGTCAATGTATATTTTATGACCTAGTTATTAATGTTATATAAAAAGAAGAATAACATAAAGAATGAATTAGTCTTTTGGTAATTGAACAATTGTGTTTTATTACTGAACGATTTTCTTCAGGTTTCAATTGCCTGTAAGAAATCTTAAATAGGGATCTTAGTGATAGTTCAGATTTATGTGTTTGAACTTACAACCACTAACCCCTTCCAGAACACTAGGCATATCTTTTGCAATTTGTTCCCAATCTACATAATCATTATTTTCCTTCGTTCTTAAAACTTCTATTTTTCCGTGTTGGGATTCTAAAAAGGACGTTGGGCCCCATTCACTCCCACGCCCCGTCTCAAGTTTTCCTGACAATTTGGGCAATTTGGTGTTATGACGCTAGGTCTTCCACACCGGTAACAAAACAATGTACTTTCGGTTGAAGGACATTCCATAAAAACGTGCCCTGGTACTTTGCAGTTCCAACATATTTACTTAGGCTTTTGTTGATTCATATGTATGGCAGACAATTCAAAATTTTCAGATATATTTCCTTTCAGACTTGTATAATTATTTTGATCTACATTTTGATCTCATTTAAAGGTTTTATAGTTCTGGCTGGTGGGTGTTAATTCCTACTATCTCTCCTGGGAAAATTTCTTTCGGCCTCATTACACTCAATTCTGAGTTGTTCCACAGATGAAACTGAAATTGGGTACACGATCCTAGCAACACTTTCCTTTACATTCAATTAAGTGCGGATTTGATTCATCGCATGGAAGAACTGATCAATGGACTCGTTGTTATTCTGCCTCCTCTCCACTAGATCGCGCATGATATCAAAATTTGACCTCGAAGTTTGGTATTGACTCAACAACGCCTGTTTCAAACCTGGCCATTTTACCCCAAAATGAGTTCGAACGAAAAGCCAGTACCAATCTTTGGCTGGACCCAATAAAAAGAGATGGAAGTCTCTTTCTAATTCATCTATGGGTATTTGGTATTGAGTCTGCAAGTGTTCTACCCGGAATATAAAATCTTCTACGCTCATACGTAAGTTTTATTCTTATCCACATTTTAGGTAAATCTCTATGCATCACATTTTTTGGAATGGAAGACCGGTTATTTGCATTAAGATTGTTGAAAGCATAACCTGTGGACATTTAATTGTTGCCAAAATTCTCTCTAAATGGTAAGTTTCCTGTCATATTTTTTGTATAATTGGCATTAAACTGACACCCTGTAGCTTGAGGCATTGGATTCGTATTTCTACTTTCCCCTGGTGCAAAATTATTGAAAACTGTTCGAGTTGGTAGAGCTGGTATTGACATAGGTGTCTTATTTTGACAGTTATCCGAAAACGACTGACCCTGACTACCACCTGATGAATTTTCTAATAATTATAGACTTGACGAATATATTAGTTTACTTCAAGGCATATTAGATAATTGTAACAATCGTTTTTCGGATTTTTCTAAAATTGAGTGTTTATTAGAACTGCATAGCAATCCTTTAACATGCGATGTCAATAAACAGGTTAAAGACATCAGAGAAGAACTTTTGAAAATGCGTTCGGATTTAAATATACCGTTGACGGCTGGGGTGGAATTCTGGAAAAATTTAAACGAAAAGATATACTTAACAACTAAAAATTAAATTTTTAAATTATACTCTATGTTCGGGTCAACATATATATGCGAGTCCTCGTTTTCAATTGTAAAGCTAATTAAAACTAAACTTAGAAATAGTTTAACAGATGAACATTTAGAGGATCTTCTTCGCATTAAATGTTGCCCATATGATATCGATATAGATGAAGTTTTTGAAAATGTTATTACAAATAATGAAAATTAGTTTTTAACAAATTTAATGGTTGTTTTCCATTAAATTTTTCCTGAAGAATCGTTTAAGTTTTATGAAAATAATTAATTTCTGAATTTATTTTTGTTTCAATAGATTAACATGTTTTAACGAAATTATAGTTTTTTTTTTATTTTTCTTGAAGAATATGATTTATTTAATTTTAATGATTTTTTTGTTTTCTATTTTATATAAATCATACACTTATGTTTTGAGTTTTTACATTAACAGCCAGATTGATTTTAACAATAACAAAATAACACAAAAATTTCTTTAAGTGCTTCTGAGAGGAAGAGTTATTATTCTCTCACAAAAAACAAAAAGTCTGCATGTATGTGTTGCCGGGCTCTGCACTAGAACAACAAATGCTAAACAGAAATGTAGAGATCAAAAATGTTCAAGACAATAAACTAACACCAGTGGAAGTATTAAAAACTATCGCTGCATCTGTAAACGTTGAAATAATGGACACTGATATTAGCAATGCGTATAAAATGAAAAAACAAAACAAAATGATTGTTGAATTTTGCTCTTTAAACAAAAAGAGAGAATTAATGTCGAACATCTCTTACACTCATATACCAGTCAAATCAATATTGTTTGAATGCTTACACATAAACTTACATACACATGAAAACATTACACTCTTTGCAATTTATCGTCCACCATCCACCCTCATCCGTTCTTTTACCACTGAACTTGATAATTTAATAAACACAGTAAACAAACAACAAAACAGTATCGTGGTTGGAGACATGAATATAAATCTCTTAAAAGATGACATGCCAATTTCTCTTTATCTCGATATGATGTCATCCAATGGTTTACAATGTATGATAAACGAATGTACAAGAGAAGACTTAAATAGAAATGCAAGATCATCCATTGACCATCTCTTTGTAAGACACAAACATATAAATACATACATCTATGCATCGATAATCAAAACAAACATCTCTGACCATTATTCTTTAATATGTTGTCTCCAAGATAAAGAAGCTGTTAATGAAGAGATAATAATTAATTCTCAATATACAAAAATATGTAAATATAAAGTCAATCACCAGATCTGCACAACCAACTGGCACGAAGTAGGAAATCAGTCTAATTCAAATACGATGTTTAACTCAATATATGAAAAATTTAATCAAATATCCGAAAATTCAAAAATAATAACAAAAAAAAAGAAAAAATAGAGTTCCAAATCCTTGGATGAACGAATATTTAATAAAAAGCTGTGAAACTAGGGATAAACTTTATAAAAAATGGCTATCAAATTAAAACAATACAAATAATGAAAGTGAATTTAAAAAATACAGAAATACGTTAAATAAAAAACAAAATTATGCAAAAAATTTGTATTATAAAAATAAATTTTTTTGAAAATAGAAACAATATTCGTGTAACATATGCTGACGACACTGCTATAGTAGTGGCCCATAAAAATATAGACACCGCTACAATAATAATGCAACACCAGCTCGATACCGCTGTGCGATGGTGTCACGATCATGGTTTAATAATTAACGCATCAAAGGCCAAACTAATGCATATTAAACCGACAAATATTCTTTATAGGGAAATCAATATAAGGTTCCACTCAACAGAATGTCTGTATAGTAGAAAAATGACTGATTTTGACTGCAGTGATGACCTATGCTCTACTGAAATTGAAATTGTCAATACATATAAATACCTAGGCGTTTACGTAGACCATAATTTTAAATGAAGGTACATATAGATGAACTCCGGAAAAAACTAAGAAAAGCATAATTTTTGCTACATTATTTAAGTAATAGCTCCAACAATATGGTGCTAAGACAAGCATATTTTTCATTAGTGGAATCACATCTTCGCCATGGCATTACAGCCTGGGGAAACTCAACGTTTTGTAATAAACTACAAGAAACTCAAAACCAACTGCTAAAAATTCTAAAAAAAAATCGCTATATAAACAATACCCAATACACCACCACAAGCAATATAGGTCTTGCAATTGTCAACAATAATAACAACCCAACAAACAACATCAACTATACACAAAACGTCTTCTCACTCAACCTTACAACACCTAATTCCAACGTTTATGATCAAAGAACTAACGCAAATAGAACAACATTTACTGATAACATCTCTAGAACTACCAACAGCAACGCCACATCTTCCAACAACTCCACAAATACCAACGCATCAAATATCAACATTGCTAAAAATCTTAACATATTAAACGTCAAAAGCATCTTTTTTACTAAAATAGCAACCGAATTTTATATGGACTCCAGGTTTCTAAAAAGAATAAAACACAATCATCAGACTCGTATGAATGCTGAGGGTAGATACTGTGTACGTAGACACAAAAACAACTATGGGAAAAGCACTCTATCCGTAATTCTACCAACAATATTTAACAAATTGCCTCTTGAAATTCTTAATACAGCCAATTACAATAATAGAAATAAAATATTTAAAAACTTTTTTATTAATCAGCAATGAATGCTGTAAAACTTTAAATTTAACTAAAGTTTAACTAAAAAAACAAATTAAAAAAAAGGAAAAACCTAACTTAACTTTCAATAAATCAGCAATGAATGCTCCAAAACTTAAGATTTAACTTTTAACCCATGCCTGCAGACAAGCTTTAATAGCTTCGCAAGGTTATCAATCAATAAATGTAAGTTACATAATTCTAATTAAATTTCCTGTAAATTAAAGAAAATAAATAAAAATAATAATAATAATAATGTTTAAACACTCTGCGTCAGTGTTTTACAAGTGAATCCCGCAAAATCGGCTCACGTACTCATCTCTGGTTCAACGTTTTTTTTTAGTGCTTTCTTACACTTTCATGCTTTTTCTCTCATAATCTCTATACTTTAGTGAACTCATACACTCAGCATACTACACTCATATTAAAAAGAACAAAAATTGAGGTATTTACAAGTACAATTGACTTGATTCTCTTACATTTCCTTTGTCAGTAGCAAAAATTCGAGTTCTTATTGTTTTAGTTTTTTTGTACCTATATATTCAAATTTACTTGTTTAAAATAAATGATTTGTATTGTATTAACAAAAGAAAAAAAAAATAGTATTTTTTAAGGAATTTTAATTGTTTTTTTGTTATAATAGCTCCTCATGAAAAGTACTATTACTTCCTCATTTCTCAACTGATTTCAACAAATGATGTCTCATTTTACTCAGAAAAATACTGTCTTTAATATATTTGTTGTCTTTAAACTTAATTCGTAAAAGTCTCGTAGAAATTTTAAAAGTTTACTCAAAACATCCAAGAAGAACAATTATAAATACAGCGACCAACTTCATTAAGAGAGTTTTAGAAATAAGTGACAAAGTTTTCCACCCAATAAATATCTGCAAAATAAGGAATATATTAAGTAAAAACGATTTTCCAAATAAAACCATTAATGAACTAATTAACAGAGTAAAAACTACGATAGCAAAAGGAACAACTAAAAGGGAACGACCACCAATAATATATAAGACTATGACATATGTAGAAGATTTTTCCGAACGAATTAAACATTCCAACATCTATAATCGGGAAAAATATGAATTAGCTTTTAAAACTGAAAATACAACAAAAAAACTTTTTAATAATATGAAATCTAAGATTGAAAAAGAGGAAAAATCGCATTTAGTTTACAGAATACACTGTAATGGAGACAAAACTGGCGCATGGGGAAAAGTATATGTTGGCACGACATAAAACAAATTAAAAACCAGACTTGCAGCACATAATTCAGATGAAAAGGCTACTTACAAACCATTAGAACAGAAAACTGCATTATCAGCCCACTGTACTGTAACTGGACACAAACCAAATTTTAATAATGTAGACATATTGGTGGGAGAGCACAACTACAAGAAGAGATTTACTCTTGAGATGCTACATATAATTGATCAAGAGACAGAAAAGACACTAAAATTTAAGAAAGACACAGAAAGATGTGCAAAAATTTATAAACATGCAACAGACAAACACAAATCAAAGAAAGCTTAATCAGAGAAGTGATAAATTTGTCCGAGTTTTTTTAAACTTTTATTGTTTATTTATTTAAAATGTAAATATTAAATTTGTTTTGTATAAAATATTTTGTATTTTTAATGGTATTTTTGTTTTTTTGTATTTTTAAAAAGATTCCCCTGATGATGGTCAGAGATTTTGAATTTGGAAAAATATAAAAATAAATAAAAATAAAATAAAAAGTTTTTTGAATTTTATTTATTATTTATATAGGACCTCAAGCCAAAATATAAAACAACAAAACTAAAAATTTTCCATATAATTGAAAAAATCTATTCATATTTGTGCTAATGTTGTATGAGAATTATATATATTTAAAAATAACAATTTTTTTGCTTTCCAAAACCGTTGAATTTCAAAAATCGCTTAATAAATAAAAAAGTTATAAATGTTTAAAAGTAGCAGCCTCAAAAAAATTTCTTTGGTCCATAACTCGGGAATTTGGAGGGATATTGAAACTTTTAAGCCCGGATTCGTAACATGCTCACCAACACCTTTAACGGACATTAGGTAATTTCAGAAGTGCTTTTCGAGTGTAGCACAGTGTTATTTAATAAAAACTACTACTATACAAGAACAAACTAAATAAATATTTTCAAATTTTATTTAAAAAAATAAGACTTTAATTAGTTCAATTAAAGCGTTTCTCTATACAATTAATTATTTTAAGGACTGTTGATTAGCGGCGGTACGACGGTTTATTTTCTTATTGATTCTCTCCAAAAGAGCTATTATGATATTCCAGTAAATCATACCAAAAACAAATGTAAATATATTATACATCTTTTTGTGCCCTACACTTCTGACGATAATCGCCAGAGGACAGTATTAAATGAATGTATACACAACTGACCTTGGGTCGTAGACTCACGAGGCTGTCGCTTTTCATTCCTGCTTCTTTGCACATAAAAAAAATTCAAGCTGAAACAACAAATTTAATAATAAAACAAAATCAAGACAAGGTGACCATTTAGACTGAACTACATATCAATTCTAAAGACTTTTCCCCTCTTGGATGCATTGGTCGCATATTTCTTCCGTTCATAAGTAATCAAATAACGTAGAATACCTCACACAACGGACTTTTTGGCTTACATTCCAAGAACGGATATGACTTTACTCTAAACTATCAAAACACTTACACAAAAAAAATACACGATAACTTTTTTTCAAAACATCTAGTGGTCTATTGCATAGTGTATATGTAGGTCTTTTACACTACCTAACTTTCGCTTGGGCGCCATTTCTGTTACGGTTGGGCGCCATTTCTGTTACGAACCGTTTTTTCATCTTTGGCCATGGTTACTCTTCTAGCTCCACTCAGTGTCATCTCCTAAGGGGGGTGTTCTCAACCCTTTGGTTGACCCTGGTTCGCAGCCAGAACCAAAGACTTAAAAACATCAACACACTTACTCTTTACTTAACCTGGAATATCAATTCATGGGAGGTTGATGTTGACCTCCAATCGCCCATATCCTTACAATTTTTCGGCGGTCCCTTAAACCGCCTTCCGTCGCCCTTTCTAAATCAACAATCCCCAAAAATTATTATTAACTGTAAAATTCCTGTCTTCATTAAAATAATTTAATGAAAATTAAATTCAATGAACTTAAGCCTAATTAAAAATATCTACGTTTGGATTAAAAACCACTAACAGTTCAATAAAATAACCAAAATACTAATTATTGTTAAGAGCTAAGGCACGAGCTATGTTTACATTTGTCCTTCAAGTTGTGCTGAAATAGGTCAACAAGAAAAAGAAAGACAAAAACATGAAAAACAAAAATGTACTTTGGATTTCAAGAAGAAATCTTGACAAAAAGTACGAAAAAACAGAAGTTAGGAAGAACATGTAAATCAATTAAAATAGATAATCATTCATTCAAAAAAGCAAATTTCGATCTACCAAGGGAAAATACCATTTGGTTTAGAGGTTGATGTTTGACTATTGACGTCATCCGGCTGCAATAGCCGAGTGAGTAAGACGGCAAACCCCACTGAAGAGATTGTGTGGTTACAATCGAAAATAGTCTGGGCAACCTGTCCGTGAAAGCCTGGTTTCAAATCTCAGCGCAGTCAAGAATGAAAAAATATCAATAACATTTTAATTGATTTCATGATGTAAAATTCCTGTCTTCATAAAAATAATTTAATGAAGATTAAATTCAATGAACTTAAGCCTAATTAAAAATATCTAAATTTGGATTAAAACCCACTAACAGTTCAATAAAATAACCATAATACTAATTATTGCTAACCTATTTATCTTATATATAAATTTGTTTTACTTAATTCTATTATTACAAATTAAATATACATACACATAATTAATAATAACACTGACTAACTTAATTTTTTTCTTTTTTTCAGATTCCTTCCTAGACTTTTTAATTGGCTGTTTAAAAAAAATATTCTGTTTCCGGTGTCAAATTATTATATTTTTTTCTTTTTAGCTACTCGTATCTTAAGTACTCAAAAGGGTCATGTACGAGCAAATGACTACCTACGCCTGAAGGAGTTCCCTAATGACGTTATACCCAAAAACATTTGTTTATGCAATTACTTTCGCGCCTCATTTGAGCACCTACGGTAACTTAATTTCAATTCTATTATTATTTTCTTTTCTATTATTAATTTACTTTTTTTCTATAGAAATTTTGAAGGCCTCACAGGAATCAAAAACACTACACTCTCGATGGACACAATTATTTATCACAAGAGCACAATTAAATTACTTAAATTAATTTATTCAATAACTCTACTTAATTTTTTTTTTTTTATATTTATATGTTAACTTCTTTTCTTTTATAATTTTTCTCAACATATGTATGTAGTTTTTCTGCTTTTTCTTTTGTATTTTTGTTGTTCAATTTTATTCAATACGTATACTATTTTTTTTATTTTTTTGTATGGTTATTAAACTTTATTGCTTGTGTATATAACTTTTCTTTGTAATATATATAAACTCTTTATTTAATAAAAATTTACTTAATAATCAGATATTTTATTTCTTGCCTTTTCTCTATGTTTTTTTTTTTGTGATTTTCACAGTTTTTTTGGAACACTTGGAAATAACAAGTTCCTCAGGACTTAAGGCGAAATACTTATTTTTTTCAAATATATGGCTTTTAAGAATATCTATATATGTATATAAAATTGTAATCGCAAAGCCTAAACGCCTGAAGCTAAAACCTTAAAATTTGGACCAGGGGTTGGTGTCTCCTTTAATACTTATCGTTGTTCTTTAGAAAAATAAGCGGACAGGTGTCTGGTACTTTTTGGAAATTCAGCCATTTAACGAAGTAAACTTGTAAAACCTGTATTTTGGTACTTTTTTGTCACCCCATCTATCTTTTAAAGCCATAAACATAGAAATAAGGGTTATATCACATTTGAAACTTATCTAAAAAATCCAAATACGAATTTGGTACTTTTTCGAAATTCGTACGTTTAAGGGGTAAAAAGCGAAACTATTTTTGGTACTTTTTTACAAAACATTTTTTTTTATTTATTGACATATACGTATTAAATTATGGGCTCCCACTACAATATTGAAATTTTTTATGCTTCAATGGGGAGAAAAAAGTACCAAAAAGGGGAAATACCAGAAATTTTATTTCTTACTTTAGCTTTACTTTAACTATCGTTAATATTGGGCCTAGAAACATAAACTGAGTGGATAAGAACATATACATGTACTTTTTGGTACTTTTTGCACTTCAATGGTACTTTTCGAACTAGAAACATAAAATTAAACATGCATGGTCTTGAGTGAATGAGAATATGTAAAAGGGCTTTTTTATTACTTTTTTGTTTTTTAACTGGTACTATTTAAATTTCCGTTATTATTGGACATAGAAACATAAAATTTAACATTAAATGTCCTGAGTGGACAAGAATCTATAATAGGGAAATTTGTGGCACTTTTTTGTTTTTTAACTGGTACTTTTTGAATTTCCATTAGTATTGGCCCTAGAAACATAAAATTGAACATCCAAGGGCCTGAGTAATAAGAATCTGTAAGAGGGGCTTTTTGGCTTTTTGGTACTTTTGGTCTTTAACTGGTACTATTTGAATTTCGGTTAGTATTGGACCTAAAATCATAAAATTCAACATTAAATGTCCTGAGTGGACAAGAACCTTTAAGAGGGATATTTTTGGTACTTTTTCGTCTTTTAACTGGTACCTTTTTTTTTCGTTAATATTGGATCTACAAACATAAAATTAAGAATGAAATGCCCTGAGTGAATGACAATCTGTAAGAGGGGCTTTTTGGTACTTTTTGTTCTTTACCTGTTACTTTATGAATTTCCGTTAAAATTTGACCTATAAACATAAAATTAAACATGCAAGTTCCCAAGTGAATCTCTACGAATGGCTTTTTGGTACTTTTTCGTACTGTATTGTTTGCCAACAGGTACTTATTGAATTTTTGTTAGTATTGCATCTACAAACATAAATTAAAAAAGCAAAGCGTTGAGTGAATGAGCATCTGTAAGAGACAATTTTTGGTACTTTTTTGTGCTTTAGTTGGTACTTTTTGATTTGCTGTTAATATTGGACCTAGAAACATAAAATTAAACATGCAAGTTCCTGAGTGAATGACAATATGTAAGGGGGATTTTTGGTACTTTTTCTTTCTCTAACTAGTACTTTTTTAATTAAAGTAGCACTTTTTTAATTTAATACTTATTGTTGTTCATTAAATAAAAAAAGAGAACAGGTGTCTGGTACTATTTTGAAATTCGGACCTTTTAGGTAGTAAAAGGGTAAAACCTTCATTTTGGCTTTTTTTCAATGCACATAGAAATAAAAATTATATAAAATTCGTATTTTATATAAAAATTGCAAGTGTAACTTTGGTCCTTTTTCGAAATTCGAACGTTTAAGGGGTAAAAATCGTACTTAATTTTGTTACTTTTTCCAAGATATTTTTTTCCATCTATTTATCTTTCATCGCACAACCTTAACGCCTGAAGCTAAAAAGTTGACATTTGGACCGGACGCAGGCCTCTCGCCAAATCGATCACGCTTACCTTATATCTGCTAAGCTAAAGGAGATACAAAATAATTATTGTTGTTCAATAGAAAAAGGTGGTAAAAACGGAAATTCGCTAACCTCATATCTGCTAAACTAAAATAGATAAAAAAATGCAATACGTATTATTGTTCATTTAAAATAAGCGGACAGGTTGATAGCATTTTTTTTAAATAAGCAGTAAACGGGTAAAACTTGTATTTTAAAACTTTTTTGTTACGACATCTATCTTTTAAACCAATAAACATAGAAATAAAAATTATATCACATTTGTAACTCATCTAAAAAATACAAATAAAAATTTGGTACTTTTTCGAAATTCGATCCCTAAAGGAGTGAAAATCATTCCTAATTTTGTTACTTTTTTTAAATATTTTTCTTCATCTATCTATATAATATAAAATTGTAACGTTACTGCTTCATTATCACTTATCCTTAACTCCAAGAGCTAAAAAGTTGACATTTGGACCGGAGGCTGGGCTCTCGCAAAATCGATCCCGCTAACCTTATATGCCGCTAAAAAAAAGACAACAAGAAAATTTAGTACTTATTGTTGTTCAATAAAAAAAAGAAGCGGACAGGTGCCTGGCTACTTTTTTGAAATTCGGCCTTTTTGGGGATCAAACGGGTAAAACCTGTATTTTAGAACTTTTTGCTATGCCATCTATCTTTTAAACCAATAAACATTAACATTTTAATGTCAAAAGTTGCTTTTGCTAACGGTTTTTTTTTCAACAGAATTTAATGTGTGTGAGCATTTATTTACTAAGTTAAATTTTAAAGAGCTTAGCAGGTGTTCATTTGCAAACTAGTTAAAGTGGTGTACTGTTGTGTGCAAAATAAAAATAAAATAATTGTTTTACAAAAATTCAAATAAAAACTAAATACCCAAGAATTTTTTTAGTAAAAGTGAATTTTATTATAAATAACAGGTAAGAAATTATTCTATGTCAGGAATTTCATGATCACAATGTTGCTTATAGGCAACATTTGACCATGGTAGCAATACAATTTTTTATTTACTTTTTTAGAAATGCGTCCAAAAGGTCTCACAGAATTAGAAATTAAACGATTAATCGATTTTGACTGGAATAATTCTTATGATGAAGATGGTGAAGAAGAAGAGCAAGAGTTATATGACTCCAATTTGGAGAGAGTAATCGAAGAAACAATTGATCAGGTAAGTGTAATTTAATTTTAGTTCCACATACATATGTAACTTATTGAAATCCCGCACAGGTAATAGAAATGGGAGAAAACGTTGAAACAAATTTGTAGGAGAAGATGTACATATTGTTGAAGTAGTTGAAAATGTTGGGGATACAGAAAACATCGCCAAGGCAAGTTTTAAAAAAATCAATCTGGAGAGTTTAAGATGGAGGAGCGCAAGCCTACCCGATTGTGAAACTGCTTGAAAAGAAGATATAGTCTGCCGAGAAGTCAAAGATCCAATAAAATACTTTAGTGAGTTTTTCGATGATGAAATTATAAACAAGATTTGCAACGAAACAAATCTATATTCGATGCAAACGAAAGGCGTAGAGCTTATTTGTTTACCATTCGAGATCAGACGATTCTTTGGTGTACTTATTTACTTAGGAGTAATACAAGTTCCAAATTTGAGAATGGGTTGGATGCTAAACTTCAGATTGTCAGCTGTTGTAGATTCTTTATCAAGAGTACGTTTTGAGAAAATCAAAAAGAAGTTTTCACATAAATGATAATACTCAACAGCCGGAACGCGGATCAATTACGATAAACTTTCTAAAATACGTCCATTACTGGATAAAATGAAGGAGAAATGCAACAAAATAGACCAAGAGGAACACCAGAGTATTTGCTCTTTATGTAGGAGAAGGAACATGTCCATTTTTTGGATTAGGGATATCACCACACAACAAGAATTATAAATTATTTTTCGATAATTGGTTCGCTTCCATAATCCTGATGATTGCGCTAAAAGAAAACGGTATTTTTGCAGCAGCAACAATTCGAAGCAGCCGAATGAAAAACTGTTGCCTTACGAATGAAAAGGAACTTATGAAAAAAGGTCGTGGATCCTATGATTTTAAATTTGAAGCAACACATAATTTAGTTGCCTGCCGATGGTACGACAACAAGAGTGTTCAGCTTGTCTCAAATTATATAGGTGAAAATTCAGTTGGTTGTTATAAAAAGCATATGGGAGGCATAGACCTAGCTGATTTGTTGTTACAGCTGTATAAAATCAACCACCGTTCCAAGAAATGGTATATGCGTTTGGTGTACTGGTGCCTCAGTACAGCAGTAGTCAATAGCTGATTGTTGTACAGAAGAGACCTAAAAATTCAAGAGGGAGGAACGAAACACATGTCATTGTTGAACTTTCAATTGATGATAGCAAACGAGCTTCTGCACGCTTCTGATATCACGCCAGTAAACCAACGCAAAAGAGGTCGACCATCAGCCCTTTCGAGCATGGACTCAGATTCACCGTCACCAGCGTCTCCAGCACCATCTAATATGTCAAACGTTTCGTCACAAAGTTCATCGTCATCAACAAAACCATCATACGTATCAGAACCTCCAAAATCAATGCGTCTTGATCAAACCGGTCATTGGGTTGAATGGGGATTCCAAAATCTAAATGCTCCAAATGTAAGTACACTTATGTTGTAACCCACAAAAAAACTGTCTTGCTTCATACCATACATAAAATGTATCAAAAATATATAAAAATAAAATATCAATATAACTTTGTGTTTTAAAAGGTATCACCTATGCTCAATGTTTCTTATAAGCAAAATCTCATAACGTTAAAACCAGAAGTGATAAGAGTCTGGAAATTGATATCAGTTCATATTTGGGCTCAACCAATAACCTAATATACTCAAAATATTTTTAGCCCACTTTAATCTTAGAAATACAAATACAAATACAAATTTGATGCGTACATGCAAGTTCCTGAGTGAATGCAACATAAGCTTTGGCGTAAAAATATGTCCACGAAAGAATAGGATACGCTAACGAAGTAGCGGGTTAAACGCTAGTAATATATAAAAACAAGTCTTATCGTGCTATTTCTACTGTGCTTCACTCATCCATCAGTAGTTCCAAGAAAATAGAAATGTTTCTGTTCTTTTTCATCTATACACTCTATATTCACAAACAGTATTTCTCAACGCAAACGACGAATTCAAACAAGCACTTTTATCTTAAATTTGTTACACTTTTATGCACCTTTGTTTGTGAATATATACTTTCATTTGTTTTTTTTATACTAACTGTGCAACGAACTTACGTTTTAATTTTTTCTTTTTTGCTAAAAAAAAAACACTAAAAAAATTCCTCCACTTTAGAATTTCGCTTCAGCACTTCAGTTTGGACTTTATTTGTTGGTCTTCGTTCTTTCTTTTTATTGTTTAATTAAACTTAGATTAACTACGATTTCACTCGAGCACTTATCACCACTTTCTAATACTACTCTCCTACTTTTTCCTCTTTTATAATACTTCCAGCCTATGTACTACAATTATTTCTGCCGGGCTTATTTTGCGCCAATCCTTATTTACTCAGTTCATGCCCATATTAGGAAATTTTCTTGTTCGCTTTTCATAATTATATTTATGTACATTTTCCCGCTAAACATTTGTTTTCTAAATAATATTCTTTTCCCATGTTTGTAAGGTTGTAGTATCATAAATCATTTATTCCGTAGCATATAAGTACATACTAATTTCCATAAAAAAATATAAAATCAATTTTCGCGGTATTTCCCGCGAAATAATTAACAAATTATAAATAAATAAATTAAAACAAATACATGGTCCTTGCCCTATGATCCTCCCCATCAATACCAGGCGATCAGTCATTTTAGCAGCCCACAATTTTTCATTCATAATTTAACAAATTTTCAAAATTAGATTTTTACAATTGGTTATTCTTGAATGAAAACTGCATCCCTTTCTTTTTTACTATGATCGTCCGTTGCCATCTTATACCTACTAAACACGCTTTCACAGCCGATATACCAACAGCTGTAATTCTTTCCCACATGTATCACATTACAATTGGCCCGTAAGTATAAATTACTCATGTTTTATGATATTTTCCTTTTTTATATTTTCAGGGGATTTGGACAACAATTTTGGCCTAATGGTGGGCAAATATGTGTCGTTCCAGTTATCCTCAATATCTATTTAATCTATTGTTCTTTCTTTTCAGCTTTAAAACAAACAAAAAAAAAACTACTAGGAAATGGTCTGGAGATAGTAGACTCCATACGTACAGGCCATTCCTTTCCATTTAAAAAAAAAACGAATGCACCGAGACATGGGCTGGAGCTGGTGCCACCCTATTTTTAAATGGAACCTCTCTGGCAAACAAAAATAATTAATAAGACGGGGAAAAATTGAGGCAGTAGATATTAAGCATCTTCCCAATACCAATTTGCCCTACCCAATACCAATTTGCCCTAACTGCTCAGTGGCGTAGTTACCAAAAGAGTAAATTTGCCGCCATTAACCTAGCACGCAACAGTAATTACCAGTAATGGTATCAGGAATAAAAAATGCTCGCAAACTGCCGACTTCACCCGCAACTCCACACCAAAGTCTAAATGCTGAGAACACCCTTCCAACTACTTGGTTGCAGTTGTTAGATGACAAACTAGAGCAGCAGAAAAAACCAATTATTTAAACACTCACACATACAGTGACTCACAGCTTATTTCGTGTGATACAATATTTTTACTTCTTATTAAAAAAAAAACAACAAAAATGCAATTTAATAAAAAGATTGTTTTTAAATTTTATTCTTTGTTCACTTCTTCGTGTAACAAGAAAAAACCAAATTCAAAAATATTATCACAGATGAAAAACTATTGCAACAACAAAACCACTTGCAAAGTCGACGTCACAGCTTATTTCGTGTGTTGAAATTAACCGTTATTTGAGAGTAATATATGACTTCTATTGACTTATAATATGTTTTGTACGTGCTTAATGTGCTATTAGAAATTATTTTAGTTATTATTTTATTGGCTATCAGGATGGGTCGACGCACTACAATTGAAAGGCGTGAAATCGTGATTAAACACTTTAAAGAGGGCAAAACCCAAAAGAAAATCGCTGAAATTTTGGATTTGAGCCCTTCAACAGTCCAATATATTATACAGCGCTTTGTACGCGAGAATCGGATTGCAGATAAGGGCAGAAATGCTCCTAATAAGATCTTTAATGAAGCTGATGAAAGGTGGATTATAAGAAAAGTTAAGCAGGATCCAAACATAAGTGCACCCTATTTAGCTGCGGAAGCGGAAAAGTACATTGGAAAAAGGAGCAAGCCTGAAACCATCCGCAGAATTCTTCGGTGCAATGATTTTCACGGCTGAACGGCTCGAAAAAAAGCCTTTCATAAGCGCAAAGAATAAAAAGGTTAGAATACAGTTCGCAACGGAGTACCTTGAAAAGCCAGATTCGTTCTGGGATACCGTTGTTTTCTCTGATGAGAGTAAATATAATCTATTCGGGTCTGATTGATAGGTTTGCGTGTGGAGGAAGCCAAATACGGAGCTCCAAACTCAAAATTTACGTGGTACTGAAAAGCATGGCGGTTGTCATGTGATGGTTTGGGGGTGCATGTCGGCATCAGGAGTTAGAAGATTGCACTTTATTGAAGGGAGTATGGACAAAATTCAGTACCTAAATATTTTGAAGGCAAATTTACTTCAGAGTGCGGAAAAATTGGATATAAGAGAGAATTTCAGCTTCTATCAAGACAACGACCCAAAGCACAAGTCGGGTGTAGTCAAAACATGGTTGATTTGGAATTGTCCACATGTGCTCCAAACGCCACCCCAATCTCCAGACATAAATGTAATTGAAAATTTATGGCATCTGCTTGAAACAAAAATCAGACTTTATAACATATCCAACGTAAACGATCTAAAAGAGGCCCTAAAAACTGAGTGGTATAAGATTTCCCCGGATTACACGAAAACATTGGTTTCTTCGATGAATTCTCGTTTAAGAAGTGTGATTAAGCAAAAAGGTTACCCCACCAAATATTAATTTACCTTTTTTTCATTTTTAGATAAGAATTGTTTTTAAGTTTAGTATATACACGAAAAAAGCTGTGACTTTGATTTTGTATGAATTTTTGTTTTTGTTATATTTTTTCTTTTTTGAAACATTTTATAAATATTGTTTTTGTCTTGTTACACGAAGAAGTGAACAAAGAATAAAATTTAAAAACAATTTTTTTGTTAAATTTCATTTATGTTGATTTTTTCAATAAGAAGTAAACATATTGTCTCACACGAAATAAGCTGTGAGCCACTGTACATACAATGCTAGTGAGAAAAATATTTTGGAACGGATTGATGTTTTATCTGGTGAGTTGAATAACTTGAAAACAACAATTATTGACATTGAGGAACGAGTCAAAAAGGTTACAAATACTCAAAGAGAGGAAATTGTTCAAATAAATAATGAACTCAGAGCAATAAAAAACAAATTTGAAGCTCTTCAGAATAATGTTGTTGCTTCTAATTTAATTATCAGAGAAAATGAGAACATTATTGATACCTTCTCTAAAATTTGTCACGCTATTAAACTTAATAGCGTAAAGGATTAAACTTAAAACAAGTAAAGGAATCTTTTCGTCTGAAATCAAGAAATAATACATCCATATCTATAATGATAAAATTATATTCTCCGTATGATAGGAACCAGCTGTTTCGATCTATTGCAGGGTTCTGCAAAACAAAAAAACGATCACTTAACTTGTCTGACATTGGTGGAGATATTGAAACTAACATTTATGTGCGCGAATGTTTAACTGATATTAATAGGGAACTTATGTTCTTCTGTTCTAAGTTGAAACGTGAAGGTAAATTAACATCTTCTTTTTTAATTCGTGGCAAGGTTTATGTAAGGGTTGAGATTCATCAAAAGGCTATCTATGTGACTGATACTTAATAAATATTATCTGTTTTTAATTTTATTTATTTTCCAGCTCGCATAGGCTGTTTGTTAGACGATTAGCTTAATTTACAACTCCTAAAAGAATCTTCTGATAATTATCTGACGAGTAACAAAAACAAAAACATCAACATTTTTTTTATTTATTACTTTTTTATACATTTTTGACACGCTCGTCTTTTTATCTTGTAATGAACCTTTTGCGACTCTCTGTAAGACTCATATAACAATTACTGAGCTACCTCAATAAGAACGTTTTTGAAATATGAAAATTGTTTTGCCAATACATTTTAAGAAAATCCAAACAGTTCGCGACCTTAAGGTTTGTTTGATATAAATTGTATGAAAATTATAAGTTTTACCATTAAAAATACGCTTGATTTCCTTATTTAGGTAGCTCAGTTATACGGCTGAGCAATTCACGAGTTGTAAAATAATACCTTCATAAGTCTCATACGACTCTTGGCATGATTTTTGAAAGACTCGTTAGATAAACTCTACATACATTATAAACGACTCCCTTTATGATTGATAAAAGCGTCTTTCGCTGAGTTATGAAAGAATCTCTCATAGGAATTTACACGTGTAACAGTTTCTCCCGTGCCGGGAATAGTCTGCAATTAAAAAATGAGCTCGTCGACGATCAAAAACACTCTTCATGAGATTCCCAGTAGACTCCTAGACGATTGAAAATGCTAGGTGGGTTATTTTTTTACCTTTAGAAGAAGTCTCAATTCTACTAAAATAGACTATTTGCATTTTATACTTTCAAATTGTAATATCGATCTGCTTTGTGTTTCTGAAACATGGTTTGATCATGAATCTGATGATGATATTTAAAACTTTTTGAACTTTAATTTAATTCGTCATGACAGAAGATCTGGTGAAAGGGTGTGGAGGAGTTGCTTATTATTATAAAAAAAGGGTTAAAGCACAAAATTGTACTGAAATGTGATGTAGATAATGTGATTGAGTTTGTTGGCATTGAGTTTCAGGCTCTAACTCCACTAAATGTTGTGTGGTGTGTGCCTACAATCGTCATAGACTAAATGCACTCGACGACTTTTTTGATAAGTTAAATGTGATTGTAATGGATTATGAAAATCTCATTGTATGTGGTGACTTTAATGTAGATGTGTCGTGCAACAATGCAAGATCAAATAATCTTTTGGATGGCATGAATGCAAGTGATTTGAATGTAATTAACTCTTGCTATAACAGATTGTCGCCCAATGTTAAACCCGCTCTGCTTGACCTTATGTGTACTTCTAATAGCGCACTAACTGTTAATTTTGATCAGTTTTCGCTTGCCGGAATTTCGGACCATGATATGCTGTTTCTTGTTAATAATTTCGATCTGCACTGCACTGAAACAAACACTCACTACTATTCGCGCAATTATAGACAGATCAATGTACGACTTTTAAGCCTTGATGCGGCTAATGTGAACTGGAATGATTGCTGGTTCTATGAGAATATTAATGACAAATTAGCCTGCATCTCTAGAAACGTATTAATGCTTTTTGAGAAACATGTTTCTTTAAAAAGAATAAAAATTAGCAAATTTAATCAGCCTTGGTTTAATGAGGAAGTTAAATCTGCAATAAGGATACGGAATAGAGTATATGCCATTTGAAGAATAGACTGTGTGGGTTTAACTGGGAGAGGTATAGGTTAGCCAGAAATCGAGTGCATGTTGTTACAAAAAATAAGAAATGTGATTACTTTAGAAGTAAATTTAGAACAACTTGGTTTGAGGAAAAAGAAAAGTGAATGTGATACATGTCCTGCAGCCATGAATGACTTCTTTCTAAAACCATCTGTCGTAAATAGTACTGACAACTACCATGTTAATCAAAACATTTTATATGATGGTGACCTGTTTTCCTTCAGCACTTTTAGCATTGAGGAGGTTGGGAGATCAATTTCGGCAATTAAGTCCTCTGCAGTTGGTTATGACGGGATAAGTATTAAATTCATAAACGGGATAAGTATTAAGTTCAAATAAAAATTATTTGCGATTAACTAAATTACTGTTTATATGTAAATTTTTCTTAAAGAAAATTCTAATTTATATGAGATGCCAGATGGAAAATTTAATCATTTGGTAGCACTGTATGTATATAACCTTTTTATTTTTTTAAATTAAAAATTCAAAACAAATCAAAAATTGTTGTGTATTTGTATATTTTATTTGCACAATTTTGAGTAAGTTTATTTTTGTTGTCATATGGATGTGCCACATCGAAATAAAAACTATAAACGGTTAAAAGTGTGGCAATGTTTAAAACCTTATTTGCAAATAGTAGCTGCGTTCGAGAACACAAAAGTTTTTACTGAACTTTACTGCATTTTACGAAATTGCGTTCGAGTACACAAAATGCAGTAAATGAGAACACAAGTTGAGAGCGTAAAGTGACAGTTCTTTATTGAGTACTTACAAATTTTTACTGCAGAAATTTTTGCAGTAAAATTTAGTAAATCAAAAAAACATATGTTACAAAAGGTAAACAAGCAAAAGAAACAAACAAAAAGGATATAAATTGTGAAGAAATTGTTTTAAAAAAGGAAAGTTGAAATAAAAATTAAACAATAACAAAAAATTAATAAATATTAATTAATTAAACTGCTTTGTGGTGCATTTATGTGGCTAAATTCCAACTTTTAAACTTTTGTTGTTGTTGTTTTATTTTTTAGAGTTGTTAAAAGTATTTGTATTTGGGTACTTAGTACTTCACTTATTTTTTAAGTAATCAATAGCAAACAATGTATTCATGTGTTTTTGAACAAATTTAGCCGGACTCAAATTAGTAAAATCATATAAAATAAAAAAAAAATAAAAATGTGAAAGAAAAATTTGATAAATTGTTTGGATTTTCTTAAAATGTTCGTGTTATAAAAAGTATTTAATCGAGTACCGATAAGAAAACGAGTTAAGTAGTCAAAAGTGTAAACATTTTTCAACACTTCAATTATTTGCCATCAGCTGTTGCCTTTATTTTACGAACTTTTACAAATTTTGCGTTCGCGTACTTTTCTGGACAACAGCTTTTTGTGAGAGAAAATTTTTCAGTTTACTCATTTACTGCATTTTACTGTAAATGTACTAAAACGCACCTAGTGTCGTTAATCAGGAATTGTTTTCGTGAGTTAGCTATTCGCAAATAAAAATGTAATTCACTGTTTATGCGACAATTTTCTCTACTTGCAATATATTTATTTTTTCGCAAGGAATCAAACAGATGTTATCTACACCGATTTCAGCAAAGCTTTTGACAAAGTCAATCATGCTCTTTTGGTTAAGAAGCTTCAAATAATGGGATTTACAGATCTTACCTTAAAGTGGATTTACTCTTATTTATCGAATAGGGTCCAAACTGTCCTTTTTAATAAAACGTTTTCTAGAAAAATAAATGTGCCATCAGGAGTACTCCAAGGCAGCCACCTTGGACCTATATTATTCTTGCTTTTTATAAACCATTTACCTGGAGTTATTAAGTTTTCAAATGTTCTGATGTATGCTGACGATGTTAAGATATTTTTAACTTACAACCAGGTGTTAGACCACCAACGACTACAAGATGATCTAAGTTGTTTTTATGAATGGTGTAAAGCAAACTTAATGGAGCTTAATTTAAAGAAGTGTAAACTAATGCGTTTTTCAAGAAATAATCCAGCTATAGTATATTACTTCCTAGGTGGTATTCAAGTTGATGCAGTTGAAAATTTCCTTGATCTTGGAATACTACTTGACCCTAAACTTAGCTTTAATTCGCATATTACGTTTATGATAAATAAAGCTAGAGGAACACTTGGATACATAAAACGGTGGGCAAGAGAGTTCGATGATCCGTATATTACAAAAACCTTATTTATGGCACTTGTAAGGCCGATTCTTGAATATGGATCGATTATATGGGACCCCATTTACCAAACTTATTCAAATTTAATTGAATCTGTACAGAAACAATTTCTGCTCTTCTGTCTTCGCGGATTACACTTTAACCCACTAACCTTGCCCTCATACACATCTCGAATGGCTCTGATAAAGCTCCCTACTTTAAAAAGTCGTAGAACAATGCTGAATGTATCGTTTATTCTGAACATTATTAATGGTGATATCTGCGCTGGATATTTAATTAATGAGATTTCATTTAATATTCCTCAACGACCATCTCGAAAATTCATACCATTATCCATTAAATTCTTTAGAGCTAATTATGGTGATGCTGACCCTCTAAGAAGAATGTGTAACACTTTCAATCAATTATTTAGATTTATTGATTATTCGTTGGATCCAAAGTGAATAAGTAGATTAATAATTGCTTTTCTTAATTGATGATAAAATTTGTGTAATGTAATCAAATATTAGTTATAGTCTATTTTATTTAAGTGTAATTTTAAAATGTCTGTAAGGATTAATCCATAGACAATAACTAAATAAATAATTAAATAAATAATAATTAAATAAGTCGTGCGTATAAACGTAGTAGTAGTCAATTATGGCGAATTGAAATTCTCCTTTCTGAATTCAAAGCACAACAGTCAATTTTCTTTTTATTGAAAATTAACAAATTAAATTAAGAAAACTCAAATAACAACAAGTTAAATAAAGAACATAAATCAAAAATTGTGGGAGTAGCTTCAACCGTACCTAGCCCTCTCAAGGGAAGATTAGAATAATGATAGTTTGATGGTATGTTTGGCGATTATATTGGAATGGCGATAGCAAAGGGTACATAAATATATTCACCATATATACTTACCATGAATGTTCTGAATGGACGTCAACCATAGAAATAATAAGGAATTTCACATATTATTAAGCAAATTTGTGACTTATTAGTTTAACTCTAAGCCGCCCGATATTTTTTGAGCAAATAAAAATTAATGTTTTTATAAAGAAAATTAATATTTAAGTAGCATTTTATGTTTGTGTGCAACATTTAAAATAACAATCAACCAAAATGTTTTAATCTATAGCCAAGGAACATTTTTCATCTTCAGTATGTCCCACGCATTCGAGAGCTGGTCTATGTTCCGAATCCCACATACCTGGTCCACATCGTTTACAGAGTCCGGCTAATGTACAAGGAATTTTCGGAAGTTGTCGAAATTGATGCAGCAATCCACGCGCTTTTCTCAAAATTAATTGTCCGTCCATATACATGGCAAGGGAACTGAAGTGCAACAGCATTTCGTCGGCTCTAAGATTTTGAGCAATAACATCATCGGCATATACGGCAATAATAGCTAAACAAAGGAACAGATGAAAATAGTCTGTCAGATAATTTGACCAGCATGCTTCCCACATTCTAATAACAACTGCTTCTGTGAATTCGCGCTTAAAGCAGAGCAAAAGCCACCGGTGACAAAATAATAATTCCAATGCATCGCTATGTAGTTCCAAATGCTCAAAGAATCGAGGTAACATGATTCGTATGAGTTCGCGCAAAAAGTTCAGATTTCTATCGACGTCGTTATCGGTTGGAGTGCACACAAAAAATGCTCGTTGCATGAGGCCAACGAAGCACCAAAAAGTTTCTGATTCATTTTGAATTTCGCATAGAACTGGTGCCAATAAATCACTCATGCCTTGCGAGTATGATATTCCTGCATTGTAAAATGCATAATTTAGCAAAATGGTTTTCATTATTTCTGTATTGGGGTTATCGTCTCCACAGAAAAATGGGTTTGATCGATCGGTTCGCACAACATCCTTTTCAACAACAGACTGGACAGTTTTCCAAAAATGGATCTGTTCTTCCGGAGACATTGAGTATAAACGTCTTCTGGTTATTTCCTCATACTCCTGACGCTTAATGTCCATAAGAACAGCTCGATCTTCAAAAGTTGATGAAAACGAATAGCATTTTAATAAGAAAGGCCACACAGTTTTTCGAAGACTTTTCTCCAGCCCTCCAAAAAATACACACTTGCGTAACATTAAGTCATCGTCAATTTGACCTTTTTCATTTAGAAGAGTTCCGTAAAAAAAATTGGTAGTAATCTTTTGGACATTGCCTTCTTCGGGATGCAATTCAGATTTTTTAACCTCTGGCCTACAAACCATGAATTGTCGGTATGGTAAATTATGCTTTTCATGACCTACAGCATGCGTTATATTATGAAGAAAGCAATGCCATTGGTGAAGAACCTGAAAATAGATGTAAGCAACGTTGGGGTTATTAAAATTATTTGTAAACTTGATGTTCGTATGTATGTACATATAAGAATGTATGTATATGTTTCTTAAATGATAAATTAAAAAAAAATAGTATCTGACAAAACAATATTCCATTTGAAGCAAAGCCACGAATAACGTTGTAAAAACCACTTTTTTCAAAAACAATTTTTTTGCAAATTTCTTTTAACATTACTCTCTTACACTGTTTAAACATCAAATCACCTAAAATGATTCTCCTTAATGCCGTCATAATGCGAAACAAAGAGTCAGGCAGGGGAAGAACGTTGTAAGTTACAAACAAATTGATACAAACGAAATGGTTTTGTAACGTGGAATAACGTTTTAAAAGCCGCTTGTGTAGAGGAAAAACGTTTTAAATGACATTGCGATTGTGGATGTGAAACGTTTTTCCACTGAAAAAAAAATTATAAACTGCAATTTAACATATAATTTACAATTCGATTTTCTTAATATTTTGCATAAAAGTTTTTATTGCCATTATTTTTGATAATCCAAAAAGAAAAATTAAAATTAAAATAATCCTGACTTGTAAAAACGTTTTTTTTTGCTCTCCTGAAAAATAATTATTTTGTAACTTACAACGTTATTCGCGGCTGCGCGTCAATTATCGGGGACTGAAACAAGCAATTATTTTGGAATTTTTAAAGAAAATTTTCGGATAAATTTGAGAAAATTTAAAGGCAGACAAAACCATTAGTTTTTAGTTTTATTTTATAGCGAAAATTCGCAAAAATTTTAAATATTTCAAACAAGCCATAAAATTAATTAAAAGTCTCTTAAACAATAAGGAATGGCAAAAATTTTGTAAAAATTGCTAAATTAGCGGAAATTCGCAAAAATTTGCTTACACCTGCATGATAGCAGAGTGTACTATTTCTTATAAGTCGTTAAACCTGTAAAGAATCAGAAAACTTACTGGAACAAACCGCTTCTATCGCGAACACGGATAAAATTCGCGAAAAATTGCAAAATATTAATCGGTTAAAAAAACAAATTGTCGGAAAAAGCGTTGAAAAATTAGCTATAACTTTGTACAGCAAGCAGGTGTTAAAAACGTGTTTGCTTGTGCTTTCGAGAATTTAAAACCACATCGAAAAACACTAAAACGGTGTAATATACAGAACACCACAAAATCACATGTGTGATTTTAAATCTCGTGGGTTTTTAGAACAGGCCTGATAATAAAGTTTTCGTCACAGACATTAAAGTAGAACGTACAATTAATCCCTCAGAGAAGGAAAAGCTGCTGGTCCAGATATATGAAAAAAGTGTATTGAAGTTAAGTGTAATATGCATATGAAAAAAATGCACAAAATGTCTGTTGGTGTAACACTAAGGTCACTTTATCAAGTAAAAGCCACAATTGTGTTCCATGCGAGCGTTTTCGAGATACGGAAGTTTGACTGTAAAAACAGTTCTGTCAATTTAGCCATTTAGTGGCTTGATAAAACCATTTTTTTCTTATTTAGCCATGAAAAAATCTAAATTTTTTAAGCCAAATTTCCTTTAAGTTTTTCAAAATTTTTAGAAAAAAAAAAAAAAAATGCTGAATGAGTTGTGCTGTAGTTTCCGGCAGCCCCTTTTTGACTTTTGTGAATTTTTCAACATATAATAGCTCTGTTCCACATGCATAACGAAACAGTCCGAACTTGCACAAAGTTAGCCAAAAGCGTTGGTATAAAAATAGGTTTTAATGAAAAGTTAATGCGGTTCAATGTTCGGTTGTTTGTTTGTGATTTTCCAGCTAGGGCATTTATTACAGGTGTTCTGTCTCATAATGGAAAGAATGGTTGTTCTAAATGTTGTCAGCAAAGGTTTTAGGAGAGAAAGGTGTGTTTTTTAAAAAAAGTCGGTCTTTCAAGAACGGATGCGACATTTCAATCGAGATGGTACCCTCACCACAGAGAAGAATTTCAAGGCAAAAGAATTTTGTTTGAGGACACAGGCTTTGGGATTGCTTCTCAGTTTCCCATAGATAGCATGCATTTAGTTGACTTAGGAGTTACTAAAAAACTGCTTAAACTTTTAATTTGTGAAACAAATAAAATAAAATTGCACGAAAAATTTAATTTAATCGCTAAATACGTTCCATCGGAATTTTCCCGCTTATGTAGAAATTTAGATGAAATAAGTAATTGGAAATCTACTGAGTTAGGGCAGTTTTTGTTATATACAAGTATTTTTTTTCTGAAGGATTGTGTCAGTAGTAAAGGGCTGCAAGAATACATTCATTTGTTTATCACACACAAGCATTCCAATCAGCGTTGCCAAATGTGCAGATTTATCTGCATTTTGCAGTTTTTCTAAGCATTACGCAGGTTTGAAGTTTTTTGCTTAAAAAACAAGTTTTTTTGAAAGTTGTGCAGATTTTGCAGTTTTAATATAATTTTTTTTTTAACTTCTAAATTTTCCCCCTTTTTAGTTAATAATACTGTGGCACGGTTTACTCATACTTTTTTAATACGACAGTGTAATAATCACATACCTACTTTTTTTGCATAACTAATCACATAGCAAAAGGGGATTCACACATATTAAGGTCTTGTCTAGTTGATATGTACATATGTACAACTTCTGTGGATTTTACATTTATTTTGTAAATGTAATAATATTTATTCACCGTGTTGATATAGATTGTATGAGTATTTGATTTTTATTACAAAGTAAACTTGCTTTTATTTTACTTCTGCATATTAACCATCTCATAAAATAAATAAAAAACTTTTCGTGAACTTGCCACTTAAATGGATAAATTCTTAATAAGAAATGGTAAAATAAATATTGTAATTTTTATGTGTACATTATATTTTATATTAAATAACAAACTTTGAATATACAGAAAATGAAATTATGCCGACAGATGTCATAAATATTGCAGAATCCCCACCTGGCTCAAGCAGAAGCCGAAAACGGAAATTTAGTGGTTACAACAAGTCGTGGGAGGAGCAACCAATGTTTAAATCTTGGATAAGGAGGAGCGATAACAATTTGGCGTACTGTAAAGTTTGTTGCTGTGAACTAAAAGCATTAGCTGGCGTGTCAGATTTAAGGCCATGTCAGATAAAACTTTTGCTTCGCGTTGCGTTACCGATTCGCTTTGACATCTAAGATAAAATATACATACTTATACGAAACATGTCACATAAAGTACTTTCAAAGCCGAGCGAAGCAAAAAGTTAGCCAACTCTCATCTTTTTGCGCGCTTTGACAATTGGCTAGTATAATTTTGTTCTTTTTTTTAATTTTTTTTGCCAAATTCAATTCCAAAAAACCGTCCAATTAAATATTTAACTTTTATTTTTATAACAAATAATTAAATGTACAAATAACCAACTGCTTTTATAAGTAAACAAGCAATGCGTGAGTGTTGTCAAAGTTTTCATTGTGTCATACACCTTTTGCTTTGCGTTTTTCTGCCAAAGGTAGAAACGTCACGCAAAGTGACAAAGTTGTATCTGACACGACCTTTAAGGGCTCATGCTTTGACATCTAAGCATGTAGAAAAATCAACAGCTATACAAATTCAAAAAAGTTCTAATATTTCAACGTAACCAAGTATTGTGATAAAGTATCTAATATCGAAATACATTTAGCAGCGTTCTGTGCCGAACATAATGTTCCATTTTCAGCAATGGATCATTTGGTTCCTTTACTCCAAAGCACTATTGAGGATTCAGCACTTCTAAAAAAGACGACATGTGCTAGAACAAAAACAACATCTATAGTAAAAAACGTTATAGGCGAGACTCATCAAGAAGAACTGTGTACTACGATCAAGAATGTTTTCTTTGTGTGTAGACGAATCAACGGACATATCAACTACTAAGTTGTTATCGCTTGTCGTTAGAGTTGAATTCAAAGAAAACATAAGTGATTTTTTTTTTGACTTGGTAAAGTTCATGATTGTACCGCCAATGGGATTTATGAAGAAATTGTAAACATTTTCAACAATAATAATATAAGTTATAAAACAAACTTAATAGGCTTCGCTGCGGACGGTGCCAATGTAATGACTGGCGGCAACCATTCTGTTGCTACACTGCTCAAAAAAGATTGCCCACATTTAATTATATTTAAATGTATTTGCCACTCTTTCGCTCTTAGTGCTAATGCAGCTTGTAATTATTTACCGAAATATATTGAAGGTGGTGCGAGGGATATATACAATTTTATTCAAAATAGCCCAAAAAGAGTAAATTTATTTGCAGAATTACAAATTTTACTAGATTATAATCCTAGAAAAATGTTGCACCCTTCTCAAACGCGTTGGCTATCGCTCGAAGCTACAGTAAATCAGCTTTTGAACAGATTAGATGTATTAAAGCTATTTTTTTTTACACGAAGCCGTAGAAAAATTTGATTCCACACAAAGAATAATCAATTATTTACATGATCCAGAATTTGAGTTATACTTGCTGTTCTTAAAATTTATATTAAATGATATTAACAAACTGAACTGTCTATTTCAAAACGAAAGCCCGCAGACCACGTTTATACATAAAAATTTTTGAATATATAGTAAAGGATAAATATATATGTTTTCAGAAATTTAAAAAGATTGATATTAACAATTCCGCATGTCTAAAAGATCCAAAAGATATTTATTTAGGTGCAGAAGTTTCATTAGCTTTAACTACAACGCATAAATTATCTGAGGATAGCGAAAAGGACTTGAAAAATAATTGCTTAACATTTTACATTGAGCTTTGCAATTCCCTATTAAAAAAGTTTGATTTTGATAATGATTTTTTAAAATGTGTTGAGATCTTAACACCTGCTAACGTTGTGAACAAAAAAAATAAGAGTATTTTTCAATTATGTCGTTTTGTTCCAAACGTAGTAAAAATCAACTGCATTCAAGAAACAGATGATGAGTGGCGTGAGTTACAGCACATTAATTTTGAAGAATTGGGCTTATTGAAAGAAGAAAATATTGAAAAGTTTTGGATAGCCGTATTTAAAACAAAACATGGCAACGGAACTGAAGCCTTTCCTCATTTAAAAAAACTAATATATGCAATTTTGTCGGTACCTGTAGCAACTGCAAATGTAGAAAGAATTTTTTCGCAAATTAATATAAATAAAAATAAAACTCGGAACAGACTAGAAGTACCAAAACTATGTGGCATCATAAGAAGTAAGGATTTTCTTAAAAAAATGACAGTAATTGCAGCAATTTTGTGCAATCAAAGGAAATGGCAAAAAAAATGTCCAAAGAAATGTACAAACCTCATTAAATACAATAATGCAATTGTTTTTAAAAAGGGGTTTTCCAACTTTTTTTAGTATTTAAATACCTTTAGTTGTTTTTCTTTTTAACAATGGAAATTCACTAAAAACATCAAGGAACATTTTTTTGTTATTTGTCCCGAAGTCTATTTTTATTTTGTTTTTGTTTTTTATTTTTTGTCACATGTATGTATTTAATTTGTTATGTTTTAAAGTTTTAATAAAAAAATATTTTTGTGGTCTTATGCGCAGTTTTTTCAAGTGAAAATCAGTTTTTTTTTCTAAATTTGCAGTTTTTTAAAAAAATATTATGGCAACGCTGATTCCAATATTCGTTCAAATATTTAAATAGTTAAAGAGTGGTTTACAGAGCTTAAGAGTTAAAATATAAAAGAGAGTGTAGTCTGTGTTTTACTTTATCATAACAAAGGCACACATTCTATTCACTCTTTTTCTTTGAATATTTATTTACTTAATTTGCAAATGCAAACAAACACAAGTTTATGGTAACAGTTGGACTGTGTGCAAGAAATACTACATAGTAAAATTAGTACTTATGTATGTTCTCATAAAAAAGTAAAACTGTGTGAAAACAAGTGCTTTTTTAATAAGTTGTGTGCGGTATAGAGTTAATAAAAGTAAGCAAAAACGGAAATAAACAAAAAAAATAGTGAAATTTTAATGTGCACGTTTATAAGGCGTAACTGTTGTGTAACCGTTTAGTGTTTGTCTTAGAAACGCATAGTTGAGCACTTCTGCTCAACACAACAGTTGGGTATTTGAGGTCATTTATTCCATCATAAAATTTTTTAGCTACCTAAAGTCAACATGTTGTGCTCAACCTCAACCTTTATTTTTTTCAATTGTTTATGTTTTTCAGCTGTTAATTTCGCATTATACTCATAATGCCGTTTCTAAGACGAAAATGTTCGGCTCAACAGTTGTCAACCGTTTTCTAGCAGTTGGGCTCAACAGCTACGTCTTATGAACGTACCCAATGATGAATACATTAGCATTATGATGATAACTTTTTTTTTGTTCATAGTCGAACTTCCCTATAATAAATCTGCATGGGACTAGAATCTCTTCATTATATAGAAACTTCATTATACAGAAATTATTTATTTTTTGTACTGTTTTAAATATGTATGTATATCTTTTTTTCCTTCTTTAACTTCTTTGGTTAATAAAAACTTTTTGTTAAAGAAAAGTACCGCTGCGTCATTTTCACTTAACACAACGCAACTGTTGTCTAATTTTTTGTATATGGGAATTTGTTCTTTTCTTTCTTTTGTTCTTCACACAGTGTTGTATATACATATATATTTTAATTGCTAATATTTTATACTGTGATATATGTACAGATGGCCACGAGTGGATCAGATAATGCAGATGAATTAATCCGAAATGTCTCAATTGTACTTACTAACTCGACACTAAAATTAAAAATGTTAAGCGGTGAGTTGAAAATTAGCCAAAAACGTGGCCGATGGAATATGTTTAGCAAAATAGAAAATATGTCTGGTGAAGAAATACCAAATGTAGTTTCCTGTAAGAATTGTTTTAATATATATAAATCTGGCAATAACTCAACGTCAAATTTGGTTAAGCATAAATGTTATATTGAAGCTAACAATGAGGTGAAGAATACTCCAAAAATAGAAGTACATTATGAAACATAAACAAGTTTGTTAAATATTTTTACGGAATGGACAATAGAGAATTGTAGACCCTTTAAAATAGTTGAAGATTCAGGTTTCATTAAGTTAGCAGAATGTCTTATATCCATTCGGGCAAAGTACGGACGAAATGTCGACATAAAAAGTCTTTTACCACATCCTACAACTATATCCCGTAACATAACCAAGATACACCGTGATCATTTTGTAAAAGTTACAGCAGAAATAGTATCCGTCAAAAACAAGGGATTTGGCCTTACGGCCGACCTTTGGACAGACGATTATCTTAAAAAATTTTCTTTCTTTGACGATTCAGTACATAAAGGAGGGAATATTGAAGAGCAGACTTTTAGGAATGAAGTGTACAAGTAAATAATTTTGTGGAAGCAAATCGCTTAACTCATCTTTCTTCTAATTAATTTTTAAACGCACTGTTATGGGGTTTTGAAAATTTATTTATAAGGGCAATTTCAACAATCTATTTAAACGTCAATACATATTTAAATAAATTGGTGAAATTAGCCCTAAGTATAGACAGATGTTACATTTATTTATTAAATAATGATCTATAACTTTAAATTAAGTTCAAAAACGCTAAGACGTGCATTTCCAAAATGCTTGTTCGGCTTAAGACTTATATTCGTCATTTAAAAAAGATTTCTGTTTTGATTCTGATAATTGAAATACGTTCTTTAAATTTCTATGCAAGACATTCCATATATTTACATATATAACTATTTTTTAATTTACAGGCGATAAAATCAAAACAAAAGTTTGTACAATTTTAAAGGAATTCGACTTAAACTTAGACAAAAAAACTATAATTGTTACCGATTGAGGGTCGAATATGGTTGCGGGATTTCGAGCAAATAACCATATATATTGTAATTAGGGTTGCCATTCGTACTGTTTTTATCAGTACATGTACTGTTTTTTGTTTAAAGTACTGATTTATGCATTACAAGCACATCAGCACGCAAATGTACTGATTTCTTCATTAATGTACTGTTTTTGTACTGTTATTATACATTAATTTTGTTCAGTATATAGTTTGTCATATTGTCAAATTGCTTGCGATACAAATATTAATATAGATGTTCTTATCGATAAGTTATTAACAAGATTTTTGCCGAGTCAGTACGAAAAAAGAAGACAGTAGAAGAAAAATGGAAAGTGTTTCTTCATGGTGTTGCGTTTACGAATTTGACGAAATGTGGAATTTTATTTCTTCTATTCCACATTCAAACGCTTTTACAAAATGAGTCTGTAGTTTTCAAAGTGGAGAAAAGAGAGAAATAAGCTTCTAATATAAAACCTAAAAAGTGACTTGCAGATAAAGACAAACTTTGGTTATAGTTGTAATGAGTTTTACAATTTCTTGAAGACTGAAGACAGGAAAGAAATTGTGGACAATGAACAAAAATGCCATACAAATTTTTAACTTGTAACATTGTAAATATTTATGTCCATACATAGTAAATATATTATTTATAAAAATCTATAGTGCAAGATCGTCTGAAGAACGATTGTGCCTTTTACAATAATTACAATTATTAATAGTAATTAGTTGTAAATCACTTTTAAATAATTTTTTTTAAGTTATTTTGAAGATAAATAAATAACAAGCTTTGTTAAATGAACTGGATTATTAGTGGAGCTCAAACCAAACACATGAATCTGGTCTGACACTAATTTGTTTTGTTTTGTGTTCTCTTCAAGCACTTGGAACTTGAAGAGTGATGGGTCAATGAAAATGCAAACAATTGATTGTATTTGATCTTAATGACAATTTTTAAAAATTTTATTATGCTATTTATACTAACTTACAAACTAAAATATGTTGATTTGACAAAATTGTTAAATTGCTGTATTTGTTATATTAGTTTTATATTTCTACAAAATAATGAACCTAAAGCAGTGAACTGGAGGTAAAAATGTTAAGTCAGCAAATTGCTGTATTTGTTATATTAATTTTATATTTCTACAAAATAATAAACCTAAAGCAATGAACTGGAGGTGAGAATGTTAAGTCAGCAAAATAATACCAATTAACAAAAATAAGACACAATTTCTTAAAAGGCAATGAACTTGAGGTACAATTACAAATAATAAAATAACTTTAAATCAATGAACTTGAGGTAATAAAATAACAAAATAATTCAAGTTAATGGTATTGTGATTAGTATGGGTATTCACTGACTGTAAGTCTTAACATTCTCCACCGCGTTGAACGGATGTTCAACAGAGTTGTGGTGTCTGGACAACCTGATCTGGATAATAATGTTAGGCTAAACATCTATGATGAAACTATGTCGTTGTTGACGTGGCATTGGTAAGGGTGTCATCCTATTGTGTTCATTTTGACATGATTGAAGTTCATAATTCTCTGTGTGTGCTTCAATGGATGTAGCTGGGAGTGTTTTCCGTGCACTTCTATTTGCCTTGTAGTTAAGTAGCAATATGATTAGCGCGATGAGACTGAATGACAAGGCTAGGTAACCAATAGCATAGCTGTGCTCCTGATGGGACCTCAATTTGTTTGGTAGCTCGATGATGTCGTGTTTTTCTAATGACCTTTGTAATGTTATAAGGTCTCTTATGTTATTGGCATACATAGCTTCTAATTTAGTTGCATTTGATTGCTTGCTGTTCATGGATTGGGTACTGGCTGTGGGTAATGACATGTCCGACATGTGATGGCTACCATGGTACCGTTACTTGTGTTGGGTATTGGAGTCATGTAGAACGCCTCAAAGTCCTCATTTTCGACCAATGGTAAGGTTATTTTGAAAACAACATGCTGATGCGTAAGTCTACCTTTAACCTTCAGTTTAAATAGTTGCAGCAGATCATTCTTATATGTCACAGGTATTTTCAAGGAGGATGGTGAATGAAGGTTAATTTGATCGACTGCCTTTTGTAACTGTTCTGGGGTTAATAATGACGGACTGATTTTGCCATGTTGAGTATCCATTAGAGTGTTGAGTATTAAAGACTGCATCTTCAGTAAGTTATTTGCTATTAGTTCTAATTGTATAGCTCCAGAATTGAATAGCTGGGAAAGGTGTACTTGAAGTTCCGCCTTGTTGACATTCGTGATTTCCTAAGAATACAATGTAATCTCCTGCTCTAGTTGTTCAAATCTGGCTTTTGTCACCAATTGGTTCTGGCGCATTATATTGATTGTTGAATCGACAACTGATGTTTGGTGTTTTAACAAGTGCGACAAATATGCTTCATTTTCTTTTACTTTTAGTATAGTATCTGACATCTGGTTGGCATATTGGGAATCCAATATGCCAAATAAGGAGTGAGCAACATTACCAACTATGTTCATTGCTCCCCTTTTACTTCGTAAGAGTCGATTATCCAGTTGTAATTCGCCTTCCATATTCTCGAAGTGATCGATGATGTTGAGACATGACGTGTTTAGGGTAAATATCTTACAAAGTCCCCGTAGTGATCTTGTGCCATTGATTAGACTTGCTGTTTCAGACCAATATGTGTTCAAATCGTAATATACTAATAGATTCCATTCGCTGGTTGAAAGAGTGATTGTGCCAATATGCTCGAAATGTATTCCTGCCATTGTTCCAAATTTTTTGATATCTACTGGAGTTCCAAGTACTAATGGTAAACAGAGTAAAATTGCGAGGAGTGACAACATGAGATGATTTGTTAGCATTTTCTTTCTTTTGGGCTTAGGTTCTTCATTAGTATCAAGGTTGCAGCTGTTGGATTCCTGTTTGTCGTCATTAGTGGTAAGGGTTGCTTCTGGATATGTGTCGATGGGTAGTAGAGCGAGTCGCTGTATTGTGCGTTTGAAAACTCCCTTGCCGGTTTTGACGTCAACAACTCGTGTCGATTCATCAGGTCCTTCATGTACGTCAATTATTCGACCTAAAGGCCACTGTAGTACTGGCACGTTGTCCTCCTTAATGATAACCATATCTCCTGGCTTGAGGTTGGCACTTTTTTTCCATTTGTTCCGCTGCTGAAGTTCGTTTAAGTACTCCGCAGACCATCGGTTCCAAAATTTCTGTTTAAGCTGTGATACAAGTTCCCAATGACGTAACACTGGCGTCTTGCTGGTTATAGCACTGCTGTCTATTTGTGAAGTGAGCGCCTCGCCGATAAGGAAATGTCCAGGAGTAAGTGCTTCAAGATCTGTCGGATCTTTAGACATGGGGGTTAGCGGGCGAGAGTTAAGTATTTCTTCAACCTCCACTATGACCGTCTCCAGTTCTTCCTGTGTTAATGAAGCAGTTGCAACGCTACGCAAGATGAGGTGTTTTGCGGATTTCACTGCTGCTTCCCAAAGACCGCCAAAGTGCGGAGCTCTTGGTGGGATGAAATGAAAATGTATCCCGTTTGAACTAGCAGTGGACATGATTGTTTCCTGTTCCTTGTTGGAATATATACTATCAGTTAATTCCGATAATTGGTTACTAGCTCCTATAAAATTAGTGGCGTTTTCAGAGTATATATGCTGACAGCGACCCCGACGACTAATAAAGCGTTTTAATGCACCGATGAATGCTTCGGTTGTTAAATCCGCCACTAGTTCAAGGTGGACGACCTTTGTCGCAAAGCAACAGAAAACAGCTATATATGCTTTTGTTAGTTTTTTCCCTCTGATTTTATAATGGATCCAGAATGGCCCGCAGTAATCAACGCCTGCGTTGATAAACGGGCGTGCTGGAGTAACTCGAGATTGTGGAAGGTTACCCATTATCTGTTGACATAACTGTGGTCGGGCTCTGGTGCATCTTATACATTTTTGAACTGTTTACCGTGCCGTTATTTTCCCTTTTACTGGCCAAAACCGTTGTCTCATAATGTTTAATAAGGCTTGTGGTCCACAATGTTTGTTCTCCTCATGAACCATTGTAAATAAAAGATTCATGAGTGGATCATTGTATGGTGTTATCATTGGATGTTTCGCATCGTATGATAGTATCGAGGCTTCTAATCGTCCGCCAACTCGGATGATATTGTTTTCATCGAGGAATGGGTTCAAGCTAGCGATAAAGCTTTTCCTATCTATTTCTTGGTTTTTTCTGAGTTAATTGATTTCCAGTGAAAATTCCGACTTTTGAATGTTCCGTATAATGACGAGCAATGCCTTATCTAGCTCAATTGGAGTTAAAGCCTTATGTGTAGGGCGGTCTTCTTTTTTCGCCCTTGAGTTTTCGCTAAATCTTATACAATATGCCAGTATTCTCTGCAAAGTTCTGAAGGAATTTCTGCACTCGATTCTGTAAGTGATATCATCATTAGATACTGCGGCTGCTGATATTGGGGACACCTTTTTTTTGAAGCTGTTGTGAAAACGTAAGTTGCTACATTCCTTCATGCGCATGCAGAAACAGTGGACCATAGAACCATAGGTTACATCCAGAAAGTTTTGTTGCTGATAGGCCTCTGGACAGTATGTCAGCTGGATTGTCTTTCGATCCGACATGCCGCCACTGATCGGGTGATGTTAATGACTGGATTGTGGCGATACGATTAGCTACAAACGTTTGATACAATGATGACTGTGTATTTATCCAGGACAATACGATTTCAGAGTCAGTCCATAAAAATAGTGGTTGATCCTTTATTTGAATGTCGAGTTTGACTCTGTGAGATAGTTGAGCAGCTAATACGGCTGCACACAATTCTAATCGTGGCAGCGTTTGTTGCTTAAATGAAGCAACCCGTGTTTTTGCTTATAACCGAACACTGATTCTTCCATCCTTATGTGATGCGCGGATGTATGCCACCGCACCAAATGCTTTTTCAGATGCGTCCGCAAATACATGTAGTTGCGTTTTTACCGGAATTTCTCCCTTAAAAATATGTCTTGAAATTTGTAGATTATTCAAGCTGTCTAAGTCGGGGTTCTGAATCTGTTCCAGGTTGCTTGAAGGTCCTTGGGTAGTGGTTCATCCCAATCCAGCCTTAGTTGCCACAGTTGTTGAATAAACATTTTTGCCTTCACAACAATAGGTGATAATAAACCAAGCGGATCGAATAACTTTGCTAGATCTGACGTCGCTTTCCGTTTCGAGATTATTTGTACTGGACCAAGTTTTGCCTTGACACACAAATGGTCAGTTTTAGGTAGCCACAGCAGCCCTAAAGCCTTAATAGAATTGGTGTCATCGCTGTTGAAATCAAGATTGACCTCGTGATTGCCAATTGGTATGTTTTTAAGTAATTTTGGGTGATTTGCGCACCATTTTTTTAAGTTAAATCCTTGTTTTTGTAAGATCTGCATAAGTTCCTTCTGGATTGCAATGGCTATGTTAAGGCTGTCTGCGCCTCCAAGGCCATCCTCCACGTAGAATTTGTCTTTCAACATTTGAGATCCGAATGGATAATTGACAATATTTTCGTCGGCAATTCTTCGCAGGCACCTTGTGGCTAGGTAGGGTGCTGCTCGTGTACCGTAAGTAACTGTGTTCAGTTTGTAGCAGTTGAGGGGTAATGTTGGATCCTCCCTCCATAAGATGAGTTGATACTGATGATCGTCTGGATTAACCAATATTTGTCTATACATCTTCTCAATGTCGGTGGTGAAGACAAATTTTGGCAACCAGAAACGCAGCAAAATAGAGAATAACTCACTTTGAACAGTTGGACCGTTGAACATTAAGTCATTGAGAGAATAACCCGTAGAAGTTTTTGCCGATGCGTCGAACACTAACCAGAGTTTTGTCGTGGTACTATCCGGTTTCGATACGCAAAGATGAGGAATGAAGTACTTGGGACCCAGTTAACTATCGAGGGTGACCTGTTGCATGTGTCCAAGTTATTCATACTCTTGCATAAATTGAATGTATTGCTTTCTAACCTCTTCATTCTTTAGGAGTTTACGTTCAAGGCTCATGAACCTATTATATGCTATCGTGTATGATTCTCCTAATGCTGCTGGATTTTCACGGAAAGGAAGGCTTACTATGAATCGGCCATTTTTGTCTGTGCGAGTATTATGATTGAAGTGTGATTCACATTGTCTTTCTGATGGCGAAATGCTTTTTTCATCTGGTTCGACCTCGTCAAGTTTCCATAACCGTTCTATAGCTTCCTCTAGTGACGTTGTATTTGTAAATATTGCACACGTGAGTGCACATGACGGATTAGATGTTGTGGTTTGTCTGACTGACCCACCCACAATCCATCCAAGTGCTGTATTCTGTAAAACCGGGAGTTGCTGGGAAAGCTTGATTTGACCGACCTTCATGAGATTAAAATATAATTCAGCGCCCAGCAGTATATCAATTTTTCCTTGTTCGTGAAATTCTGGATCCGCCAATTGAATGTTTTCAGGTATGGCCCATGAGGATGTATCTATTTGGTGGCTTGGTTGTGAAGGGATGATGTGTGAGAGTACGAATGCTTCTAGCCGTGATGAGAAGTTGTTTATTGTGGACTGCATTTTTAAGTTCACTCGTTGAGTAGACCTTTTTTGTGCATTCCCAATGCCATCGATGTTCAGAACTGCATCGGTTGGGGTGATGCCTAGACGGTTGATAAGTCTCTGGGATACGATGTTAACTTGGGATCCAGAGTCTAATATTGCCCTGAATTCACCAACGTTGCCGTTATTTGCCGTTATCCTTACTTTTGCGGTTGCTAGAAGAACATAACCCTGGGGCCCGCCAGCATCCTTGGCAGAGGTAGATGTAACTGTTGCAGAGGATGTGCTTGCCTTTTCCTTTACAGGTTTTGTTTCCGAAGTCTGTGCTGATGTTAGTTTTGAAGCATGCTTGGCTTCGACGTCTGTTTAGTTTCTAAATGTAACAACGTTTTGTGTTTCTTGTTACATTTTCGGCAGCAACCTAATGTGCATGTTTTTGATATGTGATCGCTTCTAAAGCAATTGACACATAGTGATTGTTGTTGGACCCACCTTAATCTATCTGGGACTGGTGATTGTATGAATTTACTGCAGTGGTACAATTGATGATTACCATTGTTGCAAAATTTACAAGTATTATGGTTCCCGTATGATAATGCTACTGATGAAACTGATACTTCCATAAACCTGACAAGCATATTCCTATCTAGTTTTTTCATCAATAGATGTATGAGAAGGGGATCCCAAGCAGAAGTTTCGATGCCAATATTGTTTAACGCTGATAGACACTCCTTTGTTGTATCATACAGATTTTTCACAGCCGTAGCAACTGATGTCCCTGTTGGCTGGCTTAATATTTTTTCAATCAAATTTGATACGAGGACTCTTTTATTGTCGTATCGATTTTTCAACGAAGTCCAAGCAGCTTGGTAATTTTCCTCCGTTAAGGAAAATTGGCTTATTAAATGCGCGGCTTCTCCGGATAGGTAAGTCTTTAAATACCACATTTTTTGTATGCTTGGTATTGCCTGCCTATCCACCATCTCAGAAAATAGGTCATGGAATTGGCGCCATTTTAGATAATCTCCATTGAACTGTGGGATTATCACCTTTGGTAATGGCAACGAGCCTCGTACTGTAAAGTGTGTTGGGACTGTTGATTGGGGTTCACCAACAACGGGATTAGCAACATTGCTCTGTAATGTGGCAGCCATCACGGAAAGGTTGACCAAATGCTGCTGGACATTGTCGTCTAACGTATTGTACTCCTGGATATTAAAACCGCTTTCTGTTGGTTCTTTAAACTTATCGAAAATCTCATAGTATTGCTCTTGGATCTGGTTCCATAGCTTGTTGATTGTGGCAAGTTTAATGCTGTAGTACTGGGCTGGTTGAGTTTCTTTAATAGAACTTATCCCATTTAAGAACCGTTCCAATGCTACCATTCGGGCCTTTATTCCCCGAATCAAGCCTTCATGTGTAGTCTATTGCTGATTACTTGTCGTAGTAATAGTATTTTGTCGTGTGTGGTGGGTCGGTTTCGGTAAATCATTTTCTAAACTTTCTGGTAGCTGATTTTTATCTTCTGGTAGCTGTTGTTGAGTTTCCGATAACCTTTTAAATTGTTCAACTTCAGTAATGAATTTCTCCATGTATGAATCTGTCAACTCTTTTATTTGGGAATAGTAGTCCTGCTGGAAATACTCATGCTCCGTTCTCAACTTCTGTGCATCTGCATGCATTCGCAACTTCGAGTCGCATGTCTCAAATTCCGACCAGGCATCACTTAGGCGTCGCAAACGCTCCTCATAATATTTAATTGTTGTTTTTCTATGTGCAGAGTCCTTTTTAAAATTGCGGATAATTCCTTGAACGATTTCACCCGTCTTCAATAGGGAGTCCAAGAGTTGTGCTGATGTGGCCATGGCGTAGCCTTCAATTTACTTGTTTGTTAGTTAATTTGTAAATTAATTTGTTGCCTGATGAGCTGTAGTCCTGATGATAATACCTTTGATGCTAACAATGTCACCAAATTATTGCTGAATGGACTGCTGTCCTGCTGTTATTAAATGTATGTGTGGAAGATGAATACCAAAAATTGTGGATTTGGTATCTGACGGATTGACTGCTGTTCTGATGAATGTGGTTCTGATGACAATAGCCCTGGATGCGAAAATGTCACCAAATTATTGAACCAGTGTCTGTTGAATGGACTGCTGTCCTGATGATATGAAATGTATGAACTCAAAACTGTGGATTTGGTATCTGACGGATGGACTGTTGTCCTTATGAATGTGGTTGCGTGTTCAAAAGGTGCTTTTTGTATTTTAAGAGTCCCTTACAGCTGGTGGGGGGAAACTCGAAAATTTTATACAAAAAAACCAAAAACTGGGGTCACCAAAATGTTAAATGAACTGGATTATTAGTGGAGCTCAAACCAAACACATGAATCTGGTCTGACACTAATTTGTTTTGTTTTGTGTTCTCTTCAAGCACTTGGAACTTGAAGAGTGATGGGTCAATGAAAATGCAAACAATTGATTGTATTTGATCTTAATGACAATTTTTAAAAATTTTATTATGCTATTTATACTAACTTACAAACTAAAATATGTTGATTTGACAAAAATGTTAAATTGCTGTATTTGTTATATTAATTTTATATTTCTACAAAATAATAAACCTAAAGCAATGAACTGGAGGTGAGAATGTTAAGTCAGCAAAATAATACCAATTAACAAAAATAAGACACAATTTCTTAAAAGGCAATGAACTTGAGGTACAATTACAAATAATAAGATAACTTTAAATCAATGAACTTGAGGTACAATTACAAATAATAAAATAACAAAATAATTCAAGTTAATGGTATTGTGATTAGTATGGGTATTCACTGACTGTAAGTCTTAACAAGCTTCGTTATTTCAAGGGTTAAATTTGTTTTTTAACATTGTTGTCCTTATATCTGTAGCTTGGTGCTAAAAAGGTCAATGTCAAATAATTCATTTTTGAGAAAATTTAAATGTTAGTTTTTTATAGAAGAGTGAAACTGGACATTTTAATTGCAAAATTAAAGTAATTATTCTGGTAGATATAGCAAAAAACTACTTTTATTTAATTTTATGCTGACCTTAATTCAATATAATGTAATATAAATATAATAGAATAGAGGAAATAAAATTTTAGTTAACATGTTGGTCACGTTTTTTTTCGTCAAATATTTGCTAGGTTAAGTCAAAACAGCAAAATATTGACATTGGCCCTTTTAGTACCAAGCTTTATACGTAATGAACTCAAATTAATAAAATAAATCTGTCTTTGAAAAATATTAAACCAAGTAGGCAACAAGACATTAAGAATCGAATTTTTAACAACTTTTTGTGTTTTAGATTTTTTTGTTGTTCACTTTGTATTCCCGCTAAATATATATAAGGAATTGCATTATTATTATTTTGTTTTAAAAAATATTAAAGCTTTTTATGTTATTAATATGCAATATTACTGACTTTTTTTCTCTTATGTATTGATTTCTCTGATTTCACAACTGGCAACCCTAATTGTATTAATCATTTGCTACATAATACAGTACAAAAGTCAATGCAAGACATATCTGATGTTGCGGAATTAAGCCGAATGTGTTCTAAGATTGTATGACATATAGAATATTTTAGCTAAAGCTTAATTTTTCCGAAGAACATGCAATTTTTCTCGGAATCCAATTAGATTTTTTTTCCTGTCATCGCCACAATTATAGTTATAGACAAGCAAACAATTCAAATTAATTCATTAAAATTCAAAAGGGCATATCTTTTAAAAGAAATCAAGTATTACAAACAAATGAAAGTGCTATGTATATAACACCGTCCGACAAATAAAGAAAAAAATTGTTAGACACGAACCGGATGATAAAATTCTGAAACTATAAATTAAATGGAGAAAAACAACGTTTTCAGTTTTTCATTTCGTGATCCTGTGTCCTTTTTAAAGGACTTCAAATTTTCAAAGAAGTACACTTTTCAAAAAATATTTTAAAATACTTCCGCTGATCCAACAATGCCAAATTTGATGTCAAAAGAACAAGAAGAGTTGTAGAATATTTTGTATTATTTTTATTTTATCCTGTCAGGATCAAAAGATGTCAAACATGTCCTTTAAAATATTTATCCTTTAATATCCTTTAAGATTGTCAATAAATTCCTTTTAAAAAAATAGTGCGTTAAAGACCCAAATATTTTTTACTACATACCAAAATTTCATCCTCCTAGCTTTTTTACTTAAGTGTTAAGAAATATTTAAAAATTTTAAGCAGGTGAATTAAAATTTGTAAAAATGTGTTGAAAATTCAAATATTAAATAACACTTACCGATTTAATTTTTTAGCCTTATGCTTGGTACTTTGTTCAAAATTTCTTGCGAAAAGCTGTCAAACTCCATATAAATATATTCCGAACGAAATATTTGTGAAATTATTTCGCCAAACCAGTACTCTGTCCTTTTTGCGAAAAACATGTAAACATTTTTTTTCAACGGCAACAAGTTTCTTGCAACATTTCTTTTTCGTACGAAATAATATGATCATCACTTCTTTCGCACGAAAATCAAAACAACAGTTTTCTCATGTCAAATGTTTCACCCGAAAAATAAATGTAGCTCAACATACTTCGCTAATACGAACAGAGTACTAGGCTTCATATATATAAAGTTCAAATGAAAATGTTAAAAAAATGTTTATTTATATACAAAAAAGGTTTATTTAGAAAAGTGCATGTTTTTGGTTTGTCGTTTATGTAGACCAGTAGTATCACGACAAATTGACCAACAGTATTCGGCCAGCATATGGGCGGTATTTTTTCCATGGTACCGATTCTCAATTACGGCGAGGTCTTGATGGAATCTCTCCCCGTGTTCATCACTAAAGTCTCCTAAATAACTGGGGAAAAAATCCAGGTGGCTATCCAAAAAATGAATTTTTTACATCTTCCAAACTATTCCACGCTGCCTTTTCCACCGTCGATAATAAATCGGGAAACCATTTATGGTCGGTATAATGCAAATCACGTCGTCAACGTGATAGACATAACATAAAAAGCACTGATGTTTAGAAAATCCATTTTTTATTCCCATGAGAAAAGCCACCACTTTAAGGTCACAACAAATCAACCAACGATGTGCATCGTACTTTATTAACTTAAGAATGACTTTCATATTTTCATAAGTTTCTTTAATATCTGTACCATAAATAATGGGCACTGACGGGTACACGTTGCCATTATGTAATAATACTCCTTTAAGACTTTTAACGAATCCATCTAAAAAAAGTCTCCATTCGGCAGGATCGTAATTGTTTCCAATTGTATCAAAGAGCTGCTGTATGTCAGTTGCATATGTAATACCAGTTTCGTCGTCTATCTTAAAACATTGATCGAATAAGCTAACTTTTAAACGCTTTCGCGAAGATGTGACATAGAAATCAAAACAAACTAGTTTCCACTGCTGCAAGCGTGATGCCAAAAGTTCGGCCTTTTCTTTAGATATATTCATATCTCTGACAAGATCGTCAAAGTCGGCCTGAGTTACAAAATGTGGTTCAGCATACCCCAACTCGCTTTCTGCTGGTTGATATATAGAACTTTCCTCAACATGTGTATCGTAACAATGTGATTCTTCTTCAATGATTTCTGGAGTTGCACAAGTTCTTCAGACGGTGAGTTGGGGTTTATTGCTGAACGTAATACTGCAGGCTTCATAGACTCGGAACTATAGTAGTTCATACCTTCTCGCTTATTATATTTAACCTTCATAATGCGCGGATACGACTGACAAAAATAACAACATTCTGCAGAATGTTCACTGCGGCGTAACCATACCACTGGATACACGTATTTCATTGCATTGCGAGTTTTACCTATGTCCTTTGATCGTAGTACACTAGCGTAGCAATAGTTACATACAATTTCAGGCACATACCATAATCTTGGAGCTAAGTTTATTAAAAAGTATTTTTCGTACCTTTTTACAAAGGTTTTTGTTATATTTCGCGATTTATTAAATGGTACAAATAATCCACACACAACACAAAACTTATTACGGTTTGGGCACTTCATATTTCAACGCGTTTTCAAAAACTATTACGTTGACGAAAAAGTATAATTTATTTAAACCCACGAAAAAATATGTTAGGTACCAAATAATCTAAGTACTAGCTATTTCCTTTTTCGAATGAAATTTTAAAATAAAATATAAAAAATAAAATAATGCAAATTTAAAGTATTATTTTACACTTAAGTTGTAAAGCTAGAAGGTTGAAATTTTGGCATGTGGTATTCAATATTTGGTCCTTCAACGCACTCTTTGTTTTAAAAAAAATTATTGGAAATCTAAAAGGACATTAAAGGATAAAAATTTGAGAGGACATTTTTGACATCTTCTAATCCTAAAAGAATAATAACAAAATAATGCAAAATATTTTACAGCTCTTCTTGATCATTTGACACCCAATTTGGCATAGTAGGATGAGCAGTATTTTAAAACATTTTTTTAAAAATTTAGTCCTTTGAAATTTTGAAGTCCTTTTAAAAGGAAACAGGATCACGAAATAAAAAACTGTGAACGCAGTTTTGCTCCATTTAATCTCTAGTTTCAGACTTATGTCATCTGGTTCGTGTCTAATATTGAGGCGGTGTAATTTATCTAGCATTTATTATCGTTTAATTTAGACCAGATTATATAAGTAATTAATATGCTACGAGGTTCGAACTGGAAAATCAAATTATTCTAACATATTTAAGTTCTTAATTTTGCATTTTTAGAAATAATTTAGTTGCTCAATTTCAGTTATCATACAATATTTTTACTGACCGACAAAACAGTCGTTGTTAGAGAAGGAAATATTTCTTTTTGCTTTTTTTAATACTCTTTTATTTTTTAATACACAAAGATAAAACAGAATAAATACCCAATTAAATATTTCCTGTGTTAAACAAAAACGTTGAAGGTCTGAAAAACGGGTATCTCTAACAACTTTTTTGTTGGACAATAAAAATATTGTATGATAATAAAAAATACAAAATTAAGAACTATTAGAATAATTTGATTTTCCAGTTCGAACCTCGTAGCATATTCAATACTTATATAATCTGGTTTTAATTATACGATTACAAAAGCTAGATAAATTATCTACAAAGAATATTAATTTGTTTGTTATACTAGATTTCTTTTTAAAGACAAGCCCTTTTGAATTTTAATATTAGGGTCCATATTATTTCGTGTCTCTATTATTTTTCAGATCACTGTATCTGTATCGCGACCTTAGGATAACAGGGTTCTATTTGCACCTAAAATACAAGTAAGATAAAAACTTATATACATATCGCACTTAATCAACAAGAGCGTATTAACTCAAAATTTAGAAATTTTCCGTAGAAGCAAGACAATTTTTAATATAACATTGAAGTCATGTGAAAAACAATTTTAAAACCAACAGTTTTATTATCAAGAAGTAGACAAAATAGCACGATATTTTTACAGGGGGTAGATATGAATATAACGTGTCGATTTTTTCGAAAAAGTGAAAAAATACAAATTTTGAGTTAATACCCTCTTGTTGATTAATGCGATATGTATCTGTGGTCACAAGCAATAATCGCCTAACCGCCGACATAGTTTTTGAGAAAATGCACTTTATATTTATGCTCTCGTTTCTGAAAACATTAATTGTATTAGAAAAAAAGTAATTCAGAATCAAAAAATTATTACGAAAGTTGTATTTATTTCAGAGATATTTAATAAAAACAAATATAAGCTCAATTGGTTCTAAAGTCGACTTAGGCGGTTATCGCTTGTGACCAGATTTATATATATATATATATATATATATATATATAATGGGTGATTCAAGTAGAGATAAGTCGTGTCATTCTGTCATGTAATTTTTGTTAAGTATTGTTTGGCATTTCATAATGGAAAGACTTACGCCTGAACAACGTTTACAAATCGTTCAACTTTATTACGAAAATTCACGTTCTGTGAGGAATGCGTTTCGTCCACTTCGCTTAACTTATGGTCAGCATAATCGGCCTACTGAGCGTACTATTCGCAACACCATCAACCAGTTTGAAACCCAGCATTCATTATTGGATAATATTCGACCATCCAGCACGCTGTGAAGAAAATACATCGGCCGTAACTGAGAGTGTACACGAAGACCGTGGAGAGTCAATTCGGCGCCGTTCGCAGCAACTCGGACCGTAATTGTGCCATGATAACCGACTATTTGATGCCTGAAATTGAAACTCGTGATCACTTCCCAAACATCGCATCAATCAATGAATTTATTGAGAAAACACTTCGGTAAGCACATAATTTCACGTTTTGGGCCGGTCGATTGGCCACCAGGATCGTGTGATATTACACCGTTAGACTTCTTCCTGTGAGGATATGTAAAGTCTAAAGTTTATGCGGACAAACCCGTTTCGATTTAGGCCTTGAAAGAAAACATCACGCGTGTCATTCGCCAATTACCAGTCAAAATGCTCGAACGAGTCATCGAAAATTGGTCTAAACGGATGGACCACCTGCGACGTAGCAATGGCCAACATTTAATAGACATAATCTTCAAAAAATAAATGGCAAAGAATGTTCTTTCAAATGATAATAAACAGTCCCCATTAAATTTGAATTTTCTGTGTTTTTACTAATTCAATTTATACATGAATAGTTTAGAAAACCTTTTTGACCCAAAAGAAAGTACAGGAGAGTTAACTGCAGCCCAACAAATACTGCCGAGATCATCGTATGTTTTAAGTGAGGAGCCAACTCACCAAGCACATGTTTTTGTGCAGGTAAATTAAATTAAATATATTTTTAATAAATAATATATTTTTAATCGTATTTATTGTCATTATAATTTTTTTATATCAGACATTCTAGTGCTTCCTCAGTAGCTGATCGAGGTGCAAAACGACCTAAAAGCTCGGCTCGAAAGAATAGAGCTTAACCAAGGTATGTTGAGCAATGGACAGGCTGTTTAATAAAAATCAAGAACAAATTGCCAAAAAGTTGGTGGCGGTCGAGGACAACGTAAGTAAAAAAAATTTAATATTTACAGACCGTGTCAAAACCAGAAATAATGGCGCTGTCCAAGCTGCTAATGGACTGTAAGGTGGGCATCAAAAGAACACATGAATCTATATTTCGTATGACAGGGGGGAAGAGTGATAGCGACAATAATGTAGTCGCTAGCATGCTTCCCCTTCGAACAGATAAGACTGTGAAGGAAGTTGAAGAGAAGCTAAACTCTTCGGTTTTTGCTTAAGCAATGGTAATAAACGTAAAAATATTCCACACTTTTCAATTTTTAATACTTTCTACACTTTATAGAATAACTATGTTTACAAAATTAAGGACATTTCAGAGGATGTGGGAAGCATCATCCGTGCCATTTTGACGGATGGCGTACTTGCAAAATACAATTCCGATGGGCGGAGCGAAAAGATTTCTCTGGCAGGCCTTAAGATAACAAATAAGGTTCTTATAAGTATATACATATAATATACATAATTTTATATATATGTATATACATATATCACATAAAGGGCGAGTGTGAAACGGGAACAAAGTAAATTTTGACACTGTTGAGGTGAATAAAATTTCACTTGCCCAGGGCGCTAGTATAAATTTTGACATTAGCGTAAAAATTTTTGACAGCCACACAATTTTCATAGACACACTTCTAGTTCGTGCAGCTCAAAATCGCATCCAAGCCGCCGCCGAATTTTAATTTTGAGTTGAAGTCGCCGCCGGTTCGAACAGCATTTTAATTTTTTTAGTCAAACTTTTCTTTTTAGCCGTGTTGCATGTTTATATAAGCTATTAAAAGATCAAAAAAAGTTACATATTTAATTTTTTTTATTAATAACATTTTTTGTCATTATAATTTGTACATGTTGACATCAGTATGGATTGAAAGTAAAATTCTTAAAAAAAAACAGAAAAATAAATTTAAAATTCAGTTTTAGACTACAGAAGTTATAGACTGCATTTACATTACAAGCATTTTGTTATATTGCCAAGGCAAAAACGATCTTATATATGGAAGAAACAAATCGCAATAACATGGAAATATATTCGCGAATCGATTGAGAGGTAATCTAAATAAAAAACACGATAAATAATATTTGTTAGATCATTAATCCCATCATCAGCTTATTAGGATTTGGGTTACCTAAAAAATTTAATAAAAATGAGAAATTTCCGAAGTTTAAAAAAATCATAAAATATCTGTTTATGGGTTCCATAAACAGAGAATAAAAAAATTGCAGAAAAACGCCAAAAATTAAAAAAAATTGAAAAAATTTTGAAAAAGCAAAATGTGCAACCTACAAAATTCCAAATTTTTTCACAGTTGCAACCTGTTAGCAAATCCTATTAGAAGCAAGGGTAAATTCCGAAAGTTGGTTTATAAATAATGGAGTAGCTCAAAAATAAAATTTACGGACAGACAAATTGTTCGTCTGATTTCTAATATTTTTATAAGTACAATCTGTTGACACGACATATTAAAATTCAAAATCGGTTCACAAATGACGGAGTTATGCGGTAACAAACATTAAAAAAAGCAACATACAACCGAATTGAAACCTCCTTCTTTTTTGAAGTCGGGTTAAAATATATTTATAATAATAATAATATATGATACTTTATAAATTGAATGTATTTAACTCAACTATTTTAACTAACAGAATCTGAGAATTATTTCTTTTTTCATAAGCTACTTTATAATATTCTACATTTTTTATTTTTCGAATTCATTCTATGAGCTAAATTTCAATTATAAATGTTATAAAGCTTTCTTGTAATAGTTCTATTCCTTAAATTTTCACTACCAGACTACTATCTTGTATATTCTTGTTACATTTTACCTTAGCTATCCTTTGGATAGCAATGAAGTACATTATATGTACAGAAAAATTCCCAGATTCTATATGTTAAAATAGATGAGTTAAATGCATTCAATTTATAAAGTATCACTATCCAGTGTGACATAAAAAATGCTGACGAAGGCCGTAGCGGGCCAGATAATGCATTACATTCTGCTGGTGTCTAATAATTGTAAATTTTTCTATACATACAATATACTTCATTGTTATCCAAACGATAGCTAAGGTAAAATGTAACAAGAAGGTACAAGATAATAGTCTGGTAGTGTACAAAGTCATTCCTGAAAATTTAAGGAATAGAACTATTACAAAAAAGCTTTATAAAATACATAACTGAAACTACATATATTTATACATATGTATGAATGTATGTACGTCTGTGATAAAAATTAGATAGTCCAACATTTTTTTAGAAGAATATAGTAATGGTAAAAATTTGATCTTATTTCATTATAAGGACCTTTAATTCTTAATTATTATAAGGAGTATTCATAATCTTAATACATAGCTTAATGATTTTTGGACCAATGGTCATATTTGTCATAATGGAAGTGTTTTTTTGAAACGAGCCATTTCCGAAATATAACTTACATATTGGCAACAAATATTTGCGTCGAACATACAAGCTTTTCAAGCTTTTTAACATTTTTCAAGATATACCGAGAAATAAGGAGGTTCCAATTTTTAAGAACATTTTTAATTCTCGATTTTACACTACCTAAAAAAAAGAATCTAATATACCTTTCACCATGGTGCGATAGGAACAGAAAGTTATATAAATACCGTTTTTTAGAAACATATAATTTAAATTTGTGCCACGCCAACTTCTCCAATACCCATCATATTTTGTCGGATGTTGTGTATTAATAGCCAAGAGGTTTGTTCCTTACTTGGAAACGTTGGCTCCTGCTGTTCTCCAGACATACAAAAATCTATAATGTCTTTGTAAGAGAAGTACCACGCCCACTTCCCCAATCCCGGCCGCATTTTGTCGGATGTTGTGTATCTATAACCAAGATGCGTGTACCTAATTTGGAAACGTTGCACTATGCTTCGACCCATAGACAAAAATCAAAAAATAAAGGTTTGTCTCAAATTGTTTTTAAATACAGATTTTTTGAAAGATAATAAGGTATCTCAAATAAATGTTAACAAAAAAAAATTTCTGATTGCTTTTGCCACCACGAGAGGGCGTTAAAATCAGATAATTTCTTGCAAAAATTACTTAACAGAAAAATAGGTTTTAGTTGTTTCACAAAATAATTCTGAAAAATTAATTTTTTTTAAAAGTCACTCGAAATTTGGTTTTCAGGTACTTTAATATATTTGCAGTTAAACTAAAATTTAGAATTTAGTATTTATTTACAAAATAACTTTTTTTTATTGCTCTGAAAAACACATTTTTTTTTGTTGAAAATCCAAAAATTACTTAAGTTTGATGGAGTATAAAAAAAAATTATATAAAATTAGATATTTTTTTCTGTTTTTGTAAGTTTATACTCTTAGCTAACAGGGTATTCAAAAATTAGTGCCTATTTTTTACCACAACTTAAAAAAAATGCGTTTTTTGAAATGCCTAATTTTATGATTTTTACTCAAATATTAGGCATTGAAGAGTGTTTAATATCATTGCGTAACACGTTTTATATTTTGAATGGTAAAAAATAAAAAAATTATAGCATTAGTAGACCAAAACCACTGAAGCATTTTCAAAATTTAGCACGAGGTCTTTTTTTATGGCCCACTGAAGTTTTTAATTTTTTTAAAGGCGTTTTGAGTAAGTCAAAAAAATGTATTAAATCTAATTCTGAGCTAAATAAGATTAATAGATGATTGTAATAAAATTTGATGACGGTTCTTTTCATAGAACTAATTAACCCTCTATCTGCCATTTTTAGGGGTCATTTCAGCCCCTCCGCACAGAACACCACTAGCACGTACGTTTAAAGGGTTAAAATATTCTACAACAATTTTCTGCATCGAATTTCACTAGGGGTTGTAAAAGACCATAAGTTGGTGTGATATAAGCAAAATGCTTAAAACAGTAAAATTGTATATAATCATATATTATTATTAAATTGTGTTTCAGAAAAGTCGTGTGAAATAATTCGAAAAAATGTAATAAATCTACTTTTGAGCTTAACATATTATCTCACCCTCTATCTCCCATTTTTAGGATTAAATGACCCCTATTTTTAGGAGTCATTTAAGTCTCTTTTTTTAATATTCTTATTGAAAACCTTTAAAACGTGTGTTTAAAGGATTAAAATGTTCTATAATCATTAAATAGTTTTTTTTACACATTCCAAACACTATCAAAGTTGTTTGTGGGAATACTATAAAAAAATAATAATACTATAAAAAAAATTAAAAAGTTCAGTGGGCCATAAAAAAATAACTCGAGCTAAGTTTTTAAAAACTTTCGGAGTTTTTAATCTACTAATGATATAAATAAAAAAAAAATTAAAGGCATATGAAAAAGAATTTTTAAACCTACTATTTTATTAACAACAAGTAAGAGTGCTATATTCGGCTATGCCGAATCTTATATACCCTTCACCATGGTGCGATAAGAATAATCTACATATATAATATATCTATGGCATTAAATAATAAGGGCTTAAGTCGGAATTTCTTGTTTTGAGATATTAAGGGTATTACCAAAAATAAATTGTTTGGTTTTTAGATAAAATTATTAGCCACATAAAAAAATGCGCATTTATTTAGAACAAAACTCTAAATTTTATAAAAAAAAAGTGTTTTCTTTAAGGATATAAAAGTAAAAATAGCAAAAACTGATATATTTTTCATTTAATTAAAAATAATTTATAAATACCAAGAGAAAAAAAAAATTATCGAATGGGATTTGAACCCGTCAACACTCAGACGATTACTTGTGACATAACGGCTAGACCACTCGACCACTGGTACGCATGTGAACTTAACTTTAATATAAGTAAATAAGCCTTGGAATATATTTTTCATATAAGCAAATATCTTTGTGTGAGTTTGTTGTTTGGGTATGAAAGGTGAATATGCGAAAAAGGGAAACATACCACTACCACTACATAGATTTATCTGTTTTAGCAAGTTTTTAAGATGCAAAAATTCCCAATCTCTATTTGTAGAAATTATTTCGTTAAATAGATCACAGTTTAAAATCAGAGTGATAACGGAAGTCATATTGGACATGATGCTGGTGCCTGTAAACAAATCGAAGAGAAGGGAGGGGGGGGGGGGGGGGGGGGTGGGACGCAAATAAAACAACTTAAATATATAAAAAAAGTAAATATTGGTATTTCAGTAATTTGGTCTTAACTCGGGCATTTTCCAATCAATTTGATATATTTATACACCTACGTCTTTAGGAAGAAATTTACCTTTGGTAATAAAACTTGGACTCCGAAAGATCTACGGTTCCCGAAAAAAAAATTATAAAAAAAATTATATTTTGGTAATAACTTTTTTGTATCTGAACCGATTTTTCCGAGTTTTTCAGCAAATATGTTCTTTTTTCGATCTTTTGATATATAAGACGTATCCATAGGTCATGTAACAGCTCTAAAAATTTAGTTTTTATAAAAATTTTGATGCTTTTTAGCCCATTTTTGGAGTATTTTGCTAGTAACTTAACCATTTCTTAACCGATTTGGCAGATTTATATACCCACGTTTTAAGGAAGAAAAAACCATTTACTTAGATTATAAAACTTGGACTCGGGAAGATCTATTGTTCCTGAAAATGGGTATATTTAAAATTACTCTTCCATTTTTGGGAGAAAGGTTTCAGGGTTTTTGGGAAATATATGCTGCTAAAAATTTCTGACATTTTGGTATATAAAACGTGTTCATATGTCATACTAGAGCCCTAAAATTTAAAATTTTGAGTATTTTCAATAATGTCTTTGTACGGGAGGTACCACGCCCACTTTTCCAATCGCGCCCATATTTTGTGGGATACTGTGTATTGATAACCGATATGTTTGTACCTAATTTGGGAACTTTAGCTCATTTCATTCTCCAGATATACATAAATGTATAACGTCTTTGTATGGGAAGTGCCACACCCACTTCTCCAATCCCGCCCATTTTTTAGAGAGTTTGTGTATTGGCAAGCAACATGTTTGTACTAAATTTGAAAGCTGTAGCTCTTGCCGCTCTCGAGATATGCAGAAAAAAAGAATTTAAAAAACAACAACAACATGGGATTTATGGAAAAAATTAGAGGTAGTCGTGGTTTTTTGCTCATATCTCAGCCATTTATGAACCGATCTTCCTGAATTTCAATAGCAAACAATTCCGGACTATATGTGACATAAATGTATAAAAACCTAGCCTCCATCATATCTGGGGTCTTCGGAAAACCCATTTCAACGGACGGACAGACGGATTTGAACTTCCCTTCTCATAAGAAGCCAGAATATATATACTTTATATGGGCTTATATCAATATTGTAGAAATTACAAACGTACGGACAAAGTTATATTGTAGTGTAATGGCAGGATCGCCATGTAGAGGTTTGTGTTGTGGTGTGAGCGTGTTTTTCTAATGTGTATTGGTCCCTATAGCCCTTATTTTGTTTTAATAGCTGTTAGGGTACCAGCTGATTTGCAAGGCGTTCAAAAGAACTGCCGAATTAATTGAGGCTCTAAATTAAAACTAGGCAAGTTATTGCCGGATTAAGTTGTTAATTTTAAGTCTAATTTATTTTCAATTTACTGGTGCTTATATACTATACATGAGATTTTAACTTAACCGTTCTAACTTAGTTTAATTATTTACATCTTTATGTTTGTCTTTGTCAGTCATATGGAGATATCAATATATCGTAACAATAACAAACTCTCTCGCCAATCAGAATGTTGCAAGTTGGAATGCACTCAATTCTCACTCAATGAAATGTCATTCACTTACATTCCGATTGTCGTCATTTGTTTATACCGTTATTTGATACTTAAAATACCCTACTCTATATAAGTTGGTAAGTGTTGGTTTAAGAGTAGTTTAAGGGTATGCGGTGGCGACTTACGAGGTACACTACACCCTCACCGCTAAGAGAAAAATTAGGGGATTGATTTTTCTTGATATATTCATAGTACTGACAATTAGAGATGAGCGATCCCGTGATTTTTAAAGATCATCGTGATTAGTGAATGTGATTTAAAAATCACTGCTCCTTTAAACTGTGATTGTGATCACGGTTTATCAGTTTTCATTTATGTACAATGAGCGAGCTTTTGCAAGAGCTTTTGTAAGCACTTTACAAAGAAACAACAACAAATTGTAAGAGCTTTCAAATCTGTTTACTTTCATATACATACATACTTGAACAAATAAATTTTGGCATAAAAAAATTCTAATAAGATAGAAGAGAGAATGAAAGGAACAGCAATATCATTCGACATTTTATTCAAAAAAAGCTATTATCCACACAAACAGTGAAATATCATAAATTTGTATATGTAACAAAATAGAAAAAGAACGACTTAGAAAGTACCTGTTACTTGACAAATTTGGTCACAACTGTGATTCGTGATTTTTCAGTAACAGTGAATAAATCACAGGTACAGAAATATCGCTCATCTCTACTGACAATGTTCATAAAATAATTCTTAATTTCTATTTATATATTTTATGTGTTCTTAAGATTTTTATAATTTTATAAAGTAATTCTAAATATATATTTATATAAAGTTTTTTATATTTTATGTACATTTAATTATTGTTGTCCGTTAGTGTAAGTGGTTCCTTAATATGTTTGCTTTGTTTGTTTATGTTACACTTGTCCCAGTATTTTACGAATTGTTTTATCATCTCAATCATATTTTTCCAAATGTACCGCAGTTTCAATTTAATTATTGTTCTTCTTATTGGGGCATTATATATTAATATTTTTAGTTGAGGACTTCTGTTGTTCATTCTTATCTTTGCATATGCTTTTTAAAATCTTCCATTCTATATATTTTAAATATTTTTCATTCTTCGCTAGCGCTAATTCTTCTATATTCTCTTTCTGCATTACAGATATCAGTTTCCTCAGAATCGAATCTAGTTTCGCTGAGTTATCGCGGAATCTTGCATGCATATTATCTTTATTCTTGGAATGTAACTTCTTCATAATCAAATCTTGTTTTGATGAATTATCATTACTTCCTTCATTTATATAATTATTCTTTTGGGTACGTGATTTCTTCATAATCGAATCTTGTTTCGATGAATTATCATCACGCCCTATGTGCACAATATTATCTTCAATTCTTATATCGACGTATTCTATATTTTCAAACTTTATTAAATTGCAATTTCTTCATATTCCTAACATCATTTATGTATGTGCATTCCCATATTAGAAGTTGATCAGACTCCTGAGAGATGCATTTTCCCATATTACTTCCATTCGCGCGTTCTTCATCCATTATTTCTTTATTCTTATTTGCCTCTTTATTTGTATTTTCATCTTTCTTTTTATCGCCCTTGTAGTTATTGGTATTTTCTTTTTTGTTTTATCATTTTCCAACGGTATCATTTGTTTTAGTATGTCTGAGTTTATTTCTATTCATTTTGGTCTAACTGTAGCTCATTAAAATTTTTGTTAAAACGTTCGTCATTGTTTACGTTTGTGTAACTTAATATGTCAGAGTTTCTCAGTGGGTCAGCGTGCAGTTTAATGCCCTGCAAAATTATTTATTTGTTTTAAAAATTGAATATGTGTCATTCTGATTTTTTTTTTTTTTTTTGTTATTGAATTACCAAAAAAATTTTCGTCTTTTAATTCATTATTATTTAATATGACGTAATAGTCGATAAGGTTTAATTTCAATAATTGTATAATTTCTGTTTTGGGGTAGTATACAATTTTTTTTTTGTGTTAAATGCTTTTGTTTACATTGGAAGTGCTAAGTTTTATTTAAATTTTTTTTTGAAAAATAGTAAAATATTCTTAAAAACTAAGTAAATATTTATGTGTTTATAATAGTTTTTATAATAATTGATAATAAAAATACAAAAATATTAATAAATGTTTAAAAATGTTTTGATAATTTTAATAAAATAATTATTTAACATTACTGTTTCTATATATTTTTAACAAATTAAAATAAATACAATATTTTTCCTTTTGTTTTTATAATATTTAAAAAAATTTTCTTTGTTTTACTATTTTTTTCTTTTTAATTTGTGTTTATTAAAAGGTTTCCTTTTTCTCTTCTTTTTTATTATTAAAGCCATTTCATTTATTTTACCCATTTTTTTTTATTAATTCAATCTTAGTTCTACCTTTATCTATCAAAACGTTAGAATAAAAAAAATTTTGTTTTATATCTTCTATTGTTTTAATCTATTTTTCCGTTTTCCTCTATACGAAAATTTAACGAAAATTTAATATGGCAGGATCGCCATGTAGGGTTAGAAGTGTAATGGCAGGATCGCCATGTAGAGGTTTGTGTTGTGGTGTGAGCGTGTTTTTCTAATGTGTATTGGTCCCTATAGCCCTTATTTTGTTTTAATAGCTGTTAGGGTACCAGCTGATTTGCAAGGCGTTCAAAAGAACTGCCGAATTAATTGAGGCTCTAAATTAAAACTAGGCAAGTTATTGCCGGATTAAGTTGTTAATTTTAAGTCTAATTTATTTTCAATTTACTGGTGCTTATATACTATACATGAGATTTTAACTTAACCGTTCTAACTTAGTTTAATTATTTACATCTTTATGTTTGTCTTTGTCAGTCATATGGAGATATCAATATATCGTAACAATAACAAACTCTCTCGCCAATCAGAATGTTGCAAGTTGGAATGCACTCAATTCTCACTCAATGAAATGTCATTCACTTACATTCCGATTGTCGTCATTTGTTTATACCGTTATTTGATACTTAAAATACCCTACTCTATATAAGTTGGTAAGTGTTGGTTTAAGAGTAGTTTAAGGGTATGCGGTGGCGACTTACGAGGTACACTACAATATATACCCTTTTACCTTCGGTGAAGGGTATAAAAAGTAGGCAAAATAGCACGATATTTTTACAGCGGATATTAATACTACGCGTCGATTTTTTTTGAAAAGTGAAAAAATAAAAATTTGAATGGATCAAGTGCGATATGATTTTTTCATCATTTTTTAATAACGTTAATATTTCCTCTTTAATTTTTTGATTTATGTTATCTTTCAAATATTCTTATAGTTTTATTTTTTCAACAGTATTTTAACAGTTTTAGCCTATTTTTCAATTAATGATGTTTTTGTATTTTCCACATTGATAATCCAATTCTACCCAAATTTGGCGTTAATATATATCTTGCAAATATCAATTAACATACCAAAATTTATTACGATCGGACAATTTTTGTGGGAGTGATAGCGTTTTTAATAAAGAGGATATATGGCAGGACCTTGGGTCCTTAGTCCGATTTAAATAAAAATTTATATGTATGTATCAGCATGACCACTTTTTGTAATTTTGTGGGCATTATTGAAGCTAAAATTATATTTTTCAATTTCAGGACACATGGGAGGTAGGCATGTCCTTGGGCCGATTTTTCCAAAAATTCATATTTTTCTTAACTAAGCTAGTTTATGCTAGTGTACCAAATTTCAAAAATATCTGACAACTCCTTCTATTTTTGTCCCTTCGTTATATGGGAACGAAGCATAGTGCGTTGGCTCTTGCAGTTCGTCAGATATATAGATATCTATAATGAATTCTCATCGGTCGTGCTCGATGAGAAGAGACGAGTATCTTTTAACTCCGCATACGATTCTTTTTTTTTAACATAAATTAGTTAATAATATCAGTTTAACAAGCGAATTTGGACGCTCAATATAAAAGTGAACAATAGAGTAACTATAAAAAAAAAATTAAGAAAAAATACAAGTAAAAAAATATACCTACATATGTATGTATGTACGCACATACAAACTTGCAAATAAGCTGTGCAAACAAATATTTATTCTTTTTTCTTTTATTATCTCGGTGTAACAACAACATTATACATAATAAAAAGAGCACAGTCAACAAAAATAAAAAATGAAAAAATGGAAAAAAGCTTCTATACATACCAACTGAAAAGCAGCAAAGGTCTTCAGGTTGTGATAAAGGGCATTGACTCATGCGTGGACCCAGACGAACCAACTATAGAGGATGCCCGGTATATTCGATTGGCAAGCGTACTGTTGGACAGAAACTTAATCTCCCTCAAACGCAGGCAACTAATCAAGGAAACACGTACGGCGTCCAGATACCTCAGCCAAATAATAACAGAACCTCGTACGCTAAGGTATTAAAATCTAATCCTATGCCACTGCGAGGTGATTTAGCAAATAATGACGAAATTCCCATTTCTAATTAAACTCGACTAGAAAAAACTATGGAAACATTAGTCCAAACAGTTAACAAATTTACTAACACAATGGGTAACATGATGCAAGAAATGTTAAGAATGCAATCGATGTTATTGCAAGCTGTACTAAACAAGCCATGAACTGTTTAAAAATTTGCTTTTGGAACGCAAACGGCATCCGCCAACACAAAAATGAACTAGAATACTTCCTAAAAAATAAATAAATTGATGTTATGATGGTTTCTGAAACTCATCTGACCTCAAGAAATACGTTTAAAATCAATGGTTATATATTATATGATACCAAGGACCCTCTAGACAGAGCTTGTGGCGGTTCTGCCATTTTTATAAGGAACCGAGTAAAACACTACTTAATGAGTGATCCTCGTGAAGATTATCTCCAAGCAACGAACATTTGCGTTGAGGAATTAAATCGAAACATAGTAATTTCATCATTATACTCCCCACCTAGATTTTCTATATCAGAAAGCCAATGTAATAAATATTTCAAATCATTAGGACCCTGCTTCCTGGCTGCTGGCGATTATAACGCTAAACAAACTTTCTGGCGGTCACGACTTATTACACCTAAGGGTCGTGTTTTGTTTAACACAATTTGTAAAATGGATCTAAATGTGGTCGCGAGCGGACAACCAACATATTGGCCTACTGATCAGCAAAAAGTTCCAGATGTCATCGATTATGGAGTGGTTAAAAGCATCCCCGCAAAAACGATTTATGTTGAAGCTTCCTTAGAATTATCTTCTGATCACACACCTACAATTCTTACAATAACAAATCCTAATAGAATTGTATCTCCGTCTGATAACTTAGTGACGTCAGCCACTGAAATAAATTGGTTAAAATATAAAAAATATCTCAGTACCCACTGCACTGAAAATATTCCGCTTAGTACACTGGAGAATGTGGATATTTCTATTGGAAATTTTGACAGTTATCTAAAACTAGCTTTTCAACATTCTAGTACAACCCTCAAAAAAACCAAAAATAGTAAAATATATTCTGCAGATGTTGAGCGTCTCTTGACTGAAAAAAGGAGAGCTCGAAGAGAATGGCAATTGCATAGATCCCCTCAACTTAAGAAATTACTAAAAGAGTGCACAAAAAGGCTAAGAAAGTTACTTCAGTCTCAGAAAACGGCTTCCCTGGAAAAATATCTTAAGGAACTTGATGCAACTTCTCAATCAGACTACTCATTATGGCGTGCAGCTTGAAATCTTAATAGACCTGTTATCACTTAACCACCATTAAGAAACTTAAATGGAAGTTGGGCACGAAATGATGAAAAAAAAGGAAATTTTTTTGTTAATCATTTGAAAAACGTATTTACTCCGCATACATCTCCCGATATTGCACCCCAAGAAAGCCCCTGGTTTTGATAAGATTAGCAACAAAATGCTTTTAGAGCTACCCAGCATAGCAAAGAAAATTATTCTCTTGATTTTTAATGCTATTTTACGCCTTGAATACTACCCACAAGAATGGAAAGTATCCTTAGTTACAATGATACCTAAGCCAGGAGAGGATCCTACAAAAGTTGAGTCATATAGACCTATAAGCTTATTGTCTAATATATCAAAGCTGTTTGAGAAGCTGTTAGTGTCAAAATTGGCCCCAATTTTAAATGTAAATCGATGTATTCTTAACCATCAATTCGGGTTTAGAAGAGAACATAGCACAATTGAACAAACCCATCGTATAGTAAACGCCATAAGAAAAGCCTTTGAAGAAAAAAAAATTGTTCCGCCCTCTTCATCGATGTGTCTCAAGCTTTTGATAAAGTCTGGCATGAAGGCTTATTACATAAATTGAAGTTAAACTTACCAGTAAACACACACAAGCTGTTAGAAAGCTACTTAGTCGGTCGAAGGTTTATTATTAAAGAATGTGATTTTATAAATTCTCCTCAGCAAATTGACGCTGGAGTCCCTCAGGGAAGCATCATGGGCCCACAGCTTTTTTAAGCGTACACGAAAACTGTCATGAAGCATCCCGTTACTTGCAGGATCATGTATTTGAACTGGAAAAGTGGTTAAAACAATGGAGGATAAAGCTCAATGAGCAAAAATGCGTACATAGAACATTCACCTTGCGTCGGGAGTCATGTCCCCCTATTAAAATCAATAATCAATTAGTGCCCCAGCAATCATGTAAAATATCTCGGTATTCATCTAGATCGGCGTTTGACATGGAAATGCTATATAGAAGCAAAACTAACACAAATGAAACTAAAAGCAATTCAAATTTATTTTCTTATTGAAAGAAATTCTGTTCTTAGCCTCGACTGCAAACTTCTACTTTACAACTCTATATTAAAGCCAATCTGGTGCTACGGTATTCAGCTATGGGGCACTGCCTCGGCCTCAAATATCGAAAAAAATTCAAAGGCGCCAAAATAAACTTCTTCGAATAATCACAGTCGCTCCCTGGTATGTTAAAAACTCTAATATTCACAAGGATCTCAATGTGCCATTAGTAAAAACTACGAAGTACGCAGCACAATATTTAAAAAGGCTTGAGTCGCACCCAAATCCACTAGCTCGAAATATTTTAAATGACAGTGGACACTCTAGATTAAAGAGAAGAAATACTGCAGGACTCCTCCGAAGGAAAGACCGCTAAACATCTACATATGTGAACAGAAACCGTGAGGAGAAAAATTTTCGTCTAGCATTGGCAGGACAAAAATAAAGTATTAGTATAAGATTTGATTAATTATTGTTAGTTAATATTTAATATATGAAGATCCAATAAATAAATAATGAATGAAAAAAAAATATTTTATGGGATGTTGTGTGTTGGTAACCGAGATGTTTGTTTCTAATATGGAGACTTTGGAAATGTGTTTGTATGGGAAGTTCCACATTCACTTCTCTTATCCCGGCCATTTTTTTTTTTTTGAGGTTGTGTATTGATGACCAATATGCTTGTACCTCATTTGGAAACAACAAGGGATTTATGGGTAAAATTAGAGGCAGTCGTGATTTTTTGTTCATAGAAGATATAGGTGTGTGTGTGTTAAGTTCTAGTGACTGTTGGCAACGAGCTTGTTCCTTGTAAATGGAATTAAGCTCAGGGGAGATGTGTAGAGGTAGAAAACTTGCCATTTTTTGCTCATTGCACTTAATGTTATTGCCCGCAAGTTTTTGCATTGGGTGTGGTCCCCTTCTTTGGGATTATCATTGTTCCTTTCTTCCATTCCGTGGAAAGGCGCTTGTATCCCATATGGGACCAGTTTCGCAGCGATGGCTGCTTTGCCATATTTTTAAGAGAATTCAGTATTCCTTTAATCCCTTCACGAGAAGGTGGAGCAGTAGATATATCCCTTCTTGGTTGCGGGGAACTGCGGTGATTGCAGTGATTCCCTATTTGAGGGACTTTTTTCTAAAAAATGGCCGTATGGAAAGCAAGGACAGATATTTTGAAATCATTAAGATGTAGGGAATTTTCAAGAATGTGACACAACTGAATACTTATATTTGACAATCTTTTTCGATTTGTGATGAAATGCTAATAAAATTGTTGATACGGCAACATTACAAATTGTAAAACTCTTTGAGTGATCGACTGCCCCCATTTTAATTTTGATTTTAAGGTAAATTTGTCAAACTCTCTTTTACAAAAATTTAATTTTTCAGAGCAATAAATACATGACGGCTATCAGAAGCTTTTGAAGTAAAGTCACCAAAATGAAAAATTTTAATGAAAATTTCATAATCCCCCTTAAGTCCAAATTAGCTATCTTTGATCGATCACTGCCACATGATAATACAGGTAGCGAAGGGTCTTTTCACACCTATTAAATATATGACGTCTAACACGTAACCACTAGTTTTATTACAAAAGTTATTTGCTAGTGCAAAACGTTTGGTTAATTAAACATCATTTAACAGCTTCTTAATTACATTATACAATTATCTTCTTACAAATAAAGTTTTGTAAATAAATAGAAATTGTTAAAAATAAAGTTAAAGTTTGATCAACGTTCATACCTTTTTCTTGATTTTTTCCTAAAATATTTTTTAGGTATGAAGCAACCGCTTATAATTTCGATTTGTACTGTACAGTTATGCCGAATGGCATCAAAGAGTGTTCACACGATTGTCAGATATGTATATAACAATATTGATGTCTTACAGTGTACTGACAATGCTTTTTCTGACAACGTTGTCAACCAAAATTTGCAAGTTCAGACAGTTGCAAAACAGCACATTTTACTGACAATATTGTTAGATCTGACCACCGTCTGTACGAAGCTAAAGCTTAATATTTATTAAAAATCGTTAAAGCTCTAACGAATCAGAAAACTTACAGAAAACATCGCTTATATGGCGAACATGGCTAAAATTCACGAAAAATTGCAAAACAGGAAACATAACCAAAAAGTTATTTGAAATAGCTAAATCGGTTAAAAACAAAATTTTGGAAAATAAAAATAATTAACTATAAATAATTAACTATAAAGATGAAGAACCAAATTTTTGTCAGGTTTTAAAAACAGAGAATTCGACTTTTTCAAAACTTGTGTTTTGTTTTCGTCAAATAACAAATGGCATTATTACAGGGTTGGCAGAACATTTTATACATGCATGAAAAAAGAAGGCGAAATTTAAATTTACCTTGGTTACAGTTCTACAATATTTAAAAAAACAACTGGAAAGTTTCCTGAGTTGATTTTGGTTGTTTTTGTTATTATATAAAAATGTTAACACCTTCAATATATCGTGACTTTAGGACAACAAGGTATCTTATATGTAGTTTATTAGGTGCAAATATAACCTTGTTGTCCTAAGTGCTGGTTCACACTGTTCAAGTCTAGTTCGTCAAGTCTTGAGTTTTTAGGAGAGAGGAAAATAAATGGCATTCTCTTTTCCCTTCTCTTGTTAAAGCTCAAGACTTGACAGCTAAAGCTTGAACAGTGTAAACCAGCACTAAGTCCCAATTTACACTATGGACATTTCTTGCCGGACAGACGAAGTTTGAGTGCGAGGTGTCAAAAAGTTAGAGCGTGTAGCTCTACCATGACATTTTTCGGACATTTTTCGTTTCTCTTTCTTACTTTTCGTAGTTTTCATCTTATTGTATTATGTCGCTTTTCTCAATACATCGTCACTTTGGCTTCTTAGTACAAGAACAAGACGCGACACTGTACGAAATTGAAAAACTAGTTTCCAAAATGGTTTAGAAAATAAATGTCAAATTTAAAGTCTCTAAAATGGTTTAGAAAATAAATATTTACCGACCGTTGTCAAATTTTGAGTCCTAATCAATACTTTTGCTTTTACATGATACATTATATTTTTTTCATTCTACATAAATTTTTGTCATGTAATAGTACATGTGTTACCATGTAAAAAAGCCTTAACTGACATTGATTTTTTTTTTTATTTTTTTATTAAAATGTGAACGTGTTGTTATCCTTTTAAAAAAAATTCAGAGAGCAATAACGAAGAACTATGTCCAGTAAGGACAATTTTTCTAAGTAATTTCTGCACAAAAAGTAATTAGTAAGGGGGTTGCTTATTTACCTGGGCTAAATGATCTAATCCTCCATAATGAAAGTGTAATATTTTATATTGTGATTCCCGCGAAGCTATCACCAATTGACCAGATGTACAGCTATTATCATTAAAGAATAAACGCAATGAGCGCATCAGACTTAAGTCAACTGAAAATCGACGACATTTCATATTAGATTTGCGACGCACAGTTGGTGTCGTGTTAGCACTATCTGGAAATGCAAGATTGTGCTTGAATGCCAACAACTCTGGCGTCATCCAGTTAGGATTGTTGTCGTCAGACACAGATCCATCGGAATTCAGCTGCAATTGTTCCCTATCTGCAACAACAACACAATTGTACGTTTGTGATATATTGGCATTTTCTATTTGTGGATTTGATATTGTTATATTAACAGATGTGATTGGATTCTTTTTTATTAATGCCTCCAAGTCCTCCAGAGATGCTTTTTTTCCTCCCAACAATGGCTGTAACTCGTTACGAAGTTCTTGCATATCAACTGTTGCTGTAACGTCGTCTTCTTTGGTAATATCATTTTGTATAGTGGCAATGTTCTCCGCTTGTTTTGCTTTATTAACATCATCGCCTTCAATACTGGAACGTCTCCTTGCTAAAAATTGGTCCACTTTACCATAGGTTAATGGCAATAGTGGTCCACGAATATAGTCTAACGCACTGTTTTCATCGGACAATGGGCACTTGCAAAGAGACGAATTAGGTATCCACGAAAGAACTAACGTTGGCCGTTTAGCACTATTATATTGATCAACAAATGTTTTCGTTGTAACTGTTAAATAACCAGGATAATGTAGCATGTCACATTCCAGGCGTGCTACAATTGGTGGATGTATGCAGACATTGTTCTTGCAAAACAAAATTTCGTTGTCTTCGTACACTATATCGATTTTTTCGTTTATTTTCTCTTCACCAAGTATTAAACTTGACGCTTTTTTAAGTATATTTGTGATGGGCATTATGTTTTCAACAATGGCTTCGTAATTCAAAGTGTTTTGCCAAGAATTTGTTTTTTTTTTTTTTTTTTTTGTAATCCTATAACTGTTTTTTCCACTGCGATTTATAGACTATTCCATAAAAATATGAAATAATCCAAACACTTTTGCAAAAACACAATACGAAAAATCGATACAAATGATTCTCACAACAAAACGAACAGACATCCGCAAGCCTTTTTATTTATACAAGCAATACAGGTACGTTCCTAAATATATGCACATGTATGTATGTAATTGCGATTGTAAAAATTTTATTTAATAATTTTAACTTTTTTGTTGATTATCTTTATTCTTCATCAATAAATATTTTTCTTTTTTATATATTCATGTATTTATTAGCGTAGTAATGACCTTCTTTTTTCTCAGCGGTGTATATCTTTCGTATGTATGTGGGATACGGAAATAAAAAAATAACGTGACCTTTAATTAGACTTGCCAGACGGTGTTGATTTTTCTTGATTTACAAGAATTTTCAGCACAACCAAAAAGACGTTATTATTTTTTAAATTTGTTTACTGTTTCCTTAAACAAAGCTGTGTCAAAAGAAAATAAATAGTTCATCGCAATGTTTAAGTGTATTTGTTTAAAAATATTTAAAAACTTTTTCTTTTATAAAAAAAAATAATAATTTAACAACACTGTATATATTTCCCTCTATGAACACTAAAAAACAAAAAGGCGGTAGCAAGAACTTTGTTCTGTGATTTTAATTGACTTTTCCAAATCTGTTCACGGATAAATTCTATAACGTGAATAAAATAAACATTTGTCTACCGATTTTAATGATTTATGGCTTATTTTATTCGTTATGTATTTGGCTTCCGATAAATTATAACCCCCATATTCATAAAAAATATTTAAGGCTTATAGCAGGTTTATAAGACGAATTTTCTATGAACATTTGTTTAATAAGCCTTTTATTAATCGAAAATATTTTTTATGAATTTTTTAAATAAAAATAGCATTTATTTTGCTTTAAAAAAAATTAACCGCCAATGTTTTTTGAATTTCTCCGAAATTGCTGTATCAAATAACTTTTGTTACAATGGCTTAAGCATGAAAATTTATTCCAAATCATTTGTTGGTGTTCTACCTAGACTGGACAAGTTATGATGATATGTATTAGCATAACCGCCGTCAGACCCATAATATTGAATAACGAATGAAATTAACATTCTTCTACAGATTTTATTGATATGTGCAATATTTTATTCGTTGTATATCTGGCTTTCTGATAAAGGAAAAAAATGTAAAAAATTTTGTCATTATAATTCTTTTATGAATTTATTGAAAACAAAAAAAAAGTACTAATATTTCATGAATTTTTTTAAGTGTTTTTACCAAAATCCGATAAATCTAATAAACTAGACGTGATAGATATATGTATACCCTTCACCGAAGGTAAAAGCCTATATATGTATACGTTTGTCATTCCGTTCGTAACTTCCACAATATACATCCTAGATTCTGAAGAAGGGCAACTTTTCCCATTTGGATATTTTAATTGCACGCAATGTTGCCAATTTACCCATTTTCCGGCTAGAGCTGGTGATTTTTTTCATCTAGCCATAAAAAAATGTCTAGATATTATCAAGCCGGAAGATCTACAAAGCCATTTTTTTTCTTCATAGCCATTTTTTCATTTTTGTAATATTTTTTTATGACAATATATTTTTTTTGGCATTTTTTATATTAAATCTGCTTACTTTGATGTTGATTTACATTTAATACATCTTAAATGCAACAATGACGTTTACCGGAATGACAGTTTAAGCAGCCTTGATATATTAACGGTACTTATCATAGAACCGCTCATAGCCTACTACTTGTCGATAAGGATTCTGAAGATGAAGATGGCAGTGGGCATGGTACAACTACACAATGTAGACTCATTGCTACAATAAGTACAACAAGACAAAAATGACAGGCAATAAAAACACAAATTGAAAAAAAATAAGACACGTGAAGGAAAAAAATGGCTCGCACTAACTAAATGTAAACAAACATGAAAATGTTTTGACATTTGGGGTTTAACTGGGGTAAACAGCTGACAAACATCTGGGCCAACGAGTGTACCCTGTGCAGTTGTACCATGGTAGTGGACACCCGCAAAACTTGCCTAAAGCACTACATATACAGCCATGCGAAATTTCTATTCGGAATTCCTCCGTCGATGAAGTGTTGATGATAATCAGGAAGACAGAAAATTTTGTGCTAGAACAGACAGATATTGCAGGACGTTATAATTACTCGCCTAGTTAAAATATTGACTGCCTTAGTCCTAATGCAACTTTGATTTTTTACCTTTGTATGGTCTTGAAAACATTAAAAAGTGAATTGATTCAGTGGGTGAAAGATGATGATGTATATGGTGTCAACGGATATTCACTGAATCCGACTTTTCTGATTTCACTGACTTGCCAATCTACGTGCATTTTGAGAAGTTTTTGAAGATGACTTGGTAGAATTGCTATGTAAAAAAGTAACAGTAATGCAGTTTATAGTGGACAAGAGAACCCAAAAAACCCGATGAATAAAATAGGAGTTTTTCTGGGTATCCTCATTGTTACAGATTATGTTTCAGTTCCTTCAAAGAGGGACTTTTGGTCATATGAAAGCGATCTTTAAATTTCAATGGCTTCGGATTATATTCGTAGAAATTGTTTTGGTACGATATTTGTTTGTTTTTTGTGTAAAACGCATTAAATTAAAAAAAAATGTTTCTGTTACTTTTTTTGTAATAAATCTTTTTTGTTAAGTTTTTGTTAAGTTTTGTTTATAATAAATATAAGTTTTATTTGAAAAATGCAAGGCTCAAAAATTTTATATACTTCCCACAGTTACGTTTTTATTAAAATAGGTTTTTTGACTTAGGCACATTGCTGTTCAAAATTTCATTGCTATATGAAAGAATATCATTAACTGCCTGGCCCGCAATGTCGACAAGAACATTTTGTTCGTATATTTGTATTGAAAACAAAAACCAATTTTAGTTTTTAATTATTGTTTACAATAGATATGCGAAAGAAATGTTCTTGTCGACATTGTGGGCCTGGCAGTAAATATTTAGTTCCTGGGTACAATAATTAAGTTTTTTAATAATGTTTAATCCAAATTTAGATATTTTTAATTAGGCCTAAGTTCAATGAATTTAATTTTCTTAATTAATTCATTTATTAATGATGTGCTAATAATCCCAATTTATGATAAAAAACACTGAAATTTATTGTTGTGGGAAAGCTAGTTTCTATGCGCATTTCGCTGGTTGCTTAGGCCAGCTCGTCAGGAAACTTTTTCCAAATACTTTAGAAAAGCTAAAAATATTATACAAGTAAGAACATAAAGTGAATAAGAATTTTAAACACTCAGCTCTACTTGTAACAATATCAAAGCTTCAACAAAGACACAACAATAAATAGTGAATTTTTTCTTTCTTACATTCCCCTACAATTGGCTGGGTTTTTTTCCAACACGAATTGTAGTTGTTAGAGGATAGAAAAAAACAAAATTAAAAAAAAAAAAAACAAGTTGCTAAATAAAGCAGCTTGCCATTTCAGTTTTTTATTTGCCGGGCACATGCAAATTTATTATCAAAAATTATTTGCGGGAATGAAATATTTATTAATTAATTCATTTATTAATGGTGTGCTAATAATCCCAATTTATGATAAAAAACACTGAAATTTATTGTTGTGGGAAAGCTAGTTTCTATGCGCATTAAATTATTTTTATGAAGACAGGAATTTTACAACATGAAATTAAGAAATTTTTTTTTTTTTTTATTGAGAATTTTTCATTCTTGACTGCGCTGAGATTTGAACCCAGGCTTTCACGGACAGGTTGCCCAGACTAGTTTCGATTGTAACCACACAATCTCTTCGGTGGGGCTTGCCGTTTTTACTAACTCGGCTATTAAAGCCGGATGACGCCAATAGTCAAACATCAATCTTTAAACCAAATGGTATTTCACCTTGGTAGATCGAAATTTGCTTTTGAATGAATGATTATCTATTTCAATGAACTTAAGCCCAATTAAAAATATCTAAATTTGGATTAAAAACCATTAACAGTTCAATAAAATAACCACAATACTATTTATTGTTTTTTAATAATTTTAAAAATCTAGCTATTTTTGTTTACAATTCTAGCCTTTTTTTGAACTGTCGAGTTGGTAGCCCTAATTGCACGTTTCAAGGCGAATTCACTAGAAGGTGAGGTCAACTCTACAACAACACTGTTTCTGTGGTCCATCTGTCAAAAATATTGCTAGTAAAAAAAATGTTTGTTTACATAAAAAAAACTAGTTCGTATACAAACTTTGACAAATCGACCACCGAAAAAAATAACCATATGCTGACTTGACCCCACCTTCTAGTCAATTCGCCTTGGCACGTTTTGTTTTAATAAAATCTCTTAAAGAGAGACATTATGCATTGACTTTTTCTCTCCAAAACATTTCAGTGGGTACAAAGTGTAAAAAAGAATGCATAAGAAACTATACGATTGCAAATAATTTTAATTTTTTCCTTTGTATTAAGGGCATAATAAACCACACAAATTGCTTGGCAAACATGCATTTTGTTTTTGCTTTTGTTTGACAATAAACAACACAATCTTATTTCGTACAAACATTAATTTTTCATTTTTGTTTTGTTTTCAATGAATGTAGACGACGATTGTGCTCCGGCAATTTTGCTCGCTATTTGTTTAAAATGGAGAAGAAATATAAAGTTGGAATTTAAGGCTGAAAATAATTGTATTGCTTCTTCTTCTACGTCTTTACTCTGCAAAGTTTTCACTGAAATGATTACTTTTAGTACTAGACACCACAAAAAGTTTGACAAATATCCAACATGTCTGCCAAATATTAAAAATGTTTAATTTTTCTGGAAACATTGCTTCAAATGTTTGTCCAAACTGCAAACACCCCAATTAACAACACAATATATTTGTACAAACGAAAAATTTTGTTATGTTTGCCAAGCTATTTGTGTGGTTTATCATGCCCTTTATCTCATATTTCGATGTCATGTGCGACATTGAAAAACATAATTTTCTATCAGAAAAGAAACCTTACTAAAAAATACGAAGATTTGTGATGTTGGTAATTATATAAACTTATATAAAAATTAGAATTTTTTTATATATGAAAATGATTTATTTATGTTAATACATACATTTACTTGCAAACACACATGTAGACCTCTGTATAAACGCACTCGCTCTCTCGAAATATATTGTTTTGATGCTGTGTAGTCCTTGGTTGTAGTCATTTATTATTTATTTTATTTTATATAATACGAAGGCGGATCAATAAGTCCGTGACTTTTTGAAAAAATAGGATTTTTTGAGGTCCATAAAATAGGCATTTGTTTGACCAACAATTTCATCGTTGGAGCTAAATCTCTTTCCACCGAGCCATTGGTTTAGGTTCGAAAATAGGAAATAGTCACTGGGGGCTAAATCCGGAGAATATGGCGGATAAGGTACCAATTCGTAGCCCAATTCATGTAATTTTGCCATTGAGACTGCACACGTGTGCACCCGTGCATTATCTTGATGAAAAATAAAATTTTTCTTGGCCATATGGGGTCATTTATTTTAAATCGGTTCAATAAGTTGGCCAAAAAACTGTTGCCATCAACTTATTGGCCGACAAACTTACCTTGGCCTTCTCCGGAGCCGGTTCAACCGGATAAACCCATTGTTTAGACTGCTGCTTGGTCTCCGGAGTGTTGTAATGGATTCATGTTTCATTCACAGTTACAAAACGCAAAGTAAATGACGGAACTAACAGGTGGTACTTGATGGGAGCAGTGTTGCATTTCATATAACTATTGATCCGCCCTCGTATTTCGTCAGACCCCTTTTAGGCGGGCAAAGTTAACTTTGCAAGGTCTTGAGTTTATAGAAGGGAGGGGTAACAAGAATAACGTGGGAGTACATACTTTCCTGTACTCGCAAATTCGTTTTGCTTTTCGTTCGTAGTTTGTACCTGAAGTTGGCATATTTTGAAGAGGAAAAACTTCAAATTGCTTGTTTAGTTCAAATTTTTTAAATTTACATAGATACATAATTCATCACTATATGAAACTATATAAAAATACTTTTTTTCTTTTCACAAATAATTGTTTTTCATCAATATTTTCAAAATTAACAACCCCTAATCTAAGATGCTTTCTTAAATATTTTGTATGCCCAGAAATAAAGATGCACTTTTGTGTATTCTAGACATGATACACAACTTCATTGTTTTAAAAATTGACTGGTTAAAAAATTGTGTATTTTGTACAAGCAAACTTAAAGTAAAAATCATAATTTCTAAAAATAAAATATCATCATTTGAGAAAAAAAATCTTTAAATCATTTTTTTATCATAAAATAATCAAAAAAAAAATGATAAAATCATGTTTCTGGCAACGCTGTTAATATATTATACTCAAACAAAGGAAAACAAAAATTTGTCATATTAAACTTTGTGTGTCTAAACACGAAACAAAGTTTAATAGAGAATTCAACAAACTTTGTCAAAGTAAACTTTGCCTGTCTAAAAAGGGACTCGCAGCTTTCAGGAAAATTTACAATTCAAATTTTCTAATAATTTGTGATGAATTCAGATTTTTTATGATTTTATAGTGAAACTAGCATTTAACCCGCTACTTCGTTAGCGTATCCTTTTCTTTCGTGGACATATTTTTACGCCAAATCTTATGTTGCATTCACTCAGGAACTTGCATGTACGCATCAAATTTGTATTTGTATTTTTTAGATAAGGTACGAATGTGATATATGTATTTATTATTTAAATGTTTATTGGTTTAAAAGATAGATGGCATAGCAAAAAGTTTTAAAATACAGGTTTTACCCGTTTACTCCCCAAAAAGGACGAATATCAAAAAAGTACCAGGCACCTGTCCGCTTTTTTTATTGAACAACAATAAGTACTAAATTTTCTTGTTGTCTTTTTTTAGCGGCATATGAGGTTAGCGGGATCGAGTTTGCGAGAGCCCAGCCTCCGGTCCAAATGTCAACTTTTTAGCTCTTGGAGTTTAGGATAAGTGATAATGAAGCAGTCAGTAACGTTACTATTTTATATTATATAGATAGATGAAGAAAAATATTGAAAAAAAGTTACAAAATTAGGAACGATTTTCACTCCTTTAGGGATCGAATTACGAAAAAGTACCAAATTTGTATTTGTATTTTATAGATGAGTTACGAATGTGATATAATTTTTATTTCTATGTTTATTGGTTTAAAAGATAGATGTCGTAACAAAAAAGTTTCAAAATACAGGTTTTACCCGTTTACTCCTTATTTATAAAAAATGCTATCAACCTGTCCGCTTATTTTTTAATGAACAATAATAGGTATTGAATTTTTTTTTTATCTATTTTAGTTTAGCAGATATGAGGTTAGCGAATTTCCGTTTTTACCGCCTTTTTCTCTTGAACAACAATAATTATTTAATTATTTTGTATCTCCTTTAGCTTAGCAGATATAAGGTAAGCGTGATCGATTTGGCGAGAGGCCTGCGTCCGGTCCAAATGTCAACTTTAGCTTAAGGCGTTAAGGTTGTGCGATGAAAGATAAATAGATGGAGAAAAATATCTTGGAAAATGTAACAAAATTAAGTACGATTTTCACCCCAAAGTTGCACTTGCATTTTTTATATAAGTTACGAATTTTATATAATTTTTATTTCTATGTGCATTGAATTTAATGATAGATGCGGGACAAAAAAGTACCAAAATGAAGGTTTTACCCTTTTACTACCTAAAAGGTCCGAATATCCAAATAGTACCAGATACCTGTTCTCTTTTTTTATTTAATCAACAACAATAAGTATTAAATTAAAAAAGTACTAGTTAGAGAAAGAAAAAGTACCAAAAATCCCCCTTACATATTTTCACTCAGGAACTTGCATGTTTAATTTTATGTTTCTAGGTCCAATATTACCAGCAAATTAAAAAGTACCAACTAAAGCACAAAAAAGTACCAAAAATTGCCTCTTACAGATGCTCAATCACTCAACGCTTTGCTTTTTTAATTTTATGTTTGTAGATGCAATACTAACAAAAATTCAATAAGTACCTGTTGGCAAACAATACAGTACGAAAAAGTACCAAAAAACCACTCGTACAGATTCTCATTCACTTGGGAACTTGCATGTTTAATTTTATGTTTCTAGGTCCAATATTAACAGCAAATCAAAAAGTACCAACTAAAGCACAAAAAAGTACCAAAAATTGCCGCTTACAGATGCTCATTCACTCAACGCTTTGCTTTTTTAATTTTATGTTTGTAGCTGCAATACTAACAAAAATACAATAAGTACCTGTTGGCAAACAATACAGTACGAAAAAGTACCAAAAACCACTCGTACAGATTCTCATTCACTTGGGAACTTGCATGTTTAATTTTATGTTTATAGGTCAAATTTTAACGGAAATTCATAAAGTAACAGGTAAAGAACAAAAAGCCCCTCTTACAGATTCTCATTCACTCAGGGCATTGCATTCTTAATTTTATGTTTGTAGATCCAATATTAACGAAAATAAAAAAAGGTACCAGTTAAAAAACGAAAAAGTACCAAAAAGATCCCTCTTATAGGTTCTTGTCCACTCAGGACATTTAATGTTGAATTTTATGTGTTTAGGTCCAATACTAACGGTAATTCAAATAGTACCAGTTAAAGACCAAAAGTACCAAAAAGCCCCTCTTACAGATTCTCATTTACTCAGGCCCTTGGATGTTCAATTTCATGTTTCTAGGGCCAATACTAACGGAAATTCAAACAGTACCAGTTAAAAAACAAAAAAGTGCCACAAATTTCCCTCTTATAGATTCTTGTCCACTCAGGACATTTAATGTTAAATTTTATGTTTCTATGTCCAATAATAACGGAAATTCAAATAGTACCAGTTAAAGAACAAAAAAGTAATAAAAAAGCCCTTTTACATATTCTCATTCACTCAAGACCATGCATGTTTAATTTTATGTTCATGGGTCCAATATTAACGAAAATTAAAAAAGTACCAGTTAAAGAACGAAAAAGTACCAAAAATATCCCTCTAACGAATTCTTATTCACTCAGGACTTTGCATGTTTAATTTTATGTTTCTAGTTCGAAAAGTACCATTGAAGTGCAAAAAGTACCAAAAAGTACATGTATATGTTCTTATCCACTCAGGACATTGCTTGTTGAAGTTTATGTTTCTAGGCCCAATATTAACGATAGTTAAAAAAATTGCCAGATGTGGAACCAAAAAGCTAAAGTAAGAAATAAAATTTCCGGTATTTCCCCTTTTTGGTACTTTTTTCTCCCCATTGAAGCATAAAAAATTTCAATATTGTAGTGGGAGCCCATAATTTAATACGTATATGTCAATAAATAAAAAAAAATGTTTTGTAAAAAAGTACCAAAAATAGTTTCGCTTTTTACCCCTTAAACGTACGAATTTCGAAAAAGTACCAAACTCGTATTTGGATTTTTTAGATAAGTTTCAAATGTGATATAACCCTTATTTCTATGTTTATGGCTTTAAAAGATAGATGGGGTGACAAAAAAGTACCAAAATACAGGTTTTACAAGTTTACTTCGTTAAATGGCTGAATTTCCAAAAAGTCCGCTTATTTTTCTAAAGAACAACGATAAGTATTAAATTTTTTTTGTATCTATTTTAGTTTTGGAGATATAAGGTTGCCCTTTTTTACCCCCTAAACATTCGAATTTCCAAAAATCCCGTCTTAGTGAATCGATTTTGGGGAGACACCAACCCCTGGTCCAAATTTTAAGGTTTTAGCTTCAGGCGTTTAGGCTGTGCGATGATGAATCAGTCAGTCAGTGAGTCAGTCAGTAACGTTACAATTTTATATACATATATAGATATTCTTAAAAGCCATATATTTGAAAAAAATAAGTATTGCGCCTTAAGTCCTAAGGAACTTGTTATTCCCAAGTGTTCCAAAAAAACTGTGAAAATCACAAAAAAAAAAACATAGAGAAAAGGCAAGAAATAAAATATCTGATTATTAAGTAAATTTTTATTAAATAAAGAGTTTATATATATTACAAAGAAAAGTTATATACACAAGCAATAAAGTTTAATAACCATACAAAAAAATAAAAAAAATAGTATACGTATTGAATAAAATTGAACAACAAAAATACAAAAGAAAAAGCAGAAAAACTACATACATATGTTGAGAAAAATTATAAAAGAAAAGAAGTTAACATATAAATATAAAACAAAAAATTAAGTAGAGTTATTGAATAAATTAGAAATTAAGTACATATATAAATAAAAACACATCATTATAATATCCTAAATTGGCATATTCGAATTTAAAGAAAAAAAAAAAATGTTTAGATGGCTGAACTTTTTTAAGGCGCAAATAAAAATTTTTGTGCCGGCAGCAAGCTATTTTGAAACCAAGAACTACTTTGTTTTATTCCATAGCTACAGAGAAAAAACATAGACAATGTCAGAAGCAAATTACATGTACGTTTGTGACCAAATGTTATTAACCTTCTGTAAAACAGCAAATTTGACAGACATTCACAATTACATATGACTTGAAAAGTTGACAAGTCAGATGTAAAAAACATGTCGTCTACGGGCACCTTTACCGCCGTTTTCAATGAAAAATTCAAGTGTTAATAAAATCACCAACAATAAATTCTTACAATAATTTAAGCAAATTATTCTTTTTTGCTTTCTTTATGCATGTTTAAAAAACAATTTTCACCTTTTATTCACAAATTTCAACTTTTATTTTTATAATTTATTTTTGTATTGACATTTCAGTTTGAAATGACATTAGTAGCTTAAAATTACACAAAAATTAAAAACGGTATTTATGAAACGAGTCTCGCAAGTTTGTTCATTTGCACAAATGGTAATTTTAAGCGATATCCTGAAAACCCGTATTATTTTTTGTAGTTTGTTTTTGGAAAAATAGAAACAGTTTAATTAGTTTAATTATATTTAATATAACAAAATTTTCATTAATTTTTTAACTTTACGGAAAACGATTTTAATAAATTACATTTAGCAACTGTAAAACTATTTTGAGTGTACCCAAGAATAGAAAACAATAAGCAAATACCAAATTCGCAATTGTTTTTTTGTTCGGTTTCATATTATATACCAGGGATGTTAAAGTTGGTACAATTGTACTTTTTTTTTGGTACATTTTGACCTTCCAAAGTACCGTGGTACTACCGTGACTCATTTGGTACAATTTAAAAATGTGTCATAGCTCCCCCTTTTTGCTTTTTTTGTATAACAAGCAAATGAATGAGTCCTTTTCATTGCATTTATGTTGTACAACAAATCGTTAATGTAATGGGTGCTTAAATATGCGACTAGTATTTTGGAGTATAGAGCACTTAGTCCCCTTTTACAAGGTAAGGGGGCGACGCTGTATACGTAACACACTTTACTTTTTTCTTTTATCGCCTACAAACTTCGCCTGTCTGCCTTTTACTTGCCACATTGTAAAAGGGAACTTATGGTACCCACAGACGAGGCAATATTAGTCAAATCCTGTGTTACTACTTTTGTTTCTTTTGTACCACAGACGATGGCACTATAAGCAAAACATCAGTATTTTTTTGGAATATAGAAGTACTACTTAACTTAACAAGTATGTATATGCGAAAGACATTATTCTTATCCTGCTTTTTTTGTTTTATTTTTATAACTTTCACTCTTTTTAATAAATTAAAAAAATATAATGGTTCCGTGAAGGTCCAAAAAGTACATTTTTTTTGGAAGTTTGTACAAAATTTAAACCTCTATTTAACATCCCTGTTATATACCAAATAACTGATTGACAAGAAACAACAATACTATTACAGTGCTTATACTTTTTTCTTTAACACATTGCCAGTAGCGGTTTTAAAAAATTCATAGTACAATCTGGGCTGCCACATATAGTGATTTCTCGCCAAACGTGGCGATTTTAAAACTTTTTTGGTGTTGTCATTTTCCATTTGTTTAGATAACTTCATTTTAATAGAAAGAAAAAAAAATTTGTTGTGAGGCTTATTCAAAGTAAGAGCGCAATTCTTCAAAAATGAATTTAAACAAAAATAATGTAAGAAACAATTTCGAATTTATGTCGTATTTTAAGAACAAAATACGTTTAAATTTAAACAAAAAAATTAAAAATAGCAGCGATTGCACCAACTCTAAATATTTAAACAATGAACAAATAGCAATAGTAATTATTATTATTCATTATTATGTTAAATTTAAACAAAAAAAAAAATAAAAATAGCAGCGATTGCACCAACTCTAAATATTAAAACAATGAACAAATAGCAATAGTAATTATTATTATTCATTATTATGTTATTATCATATTATTATGTTATGCGTATTATGTTTGTATTTTATAAAAATTAAAAAACCTTTTTAAAATGCGCTAAAAAGAAAAAAATTAATAAACCTTTACTATCGACTTATAACGTCATTAATCTATTTATATGTATTTACTTTGGTTGAAAATTTGTATAGTTAAAATCAATCACATCAAGTTATATAATTTACTTGTTTGTCTACACAAGTTAATCTCGCGACAAGCTTGTATACCATACAAATTGTTTAATGACGTTATAAGTTGATAGTCAAAGTTCTAAACTCAAATTTTCTTTTTAGAGCATTTAAATAAAAGCGTTTTTTTAAAAAGGTTTCTTATTTTTAAAATATTTTTTTCTTTTCAGCGCATTTAAATAAAAGCTTGTTTTTTTTAAAAAAAGATTTTTTACTCTTAATTTATTTCATTCAAAACTTAGTCCGCCGCATTGGAAATAGAGTAACGTCACTTTATTTGTCGACCTTTTCTCAGCAAGCCCTTCCTTTTATACTCATATTGTAGGAATGCATTAACAATAATTAGTCCGACATCTTGGGTGTCTTACCAAGCTGGATTTAGAATAACTTTACAAAGTTAACCGTGCATTATCAGCCAAACTGAACGTATTTACAAAATGTCAGCTTAATCGGTTCAAGGTATCTGCTTCAAAATTAAGTTGCAAGATTTCACCCGAACAAATAAAAATTCCTTTGAAAGAGAGGAAAACTCATATATTTTAGGCTTTATTTTATTTTTAATAAAATGCTTAACTTAAAAATTTGTTGTTGATTTTTTACTTTAAAAATCGTTCCGCTAGAATTTTTTTTTAAAAGTTCGTCGATTCGAAGAAGAGTAACTTTATTTTACTTAAATGAAGAGTTACGTTTCATAAACGAATGCTTAAGTAATGTATACATTAAAAGTGGGTTTTCCATACTAATTTCGTGCTCTAAAACTCGACTAAGCTTTTAAAAATAAAGCTGTCGAATATCGAATTTGGTTAATTATTTATAGGTCTTATTTTAAAAAATAAATTAAATAAATATGCACAAAATTTTTTGCACAAATGAAAAAATTTGCATCTTGCGGGTTTTATATTAATAACAACTGGCAGCGCCCATGTTAATTGTAGGAAAGTTGGGAACGGCAGCCAGAGTTGTCAGATTTTTTTTTTGCCAAATTTAATGTCAGAAATGCCAAAGCCTTTTTTTATTAGTTTTTGACAATAAAACATATATTTTTATTAAAAATATTTTTTATAAATCCTCAAAAATACGAAATCCGAATACTTTTATTTCGACAAAAATATAAAAAAGTCGCCATGATATGAACAAAATAAAAATGAAAAATCCTCGTCTTGACCTAGAAATTATTTTTTTTTATACATAACCCACTCGCATCCCAAAAAGCGACCATAACTAACTTAAAGGAAAAGACCAAAGCTTTATTTTGAGCAATTCGCTCTTTTCTATCGCCTCACACACGTCCTAAGAAAACACACTTGTTTTATAATAAATTCGTTTGATACATACATACACATATTATAAGAACATACCTACATAGTTGAATTGTCTAAAAATTTTAATAATAATTCGGTTCGAATCGTTATAATTTCATTTTTACGACAATAAAACACATATTCTTACCCTACCAATTAAGCAATCGGTCGCATTTGTTCTTACGTAGGTTATTTGCACATAAATTGCTTGCAAACAAAACAAAATCACTTAAAAAATAAAAATACCAAAAACCTGTTTTAACGAAAAAAACATACACACACACGTTGGTTTGCAAAAACAGAAAACATGTGTATGTACCCCGCAGGGAATGTGAGTAGTAAAACTGTAGTGTTGTACTAGTGACATTGTCCCCAGTACTACTGACAAGCTATGCCCCAGCCAATGTAATCTACTATTGACCTCTAACACAGGCTTGTCATTGAAAATCCACCAGTAGACCTTATCACTACTGACGTGGTAGTTCTTTTAGGACCACATGGAGACATTTGAACCACAGATTCACTAGTGCATTTTAGTAACTCTGGTCTACATAATTGGCGCTTCTCGGGCGATACTGGAGCTAGATTTTTACAGAGGATAAGGCGATACGCTTAAACACATATATTTTTTGTCTGAAGGAAATTTTTTATTAAGAAAAGCTTAAATTACATACATAGTTTTTAAATAGAACCTTATAAAACTAAAAATTATTTAAATCAGTCTGTTTTTAATATTTTATAGCTCATTTTCTTCAAGGCTGGCTTAACCTTTCTAAGAGTATATAAAATAAACTATTATTAATTATTTACATCAGTATGTTTTTGATATTTTGGAGCTCATTTTCTTAAAGGCTGGCTAAACCTTTTTTAAATATACATATAAAATAAACCACAGCTCAAAATTGGGTCTGATTGTGTAGCTAAAAGAGTGTCAAATTCTGTAAGCTTCTCCTCTGTATTTATTGGAAAAATTCCCATGATGTTTTCTACGGAACCATTTTGAGAAACCAACCGATCCAGTAAAACTTTCTGCTCAGCCAAAATCTCAATTATAGTATTTTGCTGTTTTTCAAATGTTTCAAGCCTTTGAATTTTCTTTGCAGCAAGCACAATTTGGATTTGCTTAAAATAAAAAAACAAAAAGTAAAATTTATAATAATAAAAAAATGCAGGTTTTAATGTTAAAATAATTCTTAAACTTACCTTTGGGTGGAAAATATTTTATTTTTCCTTTTGAGGGATTGGCATTTTTCCTGCTCATATTATATTTTATTTTTATTTATACACAATATTATTTTAATCACCTTTTTTTTAATTATTGAACAATTTCTAAAACAAACTTATTTTCAATGCGAGCACGTGTTTAATCAACAAAAGAATATGACGCAATAATATGCAAGAAGAGAAAAACTGTTGCTCAGTTAAAAAAATATGTACCTATTGAAAGAGCAAAATAATAAAAAAAAAAAAAACAAACTGTCGACGACTTCGTTGACAGTGTCACCAGAAATATACTAGATCTGTTGTCTGTAGCTAGTTTCTACTCGTGCGTAGAAGAAAAGTTGTCGACTTTTTCACTAGTGCAGTTGTCGCTAGAGAAAAGAGTGTTGACAAAGGGACACTTGGCCCCAGGCTGACTGCAGGGTATGTATGTATTGATGCATGTATGTGGTTTTTTGCTCTCTTCAGTTTTCTGAATGTGAGCATGAAAACCGGTTTTAACGAAAAAAACATACGCACACACACGTTGGTTGACAAAAACAAAAAACATGTGTATGCATGTATTAATGCACGTGGTTTTTTGCTCTCTCCAGTTTTCTAAATGTGAGCACGAAGTTTTTGCTTTCCTTGTTACTTCCCCCCCTCATCGTTAAGAAGCACAACATTTTTGTCTATTCCAAATGTACTAAGTGCAACATCTTTATAAATCTATAGTCTTTGCAAAAAGTTAACTGACAAAAAGACCAAAATTTAACTAACTGACAAAAAAAGACCGAAAGTGAACTGACAAAAAAAGACATACTGACCCAAAACGAACTAGTGAACTAAAACGTACGGTGATCCAAAAAGACCGGTCATCGTTCATCTGACTGAATAGTTCAATTGAACTAGGTCGTTCATGAACTACACTCTAAAATAAACTAATTAAAAAATGTTCAGAAAATAGTTAATGCTGCATTTTGAAAGGAAAATACTCATTTAGTTGAAAGTATGCTGTATAAGTATATTCTCACCACTGCCTTTTGCTTACGATCTTCACAAAAAATTTTTTATTACAACTTTGCTTAATACCACATACAAATTGTAGGTACATTATTGAATTTACAAAAACTGGCATTACCCAATAATTATACCTACTGTCACATTTGCTTTTACGAATAAAGGTAGTTTACACATAATTTTTAGCAAAAAAAGCCTTTTTTACTTTAATTTAAAATATTTGTTACATATGTACTTAATAAACATTTTATCAACGAAAAAACCCACTGTTTTGGTTGGTCAAACCAAAACTGTATTACAACAACAACACGTATTGAGTACTTTTTTTCCAATGAGTTTTGCCTTTATGTTCCTTTTTAAAGCATCAAAGAATTTTTTACAAGAGTATACATATCGTTTGCTAAAATGCAAAGCAATGTATCATTGAAAGTTTTGAAATAGACTTTTTTATTGATTACGTTAAATGTTTTTACATTGGATTGTTTTTAAACTTCCACCTTAAAAAATATCCAAGCTATTAACAAAATCAAAAATGGTAAGTATATAATTTCCTTACACTACATAATGAATAATCTTAATTAAAAAAAAAATTTGCAGAGTATTTGATATATTTTTACGAACACATTAATTTTTTTTACGTCAAAAATGGGTATTCTGTTTCATACTCTGAACGTGTTAGTGGAATAAGTGATCAAACTGCAAATTATTGCATAAGCAAAAAGAAAGAGAACAGTGCTGCAAAATTAATATAAACCGAATCTATATATATATATATATATATATATATATATATATGCATTGAAAAACCTGTATTAAGTATGATTATTAGCTTCTTTTACATTGGACTGTTAGAAATTTCACAGCTTAACCCATTGCACTTCCATATGCTAAGAATTTCCAAGAATAAATAGTACCATCTGCAGGTCCTTAGTTTTTTGCTTCCAGCAGACTGTCATTATTTTTATGATATGATTTTTCCATCACTTGTTTCGTTTCCAACCTTATCAGTTAATATATGTGCATATATATTTTTTAAAAAATTTTAATACAGTCGAATTTCCTATAATGAATATTTTACTATTGGACCAGAATATTTCTTCATTATTAATATAGAATGTTTATAATACAATAGAAATATCTTTTCCACGTTTATTTAAAATAATCTGGTATTTTTGTAAGGATTGCATTCTTCCAAGTCGTCCTTCATCAATATCCTCAACAAGACTGTTATATAGTCTTTTGTGTGAAATAATAAATTACTTGCCTTCTACATCTTAAGAATAATAGCATTTTTTATAAAGTGCTGGAATATAAATGGTTTAGCTTTATTTTTTGTTAATCCTGTTACGGCTTTATTAAATACTAATAGTATTTTTTTTGGGATAATTGCTTCGTTGTACAACATTTTCGTTCACTGAATACGGGGGCTGCAATCAATACTACTCTTAATTGAAAAACTCTTTCATTTTCAGAAATTAACTAATTAAAATTTACTTCTTGCTTCGTATATAGCGTTATAAGTATGGGCTACAGAAGTTTTTTTTTTTTAAATAATTCCTTATATGGATAGTATTAAGTTAAACAAACATTTAATATATTTAATAATGAAATGTTTTTGTTAAATTACAGGTATAATAGAATATAAAGATAATGCACTTGGTTATAAATTAAATACTGCGTATAAACAATAAATTTAAATATGGTTTAATGCACATATAAAAAAGATAATCACACAATTAATACGTAGCATAATTAGGTTTGCGTTGACATGGTGAAACAAGTTTGAATTTCTGATTCAGCGCAGGCAGTACTGCATTTTGGAACGTAGAGATATTATATTATTAGAGATATTATTATGACATATTGGGGGGATTCACAAGGTGTGCTATCAAGTCATATCGTAATAATGTCCTAAATAATATTTTACAATTGTTTAAAAAAAAAATATTTTTTTATGTTGTTTGAAACACAACAATATTTTTTTTTCAAGCAATTGTAAAATATTATTTAGGACATTATGACGATATGACTTGATAGCACACCTTGTGAATCCCCCCATTATTTATAGTTTTTTATTTCTAATAGAAAGTGGATTAAACTAAAAAATGTACTTCATTAAATTTAACTATAAATTGCTTTTAAAAAGCCAATTGTTCCATTATAAATAACGTGTATTTTGATCTCCTTATAATAAATTTTCTCAATTGAATTTTTCTTTACAATAAACAAATTTTATAAACAAAAATTTGACTCATAAAATTTCCCGCATGAAATAAGTGAATTATGACAAAAACAGCGCAATATGAAACAAAAAATGGGGGTTTCTCACATAAGTGTTTCTGTATTTTTACTTTGCGAGAATTATCTATCATTTAAATAATTTTCCAGCAATTATTGGAAGGATGTGAGAAAAGTGTTTCTGTAGCAATATTTTGCAAAAAGTTTCTCACAAGAACTGTCAAAATAAGTCATATTTGAAATTGATGCGAGAAAAAAATTTAAAAAAATGGAGCCCAAATTATGTATGTATGTACACAAGATTGTGTATTATTATTTTTTTTTTTTATTTGAAAAGAAAGAATTTAAATGATGAAAATAAGTATATAAAACACAATTGTTATATTTTGTTATTTTAATTTTTTTAGCCTTTCATTGCTTTTGTTTTATGCAGGGCTGCCAGATAAATTTGTGAAAAAAACGTTAATATCCTAAGAGAAAATAAAAAATCGTGACAAAATATCATATTAGTGACAAAATATCATATTGAAATAAAATAAACACTTTTGGACAAAATAAAAGGCAAAAATTTCCTAAACTGCTTTGACTGAAAAATGGGGTAATAGTTTAATCTTTTGATCACATAAACAAATGTATTAAATAATCCAAGCAAATAAAAATTAAACAGTTTTCGTTCCAAATTTTTCTTTTGCCAATACATTTTGTAATCTGCCTTGTTTTTAAAGATATCGGGTTTTGGTTTTCTGTGGTGTCTAATACACAAACATATAAAACTATTTAAAATTGTTTTATTTCGAAGACTGAATCGTCACTAGAAAAAAATCAGCAAATTGTCACTTTGCCAATTTTGGAACAAAAAAATTCCTCAAAATGTCGATAAATCTTTAAATCTGGCAGCCTTATTTTTATTATATATATTTCTTTCGTTGACGTTTCGCTTGCACTTGACACTTAATTACTGGAAGTATTTCAGTTAAAACAGAATCTGTGTTGTTTGTTCTCGCATTTAAATACAGAAAAACTTTTTTCTCACAAATCGAGAAACGATTGAATTTTTTGTTTCACATTTCATGTGAGAAATTTTGCGATGCGAGAAATATAGAAACGAGCTACAGTATTCGACAAAAATGGAAATCAATCTCAATCGAATTAGAGGAAGAACCTAAATAGCTTCTGAAAAAAGAAAATCAAAGGTATTTAGAAGAAATGTTTACTAATATTGTTCAATCAAAATAGATAGTTAGGTTAGGTTTGGTCGAAAGGAGGACAAATCATCAAAGATTCAACCTTATATCTGTACAATACACACCTAGGCTACTACCGACACTGTTGTGCGCTCCTTAAGAAGAAGACTGGGGGATTTAAGTGGACAGTGCTACCACCACCTTTAGGGAGGGGCTTAACGTCCGGAGTCAAGAAACCCAATTTCTCGGACGTTATTCGTTAAGGTTTTCTAGTCGACGTTCCTCAGGGATCCCAAGCCCAACATGACATCGGGGTTTGGATCTTAATTCGACGAAGGCCTGACAGTAGCAGAGAACGTGTTCCAGCGGCTCGCTCTCCTCGCCACACGCTCTACACTCGTCAGATTCTGCCCGTCCAATTTGGTGTAGTTGTGCTCGTAGTCCCGCATGACCAGTCAGGATACTCACCATCATACTTCGGACTTACTCCCGTTGAAGAGGCTTCTTGCCCTCCCCCCGTCTGGGTAACCTCACAGTCATACTATTCTAACTGGCCATGTGTGTTTTCCTAGCCCACGCCTTTAAATCTGCTTTCGTTGCCCAAAACGGCTTTGCTTTCGATAGGTTAACTGCTTCGAGTTTACTTCCCCCGATAGCGAGTATATTGGCCCTTTCGTTATCGATTATCCCCAAGTGGTCCGGCACCCATATGATACGTAGGAAAATATGGTAGATATGGTCTTCCTTCAGTCTAATAAGGTCCTGGACTTAGCCCTATTAACTGATAACGCCCTAATTGCCCTTTGGCTGTCGGTAAACATTTTAGCGTGTACCCACCCCATATTCGATTCAATCCATCTCACGGATTCCGTAATAGCGCTGAATTCTGCCTGGAAGCTTGTGTTAGGTTAGGTTAGGTTCCATGGGCAGCCATTGAGAGACAGCTCACTTGGGTCCTTCAGCGGTCCCTTTGTGATACCCAGCGCCAATGCCCATCCCAAAGAGCAGTTACTCAGATGGCGTCACTGCAAAGTTGAGCCAATTCGTCTTCCTAATGAAGAGAAGAAGCTATCTTAGTTATATTTTAGATAGAACCTCCAAACAGGAAAACACCGCTTCTCCCAGGTATTTTTCCCTGATGCCCCGTAGCCCAGGGCATTGACAGAAATAGTGAAGCACAGTCTCCTCTTCCTCCTCATCATGACAACTTCTACAGTAGTTATTGAATTCCAGACCCATTCTTCTAGCATGAGTCCCAACAGGCCAGTGTCCGGTCATGACCGACATCACAGTCCTGATTTGGTCCATATTGAACCTAAGTAGAGATTTCGTTCTCCGTTCATCATAGCCAGGCCAAAGTGGCCTGGATATGGAGCAGGTGGACTCACAGGTCCATCTCTCTTGCGCAATTCTATAATTCTCGCGCAGAATGAGTGACTTACAGTGAGCCATTGGAAGGCCAATGAATGTTACATCCATGCGACTACCTTCCTTGGACAGCTCATCTGCTACCTGGTTTCCCGGGCAGTCTGAGATCATTCAAAGACATCCGGCACTCCATAGTTAACCTAGATGTTGTGTAGACACCCGCAAGAGAAGCAATGTCAGCCTTGCTATCAGTAAATATACGTATATCTCCCGATACGCGATAATACTTTAGCCAGTTGGCTGCCCGCTTTATAGCCGAGATTTCCGCCTGCATGACACTACATCCATCTGGCAGACGAAATGAAACTTTTACGCCCAGTTCCTCAATGTAGAAACCTCCGCCAACTCTTTCCCCCTTCCTTGAACCATCAGTGTATACCCCCAGGGCTGGTTCATGGAAGGTGCCCATGACCGACAGCGCACTTTTCTGCGCTATATGTGTCGCGTACCTCGCACCAAAGAAAGGCTCCGGGGTGCAGTAGTCCACTCCCTCAGGGACAATCGAGCATCCCATTATCTTGGAGTGTCCATAGTCACGGTTCGACCAGCCGTGTGCCGCGTTCAACCGTATCGCCGAGCAAAGAGCCATCTGTCTGGCCGTGATGTCCACCGGTAGCCAGTTTAGCATTTTAACAGCGCCCTGGTGGGAGTGGAGCGCATTGATCCTATGAACAGCAATGCGACCAGTCTGTGAACCTTCTCAAGCATCGCACGGTACCTACCCTTGTCCAGCCCTTGACACACCTCGAGCCCATGCCCCAGTTCCTGCCGATTGCAACAATTGCTTTTTCCATCCTCGTCCGGATGTTAAGCCCCCACGACAGTTTACTGTCCAAGATTACGCCCAGATACTTGGCGCTATAAGAGAACTTAAATTCAGTCCCATTTAGCCTCGGAAGTCTCATGACTTCGGTCCTATACTTCCTCGTGAAGAGTACCAGTTCCGTCTTAGACGGATTAACACCCAATCCGCATGATATGCTCCAGGTGCTAAGTACCTTTAATGCAGCCTCCATACACTGAGACATTATATTCTAATGCTTCCCCGTGATGGCCACTGCAACATCGTCAGCATACGCCACAGTTTAATCCTCATGTCATTTATCTTCGTCAACATGGTGTTCATAGCAGGTTCCACAATAGTGGGGATAATACTCCCCCTTGGGGAGTAACTCTGTTTACCAGTCTCTGAACGCTGGTTTCACCTTTCGTGGAACAAATGACCCTATTCCTGAGTAGATAATCTACAAATCTACATATACCATCATCAACCTCCAGACTCCTCATGAATGCAACAATAGAATCCGGGTTGACATTGTTAAAGGCCCCTTCAATGTCGAGAAAGGCTACCAGAGCACACTCCTTAAATTCGAGTGATCTCTCAATAGTTCCAACTAGTGAGTGGAGAGCCGTCTCAACGGACCTACCCTTTGTGTAGCCATGCTGAGAGGTGGAGAGTAAACACCTTGGGATGGTCATCCTCAAGTGAATGTCGATAACTCTTTCAAGAGTCTTGAGAAGAAAGGATACAAGACTAATCGGTCTGTAATCCTTCGCTTCAGTGTGAGAGGTCTTCCCTCCCTTGGGGATAAAGACCACTCTACACAAGGTCCAGCTCACAGGTACATACGAAAATTTGACGCATCCTCTGTATATAGCCATCAGCCAGGGTATAATCAGAGTCGAATTCCTCTGCTGGTCCGCCGGAATTATACCATCCATACCCGGAATTTGTACGGGCCAAAGCTATAGACAGCCCATTTAATCCTATCGTAGTCCATTGGGATGGACATAGGACCGGGCATCGATTCACAAACCTGATCCCGCAAGCTCCCTTGGGAGTTTCCAGGAAAGTGAGTGTCAATTAACACCTCGAGTGTTTCCTGACTAGTCGTAGTCCAGCAACCATCCGATTTTCGGATATAGGTTGGGACAACCGGGCTCGAAGCCATTATCCTACGTAAACGGTTTGTCTCAGAGGATCCCTCCACGCCGCTACAGAAATTCCTCCAAGCACTCCTTTTCGCCGATCTCACCAAGTTTCTGAATCTATTCAGTGCAGACTTGTACCCCGCCCAATTACCATGACGCTTCGCCATATTGAACAATCTACGACAATCTCTTCTTGCCTGCGCAATATCAGGATCCCACCACGGTGGACGATCCCTGCGCCTATGCACCATTGGCTTGCACGCCAAGGAAGTCGCCAACTGCAGTGAGTCTGTAAGCAGACCCACTGCCGCATCAATCCCACCTATATCGTCGACCTGGGGAGGATAAGATAGAGTCCGAACCAGAGAGGAGGAATGAATCCCCCAATTCGTTCGTTTCCTATTAAACATAGCACTCGATCCTACAGACCTAAATACCAGAAACCATCCAGTTTTTGATCATGTCAATGTGGTTAATGCTAACTAGCGTGACATCAAGAACTTCACACCTGTTTGCAACAACAAACGTTGACTCACGGCCCCCATTTACTATTCCTAAATTATAATTCATAATAAAGGAGAATAGTGGCTCAGCTCTTACATTCGTATTCGAGCTACCCCAGTGTGGTGCGCATTGGCATCGGCACAGATTATGACCGGAGTTCCAGTGCCTGCTGCCCCCATTACTGCATCACGGATGAGCCGATTGGGTGGGTCCTGTCCGTGGTCATGCGCCATATATCCCGAGACCATCCAGACTGTGCCGTCCCGTATCTCGAGAGCAACGGTTGTGGTGTCTTCATCACTGTAATCAGAAAGAATGAAGATATTCAACGAATTTTTAGCTAAGACACAAGATCTTATGTTACCTGTACGTTTCGCAAACAGTACCTTGTAGCCCTTGAAATTAAGTCCGCAGACCCGATCCTTATGAATCCAGTGTTCTTGGACCATCACGAGCTCCTCCCCTCTTTCTACCACACGGAGGAGCAGTGCAGCGGATGCTGCTTTAGAGTGGTGGAGGTTAATTTGTAGAACCTTCACCATGCTCCATATTGGCGACCACTGTGATGTTGACGTCCTCCTGATCAGATTCCAGAAGTACGTCCTCATCAACCATATCACCCAAGTGATATATAAATAATTCGCCAAGAGATAAGTGCGGTTCGGCCGCGAGTGCCACCTCGTACCTCACCTGTTTTTCGATCGGGGGTATATCCAGCAGTGTTAACAGAGCCTTGGTTGATGTGGTTCACATCGCCCCACTTATTTCCAAGAAACATGTACACTGGACCTCCTGAAGTGGTCTTATATTACACGCTCTGTCCAACGAGGTCCACAAGATTACAGCAGCCTAAGTTAGAATCGGTATTATCACACTTCTGTAAAGCCAGTGTGTCATAGTTGGACTAAGAACCCATTTCGGGCCTATAGTCTTCATAGGGCCCTACATCGGCTCTCCCTGTCGGTTCTCTCTTCTATGTTGTGTTTTCATTTTAGTTTCCGATCAACGATGACGCCCAAGTACTAAACCCTGTCGGTCACTGGTATCATCCTGCTTGAGAAGAGAGTTTGCGTATAGAAAGGAATTTTTGGCCTTCTTGTGAACAGACATATTTCCGTCTTCGCTGGATTAACGTTTAGCCCCCTTGATCCTCAGCCCTTCTGTACAACTAGTTTAATTTTTCCATCTTAGAAGTTTTACGACATTTCGACACTTATCCATTTATTCCTTAGCATGTGGGCGATCCAGTCACTGAGCGCCCGGTCGACCCGAAACTGGTCTAAGGATAGGATAAGAGTATCGGCAAGTGCGTTGTTAAAGGCTCCCTCGATGTCAATGCACACCGCCAGTGTGTAAAGTTTGCCATCGAAGGACTTCTGTATATAGTGTACGACCTCATTCAATGCGGTCTCCACTGATACAACCCTTACATAAGAATGTTTCCTTTTTCAGACCTCTGTTTGGTATTCTACTTTTATCGACTATCCGCTCCAATTATTTAAGTAAAAAGACGTTAGGCTAATCGGGCGCTAAGCCTTTGGTGTCGAATAGCTCGGTTTTCCAGGTTTGGGTATAAATACTACCCAAGCCGCTTGCCATCCAACCGGAGTGTATGAGAATATCAATTATATATATCCCTCACAGATAATTTGACATCATATCTGTCTCCATGTGCAGGAGTGCCGGAAAATTCCATCCGGTACCGCAGCCGTGTATGCCCTCCTGATTGCATTCTTTATCATCTTAGCCGTAATTACCATCCCTCTGCTAGGATATCCTTGCCCCCTTGCCGGTTCCTCTATGGCAACCGTTGTGGTAGACGAGAAACGGAAATCCATAAGTAGTTTCAAGAAATCTATATTTTCTAATATCGACCCCATCTCGTCGACCATTAAATCTGGTCGGACGTGAGTTTTTGATAGGAATATCTTAATCTTCGAAACGTCATTAACGCTATCTACCTGTTTACAGAAGAGTTTCCAGGAGTCGCGTTTGGCTTTCTAGTGATTTTCCTATATTCCCTAAGCCTACATGATATTCATGCCTGTAGACTGTGGCATTTTTGCGCCTTGCCCTGTTGAAAAGTTTACGTCGATTCTTCCCCAGATCCCAAATCTCCCCTGTTACCCACGGTTTCTCATGGGGGAGCCCCTCTCTCGTAGAACACAACTCTACTCAAACGATTCAGCTAAGCCATTTGGTGAGCGCTTCCACTTTGGTGTCTATGTCCTCCTTATCCTGACATTGGCATGTGCCCGATCCCAATCGGTTCCCTAATAAGGCTCCGAATTGTGCCAAGTTAGTCTTACCCCTATTCCGAAATTTTGTCAAAAGAATTTTGAACCTTATATACCGGTGATCCGAAAAAGAGTGTGCCACCAAAACCCCCCAATCCTGAATCTCGTCCGTAAGGTCCTCAGAGCAAAAGGTTATATCTAATACTTCTTCCCTGCGTTTATTGACAAAGGTGGCCTTATTCAACGTGATCAAGTCTTTTGGATGGGAGTTGGCATCACAACCTACTATAAGTTTCCTACCTTTTCTTTGCGCCTCATCAACTAGTTTCATCAATTCCGACATGGGTGGAAGTGCGGAGAGTCGAAGTGTTGGTAAACAGCTGCGAATAATATATTGCTATTCCCTTGATTTAGCACCATTGCAACCTACGTTGACAACCCTGTTGAGAAAATAAAACATAAGTTCCTGTGACATAGGATACAAGTTCTGGAACGAGACCCTGTATGAAAGTAAAAAAGTTGGAAGTTAACATGATTCAACCCAGAAACTTTGTTCTGAATGGTCCAAGTTTCCTCGATTACAACAATTTGTATCTTACCTTGGTTGCCGTCTCGCTCCGGTGGACATTTATTTGGATGACCTCAATCATGGTCCTTCAATAGCTTGTCTTTTTGCGAGTTGGATATGACCTCCTCGCTTTTAGGATCTGAGTCCTTAGGGTTGCCTCTAGCTGATGGTGTTGTGGGCGCCGCTTGCGGTGTTTTATTGCACCTGTCGCGGTTGGCCATAACAGTTCCTCCGATGTGCACCTTCCTATTTTTGAACAAGATAGCTTTAAATTGCTTTTTTAATTCAAATTTTATAAATTTACATAAATACATAATTCATCAATATATGAAATTTTATTAAAATACTTTTTTTCTTTTCACAAATAATTGTTTTTCATCAATATTTTCAAAATTAACAACCGCTAATCAAAGATGCTTTCTTAAATATTTTGTATGCCCAGAAATAAAGATGCAATTTTGTGTATTCTAGACATGATACAAAACTTCATTGTTTTAAAAATTGACTGGTTAAAAATTGTGTATTATGTACAAGCAAACTTAAACTAAAAATCATAATTTCTTAAAATCATCTTTCTGGCAACGCTGTTTATATATTATATTCAAACAAAAGAAAACAAAAATTTGTCAAATTAAACTTTGCGTGTCTAAACACGAAATAAAGTTTAAAAGAGAATTCAACAAACTTTGTCAAAGTAAACTTTGCCTGCCTAAAAAGAGACTCGCGGCTTTCAGGGAAAATTTACAATTTAATTTTTTTTAATAATTTGTGATGAATTCAGATTTTTTTAGTTAAATGAAAGTAACAAACCAAAGAATGTTTATATATATGGAAAGCCATTTGTGATTTTTTTCTTAAATTATAGTAGTCCTATATGTAAAATGCCAAAGTATTGTTTGGCATTTCATAATGAAAGGACTTACGCCTGAACAACGTTTACAAATCGTTCAACTTTATTACGAAAATTCACTTTCTGTGAGGAATGTGTTTCGTGCACTTCGCTCAACTTATGGTCAACATAATCGGCCTACTGAGCGTACTATTCGCAACAACATCACCCATTTTGAGACCCAGCATTCATTATTGGATAATATTCGACCAAATAGACCACGTCCAGCACGCTGTGAAGAAAATATAGTGGCCGTAGCTGAGACTGTACACGAAGACCGTGGAGAGTCGATTCCGCGCCGTTCGCAGCAACTCGGACTGACGTATGGAATGACTTGTCAATATCTTAAATTGAAAGCGTACAAAATACATCTCGTGCAACAACTGAAGCCGCGACATTTGGTTTCAGCAAGACGGCGCCACTTCCCACACATCGCATTAATCAATGGATTTATTGAGAGAACACTTCGGTGAGCACATAATTTCACGTCTTGGCCCGGTCGATTGTGTCATGCCTCTGTAACGGCTGAAGGTTGCATTTTAATGTAAATGGGAGTGGAGAGGATTTTACATTAAAATGCAACCGTGCAAACTCCTATAATAAGTTTTGTTGACAGTTTGCACAACTGTCCAGGGGGTGTAAGAGATTTGCGGGGAAAGAAAAAAAAGATGGCGGGATGGTATGAGAAAAAGGCGGGGAAATAGGAGAGCGAGAAGAAGAGGAAAAATAAGAGGTAGAGGTTATTTTTGAGAGTTTTTTTTTTTGGTTTTTGAAGTGTAGAAGAAGAAAGATCGCTTGTTTTTGGGAGAGTCTGAATTTTTGACTTTTTCCTAAATTTTGTGAAAAAAATATATAACTAAACTTGAAAAGGGAAAATATAGATTGACCTTTTAGTTTTTAAATAAATAGAACATTTAAAGAAAGAAAAATAGGTGATTTACACTTTTATGCACCAACGAAGCACAAATAGAGGATCGATACATACATCATCACACATACACCACCATACATACACCTGGGGGGCTATACACACCTCATCGTGCACAAATATACACCCAATCTCATACTACACGCGCTGACGCGCGACACACCACCGAACTATAAACGGACGAGACTTAATCCAAGCCGACAGGGTACGAGGGGATTATTGGTTTCTACCCGTGATTTCAATACACCAGACCGAGCTCGGACTAGGGTTTTTATTGGTGCCGATTAGTGCGCTCGGGGTAGGCTACTACTTTACTTTATTTCGACACTGAAGGTTTGTTTGAGTGGACAGGTTTCGTTGGACTTCGTAATAGGGGTGAGGTTTTGGTTTATGGAAATGTCCTGAGGAGGAAAACTGTTGGATATGGAGTGAGAAAATTCACAGGTAAGTGAGCTTAATTTCAATTTGAAGAGGTAGAAGGAACAATAAGGGGCAAATCCACATAGGGGCCAAGGTAGTGGGAGGGCAGGCCAGGCAGCAAAACATCCGCTGTCCGCCAAAGAAGTGAGGGGTCGGGATAGTCGGGAATTAAGTTATTGTAGGGAGTTAGACGATATTTAGAGTTTTTTTCCTGTAAATTTTGTATAGTATACAGGTTTTTTTTTGCCATTTGTTTTATTAGTGTTTCAATTTCTTTATTCACATTTTCCTTTTTCAGTTTTATTAAAATTTAGTAATTTATTAGTTTTAATGCAATTTTTTCTAATACCTCTTTTTGACAATGGCTTATGGATGGTTAAGGCGGCGAATTCACTCCTCTACCGACCTGGCCTGGCAAGATTTAAACAGCTAAGCGTGGCCATCCTAGCCATCCACCGGTTCATAACAAAAAGTCATTGACAATTGGCCACCATGATCGCGTGATATCACACCGTTTGAAAGTCTAAAGTTTATGAGGACAACCCCGCTTCGATTCAGGCCTTGGAGGAAAACATCACGCGTGTCATTCGCCAGTTACCAGTCAAAATGCTCGAACGAGTAATCGAAAATTGGTCTCAACGGATGGACCATCTGCGACGTAGCAACGGCCAACATTTGATAGACATAATCTTCAAAAAATAAATGCCAAAGAATGTTCTTTCAAATGATAATAAACATTCCCCATTAAATTTGAATTTTCTGTGCTTTTTTCTTTAAAAAAGTAGGGAACCTCGAAATGGATCACGTACATAGTATTTGTAAAATAAAATAAATAAAGATTTATTTTTGCGGAAAATCCTGGTACTCTGTTCAACATATCACGTGATATGATGTCAAAACACATATGAAAAAAACTTGCCGAATCGACTCTCCAAGGTCTTCGTGTACGCTCTCAGCTACGGCCGATATATTTTCTTCACAGCGTGCTGGACGTGGTCTATTTGGTCGAATATTATCCAATAATGAATGCTGGGTCTCAAAATGGGTGATGGTTTTGCGAATAGTACGCTCAGTAGGACGATTATGTTGACCATAAGTTGAGCGAAGTGCACGAAACACATTCCTCACAGAACGTGAATTTTCGTAATAAAGTTGAACGATTTGTAAACGTTGTTCAGGCGTAAGTCATTCCATTATAAAATGTCAAACAATACTAAACAAAAATAACATGACAGCATGACACGACTCACACGTGATCTGTCAAAAAAAGGCTATTGAAAAAAGTATATCTACTTGAATCAGCCATTATAAATGAATCACTCATTTTTTAATTAATTCGCGAATCATTCATGCACAGAACTAGCAAATTTTTAATTAATTCTTTTCACATAAAAATAAATTGAATGAAATTTGAGTCAATTTAAATGAATTTGGTAAAAATGTATTGCAATTGATTTCCAATTCAAATGAGTTTAACAAATAAATTGCAATTCGTTTCCAATTCAAATGAATTGCAATTGGTTACTAATTCAAATAAATTTGTCAAGGTGAATTACAATTCATTTGAGTTGAATTGATTTTGAAATATTTAAAATTAATTAGAAAAAGAATTAGCCATTCATTTCCCAATCATTTGAATTGAATTGATTGAAATTTTAATTGATTTTATAAGAAATATACACTAAAGCTTCGTAAAGACGGTGGTCAGATCATACAATATTGTAAGCAGGCGTTGCCAATAGAAATATGTTACTGACAATGGGGTCATTGCAGATGCATTAACTTTACACGTCTACCAAATAAAAATGAGCTTACAATGTTCACGCAATAGCAAGACATTTTTAGTCAATTTTAATACAATTTAAGCAAGGCTGTTTACCAATATTGTAAGATCGCATTTTAATACATCGTTGCACAATTCTTTGAAAAATTGCCCATCTTCGAAAGGACGGCAATGTTTTGCCAGACCTTTTCTTTTCATCGCTCATGGAAATGTTCAACTTTTGAGTTCTCAAAATCAAGAATCATTTTTTCGTAAAAAGGTTATTTTAATTTTAAAATTAGGCGTTTTCTTTCGTCATGAGAAAAATATTTTTATATTCATTATGACATGAATTAAAATGTCGTTCTAAATTAAATTTTGCTGTTCGTGATAACGTACAATTACATATCAAGCATTCGGGCTTGCCAAAAAAATTTTCGGCAAACAAGAAATCAAATTCCCATTCTGTCTTGAACATTTCTCGCAGTGTTATTCTTAAGCAAGCGTCAACAGAACCTTCTTGTTTGAATGTTCGTACGAGAATAAATGATTTTGTTTGTTTTTTACAAAGTAAGAGCGAATGTTATTGTGAGAAAAAAAGCACAGTGTAGTACTTTTGCCGGGCTCTGTTTTAAAAGAACAAATGAAATATATGATGAATTTTCTAATAATTATAGACTTGACGAATATATTAGTTTACTTCAAGGCATATTAGATAATTGTAACAATCGTTTTTCGGATTTTTCTAAAATTTAGTGTTTATTAGAACAGCATAGCAATCCTTTAACATGTGATGTCAATAAACAGGGTAATGACATCAGAGAAGAACTTTTAAAAATGCGTTCGGATTTAAATATACCGTTGACGGCTGGGGTGGAATTCTGGAAAAATTTAAGCGAAGAGATATACTTAACAACTAAAAATGAAATTTTTATATTATACTCTATGTTCGGGTCAACTTATATATGCGAGTCCTCGTTTTCAATTTTAAAGTTAATTAAAACTAAACTTAGAAATAGTTTAACAGATGAACATTTAGAGGATCTTCTTCGCATTAAATGTTGCCCATATGAAATCGATATAGATGAAGTTTTTGAAAATGTTATTACAAATAATGAAAATTAGTTTTTAACAAAATAAATTAAATTTAAGGGTTGTTTTCCATTCAATTTTTCCTAAAGAATCGTTTAAGTTTTATGAAAGTAATTAATTTCTGAATTTATTTTTGTTTTAATAGATTAACACGTTTTTATGAAATTATAGTTTTTTTTTTTATTTTTCTTGAAGAATCGTTTAAGTTTTATGAAAGTAATTAATTTCTGAATTTATTTTTGTTTCAATAGATTAACATGTTTTAACGAAATTATAGTTTTTTTTATTTTTCTTGAAAATGATTTATTTAATTTTAATGATTTTTTTGTTTTCTATTTTATATAAAACATACGCTTATGTTTTGAGTTTTTACATTAACAGCCAGATTGATTTTAACAATAACAAAATAACACAAAAATTTCTTTAAGTACTTCTGAGAGGGAGAGTTATTATTCTCTCACAAAAAACAAAAATTCTGCATGTATGTGTTGCCGGGCTCTGCACTAGAACAAAAAATGCTAAACAGAAATGTAGAGATCAAAAATGTTCAAGACAATAAACTAACACCAGTAGAAGTATTAAAAACTATCGCTGCATCTGTAAACGTTGAAATAATGGACACTGATATTAGCAATGCGTATAAAATGAAAAAACAAAACAAAATGATTGTTGAATTTTGCTCTTTAAACAAAAAGAGAGAATAAATGTCGAACATCTCTTACACTCATATACCAGTCAAATCAATATTGTTTGAATGCTTACACATAAACTTACATACACATGAAAACATTACACTCTTTGCAATTTATCGTCCACCATCCACCCTTACCCGTTCTTTTACCACTGAACTTGATAATTTAATAAACACAGTAAATAAACAACAAAACAGTATCGTGGTTGGAGACATGAATATAAATCTCTTAAAAGATGACATGCCAATTTCTCTTTATCTCGATATGATGTCATCCAATGGTTTACAATGTATGATAAACGAATGTACAAGAGAAGACTTAAATAGAAATGCAAGATCATCCATTGACCATCTCTTTGTAAGACACAAACATATAAATCACTGGTGTTCAAAAATGTTTTGCATATGTATTCTGAGAGAATTGTTTAAGTACAGTGACACGCAAAACTAAACGCACAATTTTTATTAATATTAAATCACAAGAATTAAGTGTATGTGATAAACTTCCGTTGATTAGAGGTTTCTGTAGAGTTGGTGATTAGGGATTAATTAAGAAAATTATGATTCTTTTCATAGCTATATGACTAGGTATACCGATGAGAAAAAAAAACCTTTTCATTAGAAATAACATTTTTTGTTTTTAAATTAAGGAATGGCTATCAGGGGAAGAAAATATTGAAAATAAATCAGATTTTATATTAACAAATTTTTCCAAAAAAATCTTTTTATTTCTAATAAAAAGGTTTTTTTTTTTCTTCATCGGTATATCCAGTCATATTGCTATGAAAAGAATCATAATGCCTCTTAATAACATTTTCCCAATGTCCTTTAAATGTTTGATAACATAAAAGACATTGGGCATTACCAAAGGCATTTTTAATCATAAAATAGTTTTGCATTTTAATATTTTTTAGCAACAAACTAGCGTAGCTTCCGCGCATGTGCATTCGTCGCTGTCTGACGAACAACTAAATTAATTTCATTATTATTTATTTTACACACTGTATTTGAACAAATATCAATGCATCTATCGTACATGTGCGCTTGTTGCTCTCACACGTACGACAAAAATAATGAGCGTAAAAAACAAAGGGGTGGGGCTTCTAAACAATTGTTTGCCTGAATGAGCATCACTGATATAAATACATACATCTATGCATCGATAATCAAAACAAACATCTCTGACCATTATTCTTTAATATGTTGTCTCCAAGATAAAGAAGCTGTTAATGAAGAGATAATAATTAATTCTCAATATACAAAAATATGTAAATATAAAGTCAATCACCAGAGCTGCACAACCAACTGGCACGAAGTAGGAAATCAGTCTAATTCAAATACGATGTTTAACTCAATATATGAAAAATTTAATCAAATATCCGAAAATTCAAAAATAATAACACAAAAAAAGAAAAAATAGAGTTTAAATCCTTGGATGAACGAATATTTAATAAAAAGCTGTGAAACTAGGGATAAACTTTATAAAAAATGGCTATAAAATTAAAACAATACAAATAATGAAACTGAATATAAAAATACAGAAATACGTTAAATAAAAAACTAAATTATGCAAAAAATTTGTATTATAAAAATAAATTTTTTTGAAAATAGAAACAATATTCGTGTAACATATGCTGACGACACTGCTATAGTAGTGGCCCATAAAAATATAGACACCGCTACAATAATAATGCAACACCAGCTCGATACCGCTGTGCGATTGTGTCACGATCATAGGGAAATAAATATAAGGTTCCACTCAACAGAATGTCTGCATAGTAGAAAAATGACTGATTTTGACTGCAGTGATGACCTATGCTCTACTGCAATTGAAATTGTCAATACATATAAATACCTAGGCGTTTACGTAGACCATAATTTTAAATGGATGGTACATATAGATGAACTCCGGAAAAAACTAAGAAAAGCATAATTTATGCTACATCATTTAAGTAATAGCTCCAACAATATGGTGCTAAGAAAAGCATATTTTTCATTAGTGGAATCACATCTTCGCCATGGCATTACAGCCTGGGGAAACTCAACGTTTTGTAATAAACTACAAGAAACTCAAAACCAACTGCAAAAAATTCTAAAAAAAAAATCGCTATAGGTATAAACAATACCCAATACATCACCACAAGCAATATGGGTCTTGCCATTGTCAACAATAATAACAACCCAACAAACAACATCAACTATACACAAAACGTCTTCTCAGTCAACCTTACAACACCTAATTCCAACGTTTATGATCAAACAACTAACGCAAATAGAACAACATTTACTGATAACATCTCTAGAACTACCAACAGCAACGCCACATCTTCCAACAACTCCACAAATACCAACACCAACGCATCAAATATCAACATTGCTAAGAATCTTAACATATTAAACGTCAAAAGCATCTTTTTTACTACAATAGCAACAGAATTTTATATTGACTCCAGGTTTCTAAAAAGAATAAAACAACCATCAGACTCGTATGAATGCTGAGGGTAGATACTGTGTACGTAGACACTAAACCCCTGCACGAATGCATTTGTTTCTTTTGTTTGTTTCTTGTACACATACACCAAATTATTGTTGTGTCAACTACTGTAATTTTTTTTTTTTAAATCAGCTCGAATGATCCATTATGAAAAACCAAATCAATGTGAAAACAGTAGTTCGTTTCAAACAAATCAGTGTAAAGCAGTAGTTGGATTTAAATAAACCAACTCAATCCATAATTTGATTTGAACGAAAAAACAACACACAACAATTGTGTGTCTATAATACAGTTATGTACGGTAAACTTTTCAATTCACAATGTGTGATCTTGATGTTTATTGCCGATTGTTTCTCAGATTTTGATCGTTGTATGTATTATTTTTATATTAATTTTGCAAATAATAGAATTACCTTTTATTTTATTTTTTTACTTTTAATTAAATATTTGATAATATGGTTTTGTAATAATAAAATAATTTAAAATAAAAACTTAAATATTCTATAAAAATATTTTTCATCTTTAATTGTTTTTTGCTTCATACCTAATAATTGAAAAAAAAAAACAAGATAATTCATACTTATCACCTATTTTGCTACAGTTCTTTAGTGTGATTTGGTTTGCTTTGTTGCTGTTTGGAGTGAGTTCCGTACTCTTTACACTTCGTATTTGGTCGTTTATAACTAGAGTTTGTTTTCAATTGTTTTCTATTCCCGCTTTCCCGGGAATTAATTGCGGGATTTCCGGGAAATTTTGAAGAAAATCTTTTTCTTAAACTTTAGTAAATCTATGTCGGACTACTGTCTTTAGTAGATTATTCCAACTTAATATCACCACAATATTTACATTTGCTACAGCTAAAGGCTTATTAATCGTTTGAGAATGGGCTTTATATAGGGCCAATGATAAATTATTGACCTATTTTCACGAAATTTTATTTCTTGTCTTATCAAACTGAAGTGTAAATTTTACAATAATACTATGTATAAGTTTTTTTAAGGGCGTAGTAAAGTGTTTTCCAAGATTGTGCTTTATATGCGGCATATCAAGTAATTTTGAGTCTTATGAAAGTAGATTATGCTAAATTGCACCACAAAAGCATTATTCGTTACGCTTAAAGCCATACTTACATGATTAACGAGATTAATCTAAACATGGAGCCGTAGGTAAATTATGGACCGATATTCACGAAATTTGGTACCTTATAAAACGAACTTTTTGAAATTTAATGACAAAAGGTGCACTCGCCACAAATTAATGTTAGTTTTTGTTGATATTTTACGGAGGTAGTTCCACATTTGGGTGCATAACTTTTTTCCTACTGAAGCGATTCTGTACGAATTCAATCCCAAACAGCCTAGATGATCTAGAAACAATTTGACACCCCTATGGCTAAATCGGCTAAGAACGAATGAAGAACCCACAATACAAATCCGGACCTTAGATGAATATTAAAAAAAATATTCACATCGAATGGCAAACATAGTATATTTTCAAAAACCACTGCTGATTAAGGATTATAAAGTTGTAAAAAAATATGTTATTAAATATATGTAGTAAATAATATTTATTTTCCTTCTGCTGAATTTGTTAAACCGTAAAATTATTTCCGAATTCCTACTTCGTAATGTTGTGGTTTCAGTTCCTAATCGCCCTTCCGAAAATTGTATACCACTAAGACTTCAAAACTTTCATTCCAATTATGCAAATGCTATTGGCATTAAAATTACCCCTTAAGTGTCCTAAAATTACTTTAATCTTGAATTATTTACGTTTTTGGTATATAAAAGATACTAGATTTAATTATATTAAGCGCAATAGCCGGTAAGAAATATTAGTTTCATTAGAGAAATAAGTAAATAAATAAACAAAAAAATTTGGGCGGGAATCCCGGGATCCCGGGAATTCGATTTTTATTTCCTGCTTTCCCGGGAATCCAAAAAGTGCGGGAATAAAAAAACTCTATTTATAACACACTAATTACAATTAATTTGCAATTGTGTGCTTTTATTTATTTTTTGTTATATGTGTTTTGCACAACATAGCATTTGATTCGTTAGCAAAGAGTGAGCGACAATCAGTATTTAAAAAACAAACGAATGGCTTGAAACGTCTTTTAAATGCATTTGTGCAGAGGTTTAGTAGACACAAAAACAACTATGGGAAAAGCACTCTTTCCGTAATTCTACCAACAATATTTAACAAATTGCCTCTTGAAATTCTTAATACAGCCAATTACAATAATAGAAATAAAATATTTAAAAACTTTTTTATTAATCAGCAATGAATGCTGTAAAACTTTAAATTTAACTAAAGTTTATGATGGTAACAAACTGATTTGTGAAATGGGAAAATTTTTTTTTAGTTTTTGATTTTACTGATATTTTGGTTTCGGCTTAAAATCATACACTTTTTAATGAAAAGGAAAAAAAATATATTTCAATCGGAAGTTTTATACGATAGTTGGCCTTGAATTTTATATATATAAATCAATGAAAATTTTCTTCACATAAAATTTGTGTATTGATTTGTATCTAACATTGTCGGAAATTTAAAATTAAATTTTTCATAATAAGTGTTTCAAAAGAGGGAAACAAAATCATAAAGAAAATTATAAGAACTGATTCGTCTTGCTGGGAAATTATTGGTGAGCATTAAATTTTATTTTTAAGAAAATTATGGTTCGCTTTATAATCGCTGATGCGTGGCTCACCGGATTTTTTTAGTTCTAAACATTTGGGGTGTTTCAAAGAAACTACTTAAAATTTCGAGAAGTGGGAAAACCCGAGGATATTCTCAAATTTTCAGCTTACCTAGCAAATTTTTGAACAACCCTGAGGGAGGAAATTACAAACAGTGGTTGCAAAACTATTTAAAAGGAAATACTATATTGGTGTCTAAATAATAGAGACATAGAATTTTTTTTATTCCCTAAATAAGGTGACCATCATCATTTGCATTGATTCGGGTGTGTGTTTTTATATAAAAATAGTTTTGATAAGTTAGTTAGTTACCTGCTTACTGGACAACTGTAGTGCCCAGATGCAGTAACAGTTAAAAAACTTCTATTAATAATTTTTTTTAATAAGAGTACCTTGAGTTGCTAATATAATAGCTCTTGTATGTCTTTAAATTTTCTCTCCGATAAATTTTAACCTTATCACCATTAAATTCATTATTATTGTTAGTTTTTTTATTTAAAGTCCATTTTGTTTAACTTTATTTAATGTCCATTTTTTTTTTTTTTTTTGTTTTGTTTTAGAAAGTTTTATGGTCACCTAATTTAATATTAAATATTCTTTTGATATAAAACTACATTTACCACTGTATCACTAAACAAAATACTAATACATTAACAATAAACACTATTCCAAGACGCATGCATACATAAACGTTCATAAGATGAGAGGGTTTTGTTATCAAGGAAATTCAACTATTTTAAAGTAACAGACTTCTCACGAACGTCAGACCTACTCTCTACACAATTTTTTTTTATTTGGCAATCATTATTTTATTAATTAAATAATATCAATACGCAACCAACAACGGTCAACTGGCGCCTGCTGACATCGTTGGAATAAATGTAAGTTTGTTTTTGTTTGTTCCACCACATTTAAAATTACTCTCCTACACTCAAAATAGTTAATTTTTTTTATAAACGTAATATGAATAATTTGTAATAATTTACAAATGTTCACATTAAGTTAATAATATTCACTATATTCACTACTAATACAAACATATATACAGTTTTATTGTTAACTATTAATTTGATCTATATTTTTCTTATAAATTAAACTTATTCCTTAATTTTTTTTTATATAAATGGTGGACATTTATTTTCAAAGTCATTAAATACTTTTACTAACTTAATTACCTTAACTTTTAAATATGATAATATATATAAATAAATAACTAATTGGTTTGTTATGGAATTTTAAGTTAAAATTCAATATTGTGAAAGGTGAAGTAACAGTTATGGGATAGTGTTATTAATTTAATTTTTTTTTGTTGTTAGGGGCTGACAAGCGACATTCTAAAATCTGTCAGCATGGTGGGTGGGTATGGAAGTAGTGTAGCAATTGCCACCATCAGCTACACTTCAATCATCAACCAATCTCTTTTCTTTTATTCTTTTCCTAACGGTTCAATGTTGGTCAAACATTTTTTTTTCTCTTGCTGCAATGCTACCTAAATTAAAGTCTGCTGTAACCGGTTTTAAAATCTTTCTAATAGAAGACGTGATACTTGGGAACTTAACACACCCCCCTAACGACGAGCACGGCCGTATATTACAGGTAGCTTCTTTCCCAACAAAATAAATCCCCGGAGAATCGTTACAGAGATTTTTGGCGCCCAACGTGGGGCCTCAGTTATCGTAAGCTTTAGGACTTTTTGTGCAATTGACAACTAGAAGCTGAGGTCTTTTGAATCGCTTGTGTGTGTTTTGATCTACATTGAATACTTTCTATTTTGGTTTTGTTTTGCTATTTGTTTTATTATTTGTAACTGCGGATGTACTTGTTTATTGTTTTTATGGTAATCATTTCCCCAGTTTGCATTTAATAAGATGATAGTTATCAGGGCTTGGGTTCGAGTTTGAGAAATTGTTCTGGTTTATATTGGTTCAATACTCATTTGACGCATTTCCTATATATATTTTTTGTTTGTTTTATTAAATTTACGATTTCGTATCAAAATTTGTTTCTTTAGTGTGATATATCTAGTCGTGTGGACTCAAAGGTTTTGATTTCCTGTAATCGATTACTTTCCGGCGATAGACAATCAATACTTTTATTTTAGTCTACAACTCATATTTGGCTTGGATCTTAAATTTTTTTGGCCGTCGTCAAAGAGTTTCCACCGAATATGTAGTATTTATTTTATTTCTATGTGAGATTTGTTGATGATTAAAAAGATTAAACTTTAAACTGTATATTTTTTTTTTGCGTTCATTTTAGTTTAGTTTCTTTTTCTTTTTCATTTAATTTTTTTTTTTTTTTTTATAATTTCTTTAATACCATATCTTAATACTTCACTGAGTAGCAATATTTCATTCTAGGTAGTAATTTTTCTTAAATTTTGATATTTGGACTTGCGATTAATTAGTTTAATGGATTTACTTCTATTATATTGTTAGACTGTTTGCGGACTTTATATTTAGTTTTTTTTATTGGTGGTAATATATAGTTTTGAAGTACAACATTAATTGTCAGGATGCCGTTAGTCCGCAGTTGTGAGAATATTCCATCTGGTTTATTTCAGCAGAGTGGTAATTTAGAGGATCAAGGAGCTGGTGGTGATGCTGAAACACCCTTATCTCGGAATAGTAGACCGAGGACTAGATTACAATCTCGCAGACTTGCAATGGAGCAGGGTAATGCTGACGGTGTTCATATAATGCGTATTGTAAACAATTCCTTAAGAGAATTTAGGGATGAGATAAGTGGTATGCTAGCGAATGGACTACACAATGTATCCTTACGGAATGTACAACCTCCTGTAGAAAACAGACCAACAGAACAGCCTGAAAATGGGGGAATTGATGTACCTATTTTAAACTCTTTGAATGGACAATATAATCGTAGAAGCCGTAGTTCCCAGAACTTAAATAGAGGGTTTGAGCGAAATGCGGAAAATGTTCTCAACTTGATTCGTAATTGGAAAGTATATTTTACTGGCAACATGTCAGATATTACAGTTAAGGAATTTATTTACAGAGTTAACACTCTAACTAATGCAAATTTAAGAGGTGATTTTCAACTTTTGTGTCAGCATGCCCACATTCTGTTCGAGGGAAAAGCCTTAAAGTGGTATTGGCGTTTTCACCGGAGTTGCGATAATATGGAGTGGGTTGATTTGTGCCACGCCTTAAAACGCCAGTACAAAGATTACTATACAGACTTTGATATAAGAGATGAAATAATACGTCGAAAGCAGAAGTTGAATGAGACTTTCGATGAATATTACGATGCGTTAATAGTACTTTGTGACAAATTGAAAACGCCATTATCGGATTTTGAGCTCTGCGAAACCATGCAACGTAATTTAAGACCGGAGGTGAGACACGAACTTCTTCATTTGGAGATTACTAGGGTAGATCAGCTTAGACGTGCAGTTCGTAGACACGAGAAATTTATGAAAGATATGGGTACTCATAATATGGACAAACGAACATTTACTAGAAAGCAAGTATCAGAAATAGTTAACGATGAAAAAACGGATTTGAATCATAATGAGGAGGAAATTTGTTTGGCATTTCACTCAGGTAGATGTTGGAACTGTGACAAATCTGGACATAGTTTTGTAGATTGTTTGGGGGAACGTACAATGTTCTGCTACGGTTGTGGAACTTAGAACATTTACAAACCCAAATGTCCAAATTGTTCCAAGAAACAGGGAAATGCCTTGAAGGATGTTCGTTTGGGCAAAAACGAGCATCCGAAACTAAATATGTAAATTTTAATAATAAAGGGAACTTTAGTGCAATAACTAATCCGGCTATGACGAATGAATCTGATGTGACAACCGAAACTGACTTTACTGAGGTTCACCCTTTGCAACGACCTTATCATATTCGTTTAAGGGAGTATAATCGTATCAGGGATAGAATCTTTAATATTACGGGGGTGGAACGGAAACTCAATAGATCCACGAAACGTATTCGAGAGTTTTATAGGAGAAGACAACTGTTTAAGAAGTGTATTGTATCATCAATAATATCCAGGGAAAATGATAACAGACCATATATCGCATTGAATTTGAAGGACAAGAGTTGTTTTGCATTATTAGATAGTGGAGCCAATGTTAGTGTAATTGGAGGTAGCTTATGTTCGCACATTCTCAACGAGGGATCTTATAAACGTAGCATTGGAAATGTTAGAACCGCGGACGGTCAAATGCAAAGTGTTATGGGAACTGTGGTTCTGAACATTGGTTACAATAACCAGATGAAATCAATTGAATTTTTACTAATTCCATCGATTGTGCACGATGCAATATGTGGGATGAATTTTTGGGAACAATTTGGTATACAAATTGCAACGATAGAGACCGTAAATGAAATTGTTTCAGTTAAGGATGAGGGAAAAGTTCCAATGACCTTTATACAAGAACAACAACTTCAGAAAATAATTGAATATTTTCCTTATTCTGATCGAGATGGTTTGGGATGTACATCCCTCATAGAACACAATATTGATACCGGTAATGCAGCTCCAATAAAACAAAGGTATTACCCAATATCTCCTGCTAGGGAGAAACTTATGTGCGGTGAGATTGATCGAATGTTGAAGCTAGGGGTTATTGAGGAGTGTTCTGCATCTCCTTGGTCATCTCCTGGAGTATTAATTGTAAAACCTGGAAAAGTGAGATTTTGTTTGGATAGTAGAAAGCTAAATTCTGTGACGACAAAAGACGCATACCCAATTCCCAACATTGAAGGAATATTATCGAGGCTTCCTCCAATCTATTTTATTTTCAAAGTTGATTTAAAAGATGCCTTTTGGCAAATTAAATTGGACGAACCCTCAAGACAGAAAACTGCGTTCACAATTCCTAATCGGCCTTTGTACCAGTTTACAAGAATGCCGTTTGGATTGTGCAATGCACCACAAACAATGTGTAGACTGATGGACCAAGTTATTCCGTATTATTTAAAGACGAATGTGTTTGTCTACTTGGACGACTTACTAATTATCTCGAAAGACTACGACGAACATGTAAAGCACTTACAAGAGGTGGCGACACATTTACGGAGAGCAAATCTTACAATTAATGTTGGAAAGAGTAGTTTTGCAATTCGACAGGTTCAGTACTTGGGTTATATCGTGGGCGAAGGTTGTTTAAAAGTTGATCCTGATAAGGTGAAAGCAATTTCTCAATTTCCTGTTCCCAAGACAATTCGGCAATTACGACAATTTCTTGGAATGGCAGGTTGGTATCGGAGATTTATGGTCGACTATGCTACCCTTACATTTCCTTTAACGGAATTACTATCAAAACGAAAAACATTTATATGGAATGAAGATGCTCAAAATTCCTTTGAAACAATTAAAAATAAGTTGACATCCGCACCTGTTTTGGTACATGCTGATTTTGATAAACCATTTATACTTCAGTGTGACGCAAGTATGAATGGAGTTGGTGCTGTGCTTGCTCAGCGAGACAACGAAGGCAACGAAAGACCAATAGCTTTTATGTCACAGAAATTAAACAAAGCGCAAAGGAATTATTCCATAACAGAGTTAGAATGTCTGGCGGTCATATTAGCAATTAAAAAATTCAGGGCATACATTGAGGGACATAATTTTACAGTGATAACAGACCATGCGAGTCTCAAATGGCTAATGAGACAAAAGGATTTGACTGAAAGATTGGCCAGATGGTCCCTCAAACTGCAGGGATTTGATTTTAGCATTGAACACCGAAAGGGTACCGAAAACATTGTACCAGATACGTTGTCCAGGGCTTTTGAAGATGACGAAAATATTAATGAGTTAGAATTGCAAGGTGTACCTTCTATTGACCTTAATTCCGACGCATTTGAGAGTGATGAATATCAAAGGTTAAGAAATGAATTTTTGAAATCTGATTTGCCCGACTATAAAGTCATTGACAAATTCATTTACAAGAGGACAAAATTTACATCAGGCAACATGGATGAATCCGAATTGTGGAAATTGTTAGTTCCTGTGGAATTACGTAAAGACGTAATATATGCTGCTCATGATGTGCCAAATGCCTCGCATGGTGGTATTGCAAAAACGTTACATCGCGTACGAAATTTTTTCTTTTGGCCTAAAATGGTTGTGGATGTAAGGAATTATGTACTGAGTTGTGAGTTGTGCAAAACATCTAAAATTCCAAACACTTCACTTAAACCGCCTATGGGCCAAATGGTAGACACGGAGCGACCATTCCAACGTTTATATATGGACCTTATTGGACCATTTCCCCGAAGCAGAACAGGGAACATTGGAATTTTTATAATTTTAGATCACTACACGAAATTTACGTTTTTAAAACCTCTAAAGAAATTTGTTACTAAGCCAATGGTAGATTATTTAGCAAAGGAAATTTTTACTTGTTACGGGGTACCAGAAACTATTATTTCAGATAACGGCAGTCAGTTCAAATCAGTGGAATTTAAAAATTTAATAATTAAATACGGAATTACTCACCAATTCACTGCTGTTCATAGTCCACAGGCAAACGCTAGCGAAAGAGTAAATCGTTGCATAAATGAGGCACTAAGATCATTTATTCGAAACGACCAGCGACAATGGGATATATATTTAGCTACCGTTAATTGCGCCATCCGAAATAGCGTGCATCAGACTACCGGTCGCACCCCGTACGAACTTCTATTTGGGCAAACAATGATAAACCATGGACAAGACTATAAAATTTTACGCAATCTTGGGCTTTTGGCGGAATCTGACATAGAGATAGAGAGACAGGATAATTTTACCATATTACGAGACTCGATTAGGACCAAAATGAAGGATGCCTACGAACGTAATACAAGAACATATAATCTAAGATCTAGGAAACGGGAACTTAATATTGGCCAATTGGTAACACGCCGTAATTTTGTTCAAAGCTCATTGGCAAATAGTTTTAATGCAAAACTTGCACCAACTGGGGTTAGAGCTATTGTTAGGAAGAAAATTGGTAATGTTAATTACGAGTTAGAAGATATTCACGGTGGACATAGTGGGGTCTATCATATTAAGGATATATGGATGTAATATTCTTTTGATTTTCCAATTGATTGGTATGGTTATGCAAAATTTTTTTTTGTCACCCTTTTCAGATGGAAATTCTTCGGCAGGCTTGGTATTTCATCTGCTTTATGATGGTAACAAACTGATTTGTGAAATGGGAAATTTTTTTTTTAGTTTTTGATTTTACTGATATTTTGGTTTCGGCTTAAAATCATACACTTTTTAATGAAAAGGAAAAAAAATATATTTCAATCGGAAGTTTTATACGATAGTTGGCCTTGAATTTTATATATATAAATCAATGAAAATTTTCTTCACATAAAATTTGTGTATTGATTTGTATCTAACATTGTCGGAAATTTAAAATTAAATTTTTCATAATAAGTGTTTCAAAAGAGGGAAACAAAATCATAAAGAAAATTATAAGAACTGATTCATCTTGCTGGGAAATTATTGGTGAGCATTAAATTTTATTTTTAAGAAAATTATGGTTCGCTTTATAATCGCTGATGCGTGGCTCACCGGATTTTTTTAGTTCTAAACATTTGGGGTGTTTCAAAGAAACTACTTAAAATTTCGAGAAGTGGGAAAACCCGAGGATATTCTCAAATTTCCAGCTTACCTAGCAAATTTTTGAACAACCCTGAGGGAAGAAATTACAAACACTGGTTGCAAAACTATTTAAAAGGAAATACTATATTGGTGTCTAAATAATAGAGACATAGAATTTTTTTTATTCCCTAAATAAGGTGACCATCATCATTTGCATTGATTCGGGTGTGTGTTTTTATATAAAAATAGTTTTGATAAGTTAGTTAGTTACCTGCTTACTGGACAACTGTAGTGCCCAGATGCAGTAACAGTTAAAAAACTTCTAGTAATAATTTTTTTTAAAAATAGTACCTTGAATTGCTAATATAATAGCTCTTGTATGTCTTTAAATTTTCTCTCCGATAAATTTTAACCTTATCACCATTAAATTCATTATTATTGTTAGTTTTTTTATTTAAAGTCCATTTTGTTTAACTTTATTTAATGTCCATTTTTTTTTTTTTTTTTTGTTTTGTTTTAGAAAGTTTATGGTCACCTAATTTAATATTAAATATTCTTTTGATATAAAACTACATTTACCACTGTATCACTAAACAAAATACTAATACATTAACAATAAACACTATTCCAAGACGCATGCATACATAAACGTTCCTAAGATGAGAGGGTTTTGTTATCAAGGAAATTCAAATATTTTAAAGTAACAGACTTCTCACGAACGTCAGACCTACTCGCTACACAATTTTTTTTTATTTGGCAATCATTATTTTATTAATTAAATAATATCAATACGCAACCAACAACGGTCAACTGGCGCCTGCTGACATCGTTGGAATAAATGTAAGTTTGTTTTTGTTTGTTCCACCACATTTAAAATTACTCTCCTACACTCAAAATAGTTAATTTTTTTTATAAACGTAATATGAATAATTTGTAATAATTTACAAATGTTCACATTAAGTTAATAATATTCACTATATTCACTACTAATACAAACATATATACAGTTTTATTGTTAACTATTAATTTGATCTATATTTTTCTTATAAATTAAACTTATTCCTTAATTTTTTTTTATATAAATGGTGGACATTTATTTTCAAAGTCATTAAATACTTTTACTAACTTAATTACCTTAACTTTTAAATATGATATTATATATAAATAAATAACTAATTGGTTTGTTATGGAATTTTAAGTTAAAATTCAATATTGTGAAAGGTGAAGTAACAGTTATGGGATAGTGTTATTAATTTAATTTTTTTTTGTTGTTAGGGGCTGACAAGCGACATTCTAAAATCTGTCAGCATGGTGGGTGGGTATGGAAGTAGTGTAGCAATTGCCACCATCAGCTACACTTCAATCATCAACCAATCTCTTTTCTTTTATTCTTTTCCTAACGGTTCAATGTTGGTCAAACATTTTTTTTTCTCTTGCTGCAATGCTACCTAAATTAAAGTCTGCTGTAACCGGTTTTAAAATCTTTCTAATAGAAGACGTGATACTTGGGAACTTAACACACCCCCCTAACGACGAGCACGGCCGTATATTACAGGTAGCTTCTTTCCCAACAAAATAAATCCCCGGAGAATCGTTACAAGTTTAACTAAAAAAAAAAACAAATTAAAAAAAAGAAAAACCTAACTTAACTTTCAATAAATCAGCAATGAATGCTCCAAAACTTAAGATTTAACTTTTAACCCATGCCTGCAGACAAGCTTTAATAGCTTCGCAAGGTTATCAATCAATAAATGTAAGTTACATAATTCTAATTAAATTTCCTGTAAATTAAAGAAAATAAATAAATAAAAATAATAATAATAATGTTTAAACACTCTGCGTCAGTGTTTTTCAAGTGAATCACGCAAAATCGGCTCACGTACTCATCTCTGGTTCAACGATCTTTTTTATTGCTTTCTTACACTTTCATGCTCTTTCTCTCATAATCAGCTATGGGCACCACTACATTGAAAGCTGTGCATGTTTGGCATTGTATTGGTTTGTTTATGTACATTTGTACGCTTTGTTTTTTTCTTATTTCATCACATGCGACGCACGTCTGCTTCGTTTGAAATGTTCTGCTAGACCAGGGGTTTCCATTTCTTTGCACAATTGTGCGCACCACTACTAACACACATTTTTATACTCTTCAATTTAGTCGTCGATGTGACTTCGACAAGTGTGCATGTCTAGCGGATGCTATATTATTTTGTTTCAGCTTACACTCAAAAAATATTGTGCGGTAAAAAATGCTTTTGGTAACATCCAATGCGTTGCGTGCAATTTTTATTTAGAGTTTAAATTTTAAGACTAAAATGTAGAATAATGTAACATTTCATAAGTTAACATGCAAAGCAAAGAACTTTGTAATATGGTAATTATTTGAGATTTAAAAGCAATTTTTAATATTTCAGATAAAAAATTTCAAAATGTCTAACAGTCCTATGTGGAAGAAGCTGATAGTCACATTTATTATAGGTTTTATTTTACATACGTTTATGGATTCGGTTCTTATAATTTTACAACACTTTTTTATTTTTTCTTATGCAATACTAAAAATTATTATTATAAATTATTATCTGATCACTAATTCCACTAACACCGTGGTAATCGTTATAAAACAGATTACCCAGTTTTGGTGTTTAAAAATATTAATGTGTTCTTATAAAAAGAACTAAAACCTCTGCTAATTTTTTTATTGAGTGTGATTATACATTATGCTGTTAAAAAAATTATATATTTATTTGATGATACGTCATTTATAATTTTGTAAATAACTTAAAATTATATAAAAATACATATGTAACGTGAATCCAAATCAACAAAACTTTCAAATTTTCAAATAATATCTACATTGTTTTGCATTTAAGCTAACGATATGTGTTTTGTTGTGAAAAAAAATCTTTGATGCCTGTAAAAGGGTCCATTTTTCTTTCGTAAAAAAGACGTACCTAAATGCAGAAATTATTAAGAAAAAAAATAGCCACAAGAATTTGTTGGTATTTTGTGCTTGTAAAAATATTTTTGTTTCTGTACCAATCGCGTCGGTAGGTTTTTTTCTTTGAAAACACTTTTTTAAGTAAGTAAAAATATTTAAAAAACAAGTTAAAAAGTCTTGTTTTCCTACAATTTATGTGTAAACCTATACATATAAAAGCAAATGTGACAGCAGGTAAAATTTCTGGGTAAGAAGATGTGTTTTATTGATGTATTAATGAAACTTTATTGTTTAGCACTATTTTTATTGCTTACTTTTTTATGCTACAATTATATGACCGAGTCCAAAGAGTTAACCTTACTAATTTATGGTATTTATTTAACGTAACTTTGACCTGTTACAATGACTATACATTTTTGCAGGCAAACTCAGGTGCGCATTTGGTATTTTGTAAAAAGTTATGATATACTATTAGCTAGAATTAAAATGTATGCACAGATGTTTGAAGTATGAGTAACCCAACAACGTGAATACCCTTTCTATTTTACTTACCACTAAGAACCCCCTAACTTTTTACTAAAATAACTTTTTCACGTTATAATTCTCATGTAATTTATTTTATTGTTGAAAAAATAGACCAGGGAAATCCATTTCTATGTACAATTGTATATACCACTACTAAAGGTACGTTCAGATTGAGTATCAAATAAAATAACAGCTGATTTTGAGCAAATAAAAGTATTTGCCGGCAAACAAATATTTGTCCAATGTGAACATAGTGTGAACACAAAAAATCAAATATTTGAGTAATTTTTGAGCAAACATTTATTTGATATTACAAAAAAATTGTAAGAGCAAACAACGACAAATAATTTTAGCCATGTTCCGGATAGAAGCAATTTTTCCTGTAAGTTTTCGGATTCTTACCGCTAATTTAGCAATTTTTATAGAATTTTTGCCATTCCTTATAGTTTTAGGCACTTTTACTAAATTTTATGGCTTGTTTGAAATATTAAAATGGTTCGCGATTTTCGCTATTTCTGCAACATTTTTTTTTTGTTTTTCCCCTACATTTTGTTTTTTAACCGATTTAGCAATTTCAAATATATTTTAGGGTTTGTTTCCAAGTTTGCAATTTTTCGCGAATTTTAGCCATGCTCGCGAAGAAGCGATTTTTCACTGTAAATCTTTAGAGCTTTAACGATTTTTAATAATTATTAGGCTTTGCTATCATACCGCTATTATCAAATTTTTGCGAATTTCCGCTAATTTAGCAATTTTTATCGAATTTTTGCCATTCCTTTTAGTTTTAGGCACTTTTAATAAATTTTATGGCTTGTTTGAAATATCTAAATTTTTCGCGAATTTTCGCTATTTTTGCAAAAATTTTTTTCCCGACATTTTGTTTTTTAACTGATTTAGAGGCTTCAAATATATTTAAGGGTTTATATCCAAGTTTGCAATTTTTCGCAAACTTTAGCCATGTTCCCGTTACCCATTGTCTTCCAGTTTTTTTTATATTTTACATTCTCCTGTTCTAACACTATAAAAGATGCTGCTCCACAGAATAAAAAAAAAAAAATTAGCTTTTGCGCTCATTTTTACTATTTGTGAAATATATTATTATTTTTGAACACTTTCATTAAATAATTATTTGATGCAAATATTTATTTTAGTCTGAACGCATGGCAAACATGAATTAATTTATTTTATTTAACACTTTTTGCCAACTGTTTCATCAAACAAAAATTGTCAAATGTTTGAGCTTAGTTTGAACATTAAGCAAAATATATTTTTGTTTTACACAGTTTGATGCAAATATTAGAACAAATATTTTCGTCAAATATTTCATTAGTCTGAACGTACCTCAATACATATTTTTGTTTCAGGTTAACAGAAAAAACTTTATGATGGCACTTAAAAAATATTGTGCGGTCAAAAACGCTTTTGGTAACATCCAATGCCTTATATGGTATGCAACATTTAAGGAAGGAACGGAATATGTTATTAAACGTGTGATTTGCGTGCAATATTTATTTTTTATGAATTTTTAAAACATAAAAATTTTTAATTTTTTTACAATTGTTTGATAAGATATTTAAAACTGATTTAGAGTCAAAAAGCTTCCGAATGACAAAAAAGTGCAGTTTTAAAATCAGCGACATTGAATTGGTAAAGAATTGCTAAAAATTTTTTATCAACACAAAAAATTTTTAATTTTGTACCTTTGTGTTATACAACTTATAAAATATATTACTAACATTTTATTTCGGCTGTAAATGAATGCATTCTCTCAATTTTTTTACTCTCTGGTACTCACTAATACACAACCAAAAAATTTTTGGAAATCCCTGTGCTAGACTAAGCACAATTTCTTTTCTCTGCTTCGCTCATCAATTTTGTGTATGTACACCAGGGATTTCCAAAAATTTTTTGGTTGTGTAGTAGTGAGTACCAGAGAGTAAACAAATTGAGAGAATGCATTCATTTACAGCCGAAATTAAATGTTAGTAATATATTTCATAAGTTGTATAACACAAAGGTACAAAACTAAAAATTTTTTGTGTTGATAAAAAATTTGTAGCAATTCTTTACCAATTCAATGTCGCTGATTTTAAAACTGCACTTTTTTTTATTCGGAAGCTTTTTGACTCTAAATCAGTTTCAAATATCTTATCAAACAATTGTAAAAAAATTAAAGATTTTTTATATGGTTTAAAAATTCAAAAAAATAAATATTGCACGCAAATCACAGCTGATAGAAAAAAAGTGCAGTTTTAAAATCAGCGACATTGAATTGGTAAAGAACAGCAACAAATTTTCTATCAACACAAAAAATGTTTAATTTTTTCCCCTTGTGTTATACAACTTAGAAATAAAATCTTCTAAATTTATTCTTTTATGGCAGTTTCGTATGCTTTTCAAATGGGATGAACTTAATTTATTACGTTTCTTGGAACCAATAAATTTTAAATCCGAAAAAATTTGTTCGCATAGGTTAGTAGTGCCGAATAAAGAGAGGCACTTAAATGAAAAAAAGTAAGCAATAAAAATAGTGCCAAACAATAAAGTTTCATTAATACATCAATAAAACACATCCTCTTACCCAAAAATTTTACCTGCAGTCACATTTGCTTTTATGTGTATAGGTTTACACATAAATTGTAGGAAAACAAGACTTTTTTAACTTGTTTTTTAAATATTTTTACTTACTTAAGAAAAGAAAAGAAAAAAAAACCTGCCGACGCGATTGGTACAGAAACAAAAATATTTTTACAAGCACAAAATACCAACAAATTCTTGTGGCTATTTTTTTGTTTTTAATAATTTCTGCATTTAGGTACGTCTTTTTAACGAAAGAAAAAGGGACCCTTTTACAGGCATCAAAGAATTTTTTTCACAAACGAAACACATATCGTTAGCTTAAATGCAAAACAATGTAGATATTATTTGAAAATTTGTGTTGATTAGGATTCACGTTACATATGTATTTTTATATAATTTTAAGTTATTTACAAAATTAAAAATGACGTATCATCAAATAAATATATAATTATTTTTAACAGCATAATGTATAATCACACTCAATAAAAAAAATAGCAGAGTTTTTAATTCTTTTTATAAGAACACATTAATATTTTTAAACAAAAAAACTGAGTAATCTGTTTTATAACTATTACCACGGTGTTAGTGGAATTAGTGATCAGATAATAATTTTTAGTATTGCATAAGAAAAAATAAAAAAGTGCTGTAAAATTATAAGAACCGAATCCATATACGAATGTAAAATAAAACCTATAATAAATGTGACTATCAGCTCTTCCACATAGTACTGTTAGACATTTTGAAATTTTTTATCTGAAATATTAAAAATTGCTTTTAAATCTAAAATAATTACCATTTTACAAAGTTCTTTGCTTTGCATGTAAACTTATGAAATGTTACATTATTCTACATTTAAGTCTTAAAATTTAAACTCTAAATAAACATTGCACGCAAGGCATTGGATGTTACCAAAAGCATTTTTGACCGCACAGTATTTTTTGAGTGTAAGCTGAAACAAAATAATATAGCATCCGCTAGACATGCACACTTGTCGAAGGCACATCGACGACTGAATTGAAGAGTATAAAAATATGTGTTAGTAGTAGTCAAGGCGAATTTACTTCAGGTGGCGTCGATACTACAACAAGTCAACAACACGAATAACAACAGTGTGTTTTATTGTTGCTTGAGTTGGTCCGTGTGTCAAAAAACATAAACAAGGCGAATTCAATTGTAAGCAACTTTTGACATTTCTCTATATAAGTTTAAAAAAAGTAGTCTGTAGCACATGTGCAAAAAACAGGTAAAAGTTTATTTTGTTTTAAAAAAGACAATATATTACTAATTTATTTTAAAATTTTAGAAATATAAAGATGCTGAACGTGTGCTTTACCCAACAACGCTTGCAGGAACCGATTGTTCTATGCGGACTGGGATGTTTGTATTCCAAACAAAATGTCATCGAACGACGATTCCAAACAAAATGTCATCGGACGACTGCCTGAGGCTGTACAACTGAATCTAACGTGGCTTTTGGAATGTTTATGCCTGAAAGAACTTTAAAGGAAATTAAAGGCAGTTCTTCCGGCACCTGTCGGCTGTGTCAAAATCCGTAAATCAGCACAAAACATAATGAGAATTCATTGAAACGGGCGTGTTCATTAAAATCATCAAAAACAATAATTGTGGCCAATGCAAATCGTTTAGGTGCTACTTCTGGCGTTTTAGAGGATCCTGAGTTGAAACGTTTAGAAACTGATTATAGTGTGGCCAAAGATCCAAATGCCAGTGATGTTTATAAATCATTGGGCTTAAATCTTGTTTACCGACGCAGCTCCAAATAAAAAAAAGTACCAAGGGTGATAGAAAATGGAATCATAAGAAGAAAAAATAAAATAAGAAAGTTGGCGCAAATGCTTAGTTTTCGAGTTATGGACGTTTAAAGTTTTCATATAAATATGTGATTTTGCACTACATTTTCTAATGTATATGGCTAATATTGGTATCATTGCAAAGCTTTCCACTAGATCTTTCTGGACATATAGAATTTATTTCAATATTTTTAACAGTTCAATAAAATAACCACAATACCAATTATTTACAAAAGTTTTTAGTAAGCATAAAACCAAATTTTTTAATTTTTTTTTTCTAATTGTTTATGTATATATTGTACATACTAATTTTTTTAAGAATTTTAATTAAAATAAAAGTAAAACCTTCTTTATGTTTATGTTATACTAATGAGGAGAGAATCCTTGCCCATGGGTAAAGGCCGTCTATGCAGAGCAGCTTTATACCATTGAGGAGAAAATTATTACGCTCGGCCGAAGGCCGGCTATGCAAAGAATCTTTAGTTAGCGAAGCCGGTATTAGTTATACCATAGGAAAGAAAATCTTTGCGCCCGGCCGAAGGCCGTCTATGCAAGGAAGCTTTAGTAAGCGAAACTGGTGTTTGTTATACCATAGAAAAGAAGATCCTTGCATCCGACCAAAGGCTGGCTATGCAAAGATTTTTTTTGCGATGCTAGCGTTTGTTATTTTATAAAATTTGTATTACACTTTTTTTAAATAAACTGCATTCTTTCCTAGTGCACTTCCGTAACATTTCGACGTAAATGAAAAATGTGAGGTAAACTGTAATGTGAGGTAAAGAGTTTAAAATAAATTATTTATATTCAGAAAAATCTGTTCAAGAGTTTTAAAATTATACCAATATTGGCCATATACGTTTAGAATTGTAGTGGAAAATCGCATATTTATATGAAAACTTTAAACGTACATAACTCAAAAACTAAGCGTTTGCGCCAACTTTCTTATTTTTTTATTTTTTCTTTTTATTTTTTCATTTTCTATCACCCTGGGTACTTTTTTTTTTATTTGGAGCTGCGTCGGTAAACTAGATTTGTTCCAATCATTGTTTATCTCGCTCAAAAGTGAACAAGGACAAACAAGAGATTACTTATAATCCATTTTATAATTAACATTTTTGTTTTAAATCAAGATTAGGCACTAGTGTGTAGTTTTTATTATGATCTGTAAGAGTTTGCCGACTTTAAAACAAATAAAGAAAATCTTGTGTGTGGCTTATAGAATACGACCGAGAAACTCGTCCGTTAAACTTAAATTTGAAAAAAAACAAATTTGGAAATTTTGTTTTCAATGTAATTTAAACGGACGAATTTTGCTCTCGTGTTCTATAAAGCATATATTAATCTGTTATAATATCAATTGTCGAAACTACTGGTAGGTTTTACAAGAATAATAGAAGAAAAATAAATTATAAAGAGTTTAAAGTGATTTATCATTTTAAATAGTTTTTTGCTTCTCCTGTAACATTTTCAAAATGTTAGGTAGGGCTTTTTGCGTTTTAGGTAACAATATATAAAAACAGGAACAATTTCTAAAATTGATGTTGATTTTTAAGTATTTTATATTCCACCAATTTTAATGAAACATATACATATAATTTTAAAGGTATTTTTAAATTTACTATCAGCCTAAGGATATAAGTATGTATGTATGTATGTATATTAACATTTTGCAGTCGATTGCACTGTGACAATACACAATTAATGAATTACGGTAGCAAATTAAAGCGGACGATGCTGCTCAAATATAAACGTACCAACAAATTATGTTTGTATTAATCTCTCTACTGTATTGAAGGTTTTAACTTACTTGTTTGTGGCCCAAAAGAAGCTAGGTAAATAAAATCGTTTCAATTCATATTTCGTTCAGTGTTTTCATTTTATTTAAAAAAATAATATTAAAAAAGTTAAACTTAGGTGTTTTTTATAATTGTTTTATTGACTAGGCCCTATGTGTTCAAAACTAATTTTTGTAATATTTATATATATATATATATATATATATATTTTTCCAAGCCCATTTATTTTATAAAAAATGCCCTCAAGAGCTTTAATTTGTTTTACAAATGACCAAGCAGGTTTTTTTAAATAGCCTTTCGACAGCTGATCGACATATGTATACGAATTTTCATGACATAGGTGCTCTTCAAGGTGAAGCTTTCGGATGATGTACCCTGATATGTACTCTAACGCATCCTCTTGAAGAGCACCTATATCTGGAAAATTGGTTACATCAAGGTCGTCCAGTGTATCGGGTTCTGCTTCACTCTCGTCGTCTTCAGGTAGGTCCGGCAGACTTTTCGATGGTTTGTATTGGGAAAAACGGTTGTTGTTTAATTTTTCATTGCTATTGTTAAGCCACTCAGTTGTGTCATAACCAACGTTGCCAGTGCCGCTAAGGTGTTCTGTGTTTCTTGCTGAAAATAAATAACAGAATTAATAAGAAGATAACGAAACACAAAGTTTTTATAAATAACGTACCTAATATATATTTCCGTAACCGATATTTTAAATCTTTCGGTGATGGGTGGTCATTTTTTTTAGTTTTGTAGGAGAGACATTTTTAACTTTAACGGTAATGATCGACACTTTTCTGCGGTTAGTTTTTTAAGCCTTTATTTCTAAATAGTCATCATGTGCAAAAGTTATTGTACTTTGAAAGAAGGCAACCAAAAAGTAATGTTGCTATACCTAAAAAAAAAAAAAAAATCGTACATAATAATTAAAACTTTGCCAATGTGTACTTTAATCAATTTGGCTTAAGTCAAGATAAGAATTTTTTACTTTTTGTCACAGATATATAAAAAAATTTTAAATTTGTTAATTTTCTATTAGTAGCAAACACTACGAAGGACTGATCCATTGCACGCTCTTCACAGAATGCAACTGGATTGTTGTACACTGGCATGGGGGTTATGTTTGTCACGGATATGCAAAGTTTTGTAATTCGGGCAATCTATAATTATTATAATAATGCACAAAACATATTTTTTAAAGCCATATAAATTCTAATTTTTAAAACATTTACTTACTCTGGTACAGCATTCGGCAACAAATCGATGTTTTTTTGGTCGGGTATTCTATATTTATTATAGAATTGTACATAATAATAATACCCAATATACATTTATAACAATCTATTAAAAATGTAATTTATAAAAATATTTACTCACATTGGCACAGCATCCGGCAACAATGAGGCAATTTTTTGTAACCTAATAATGTTTGTTGGCGGAAAATATTCAGCGCAAACAACTGTATGTCGGGAGAAGTCCAGACTACAAATTTTGCTCCACTTGAGCCTACGGTTATCATTGGGCACACTGAAGAAGCTACCATTTCCAGGTTTTTGCTTCTTTTTGCATATACAACAACTTTTCATGTTTTAAATTATATGTATATTTTAACTTTTCTTCTTCTTAATAAACACTTTTTATGTTTGTTTGTTTATTTAGTTAGTTAACTGCACTTAACACTTTTTAATATTTTATTCACTTTTGACTTTTATTATTTGCAATAATTAATTTTTCGCTTTGAAGCCTTTTTTAAAATTGTGTTTTGAAAAACGTCCACTTACAATGTAAACATAATAATCACTTTTTATGTTTGTTTGTTTAGTTAATTAGTTAACTGCACTTAACACTTTTTAATTTTTTATTCACTTTACACTTTTATTATTTGCAATAATTAATTTTTCACTTTGAAGCTTTTTTGAAATTGTATTTCGAAAAACGTCTACTTACAATGTACACATAAACATCTTTTGACATTTCTCTACATAATTATGAAAAAAAAAAATGTAAACAACTTTTGACATTTCTATACACAATTATGCAAGAAAAAAGTAGCACAGCTGTGTTTTCAACACCACCTGAAAGTAAATTCGCCTTGGTAGTAGTGTGCACAATTGTGCAAAGAAATGGAAACCCCTGCTTTAAACACATTTATCATCGATTGTAAAGACTAAAGGCCTCGTTACTCTTTACGTAAATGTTGCGGATACGTAAACGTTGCGGTCCACTTCAATGGTTGGTAGTTACTAAAAATACGTAAACGTATTATATGTTAAAAAAAAATATATATATAAAAAAAAAAAATTTTGTTTTGCTTTGATTTTGTACTCAGTGTTGCTTTAAAGCATGTTGTTAATGTTCTTGTTTGAAGTCGCCAATTCATAACGATATCAACGCTTTTCTAAAAAAGAAGTAGAAAAGTAAAATATATGTACATAGTATATTTACAGATATGTTTGTATGTACAGCTTTGAAAAATCCTATTACATAAAAACTTTTGATATAGTTTTTATCCTAATCACATAGTTAAGGAGTAATGGACCTTAAAATTTTTTTAAGACTTTATTAATATCTCTTTAAGTACAAATTTGAACTCACTTATATGGGTATCAGTAAAAAGTGCTACTAAATCCTCACCTATATATGTGTATACACGCTGTTAATTTTCGGAGATGCCCGGTGACACCCCATCAATATTACTGCAAAAACCGTGTTCACAAAAAAGTACCAAAAGTACGAATTTTTATCCTGTTTGCCCTTAAATGCACTTTATTTGTTTACTATCTTTATGTGAAAGAAAATAGGTTTCAAGTTTGCTCAAAATTATTTTTTAAAAAAAAGAAAACGTGTTTACAAAAAGGTCGAATTTTTACCGTTTTCTGATCAGAATTAAATATTTGTTATATATGTATGTCCCTAGTTATAGTTTTAGCATGAAATAATTAATAGCCTATTTCCGATATTCGAAAGAATTCTTTCTTTCGAACAACTACATTGAAACAAAAACAAAGTATTTATAATTTGTACGAATGTAGTTTTACGAACGAAAGAATTCTCTCTCACAGCGAAAATAGGCCGTTAACTTTTCAAATTTTGCAGTACAAATGAGCTAAATTAAAATATCCCAAAAATTCCCTATTTTACCTACTTCAAGGGGGTAAGCCTTACAGGCGACGACTTTCAAAATGAACTTTTATGCGACATTTTAAAATTCATTCAAAGAACGCCAAAATATTTAAAACAAAGTTTTACCCTGTTTTGTCCCTTTAAGTTAACATTTTTTAAACCTATATCCCTAATGGTAGTTTAAGCCAAAAAAATAAATTAACTTTGAAAATTTTGCAGTCTAAATTGGTCAAAATTTACCCAAAGTTTGCCTTTTTAATGCCTATTTTCCGATTAGAAATTAGTACGAAAAAAAATTTGGCTTTAAGATTTCAAAAAATTGGGTTTTGCTAATTTTTTACCATTATATTCCTCCCCGCTCCAAAATTACAGAAAAATATAGCCGATAGCAATTTCGCTTTAACATTCTATCTTCTAACCAAGTTTAATCAAAAACGGGTTTTGGGCGTTATTGTAAAACAAACAAACTTATACCTAATTTTTAATATATACTTATATTTATTTATATATATGTACGTATATGTATGTATGTATGTATGTAATGTGTATATTCTTTAAATTTATGCTTTAAAAAGAGAATCTTATTAATAAAATCTAAAAGTAAACCGTTGGCTAATAAGTTTTGTTGGCAACACTGTTTGAAAACAAAAATAAAATTCTTAAGAGCGGATACGTAAAAACGGAGAGAAATTTTAATTTTATCAGGTTCATCCGAAACGCAACGTTACGTTTACGTAAGAGTACCTATTTATACATAGATTTGGTAAGGAAAACGGAACAGCTGATCAGCAACGTATACGTTTACGTAAGAGTAACGCGGCCTTAAGATGACAAGACAAGTGTACTACTGAACGAAAGCGACAAAAGACACAAAAGACAAAGTGACCGGTAAACTAAAAGAACGAACTAGTTCTTTTTTTTAAATGAACTAAAATGACCGGTCACCAAAATGAACTTTTAAGCCCAAGCCTAGTTTATTTGAAACTGTGCGATACATAGATGCTATGTATATACATATTATCTGCTTCAAATTCTACACATATAATATTTTTATTGTAAAGGATCACTTGCTCAAAACATATGAAGCCATGCAAAAAATTGGAAATAATATAAATAATCAGGAAGTTTTAACCAATTCAAATTTAGTGAATAATAGAGAACAAGATTAAGCATTGCGCATGTTTCTTACTGTTTACAAAAATCAGCTGTTTTTTAAATGACGTCACATCAGAATAAAATTGTTCGCGCCAATTCATTTTGTAAGGCAATTTGAAAAAAAGTAACAAAAAAAGTGAAACAAATAAAGGTAGTAAACTGTTTCCCGCTTTTTAAATCCATAAATTGCAGAAATTGATAAAACAAATAAAAAAAGAGGATTTGTATTTGTTGAAAACGTTTTAAAGTGTGTAAACAACTTTTTTTTATGAAATTAAAAAATTAATAAAAACAATAAATTACAAAAATGAGATGTGCTGTGGCAAATTGCAAAAACTCCAACAAATCGAAGGCATGTGAAATTAGTTTTTATGCCTTCCCAAAAGACGGCAACATCCTGAAGAAATGGGTACAATTCTGTGGCCGAAGAATAACATTTAACCCAAATACTTCTCATGTTTGCATGTTGCATTTTGATCCCAATGATATCGAAAATAGTTTGGAATACAAAATGGGTAAGTACACGGATTGGGTTTAAACAATGGTTATATATGTATATTTTATTTTGCTGTAAGGATTCGCTAAAAGAAGGCTTTTAAAAAAGGGGGTTGTTCCATCCATAAAACTAACAACAGTAAAAAATGAGAAATTGCATAACGAACGATTGTTAAGATTGCAAAAGCTGGATAACAAAAAAGAGGTTGATTCAATTCTGAAAGACCATAATTCAAGAAAATGAGGACGTTGATGTTGAAATGGGCCTTTCTGAAAATTTTCAACCTTGTATAGACATCAAAGATGTTGAAAATACAAAGAACGATTTTGCATTAATGCAAATTATATATAAAATTATCATTCTTGATACAAACGTGTCTTCTCAATAGGCAATTCTTCAGTACCAAAACAATGCTTTAAAAAAAGAAAATAGAAAACATGTTAAGGAAATACGCAATCTGGAACAAGAAATTTCATCATTAAAAAAGCCAACAAAGACAACATTGAAGACATGAAAAAACAAAAGGTCAAAGTACGAGCTGGAAAACATTGAACAAAAACTTTTAATAATTTTTACACGTGAACAAATTTAAAAAATGAAGAATGGTATGAAAAGACAATTATGGACGGAAGAAGATATTACACAGTCCATAACATTACACGCCATAAGCTCCAATCTATATAAACTTTTATACCGGAAAAATTTTCCGCTTCCATCAATTCGGACTCTTCAAAGTTGGGCGTAAAATGTTGACATTAATAGAGGGCTGCTAAGACCAGTCTTTAAAGTTTTATCAGCATTAACTCACAAGACAGAAATTCAAAAACTCTGCGTTTTAAGTTTTGACGAGATGAAGGTCAAGAAGCCGTACTGTTTTAACAAAACATCAGACACTACATTGGGTCCCGGTAGCTATGTTCAAGTGGCTATGGTGAGAGGTAAGTAAAATTTGGGAGCATTTTAAATAAATAACTTTAGTGATGTTTTAATTTAAAGGACTTATTTCCAAGTGGAAGCAGCCAATCTTCTATGATTTTGATTGTCGAATGACAAAAGATATATTGTTATTGTTATTTACATAAAAACTAAAATTTAATTTTTTGCTGTTTAATATGTACATAAATAATAACTTTTTACAAGAACATAACTTAATGATCTCCAATTTACTTTTTTTAAAAGTTTTGTAAAAAAAATAAATGAAATAAATATTAAAAAATGTATAACATTTAAAAAAATTAACACAATTTATTTATATTTCACAATTTCTATTGTTTTATTTATTTTTATTTCACAATTTTAACTATATTTCTTCTTTCATTAACCATAACCGCACTGCTTATTTACCTTCTGCTTGTGTTTTTGTCTCATGTGACGCAGATGCGCAGAACGAAAAAAAATATTTCAAGTTGAATGCGTAATCTTGTTCTTTATCATTCTTGGTTGGGAGCAATTGCTTCGTCGTTGCTGCAAAGGTCGGTGGGCGACAACTAATGGTAAACTTTACTTCACACAACGCGTTCTTTAGACTTTCATCGTTAAATTTCATTGTGGGACATAGTTTGTATAAAACGGTTTTGATAGACTTTCCCAACCTTTCCCAAGCGCCACCCATGTGTGGTGAAACAGGCGGGTTAAATTTCCATCTGATTTGTTCGAATGTTGTTTTAATACTAGATAAATTTACGTTCTTAAGTTCGCTGCACAGAATTTTTTCGGCCGCTATAAAGTAGGTCTCGTTAGCGGAATAGATTTGATTAGGCGTTCCGCGTCTTGCAATAAAATTTCTAATTTCCATTAAACACGAACTTGTAACAAGGCTTCGAGGCAAGTAAAAATTACATCCACCTCTTTTCGCGTCTTCTGCCAATAGCTACGTTTATCGGTCCAAAATAGTCCACACCTATAAAGGTGAATGGGCGTTGGAATGCAGCGAGCCTTGCTGCTGGCAAAACAGCCATTTGTGGAATCTGCCGTACTTTACGGAATAAAACAATCAACTTTGTTATATGGTATTGACGTCTTATGTCGTTAAGGGCCGTTTCGTGACATTGATGACGAAATTTTTCATGGAAGTGTCTTTCTTACCAATAAGAATGTCACATGATGATTACTATGTAAAACGATTACGTCCTCGTGGCTATTAAGATCTAATAACATTATATTTGTCCAAATAAACGGTGAGGGATACAAGTTTGCTTCCCATTGGAATTGGCATACCACGGCTGAGGCACGATATTTTTCGTCACTATATTCCAAATTCTGTGCATGTGTCATCAAAAATGTTTTAATAATTTTAATTATATTGCAATCGACATCGACATATTCTTTTAATTTTTATGTTTGGCCAGTTCTCTTAGTCGGTAGCAATATAGCAAAGAGGTTGCCACATCGCGATACAAACGCCTATAGGTAGAGAGATATTCGGCCTTATTATGTAAGGCGTTGTCGTTGGCGAGTGTGTCGTTTTAAGCCATATTGGACTAAAATCGGATAAAAGCTAAAAAATCTATAATAATAAAACAAAAGCAATAGCATTTAACTTAATTTATTTTACTTGATACCACCAACATATTTTCACATTTTTTAAGAATGTATGCACCGAATGAAACCAAATTTACAACAGAAATATGACGCATTATTTTTGAATCACATATTAATTTTAGGCATGCCTTGCACCATATGCAACAAAATTTGCAACAATGCGTTAATTTTTATTATTATTTTTTAATAAGCAAGACTTGCGGAAGACGATAGGGGCAGAGAATGTATTAAATCAACCAGAACAAGCCGTACAATAGATAAAAATTCCAGGAGTAAACCCTCACCACAACACCATACGGAGTGCCATGGAACCCTCAATTAGGCCAAGAAAATGTACCCCAGCACAACGTGCCGACGATGCAGAGTGCTCTGTTCGCATATAGTAAATCGGCAAAACTAGAGTTCTTATCTCAGAACGACAAAATTAAGTATACTGATACTTAATGTCTAAGCGAGGAAAATTTTCAAGTTTGAGAAAAATCGCTGTAAGAATAGAATGTGAAATTTTACAGACCGATACTAGTTGTTGGTAAATTCTGATACAAATTGGGGCTTAAAATCAAATTTTTTTTAATTCAGGATTTATGGGAGGTAGGCATATCCTTGCAGCAATTTTTCTCAAACTTAAAATCATCGTAAAAATCCTTTATTTTAAATGAAATTATGCGTTTTTAAATTAAATTTTTAGTTTTTCAAACATTATCATTGCTTAATTAATTGAATTTACCTACGTGTTTTGAGTGTACGTTTATAACATTGACATGTGCGAAAAAAACGAATTACCAGCGCTACAATGAATGAACTCTATATTCCCTGCAGACAAAGTTACTAGCATTTAGCTAAAAATATAATGGTTGGTATTTGCTTTTAACTAGTTGCAATTTTGATTTGTTTCATATACAATACAGCCCAATTATGAAAACTCCCAGGGAGTTTGCGATGATTCTAATCCATTAGAGCTACCGGAGTCATTGTAAGTACAAAATAAAGTGATTTATTCTGGAGAATTAATAAATATTTTCATTTAGGTTCCGAAAATATTATCGCGTATATAAACCTGATTTTGCTTATTTATTAAAAGTGCTGACACTGCGTCACAGCCCTCTAAAAATACATGTGGTGTTAGGCCTGTTTTTAAACTAAGTGCTTGTTTACGGTTCTTCGCAGAAGGCGGATACCAGACAGGTATTGGAAAGGACTGTGACGTTGGTTTGGCTCAGCCCACTTTTAGCAAAGCCCTGGCAGAAGTTCTAGATATTTTTGAAGCACAGCTTTGTCCGGTTTGGATAAAAATTCCATCAACAACGGAAGAAAAATGAAAAATCGCATTAGCTTTTTATATTAAATATAAAATTCCAGGCGTTATTGGATGTGTTGATGGAACGCACATACGGATTATTGCGCCATCTAAAAACAACCATCTTTTTACAATAGGAAAGGAACCTATAGTTTAAATGCTATGCTGGTAAGTGTTTTAAATTTTATAATTTTGTAAACAAGGGTATATTCGGTCTTTTTAGATCTGTGATCACGAACTGAAAATCAGGTACGTTGATGCAACACACCCTGGTGCTTGTCATGACTCCTTTATATGGACTAAAGGTGATGTTAGGGCTCACCTAAAAAGGACATACTTGCAAGGTGTACACAACTTTTGGCTTTTAGGTAAAACATTTTCTTTTTTAACTTAGAGTAATGAAATTTATTTTGTTGTACACAAGGTGATGCCGGTTATCCTTTAGAGCCCTGGCTTTTGACTCCTCATCGTGTTCCAGAGGACGGTTCCACGGAGATGCGATTCAGTGAGGTACATTCAAAAGCTCGAAACATTATTGAACAGACTAATGGCGTATTGAAGAATAGGTGGCGATGTCTTCTTGGTGCGAGGAGCTTCATTATTGCCCGGAGAAAGCTGCTAAAATTACAAACGTATGATGTGCTCTTCATAATATATGTTTGTACTATAAAGTAAGTGAAGAGCCTAATGATTTATTTATTGATGAAGAAATAGCGGAAGAGGAAACGAGTTCACAAACTCCAACGCAATACCTGACAACCGCTCTATCAAACAGAGCTAATATTGGAAGAGCGTTATAAAAAAATTACTTCGATATTTTTAAAATTCATTTATATTTAAAAAAAAAAGGTCACTTTTTGTAGTATAAAAAAAAATAATTAAATAATATATACATATTTACATTGTATGTGAGCCCACTACTTATTTGTGGCAAGATCATTGAATTCAAATTGCAATCGATTTTTCTCCAATTTGTACTCAACTTCCTTCAATCTCATTTCTTCCATAAAAGTATTGTGCCGCCGCATCTCGTCAATTTGCTCCCTTTTCATTTTCTCCATCGCTTGAATATGTTTCTTTTTCCAACCACATATGCTGTCAAGGGATCTGTAAATTCGTTTAATGCTCTCCTTTTGATCCTTTGCATCCCCTACTGCCTCTTTAACATTTTCCACCAACTCCTTTTGCACAGCAAGTTCGGCTAAGACCATATTAGAGGCACTTTTTGAAGAGTCTCCCTTGGAGTTCGGAAAAGCATTGTCTTTGGATTTCTGAAAAGATTTCGGAGTTTCACATAGCCCAAGCTCTGTTGAAGCAACGAGTTTTTCGTGCATAAGGCTGTCTTGCATTGAAACATCTAAAACATCTGTCGCAGCAGGCACTTTTGGCATTTCTTTTGCATTGCTTGGCGGCTCAAATCATATATGCTTTGCTCTGTTGCTGAAAATAAATGTTCTCTGTTTGGTCCACCACCTGTGCCTTTCTTGTACTGCAAATTGTGGGCTGCCTTTTGGCGAACATATATTTTTTTGTCAGTCCATACCTGCAAGTTCAATAATATCATCAAAAATAAAATTGAAAATTTATAAGTACCTTTTTCCATTCAGTGCTACTTTTACTTGGAGGGCCCAAGGAATTTAATTCCTGTTCAGCACTTCGCCAGAACTCTTCAAGATCCTGCTTATCTCCCTTAAAAAACCCACGAGCAATTTCTGGATTTTGCTCCATTAGGGAGAGCAATTGCTGGAGTTGAATCTTATTTGTACTTTTAGACCTAAAAAATATCTTGAAAATCATTGTTTAATATATGTTTAATCCAAAACTTACACGTTTTTACTTAGCTCCCTTTAAAATATGTGAGGAAAAAACTTGAAAAAACTGTTAGCTGGTTTTTCCCTTTTTTCATATTAAGATTACCTACTTTTTTCCCAGGAAAGAGTTTCCCTTTTTTTAAGTTTGCTTAGAATAAGAGAACAGGGAGAAGAGAAAAAATTCCCTGGGAGATTTTAATTAGAATGGGGGAATAGGGAAAAGGGAAATAATTCCCAGGGAACTGTTTTTCATAATTGGGCTGATAGTCATCAAACTTTCGTATTTAACGTTAGGTTGTCATAGGAGCCCAACTAGTTCATATTTATGCATTTGTACAGGATGCCTGGTAGCAGATTTATATTTTCAAACTTATATTAAAAACGTAATAATTAACACAAAGTTTTATTAAGAGCATTGAACAATAGAATGGAAATGCGGATTTAATTTTTTGAAGAGTATAGGCCTAACTATAATGTGCTTAACCAAACTTAAGCTAGTGTCAAAATTCAACGAAAAGCATGTCAAATGCTTAAGTAAATTACTGAAGACTTTTAGGTGGATATATTGTACTTATTGAGCTTAAAGACTTTCTACACTTAGTTGCAAACATTTGTACTTTTGGAAAAATATTTTCGTTTTTATTTCTTTAAAATGTAATATTTTTGACAAAATGTCATTTAATTTGTAAAAGTTATAAATATATTACCATAAACAAGTAAAAATATGTTTATCTTTTATTAATTTTTAAAGTAAACGAAAACTAAAATAAAAAAGTACTAAAAAAAGCAACTGCGGTTGCATCTTTTAATTGTAAACAATTATATGTATCTATTATGTGTCATTTGCTTAAGGAAGAGCGAAATTGACCGCACTTTCCTTAAGCAAATAACACTTGACGAAACTTAACGAAAAGTGTCTTAAGTACATTATAGTTGTATACATTTGATTGTGTGTATTCGCACATTTGCTTAAGGTTCATTAAGCACATTATAGTTAGGCCTTATGTCATCCAGATGTCTTCCGTCGAGTTGAACACACTGTTCAAAATGAAGCCTTGTGCTCTGAGCCACACGCTAAAGTAAACTTGATTCAATTGAGCTGATTTCTCAACGAATATTTTCCTTTAAAGCCACTAGAGATTGGGGATTGTCATTATAAACCCTCTGTTTGAGGTAGCCCCATAAAAAAAAATATGGGAGTTAAATCGAGCGACCTAGGTTGCCATGGGATGTCCCCAAAATGAATGATCAGTTTTTGGGGGAAATTTTCCCGAAGCAAATTCATCGAAGCTCTGGCTATGTGTGCAGTCGCCCCATCCTGTTGAAACCACGTATGTAAAGAGTACGATGGATGAGATCGCATGTTTGGCAAAGAGAATTCCGATTTTCATCGTTGAAATTCGTCGTCTGGCCTCGAGAATTTTCGAAAAAAAAATGGTCCAATTGCCCTGGGGCAATGCAATGGTTTTTGATTTTTCAATCGAGGGTTGCGGGTTCTTGGAGACCAGTAGCGGCAGTTTTGCTTGTTAACGTGGCCGTTTAAGTGAAAATGAGCCTCGTCGCTCCAAAAATTGGGATTTACAGTGCGAAAACGCTCCAACATCGTTTCACAAATTTTTGCGTAAATCAAAGTCACTTTCTTTTAGTTCTTGAACGATTTGAATTTTAAAAGGATGGAACTTCAGATCCTTTTTTAAAATCCCATGAATAATCGCTCTTGGAAGTCCAAATGAGGCTGCTCTTTTCCGTATTGAAATCGCGGATTTTCACGTAAACTGCTTTCAACCAGTTCAATGTTTTTGGTCCTTGAAGATCGACTGGGACCTGGCGGTGGGACATTCATAGCCGAAGTAGTTGCGCGGAATCTCTGCACCCACGAACGAATTAAATTAACACTAGGTCCATCACGTATTCGCCGAATACCGAACTTTGAACAAAATTGTCGACGAGCAATTACGTAAGAATCATTACTTCTATAAAAAATGTATCCACAGCGAACGCGCGATGCTCACTCGACCACTGTAACATCGTGACTGACAAATCCGTACAATTGATAATTCCAACGGGTGGCGCCGTCCCTACGCACTGTATATTAGTTTTTGAAATAATCATATTTAAAAATATGAATTTGCCACCAGACACCCTGTATAATAGTTTGAAACTATTTAGTTGCTTTATTTGTAGTATAAGGACTAATAAAAGTAAAAGCAAATTTGACAATTCTCCTCAACATTTTTTTCATCCTTAATTATTGTTTTATAGTGTATGTATTTATTTAAGAAGAATTCCAGAGAGAGAGAGTTAATATTGAATTATTAATTTTTCTGATACACCATTTTTCAATTTTGTTAAATTCCCCTTTGTTTACATAATTCAAAAAATCTAGAAGAATGTCCCTATATGGTTTTCGTCATCATTGTTTTTTTTTCTACTTTTGTAGAGTTGTTGTTGTTCCTACAACGAACATGTATTAAATCGTTTTTTGTAACAACTTGTGTAGTGTTTTTGTTCTATCTACAACAAACGTCGTCACGTATAAAGCTGCGCTGCCGAAATTTCATCATCTTTATCATTTTTCGACGCTTAATAACTACGTAGTAATAAACTAGTACAAAATCTTGCTAGTAACAATTTTAGCTTCAAGGTTATCATACACAATATACGAATGCCAACGAACGAACGACACAAGACAAACTCACATTCGTTTTTTCGTTGACGAGTAAAACAGTCCCTCACTTTTAAGCAGAATATACAACTAGTATGTCAACTGGAGAGAGCGTTCTCAATTTTTTAGTTCACCCCTCATACATATACGTTCTGTGTGAATTCAACACACATAAAAACAATAAAAACAAAACAAAAACTGAAATTTTTCTAATTAAAATTTTTTCACAATATAACACTTTTTGTTTAATTTTATGACACAAACACATAATTAATAATTTTTTCCAACACATTTTGTCCTTTTTCTTTTGGAAAATGTTTATATTTTTTACAAACTGAAAATGTTTAAATAAATTTTTTTTACACTTCTTTTTTTTCTGTTGTTAATATTATTAAAGCCAGCAGAGTAGCGTTTTGTGGTTGAAAAAAATATTTGAAATCATAAGTTATTTAAATATTTTCCGATAGCGTAGAATAAAAATTTTACAAACATTGTGTTTAAATTTGATAAATGCAGCCAACTTTAAATAAATTGCACATTTATTGAACCAAGAAAGTTTTATTAAAAAAAAAATTGTTGCCACATTCTATACAATTTTATGCAACTATGTTTAGTGGTGGAAACAGTTTTATACACCAATACATTTGAAAAATATCTTACTAACACAAACATAAGTTAGGTACCACTGACATTTGAGTTATGTTCCTGTCAAAGAGTCGGCATACTAGTTGTATACTTTACATTAAAGGCATACTAGCTTTTAAAATTGTGTTTATGAAAATTAAAATTTTTTCCCTACTCTATTTTCCACATTTAACCCTACGGTCCACATCAACAAGAAACTCTGGATCATCAGACATATCGGCTAAACTTAGAGACTAGAAAAAATTGATCAAATTTCGTTAAATATATTATATGGAACAGTTGTGTTATTCTCATACGGCCTAAGTTATAAAAAAAATAAAGAGGGTTAATAAAGGGTTTATGAAACGGATTTTGTATGAAATTCCGTTTCATAAGCCCTTTATTAACCTGTGTTAATTTTTATAACTTAGGCCGATAATATATAGTGTATGCCGCGAAAGCACTAACATATTGTACAAAAACGACAAAGGCCACCTTTTTGTGTGTCTCTGTGTGGTATACTCCCGAACAGGGTTGTCAGATTGATTTTGAACATTTTCGCCAAATTCAATGTCAAAAATCGCCAAAAATCGCCAAAGCATTTAATTTTTAGTTTTTGACAATAATATACGTATTTTAAGAATAATTAAAAATATTTTTTTGTAAATCCCAAAAAAACTTTGTTCCGTATCGCTAAAATACGCCAAAAATTAAAAAAAAGTCGCCATGATATATTTTGCTTAATTTTTATTTAGAACAAAGTAAAAATTATAAGTGGACACAAAAAAGGTTCAATGTTTAAAATATTTTATAGTAGTCTACTTAGAGCAACAAAACAAGAAGTTTTGCGGTAAGTATTAAACAAATATTGGATATACATAGAATACATTTGTATGTAGATGCAGTTCTATTATATATCTAAAACGCTATATATCGTACTTCGCCGAGAAGACTCTCCTTTTGTCTTCTTTTTTGGAATACATTGTGAAGGTACAAAATAAATGCAACATGTACTATTTACATTCATATAACTTTTAACTCGTTAAAACGTGTCGATAACTTCATATCGCATTTTATTTCGAAGGCGAGTTTTAGTGGAATTCATTATTTCAACACAGGCATTACTACAAGTTGTAATAACCAACATATAAAGAACAGCCAATGCGTACCTGCCATATCCTTGTAGCTATAAATTGCTAGCCTAAACTGATTTAAATTAGATTGTGTTTCATTAACATCCAAAGGTACGTTAGGATTCATAAAAATCTTTAACAACAACGAATTTTATCTGTGATAATTTGTCACATTTTATAATGGAAAAAATGTTCATAAACTTTAATTATATTAATTTTTTAAAGAATTCTACTTATTACTTCTTTCAAGAGCACATTTAAATGTGAAAAAAAATTTCTCGAAGATTGTCATTATCTTCATCAGCCATTTCAACATAATTTAGTTTTAAATACTGGGCATACCTATGAATGCATCAAATTTCATACATTGAATTCCATACATTGGAATAAAAAAAAATTATTTCTTAGTATGGAGAGTTTAACAAATTTCAAAACAAATTCATGGCTCATCAAATATAGCCAACAAAATCGCCAACTATTTTATAAGTCGCCAAAAAATCGCCATGTCGCCAAATCGAAATTTAGGTCGCCAAACAAGTTTGAAAATCGCCACGTTTGGCGAGAAATCGCCACATCTGACAGCCCTGCTCCCGAAGCGTCTGGTCAATAACATTCACGCCACCTTTAGTTTTGTTATAAAAATTTATGATTTTTGGTTTGCCGCTTTCTTCTACAGTTGCATCATCATGCATAGGCGACAACATTATTACGGAATTTGTTTTCCTCTGTTTGTATGTAACCATAGTCACCTTCTCGTGGAAACCAAATTTGTTTGTCCCAATGGTCCACCTCTTATCGTCTTTCATTTCTGTTGGTATATAGGCTTTGTTTCGCCGCAGTGTTCCGGCAATGCTAAGTTTGACGGATATCAGCTGCTTTGCCAGTGGCAGCGTCGTTAAAAAATCCATGATGATATTACGTCCGCTACCGTGGTATGGCCCAACCAAATATCTAACTACTATTTCACCTACACCAATTTCGCGACCACTGTCCTGTTTGCCAGTATATATTTGGCCATGAAGAGGATATGAATTTTTAGCATCGCATATCCACCATACCTTGATACCGTATTTTGCAGGCTTTGAAGGAATATACTGGGTAAATTTTGTTCTGCCGCGGTACGGATACAATTGTTCGTCGATTGTTAAATTTTCTGTATCTCGTATTGGAGCAGCTTTGCCTGTGCGCTGCCTCTCGCGTCATTAAAACGTATAAGATCCCAGAAGCGGTTTAATCCCATTGTTGCGCGGAATAGAGGATGAGACAATTGCCTCCATAAGTCCCTTGCATTTTCATAATTGGAATGATTTGCGCCTGCCATTATCAGCATTCCAATGAATGCGTATATTTCTGCCACTGTCGTATCCCTCCACTTCAATTGACGCTTTGTTGGGTTTGCTGCATTGTAGGCATCATAAGTTGAATTGGCTTTTTTGTTGGTATGACGCACGATTATATCGACCATTTCTAGAGTTCTAATGATGTTGTGACTCCTTATTTGTTTTTTTTATTTTTTTATTCCTACACTAAATACCGCTAAGCTTTTCGCTTGTCTGCAGGAGACCAGAGTCTCTGGCGGGAATCGAACCCGCAACCCCAGTACTGATAGACTAGCTCGCTACCAGCTAGCCTACCGGGGCACACAAACAGGTGGTGTTGGTTGCCATTGAGTACCATCACGTGCAATCATACTTTCTGTTGGTGCATTTCTTCAACCATATCAGCTTCGTTGTCACTTTCATCTTCAAATACATCTGGCTAAATTTGCAGTGGCGTGTCAATAGCGGCTGGAATTTCGTTGTCATTGTCCCAGTCTTCACTCTCTGAGTCTTGCACTTCTAGAGTAAATACCTCTTCTTATTCCTCAATTGGCACTAAAAGCGTCGTCATCCTCAGTCATATCATCAAGTATAGACTCAATATATCTGCTTCTGGCTTCTTCACTCAAACGCAGATATTGTCTTTCAGTTAAAAATTCTATTTTGCGGTTCATTTTCTTTATCTTCACTGTTCAACTGTCCAACTTATAATGACGAAATCATAGAAATGTATTCTTTTTCTAGCGTAGCTGAACATTTGCTACCTAAAAACACAAACAATTCACAAGCCGGTACTTAAAACAAGCAAAAAACCAAGCCTTATAAAACCAGTTTCTGTTTACTTTTGTGTGCCTGTTAGGTACAAAATGCCTATAGAAACCAGTATTATCTTACATGAATTATGTACAGAGATGTAAAAGCTAAGCTAAGATATATATTATTTTATTTGAATATAAACGAATAAACTGCACTAGGTACCCGGGTACCCTGGTTATGGACTCCCGTTCATCCAGCTGGTTATGGACCGTAGGTTTAAATAAGCACATATAAAAAGAGAAAAATATTCAAAGTGTACTTTAAATATTTGAAATTCTGAAGAAGAGAGAAAAATAAAAGTACTCAGTTGAGGTATTAACAATCAGCCATGTCACAGAGTACAATTCCGTTCGGAAACGGAATTATTCCGTATTTTTGTGCTTCAGAAAACTATGAAACCATTTTTGAACGGAATGGGAGTTTCTGTATCTTAAAGGCCAAAAAACTATCAAAATATTCTTTCTATCAATTAACAAATATGTTTTCTACGGTTCCGAACGCATTCATTCCGAACGAAAATGTACTCTGTAACATGGCTGTGTGTTTTGTTTTTGTTTTCAAACAACAAAAGCGACGGCGACCTGCTTGTTCAAAAGCTAGCCTACAACCACAGATTACACATTTCTCTTTGAACCATCTTTTATGCCGCATTACAATGAACACAAATTTATTTAGATGCAAAACTGTTGAAAAAATTAACTTAATTTTACCACAACACGAGTAAATAATATTTAAGTAAGTAAATAACATTATAAAACAAAACAATATTACTAAAAACATTTTTTTGCACAAAATAAAACGTTTGTTGGAATAATGCATTTGTTAAACGTTGTTTATGTTTTGTTATTTTTGTTTTGATCACGCAATTTGTGTTGATTGTAACGGCTTGTTTTTACACATTGCCACGTCACTACCAAAAAACGCTTTTTGTCTGTTTTTTTGAAAGCTGTCCTCGCAACTGATTTGGGCCTTTTTCACACGTCACTTTTTGCATATGCATCTGTGTGTAATCTGTGATACAACCACAGATTAGTTATGTGCAGCGTTGCCATATTTTTTTTAAAATAACTGCATCTTAAGCACAAAAAACTGCTTTTCACTCAAAAAAACTGCACATAAAAATGAACAAAAAATATATATTTTACTTAGTTTATTTTAACATATGTAGGTGTAATACAGAAATAAGTTCAATATTATATTAAGGGTTTTCATAATATCTAATCACATAATCGAGGCGGCCAATTACCATCGCCACGACGTAAGCAAGCATAACCATTGTTTCGTTAACTATTTGGCAAGTGCCACATGAAGTCCGTTTCCACCTCGCGATAGCGAACACCATTTACGATAACTGCTTGGCCGACACCATTTTCGAAGATGTATGTCGTTGACGCCGCCAGCTCAAAATCATGCATAGGTGTTTCACATTTCCTACAAAACTGGTTTACTGAAATTACCGCACAATTCTCCCGATTGCGGACACAATTGGCCGATTATGCTGACCAAAAAAATCACGAAGTGCATTTTGATTTGAACGACCAATTTCGTAAAGAGCTTGAACAAACATAACGCGCTGCTCCATTGTGAATGGTTGATTTGTGAAACTTGACGTTAAGGTGTGTTCCACAATAAACATCGTGCATTATGGTTGGACCACCCTTTATTATTATTCATGTGTTATATGTATTATTTTTTCAAAAGATATAATAATATGAATTTTATTTTTTGTTTTTATTTTATAAAAATTAAAAAACATTTTCAAAAAACACCCTTTTATTAAAATGCGCTAAAAAGGAAAAATAAATAAACCTTTACTATCGACTTATAACGTCATTAATCAATATATATGATAAAAAAAAGATATTCGCGAGGTCTAAGTACTTGTATTAACTTTGTTTGAAAAATTTTATAGTGAAAATCAATCACATTAAGTTATATAATTTGCTTGTTTGTCTACACAAGTTAATCTCGCGACAAGCTTTTATATCATATAAATTGTTTAATGACGTTATAAGTTGATAGTAAAAGTTCTAAAGTAAAATTTTCTTTTTAGAGCATTTAAATGAAAGCGTTTTTTTAAAAGGTTTCTTATTTTTAATTTTTTTTTTTTGCTTTTCAGCGCATTTAAATAAAAGCTTGTTTTTTTAAAAAATATTTTTTACTTTTAATTTATTTCAAGACTCGCATTTGTATATTCGCCACATTGGATTTAGAGTAACGTCACTTAATTTTTCGACTTATTCTCAGTAAGCCCACCCTTTTATACTCATATTGTAGGAATGCATTAAAAATAATTAGTCCGCCATCTTGGGTATCTTACCAAGCTGGACTTAGAATAACACAGTTAACCGTGCATTGTCATCCAAACTAAACGTATTTACAAAATGTCCGCTTAATCGGTTCAAGGTATCTGCTCAAAATTGAGTTGCAAGATTTCACCCGAACAAATTACTTTCAAATTTTGAAAGAGAGGAAAACTCATATAGTTGATGATTTATTTTATTTTATTTTTTAATAAAATGCTTAACTAAAAAATTTGTTGTTGATTTTTTACTTTAAAAATCGTTCCGCTAGAATTTTTTGTAAAAAGTTCGTCGATTCGACGAAGAGTAACTTTATTGTACTTAAATGAAGAGTTACCTTTCAGGGTTAAAATACACAAGTAGTCTCTTATAAACTAAATATTTTTATATTTTAACAGTCTTATTCATAAACGAATGCTTAAGTAATGTATACATTAAAAGCGGGGTTTCCATACTAATTTCGTGCTCTAAAACTTGACTAAGCTTTTATAAATAAAATTGTCGAATATCGAATTTGCTGATTTATTTATAGGTCTTATTTTAAAAAAATAAATTAAATAAATATGCACAAAATTTTTTGCACAAATGAAAAAATTTGCATCTTGCGGGTTTTATATTAATAACAACTGGCAACGCTCATGTAAATTGTAGGAAAATTGTGAATGGCAGCCAGGGTTGTCAGATCTTTTTTGCCAAATTTAATGTCAGAAACGCCAAAGCTTTTTTTTTATTAGTTTTTGACAATAAAACATATATTTTTATTAAAAATATTTTTTATAAATCCCCAAAAATAAATTTTTTCCGAATACATTTATTTCGACAAAAATATACAAAAGTCGCCAAGAAATGAACATTGTTTAATTTTTATTTAAAACAAAACACAAATGATTAGCTGACATAAAAAATGTACAATGTTGACTATAAAATATTAAACAAATTAATGAAACAAATATTGTATTTATATCTAAAACGGTATACATTTCAGCGGCAAGACAATTCTTTTTGTTTTTCAATACATTGTAAAGGATTTTATTGATTGATTATATTTCATACAATTCATAGCTCGTAATAACGCGTCAAGAAGGTCATATTGTATTATATATTGAAGGTGAGTTTTTGTGGAGGTCATTATTAATAAAACTCTTTCAACACAGGCATTAGCAGTTGAAATTACATGCATATAAAGACAGTCAAAGCAAGTTCTTTGAAATGGTACGTACCGGACGTATAGCTATAACATTTTAGCCAAAACTGATTTAAATAAAATGGAATACCATCGTTGAAATAATCTTTCCAAATAACAAACGGAAAATTTGTCCAAGAGTCTCAAAACAAATTTATGGCTTATCAAATAGAAAACAAAATCGACATATATCTTAAAAGCCTCAAAAAAATCGCCATGTCGGCAAAAAGCTTGAAGATCGCCGTTTGTCGAGAAATTGTTATACACGACAACCCTGATTGTATTATGAAAATGTGTAAAGCAATGTGGCAATGAGTAACAGAAACAGCTCACAAGAATAAAAATACAAAAAGACCAAAATTGAACTAACTGACAAAAAAAGACACTGACCCAAAATGAACTAAAACGTACAGTGATACAAAAAGACCGGTCATCGTTCATCTGACTGAATAGTTCAATTGAACTAGTTCGTTCATGAACTACACAGCTCTAATATCTCTATTATACCTTAGATAGCAAATTTGGATAGGAAGTATGTATTCATTAATTAAATTTTTTTAGCTCTAGGCAATTCTACTTCATTATCATACAATGTCCAGCACATTTCAGCGATAAGCGAATGAATGCTTTTGCCTTTATAGCGTTCTTCAATGGGTGCGCATGTCTGAAAAAATGCCCATCAGATTCTGTTGACAACTGGCTCTCAAAGTAATCCATATGGGATTTTAAAAAATTAATTTTTGTTGACATATGAACGCCTTGTTTTTCAAAAGCTCTAAGCATGGTGTCTAAGTATATTCGAGCAGTAGGAGAACAATTTTTGCCTAAGACATTGTATATCACTTCCTTAATGCTTTTCCACGCATCAAGCTCAATTAGTGAGAGCATTTTGTCGAAGTCAGCGTTTTGCATCAGCTTTCATATATCTGGACCAACAAAAACACCTGTTGGTATGAAACCAATTTAAAGGATTTCAACAATAACAGCGACTTGAAGAACATATACATACCTTCTTTAATCTTTGCTTCGCTAAATTTTGGAAACATTGTTTTCAGAAAATTGAATGTTGAGATTCATTTGTATTCAGACATTTAAAAAAGTTTTTTTTACCACACCAAGTTTGATATGCAATGGGGGTAAGATAATTTTCAGTTGGTACCAATGCTTGATGAACGATATTGTGCTCTCCTAATGTTCCCTCAGCTCTTAACTTTAATTGTTTTTTGGAATATTGGTCGCCCTTCCATCTGCTATCCCAAGTGCATAAAAAGCATCCGTACTTAACGTATCCAGCCTGCATACCTGAAAGGAAAGTAAGGACTTTTAAATCACAACAGATCCGCCACTTATGGTCTTCATATTTTACGGAGTCCAGTATTAATTATATAGAATCATAGCTTTCTTTAATACTCATTCCATAGGCAATTGGAATAGGATTTTTATTATTATCGTTATACAGAAGTACAGCTTTTAGACTCTTCTTAGATGATTCAATAAATATACGCCAGTCCTCGTGGTTATACTCAAAATTCATTGCATTTATTATTCCTTTAATATCGTTGCAATAAGAAAATGTGATATCATCGTTTACTGAAAAGAACGGTAGAAAGCTGTCTTGACGCCTACGAAAGCTGGTAACATTGACACCAGGTTCAAGTAGATGAAGACTTTTTAAGTCTGCAGCTAAAATTTCTGATTTGGTTTTAGACAGATTCATTATCCGAGCTAATGCATTTAAATGCTCTTGCGATATTAATATTGGTCTTGGGATATCAATTCCTGTGTAATCACTACCTGCGCAATGAAAGGTTCCTGTTTTAGCGATTGTTTCATCAACATTATGACTTCGAAGTTGTAGCACAGGTACTGGGAGCTCTTCAGAATGCGGAACTGGGAGCATGGTTGATGGTACAGCTTTGTATAAAAAACTCTTTCGCCTATATCTATTCAACTTTAATAAAGGACTATTTTGGCACACATAGCACGTAGCGTCATCATGTTCACCTGGATCTAACCACCACATAGGAATACCAAACTGCATTGAATTTCGTTGACCTTCAGCGAGAGTTTAAAAATAAAACTATAGTTTAAGAACAAAAAAAAAATTAATTACCTTTGGACCACAAAATAAAGCTATTATAACAAATGCGACAGCAATGCTTCGGCGTCCACAGTTCATCCGGAAAAACTTCTAGCTCAAAATACCTTTTATAGATGTCTTCAACTTTACTATTGAAAAACGTAACTTTATATTCCGGTATAGTATGTTTACCGCAAATATAGCAAAACAAATCAAATTTTTCCAAACAACTGGACATTTCTGCCTAAACAAATCTTACACGTTGTTTTGAGTAGCACTTTATTTTACATACAAATTATTCTTTCGAATTCGTCCTTAAATACTATTTACAAAATTCTTAAAACTACCTAGCAGGCATGCGTACGTGACCATGCGCGGAAAAGCATTAAGGAAGTGATGTACAATAAAATCGTTCTCCTACTGCTCGAATATACGTAAACACCATGCTTAGAGCTTTTGAAAAACAAGTCAACAGAAATTCATTGTTTAAATTCCCATATGGATTACTTTGAGAGCCAGCTGTCATCAGAATCTGATGGGCATGGTAAAAAATTTCATCAGACATGTGCACCCATTGAAGAACGCTATAAAGGCAAAAGCATTCATTCGCTTATCGCTGAAATATGCTGGACATTGTATGATAATGAAGTGGAATTTCCTAGAGCTAAAAAAAGATTTTATTAATGAATACTTCGACTCCAAATTTGCTATCTAAGGTAAAATAATAGAGATATTACTGATTTTTAGTTAAATTTGAACTATTTTTTTTCATGTTAAATTTTTGGGGTACTATAAAATAAAATTCTTAATAAAAGAAAATTAACCCGTAACTATCTATTGTTGTGTCTTATTTCTGACTTTCTGGATAAATTTTCCGTTTTGGTGTATTCACAGACATAGTAAAATTTCACGGATAATATTTTTGCGGAACATTTAACCCATACCTTAAGGAGTTAGAGGGTTAACGTATTCTACAAAAATGTTCTCCGTAACATTCTACATAAATTTTCTAAACACATTTTATACCTTAAATGTAAGGATCACATGGTTTCAAATGCCGATTAACAATAAGAATGTGCCAGAGCTGGGAAACTTTAACCCCCCCTCAAATGAAATTCAGATGTAAACTTTCAAAACGCCGATACACCTGTCTTTTCTTTTTATCTCCTCTATCAAAATTTATAGGCCGGATCTTGTAATTTTTTTTGTGTTGTACAGTGTTATAAAAGATGCTTGATATTCGGGGTTATTGTGCTTCATACGACGAATTTACTTAGCGAATTTTTACTGAAAAATTCGCCGTGTTGGGCGAAATTCGTCGTTCATCCCAGTTGTGTAGCATAAGCGACTATCTTAGTTTGTGTGGTAAAATGAATGTGATTGGGCAGGTTTTTTTTAATAAAAATTAATATTTTTTGTATAATTTTATGTATTGTTTTTGTGTTTTTTGTTTTATAATTTATTACGAAAATATCCGCGAAATTTTCGTTTGAGTTTAGCGAATAAATAAACGAATATCATAAAATAGGCGATTATTCGGCGTTACGAATACGAATATTCGTAACATACTAATATTGGCAATTAAACTTGTAAGATATTTAATCCTTTTAGCCATTATATCTTACTCAATGAAAGGTGCCAAAATGACCTATGCAGAGAAGTGTTAAAGATTTAAAATTTTCCACAGGCATTTCTTACACACATCGTAAATGTAAAGGGTGATTCATCGTGAGGTTTGATTTTCAATATGTTTTTTACAGTTCAGGCGTGACTCATATCAAACTCCTTTTCCTTTTTTGTTTAGTATCGTTACGCAAGCCATCATGCAAAAACTCACACCACAACAGCGTCTCTAAATTGTTCTCAATGAAACTCAATTAAACTCCGCTCTTTTATCGTGAAATTTCTTTCAGCGATGGAGCACATTTCTGGCTCAATGCATACGTTAATAGACAAAATTGCCGTATTTGGGCTAATAAGCAAACCGAAGAGTACCAAGAGCTACCATGACATTAATTAAAAACAACGGTATGGTGTGGTTTATACGCTGGTGGAACCATTGGTCCATATTTCTTCAAAAATTAGGAAAATCCGAATATTACCGTCAATGGTAACCGTAATCGCACCATGTTAACGGACTATGTGCTTCCTGAAATTCAAGCCATGGTCTCGGTGAGCTCTGGTTCCAACAAGACGGCGTTACGAGCCATATAGCGCATTAAACAATGACCTTGTTAAGAAATCATTTTGAGCACTATATTTCACGTTTTGCTACGGTAAATTGGCCCCTTAAATCGTGCGATATCACACCTTTGGGCTATTTTCTCTGGGGATATGTAAAGTCTGAGTTCTTCAGGAATAAGCCAGCTACAATTGACGTATTGGAAGCAAACCTTATCCTATGCTCGATTTTTTCTTTTAACCGATAATAAAAATTTCAAGTTCACTTTCAAATTTATGTGTTATCACGATGAATCACCCGATATAAAAAAGTAAGAATTGTGTGGCTTCCTTTGCTAAATTTAAGCTTGTCTTTAAAGTAAAACTAAGTTGCGAATTTTTAAATTTAAAAGCATTTTTGGTCTATGTAAATATTTATATATTATTTTCTTAAAAAACATAAACATGTCATACAAAATCATAAAATATTAAAAGAACTGTAAACAATATAAGTTGCTGTATTTTTACATCTGTGGAAGTTGATCAATCGGTGTAGTGAATTTGAAGTCTTCCGGGAACAATTTAGCAGCTTCTGGATACATAAGCTTGTACGATTGTCTTATTGTTACATCTGCAACACCAGCAATATCGCCAATTTCCTTTTGACTACGTTTGTGCTCCGAAGCCTGAAAATGAAAGTAATTACGTTTTTTATTTTAATATGAAAAAATGGCGAGCTTGTATACATATATATTTATTTAAAAATTCTACCTATGTATATATTGGAGCCCGAAACAACTACTACATCGTGCTTTTCTCTCTTATTTAATCTCAAACATTCGTGCACTTACCACGTCTGCCAGATTTGACGATTTGTCGTCATTTTGACGAATTTTGGGTTCAAAAATAGCCTATTGAGGATTTATACCCTAAATTTGACGATTTTTCATATGATATTTTTTGTGATAATTTCACATTTTTTTAGCTTATTTGACACTTTTGATGGGCAGTCATTTTCATGTCTCAGGAGATTTCAATACAAAATATGCTATATTTTATAGCAACGGATATTTTTCTTTTGCGTTCGTTTTGCTCGTTGGTATACACAAAAAAAAAAAAATTGATTTCAATTAAAAATTTGTGATATTAATTAAAAAATTAATTAAATTTGCATCAGTAAACAAATTAATAGTATCAATTAAATATTTTTTGATATTTACAACATTTTCTGCAGTTATGTTGTTGACATAAGTAAAAGTTTAATTCACTTGGTTAAATTTTTAATTGAAACTAATTTTATTTTGATTAATGGTTTAATGGAAACAAATGGCGAGATATTTATCTATGTACTGTTTTAAACATGAGAGTTTACGGTTCTGATTATGGTAACAGATCCATTTTTCAACTATTATTTTTGGTTGTGTTACTCCAATGATGTTGGATATAAACGCTAGTTTACACGGTAACGACATGTCAAAATATGATATAGAATGAGAAAAATCTTATCATGTAAAAGCAAAATGCATTGAGTAAGAGAGAATACGGATACAAAATTTGAAAAGCGGTCAGTAAATATTCATTTTCTAAACCATTTTGCACAGGGTCTCCACCTGAGTTAAGATATAAGATTTTTATATCTGCAAACGTCAAATTCAATTATATTATATTATAATAAATGGTTATGAGACAGTTGTTATGAAAAAGTTTATAACAACTATCTTATAAGATGAGCAGTCAAAAATTCACATACATACATACATATAAAATAATAATAAGACGTTATCATTAAAATGTTTAATTTTTTTAATTGTAAATAGTGAAAATCTTGTAAAAAGTGCTTAAAAACCATATTAAACACTAAAAACAAAGAAACAACTAAAAAACGCACAAAAAAATTGAAAATTTTCTGTACGAAATTCAGTAAATTTGAAATCTTATAAGATACACTTGAAACAAAGAAAACAAGATAGCGCATTGCGTTACCGTCCGTTAACGTTTTACTCTCATTGTGACGTAATTTTTACGTCACTGTAGTAGAGATTTAAATGTAAACAAACATTCAGCATACCAAATACACGTGTTTGTGTGATCATGATTGTGCGGTCAGTCTTCTGGAACTGTCGAGTGACTCCTGTGGTGAAACCGGGGCTACTCAAGGGTTGAAGCGGCTGACTCTGCTCTCTGACGAGGAGCATGATACTGAAGGTATATCTGCTCAGTCAGACTACAGAGCCTGCCCCTTCCACCGATGAGGCCAGGGCACACTCGAAAGAAGACTGACCACAACTTGTTCGGCAGGGCGCCGTGGAGGAGATGCCAAGTGACCCTCTACGTGGTATTAAAAACACTAGCCGAACGAACAAGCGGGACAAGGAATTCTCTGGTGTATCTGGACAAGATGGCGAAGAGAGATCCTTCAACGTTCTCCGCGAGGGACAGGTACCTTCTGAGACCGCACCGACAAAGCGTTGCTAAATTCGAAAGAATTTGCGGCCCTGTCCGTACCGTTCTTGGTTGGTCCTCTCCCTGGAAGAAGCAGGTGGATGCAGCTTCCAACCCTGACACCGCTCAGAAGAGTAAAGGGCTGGTGGCTTCATCAACCTGCCGCACGGTAGGCACCGTAGATGGTGCTGCTCTAATGACCAAGGCGCTCATGTTTTCAGAACGATCTGCGGCGGGCAAAGGAGCGACACCCAAGGTAGTAGAGAAATCTATGAAGATGTCTGGTGGAACAAGGAGACCATTAAGAGAGTCAGATCTGGAGATGATCAGCCTTCTTCATCGAACAAGAGAACGAAAAAGTCGACGAGCCTGGATAACCATCTTCAGGTAGCCGTCATCGATCGATCGAGGATCAGCACCGATCTATGGCAGCTGGTTGAAGGTAGGCTCATGTTAGTTAATGTTTGATTTTATAACTACTAACAATCTTATTATCTGTAATATGGGTAACACTCCGACGTTCAGAAATAAGGATAGATTTAACAACTACTAACAATCTTATTATCTGTAATATGGGTAACACTCCGACGTTCAGAAATAAGGATAGAAGGCAGTTATAGATCTGACATTAGTGAACCGCGACGAGAAACTTGTTGCGGATTGGAGGGTGGTAACGGACTGTACTTTCTCAGAACATAGCCGTATAACCTTTACACTAAATTTTGACCTGTCTAGGGTTAATCCGTTTAGGAACCCGTGGAGGACGAATTGGGACTTCTTTAAAGAAAGGGGCCGCTCTGGGTTGGCGCAATGGTCCCTGTGCGACTTGCTGCCAACTGATGTGGAAGGGGATGTGAACAGATTCACTCATCTGCTAAGAGAGAGCTATGAGCTGTCTTGCCCGGTAACTTTTCCGGGTAGGCGTGAACAGCCCAAATGGTGGACCAAGGAACTTCAAGTTCAAAGACCGACGGTAAGAAAGCTGCTAACAGGGCCAAGCTCACGGGAGCACCGAGTGATTGCAGCACCCATAAGGTGCATTTCAATAAGTAAAAGGTGGATCTTAAAAGGGCAAATCGGCTCTCAAGGAGGCAGTTCTGTGAATCCATGGAATGTCCAAAGGAATGCCGGCTCATGGACTGAGTGTAGCTTTGAGACCCTAACCTTGCTCATGGAGGCGCACTTTCCTGGGTGCACGGAAGACGGAGGTATGAACGATGGTCAATGGGACGGAATGTCTGTGATATCGAGTCATGCGTCCGCCTACGTCGAGGAAATAGTCACAAGGGAGAAGATTGAGTGGGCTGTCAATACCTTCGATCCATATAAATCACCGGGTCCGGACGTTATTTTTCCGGTCATGCTCTGCAATATCCCGGACGACGCATTATTTCTGCTGGTAAATATATTTAGGAAATGCCTCAGTGGGAGGTATCTGCCTAGGGCCTATTAGTCTGTCTTCATTTTTTTTTTTGAAGACACTCGAGAGACTAATAGACCTCTATCTTAGGAGTAATATAGATACCCACCTCATAAGCAACGCTCAACATGCCTACCTTAAGGGTAAATCTGTTGAGAGTGCGCTACATGAGGTGGTGGGTTGCATTAAGCCTAAGGGCGCATAACCCTTCTTAACCTAACCTAACCTACATTTTTAATGGATAATAAGACTCGTGTTGCTCCCATTTAACAAATCTTACTACCACGTTTGGAGCTTTGTGGATCCGTGTTACTGGCAAATTAAGCCTCAGGAATTCTGCTCAATCTTCAAGCTACGCAAATCGACACATAGTTTGGACCACCTTGCTCGTGGAACACTTTCGTTGAAAATCGTGTCTCAGAAATTGTAAATAAAGTCGGCAATCGTCATTGGGAACATGTCGAATCTAAAGAAAACCCTGTAGATATAGCCAGCCGGGGATGTACGCCCCAAGAACTAAAAACCCACAACTTATATTGGTTTGGACCTTCATGGCTTAAATTACCCAAAGATTAATGGCCAAAGTCCAGATGACACCAATCTAGAAGCAAAAGCTGTAAAGACGTTAACTACTACCACTCAGGAGGACACATATAACCATTTCTCCAATGAATCACGAGATTGTAGAGTACAAGCTTACGTCCTACGATTCTGGAGAAATACTGGTATAAGCAGAATTCACCTTCGGATAACTTCAAACGAGGTTACACCAGAGGAAATAATAGACGTCAAAACACGACTCATTATTTCGACCCAAAAACAACAATTCCCAGAAGAATATAAGCAGTTGAAGTTTAAACAAAGGATCTAATGTGCTATCAGTATATTGACTCTAAATCCGTTCATGGACCAACTAGGAGGCATCCAAGCCAACGGACGTCTGGTTCAATCACCAGCTCTCACACACAACGGACGACATCCAATTTTGATACCGAACAACTCTAAGTTCACCAGAATATTGACCGAATTTACTCATAAAATAACAATTCGCGGTGGAAACCAACTTCTGATCCGAGAGCTTCGAACGGTATTTTGGATTTTTCGTTGGAAGTCCTTAGTAAAAATAATTGTACAACTTGTGTTTTGTACAAAAAACACACAACACTTTCTCGCCCTTTCGCCACAATTGGAGTCGATTACACTAAACCTTTTAACATTCGAAACTTTACTGGTCGAGCCTGCCTTATCACAAAAGGGTATGTCTGCATATTTGTATGCTTGGCCACTAAAGCTGTACATTTAGAACCAGTTAGCGATTTATCGACCCAAACATTTTTAGCTGTCTTTTACCGCTTTATTGGAAGACGTGGATGTCCAGCAATCATATATTCGGACAACGGCACGAACTTTATCGGAGCAGCAGAACTCATCAAAATGGATCGTTTAGAATTTATAAAAACTCTTCAAAACCAAGTTACTCACAACTATAGCCACAAAAATATCATTTGGAAATTTATACCCCCAGGCTCCCCACACATGGGCGGACTTTGGGTGGCTGGTGTAAAGTCATGTAAAACCCATCTAAAGAAAATGATACCAGATATGAAATGCACCTTTGAAGAGTTGTTAACAATTCTCACTCGTATAGAATCGTGTTTAAACTCTAGACCCTTAACTCCTGCTAGCGATGACCCAAATTACCTTAACCCATTGACCCCTGGACACTTCCTTATTTGGTCTCCATTATTGACCCCAGCCGAACCTGATGTAAGCAGAGAAAACCTGACCCTCATCATCCGCTGGAAACGCCTAAAGGTCATCTCCCACTCATTTTGCCAAAGATGGAAATCCGAAAACCTGGCCAAACTTCATCGCAGGTACAAGTAGAAGTCTCACAAGGATAACTTTAAAGTCAACCACTTACCACCCAACAAACGTATAGTGAAACGGACCAGAACTGTCGAGTTGTTGATATCGAGACGAAAAATGGTATCGTTACCAGACCCATTACAAAAATTGTGGTTTTGTTTTAAAATATAGTAAAAATTTTTTATCATTAGATTTGATTGCCGTCAAAATGTACCACATAAACAACCTTGCACGACCAGCAACCGTAAAAATAGAATTAAGATCCTAGATGCCATATTACAACGTTTTTCTGTAATAAGTTGGCAGGCTACTGAAAATGCTCGTTTTGATGATGTCCTGCTTGCAGGAGCAGCCAAAATTTTCAGCTGGCTTTAAACAAGGTTGAAATTGGCACATTCTGCACATTCCATAATTGAATTACGTCAAAATTATTGGTGAATAATATGTTATTATTCCTATACGCTTGTATTTCATTTACAATTCTGGTATCAACATTATCTAGCTGATGCATCGCTACGTAAACACCAAATATATCATTATTGTCACATGTTGCAATTTCATTTGGATTTTTTTGACAAAGATTTTGTATTGTTTTTGCACGCCTCCGTTATTTCCTCCCTTTCTGTCTCTGTATACTGAGACAGTTTATTGGAAGGTGCGAACAAAAAAAAGCTATTTTGTAAAAATTTATTATTTATATATTACTAGCTTAAGCTTTAAATATGTAATTTTTTTAATACAGATCTCGTACATTGCATATGAAGTTATTTACACCACGTTCGAATGCTATTTCTGTTACCATTCACCAGTTGTACAGTAATCTATATGGTATTTGTATTGAAGTTATCCCACCTATGGCTACAATAAGACAATGGGCCTTTTACAGATATATGTATGTACCATAATTTTTCCAAATTTGTAAATTGTAGCTGTGGCTGTTCTCTAGATAAACAGACATCTAGTTTGATCCACGCCCAATCACACACATTACTTACAGACGAAAATTCACGTTCTGTGAGAAATGTGTTTCGTGCACTTCGCTTAACTTATGGTCAACATAATCGGCCTACTGAGCGTACTATTCGCAACACCATCACCCATTTTGAGACCCAGCATTCATTATTGGATAATATTCGACCGAATAGACCTCGTCCAGCACGCTGTGAAGGAAATATAGCGGCCGTAGCTGAGAATGTACACGAAGACCGTGGAGTCGATTCGGCGCCGTTCGCAGCAACTTAGATTGACGTATGGAACGACTTGGCGTATTTTACGTCGAGATCTTATATTGAAAGCGTACAAAATACAGCTTGTGCAACAACTGAAGCCGCTCGACCTTCCCAAGTGACATCGCTTCGCTCTATGGGCTCCTGAAAAGTACCAAGAAGATCCGACGTTTTCGAGGCCAATGAGATAATTTCTGATGAGGCCCATTTCTGGCACAATGGGTATGTAAACAACCAAATTAGCCGCATTTGGGACGAAGAGCAACCTGAAGAGATTCAAGAACAGACACTTCATCCAGAAAAAACAACGGTTTGGTGTGGTTTGTGGGCCTGTGGAATCTTCGGTCCATATTTCTTTAAAAATGATGCCGGTGCGAACGTAACCGTCAATGGCGACCGTTATCGTGACATGATTACCGACAATTTGATGCCTGAAATTGAAGCTCGTGATCTCGACGACATTTGGTTTCAGCAAGACGGTGCCACTTCCCACACATCGCATCAATCAAAGTATTTATTGAGAGAACACTTCGGTGAGCACATAATTTCACGTTTTGGGCCGGTCTATTGGCCACCAAGATCGTGATATCACACCGTTAGACTTTTTCCTGTGGGGATATGTAAAGTCTTAAGTTTATGTGGACAAACCCGCTTCGTTTCAGGCCTTGAAGGAAAACATCACGCGTGTCATTCGCCAGTTACCAGTCGAAATGCTCGAACGAGTCATCGAAAATTGGACTCAACGGATGGACCATCGGCGACGTAGCAACGGCCAACATTTGATAGACATAATTTTCAAAAAAATAAATACCAAAGAATGTTCTTTCAAATGATAATAAACATTCTCCATTAAATTTTAATTTGCTGTGTTTTTTCTTTAAAAAAATTAGGGAACCTCGAAATGGATCACGCATTATTAGAAATTTCGAGCCAATTTTTTTTAACAGGTCGTATTAGATAAAATCCTTTGTTCCAGCGAGTACACTTGTTTTTCAATAATGTTTCCATATTAGAATTGATGCCGGATTTCTTAAAATATTTAACCAACTTTCGGCAATGTGTTATTTACATTACTTGCTCTTATATTCCTCCGTCATCACCTCACGCAGTGTGCATCGAACATGCTAACGCATTTAAATCTGTTTGTCGTAATGCTAAACTAAATGATTTGGTTAACTCAGTTTGTGACTTTAACATGCCTTCAATTATATGGAATTACTCACCCGATGATGGGTTCTTTACACCAATTACGTCAACAAATAATTTAATATGTATAGAGTTACCAATTTGTTTTGCATCTAAGTCGCAACTTTCTGCTTAATAGCCTTTTGGATAATATAAACTGGGACGAACTATTTTTGACCTCGAGTATTACTTTGGATGAAATAATAAAACGTTTTTATACAAAAATGTATTCTCTTATGGAATTGTGTATCCCTAAGCAATCTCTTCGCAAACCTAGTGGTCCTCCCTAGAACTCAAAACATCTGTCTGCAGCAAAAAATAAGACAAATAAGCTGTATAAAAATTACAAAAACTGGCCGACTTATCGAATGCACTAAATATGTAACTGCTCGTGCTGAAAATATTGCGTTAAACAAATCTTGTAGCAATGACCTTAACATTAGTAACATGTTTGCCGATTTATTTTCTACGACCTATTCTGATGCCGATTATAATGGCTATATTATTCCTTCATGTTCTCAATCAGCTAATCAAATTATCTCAATTACATTCTTTTATATTTCAACAATTTTACATAACTTAAAAAAACTTAAATTTTCGTATAGGAGTGGTCCTGACAATATTCCTAGCTGTATATTGATAAACTGTGCTGAATTTCTCGCCGTACCATTGGATATTGGATATGGATATTTCCCTAATAATAAAAAATCTTTTATTATTCCGTTTTACAAATCTGGCACTAAGTCTTACATTGTTAATTATCGAGGGATTGCTAAACTGAGTATTATTCCAAAACTTTTTGAAAGGATGGTAACTGAATGCATTTCTCATCATGTATCATCTCTATTGTCATCTGCACAACATGATTTTCGAAAAGGCTGCTCTACTACGTCAAATCTTTTACAACTTACAACAATTATAAATCGGGGGCTTGTGCAATGGAAACGAACTGACATCGTATATACTGATTTCAGCAAGGCGTTTGACAAGGTAAACCATAAACTGCTCTTGAAGAAACTTAACACAATGGGGTTTTCATATAACTCTCTTAAATGGATTGAGTCTTATTTATTAAATCGAAAACAATGTGTCCGTTTTAAAAACGTCACATCTAAATTGATAAATGTTTTATTTGGAGTGCCACAAGGTAGTCATCTAGGACCATTGCTGTTTACCCTTTTTATCAATGATCTCCCTAACGTGATGAAATTTTCTAACGTTTTAATGTATGCGGATGATGTAAAAATAGTCCTAAGCTTTAATCAATTGGAGCTTAACTTGAAAAAATGTAAACATATGTCTTTCTACAGAGGAAATCATATAAAGGTTAGTTATTCTTTGGGGAATTACCAGCTAGAAAACGTTGTTACAATTTTGGATCTTGGTGCTTTGTTGGACGCTAAGTTGAACTTTATTAAGCATATTTCCAAAACTGTAAATAAAGCACGGTGTACTCTTGGTTTTATCAAACGATGGGCTAAAGAATTTAAAGACCCATATGTTACAAAGCAACTTTATGTTTCCCTCGTGAGACCTGTCCTAGAATATGCATCTATAGTTTGGGATCCTATATATATATGACTCACAACAATTACATTGAATCTGTACAAAAGCAATCTGCTAATTTGCTTTTATAAAAAAGAGATCGTTGCATTGCTGTTGTTGTTACCATCGGCAATCGGTAATTTCAGAATTTCTAAGGTGGTATGGTTGTACTTCTCTCACATAGTCAAGTTGTTCAGTAAGGTTTTGCCGGTGCGCTTCCCATTTTCATTTTCTGAATGAATTGCAGTGTATTTAGTTCCAGTCTTTGTTGAATATTTAACCATTTCAGGGTATCTAGCATTAGTTGAATTAGTTGAATATTTTAGTATTGACCGCATAGCTTTATTTTGTAATTTTTTTAATCTTTCTATTTGTGTCATTGAACAGCAGGTGTATTAAATAGTTGATCCAAATTCAAATGTATTTTATCATTGTGTTATACATATGTATTGCAGTTATTTGCGATATTTTATTTCTTACCCGTTTAAAAAATCCAATTTTTTTTTGCCAATTTTCTTACATATATAATCAATATATTCTTTTAAATTTGAGGTCCTTATCGATTATAAAACCAAGGTATTTAATTTTATTTACTTTTTCTATTTTTTGAATGGTATGTGTGGGTACTCAAATTAAAGGTAATTGTGCAACAAAAACGAAAATAATAAAATTTTGGGTGGGCGGCACTTCTAGGGCCCTCTGGGGCAAAAAAAGTGTCCCCCCCATAACACTTATGTATATCTGTGGGGGTACTCAAATTAAATATGTATTTTGTTTTTGTATTCGTTTAATATTTTCCTCTCTAGGTTAATTTATGTATCTTTTATAGGTATACAGAGAAGCTTTAGTTAGCGAAGCCGGTCTTTGTTATACCATAGAGGAGAAAATCCTTGCGCCCGGCCGAATGCCGGCTATACAGAAAAGCTTTAGTTAGCGAAGCCGGTTTTTGTTATACCATAGAGGAGAAAATCCTTGCGCCCGGCCGAAGGCCGGCTATTCAGAAAAGCTTTAGTTAGCGAAGCCGGTCTTTGTTATACCATAGAGGAGAAAATCTTTGCGCCCGGCAGAAGGCCGGCTATACAAAAAAGCTTTAGTTACAAAAAAATAAAAAAAATCCCGCGATTTTTATAACAAATTGTTTGTCTACGGCGCATAGGTATAACATTAAAAAAGCAAAATAAAAACAAAATATTTACAATCGTAAGCAAAATACCTTTCATTCGAGTACCCACACATAGTTATAAAGGTTTTTTTACCCCCAGAGGGACCCAGAAGTCCCGCTCGACCTAAATTTTTTTAATTTCATATTTTTTTACACAATTACCTTTAATTTGAATACCCACACATACCACTAAGCGGGCGGGCCGCTTTTTTTGATCCATGGGGTCCCAGAGGCCTCAGCCCCCTTAAATTTTAATTTTGGTTTTTTTCTTTTTTATTCCAGAGGGGGTCCAATTTTTTTTTCCGTACGCTCCGTAAAGTGCACTTTTGCCAAAGGTTTTATCAATTATTATGAATTGTTACGTTTGTTTGGTTTTTTTTTGTTAATAAAATACTTGTAAATTTTTATTTACTCACCACCACCTTGGATAACGATCTTGCAGAGATGTGGTGGCTGAGTCTAGGCTGTGGTTTGTATTTCAAGTGCAGGTTACGTCACAAGCGGCGCCTGGGTTTGAGATACGGAACCTAAAAGCCTTGACGACGAAAGGTAATCCACCCCTAAACCGAGATGTCATGCGACCCGTGCCTATCGCAAGGCGGCACGCCTTGTGTTGGATGCCCTCTTTGTAGGGTTTTTGTGCCTTGGAGACTTTTTATGGTCGCCGAATTTGGCGTGGGGTGGTGCAACCTTGGAATTGGATGTTTTCATCGACATCCCTCCTTGCACAATGGGCACATGGGAAACTGCAATGTTGGACGACTTTGTCATTCCAACAGGGGTTTTATCCGTTCTAATGACGGAAAGGGCTGAAGCGGTTTTGGGGGTGCTTGGATTGAAGCACAGAGGCACCCCGCCGCAATTTTGAGAGCAGCCGCCTTCTGGTCGAGCTGCCTTACCACTTCCAATCAGCCTAGGCCGATCTTCTTTGGTCACCGGGACTGTTACAGTCCCTGGCTTTGCCGTATTACTGTCTATCGTTGTCCTCGTTCTCGCCTGTCCGTCATCAGTTTCCGTTGATTGTTTTTGTTGTTGTTTTTTGTCTTTTTGATTGTTCATTAAATTCTGGTCCCACGAGTGTAGGGGAGTTGAAAGGTCCGCCACGTCATAGCCCCCAATAACGTGGTAAGGGCAGTCCCTGCGAAGGTGACAATGCCTAAACGGCAACGTTCGGGGGAGGAAGCTGCAGCCGTGAAACAGCAACCAGGGACAAAACGTCTTAAGATTGCGCCGAAATCGATGAATAAGTCCTTCAGCGAGGTGGCCAAAGGTCACCTTGTACGGGCTGTTATCGATAGAGGTGTGGATAATGGTGCCATCTCCCATACCAAGTGGGACCTGGTTAAACAAAAATTAATGGGAGTGTTCTGGACGATCCTTAGGGAGAATTCAGGGCCACCTCCTCAATGCGATGATGCTAGCTGGTTCCAGGGTCACGTGAAGTTGATGGCTTAAGTAGATGAGCGCTCAGCGCTGCTTCTGAAGCGGGCCATCCAAATGCTAGGAGGTCTGGGAAGGTGCTAGGCTCGATGTGGTATTAGTTGATGAGATACCACGGAGACCTAGATCGATTGTCATCATCCCTGCCGAACCATCGGAACCTGAGATCTTGAAGATCATTAAGTGCTGCAACCCTCAACCACCCACACAGGACTGGAATGTTGTGAAGGTTTCGGCTGCTGAAGGGTCCTCAAGGACGGCGATTGTGGTGTTAAACCAGCAATCCTTGGAACCACTGAGGGAGAGACAGGGCAAGATCTACTATGGTTTTAGTACGGTCTTGATCCGTGTCTACCGAAGTGATAACAAGGGCAATCCGGCGCCTTCGGTTAGTGAGGCCAAGCAGCCTGAAGAAGGCTTGGCTGGTGACGATGGCGTAAGCTCAGGTGACAAAGAGGACACCCAGTCTATATCCGGATTGGTGTCTGTCTTTGGGCACCTGGGTGATATGGTTGATGAGGACGTACTTCTGGAATCAGACCAGGAGGACGTCAACATCACAGTGGTCGCCAATATGGAGCATGGTGAAGGTTCTTCAAATCAACCTCCACCACTCTAAAGCAGCATCTGCTGCATTGCTTCTCCGTGTGGTAGAAAAAGGGGAGGAGCTCGTGATGGTCCAAAAACCCTGATTCATAAGGATCGGGTTTGCGGACTTAATCTCAAAGGCTACAAGCTACTGTTTGCGATAGGTACAGGTAACATAAGATCTTGTGTCTTAGCTAAAAATTCGTTGAATATCTTCATTCTCTCTGATTACAGTGATGAAGACACCACAACAGTTGCTCTCGAGACACAGGACGGAATAATCTGGATGGTCTCGGGATATATGGCGCATGATCACGGACAGGACCCACCCAATCGGCTCATCCGTGATGCAGTAACGAGGGCAGCAGGCACTGGAACACCTATCATAATCTGTGTCGATGCTAATGCGCACCACACTATATGGGGTAGCACGAACACGAATGTTAGAGGTGAGTCACTATTCTCCTTTATTATGAATTATAATTTAGGAATAGTAAATAGGGGCCGTGAGCCAACGTTTGTTGTAGCAAATAGGTGTGAAGTTCTTGATGTCACGCTGGTTAGCATTGACCACATTGACATGATCGAAAACTGGATGGTTTCTAATGATTGTTCACTTTCTGATCATAGATATGTGGAATTTAGTCTGGTACTTAGATCTGTAGGATCGAGTGCTATGTTGAATAGGAAACGAACGAATTGGGGGATTCATTCCTCCTCTCTGGGTCGGTCTCTATCTGATCCTCCCCGGGTTGATGATATAGGGGTGATCGATGCGGCAGTGGGTCTGCTTACAGACTCACTGCAGTTAGCGACTTCCTTGGCGTGCAAGCCAATGGTGCATAGGGGCAGGGATCGCCCACCGTGGTGGGATCCTGATATTGCGCAGGCAAGAAGAGACTGTCGTAGGTTGTTCAATATGGCTAAGCGTCATGGTAATTGGGCGGAGTACAAGTCTTCACTGAATAGATTCAGAAACTTGGTGTGATCGGCGAAAAGGAGTGCTTGGAGGAACTTCTGTAGCGGCGTGGAAGAATCCTCTGAGACAAACCGTTTACGTAAGATAATGGCTTCGAGCCCTGTTGTCCCGACCTATATCCGTAAATCGGGTGGTTGCTGAACTACGACTAGTCAGGAAACACTCGAGGTGTTAATTGACACTCACTTTCCTGGAAACTCCCAAGGGAGCTTGCGGGATCAGGTTTGTGAGTCGATGCCCGGTCCTTTGTCCATCCCAATGGACTACGATAGGATTAAGTGGGCTGTCGACAGCTTTGACCCACACAAATCTCCGGGTATGGATGGTATAATTCCGGCGGACTTGCAGAGGAATTCGACTGTGATTATACCCTGGCTGATGGCTATATACAGGGGATGCGTTAGATTTTCGTATGTACCTATGAGCTGGACCTTGTGTAGAGTGGTCTTCATCCCCAAGGGAGGGAATACTTCTCACACCGAAGCGAAGGATTACAGACCGATTAGTCTTGCATCCTTTCTTCTCAAGACTCTTGAAAGAGTTATCGACATTCACTTGAGGATGACCATCCCCAAATGTATACTCTCGACCTCTCAGCATGCCTACACAAAGGGTAGGTCTGTTGAGACGGCTCTTCACTCATTAGTTGGAACTATTGAGAGATCACTCGAATTTAAGGAGTGTGCTCTGGTGGCCTTTCTCGACATTGAAGGGGCCTTTAACAATGTCAACCCGGATTCTATTGTTGCATCTATGAGGAGTCTGGAGGTTGATGACGGCATATGTAGATTTGTGGATAATCTACTCAGGAATAGGGTCATCTGTTCCACGATAGGGTCGACCAGCGTTCAGAGACTGGTTAACAGGGGTACTCCCCAAGGAGGAGTTCTATCCCCACTATTGTGGAACCTGACTATGAACACCATGTTGACGAAAATGAACGACATGAGGATTAAAACTGTGGCGTACGCTGACGATGTTGCAGTGGCCATCACGGGGAAGCATTTGAATATAATGTCTCAGTGTATGGAGGCTGCATTAAGGGTACTTAGCACCTGGAGCGTATCATGCGGCTTGGGTGTTAATCCGTCTAAGACGGAACTGGTACTCTTCTCGAGGATGTATAGGACTGAGGTCATGAGACTTCCGAGGCTAAATGGGACTGAACTTAAGTTCTCTTACAGCGCCAAGTATCTGGGCGTAATCCTGGACAGTAAACTGTCGTGGGGGCTGAACATCCGGACGAGGATGGAAAAGGCAATTGTTGCTATATATGCGTGCAGAGGTGCAATCGGCAAGAACTGGGGCATGGGCCCGAGGTGTTTAAATTGGATCTTTGAGGCTGTAGTAAAGCCGACTCTGTATTACGGTGTTGTCGTATGGTGGACTGCGCTGAACAAGGGCAGGTACCGTGCGATGCTTGAGAAGGTTCACTGACTGGTCGCATTGATGATCACAGGATCAATGCGCTCCACTCCCACCAGGGCGCTGTTTACCATGCTAAACTGGCTGCCGGTGGACATCACGGCCAGACATATGGCTCTTTGTTCGGCGATACAGTTGAACGCGGCACACGGCTGGTCGAACCGTGACTATGGACACTCCAGTATAATGGGATACTCGATTGTCCCTGAAGGAGTGGACTACTGCACCCCGAAGCCTTTCTTTGGCGCGAGGTTTGCGACACACATAGCGCACGAAAGTGCGCTGTCGGTTATGGGCACCTTCCATGAACCAGCCCTGGGGGTATACACTGATGGTTCAAGGAAGGGGGAAAGAGTTGGAGTAGGTTTCTACATAGAGGAACTGGGCGTTAAAGTTTCCTTTCGTCTGCCGGATGGATGTAGTGTCCTGCAGGCGGAAATCTCGGCTATAAAGCGGGCAGCCAACTGGCTAAAGTATTATCGCGTATCGGGAGATATACGTATATTTACTGATAACAAGGCTGCCATTGCCTCTCTTGCGGGTGTCTATACGACATCTAGGTTGACTGTGGAATGTCGGATGTCTTTGAATGAGATTGCTGAACATTCAGAGTTAACGCTTTTATGGATACCAGGGCACTCAAACTGCCCGGGTAACCAGATAGCAGATGAGTTGGCCAAGGAAGGTGGTCGTATGGATGAAACATTCATTGATCAATTCATTGGCCTTCCAATGGCTCACTGTAAGTCACTCACTCGGCGCGAGAACTATAGAATTGCGCAAGAGGGATGAACCCGTGAGTCCACCTGCTCCACATCCAGGGCACTTTGGCCTGGATATGATGAACGGAGAACCAAATCTCTACTTAGGTTCAATAGGAACCAAATCAGGACCGTGTTTTTTTTTTTTTTTTTTTTTTTTCATTTTTTATTTATTGAATCTTCATATATTAAATATGAACTAACAATAATTAATCAAATCTTATCCTAATATTTACTTTATGTCCTGCCAGTGCCAAACACAAAAGATTTAGTCATCACGGTTTCTGTTTACATATATAGGTGTTTATCGCTCATCTGATTGGGTGAGTGCTGCAGTGTCTCTTCTTCTTAAGCGAGTGTGGCCGACATAATTTAAAATATTTCTAGCTAATGGATTTGGGTGCAGTTCCAGCCTTTTTAAATATTTTACTGCATATTTCGTTATCATAGTTTTTACTAATGGCACATTGAGATCCTTGTGGATATTTGAGTTTTTGACGTACCAGGGGGCGGCTGTGATTATTCGAAGAAGTTTATTTTGGCGCCTTTGAATTTTTTCGATGTTAGAAGCCGAGGCAGTGCCCCATAACTGAATACCGTAGCACCAAATTGGCTTTAAGATAGAGTTGTAGAGTAGAAGTTTGCAATCGAGACTAAGAACAGAATTTCTTCCAATAAGCCAATTAATTTGGATTGCTTTTAGTTTCATTTGAGTTAATTTCGCTTCTATATGCCATTTCCACGTTAAACGCCGATCCAGATGTATACCGAGGTATTTTACATGCGAGTGTTGGGGTATTTTTTGATTATTTATTTTAATAGGGGGGCATGTTTCCCGACGCAATGTGAATGTTATATGTGCGCATTTTTGCTCATTGATCTTTATCCTCAATTTTTTTAACCACCTTTCTAGTTCAAATATATGATCCTGTAGATAACGAGATGCTTCTTGACAGTTTGCGTGTACGCTTAGAAAAGCTGTGTCGTCCGCAAATGTTGAGGTATGGGTGTAGCTGTTTGTTGGCAAGTCCGAAGTATAAATTAAGTATAATAGAGGGCCCAGGATGCTGCCTTGTGGGACTCCAGCGTTAATTGGCTGTGGAGAACTTAAAAATTCGCCTTATTTAATAATAAATTGACGACCGACTAAGTAGCTTTCTAACAGCTTGTGTATATTTGCTGGTAAGTTTTGCTGCAATTTCAGTAGTAAACCTTCATGCCAGACTTTATCAAAAGCTTGAGACACATCGATGAAGAGTGCTGAGCAATATTTTTTTTCTTCAAAGGCTTTTCTTATGACATTTACTATTCGATGAGTTTGTTCAATTGTGCTGTGTTTTCTTCTAAAACCGAATTGATGATTGGGAATACATCTGTTACCATTTAAAATCGGCGTTAATTTAGACACTAGAAGTTTCTCAAAAAGCTTTGATATATTAGACAATAAGCTTATAGGTCTATATGACTCAACTTTTGTGGGATCCTTTCCTGGTTTAGGTATCATGGTAACTAAGGATACTTTCCACTCTTGTGGGTAGTATTCAAGGCGTAAAATAGCATTAAAAATTAGTAGAATAATTTTCTTTGCTATGCTGGGTAGCTCCAAAAACATTTTGTTACTGATCTTATCAAAACCAGGGGCTTTCTTGGGGTTTAAATCATGAATAGCCTTCTCGATTTCTCTTACTTCAAACCTTAATGGAACAGCTGACCTAACAGCAACAGGTGGTAACTCGACCACAGTGTCGAAAGATGTATGAGGGGTAAATACGGTTTTCAAATGATTAACGAAAATATTTCCTTTTTCTATGTCATTTCGTGCCCAACGTCCATTTAAGTTTCTTAATGGTGGTTTAGTGATAACTGGTCTTTTAAGATTTCTAGCTGCACGCCATAATGAGTAATCAGATTGAGGAGTTGCATCAAGTTCCTTAAGATATTTTTCCAGAGAAGCCGTTTTTTGAGACTGCAGTAAGTTTCTTAGCCTTTTTGTGCACTCTTTTAGTAAATTTTTAAGTTGAGGGGATCTGTGCAATTGCCACTCCCTTTGAGCTCTCCTTCTTTCAGTCAAGAGACGCTCGACATCTGTAGAATATATTTTACTATTTTTGATGTTTTTGCGGGCTATGCTAGAATGTTGAACAGCTAGTTTGAGATAATTGTCAAAATTTACAATAGAAAGATTCACATTCTCCGGTGTTCTAAGCGGAATATTTTCAGTGCAGTGGGTACTGAGATATTTTTTATATTTTAACCAATTTATTTGTCTGGCTGGCGTCACTAAGTAACCAGACGGAGATACAATTCTATAAGGGTTTGATATGGTAAGAATTGTAGGTGTGTGATCAGAAGATAATTCTAAAGAAGCTTCAACGTGAATCGTTTCTGCGGGGATGTTTTTAACCACGCCAAAATCGATGACATCTGGAATTTTTTGCTGATCAGTAGGCCAATAAGTTGGTTGTCCACTCGCGACCACATTTAAATCCATTTTAGACATTGTATTATACAAACACGACCCTTTGGTGTAATGAGCCGTGAACCCCAGAAGGTATGTTTAGCGTTGTAATCGCCAGCGGCTAGGAAACAGGGTCCTAATGATTTAAAATATTTATAATATTGGCTTTCTGATATTGAAAATCTAGGTGGAGAGTATAAAGATGAAAGTACAAAGTTTCGATTTAGCTCTTCAACACAAATATTCGTTGCTTGCAGATAATCTTCACGATGATCACACATTAAGTAGTGTTTGATTCGGGTTTTTATCAAAATAGCAGAACCTCCACAAGCTCTATCTCGAGGGTCCTTGGTATCATATAATATATAACCATTAATTTTAAACGTATTTCTTGAGGTCAAATGAGTTTCAGAAACCATCATTACATCAATTTGTTTATTTTTAAGAAAATATTCTAGTTCATTTTTATGTTGGCGAATGCCGTTTGCGTTCCAAAAACAAATTTTTAAACAATTCATGGCTTGTTAAGTACAGCTTGCAATAACATCGATTGCATTCTTAACATTTCCTGCATCATATTACCCATTGTATTCGTAAAGTTTGTTACTGTTTGTACTAGTGTTTCCATGGTTTTTTCTAGACGACTTAAATTAGAAACTGGGGTCTCATCATTATTTGGCAAATCACCTTGCATTGGCATATGGTTTGATTTTAGGACGTTAGCGTAGGATGTTCTGTTATTACTAGGCTGCGGTACCTGAATGTCATTAGTATTATTTTGATGTGTTTCCTGAATTTGAGGTGGATTAGGTTTCGGTCCAACCGAGCGCTTGACGATAGAGTATACAGGGCATCCTCTATAGTTGGCAGTGTGATTACCACCACAGTTGCTGCATTTTTTTACATTGGGGTCGTTTTTAGACTTATCGCAGAGAGCTGTACCATGCAATTCTCCACATACAACGCAAACAGGTGTTAAATGGCAGTATGCCTTAGTGTGACCAAATTCTTGGCAGTTTAAACATTGCACGGGACCGTTCCTTTTATGCGGCTCCTCTATCGTTATTTTCCTATACAGGATATATTTCAGACTGTAAATGGGATGAGTTTCGTTTTTTTTAAGCTTAACGTCGCCGGGTTCAAACTCCACTCGAAATAGTGGCTGGGGATTTTTTTCTCTATTTTTAATATTAACTACATTTTTAATTTTAAAGCCCTTCTCTTCTAAAAACGTTTTTATTTCACCTGGGTCTACGCATGAATCAATGCCCTTTATCACTACCTGAAGACCTTTACTGCTCTTCAGTTGATATGTATAAAAATTCTTATTAAGTGCTTCAAATTTTGTTATTACTTTACGAAAATCATCTTCACGATTAACTTGTATTTTAGTTTCATTTATACTACCACGTTTTATTGCAGCTACATAAAAAGAATTTTCACCTATTACCGAGATCAAATTCTTTATTAAATCACTTGAGTTTTGCTCTCTAAGATATATCGGGGGTGGCTTAGAAGATTTTGTATCGTTTTGTGCTTCCGAGGATTCCTCTTCCAAAATTGCAAACCGATTTTGAGAACTTATTCTATCAGCTGTACCCTCTTTTAAATCTTTTGGGACAGAAGCAACTGCAGAAGAAGTTGGGCTGCGACCCCGTTTTAGCACTGTTATGTACCTATCCATTCCAACTTGTACTTGAGGCTTTTGACCGCTTTTCACCTGTGATACTGAGTTTTCCATCATGCCTGATTTGGGGGTAATCTTTTCATCACTTGTTAAAATCGTTTCTGCCACTGAGGCACCGCTTGCAGGTTTTATATTTTTTATTGTATTCGAATCAACCGTATTATTAGACACCGAAGGTGATACAGAGTTTTCTATTGTGCCTGATTGAGGGTTAATATTTTTATCACTTATTAAAATTGTTTTTGCCGTTGAGGCAATGCTTGAAGGTTTTATATTTGTTAGTGTATCAACCGTATTATTAAAAACAGAAGGTGAGAGGGATCGCGTACGAGTAATAGGTTTAGCCGTTAGGTATTTGCTATCATCGACTCTTTTTTTTATTTCTGCATTTGTTTCATTAACACTCACTGTGATATATGCATTTCTATCATTATGCTTAATTGTTTTTGCACTGTTTGCACTCATAAGAGTTTTTTTTTTTACTGTTTACAGTTGTGCTCTTCTTATTTGTTATTGTTTATCAACACCGAGAATAAAAAATGTGTATGTTTATGTATGCATGTACATACATGTATTTTTTTCTTTTCTTTTATTTACTTTTTTTTTTTTTTGTATACTTTATTTGTTCACGTAAAAATAAACCGTATGCCGAGCTTAGAAAACACGTCTATCTTCAACGAGCGCGACAGACAGAATGAGGACCGTGGTGTCGGTCATAACTGGACACTGGCCTGTTGGGACTTATGCTAGAAGAATGGGTCTGGTATTCAATGACTACTGTAGAAGTTGTCATGATGAGGAGGAAGAGGAAACTGTGCTTCACTTTCTCTGTCAATGCCCTGGGCTACGGGGCATCAGGGAAAAATACCTGGGAGAACCGGTGTTTTACTGTTTGGAGGATCTATCAAGAATAGAACTAAGATTGCTTCTTCTCTTCATTAGGAAGACGAATTGGCTCAACCTTGCAGTGACGCCATCTGAATAACTGCTCTTCGGGATGGTCATTGGCGCTGGGTATCACAAAGGGACCGCTAAAGGACCAAAGTGAGCTGTCTCTCGATGGCTGCCCATGGAACCTAACCTAACCTTATTTACTCAAGTACCAATTTTTTCTAAAATTGTCGAAAAAATATCTTAATTTATTAAATTTCTGGATTTTGAATTATTCGATTAATTTTAACATTTTATTTAATCGAACAAAAAAAGCCGATTAATTGAACACCCTAGCAAGCAAGTTTTTTTTAATGAATCATGAGTTTTTGAGTGAATGTATGGTTTATTTTCGTGTACCACTTTTTATTTTTATTGCTTTCTGTGAATTAAACAGTTGCTCATGTGTTAGTGTTAAAGTGGTGGTGTGTTGTTGTGGATGGTCGTGTGTTGACATTCAATTAACTTGTCGATATTGTGTATATATGTATGTAGTGAATACTTGCCCAATAATTAACTCACTGTGATTCTATGAATGATACAATTCATGCAGGTATTTTATATATATGTATGAATTTAGAAAAGTATTAGATGTATAGTGTATTAGCCTATATATTTCATCAAGTCAGGTTTAGACTATGAAGCCCATCTAACCTGCCTAGTGTAAGATAATAAATTTTAGCTGGGCTCATTAAATGCCCCCCGAAAAAATTTTGTCTACCAGTCCCAAGGACGGGATAGTAGCAGAGCAGATGTTCAGAAGATCCTTCATCAATTTAAAAAATCGTGCATAGCTTATTGTTAGCATTTCCCAGTGTAAAGTGGTAGTGTATTTAACTGAATCTTTAAGTCCTCAAACTACAGATATATTTCAATAATATAAATCCAGTACATTTAAAATATTAAGGCTGTGACCAGAAAGAACATTTTAACACCACCAAACATCGTTGTTAGTGAACAGATATTTAGTGCTGCTGGATTACTTTAATCAGACTGAAGAAATAATCTATAGCACAAATGCAGAAGAATCGTTTTTAAAGCATAATATTTAAATATTAAATTTTGAGTACTTATATCGCACTTGATCAACAAGAGCGTATTAACTCAAAATTTTTATGTTTTTACTTTTTGGAAAAAATATGCGTACTATTCATATCTACCCGCTATAAAAATATGGTGCTATTTTGTCTACTTTTTGGTAATGAAACGGTTGGTTTAAAAATTATTTTTCAGTTCTTTAAATATTTAATTAAAATTATTTAATTAAGTTTAGTTTTTAGTTTCTTCAGGATCAAGCGCGATATGTATTCTTTATTGAACTATACTGCCATGCTAAGGAAAAATGTAGTAAAATAATATTAAGATCAGAGAAAACTGAAATTTAAATTTTGTATTTTGTTATTAATTTAAAATATTTTACCAACTAACATTTTTAACGATGTATTCACAGAGATTATGTGGCTACAATCGAAACTAGTCAGGGCAACCTGTCCGTAAAAACCTGGATTCAATTCCCAGCTCAGTCAAGAATGAAAAATTATCAATAAATTTTAATTCATTTAATGTTGTAAAATTCCTTTCTTCATAAAATTAATTTAATGAAAATTAAATTCAATGAACTTAAGCCTGATTAAAATACCTAAAATTTTAATAGAAAATTGTTAAAGGAATTTATTGGTATAAAAATAAAAAAAGGCATTTCCTTAGCACTGCAGTATATTGCCATGGTTTTTGATCTGCGTACACACTTTTTTTATTTTCTGAATTTTTAACTATAAAATAGTTTTACTACTTTAAAGTGAAAGTTATCTTTTCATTTTGCATATGAATTACTGAAACTTTATTTTTTTTAAATAAATCAATTAAAAAAGCATATTTTTTCCGATTTAATGACAAAAAGTTCGGGTCCGGGTGGAGTTCGAACAAACTTAGCAAAATTTACCGAAGTTCGGATTGGGGTTCGGTTTGAAAATGTGCGTTCGGTCGGAAAATATAAACTGTCTGAGTAGTAGTATCTGAGACCTCTGTGTCCAGTAAATAGGCTAGTAAGTACCCTATATTAATGTCTTAATTTACTACATACTACATATATATTAAAATGCATGCTAGTTTCAAGTCGGGAAACGCTGGTTTTAAACAGCTAGTATTTTATAAAGTACTTCAATATTTTACGTAAAATTAAAAATTGTTTTGCTTCTACTGAAAATTTTTAAACTTTGAGTTAATAATCTTGAGTAAGTTTTTATGTACAATATTGAAGAAAAACGAGCATAAAGAAAATGTTTGTTATGTCAAATTGATTGAAGAAACCACATTTGAAAAAGCTTTTAATAATTGAACAATTTTATGAACAAAATTTTTAGCGCCTTCCGAAATAACATGACATTATTAACACAACAATAGTTCAACTGACTGATTTAAGGAGTCGAATGTTCGTTCGGGTTTGTTAGTGTTTCTTTAAATGTCCCAAGTTTTATGTACTTTTTTAAAAACCATTATTTAGTTTAAATCACCTGTGAAGCCATATATATAGCAGCTGCAGCCACAGAAATAGGGGACCTCCCAGGCACAATATCCATTTCAACTGCTTTCTTTGCAATGTGAGTAGCAGCACGCTGTACCATATTCGGCAAATCTAAAATCAACAAAACCGTTTAATAGAGCAAAAATATGAAAGTATATGAATATTTACCAAGGTTTGCACAAAATCTAGACATAAAATCAGCTGTAGTTATCAAATCGACGCTGGTTTCAAGAGCTTTAAGCGTCAGTTTAAAACATCTTCCAATTTCTTTTTTACTTATTTTGCTAACAGCGCAAATTTCTTTAAATGTACGTGGAACACCTTCTTGACGGCATGCAATGTAAAGACATGCAGATGCTTTAGCATCATTGGAACGTCCTTTCAGATTTTTACCATCATGAACCTAGAATAGAAATATAAAACTATGGAAAGTAAGAAATTCATATAATATGATAAATTTTTGCTAGCAGTATAATTTTACTTTTAAACCTTTTGCCTCAGTAATTTTTTCTTTTCTTAACCATTTTTAATTTCCCATGTAGTAACACAAAAAATGTTAAGCCCATATTTTACTACTATTTGCTATTTGATTTCTATTTTTTTATTATACTAAAATGAGCAAGAGTGATTACTAGTATGGGCCAGCAGTCGACGCAATCGACTGCAATCTAGAAATAACTTATTTGTACCGTTATTTCTAATATTAACCATTCAAACGACTGGGTTCAAACTTTAATATATACACATGTATGTAGATATGTATATATTTAATGTTAAAAAACATATCGCACTTGATCATAAAGAGGGTATTAACTCAAAATTCAATAACTCTCAGTAGAGCAGAACAATTTTTAATTTTATGAGGTATATTTTTGTTAGGCATATGAAATTTAGTGCCGATTTTTCTAAAAATGTATATAAAACATAAGTTCCCTAATCTCAATGTTTATAACAAAAACTTTTATAAATATATTTTTCATTTATATTTATTTCGTTGATGAATTGTGTTGTTATAACCTCTCTCTATATATATTTTTTTTTTGGTAAACACATGATTATCATATAATAAATGACCCTGATCTGTAGTTCTGTTATATAAAATCGCAGCCTATCAAACGATCGCACTTTATTTAAAACAAAAATGCAATAAACCCATTTTTTACAATGTAACCATATTAATAATGTAACAATAACATTAAAATTATGCATTAGCGCAAACATTTTAGAAATCAACGGTAACATTTAAAAACAACAAAATATTTAAAATTGTTTTCTTCTTTTTTATTGCTTATTCTCTGCTGTTCTCAAATTTAATGCATAGCAGAGAACTCTGCATGTTGTTGTTCTTTTAACTATGTAATCACAAAAACAAAGCATACTGCTTCTGTTATTTGTTTACATTGTTTTTGCTCACACGTTTGTAAATTGTTTCAATGTATTAGTATCACTTTCTAACGCATATAACTCGTAAAATACTGAACCGATTTTAACAAAAACATTAACAGAATCTCCCAAAAAATATCTTTCGATTGATATATCATTTGCTAAAATACAGTATATAGTTTAGGCGTAAAAGGGATCCAAAGAAATCCACTTGCCTATTAATATATATGATGAGATGATATACTGTTCACCAATGCAGCTTTTCTTGAACCGGTTTGTAATATTTTAGGTAAAATTGTTTTGTTAATGGCAACTTTTAGCTTTTTGGCTTAAAAATTGAAATACTTTTTATTCGTATATATTTCTTTGGCCAATTAATTATTTATTTTCAGTTTATTTTTCTTTTTAAGCTAATAAGACCTAATATATTGATGTAAATAAAACCATTTTATTACATTTCACCCGACGTTTCGTCACTTTTTTGGTGACTTTTTCAAGGGTCGTCTATTTAAATAAAAATAATAAAAGGACAACATTAATACAAAATATTTTTCCTAACAAGCAAACACAACTTACAAAATTTATATATTATTTTACATTAAAAACATTAGATTTTTAATAAAATTGAATTGCACAAAAACATTTAACAAAAAACAGTAAAGTACAACTTAAAATTATTTTTACAGAATTAATTATATTGCGGTTCTGTAACTAGCGCTAATGTTGTCAATATCTTCATTGTGGTTCATTGTTGTCATTATTCGTTCAAAATCCAACACTCTCACTTGTTCTGTTTCAAAGGAATGAGATTTTGAAATCATGTGTTGTGATAATGCACTTGTCTCTCTCTTCTTCAATATGTCATTTTGTTGTTCTCCTATTCTCTTTTCAAGTGAGCGTTTTGTTGTTCCTATATAAATTAAGTCACAATTCTGATCGTCCCTTCCGTTACACTTTACTTCGTAAACAACATTACTTTGTTGTAGTTTTTCAAGAGTGAAGGCGCCAATAGCGTTTTTTATTTTTAAAATTTTCTAAAACAAATTCACTTTTTATTAAATTGAATTCAAGATAGATTATAAAGGAACTCTTAAACGTAGATGTATTCCGGAAAATCGGTATTTCGAGAGGACATTTCTATGGGGGCCGTGTAAAAAGTGGACCTATTAGACCGACACTTTGTAGTTAACAAAAATTCATATATAGAGAAAATATTTGAGCAAAATTTTAACATTCTAGCTCTTCTATTCTGATTAGTAATAACACTTATTTCAGAGAGGCCATTTGTTTAAGAACCGGGTTAAATACAAATTTGATTTGGCAAATTTTTAATAAAGGAGTGAATATTAAGAATATTTAAACCAAATTTAATCATCCTAATTTGCTTCAAACAGTCGCTTTCCAAATTTCTAGAGGAGATTTGTTTGGGTGGCCCTGTGAAATAATGGATCGAGCTGGGTCAGAATCACTTTATAATTTGAAATAAATTTGATGTGAGTCCAGACGTTTACGTTGGTCTTAAATGGGCTGATTGTTGCTGTATTTTTGGCTTAGTCTCTTTAGTCTCCTGGGAAATTGTGACAAATATTCTAGCTCCAAATTGAAATGTCATTGAGTCTTAGATTTTATTTTAGGAGTTGTTGGGCGTTATTATTAATTTTTGTGCAGTTCAATTGATCTTTTTATTAGGATTTTTAAGAAATAATTTTTTTTCCATATATTGTTACAAGTATACAAATTTTAAATATTATCAATTTATGTTTATTTAAGCTCTTGGTCGTTTTACAGAGTACAAAATTTTTCAGCTCAATTCTGACAATTGCACGTGAAAGTAACCCCAAAAATAAGAACTTCTGTATTATTAGTATTGTCAAGTTGGCTGCATTAATAATTTAGTGGCCATACGAATTTTTTTTGCTCACGGTGGATTTTTATTACTTTTTCTATATTTTAACACGGTTATATCTCGTTTTACCGTGCGGAATATCTCTTTTCTGTCTGAACAAAGTTGTAGATATTGAATAGGAGAAAAAAAAGCGGAAAAAGTGCACCCAGTGCCTTAAAAATCTCAAAAATTCCAATTTTTAAAATTTTGTCCCCATTTGTCACCTTTTTTGCTCAATAATTGGATTACAAATCCACAAATATGCTGGTTTTTTTTTCTTTATAAACTTTATTTTGCATGAAAATAAAAATTCCGATTCATATTACAGCTATTCCTACACAGAAAATATAAGATTTTTGTTGGTTATCTATGAGTGGAAACAAAATTTAGAACAGTTTCAATTATTGTCAATATCCAGCCTCGTTGAAGTTGACGCGGTTCTGATGATCTTGTTTTCTTCGTAGGTTGTTCATATTCATGTTCTGAGTCTGCATCATCATCCGAGTTAGATATAATATTCAAGGGCATGTTTTCTTCAGTGTGTCCACCAATTTCAGTGTCATCTTCATCTTCGGTGCTTTCATCTTTAAACTGCATAATTTAAGAACTCCACCAACAAACCTTCGCAAGCAATGCATTTAATTTTTCGCCTTTCAATCGATTTTCCATTGACATGGTCACCTCTCTCTGGAACCTCTCTCCTTGTTCGTCCGATTCCTGTGTTAATTGTGCCCAAAACGTATCAATGTGGAAATGCATGAAATTTAATTTTAACGTAATGGATGCATTGATTTTTTTCAAAATAATACAGCAACTTGTCCACTCGTCTGTATGTCATATCGCTGTACACGGTTGTTTCTAAAAACGCCTTCGACGACTTGTTTCAATGTCTCCCATGCACATATGTCGTTATAAAGGTTCGAAAGGATATTTGTAAAAGATTCGCTTTTCATTAATTTTTGTATATCCGGTCCACGCTGAATGGAGTTTGAAATAAAAAAAAGCATTTGCGAAAAAATTTATCGAAGTGAACAATTTTAGGTATGACAATATTTAAATACAGACAACGATACGTACCTTTTCTAATATTAGCTTCACTGAGTTGGAAAGATGGATTTCAAACAGTCTTAGCTGTCCTCAATATTATTGACTACCACTTCAACGAATTTCCCAGCTATTCCTAATTCCATGTGGAGCGATGGCAACAAAATATCATCTACATCCTTTATCAAAGGTTCGTAACGTAATTTTAAATGTTTCTCGAGCTCGGGAATTCTTGCTTTCCAATCGTTACATTGATATTGATTCCCTGCGTATCGAATCCCAATTACAAAGGAAGCAGACTTATTTTGGAAAACCGACCTTTAATAGAATACCTTGTATTATGTTGACAACCTTTAGATCACAACAAAGCTTCCATTTGTGTACATTGCATTTCATTCCTCTAAAATTTTCCCCAATGTTTTATACGTTTCCTTCTTAATTGTGCTGAGTCCCAATGGAATGGACGGTTTTTTGTTTGTTTTATGGAACAGCACAGCCTTCAAACTTGAAACTGAACCGTCGATGAATGAACGCAAGCCGCCAGCGATAAAATCCATTCCCATTGTTTTACTAAACCTGGGATATCATGGCAGTAAGTGAACGTATTTGCTTCGTCAACGGAATAAAATTTCTGATATTCAGCTTGGCGTTTTCGGTATGATGTTACGCTGACATTTTGCTCTGTGAGATTTTTACGCTTCAAAAATGATGTCAAAAATTATGAATTTTTTTTTTTTTTGTGATAGCCCCATCTTAACCACAATGCATTCCATTTCGATATGTGTTAGCGGTTGTGGTGCATTATTTTCAATATCGGGTGTCCAATCTGAATCATTCACATTGGTCGGATTGGTGATAACGGTTTCGGCTTGCAGGGATACAGCATCCACACTCGGGAGGTTTAACTGGGTCGGAAACAACAGCGCGTTGTACTGGAAGTGTCGCTGTAAAAGCGGGAATGTATACTTTTGTTTTCAATTTTTTTCTGTTCAATCCATAACCGGAATTTATGCATGCGTATCACCTAGATTCATTATGTCCAGTTAAGTCTTGCACCCAAATTACTGGCTTCATAAAAGAAAACTGTACACCTTTTCCAAGTACCCAGCTTATAAGGGTATTATAACAACTTTTGCACACTGTGTTCGGCGTTAAATTTGCACCACTTAAATCTGTTTCTTCAAAATAAGGACAATATGCAGTTTTGAATTCCTCAGTACACACAAACGTAACAAAAAGCATAAAATTTTGGGCACTTGCTATTTTCTATATTGGAATATTCAATGTTCTTCTGGTTTTAAATGTAATTCATCCTGAACAAAAGGGTTGCTTATTCCACAGCTTTACAAAATCGAATGAACAAAAAAAGGCACTAACAAAATACGTATGTATGTGACGGAGACAGTAGCGCGTGAGAGTCAAACGAAGTATGTATTTTTATATCGACAAATTAAAAGAATGAACACACACAATCATTTTGTTACCTGTAAGAAACACACACGCTTATTAGACAGTAATGGACCATAACAAAAAACTTTAATTGCTTAAAAATCCGATGCACAATAATAGACTAGCCTGTTTTTTTTTTTAAGTTACAATGTTTTTTATTGTCGTTTCAATGTAAATTCCCAAACGATAATGTTTATTCTACTTTCAAAAAACATCTTCTTTATGATGGTGTTTCGCGCGTTTTGTAACCTTTAAGAAACACCCACGCTTATGACAGTAAAGGACCATAAAAATTGATAAAAATAAAGTTCAGAATAATTTTCTTTTTTATTGCCCATAACAAAAGACATACACAGAAAAATTAAACCAAAACGGTAACGCTGATATAAATTTTCAATCACTTTTTCAAGTTAATGAGTAACACAAAATAGTCAAACCAATTGACTGATAAAAAAACAGCCTATTTGTGGATTCGTAATCTAGTTATTGAACAAAAAATGTGAAAAATGGGGAAACAATTTTAAAAAAGTGGGCATTTTTGCGATGTTTAATTTACTGGAAGCTCTTTTTTCGATTAGGTAAGTTCCGATTTTTTTCTCCTATTTAATATCTACAACTTTGCTACAGACAAAAAATAGATATTCCGTACGGTATACCGAGATATAACCGTGTTAAAATATAGAAAAAGTAATAAAGATCCACCTTGATCAAAAAAAAACAATCGTATGGCCATTAAATTATTAACGCAGCCAATTTGACAAAACTAATGATGCAGAAGTTCTTATTTTTGGGGCTACTTTCACGTGCAATTCAGAATTGAGTCCCAAAATCATGTGTTGTACTGTGTTATTGTAAAAAATTAAAATATTTGTTTATTAAATTTTTTGTTGAAAGCAACAACAAAATTACAAAATACTTATAACATTGTTTGTGCTTTCAATGTTATTCTTTGGCGTTGCGCTGCGTTATACATGAAAATGTTTCGAATTAAGATAATGTTATTTTAGAAAAATTTTTGTCCACATTCTGTAAGATTTTATACAACTATGTTTAGTGGTGAAAATAGTTTTAAACACCAACACATTTAAAAAAAATCTTACTAAAACAAACATGAGTTAGGTGCCAATTACATTTGAGCTAGGTACCTGGCAAAGAGTCGGCATTCTAGTTTAGTATACAACTGTTTATAATTGTCTGTCTTTTTTCCTTCTTATTTTCTTACTGTTCTCCAATTTAAGGTATAGGACAAGGCGAATATATACGAAAAAAAAGTAGCACAGCTGTGCTTTCATCGCCATGAATTCGCCTTGGCAGAGGAGAAAACTCTTTATGGTGTTGTTGTTTTTACTGTGTAAACACAAAAAAGCATACTGTTGCTGTTATTTGTTAAACATTTTTTTTGTTGCTCACACGTACACGAAGTTTTTCTATGAATTAGTAACACTTTCTAACGCCTATAACTCCAAAAATACTGAACCGATTTCATGTAAAGTGTACCTTGTGCACTTCTGCCAATAAATATCTTTCGAATGATGTATCATTTCTTAAAATCCAATGTATAGTGTTGGCGTAAAAGGGAGCAAAAGAAATCGACTTGCCTACAAATATAAAGATATGTATTTAATTTTTTTTTTTAATATCCCAGTTGGCAAAACTGCCGTCGACGACGTAGTCATCAACGATTTATGCAAGACATGTCCTCTATCACTTAGGATCTCTGGAAGACAATATTGAGAAAAATGTCGCGGACGACAAAATACTCGACATTGTCCATTGCACTGTCTTCTAAAGGAGTTTACAAACGACGACATGAACGACATTGTCTTTCCAGTTGTCTTAATACATTGTCTTGTAAGGTGTACCTACACCTATATACGACAGTATGAGCGGCGGTGTATATTTTTTTTTTTCCTTACAAGACAGGTGTCTCTTAAAAAAAATATCCCCGACAACATGACCGACATTGTCTTGTAAGGTGTCCTCTTTCCACAACTAAACACGAATTATTTATTTATTTATTTATTTGTTTATTCACAGTAATATAATAAGCCCCATAGGCCAAAAAAATGTTATATTACAAAGTATATACACACCTGATAGTTATTCTATTAAATTCTTAACAAAATACATATGTATAAAAAAAATAAGTATTGATTTACTGAGTAGAAAAGTGAAGCAAAAGTTTCAAACGAAATGAGTTATTAGAGTGAGAAAAAGTACGGAGAACAAGAGGCAAATAGTTCCAGTTTCTTGCCACCCTCACAGCGAAAGACCTCTCAAATAAACTATATCTTATTCTAGGGATAAATATCTGAGGATTCCTACTAGAAGAGGAAAATTTAAATTCAGAGCAAAGAAGACAAGGAACACCACTTTTAATAACCCTTTAAAAAAAGTAATAAACAACGAATCCTGACAAAATTACCAAAATTACATCCCAGAAAAGTTTTCACATAATTAAAAACATGTACCCTCCTAGAAATATTATACACATAACGCGTAATAATATTAACCACACGCTTCAATTTGTTCAAAATGCAAGCAAAAGTACCAGACACAACCTCAAGTCCATAAAAAACATGTGGCATCAAGAGTGAATATGCCAATTTATATCTTATTCGAAAAGGTAAAAAAATGTTGTTAGAATAAACTCTTCGCAATGTACCTATCACATTGGAATGAATACGATCGACCTGAACCCGTAAGGTAAGGCCAGCATCCAGAAATACTCCTAAACACTTAAGACTACTAACAAAAGCAATTATCTGGCCATCAACATAAACATGCAAAGCGTTCTGTGTCTGCCCAAAAATAATGGCCTTAGTCTTACTGTGGTTAACAATCAAAGAGTTAAGAGCTGACCATAACGTAAAGCGCAATAAACTATCATTCATATTAGATTCAAGAACATCAACATTATCTATATGACTACTATACAATAAAAAACATCATCAGCAAATAGGAAAGGTCTACAAAAACTCGTCTCCATTTGCCTCGGCAGGTCATTCACGTACATTATGAAAAGAAGAGGCTCTAAAACAGATCCCTGGGGTACACCAGAAACTAAAGGAAGAGTTTCTGAAAAAATCCCACCAGTATCCACAAATTGATATCTTCCGGATAAATAAGAATAAATTAGCATACATGCCGTTTTAGAGAAATTAAATAACTCACACAATTTTCTTATCAATGTACGAAAGCAAACCGAATTAAAAGCTTTCGTCAGGTCAAGCGAAATTAATGACACTATATAGTCCCTATTGACATTCTCACGTAAGGCATCAGTTAAATTCAATAGCAAGGAGGTAGTATTGTGTCCATGACGAAAAGCAAATTACGAAGAAGACAGGTTACTTTGAACATGAGACAAAATCTGAAGTTTTATTATATGTTCAACAACTTTAGATATAGCCGGTAAAATAGAAATGGGCCTTAAGTCATCCAAACTTCTAATTGATCCAGATTTAGGGATATGTATAACTCGGGCTACTTTCCAATCAGCAGGAAAAATCGATGTTGTTAAAATTGAATTAATATGAAAAACTAACAGGTGAGAAATATGAGCAAAAATGGTTTTCACAAATTTTACCGGGATACCATCAGAACTCGACTTAACACTACATAAGGAAATATACATATCATCCTCAGTAATACATCTTAAGGAAAAAGAGCCTATATCATTAAATACAGTAAAGTCAACCCTCCCCAAATCATCAAGGGATGAATTAACAAAATAAGAGTTAACGTCATTAGCATTAAATTCACAACAAAAATCATTATCAGCAGTCAGACCTTTTCCATTCAAGATTCTCCACATAGAGCCAGTATCAAGGCCTGAAAACAATTTCTCAAAATATCTCCTTGCGTATCACATTCTTAGCTCTGTTACGATACCTACAAAAAACTCTCCAGTCTTCATCTGATCTAGAAGACTGGAAAGAAGAATAAGCCAAATCACGCAGAGAGGTAGCCAACATTATACGTTCAAACTTCATCCAGTCATCAACACAGCTAGGAATCCTCCTCCGAACAAGAGGGACAAATTCAAACAAGGACATCAATAGACCACACAATATACCCCACTGAAAATCAACATCAGCAGAATCAAAAAAGAGGCAAAAAATCAAATTCGGATAAAAAAGACAGCATTCCATCCCAGTCAATAGACTTATAGTCCCTATATTCAATATACTGCACAGAAGTTCCGGGATAAAATTTAAAGACAGAAAAATTTAGAGCACGATGAGATATCGATGGGCATTGAACCTGGTCCGAAAAACTAATCATGGAAGTATTACTCACTAACCAGAAATCCAATAAAGAAGTAGCGGCAATATTAAAATGAGTGGGTCTAGAATTGTGAAAACCCGATAAGTAACACCTCAGACAAAGTGATCTAAAATGCCCAGAGTGCACAATATTAACCAGGTTGCAGTTGAAGTCGCCAACTACAACAATATTCGAATATCTCATAAGCAAATCTAAGTGAGAATCTTCGAAGGAAACAAGGTCACCATTAGGCAAGTAGACGGCGCCAAACAACATTTTAATATCATCCTTTAAGATTTCAAGGAACAGTCATTCACATGCATCAGGCAGAGATGTTTTAAAGATAAACTTATACTTCAACGAATTATACACACAAATACCCACTCCCCCACCACGAGCATGTAACCTGTCATTCCTAATCAAGGAATATCCACAAATCGAAAGGGAACGGTTCGAAACATGTGGCTTTAACCAAGTCTCAGACATAGCTATAATATTAAAGTTACTACATATAATCTTTTTAAACTCGTCAAATTTAGAAGAGTCTGATACTCTGGCAATTAATATGCGCAACCTTCAACAAATCAGAATATTGATAAAGAGATGATTTAATAAAAGATCCACTACTTTCCACAGAACCGATATTATTATTACTTACGGACATAAAGGCAAAAAGAGATGGGTGGGGAACCAAAAGTAGACAAAAATTTCAATATTATTCATAAAAATCACATAAATGAATCAGCTGTAAGAGTTAAATAGAAAATCAGATCAAAATCCACTAAAAAAAAGGGATAAAATACCAGTCTTAACGTCAAAGGCAAAGCCTCAAATATGCAAAGTAAATTAAAAAAATATAATCGTTAAAAAAGGTATATTAATAAAGTATGAACAATAAAATATAAGAATAGACCATACATGGGAATAATTATACAAATTTCTAGGTAGGTAATTCTTGATTCCATTACCATAATGCTTCACAAGTTTATAATTATTTAGGATTTAAGTATTCTTGTTTTTAAACAAAAGTATAACAAAAAGCGAATTTCCATTAATAAAAGAAATACTAAGCCTAAAGTCATTATATTAATAAGCCTTATATATATATATGTATATATATATATATGCACAGCGTCTATTCAGCGAACACAGTTTCGAGCTGGCGCATAAAAGGCGGACATTTGTATACTTGGCGAACAGTCCGCCAAATGATCATGTGCCTTGAGCATATTCACCGGACACGTAAATTTTGCCAACATTTTTTTAATTTTTTTTTTTTACTTTTTTTACTTTATTTAACTACACTGTGGTTATATATCGATAAATTTCTATTAAATTTCGATATATAAGGTTTAAGTGCGTTAATTTTGTATTTTTTAACAAATTTTGTTGCGTAGTATTGTCAAGTATTTTTATGTTTCCCCGTTTTTTACTTTGTTAAAAGTACATACATTTAACTTGGACGCGGCCAGTACTCTTATGTTTTTACACCGTTTGAAATGTTTGCTTCGCACTTGATCCCAAAAATTTATTTTTTTTTTAATTTTTGGAAAATAATATTGGTTTTTCCTAAATATCGGTCGAACGATTGGTACTCGCCTACAAATACAATGTGTTTTATCGCTAGTATAACACAGACAGACTAATTTGGTGTGGCCAAAAATTGTGGCAATGGTTGTGTCCTTATAAATGTTGTTATTAACAGAAGAATTGGCGATAATATTTTTTGCAATATTTCATGATAAAATGTTGTGCTGATAGGTCAAAAATTACCCATAGGTCAAACAAAAATTACTTAAAGGTAAAAAAATCTCATGTAAATATTCGGCACAAAGAACTATAACATGAATATTCACCTCATAACGTAATTTTGTTCTGGCTATGGGTACCAAATAGGGTACACTGGAAAATTTGTTTTGAAATACTGTGGTGTAAGTTATCTCACGGGCTTGACCTACTATACTTTCTTACTTGTTAGTAATGAAACGGTATCAATATGATTATTTGTGAAGGTTTTACGCGCTTTAAAGTGATTTCGAGAGTAAAGTTTATATGGTGCCTATTATAAATTATATACCAATCTTCACGAAAGTTGAATATAAAACTGACCGCCGAAAATTCATTATAATAGCATTTTCCGTTACGGGTTTACGCGTTCTTTATGTTTCCGACAGTGGGCTTTATATTGGGCCTATGGTAAATTATTGACTGATTTTCACTATTTTTTTAATATTTTGAGTTATATAAAACGAATATGTGCAAAATCTTATACCAATAATTGCATTCCGCTACTAATTATGTTATGTATTGTTATCGTACTGAACCGATCTTATTGCATCTTATGCCCAAACTGCTAAGGATTACTGAAAACAATTTGACATCAATACTATTCTTTTCTTTTGAGCTTTTCGAAAGTGATAGTGTTTTTAACAGACGGACATGCGTAAATCGACTAAAGGTTAGTCCACATTTATCAAATATTTGACTATAGAATCCGAACAACGCTTTTCCACAAATTTCATCCACCATTTTCATTGTAACAGTTTTTATGGATTCACTAAACAATATTTCTTAAAACAAATTATAGGAAATTGTTATTAATAACGTCTGAAATGTTTTTTGATTCAGTAAACGTTGTGTAAAATCAAATAAACATTTGATAATAATTGTGATTACATGTGGGACTTCAAGTATTTGTTAAGTGTGACTTAGAATTACTCAAGAACTCAGAATATATATACTTAGTGGGGCGAATAATTAAAAATTTCACACGGTATGATAAACTTAGTATACCCTCATTTTTCGATGTAATATGTATTTAACTGGGAAATCTAAATTAAAAATCTAAATTGAAGTGGCAACACTGGTCTATAGATGTGTGTTTGCAAGTGCAGAGCGAAAACAAAAGCATTTTGGGAGAACAACATAAATTACAAAAAGAGCTGCCGTTTTTGATTATTTCTAACCAAAATTTGTTTTTTTTTTTCAGTATTTATTTATTGAATCTTCATATATTAAATATGAACTAACAATAATTAATCAAATCTTATCCTAATATTTACTTTATGTCCTGCCAGTGCCAGACAAAAAAGATTTAGTCATCACGGTTTCTGTTCACATATGTAGGTGTTTATCACTCATCTGATTGGGTGAGTGCTGCAGTGTCTCTTCTTCTTAAGCGAGTGTGGCCGCCATAATTTAAAATATTTCTAGCTAATGGATTTGGGTGCAGTTCCAGCCTTTTTAAATATTTTACTGCATATTTCGTTATCATAGTTTTTACCAATGGCACATTGAGATCCTTGTTGATGTTTGAGTTTTTGACATACCAGGGAGCGGCTGTGATTATTCGAAGAAGTTTATTTTGGCGCCTTTGAATTTTTTCGATATTAGAAGCAGAAGCAGTGCCCCATAACTGAATACCGTAGCACCAAATTGGCTTTAAGATAGAGTTGTAAAGTCGAAGTTTGCAATCGAGACTAAGAACAGAATTTTTTCCAATGAGCCAATTAATTTGAATTGCTTTTAGTCTCATTTGAGTTAATTTAGCTTCTATATGCCATTTCCACGTTAAACGCCGATCTAGATGTATACCGAGGTATTTAACATGCGAGTGTTGGGGTATTATTTGATTATTGATATTAATAGGGGGGCATGTTTCCCGACGCAATGTGAATGTTATATGTGCGCATTTTTGCTCATTGATCTTTATCCTCCATTTTTTTAGCCACCTTTCCAGTTCAAATATTTGATCCTGTAAGTAACGAGATGCTTCTTGACAGTTTTCATGTACGCTTAGGAAAGCTGTGTCATCCGCAAATGTTGAGGTTTGTGTGTAGCTGTTTGTTGGCATGTCCAAAGTATAAATTAAGTATAATAGAGGGCCCAGGATGCTGCCTTGTGTGACTCCAGCGTTAACTGGCTGAGAACTTAAAAAATCGCCTTCTTTTATAATAAATTGACGACCGACTAAGTAGCTTTCTAACAGCTTGTGTATGTTTGCTGGTAAGTTTTGCGGCAATTTCAGTAGTAAACCTTCATGCCAGACGTTATCAAAAGCTTGAGACACATCGATGAAGAGTGCTGAGCAATATTTTTTTTCTTCAAAGGCTTTTCTTATTACATTTACTATTCGATGAGTTTGTTCAATTGTGCTGTGCTTTCTTCTCAACCCGAATTGATGATTAGGAATACATCTATTCTCATTTAAAATCGGCGTTAATTTTGACACCAGCACTTTCTCAAATAGCTTTGAAATATTAGATAATAAGCTAATAGGCCTGTATGACTCAACTTTTGTGTGATCCTTTCCTGGCTTTGGTATCATGGTTACTAAGGAAACCTTCCATTCCTGAGGGTAGTATTGAAGGCGTAAAATAGCATGAAAAATAAAAAGAATAATTTTCTTCGCTATACTTGGTAGCTCCAAAAGCATTTTATTACTGATCTTATCAATACCGGGTGCCTTCTTGGTGTTTAAATCCCGAATAGCCTTTTCGATTTCTTTCAACTCGAATCTTAGGGGAATAGCTGCTCTAACATTTACAGGCGGTAACTCGACTGCTATATCGTGAAATATATTATGGGTAAATACATTTTTCAGATGATTAGCAAACAGATTTCCTTTTTCAATATCATTTCTTGCCCAGCTTCCATTCAAGTTTCTCAATGGTGGCTTAGAGATAACTGGTCTATTGAGGCTTCTAGCTGCACGCCATAATGAGTAGTCTGATTGTGGAGTTGCATCAAGTCCCTTAAGATATTTTTCCAGGGAAGCCGTTTTCTGAGACTGCAGTAACTTTCTCAGCCTTTTTGTGCACTCTTTTAATAAAGTCTTAAGTTGGGGGGATCTGTGCAATTGCCACTCTCTTCGAACTCTCCTTTTTTCAGTCAATAGACGCTCGACATCTGTAAAATATATGATTTTGTTTTTGGTTTTTTTGAGGGTTATGCTGGAATGTTGAACAGCTTGTTTGAGATAACGTGCTAAGCGGAATAATTTCTGTGCAATGGGCACTAAGATATTTTTTATATTTTAACCAATTTATTTGTGAGGCTGATGTCGATAAGTAACCAGACGGAGATACGATTCTATTTGGATTCATTATAGTAACAATTGTAGGTGGGTGATCGGAAGATAATTCTAGGGACGCTTCCACATGAATCGTGTCTATGGGAATGTCATTAACCACGCCAAAATCTATGACATCTGGAACTTTTTGCTGATCAGTAGGCCATGGGGATGTTATTAACCACGCCAAAATCTATGACATCTGGAACTTTTTGCTGATCAGTAGGCCAATATGCTGGTTGTCCGCTTGCTACCACATTTAGGTCCGTTTTACAAATTGAGTTAAGCAAAACACGACCCTTAGGTGTAATAAGTCGTGACCCCCAAAAAGTGTGTTTAGCGTTATAATCGCCAGCAGCCAGGAAGCAGGGTCCTATTGATTTGAAATATTTATTATATTGGCTTTCTGATATTGAAAATCTAGGTGGGGAGTATAATGATGAAATTACTAGGTTTCGAGATAATTCCTCAACGCAAATGCTCGTTGCTTGGAGATAATCTTCACGATGATCACATTAAGTAGTGTTTTACCCGGTTTTTATCAAAATAGCAGAACCTCCACAAGCTCTACCTCGAGGGTCCTTGGTATCATATAATATATAACCATTGATTTTAAACGTGTTTCTTGAGGTCAGATGAGTTTCAGAAACCATCATAACATCAATTTGTTTATTTTTAAGGAAGTATTCTAGTTCATTTTTATGTTGGCGAATGCCGTTTGCGTTCCAAAAGCAAATTTTTAAACAGTTCATGGCTTGTTTAGTACAGCTTGCAATAACATCGATTGCATTCTTTACATTTCCTGCATCATATTACCCATTGTGTTTGTAAAGTTATTTACTGTTTGTACTAATGTTTCCATGGTTTTCTCTAGACGACTTAAATTAGAAACTGGAGTTTCATCATTATTTGGCAAATTTCTGCTATTACTAGGCTGAACGTCATTAATGTAAACTGGATTTGTTGCCTGCATTTGAGGGGGATTAGGTTTCGGTCCCCGAGCGCTTGACGATAGAGTATACAGGGCATCCTCTATAGTTGGCAGTGTGATTACCACCACAGTTGCGACATTAGGGTCGTTTTTAGACTTATCGCAGAGAGCTGTACCATGCAATTCTCCACATACAACGCAAACAGGGGTTAAATGGCAGTATGCCTTAGTATGACCAAATTCTTGGCAGTTTAAACATTGCACGGGACCATTCCTTTTGTGCGGCATTTCTATTGTTATTTTTCTATACAGGATATATTTCAGATTGTAAATGGGGTGCGTTTCGTTCTTTTTAAGCTTAATGGGGATTTTTTTCTCTATTTTTAATATTTACTACATTTTTAATTTTAAAGCCCTTCTCTTCTAAAAACGTTTTTATCTCACCTGGGTCCACGCATGAGTCAATGCCCTTAATCACTACCTGAAGACCTTTACTGCTCTTCAGTTGATATGTATAAAAATTCTTATTAAGTGCTTCAAATTTTGTTATTACCTTACGAAAATCATCTTCACGATTAACTTGTATTTTTGTCTCATTAATACTACCCCGTTTTATTGCAGCTACAATAAAATAAACAAAATTAGTATATTTTTTTCTCAATGTGGTGAAGTGAATATTTTACAACTTCGAATAATATGTACTTTGCTTTACGATTTTCTCATTATTTGTTTCAAATGAAATCATAAAAATTCCCTTTCAAAACACCTACCAGATATTTTTACGATTTTTTTTTTAAAAAAAATTGCCAAATGTGGTTTTTGTTATTACAAATAAATTGTAAATTTCAAGTTTTACTTTGTATAACCTTTCGGTATGTATTGTTATTTAATGTTTTTCATACAATGATTTCGCAATATTTTTTAATTTATAAAAAATACCTTTGACTGTCAGTCATATAATTTTTTCACCCACTAAATGTACGTTCTTAAATACGAATTTGGTTATATTCGCCTTAATATTATACAAGGATTCACAAAATATTTCAAACAATTTTGAATAATAACAATTATAAGTTGAAAATACAATTAACAAACAATAGAAACAAGTTAAACACATTTTTAAAATATTCTAGATATACATATGTAAATTAGAAAATATTCACAAAAAATGCATAACGCATATCGCCAACAGCTTCCAATTTCGTCAAAACAATCGTAATATCACCAAACAAAAATTTCAATCGCCAAAAAAGGATTACAACATCGCCACATTGACAGCCCTGCCATTGGCAGTTTAAAAGAGCAAAACAATTAAATATTTCCTTTTTTCCAAAAAATTTAATTTAATAACTTTCAATATACAGAACTTTGTATGGAAATTTGACGGGTTAAACTTTTATAAAAAAAGGATTTTTATGAACAAGGTCTCAAATAAATAAAAACTTTTATTTTAAGTTTCTCGTTTTTTATTGATATGTACAAGAATTACATTTTTTGTTTTGATTTCTTAATTAGTAATTAATATTTTCCTATTAAGTGCAAATAACCTTTGTCTTACAATGCAACTGAAAATAAATTTTTACGTTTTTCTCAATTAACAAAAGGCATTTTTAATTTGGTTATATTTTTTTCACATTTGGTAACTTTTTTAAATAAATTTGGTTGTAAAAATTTTATAAGTCGTGACAGCACTGATTACAACCGTCGTTTATACATGTGTGTTTCCAAAAAATGCAAGAAAAAAAAACAAATTTTGGGAGAATATCAAAAACTACATAAAAATACCTTTAAAATGATATATATTTCATTAAAATCAACTACAAACAATTTTTTATCGAATTAAGGAAAACGTTTATGAGTTGTGGTCAGTAATTATCACTATATACGATGTATTCATTCATTTCACAAAATTTTGTCATCAAATTTTGCATTTTTGCCACGGGTTTTAGGAAAAGACGCTACTGTGCGGCATCTGACTTGATAAGCTCAAATAAGGTGACAAAAATATTCTATGTAAAACTAACAGCGTCAAAGTAACTTTCTTCTAACATAATACTTTCATTTCATTGCCACTTCCATAGTTTCGTCAAAAATCAAAAAAATTGTGTCTTGTAAAAAAGATATGTATTTTTTTCTAACCAACAAGCCATAACTACCAAAAGAAAAATGATATGCGAAAAATATTTTATGGTTTTCAATGCTTTTGGCAACATTCAATGTGTTTTATTTATGTATAAAAAAGGCATTTTAATCCTTCTCATAATAAAAAAATCATTAAATTTTTAGTATTTTTTCTATAACTTCTTAATTATACAAGGTAGAACAAAAACTTTTTTGAGGGAGTTTAGGGAGTTAGGGTTTTCGTAAAAAACCACGAGCTTCGTTGTTTTCCGCTCAGTAGCTTAATTTTCGTTCGTTCCAAGCACGCCACAGGCTGCGTTGGACATCCTACTACATCTGTCCCCCATTGAACATTATGTGAGGAGTGTGGCTGCCAGGAACTTATTTAGTTTGGCGTGGATTCAACGAACTGTTTGATGGGTTGGCAGTATATACGGACGGGTCCAAGATGGACACTGGCACTGGGGCTGGTGTTTTTATTGCTGACACGGACGTGAAAAGGTCATTCAGACTCCCAGAGGAGTGCAGTGTCTTCCAGGCTGATATCCTAGCGATCTGGAGGGCGACGGAAGTGATACTGGGTCACATCGTACGGGGATCTGGGGATCTGTGGTGACAATCTACGTCGATAGTCAGGCTGCGCTAAGAGCATTGTCAAATTATACCGTGCGATCGTGCCTGGTTGCCAGTGTAGGAATGCTCTGAGAGAGCCCATGTTGGCATTCACAATAAGGCTGTGTTGGGTACCAGGACATTGCAAGGTGGATGGCAACGAGGTGGTAGACGAACTCGAGAGAGGGGGTTCGAATCTAGACTTAGAGGTAAGGGAGAGAGGTGTAAAACCCCCTTATGTCACTACTATAGGATGATACGGGAGATTCCGTGAACCATTAACCGGTCCTGGAGGGATAAAACGGATTGCAGGGTGCCAAGGGCCTTATGGCCCGGATTGAACCAACGGCCAACCAGGGTTCTATTAGGACTGGATAGGAGTAGTCTCAGGACCCTTAAAGGGTTCCTGATGCATTGTTCTGTTAGGGCTATTATGGGTAAATGAGACATCGCGATACAGGACTTCTGCAGGCTGTGTGGGGATGCTGAGGAGCTAGAGACGGTTGAGCATGTACTGTGCCACTGTCCTAGGATGCAGAGTCCCAGGCAGAAATAGCTAGGGGCTAGATTTCAGGACGAACTGGGGTGTATCGCTGGATGTAATCCAACCGATCTACTGGGGTTTGTCAGGGAAATAGGACGGCAGTTCAAATCTGTATCAAACCATAGGTCTATTTTCTTCTGTTCTTCTTTACTTCTCTTTTTCCTCTTTTCTCCTATGCTGAAGGGATTCACAATGGAACTCATTGGTCTCCTAGTGGATATGCGCCCTTAGGCTCATAACCCTTCGTAACCTAACATAACCTATTCTACAACTCTGTTTTAGTTAATACATTTTTATACTACAAGGCGTGAGTTTCGTTTTCTTATGTATTGTAAATTAATAAATCTGCTGAGAGAGAGAAAGAAAGAGAATGGTAGAGTTTCGTCCACTGTTTTCTTCTGGTATATTTAACACACGTGTTTACTACAGCTTTTTACGTGATTTTTCAACCACTGCTAAGTAAATTAAAGCTTACTACATTTTTTTGTTGCAGTGTGGTAAATATTAGTACGTTACCTACATTAATAAGATCTTCAAGGTCTACAAGGGTGAAAAAAAGTGTGTGATTCATAGCTTTTAGGCGATAGGGGAGAGGAGTATTAAAAGGGGTACACAAGCGAGTGTACTCTTCGATGCGTTTTGTTCATACATTCTTACTTTTAAACTTGAAGTTAGCTGGAAGCTAATGTATACATCAGACCAACTTCAAAGAAGAAACGACAATAAACGCAACGACAAAAATCGTATAATGTAAATGGGCAATTACTGGAATATTTTCAGTAATTAAATGACAAAAGAGAACAAATTATACAACCAAAACAATGAAAGGCTAGAAAACTTAGACCCTAATCACGTAAACGCAACGTAACGCCAAAGAATTACATTGAAAGCACAAACAATGTCATAAATATTTTGAAATTTTGCGTTTTAAAATTTAAAACGCTGCATATCTTGTGGCGTTGAAAATTGTAAAACGGTACACGAATTTCTGTAGAAAGCAACAACAAAATTACAATTTATTTATGACATTGTTTGTGCTTTCAATGTAATTCTTTGGCATTGCGTTGCGATTTACATGATTAGGGCCTTTAAATAGCTAAATTTTAACATTTGAGTTTTATTATTATTTATCGTTTAAATTATTCATTCATCATTTGAATTACTTCTATTTTTTGATAAAATTAAAAAATAAATAGTTTACAAACACATTTAAAATTTAAAATATCTATTTATATTTTTTAAAATTTTGTTTTTCTCGCATCAATTTGAAAAGTGACTTATTTTGGCAGTTCTTGTGAGAAACTTTTCGTAAAATATTGTTACAGGACACCTTTTTCACGTCCTTCCAAAAATTGCTGGATTATTATTTAAATGACTGAAAATTCTTTGAAAGTAAACTTAAATAAATACTTATGCGATAAAAACCATTTTTTGTTTAATTTTACATTGTTTTTGTTGCCATTCACGTTTCATGCGAAAAATTTTACAATGTGATATACAAAAGTCTTAAATTTTTTTAAAACTAAATCTTGTATTAGACAAGGCTAAAAAATTGTAATATTTATTTAAAAAAAAAAATAAAAATTATGCTAAATTTTTTCATGATTTTTGTTAAAAATTTATCAGCAATATAAAATTTTATTAGGATCTAATAGTGCATTTACACTTGTAATTTTCAAACTAGTTTATGATCGTAAACTACTTTCATAAACTATACCGTTTACATCAGCATTTTTGACAGTTAAGATGTTTATCTTTGACAAGTTCTTAGCCCCAATAATAAAAAAAAACCTTGATGCACATACATACGAACATATAAACAAACCTTTTATTTCCGTTGTCCATCTAAAAGAAAATATGTAAAAAAACTATCATTTCTTATAAATTTAGAATTTTTTTAAACATTTTCTTTGTTTATTTTATTTTTCTTACTATTGTTTTGGCTTTTTTTACAGATAAAAGTAAATTTTTTTTCACATTATTTTTTTTTATTTTTGAGGAAATGTCAAATATCACTAGCATTGCCAGAACAAAATTTGAAAAAACAGAGTTGCATTAACAAAAACTGGTTGTTTGTAACTAGTTTATCTCAAAAGCAAGTTACAAACGTGTTTATAATTTGTATGGATAAACAAGTTTCTCAAACTAGTTTATCGTCATAAACAACTTATAACCTGTTTATGGCGTAGGTGTAAATGCACTATAAATAAATTTTAGTGAGTCATGTTTAGCCAAATTAAATTACCGTTTATAATTTGTAACCAACTATATAGGTAAATTTTGATACAGCAACAGATATAAAAAGTACAGGTAGTTGAGTTTAAATGTATACGGCCCGCAAGACCTCTAATGCAAACAAAATGCAAACGGTGCACATAAGCTAGTCACAATCGATAGAGCATACAAATCTGAATCGATTTCAATATATGTTATTTTCTGAGAGACTTCTGGAAAATATATTTTAGTTTTTCGCTTATAACTTGGAAAGTATGAATTGTTCAGATACAAACGTCTAAAGTCGCAAGTGGACACATTTCTTTTGCAATCAATTATTTTATCCATTGATTTCATTCAAAATCGGAAAATCTATTGTACGATTTAAAATTGATATCATACAATCAATTCTAAATGTAATCATTGCCGAGTAATCATGGGTCTGCAATTAAAACGATTGTAAGCGTTTATAGCTTGGGTATGTACGAATTTTTTGTTTTATTAAATTTATTTCGGACGTGCGAAGTCGTTTTCAATTAATTCGCATGAAAACAAAATTTATATACATATGTACATATTTTGAAAACTTAAAAAGTTTCCTGGACTGTAGCACTTTTCCGCAAGTCTCTTAGAAAATAATATATACTAGTATCGATTTGTATTGTTATGCTCTATCGATTAGAATCGAACGCGAAATCATTTCTAAGTTATTAGCGAAAAACTAAAATCATATCTTTAAAATTTTTAAGGTGTGTTAAGTCACGTAATAACTTTTATCAGCAAGTCTTTCAAAATATAATCAATAAAGGTATCGATTAAAATTTGTATGCTCTATCGATTGTCACTAGCTAGATATGTGCACGCGGAATCGTTTCCATGTTATGAGAGAAAACCTTAATTTATATACGTATATATTTTGAAAAAATTTTTTTTTTTTTTTTTTTTTTAGCTTTAAATTTATTTATTGGAAAATAACAATAAGTATTAAAATCTTAAGTTAACTAATAGTTTCTGGGCCTATTGCCACTGCAATAGAAAATCCCTTTTTTGTTGCGTAAAGTGTTCATCTTCGTTGCAGTTCTGCGAGGGCCAGTGTGTCGACCCTCTTGAGGCGAGTATGTCCATTAAAATACCGTAGATCCTGTGCAAGAGGATTTGGATGAGTTGCTAGTTTTCGTGCGTATTTGTAGCAGAAGGTTTTTATTTCGTCGCGAACGAATAGAATATTTAGGTCCTTATTAATAATCGCGTTGCTAATATACCACGGGTCACCAGTAATTTGTCGCAATATTTTATTTTGTCGTCTTTGTAATTTTTCTATATTAGAAGCAGAAGCTGTTCCCCATAGTTGGATGCCATAGGTCCATATTGGCTTAATTATAGCTTTGTAAAGAAGAACCTTGTAGATTAGGTTTAGAGCAGAATGGTTTGTTGCACGTTTACTATTTTCCACAAGTTTTTCAGAAATTTTAATTTCAAAATGTGCCGACCGGAATATTGTGACAATATGTCTTAAAGTTCAGTTCTAAAGATTTGATTTAAATTGGACAACGTTTTCTGGGCGCGCAACGAGGTCAAAGTTCAAATAAGAGCAAATCTCACTGTTTATATGAAAGAAAATTGTAAAACTCGTTAATTTTATACAGAATTTTAACACGATATAAAGATTTAATTATTTTTACAACAAGTTATTGCGGCGAACAAAAACATCAAAAAATTACAACTCATCACAACCAGTTGTCTTAATTACAACTCAATAGAGTTGAGTTGTGAACCGTAATAGGTGCCGTTATAATTTTGTGAAAAGATTGTTTAAAAGCAAAATATAAAAATGTTTACTAAAATGTTTATTAAACTGAAAAAATTCTATCTATTGTATTTATAAAAAATTAAAATGGATTTCAATTGTGTTATAAGAAAAATTTTTATGAAAATTTTGGCTTAAAATACATTTCAAACTTATTTTATTTTTTATGAATACGGCAGTATGTATATTAATATCGTTGCGATGTTTTTTAAGCTATAGTGAAATTTAATTGCCGCTAGTTGGTACAAAGCTAAATGAGTACAATAATTGCCGCAGCACTGTCCCACGATTTTTCTTACTTGTGTCAACTGCGAAAACAGATGTTGTGGTAGCTTTTATTTGTTTGAAAGTTCTAGTTGGCTTGTTCATTAAAAAAAAGAAAATTCTGTCATATAGGTATTCAAACAAAGTTTTGTTGAATAGTTTTATTTGAAATTTTTTAAGTTAAATATATGAAATTCCAAAAATAAAACAAAGTAAAATTCTATTTTAAATATATAAAGAAATAGAGAATATTTATATTCAAAAATAAATTCGCTTTAAAAAATTTCAATACATTTTGCTCCGTTTTCCTGTATATATTCTTTTATATTGTCCTGAACAGCTATTGCACTAATTAAAAAAAAAATTTGGGAATACAAAATTTATTATTAATTTATTTATTAATGACTTGCTAAATTCCCAATTTTTATTGTTGATAAATTTAATATTTATTAATAATTAGTATTGTGGTTATTTTGTTGAACTATTCATGGTTTTTAATCCAAATTTTTACTATTTAATTAGGCTTAAGTTCATTAAATTTAATTTTCATTAAATTATTTTTATGAAGAAAGGAATTTTTACAACATGGAAGATTAATTAAAATTGTTATTGATAATTTTCATTCTTGACTGACCTGGGATTCGAAGCCAGGCTGGCTGGCGTGTGATTCGAACCCAGGCGGCTGGTTACCCTGACATGTTTCGACCTCAACCACTAGGTCTTCTCAAAGGGATTTGCCGTCTTACACTCGCAGCCATCGATGACTGCTGATGTCAGTAGTCAAACATCAATCCTTAAACCAAATTGTATTTTAACCTTTGGTAGATCGAAATTTGCTTATTGAATGATTATCCATTTTTAATTGATCTCACATGTTTTTCCTTTACTTCTGTTTTTTCCGTACTTTTGTCAAGAATTCTTCTTGAAGTCCAAAGTACATTTTTTGTTTATCATGTTTTTTGTCTTTCTTTTTTCTTGTTGACATTTTTCAGCACAACTTGAAGGACAAATGAACACATAGAGCTTGTGCCTTAGCTTTAACAATAATTAGTATTGTGGTTATTTTGTTGAACTATTCATGGTTTTTAATCCAAATTTTTACTATTTAATTAGGCTTAAGTTCATTAAATTTAATTTTCATTAAATTATTTTTATGAAGAAAGGAATTTTTACAACATGGAAGATTAATTAAAATTGTTATTGATAATTTTCATTCTTGACTGACCTGGGATTCGAAGCCAGGCTGGCTGGCGTGTGATTCGAACCCAGGCGGCTGGTTACCCTGACATGTTTCGACCTCAACCACTAGGTCTTCTCAAAGGGATTTGCCGTCTTACACTCGCAGCCATCGATGACTGCTGATGTCAGTAGTCAAACATCAATCCTTAAACCAAATTGTATTTTAACCTTTGGTAGATCGAAATTTGCTTATTGAATGATTATCCATTTTTAATTGATCTCACATGTTTTTCCTTTACTTCTGTTTTTTCCGTACTTTTGTCAAGAATTCTTCTTGAAGTCCAAAGTACATTTTTTGTTTATCATGTTTTTTGTCTTTCTTTTTTCTTGTTGACATTTTTCAGCACAACTTGAAGGACAAATGAACACATAGAGCTTGTGCCTTAGCTTTAACAATAATTAGTATTGTGGTTATTTTGTTGAACTATTCATGGTTTTTAATCCAAATTTTTACTATTTAATTAGGCTTCAGTTTATTAAATTTAATTTTCATTAAATTATTTTTATTAAGAAAGGAATTTTTACAACATGGAAGATTAATTAAAATTGTTATTGATAATTTTCATTCTTGACTGACCTGGGATTCGAAGCCAGGCTGGCTGGCGTGTGATTCGAACCCAGGCGGCTGGTTACCCTGACATGTTTCGACCTCAACCACTAGGTCTTCTCAAAGGGATTTGCCGTCTTACACTCGCAGCCATCGATGACTGCTGATGTCAGTAGTCAAACATCAATCCTTAAACCAAATTGTATTTTAACCTTTGGTAGATCGAAATTTGCTTATTGAATGATTATCCATTTTTAATTGATCTCACATGTTTTTCCTTTACTTCTGTTTTTTCCGTACTTTTGTCAAGAATTCTTCTTGAAGTCCAAAGTACATTTTTTGTTTATCATGTTTTTTGTCTTTCTTTTTTCTTGTTGACATTTTTCAGCACAACTTGAAGGACAAATGAACACATAGAGCTTGTGCCTTAGCTTTAACAATAATTAGTATTGTGGTTATTTTGTTGAACTATTCATGGTTTTTAATCCAAATTTTTACTATTTAATTAGGCTTAAGTTCATTAAATTTAATTTTCATTAAATTATTTTTATGAAGAAAGGAATTTTTACAACATGGAAGATTAATTAAAATTGTTATTGATAATTTTCATTCTTGACTGACCTGGGATTCGAAGCCAGGCTGGCTGGCGTGTGATTCGAACCCAGGCGGCTGGTTACCCTGACATGTTTCGACCTCAACCACTAGGTCTTCTCAAAGGGATTTGCCGTCTTACACTCGCAGCCATCGATGACTGGCTTCGAATCCCAGGTCAGTCAAGAATGAAAATTATCAATAACAATTTTAATTAATCTTCCATGTTGTAAAAATTCCTTTCTTCATAAAAATAATTTAATGAAAATTAAATTTAATGAACTAAAGCCTAATTAAATAGTAAAAATTTGGTTTAATATTTATTTTTAATTTATTCCTACTAAAAGAAACACACAAAAGTATTGTGTTGTTTAATTGCCGCAAAAGAAGCCAATACATATTGGTACATTTTTGTAATTTTTATTGACGCGCATTTACATATCAAGTAGTCACACGATTGCCGCACCAGGGTTGCATTTTATTGGTAAAAGTAAGCACAATATTGGCCTCGATTGGTACATGAGGCATTTGATTGTGCAGTCTAACGGTTGGGGTATTAAAAAGTGTGTAAATTGGTGTATTACGGCAATCGTGTGATCCCAGCTTAAATTCTATTGAAGTTGCACAACATGTAACACTTCGAGTGATTATAGGTAACACTAGAAAGTGGTACATGTATATAATGTAACACATTTTTCTCAGAAAAGAAATCACCATCACTAATTTTAATGAAAAATTTCAAAGCCTACAAAGTTTTCAAAATAAAAATTTTGAAGATACATTATATCACAGCTAATTTGAATTGCATTTAGTTGTGTTTTTTTGTGATCTTGGTGAAAAATATATTTAATATATAATGCCTTTATTAAGAGAAGAAATACTTTTAATTGGTTACCCAAAAAATCAAATAGTTGGTGCTAAACTTCCATCGAAGGGAGTGTGCCTCAAAGTATTTTCTATAATATGGGGATAACCAGACTAAGTGCCAAGGATAGTGCTGATCTTGTGGTAAGAGAATATTAAATTTTTTTGGGAAAAGGCTCGTATTCCCGTTCAAGATTTGCATAAATGTGCAAAAAAGTTATTAAGCCTGTAAGAGGAATGGACTAATTTAAAAAAAAAAATATAAATAGATACAAGCTGAAGAGAACAGTGGAAAGAAAGTTTAGACGATCTGTTTAATATTGCTCATTTTGATGCACTGGAACTTTTAGATATACATAGAAGAAGAAAGTCTGAGAGAGGGAAGAGAGGGAAGAAATAAGAAAGGGTGTTGGTACGGAGATGCATCTGGCATCTTCAAAAGGAATTTGAAAAGAAGTTAAGCATCAAAAGATAAAACGTGTAAATTCAACCTGATGGTTGAAATTCCTTTTGAAGATGCCAATATCACACACAGCAATCGGTTTCAGCTTATTTTTGCTTCAAAACAAAAACACTTTTATTCAATGCAAAGCAAAGAGATAACGAAAAGAACAAAATTTACATGAAGCCATTGTTTTGCATATACCTACGGATGATAAGCGAACCAAAGAGAAAATGAAAAGAAAAAAATTTACATGCAGCCATTTTTGTGCATATACCTACGAATGAGAACACAAAGCGTACTGCCTGAGTACAGGCATCTCCGTACCAAACCCTTTTCTTCTTGCTTCCCTCTCCTTAAAACACAAGAGTTGAGCATCAAAAGAAGAAACGTGTGAATGTAGACTTAGTCGTAGACGTTATTCAAAAGTAAATAGAAAAATTAAACGCAAAAAACAAGAAATGTTGCGTAAAAAATTAAGTGAGAAGTTACCAACAACTTCATCCGGTAAAAATGTTACTCAATATAAAACGAATATTATTAATTTTAGCATGCAGTATGATTGAATTTTTCTGAACTGTTGCATCAGAAGAAGAATGTTCTATATGTTCATCAAAAGAACTTCTACGAAAAAGCAAGCGCTTTTATCGCCCAGACTAGCTGCAGTTTTTGACAAATTGAAACTAATGGCGATTTCTTTTCTGAGAAATATGTTGCATAAATGGTACATGATCTATCTCTTTTGTGTAGAGCATGTACCATTTATGCAACATTTTTCTCAGAAAAGAAATCGCCATAAGCCAGCGATTTACATTTAATGGTTGCAGTTTTTGATGTCATGGGTGTTAATCCCTCTAATTATATTTTAAACTAATCATCTTTAATTCAGCAAAGAGCACAGTTAAGAAAAATACTGAGTGATAAAATTATAGAAAAGTTCAGTAAAAATAATCAACCTCTGATAATACATTGGGATACCAAGCTGTTTCCGTAATATTTAACTATCGAATCGAGTTACACTATGTAACCCCCCAGCTTTTACAGAGGCCAACGTTGGACATTCTACTGGACAGGGTATTGCTTTATTTAAAAAAATTTAAAAAAACAATGGCCAGTTATAAGTAAAGATAATTATATGCCAGCTCACCCAAGAGTCGTATTATGAATCGTTTCAAAAAAAGATTATAATGAATTTTTGGAATAAGTAATAATATTCCTTGCTGGCATTCCTCCTATAGGAATTATATTTACAAAAACTGGTGCAATACACCACGCAAGATGGATGGCGAAGGCTAGATAGTGTTTGAAAATAAAAATTTTCGCAATCCGTTTCCTGAAGTTACTGATTTGGAAATAAATAGATTGATAGAAGTGACAGGTTTTATTGTAAAATGCTTTTCAGTTTTTTGGTTTGATACTGATAAATCCCACTTTTCCCACTGTATAATGTTCTAGCCAATCAGAATGTATGAGTAAGGAATGCACTCATTTACTTTTAACATTCAAAATTATGTCACTCACATTCTGATTGATCTGCTTTACCATTACACTATTCGTATTGACTCATATTTAAACATATTGAGTTACTGGGTAAGTGCCGTTATTTGATATTTTATGTAGGACATTTACATTACCCCGATTAGGGTGGCATGTATGCATTTCAAATTGGTTAAGTAGTGGACACTTATGAGGTACACTACATTGGTACTGCCTAGATATACGCACGCGAAATCGTTTTCATTTTATAAACAAAAAAACTATGTACATATATGAATGTATATTAATGAAGCAACCCAAACCGTACACTGAAAACATTTCATGAGTAAAATACAAAATATTTTTTTGTAAATAATTTTTTGTGCAATGAACAAAATGTTTGTATATATTAAATAATTTTTGTATTTCGATTGAATTTAGTTAAAATACAAAATTTGTAAATTATACAATAAAGGTTTTGTAACGTAGAATGACTGCAATCAACAAATTATCAGTAAATTTTACAAAGTTTTTTGTTGTTAAAAATTTTCCCGAACCTTTTGTAAAAGAATAAGTAAAACCCGTTTTTTTACTTATTCTATTATCGTAAAATATAATTGCTTACTGCAAAACACTCTCATTCAGCGGGAAATATCGCACGGCCTGTTTTGAGGCCTCTAAACAGAAATAATATATTTATTATCTTTGTTTCTGTTTTGTTTTTTTTTCTGTTTTGTACAATGATTTAAAAAAAACAAATTGCTTGTGGTTTTTGTACGAGGTGTACTTGTTGTAGTCTCAAGAATAACTGTGATGAATTCGCCTTGATGTTGTGTTTATTGAGCTTCTGTAAACTTCAAATTTGAATTTTATTAAGTAGTCTTGTAGACAGCGATAACGAGCATGCAAGCGGATGAGTTTATTAAAATAAAGATAAATGATGCCATATAAAAAATATTTTATAATAAAAAATGCGTTTAATGAATTTCAATGTCTCTTATGTTTTATATTAGTATATTTTTATAGCCTAGTAAAATCTTCTCTTTTTATAATGGTGGTTAATAATTATAGAATATTTTTAAACTTAATAGGGTTATTTTTTGCATTAGTATAATTGTATAAGGTTGTAAAAAGACTTCAAATTTTGTCAAGTGCTCAATTTTTTCCAAAAAATAAGTAAAGTTTCTGCGAAATGCAGGTTCAAAATTAAATTTATTTAAATAATAACTGATTGTGTCTGTCCATATCTCAACATTTTTCGATAATTGTATTATTATTAATTGCTCTAAAGTCTTCAAAGCAAAATATTTATGTTAATTAGGCCTCGTAATAGGCCTCGCAACCGCAGATTTCTGCCGCTGGGAATGTAAGAGACAAGAGTAATCGCACCAACACAATCATAATTGACACCACTGGTTTGCAGTTAACTTTGTAGTGCGGAAGACATTAAAAAACATGGACAAATATTTAACGAAAAATGGTAAGAATATAAAATATTTATGCTTATTTTAAATAAAATTTTTTATATTGTTTTAGTCCCGAGAAAAGAAACCACTACAGAGGAAGAAACAAATCAACCGGAGACTCCATGTTGTTCAACAAAACCTAAGAAAAGGAAACTTGGAAACTACGTAAAAGCATGGGATGACCATATTTTACTGAAAGGATGGATAACAAAAAAAAATCCTATTACATTTTGGTATTTTCTTTAAAAATTTGGCACTTTTGAAAAAAAAAAGTTTTTTCTTGCGAAAACAATTTTTTTTTTCTGAGATAACAAGATTTTTTTAAAAATATATGGTAACGCTGGTCGGGAGTGCTAAATTGATAATATTTAAATTAAAAGTTATTTATATATTTTTATAAATTAATTGTTTTTTGTGTACTCTATTTTTGCCAAACGAATCGTTTGTATCAAAACATTTAAAACTTTCACATAACAAAAAAGAGAATGGTGTTTACAAGTGCACTTTTGAAAATTGTGGCCAATATGTTGCAAACATGCGTCACTTCAAAAAACATTTTCAAAATCATTTATCGATCCATTCGACTTCATCGTCATCAACTCCAACGACGTCATCAGCTAAAGTCTCATCTGTGGAAGCGCATATCATCGCACCAACAATACAAAGTAGTGAATCCGGGTTAACTCCCAAGACATCGTCGCCTAGCTAAAGTGAGCAGGAATATAGTTCCTTATCTCCACATATTGTTGCAATATTTTTATTGTGTTGTCACAGCAAATCAAATTTACTAGAAATGATGTCACCGACATTCAAAATAATGTTTTTAAAACTATATTGTCTCCAATAATAAAAGAGATTGACAAGTTTGTGATTGAAAATAAATTTGATGAAAATCTGTCAGTTAATCTGAGCAGTGTGGCCTTAAAAAATAATATCTCGAATATATTTTCTGCTTGCAAAAGTGAAACTACAATGAAAAACTGGCTAACTTCACAAGATGTTATAAGCAATTTCAAAGTATTTGTGATTAATAAGAAGTTAGAAGAAACTGCATCCAAAGGGGAAATTTTGTTCGAAACAAACATCATTAGTGGAATAATAATGCCTCTTTAGAAACAGATGACATGCTAGTTAAGGTGTTAGATGATATTAAAATTTACCCTTTTAAACAAAATTCATAGATGGCCATTTTACCTTTCTTTTTATATAATGATGACGCAGAAATAAACAATCCTTTAGGAACCCACTGCGATCCAACAATTTTTTTTACTATTCATTTCCAGTAATTCGAAACAGTGAAATTTTTTGGCATCAGTATTCAAGGGCAAAGATTATAAGAAATATAGTAATGAAAAATGTTTATTGGATTTAGTTCAGGAAATAAAAGTATTGGAAAAAAATGGTATTATTATCAACACATCAAAAGGTGCAAGGAGAGTACGTTTTGTTCTCGGTCTTATAATCGGCGATAATTTGGCGCTTAGTCTAATAATTGGTTTTACTTCATCATTTAATCACAGCTACTTTTGTAGATTCTGCAAATGGATAAAACATCAAGCGGCAAAATGTATCAATTGGACCAAAATTTAATTAGAAATAAATCCAATTACGCACAGGTGTCCGTTCAGAATGTATATTTAATTCAATTTCAAGTTTTTACTGCACATCTAATTACTCCATAGATGTTATGCATGACATCTTTGAAGGAGTCTGTCATTATGATATGTGTCATATCATTAAAAATTTGGTATCAAAAAAATATTTTACACTAGATTTATTATATCACAGAAAATATTCGTTTAATTATGGTGAACTGGAATCAGGAAACGTATCACCAAACATAACTTCTAAAGTTTTATAAAACAAGCATTTAAAAATGTCGGCAAGGGAAATGATGACCTTTGTTCATCATGTTTCCCTAGTGGTCGGCGATCTTGTTCCTGTTGATGACGAAATATGGATATTTTTCCCAAAATTTATTAGACATTGTCGAAATTTTGTTGTTATCCAATATATCCCAGGATTTGATAGTCCATTTAGATAATTTGATTAAACACATCATTTAGACTATACACGCTTGTTTGCTGATAATTTAAAACCAAAACATCATTTAATGTTGCACTACAAAGATGTTATTACCAAATCTGAAGCTCCACGATATTATTGGAGCTTTAGATATGAGGCTTAGCATCGTGAGTGTAAGACATATGCTAAAAATATACCATCTAGAAAAAACATTTGTATGACTTTGGCAAAAAAAATTCGCGCACTTTTTGCTCGAGGAGATATCACCAAATTATCAAATATTTTCTAATCATATAAGGTGCGTTTGAGTACTTTTACAGTAAAATGCAGTAAATGAGTAAACTTAAAATTTTGCTCTCTCAAAAAGCTGTTGTCCAAAAAAGTACGCGAACGCAAAATTTGTAAAATTTCGTAAAATAAAGGCAACAGCTGATGGCAAATAATTAAAGTGTTGAAAAAAGTTTACACTTTTGACTACTTAACTCGTTTTCTTATCGGTACCCGATTAAATACTTTTTATAACACGAAATTTTAAGAAAATAAAAACAATTTATTTCATTTCTCTTTCACATTTTTATTTATTTTTTTATTTTATTTGATTTTACTGTTTTCTGTCCGGCTAAATTTGTTCGAAAATACATGAATACATTTTTCGCTATTGATTACTTAAGAAATAAGTGAAGTACTAAGTACCCAAATACAAATACTTTTAACAACTCTAAAAAGTAAAACAACAACAACAAAATTTTTAAAGTTGGAATTTAGCCATATAAATGCACCACAAAGAAGTTTAATTAACTAATATTTATTAACTTTTTGTTATTGTTTAATTTTTATTTAAACTTTCTTTTTTTAAAACAATTTCTTCACAATTTGTATCGTTTTTGTTTGTTTCTTTTGCTTGTTTACCTTTTGTAACATATGTTTTTTTGATTTACTAAATTTTACTGCAAAAATTTCTGCAGTAAAAATTTGTAAGTACTCAGTCAAGAACTGTCACTTTACGCTCTCAATTTGTGTTCTCATTTACTGTAGTTTGTGTACGCGAACGCAATTTAGTAAAATGCAGTAAAGTTCAGTAAAAAATAGTAAAAACTTTTGTGTTCTCGAACGCAGCTATAGTTGTATCAAAATTCCAAAATTAAATAAAAACTTTTCTTGAAAAAAACTACCCTAAAGCGAAGTTTACCTGTTATTCACAGGACAAATACAAATCCAAGACATTCAAAAGTGGATATTACGTAACCCAATACATACTTTGATACATTTGTTAAATATGCAAAATATTGAAAATTGCCGAAATTTGTGTAATTTCATCACTAAATAAAATTTTCTTAATTAGCTTGTCAACAAAAATTAAAAATTATTTACAGCATTTAAGATAGATTTAGATGAAGTATCCGAAAGTGTTCCAACTATTTTATTAATAGAACATGTTGCAGGACCACCAATTAATTCCCAAAAAATATCCAAAAGAAAAATTCTTATTCGGCCAAAACAATATTAAAATAAATATTAAACAATATTAATATAAATATTAAGTATATGACAACATGAGTCTCTTCGTTGAAAATTCACCCGACTGCCACGAATTAATAATTCCAACACCTTATACTCTAAGCTGCGCAAAAATTGAAGAAAAATACAGCAACAAAAATGAATTACATAGACTTTTACCAGAATAAAATATGGAAGATTTAGTGGAGATTTTTATGGGTAACTAAAGAAAAACTCTTTAAAGTAAGTCCTTATAATTTATTTATTCATATTTATTTCAGAACAACAACTTTACGTAGACGTCCTTCATCATTTGGATGAACAAATGGCAAAAACTATTCTTTCTAATATCAATCTTTCCCTTGGAATACAAGTTGAGTTTTATTATCAGTGGTCAAAATGGTCAACTACTTCTGGCAGTAGTAAGGCAGTTACGGATTATCCTTCTACATCAAATCAATCATATAATAAGCTGAATTTTAATACTATCCTAAATTGGAATCCATATGTTCGACTTTAGTAATATATGTATGGCTTTAGTAAAGTGTTACTAAAGCCGGCGATAAAATCTCCTAATCAGTCGTACGATGTGTTTGTGCTGATAAAGTATGATAGTGTGGCTTAAAAATTAATTGTGTTAAAGTCCGTTACACATGCAAATGTTTATGAAAATCTTTATAAAATTATAGATTCTGTGATCAGAGTTGCATTTTCTTGTAATGTAGCCGAGTGATTTGAATTTGCATCTTTTTTTGTGGGATAGTAGATTTTCCAGACATTTATTATAGCTGCGTTCGAGAACACAAAAGTTTTTACTATTTTTTACTGAACTTTACTGCATTTTACTAAATTGCGTTCGCGTACACAAAATACAGTAAATGAGAACACAAATTGAGAGCGTAAAGTGACAGTTCTTGACTGAGTACTTACAAATTTTTACTGCAGAAATTTTTGCAGTAAAATTTAGTAAAACAAAAAAACATATGTTTCAAAAGGTAAACAAACAAAAGTAGCAAACAAAAGGCATACAAATTGTGAAAAAATTGTTTAAAAAAAGAAAATTTTAAATAAAACTAAAATAAAAAGAAAAAATTAATAAATATGAATTAATTAAACTTGTTTGTGAAGAATTTATATGGCTAAACACCAACTTTTGAAACTTTGTTTTGTTATGTTAATTTTTTGGAGTTGTAAAAGTGTCAAGTACTCGGGTACTTAGAACAGACCTTGTTTTTAAATTTATCAATAGTAAACAAAAGTATTCATGTACTATTGATCAAATTTAGCCGGACACAAATTAGCAAATTCAAATAAAATAAAAAACAAACAAATATGAAAGATTACATAAAATAATTTGTTTGTATTTTTCAAAAATATTCGTGTTATAAAAAGTATTTAATCGAGTACCGATAAGAAAACGAGTTAAGTAGTCAAAAGTGTAAACATTTTTCAACACTTCAATTATTTGCCATCAGCTGTTGCCTTTATTTTACGAATTTTTACAAATTTTGCGTTCGCGTACTTTTTTGGACAACAGCTGTTTGTGAGAGCAAATTTTTAAGTTTACTCATTTACTGCATTTTACTGTAAAAGTACTCAAACGCACCTTATGTCGGACGGAATTCCGTCAAATTTTCGTGTGAAGGAATCGTACGATTATGTAAGAAAGTGAATCTCTGGAAAAAGTTTACAAGAAAAAACTAAAAATTTGGTTTTCTCTTGTCAGTGCCTACATCTTTATATGTATGTGTTACACAAAAAACTCTCAGAGTGGGTTTTTACCATCGAGTTTAATCTTCGCAGCAAACTATAATTAATTAATCTGAGAATAAATTTAATTGTGTACTTATTGTGTTTGCCGTTTTTAAGTGGAAGCTTAAACCTCGCCGAATTGCCATACTAAATAAAACAAATGGCAACAAACATATTAGGTGCGTTTGTATACTTTTCCAGTAAAATCCAGTAGTTGAGTAAATTTTGGGCAATATGAAAATTTTACTCTCAAAAATGGCTCTTGCACAAAAAAGTAAACGAACGGAAAAATTACAAAAACTTGCAGGTTAATTCAAACAGCTGATCGCTAAAAAGCTTAGTGTTGTAAAATATGTGTTGTTTAGACTACCCAGTACATAATGTTTTTGGTACTTGATGAAATGCATTGTAATGATTATAAATTCGTAGCAAATTTATTTATTAAATGAGCTTCTGTGCAAGTTTTAAGACTTGTTTATTTTGTACATGACTTTTAATTTTGTTTCTAGTTGAATTACATACGAAACTACATCAATATTTGATTTTTGATATTTGGTACCCTCAATAATATGCAATAAGAAGTAATCATATATTCATTAGCTTTACATCTCTAAAATATTAATGTAAACAAAAACAAAAATAAGTAATATTGAACAATTAACACAAATTTTTCCATGGATGCCAAAAAAAGAAAACTTAATGTTAATAGGTACAAAGTGGTAAGTAAAATTGTTTAGGATGTAATAAATATTTTTGGTTTTTGTTGCACTTTTAATTCAGCTTTTGTTCTTTTAAATGTTTTTATTACAAATTGTATGCTTACTTTTGTTTGTTTACTTAAATGAAACATATGTTTTTGTTTTCTACTAGTTTTTACTGGTAAAAATTTGTTCAGTAAAAATTTGCAGACTCTTTGCTTACAACTGTCACTTTACTCTCTCAGTAGATGCTCTCTTTTGCAAATTTTTGTGTAAGCGAACGCATTTCAGTAAAATCCAGTAAAAACTTGCACAAATTTGTGCAAATTTTGTGGTAAACGAACGCACCTATTATAAAATGTCAACTTTTTACCAGTTCCCTTTGCATTTTATACAGAAGAAGAAGACAATCCAACATTTTAGTACTTATAAAAAGAAAATTTCTTCATATAATTGTTTTATTTCAGTTTTCATATGTTTCAGAATCACGTGTCTTCATATTCACTAGAATGAACAATTTTTATGTTTTCTAAAAAAATCTTTACTTTTATGTACATATGTATGTATATTTTTTTTCTATGTTTATATTTAAGCAGCTGCTTTTTTATATGTACTACATACAAACATCTATATGTGTTGACAGTTGTTGATTAAGTTTAAACCACCAACATTGGCCGCTTAAACTGGCAAATAAAAGTAATTAATCATCATCTTTTTAAACTACAAGTACAGATTAAAGATGACTGACTAAATCTCTGATTTCCATGTTAAAAACCCACCATCAGTCAGCTATTTTTCTTAATAAATTCATTTGATTTGAACTATTTGCTCAGGAATATTATTCCTAAGTTTTAGAAAAATTAACATTTTATTTTATTAAAATACTTTTAATTTAAAAATTATTTTTGTTTTGTTAACTAAAACATGAAACAGGTGGTTGAATAATTCTTGCTAATATAAATTTTACTATCAGAAATTTTCAACATATTCTTTGTCTCTCAAATTTTTATTCTCTTTTTCACTCTCGTTGCAAGTTTTTCGAATACGTAAACACTTACTAGTAACAATTATTTAAAATAAGCAATAATTTTCTGTAATGAAGATTTTATATCAAATCTTCTAGAATTCATTGTAATGTAAACAGCCTATTAATCAAAATTTGTAAATGCCACCCGATTAAGAATTAAGAAAAAAAACCAAAATTGAATTTTAAGGGGGCTTAGGCCCGTGCGGCTATCTGGATCAAAAAACTGCCCAGTCCACTTAGTGGTTTGTTTGGATGCTCGAATTAAAGATAATTTGCCCGTGCGGCTACCTGGATCCAAAAAAACCGCCCCGTCCTTTCAGTGGTATGTGTGGGTACTCAAATTAAAGATAATTTACACACAAATTTTCTTTATTTTGTTGTTGTATTCTTTTATTATTTTTCGAATCTAGGTTAATTTTAGGTTTAATTTTAAGATGCGGAGAAGCTTTAGTTTTAGTTAGCGAAGTCGGTGTTTGTTATACCATAGAGGAGAAAATCGTTGCGCTCGGCCGAAGGACGTCTATGCAGGGAAGCTTTAGTTACAAAAAAAATTTATATGTAGTTTAAACTCAACAGTTGTAAATCAGTGCCCCATGTAATTGGTGATTCAAGCAGAGATACTTTTTTCAATAGCCTTTTTTGACAGATCACGTGTGAGTCGTGTCATGCTGTCATGTTATTTTTGTTTAGTATTGTTTGGCATTTCATAATGGAAAGACTTACGCCTCAACAACGTTTACAAATCGTGAATAATGTGTTTCGTGCACTTCGCTCAACTTATGGTCAACATAATCGGCTTACTGAGCGTAATATTCGCAACACCATCACCCATTTTGAGACCCAGCATTCATTATTGGATAATATTCGACCGAATAGACCACGTCCAGCACGCTGTGAAGAAAATATAGCGGCCGTAGCTGAGTGTACACGAAGACCGTGGAGAGTCGATTCGGCGCCGTTCGCAGCAACTCGGACCGTTATCGTGCCATGATAACCAACCATTTGATGCCTGAAATTGAAGCTCGTGATCTCGGCGACATTTGGTTTCAGCAAGACGGCGCCACTTCCCACATATCGCACCAATCAATGGATTTATTGAGAGAACACTTCGGTGAGCACATAATTTCATGTTTTGGGCGGTCTCTTGGCCACAAAGATCGTGTGATATCACACCGTTAGACTTTTTCCTGTGGGGTTATGTAAAGTCTAAAGTTTATGCGTATTGAGGAATAATAAAGAATTTCCAACAATTTCTTTCTCTTAAAATAATTTTGTGGTTTTATTCAAACAAAAGACGCTTAGTACAATACTCTGTGATGCTTAGAAAATTCTAGATAGATTTCAATAAAAAATGTAGACAAGAAAAACGAAAAAATAACGATAAAAACATAAAAGGAAATGTTGCCATACTAATGTAAAACTAAAATGAGCTTCCAATACAATAGTTTTACATTTGGGAATTCATTAAGTTAAAATAAAATAATTCGAAATAGTCACTAATTTGAAATTGTCAAATCATACAAATATATTGCCAACAATGCGGACAAATCCGCTTCGATTCAGGACTTGGAGGAAAACATGACGCCTATCATTCGATAATAAACATTTCCCATTAAACTTGAATTTTCTGTTTTTTTTTTCTTTAAAAAACTAGACAACCTCGAAATGGATCACGCTTTATTATATGTAGTTTAAAAAATAATATGTGGCAGATCTACGACAAATGTTGTCAAATTAATATGGTCTGCATTGGTTGTTTAAAGGCCCAATTTTAAACGTTTAAAGATGGTTTATATGTCTACTGATTTAGAGATATGTTGGTTTAAACACACTTTAAACCAAAAGCAGTTTAACTTCCTCTGATTTATTATGCCTTAGTGGGCTGGATTTTTGGATCCAGGGGGGCCCACGGAACCGCGCCTCTTAAAGTTTAATTTTGTTTTTTTTAATTCCAGATGTGGTCCAAAGTGTATTTCGTGTGCACCGTAAACTGAACTTTTAATTTTCTAAAACAAATCTAGTTTACCGACGCAGCTCCAATTTAAAAATAAAGTACCCAGGGTGATAGGAAATGGAAAAATAAGAAGAAACAATTAAATAAAAAAGTTGGCGCAAACGCTTAGTTTTCGAGTTATGGACGTTTAAAGTTTTCATATAAATATGCGATTTTCCACTACAATTCCAAACATATATGGCCAATATTAGTATCATTTTAAAGCTCTTGAACAGATTTTTTTGAATATACAACATTTATTTCAAAATTTTTAATTCTTTAGCTCACAAAACAGTTTTTTTTTCATTTTACGTTAAAATGTAACGGAAGTGCACTAGGAAAGTATATACATAGTTAATTTAAATAAGTGTAATACAAATTTTATAAAATAACAAATACCAACGTCGCAAAAAAACTTCACTGGATAGCCGGCCTTCGGCCGGGCGCAAGGATTTTTCCCCTATGGTATAAAAAAATACCGGCTTCGCTAACTAAAGATTCTCTGCATTGCCGGCCTTCGGCCGTGCGCATAGATTTTCTACTCCATGGTATAAAAAATACCGGCTTCGCTAACTAAAGCTTCTCTGCATTGTCGGCCTTCGGCCGGGCGCAAGGATTTTCTCCCCTAAGGTATAAAAAATACCAGCTTCGCTAACTAAAGCTATTCTGCATAGCCGGCCTTTGCCCGGGCGCTAGGATTCTCTCTTTTTGTTATAACATTCACCGACTTCGCTTACTAAAACTTCTCAGAATATCAATTAATACGGTGATAAGCAATTAAAATAAAGTAAAGAACAACAGGAAAACATATACACATGCAGCTCTAGTGAAAAACTTTGCAATGATACCAATATTAGCCATATACATTTGGAAATGTAGTGCAAAATCACATATTTATATAAAAATTTTAAACGTCCATAACTCGAAAACTAAGCGTTTGCGCCAACTTTCTTATTTTATTTTTTCTTCTTATTTTTCCATTTTCTATTACCCTAGGTACTTTTTTTTACTTGGAGCTGCGTCGGTAAACTAGATTTAAACCAATTTTCTAAACACAGAAGAACATGTCCTCCTATTTCAATAAATTATTTTAATTTATACTTCGAACGAACTAAATAATTCATAATGGATTTTTATGAAGAAAATATGTATGCACATAAAAAAACACGAAAATACATTCCTTTTTCTGGAAATGTGGGAATATACATGGTAATGAATGCATAATTATAGTGTCAATAAATTTAACTCTTCGATTCCAAAAAATACGCCATTATTCTTTCGAATAAAAATTCATTATTTTTTTAGTTATTTATGTAATCAATTCCCTATTCTATTTTTGCTGTTTGTTTAGTGCAAACGACGTAACATGAAATTGCAAAAACGTACATTTTATTGTTGTGTTGTGTAAATGTGTGTATTTTTGCACACATTTGCAAAGTTTGCACACATTGCACCACTCATCGTGAAAACCATTAGTAATTACCTGTTTGAATAAATTATTTGCTCTATCAACTATAGTTTTGGGCAAGTTGATGCGGTCAGCCATCATGGATATTTCCTTAAAGGCTGATATTAAGGATCTGTCTGAACTACTCATTGTACGTCTGTTTTGGTATTTAGGAGATCCAAACGAATCAAATGATGCGGAGCCTGTTCCAGGTCCAATAATTGTGGATAAATCTCCACCACTTAACAGAGGATTCTCCGGTCCACCTACACGACTAGGATCCACTCCACTTTTTTCATTACTAAAGGTGCGCCATTCTGAACCTACGTCAATAACTCGATCACCCACCACCAAGCCACATTCTGAGCAAATCATGTCTCCGGCCCTATAATCCTCAATAAGTGGAGCATCTGGATGTGCATAACAGCACACTTTGTTGGTATCTCTATAACAATATACAATTAATAACAATCTCATTATAATAAAATTTCAGTACCTGGAAGTGCTTGCCATTCTAATGTTTTTGTAATTTCACTCTTTTTATATATAGTATTTATGTGTTTTAAAAGTAAAATAAGTTTTCATAAATCTTGATTTATTTGTTTGCGTCTTCGTCAGTTTCTATAATGCTGCCACATTTCGTTAATAAACACAGAGTACTATGTGTCATTGTTGAGGTCTGACTATTCTTAAATTGTACTTAATTGGCATTAATTGTACCAAATTTTTGGCTATAAAATAAACAAGCACGCATGGTTAACTTGAGGGTTACACGATCAAGTTTTGTCTATCAAGTTTTAATACACTCTCACTTTTTTACCAATACACTCATACTTTTAAAAATTGAAGCGAACTTGCCTTTAAAATTCTCTTACAAGTGAGTGTATCAATTTACGTTCAAGAAAACAGCTGATTACAAGTTTGGTGAGAAATTTTTTCGTTTGTCTTTATAAATTGTTCTCTTGATGACATCTTGAAAGTAAATTGCTTCAAAATTGCGTGCAGCCTACGTCACAGCTTCCAGTTTTTGGAAATTTTGACAAACTGTATATGTAAAAGACTATCAAGAACAACTTGATCGTGTGGCTGCAGTGTAATATGTATAAAGCTTAGTTTAGACGATATGTTGAATCAGCATATTAATGATGAAAAATGTGTTACAACTGCCAGCATATCGTGTAAACGCAAAAATTTTTCAACATATGTATGTTTAATAACATTTGCTAGCTCTTTGTTAACAATGCAAACAAACGTATGTTGGAAATTTTAGCATATCGTGTGAACAGCGTATTATTAGTGCTTGACAAATTTCCTGCGTATGATGGCAGATATGTTATTTGTTGAAAATCGTATTTAAGCTTTTCAGCATATGACAAATTTGTATGCATATGTACCGAACTTAACTTAAAAATGAATTGAATTGTTTTACTTTTATTTAATTAAAAATGTAAATATGGCATTTATACATATGCGGAAAATAAAATATATTGATATATGTTTTTGTATAAATATTTCTTTTGTTTATTTATTTAGTTACAATCTTTGTGTAGAGTAATACAAAATTAGATAATATCTGAAAACGGTCAACTAGATTATTTCTAAAAAGAAGAAAATAAACTTTTACTATCAACTTAAAACGTCATTACACAATCTATATGATAAAAGAGCTTGTCGCGAGATTGACTTGTGTAGAGGAAATAAAAGAACTTGATGATATTGGTTTTAACTATTAAAATTTTCAAACTAAGTAAATACGAGCACATAAATTTAGCGACAAGCTTCTACATCATATAAATTGTGTAATGACGTTATAAGTTGATAGTAAATGTTTATTTTTTTCTTTTTGGTGCATTCAAATTAAAGCTCGTTTTTAAAAAAGGTTTTTACTTTGTATTTATTTAGAATTATATTTGCTGATACTGCCAACCTAATTCACCTTCCTCTACAAAATACATTGTCAATTCTTTTTGTATTTCTTTAGCACCGGTGATTAATTGAACGTCAACGTTTGTTGGAGTTTCTAGCGGTAAAAATGTTGAAGTTGAACTGTAAAACCTCCATTTTGATCATATTGATCGATGAATCCAAATGGAGTGTACAATTTTTTATTTGTGTCGATCATATAATTGTGAAGTACACAGCTTGCTAGAACCACTTTTTTAGTTTTTTTCTGTGTTTAAATGGATATGTGACCGCAAAACTCGAAAACGTGCTGACATTATACCAAAAGCATTTTCAATAATGCGACGTGCACGACTCAATCGGTAATTATACACTCGTTGCACCATTGTTAAGCCACGTTGACCATACGGTTTCATTAGATATGGTCGCATAGCAAAAGCATCATCTGCAACAAGTAAATACGGAACACGTAAGTCTCGTCCTGGCAATGCAGTTGGTTCTGGTAAATTTAATTTGTTGCTGTCCATCGCCTTTGCAAAGGTACAGCGATTGAAAACACCACCATCAGAAAAACGTCCGTTACGACCGACATCAATGTAAATGAACTTGTATTCAACATCTGCAACTCCCATTAGTACGATGCTGTGTGTACCTTTAAAGTTGTAATAAATACTACCAGAATTCGGCGGCGAAATCATTAACACATGCTTGCCATCAATAGCGCCAATACAATTTGGAAATTGCCACCGTTCTTTAAATGCTTTCGCTATAGCTTTCCACACATTTTTAAGGCCATGTCAGATAAAACTTTTGCTTCGCGTTGCGTTACCGATTCGCTTTGACATCTAAGATAAAATATACATACTTATACGAAACATGTCACATAAAGTACTTTCAAAGCGGAGCGAAGCAAAAAGTTAGCCAACTCTCATATTTTTGCGCGCTTTGACAATGGGCTAGTATAATTTTCTTTTTTTTAAATTTTTTTTTGCCAAATTCAATTCCAAAAATCCGTCCAATTAAATTTTTAACTTTTATTTTTATAACAAATAATTAAATGTACAAATTACCAACCGCTTTTATAAGTAAACAATTAATGCGTGAGTGTTGTCAAAGTTTTCATTGTGGCATACACCTTTTGCTTTGCGTTTTTCTGCCGAAGGTAGAAATGTCACGCAAAGCGACAAAGTTGTATCTGACACGGCCTTTATTCAGTAAAAAGTAAGAAATGGACGGTCAAGCCCGACCATTTGATACCCTACACCACAGTATATAAAGACAAATTTTCTAAAGTGTTCCCCATATGGGACTCATGTGCAATCATAGACCCGCCAAAACAAAATTATACTACGAGGTAAAGATTCATGTAAAAATTCTGTGTGCGGAATATTATTTAGAATTCTTCATCTATATGAGATTTGTTTCCTTAAGTGAATTTACACGGTGTTTACATTTGCCAGTACTGGCAAGACAGTTGCAATACATGCAAACCTTTTCACTAATACATGTACACTTTTCCAACTGTCTTGCAAATTTTGAAGACAGTAAAATGGACAGTGATTTGACATTTGCTGACAGTAATTTGTAGTTTTGTTCGCCAAAGTAAAAAAAAAAATCAACAATTAAAAGAAACTTAATATATTATGCTTTGGTTTTGTACGTTTTACTTAAGGGTTATCTATGTTCATAAAAAATAGTTGTTAATTGCTATTTTTAATTTGTTTAGTTCACATAAAACACGTTTAGCTAGAACTTGCACTGCGACATTCACGTTAGACATTTTTTTTTAAAGTGGACTGTCTTAACTACTGTCTGGACGCCTACGTCACGAAGACAGCAAGTAGTGTTTTTGGCAACAAATATGTATTTGCTTACTGTCTTGCCAGTACTGTCAAATGTAAACGTACTGTTAGGAAGGCGGCTTATATGGAAGCTATTGCTTAGTGCCTGCTGCATTATCAAGGTTCAACTGTATATGTGTTTTTGTTCACTTCAATTAGCTTAAATCAGAAATCAGACTTCACAGTGTCACCCGCCTGAATATTCTGAAGATTCCCTGAAAATTTCATCAAAATCGGCCCAGCCGTTTTGGAGTCCATACGTTACATACATACATACACACATCCTATTTTATATATATAGATTTTAGCGAAATTATTGCTCTATAATTAGGAAACTTACTTATTTTAACGCCCGTTTATACAAATTAATCATAAAAATGCATTTAACAGTAAAAACTTTAATTACAGTTCGACAACAATCCAGTCGATTTGCATTAAATTTTGAACAGGGTAACATTTCTAATCGTTTTGACATTTAGTGTATTAGTAAAAAATCGTGAGTGTATTGAGTTTATCGAACTGGCAGTGGCATGTGTAACACAGGGTCTCCACCTGAGATAAGATATAAGATTTTTATATCAGCAAACGTCAAATTCAATCGCAGAGAGCATTATATTACGTGTGGAATTTCAAATAGTGTTAGTATTAGTATTATAATAAATGTTATGAGACAGTTGTTATAAGAAATCTTATAACAACTATCTTATAAGATGAGCTGTCAAAAATACACCTGCATACACACATATAAAACAATAATAAGCCACCAATATTAAAATGTGTAATTTATTAATGCAAATAGTGCCAATATTGTGAAAATTGTTAAAAATAACAATATTTTAAACTAAAAATAGATTAAAAAAAGAATATAAAAGATACAAGTTTACTTTACGAGAGTCAGTCGATTATGAAATCTTATAAGATACGTGTTCCCCTTGTTTAATATTAAGATTAACATGAAGAAATGTATTCTCTCATTCTGCTGACGTTCTCTCAGATATTAAATCAGATATTATCTCAGGTGGAGTCCCTGTGTAAATGCTGGGTAGCCTAGCATTTACACATGCCACTGCCAGTTCGAAAAACTCAACACAATCACAAGTTTTTACTAATACACCCACATTTTTCGCAATGGCAGCTCCAGTGGCAACAAAAATTGCATGCGAGTGGAAAATTGGCACTTGCATGCCACTTAGGGCTAATAAATCAGAGCAAGTTAAACTCTATTTTTGGTTTAAAATGTGTTTAAGCCAACAAATCTATAAATCAGAAAACATAGAAACCATGTTTAAACGCATAAAATTGGGCGTTTAAACTACCAATACAAACCATATGAATTTGTCTACATTTATCGTAGTGCTGCCACATGTTACTTTTTACACTACATATAATACATGGGACACTGATTTACAACTGTTGAGTTTAAACTACATATAAATTTAAGTTTAGTTCAACTAAACCAGCGTTTAAACACTCACTGATTTATTAGCCATTAATGTCAAAACGACAAATCACAAACAAAAATTTAAAATGGAAGTAAAATTGAGCCAAGAAAATATATTAAAATTAATAAATTTATATCATTCACATCCACTATTGTGGGATATGAATAGTAAATCGTACAGACGAAACGATTTAAAAAACAAGGCCTATGAATCAATTGCAAAGCAAATGGGTATGATGGTGGAATTTTGGACCTACCAGCACAATATGACAAGTTATCGTAAAAGTTATTGTCGCAAATTTTTATGTCAACACTAACATTTATAAGGAAGTTATGGCATTAAAAGCTATCTTCGGGAGTAGTACTTGTATGTGAGCTAACGTCAAATATGGACCGATTCCAATAAAATATGAAAAGATGATTAAGATTGCATGTAAACTATTCCGAAAAGAAGTTTCTGTGGGGGCCATGTGAAATTATGGACTGATTTTCACCCTTTTCTGTAGGCTTCCTGCTTATGGATTGAAAATTATGTACAAAATTTCATCAAAATACCTTAAGAAAAACGACCTATACTTCGCCAAACAACTAGCCAGCTATTCTGGTTTGGGTATACAAAATACAGAAGCGAAAATATCTATTTTTGTCAAAGGCAGACAAAGTGTAGGCGCTTCGTTGACAGTGTCACTAAAACAATCGACAAAAGTGGCGAGTTGGGGTCACTTGAGCCCAGGCTTCCTACAGGGATATATGTATACTAGCTTAGCTTCGTGAGCTTCGCTACCTTCATTAAAATAAAATATATAATTTTGTAATTTAAAGACAAATTGAATAAGGATGTCAGATCAAATTTGCTTTAAGAGACTTCGATTCTTATTTGCACTAATTATGGTTTTAATAAATAAATAAAAAAAAAAAATATAATATATAAGACAAACTGTAATGGTGATGGTTCACAGTTGTGCAGCAAAATATATGTGGGCACAACAAACACTAAATTAAAGACTAGAATCTCATCACACAAATCAGACCTGAAAAGCAAGGACAGTGGAAAAGAGGGCGCTTCTCCACTCCCACCTCCTTTTTACAGAAGCTGCGTATCGATAACCCAGCTATGTGTACTGAATTTGGACAATTTACAATTACCGTTCCTTAGCTATAAATAAATCTATGTTATGTCACGCCCACATCTTTAACCGCGCCCAAATCTTGTCGGATGTTGTGTATTGCCTACCAAGATGTTTATACCAAAAAAGATATTTACAATCTCTTTGTATGGGGGGTGCCACTCCCACTTTTCCAATCTCACCACACTTTGTCGGATGTTGTGTATTGATAACTAACTATTTTCTTACCGCTCTCTAGATATAAATAAATATATTTTATGCTACGCCCACTTCTCCAGTCCCACCCAGATGTTGTGTATTTCTAACCAAGATGCTTGTACCTAATTTGGAAGCTTTGGCGTTCTCCAGAGATACAGAAATCTATGATGTCTTTGTATGGGAGATGCTAAGTCCACGATTCCAATCCCGCCCAGTTTTTAGGGAGGTTGTGTATTGATAACCCAGTTGTGTGTGTCAAATTTGGTCAATTTCTTTTACCGCTCTTTAGATATAAATAAATCTATTTTGTGACACGACCACTTATCCAATCCCGCCCAAATTTTGTCAGATGTTGTAGGTGATTGAGGTTGTATATTGGAAAACTTTAGGTCTCTCCGTTCTCCAGATGAACAGAAATTTATATTGTCTTTGTATGGGAGGTGCCACGGCCTAATCAAAATTTCACAAAATTCATGGTCTACAGATCCTTCCAGACCATTAGTAATATACTGTAAAAGTTTCACCCAGTTCGGCTCAGCGGCTTAGGCGGCTATATGGTACAAACCAAGGTCTATTCAATAGGTCTGCGCAAGGAGCCAGATGGTTATTTGGTTTATTCCTCAACGATGTCAAAAGTTGTTTACATTTTGCTACTACATTTTTTTTTTGTTTGCGTTTTTTGTTTTTTGTCACACATACATACATGAATACAAAACACATTTTTCCTTTTGTTTTCCCTATGTAGTAGTAAGATTTTGACAACCGTTAGGAAATTTACACAAACAAAATGCCTGTTGTTTTTTGTACTGTTGTATTGATGTAGCGGTAAGCAGACCTATTGGATAGGCCTTGGTACAAACAAACAAACAAATAAACATACATACATTCGTTTTTATATATATAGATAGATGTACTTAATATGTAAGTATAACATCAAGGCGAATTTAAAAAGGTAAGTGTAACTCTACAACTACAAAAAGTCACAAGTATTTTGTTTTGGTAATTAAATTGCAAACAGCTGGCTAATGCCCAATTTTCAGGATAGTATTTAAATCTATATTATGTTAATTTTCATACAAACTTAAATCGTATATAATTACAGATTGATTTTTTGAGTTTTATATGAAAAGTCTTATGGCCAATTTTCAGGATTGACATTAAAACACATTTATGTTTAAAATCGTTTTAAATACAAAATTCTCGTCTTCACTAAACACTTAAATGAAACTTAAGTCACCGATGTAGTACATTTAAATTCAACTTAATAGCCAATTTACACTACAACGAAATCTAGTGCTTTCGAGATTTCGAGCCAAATCTAGTTGTTTTTGGCTAGATTTCCCGTACAAAACAAAATCTACTCCGTGACTAGATTTTGACGAAATCTATTCGAAATCTAGTAGTACTTATTGATGCAACTATGTTTTTCCCCATATAGCACTAAAAAATACTTCCCTGCGCAAGAAAAAAAATGACATTTTAACAAAAAACAAAACAAAAACAATAATAGCTGCTTGTTAAAATTGTTAAAAAATTTTGTAAAATAGTAAAAAAATGCAAATGACAAATAATATTGATAAAATAAATGAAGTTGATTATAAAGAAAATGTAATACAAATGTTTAAATGCCTATTTCTTTACTTTCAGTCGGCGGCTTTTGTTGTGAAAACCAAATCTCGCTAATGTCAAACAAGTATAGTATAAACGAACTAGATTTGGAGGAAGATTTCAAATGAAATCTACTATAGTATCTATAGATTTCGATGTAATGTAAATGCCCTATAAGTTTCCATTTTATTACCTTAGCAAGGTGGCCTCAATATCACAACAATACAAAAACAACAGACAAAGTAAAAAGAACCAGCTGTTTTCTGAGACCACCATACCAAAGACTATAGATTTATAAAGATATTGCACTGCCATACAAAGTTCATAAATTTTTCTGTCTATATTAATTTTTCTGGTGGATTTAGCCGCTAAATCTACTTGTGAGAGTAAATTATAGTCTTTGTTTTTACTCTCAGAGAACTTTTTATTCTCATCTATCAGCGTATATGTGCGTGCATGCGTGTGTGTATGTATTCGTATATACGTACTCGTATATATGTACATGGCAATGAAAAAATATAAAAAAACTAAAAGAAGTCTTGTTTTTCTCGTTGAAAACACATTTAAGTAATAAAAGAAGTTTTGTTTGCATGCCATTTATGTGCAAAAAACCTATGTAAAAGCAAATGTGACCGATTTTTAATTGTAGAGCAGTAATATTTGTTTTATTGTTGTACAGATGAAACTATATCGATTTGAGCCGAAGTTCAAATGCTGTTATTGTCTAAATTTAAACAATTGTAGGAATATAAAAAATATTTTTTCTAAAAAAATAATTGCTTATTTATAAAAGATATTTTATGTTAACTAAAGCGACATGGCGACATAATCAAAATGCTTTTTATTTTCATAAAAATTTGAAGCCAGTTTGATGTGTGCGCACGTAATTTCTTGAAATTTTATTTATTTTTTGTTTAAAATGTATGAAAACTTGATTTTCAATGATTTTTTATTAAAATTTTATTATTTGACAAATTATAAAATTGTTTCCGATGAAATATCCAATTTTGTTTATTATTACAACAAATAATTATTACAAATTATGAAAAATAGTCAGGCTTTGGAAGTCTACGTTTAAGAAGTTTGTAAAATTCTTATAAAGGTCTGCAAAAATATTTTTACAAAATAAAGCAATGAAAATTAAAAATTTATTAATTTATTTATTGTTTTTGGTTTGCGGAGAATAACGTATGTTATAAAGACAGGATGGAGATGTTAAATTTAGTAGTCCTTCCTTATATTATGACGGAAGCAATACACATGGGAAACATTTAAATACCTTCAAATCATCGATTACATACTGAAAAAGTTAAAATTTGTAACCATTAAACTTGTAAAGAGCCTATAAGTAAAATTGTTACCTAAATACTCGTGGTAAATAGTTAGGGCGTGTGTGAAACGGTAGCAAAGTACTATGGTAACAAAGTATTTCCGTGTGGGGAAAAATTCATGCTTCTGCTGTGTGAAATGATATCTTTTAACGAAATAAAGAATGCTTTTTCATCGTATACCTAGATAAACAAGGATATATTCAAAATATGGGACTACGGTAGTATACCACATTTATAGACGAGTCAACGAAACAAACTGCAATTAAATTACCGATGTTAATCCATTTAGGGATAACATGTTGCCAAACTTATATATTAAAAAAAAATGGTGGCTACACCGATGTGGTGCCTAAAACTTTTCTTTTGTTTCTAAGCTATTTCCCATTTTAATTATACTAATACATAGCTATGTATGTATTGCAGTGCTTGTAAGTTAATTTATCAAAATTCCTAAAAAAAAAATACCTTAGATTTTATGATTGTAAATATACTAGTGCTCGAACACGGGACACGGGGATTGATATGGCTTATAACTTCGAAAACAAACAAAAAACTTAGGCTTATGTGACTAAAACGTTAATAATTTTCTTTACTTTTGCCTTTTCTAGACGCAGCACATAGGGGCTTTTTGCCAATCTAGCCGGACATTAGGCGAAAAATTAAATTTAAGAAATGTAAAAATGTAAGTACGCAGCTCGACAGACAACAAAATTCTGCATCGTATAGTGAATTTTCAAGTCATTTGCTTGAGACTTGTGGTTTTGGGACACTGTTAAAGTCAAGAAAGTTGAGTAAATTGGATGCGTGTTTATTGACTTTTTACGGTTTTGGGAGGTTTACAATATATTTTTTTGTGGGTAAACGAATAAAGATTTTACATTGATTTTTTTTTTCTCTGAAAGACTATATTAACAGCTACTTATAAAAATTTTTAGAAAAATTTTATTAGCAATTTTTATGGTAAAAAAAATCGTTCGTAATTAAAAAAACGATTTTTTTGTTCACTTTTTTGTAAAATGTTAAACATCACGTTAAAATTGGAGATCTCTACTTTTAAATTCAAGAAAAAAACCTTGCGCGTTGTTGCACCATTTTTTTTAATGATTTTTTGAAAATATCACCTTTTTTCTGTTTTTGCTCATCTTGCATAGGTACATATGATATAAACCCTTTCGTCAGTCATAAAATGTTTTGGTTATACGTAGATATTTTTTATTTAAATTATTACATCTAAGAGTAATATTACCTGTGTAAAAAAAGGAATGTGCGAACAGTACGTAACGGTTTTTAACCACCTGTGCAGCAGCTAAATGGCGTTATTTTATGGAGCAAAATAAAAGAGACCCTTTCGTCAGTCATAAAATGTTTTGGTTGTACGTAGATGTTTTTTATTTAAATTATTACATCTTAGAATAATATTACCTGTGTAAAAAAAGGAATGTGCGAACAGTACGTAACGGTTTTTAACCACCTGTGCGGCAGCTAAATGACGTTATTTTATGGAGCAAAATAAATGTACCTGTTTTGCATAACTTTTAAAATTATTAACCACAAAAATAATATTTAAAAAATCAAATCTGGGGTCCAGGTACTTAGTTTTTTTTACTATATACCAACTCCAAAAAAAAGTCATTACCCTTTACGAAAGAAGCAATTTCTTTTATGCTTCCACCTGTACTTGGCTCTGAAGAGAATTCCGATTCGGAAGAGGATTTTGAAGAAACAGACGAAGAAGAACCATGGCACTCATCATCATCTTAGTGCAAAAGAGAAGTTATTGTAAATATATATATATATATGTTCCTTTAACTCCCACTGGAGCATAGGGCGCCTTGTAAATAAATAAGTTATTATTTTAAATAAAATTAGTTGTCACTATTATAAATTAGTTATAATTACGAATAAATAAATTCTTTTCATATAAATTAAATACTATAAAATACATAAAAGTCACATAAAATCTTAAAAATGAATATTTTTTGGAAATTAGCAAAAAAAAATTTTTTTTGACAGGGTCGTTCCGGGGGGTGGGTTAGGAGGGATACCTCCCCCTGCCCATAAAAGTTCAAAAATTAAATTTTTATAGAATTAAGGCGTTAGTAACCTTTTTCTTTTAATATTTACATTTTTTTTTAAATATTATTTTATGTAACCGCCCACAAAAAGGGCGGGGAGAAAAGTGAAATTTTACGATCTCATGGGTCCAATTTTAGGGTTTTTAATTTTTGCCGATGTTAAAAGTTGTATTTGCCAAACAAAAGTATAGGAAAACTTTAAAAAAATTGAATTTTTCAGAGGTAGGACTAGTTTTTCTATGGGGAACTTTTTCCCCCTTGGTCCGATTTTAAGTATTTTTGATCTTTACCTGCCTATGACAATAACACATATTTCTGCCAAGTTTCATCAATCTAGGGTCACTCAATAACTTTTAAGAAGCAATATAAGCTAGAAAAAAAAGTAATGTCCGGCTAGATTGGCAAAAAGCCCCTATGTGCGCAGATAGATGGAATATATGGTAAATGCGCTTATATCGCCAAATGGACTATAACGTAAATACTTTCTATTAATCTTCTGTATAGCGGCAAAAATAAAGATTAAATGGACTATATCGCTAATGTGACTAACAATGGAAATGACTATAAACGAAAAGTACTGTATAAAATAATGAACAAATTAGGAAAATACAATTTTTTTGCAGGTGGCTCTATGCATTTTATTTTATATTTTTGTTTTTTTTTGTTTTGAATTCACAAAATATTTTAAACGTTTTTATTTGACTTTTTCAATTACAATTTTCGATTTGCTGCTTGTCAGAAATTTTGTTGGTTGTTTTAAAAATTCTACTAGCCCCTAGGGCTATTGAAATTTCATTAATTTCAGAAGTGTCAACATTTTACTTACATTCGCACTTTTCTATCGCCTCACACACGCCCTAAGAAAACACACTTGTTTTATAATAAATTCGATTGATACATACATACACATATTATAAGTACTTTATAGTTGAATTGTCTAAAAATTTTAATATAATTTCATTTTTACAACAATAAAACACATATTATTACCCTACCAATTAAACAATCGCTCGCATTTGTTCTTGCGTAGGTTATTTGCACATAAATTGCTTGAAAACAAAACAAAATTACTTAAAAAAATTAAAATACCGAAAACCGGTTTTAACGAAAAAAACATACACACACACGTTGGTTGGCGAAAACAGAAAACATGTGTACGTATGTATTAATGCATGTGTTTTTTTGCTCTCTTCAGTTTTCTGAATGTGAGCACGAAAACCGGATTTAACGAAAAAAAACATACACACACACACGTTGGTTGACAAAAACAGAAAACATGTGTTTGTATGTATTAATCATGTGTTTTTTTGCTCTCTTCAGTTTTCTGAATGTGAGCACGAAGTTTTTGCTTTCTTGTTACTTCCCCCCCTTATCATTAAGAAGCACAACATTTTTGTCAATTCCAAATGTACTAAGTGCAACATCTTTATAAATCTATAGTTTTGACCATACTTTTATCTTGATTAAATAAGACTTTTCATATAAAACTCAAAAAATCAATCTGTAATTAAATACGACTTAAGTTTTTATGAAAATTAACATAATATAGAATTAAATACTATCCTGAAAATTGGGCATTATTTAATTAAGATAAAAATATGGTAGCACTACGAAATACAAAAAAATATCATAAAAAAATGTAGTTATTTACAAGGTGGTTGTTATCATGATGAAATAAACAGGTGGCATTACTACGCCAGATGACGATTTTTTGCTCTTGTATTGTAAGTCTAGTCTTATGTCAAAGTTTTGTTTATGTTTACAAAAAGTCCACGTTTTATGCTGTGATTATTGTATTGTATTAAAGTTTTTGATTATTTAAATTAAAATTAAATAAGATAGTAACCATAGTGAAATAAAAATTGGCTAAAAATTAATTTATTTCATCGCGTTCGGCGGCAAAATTTGATTTTAGTTTAATAGAATTTTTGATGTATACGGAGACTTATTTTTCATTTTTGTTGTAATGTTGTATTTGTTGCCGTAGTGCTGCCACCTACTTATTCCACCATGGTTGTTATTACTTTGTCTGTTGTTTTTGTATTGTTGTGATATTGAGGCAACCTTGCTAAGTTAATCCAATGAAAACTTAAGTTAAATTTAAATGTACCACAGCGGTGACTTAACTTTCATTTAAGTGTTTAGTGAAGATGAGAATTTTGTATTTAAAACGATTTTAAACATAAATGTGCTTTAATGTCAATCCTGAAAACATTTTTCTCAGAATTTTTGCGTTATTTTGGCGCAAGCCATAAACAAAACTTTTTTTGACGTTTGTGAATAACATTTTGAATTCGCCATGGAGGCAGTTGATGAACGGCTGACAATTTGCAATTACCTTTTTAAATTAGCCTTATGTCCTATTTTTAGGATAGTATTTTTTTTTTTAAAGTGTAATTATTTACAAGGTGGCCTCAAAAACCAGATGCATGTTATTGCTTTGCCTATTGTTGTTGTATTGTTAGGATGTTGAGGCCACCTTGCTTAATTATTACAATGGAAACTTTTGTTGAATTTAAATGTACCAAATCGGTAAATTAAGTTTAATTTATAGCGCATTTACACCTACACCATAAACACGTTATAAGTTGTTTATGATGATAAACTAGTTTAAGAAACTTGTTTATCCATACAAATTATAAACACGTTTGTAACTAGCTTTTGAGATAAACTAGTTGCAAATAACCAGTTTTTGTTAATGCAACTCTGTTCTTTTCAAATTTTGCACTGGCAACGCTAGTGATATTTGACTTTTCATAAAAAAAAAAAAATTAAGTTAAAAAAGTTTGCGTTAAAAAAAGGAAAACATCAAGAAAAAGTTTAAAAAAATTAATTGAAAATTGTTTTATATAATATGGATAACGAAAATAAAAGATATGTTTATCGTATGTATAAATGTACGTGCACCAACGTTTTTAAGTTTTTTTTTTACTGAAGTCAGCTGTTTTGTGACACGGCTGTTAAACTGTTAACTGTCAAAACTGCTGATGTAAACGATATAGTTTATGAAAGTAGTTTACGATCATAAACTAGTTTGAAAATTACAAGTGTAAATGCACTATTAAGTGTTTAGTGAAATTTTGTATTTAAACCGATTTTAAACATATATGTGTTTTAATACCAATCCTGAAAATTGGCCATTAGTACATATTATTATATTATTAATTTTTTGTAGTTCTGGATTTTGTAGGGCTAGAGATATGTAATTAGAAATTATATTATTGGAAATAACAGCGAGTTAATCCGCCTAAAAGCAATGATAAACACCGTGGCTATTTGTTTTTTTTTTTTTAATTGTACCAATAGATTACTTCTGCCGCTGTATACTAAGTTTGTCATTTCGTGTGAAACTTTTTTATTATACGTCTAAGACCCCATAAATATATATATTCTGGCTGCTTGAGTAATTCTGAGTCGATTTAGCCATGTCCGTCCGTCTGTCAATCCGTCTGTCCCTCTGTTGAAAACACGCTCACTTAGTTAGACATGCTGTAGTTATCCTAAGCAGATTGGGATTGAAATCTAGCAACAACGGTGCAGTAGGATCAGAATTTTGATTCAAAATGTGGAACCAGCACCCTAAAAAATGGATAATTTTGATACAAAAAATTAACATAAATGGTGAAATAATGCACGGTATGATATACAATTTTGCACGAACTCGCTTAACGACTGCAAATCATACTGTAAAATTTTTGGAAGATCGGTCATTAATTTACATTAGGTCCCATACAAAACCTACTATCGAAAAACAGTTTAGTACGCCTAAAACCGTAATAAGTAGTGCTATCATAATTAAATTCGGTACGGTACAGTTTTGTAGGACTGGAAATCACACTGCTAAATTTCGTAGAGGTCGGTCCATAATTAACCCTAGACCCCATATAAACCCTTTTCCCGGAAAACAGTTTAGTACGCCTAAAACCGTAATAAATAATGCTATCAAAATAAAATTCGGTACGGTACAGTTTTGTAGGACCTGAAACACAATTTAAAATTTTTGAAGATCGGTTTATAATTAACACACAGCCCCATATAAACCCTACTCTCGGAAAACCGTTTAGTACGCATAAAACCGTAATACATAATGCTAACATAATGAAATTCGGTACGTCACAGTTTTATAGGACAAGAAATCGCAGCGTCAAAGTTCGTGTATTGCGGTTCATAATTTAACCTAGGCCCTACATAAACCCTACTCCCTGAAAACAGCTTAGTACCCCTAAAACCGTAATAAATAATGCTATCATACTGTTGAGTTTAAAATAACATCTGGTGTACACAGATCATAAACAGATTACAATCTTTCAAGAACGCCAGAATGTTGTTTTAGACTCAACATGTGGTGCACACATATTAATATAATACATACATACATGTGTGCGAGTCCTTTTTAGTTTGTTGTAAACAACAGAGGTTATGATAATAAACAGTAATGCGTTTATTACTTTTTACTAAGAACTAAGATAATGATAGTTTAATCTCTTGTTTATTTAGGCTGCACACATGTATTGTTTTTAGTGATAAGATCTAGTAGGTAGGAAAATTGTTATTGTTTTAGTGATAAGAATTTTAGTATTTAAGGAAAAAATATTAGAAAATAAAGAGAGTTCTATTTTATAATTCAAAGTGTTGTGTTGTGTTATTTAAAATTCCTGCGGAAATTAACATTTTGGTGACCCCGACGTGATCTGAAGGAAGAGCAAAAACTAAACCTAAAAATTTTTTCAAGTAAGTAAAAATATAATAATAATTTTGTTAAATAAAAACAAAGGCAAGTTAATTATGAATCAAAGCGAGATTATTCAAAACCAGGAGAAGTTAGGGCAGAAAATTTCAGGCCTGTACAATGCTCTGAGTGCTTTGGCTCAGGGCAATGTTAATGAGCAGGAAGTAAAATTTGAAATAACAAAAATAAGAGAATCATTTAAAATTTCATTTGAAGAATTTAATAAAAATGATAAAGAGCTCCGACCACCTTCCGCAACAATGGAAAGAAATAGTTATTTTAAAACAGATTTTGTAAAAAAGGTGCAGGAAATTTCAGAAAATTTTGAGAAATTGTATCAAAATGTAAAGGACAGAATAGAACAGCAAGAAATGAGGCAACAACAAGCTTCTATTTCTAATATACAGGCTAAAAAATCTTTACCTCAGGAAGAAAGTGAAATGAAAAAATTTGCTGTTAAGCTAGAGTATGAAAGGGAAAAACATGCTGGTTTGAAACGGCAATTTCAGTATATTTTAGATGAGGTAGAAATGAATGTAGAGAATTTCAAATGTAAAAAGACAACAATTGATGTTGTAAAAGACAAATTTGAAATGGCAGAAAAGGTGTTTTTTAAATATATTGGAGAATTTCCTGATGATGAGTTGACTGAAGTATTTTACTCATTGCGTGATTCATATCAGGAGATTTCAAATATTGGAATAGGTTTTAAATCCCTTCCATTTACATTGCCATCAATTGACCTACCACAATTTGATGGAAAAACTACGGAATGGGATACATTCAAAGAATTGTTTGAACAATTGATAATGAATCAACCAATTTCAAAAACACAAAAGATGTGTGTATTAAAATCAAAATTATCTGGGGAGGCAATCAAGAAAATAGCTAAATTACCCTCCAGAGAAGAAAATTTTGATATAGCCTGGAATATTTTAGAAAAATATTATTCGAATAATAGAGCTACTACCTCAATTTATTTTAAATCTATTCTTGACGCTCCTTCAGTAAAATTTAATTCTAAAAGTGTGGGAAATTTTATAGATACAATAAACGAAAGTTTGCAAGCATTAAATGTAGTGAAAATTGATCCGGCGGAAATGTATCAGTCCTTAATCTGTTTTATATTGCAACGAAAATTGGATTATCAAATGAGAATCCAATTTGAGCAATATTTGGGAGCATCTAGAGAATTGCCAAAAGTAGACAAATTGATTGAATTTTTGCAACAAATTCAATATTCTCTGGATGCATGTCAGCAATTTACAAAATGGGATCAAGAAACAGATAATTTTCGGGAAAGTAACAGAAAAGAATTTCAATATTCTAGAAAGCTAGAAGAACAGAAAGAGGAATTTGTGTCAAGTAACAGGAAATGCTTATTGGGATGCTCTATAAATCATAAATTATTTATATGTTCCAAATTTAGAAATTTATCTGTTAAAGATAGATTGGAGAAGGTAAAAGGTTTCAAGCTATGTTACAAATGTCTTTGCTCAGGTCATTTTTCCAAAAATTGCCCTAATAACTTCAATTGCAGAATATGCAAACTTAACCATAACACTCTTCTCCATGAAGAAAACTTCCAACAGAAAACGGTATTAGTAAACAGTGATTATGAAGATAATAAAAATGATTACGTATTCTTATCAACAGCAATTGTTCAAGTTAAAACTGGAGATAATAAATGGATAGACTGTCGCGTATTACTAGATAATGGTTCTCAGCTAAATATAATTACAAAAGAATTTAAAAACAAATTAAAATTACCTGATATTATTAAGATAAATAAAAAAATTGAGGGATTACAAATGAAAAAATCATCGGTACAGGAACAAATTGGCATAAGCATAAAATCAAAGGTATCTAAATATAAAACTTTCTTAAATGCTGTGGTAATGAATAAGATTGTGTCTGATGTACCAAGTTCTAAAATGTTAGCAGGAAATTTTCCTGTCAATACTAAGTTAGCAGATCCTGAATACAATATACCAAGAGGAATTGATTTACTTCTGTCAAACGAATTTGTATTTGATCTCATATGCAATGGGAAAATACAAGATAAAACAACAAAAACAAAATTACAGAATACAAAATTAGGTTGGGTAGCCTACAGTATGACAAAATTAGATGGTATTAGTGAAAATACTAAGGTTACGGTAAACACAACATGCGAAGGTATATTGGAAAAATTTTGGGAACTAGAAGAAGTACCAAAAATAAATCATTTAACAGCCATGGAAGAGCGGTGCGAAAAATTATTTGATCAGAATATTAAGAGATTGGCAGATGGTAAATTTCAAGTAGCAATACCTTTTAAAGACCATATTAGCAAGTTGGGCAATTCTGACTTTGTAGCTAAAAGAAGATTTTTGTCTCTAGAAAGAAAATTAATCAAAAATCCGGAAATAGGTCAACAATATAAGGAGTTTATGTTACAATATTTAGAAATGGGACATATGAAATTAATAAACAGTAAAAAATTAATAAATAACGTGTATTATGTACCACATCATTGTGTTATTAGACCTGAAAGCACAACTACAAAGTTGAGAGTTGTGTTTGATGCATCATGCAAAACTACAACAAATATATCATTGAATGATATTATGCATACAGGTCCTAAGCTTCAGGAAAACCTATTTAATATTCTACTGAGATTTAGAAAACATCGATATGTTTTTTCAGCTGATATAGAAAAAATGTACAGGCAAATTTGGGTATCAGAGAATGATATGAAATATCAGTTAATATTCTGGCGCTTTAACCCAACAGAGGAATTAAAAACTTACGCCCTAAAAACTGTAACTTATGGTACGACATCGGCCCCATATTTGGCAGTTAAATGTTTGCAAAAAATTGCAGATTGGAAAACAAATCAATTTCCAGAAGAATCTGCAATAATAAAAAATGATTTTTATATGGATGATTTAATGACCGGAGGAGATTCATTAGAAAAGGTTACAATACTTAGAAAAAATATAAACAACATTTTGCTAGAGTTTGGTATGCCTTTAAGAAAATGGTGTGTAAATGATTTATCTCTTTTAAATGGAGTAAATAAAGACCATATAGTAGAAAGTCTTAACATTAAATTAGAAGGTTCAAATTTTATTAAAGCTCTAGGTGTTATATGGAATCCAAACGCAGACGAACTAAGCCTAAACTGTAAATGGGAGGCTAGCGAAACCATTTCAAAACGAACAATACTGGCAGAAATTTCTAGACTATTTGATCCACTAGGTTTAGTTGGACCTGTCGTGGTGAGTACAAAAATACTGATGCAAGAATTATGGAAATCAAAAATAGATTGGGATGTAAAAGTACCAAAAGAAATTAGTCAAAAATGGGAAAAGATAAAAAATAGTTTTAAATATTTAAATGAAATATCAATACCTAGACATTTTATTTGTGCAAAACCAACACTTGTAGAACTACATGGCTTTAGTGATGCATCAATGAAAGCATATGGTGCAGCAATTTATATAAGATCAATAGATAGTTACGGAAATATACATTCAAATTTGGCAGCATCAAAATCAAGAGTTGCTCCAATAAAATTGATAACACTTCCACGGTTGGAATTATGTGCCAGTGTTTTACTAACAGAGTTGATGAAAGTAGTAATAGAGAGTCTTAAAATTGAGTTTAAAAACATTTTCTTTTACACTGATTCTTCCATTGTATTAAGCTGGTTAAGGTTGGATCCGGCAAATTTGCAATTGTTTGTATCTAACAGAATTAATTTCATACAATCTAATACTAATATAGAATATTGGAGACATGTCAGGTCGGAAGAAAATCCAGCGGACCTTATATCTAGAGGACTAATGGCAAAAGAATTAATTCAAAATGAATTTTGGTTTAAAGGTCCAACATTTTTACGGAAAAGCGAGCCGTATCACTCTTCATTTATTTTGGAACCAAAAATTCCAGAACAAAAAAGAGGAGTTAATGTTTTGCTGGTAAAAAAAGTCGAATCTTTATATAGCACAATTAATCATAGGAACAAATTTAACTTCCTTCAAAATAGTATAGCATATATTTTAAAGTTCATACATTTAAGTAAAAAACAAAAATCTAAACCATTTTTATTTTTCAGAAAAGAAGCATTAAAATTAATTTTAAAAAATATTCAAAAGGAACACTTTGGAGAAGAATTAAGCATATTAAAACGTAAAAAGATGCTTCCAAAATCATCAAAACTTACAACATTATGTCCTTTTTTGGACAATCAGGAACTGATTAGAGTGGGAGGTAGGTTAGAAAACAGTTCCTTAACATTTGAAGCTAAACATCCAGTTGTTCTACCTTACAAAGATGGTATTGTTAGATTGTTAATAGAACAAATACATACAGATCATCTACATATAGGCCCTCAAGGATTATTAACAATAACTAGACAACGTTTTTGGCCATTGAAGGGAAGACAGCTGGCAAAGGGAATTGTTAACAAATGTTATAGATGTTTTAGAAAAGGACCAAGACAGTTGCATCAGTTGATGGGAAATTTACCGAAAGATCGGGTTATAAGGACTCGTCCATTTTTAAATGTGGGAATAGATTTTCTGGGTCCAATTACAATTCACTACAAAATTAGAGGAAAAAAGACGGACAAGTCATATGTATGTATATTTGTTTGTTTTTCTACAAAAGCAGCGCATTTAGAAGTAGTTTCAGATTTAACCTCAGCAGCATTTATAGGAGCCTTAAAAAGGTTTGTAGCTAGGAGAGGTTGTCCACAGAAAATTTTTTCGGACAATGCGACGAATTTTGTAGGGGCTGCTAACAGTCTAAATAAAATTTATCAACTATTTACGGAATCCAATCACAAAAGGAATTTAAATATCTTCTGTGAAAATAATAGCATTGATTGGCTTACCATACCAGCAAGGTCACCTCATGTAGGAGGATTATGGGAAGCCGTCGTAAAGTCGGTAAAAAAACATTTTTATAAAGTAACAGAGGGCACAATGACGTACGAGGAATTATATACACTTATGACACAAATAGAAGCAATTTTAAATTCACGACCGTTGACCCCTTTGTCCGATGATCCTAATGACTTGCATGTCTTAACTCCAGGACACTTTCTAATTGGTGAGTCATTGACCACCTTTAATGATTCATTAAATAATCAGTGTTATCATAATATACGAGATCATTGGAAATCTGTGCAATCCAATATGGAAGAATTCTGGAGTCGGTGGTCATTAGAATACTTATCCGAATTACAAAAAAGGTACAAATGGAAAAAACCTATAGAAAATATTAAACCAGGAACATTAGTTCTACTAAAAGAGGACAACATTCCTCCAATGAGCTGGAGGCGGGGGAGGATCATCCGAACCATATTAGGATCGGATGGTTTATGTAGAATGGTGGATGTAAGGACCAGCAATGGGGAGACCAAAAGGTCAATTCACAATGTTTGTCCTTTTCCCGCTAATGATATCGAAGACAATATTGAAAATGATATTACGTTAATAAATAAAGAAGAAAATGCAAAGTATTCACATTTAGGTAATAATGCTAAGAGCAAAACTAAAAAAGTTTGCAGTAATGATGATATTAATTATAATACCCGTAGCAATAACGTCACTAAAAGATTGAAAAATAAAAATATGTTATTGGTTTTGTTATCATTGCTATCCATATTTAATCCGATAAATGCCCAATTTAATATAAAAGAATTTAGTAATAAGACAGGTATATTTTTTGAAAAGGTAGAAACGGTGGGGTTATCAACAAGCTCGTGGAATATATTAATTCATGTCAACATATCGGATTATATAGAAGCCAAATCATTCCTAGATGAAGCGAAAAGTACACTTGACAATTTAAGAAAAACGAAGCAAATATTTTCATCATCAGCAGAACAAAACCTATATACTATGTATGATCGGGTCTTGAATAGGCATGAATTAATAATGTCTTCAGTTCCAAAACGTAAACCACGATCTCTTTTGCCGTTCGTGGGAAGTATACAGCATGCATTGTTCGGTTTGATGGATGAAGAACATGCCGATGAAATATCACGGAAATTGAAACAAGGCTCTGAAGATAATCTGAAGATACTGAACGTTATTCAAAATATTTCAGCTGTTCAAGATATGACATTGGATGTGATTAAAAAAGAAAATAAGGTTGTTTTTAAAAATATTGTAAAACTGAGTGAGTCCATAAAGTCATTGGATACCGAAATACATGGGACGAAAGACGAAGCAGCGCGAATCAGAGTAATAACAAACATTTTGACATCGGTGGAAATATTTGAGCAAATACAAGAAGACATTATTGAAGTTCTTTCAAATTTGAAAGGCAACTTCATTCACCGAATAATGCCTGTTAAGAAGTTTAAGCAGCAAATTGAAATCATCAAGACAAAGATAAGTCGAAACTTGCGTCTTCCTTCAGAAAATCCTATTGAAATGGAAAGAGTGGCTCAGGTATCAACAAGAACAACGACAGATTTCATCCTGTTTAATATACGTCTTCCTTTAATCAACAATGAGATTCTTCAAGCGTATGAAATTTATACGTATCCCATTCTTCACGACGGATTATCGATACAAATTCATACAACCGACAGATATATTCTTGTCGATGAACGAAAGAATTTATACTACAAATTAGACAATAATGAGTTTGGTCATTGTCAGAAAATGAATCAGCTGATGTTATGCCACCAAATTCATCCAATGTTTAAGACGAGAGGTACAACTAGTTGCGAGATGGAAATCTTCTTAAAGATAAATAATATTCCTAATAGTTGCGAAATAGAGATAAAAAGATTTAAGAACTATTGGCAACAGATGCACACAGCAAACTCATGGGTATTTTCTGTTAAGGAAGATACGTCAGCAGATGTAATATGTCACGATAAAATCCATCCGATCATAATAAAAGGTGCTGGTATATTAAAATTGCATGCTGAATGTCAACTCGATTCAGCTGAAGTAAATCTTTGGGCTTATGATGTAAATTATTCAGAAGTTAGCTATGTTTTCCCAACAATTAACATCTCGAAATTCATACCAGCAATTGCACATGTTAAGATTGCTGGTGAAATGGAAATATACAAAATTCCGGACATCCCAACAGCAACCAGTTTATTTGGATTAATTACGCAACTCAACGTTCATCATCTAACACATTATGGTATCAGCATTACAACAATAATAATAATTTGTGTTATTATATTTGCAGTTGTTTACATACTTAGGAAGCTGGTCATAATATCTTCAAACTATTTACCCGCCACCGTTGCTCTACCTAGATTAATATAATTATATTGTAAAAGGTATTAATTCTTTTTATTAAACTAGATTAATGTAACTATAATAATAAGGATAATAGATGTATAAGTAAAAAAATATATATATTAACGAGGAAATAAAATGTTGAAAGATTATAATCTTTCAAGGCCGCCAGAATGTTGAGTTTAAAATAACATCTGGTGTACACAGATCATAAACAGATTACAATCTTTCAAGAACGCCAGAATGTTGTTTTAGACTCAACATGTGGTGCACACATATTAATATAATACATACATACATGTGTGCGAGTCCTTTTTAGTTTGTTGTAAACAACAGAGGTTATGATAATAAACAGTAATGCGTTTATTACTTTTTACTAAGAACTAAGATAATGATAGTTTAATCTCTTGTTTATTTAGGCTGCACACATGTATTGTTTTTAGTGATAAGATCTAGTAGGTAGGAAAATTGTTATTGTTTTAGTGATAAGAATTTTAGTATTTAAGGAAAAAATATTAGAAAATAAAGAGAGTTCTATTTTATAATTCAAAGTGTTGTGTTGTGTTATTTAAAATTCCTGCGGAAATTAACACATACTGAAATTCAGTTCGTCACAGTTTTATAGGGCAAGAAATCACCCTGCCAAATTTCGGCCCCATATAAGCCCTACTCCCGGAAAACAGTTTAGTACGCCTAAAACCGTAATACATAATGCTATCATAATAAAATTTGCTACGTCACAGTTTTATGTGACTTAAAATCACATTGTAAAATTTCGTGAAGATCAGTCCATAATTTATTCGTATAAACCCTACTCCCGGAAAACAGTTTAGTACGCCTAAAGCCGTAGTTAATAATGCTATCATATCGTTTTATACGACTAACAATCGCAGTGTTAAATTTCGTGAATATCGGTCCATAATTTAACCTAGGCCCCATATAAACCCTACTATCGGGAAACAGTTTATTCCGCCTAAAAGTGAATAAAGCCCACTTTGGGAAAATAATTAAATTCGCCTAAAACCATAACAGATATACTTAGACATTACGGTAAAATTTCTTCCAACTTAGATTCATATGGCCAGAAAAGATATCATGTAATATTGTGAAATTCAGTGCTAACTCTAAAACTAATTAAACTGCTATATTGAAATTTATTCTAATTATTTTATTGTATTACCAGAAATCAGTCTTCAGAATTTCGGGATGACTGGTCCATAATTTACCAATACAAATTACCCTCCTAAAAATTATTTTAGCTCGGTTAAAACTGATACGAATCATGATATTTTACTCAAGCCAGTTCAAAGTTCTCACAAGAAACGCATAAATCTTTCTTATTGTCGGTCAATAATTTAATTCATGTCTAACCCCAAACCAATTTTAATGCTGACGTTCGTTTTTGTGAAGCTTAGTTAATAATATATATGTATTTATCATATGGAGCCCACTCCTGTCGGTGGAGGGTATCATAGATTCATAGCACAGCCGAATATAGCACTCCAAATTGTTAATTTTAAATTAGGTGATTTCTCGCAAATGTGGCGATCTTAAAACTTGGTTGGCGTCCTAAATTTCGCTTTGGCAATTTATAATATGGTGGGCGATGTTGTTGGCAATTTTAGATAAGCCATGAATTTGATTTCATAATCGCTAGTCAATAAGAAAAATAACATATTCCTATTTTGGTATTTAAGTGTATGAAATTTCAGGCATTCATACATACATATGTATGGTCAGTATTTGAAACTGAATGAAGTAGTGTTGAAATGGCTGATAAAGATATTGAAAAGGTTCGAAAAATTGTTTCTTGTATTTAAAGATACTCTTTAAACTTACTAATTGAGTTCCAGAAAATATGAATATAATTAAAGTTCTCCAACATTTTTTTTCCATTATATAACGTGACAATTTATTTCACATACAAAACTCGTTGAGATTAAGGATATTTTAAGGATTGTTAACTTTATATGATGGTAATTCAAACTGGTAATGCTTGTATTGCAGGAGTATTTTGAATAATGAACGCCACTAAATAGAATGCATTTCGAACTAATTGAGGCGTTATCACAAGTTATCAATTATATGGATGTAAATAGCACATTTTGCACTTTTTGTACCTTCGCAAAATATGTTGACCAAATTTAATACAATGTATTAAAAAAATGACAATTAGGAATGTCTAGGCGATAAAGTGTATAGCGTTTAAGATATATAATAGAACTGCAAATACATACATATGTGTATCCAATATTTTCATAATACTAACCGCAAAAATTAATTTTTTCCAATCATAAGTAGGCTACTACAAACTTTATGATAGTAAAAATTGTACCTTTTTGTGTTCAATAACCATTTTTACTTTGTTTTAATATTAGACAAAAATAATATCATGGCGGCTTTTTCCATTTTTTGGCGAATTGTAACGATTCGGAACAAATTTATTTTTTAGGATTTATAAAAAAATATTTTTAGTAATTTGAAAAATGTATATTTAGTTGTCAAAAATTAATTAAAAAAATGCACTGGCGGGCTTGGCGATTTTTGACATTGAATTTGGCGCAAAATGTCATAATTAATCTGACATCCTTGGCTGTCATTGCGAAAAATATGAGTGGATTAGTAAAAAATCTTGAGCGTAATGATTGCAGAACTGGCAGTGGCATGTGTAAATGCCAAATGTCAACATCTACCATCAATTTGCGAAGATGTTGAAATTGAAATAATTAGAGCTAAAAATCAACATATATCAAGGCGAATTCAACTTATGTTAAACGATATAATATAAAAGGACCTGTATTAATAAATTAAAGTTGATTTTGAAAAAAGACTTTGAAAAGAGATGTCTTTAAATTTAAAAATAAAGAAAATTATTAAAAATAAAAATTAAATGTGTTTGTGTGTTTTTCTTTATTATAAATATTACTCTTGGCTATGATGTGCATTGATATCACAACCAATTCTTGCATATGCCGTCAATTCCTTCACCTCTATGCCAGGCGGATCTATTGCCTCGTACGTCATAAACAGTGCGCTTATCTTTGGCTTCACCATTTACAACGGTCAAGTCACCGCACCTAAAAGAATGAGATATGAGAAAATTTGCTTAGCAGATTTATTGTATTATTGTCTATGGCACACAAGTGAGTTTATATTTTTCTGGAAACCTTAAGACTTCTTTCTGAAGAAGGATTGTTTTCTGAAAATATATCGATATCTTCCTGGATAAGAGAAAACGCTTTTAACGCTTTTTTGTGATGCCAGAATACGAGAACTTTCACAATGCGTAAGACTACACGCATTTTCTGCATCCATGCTTCCTTCAAGCATCGCTATTAATTCTTCATTTGAAACATCTTCCTGTCCCGATCCAAGAACTTCTGTCTTCATTGCCCACTTCATCCATACCGACTTCGTGTGCCAAAGCGAAAATTTCATTTTGAGTTTCTTGAATGTTTTGTAATGAACTGCCGAAATCATTAGTGCATTTGGGCCATAATTTTTCCATACTCCAATCATGGCTGTTTCCTTAACTTCATAGCAAGATTTCATAATGTTATCAAAATCATTAAATATATTAAATTGCTTCAAAACCGTTATAGTTGTCCGATTTGGACCATCAACATATTTGATAAGATTCTTGAAAACGCGGCGCAAATAATAGGCCTTAAAGTTAGCAATACACCCAGATCCATTGGTTGAAGTATAAGAGTATTATTTGGTGGTAGAAATGCCACTTTAATGTTGTTAGATATGTGAGTTAGCTTATGGCTATGTGCATTATCAATTATTAGTAATGCCTTGTTTGAAATATTTTGCTCTTAATTAAATTTTCTCACATCATTTGACAAAAATTATTCAACCAGTCTTAAAAATATTTGCTGTCATCCACCCTTTTTTATTTTACCGCCAGATAGCACCAAGTTCTGATTTGTTGCAACCTTTGAATGCTCGTGGATTTTTAAGATGATAAAAAGGCAGCATTCCCTCCAAATAAAATCGTAATACGGTTCTTAGCTGCCTGAAACCCAGACGCAGATTTTTTTGTTTGGAAGTGAATGTTCTAGATGGCTGTTTCGTCTGACTTGTATACTTGCTGTGTGGTATAGCCACCGTCTGCTATAATTTTTTTTAATGTTGCAGGATTATTTTTTGCCGCCTCGATATCTGCACAAGCTACTTCACCAGATATTTTTATATTATGTAAACAATGACGTGTTTTGAATCTATCAAACCAACCTTTTCTAGCTAAAAACTGCTCTTTCTTAGATCCTTGCCAATTTTTCGTTTTAAAATACTGTTGAAGGGTTCTGTCTTTTTCTTGTATAACAGTGGTGCTTATCGCATTTTATCCTGATTGTTCTTAATTGTACACACAGTTGAAGCAGCAAGGCCCAAGGCTTTTCCTATTTCATTATTTTTCTGGCCTGCTTCGAGACGTCTTAAAACATGAAGCTTTGCATCTGTGATCGCTTTACGAATCTTTTTTGCACAAGTGGCGTGTGAGCCGTAGTTTCTTCTCGTTTACCATGGGGCTAATTCTGGCAGTGGTGATCGAGTATTTTTTCGGTTCGAAAGCAATTTAATTCCTAATTCTTTCAGTCGATACTTAACGAATCGAAATTATCTGTTCAGTGTTGTAAAAACTCAAATAAATGCTTTAAGCACTAAAAAAATAATTTCGATTCGTTCAGTATCGACTGATAGAATAAGAAATTAAATTGATTTCAAATCGAAATAGTATTCGATTAAGACTGCCAGAATTAGCCCCCAGGTATTTTTAAAGCCAAATTAATTTCGACTTAATATAATACAACCACTCATAGACTTTAATGATATACCTCAAACAAAAAATTATTTGGTCTCACTTAAGAAATTCAATGAATAATAGAAACTAACTTATTTCGGGGAGTTCCAAAATTAAATTAAAATTGTACCTACAATACACAACTTAAACTACAGTGAAATTACTATAAGGTTGGAGCACTTGGCGTTGCTGTACAGCAATACGTTGACATTGCTGGTATTTTCCGTCCAAATTTTCAGGTATTTTCCGTCGAAAACTCCGCTACCACTTTGTTCTAATTTCACCATGGCTTGCACTAAAGAAATGTTCGATGAATGATAAAACTTTACTTATTGTTTTCTAGAGGCTTCAAAATTAAATTAATATTTTTGGTAATAGCAAATTTTTCATTCGTATAACGAATTTTATAACTTATTAATAAAGTTCGTAACTTCAAAATTTCGTATTCGTATGACGAATTTTATAATGCATTGATGATGTTCGTAACTTCGAAATTTCGTAAAGCGAGCATTCGTAAAACGGGGTATCCAATATTTGTTGAATTCGCCTTGACATATATGTTACAAGATGTTCATATCGCATTTTATTCCATTCTAGTAGAGAACCAAGCCGATCGGCGTAAGCCGAACGGCTTGCCTCCGCCGCTTGATTTCTCCAAGCCGCGCTGCTGCCGATTTGCACGGCTTAGACGGCTCAATTAAAGCCGCCGATGACAGCAGCTGCGCCGTGAAATTTCTTAATTTTTGTTTATTTTACTTCAGGGTTACACGGTCAAGTTTTGTCTATCAAGTTTTAATACGCTCACACTTTTTTTCCAATACACTAATACTTTTAAAAGTTGAAGCGAACTTGCCTTTAAGATTCTCTTTCAAGTGAGTGTATCAGTTTACGTTCAAGAAAACAGCTGATTACAAGTTTGATGAGGAAATTGTTCGTTTGTCTTTATAAATTGTGCTCTTGATGAGCTTCGAAATTGCGTGCAGCCTACGTCACAGCTTCCAATTATTGGAAATATTGACAAACTGTATACATATGTAAAAGACTATCAAGAAAAAGTAGATCGTGTGGCTGCAGTGTTACAGATTTGCGTTTTAATGTATTAATTTCTTTGTCAAAAATGGTATATTTTAGCAGCAATGTGCAACATTCAAGTGCCGTTATATTTTCTTACAATTTTTCAAAGCGTCATTGTACTTAACAACATGCAAAAATCTCTGCAAGAATATTTATTTATGTACAAATTTATTATAATTAAATTACAATAAATCTCTGATAGTGAAGTTTTTAATATAACCAGCAGTTGTTAAATAAAAAACAAAAAATTAAAGGAGTGTCTCACATTAAGACACTGTATGGAAGTGCAGAGTGTTGGCAATTTTTTGGTCATTTGGTTCAGGTTAAGGAAATTGTATATTTTAATTTTTTTCACCTTAAAGCTTACATTTTTATTAATAATGTATTGCAAAAAGCTTTACTTTTTTGAAATGGATATGGGTATGTGGTCCTACAGATAACATCAGTTTAAAACAGTATTGAGGAAAAAACGAAATTGCACTATCCCTTTATAATTATTTAATGTTTTGTACTTTAACATAAAAATAAATATATATAGAAATGATTAATAGTTTTCCTTAAATAACAATTTTAAACATTTCAAGCCGACATTTAAGCCGCCGCCGATTCATTGACGCAAACGCCGCCGCCGCCGATCAATTATGCCCGCGCCGCCGCCGATCAAACGCCCTCGGCTTGGTTCTCTGCATTCTACAGCTTTCGATTATTTTAGTGTCATCACTAGAAAAATGCCAAAAAATTTCTGTTTTAACTGTAGCATCACTGACAACCCTAAAAAAAGGGTTTTTTTTTTATAATTTTATTAAGTATCATTTATTATTTTTTTGTTCGCTTAGTTTTATTTTTGTAGAAATTCCTTTTTTGGTTGTTAAATTTAATTTGTGTATTGCTTTTTTGTGTGTTTTTTTTGTACATTGTATCAATTACAGTTCTGATTGTTGGTAGATGTGAACAATGTAAGCACGCGTGTGAACAAATCAATACCGAAATCAACCGCAAACAAAAACATTTTTTTTTGTTTTGACCACGTGCTATTATATTTGTTTTGAAGACAACAGCACGTGCGTGACAAACAATAACAAAACATGCAAAATTATATCAAAAAACATTACAAACACCATATTATTCATAAAAAATTAATTAAAATATGAAAAAATCTGTAAATTTAGCAGTTTAAAATGTTTGAAAAATTATTCAAAATTGTTGAATAAAATCTACAAATTTGCCGGTTTATAAAATCCAATAACTGATTTTGAAAGCACGTTACTAGGGCTATTAAGACCGCAAGTTGTCACTTTCGACAAATCAAAACTTTAGGGGGTTTTCACTTTCTTCAAATCAAAACTTTAGGGGGTATTCCATATTAAAGAAAAAAATTCAAAAATTTACCAAAAAGTTGTTACATGAATAAAATCTACAAATTTGCCGGTTTATAAAATCCGATAACTGATTTTGAAAGCACGTTACTAGGGCTATTAAGGCCGCCAGTTGTAACTTTCGACAAATCAAAACTTTAGGGGGTTTTCCATATTAAAGAAAAAAAATTCAAAAATTTACCAAAAAGTCGTTACATGAATAAAATCTACAAATTTGCCGGTTTATGAAATCCGATAACTGATTTTGAAAGCACGTTACTAGGGCTATTAAGCCCGCCAGTTGTCACTTTCGACAAATCAAAACTTTAGGGGGTATTCCATATTAAAGAAAAAAAATTTACCAAAAAGTTGTTACATGAATAAAATCTACAAATTTGCCGGTTTATAAAATCCGATAACTGATTTTGAAAGTACGTTACTAGGGCTATTAAGGCCGCCAGTTGTCACTTTCGACAAATCTAAGCTTTAGGGGGTATTCCATATTAAAGAAAAACAATTCAAAAATTTACCAAAAAGTTGTTACATGAATAATATCTACAAATTTGCCGGTTTATGAAATCCGATAACTGATTTTGAAAGCACGTTACTAGGGCTATTAAGGCCGCCAGTTGTCACTTTCGACAAATCAAAACTTTAGGGGGTATTCCATATTAAAGAAAAAAAATTCAAAAATTTACCAAAAAGTTGTTACATGAATAAAATCTACAAATTTGCCGATTTATAAAATCCGATAACTGATTTTGAAAGCACGTTACTAGGGCTATTAAGGCCGCCAATTGTCACTTTCGACAAAAATTTACTAAAATATAAAAAATATAAAATTTACGAAGAACTTACGATCGTCCATTGAAATGTTATTTGTTTTTCTGTAGGTAAGCAGTGCTACCAGAAAAATCATAGGATAGAATGAAATGAAACAAATTACCATACACTGGAAAAAATTATTACAAATTTTTTTTATTTAACCTAAATATTTTTAAAACATTTTAATGAGAGGTAGATTTATAGCCAAATTTGAGTGTTTAGGAGCAAAACATGCTAATTTTAGATGTGTTCCCATATACATATTTAATAGAATTTACGTTTTTAAAAAATTTACTCTCTCCTAAACAAGTAAGTCAGGGATCGGAGTATATTTTCAAGTATATGCAGTAGCTTTTTGATTTTAGGTTTTTATTGAACATATTTGAATGACGGTACGTCATAAATTAAACAATAATAAAGAATTAAAAAATAAAGGGGTGTTTGGGAAAATTAAAAAAAAGGCTATAATTAATCAAATAACGGAAAAATGAATAATAGAAAATTATAAAAGGGTATAATTATTTAAATAACGGCAAAAGAATAATACAAATCTAGGCACAAACCTCTAGATTTGTTGTTTTTAAAGCCTTTATCACTAAGAATTCGGCAGTCCACTTCCCAAATTATTTTGTACGGTCCTATGGATAATAAAATGAATACATCTTTCATTAGCTGATTTTAAAATTGTAACAAATTGCCAAAACCTTTTTTCATATCTGAATCCATATAATTTCTCCGCATATAACAATAGAAGTTTCAATTGCTTTTCGAGTGCATTATATTTGTAATTATAGCGCAGCGGCTCTTATTTTATTCCTTTTTTGTTTTTTAAAATAACTTATCAATGTTTATAATTGCATCGTTAATATAATTTAAATAAAATCCCGAAAATTTTATTAATTAATTTTTATCTATTTTTAAAATGTATCTTACATATTTTTGTGCAGCAATTAAAGCATCTGACAAGGTGTCAAATCAAAACCTGATAATTGTAGTCTGAACAGTTTTCTTAAAAAAGTTGTTGAAACATGTTAAACTTTAACAGTGTAAATATAGTATAAGTTACAACAATATTAGCAAAACATAATTGAAACTATTTAGAAAATATATGCTAACTGCTTTTAACAAGCATATTTGCTTGTCCTAAAGCAAACATAGCATATTTTAACTTTTTGAAAGCCAGATTTTTTATACATTTGCATTTTTTCTTCCTATATTCATTTAAATTTTACATTCAAAATGTTATTTAAACTGTATTTGGAAGAAAGGATTAACCCCCTAATGCAAAAAACAGTTAAAGTTCACATTACTTAACTACCACATTAGACCCACCAAATGTGCACTTAAATCTTTTTTTTTATTTGCATTAGGTTGTAAGTCTATAATTCAAAAGCGCTTTTATACATTTCATACTACTCTTAAAATCGGAAAAAACTAAGCTCATTAACAAAAAAGAATTAAAAGAAAATCTCCATTGGTTTTTACTTTACCTGATTTCGATTTCGAGAACATGGCCGTTTCTAATATAAAAACCACATATGGCTATTTTTTCTTAACTAAATTCTTAAGAAAATTTAATTTGGCGAATTTCAGGGATTTTAGGAGTGCATACAATTTGTGTTATGCTAAAAACGTAATGAAAACAGGTTAATAAATTTGTTAAAAATTAAAAAAAACCTGATTTAAAAGTTTATCAAGAAAAATAAAAAAATATTTATAAGTATTATTATTTTAAGAAAAAAAGTAACTAAAATTAATAGTCGCATCTCCACATTGAAAAAAATGACGAATTTTCGTTAGAAATAACATAACACGGCAACTCTGGTTACTAAAGAAAATCATTACATAGGAAGTGTGGCTATACCATCTTGGTTTGTTTACGAAAAATTGTGTAGTGAAAACCAGAAAACTCATGTTTAATTTATAATATTTGTTTAACTTAAAAATTCCGAATTAAACAGAATTTATTTTAATTTAAACAGCCTTTAAGAAAAATTAGCGAACAAGTGATAGTGCAAACAATTAGACGGCAAATTTGTAGATTTTATTCATGTAACAACTTTTTGGTAAATTTTTGAATTTTTTTCTTTAATATGGAATACCCCCTAAAGTTTTGATTTGTCGAAAGTGACAACTGGCGGCCTTAATAGCCCTAGTAACGTGCTTTCAAAATCAGTTATCGGATTTTATAAACTGGCAAATTTGTAGATTTTATTCATGTAACAACTTTTTGGTAAATTTTTGGATTTTTTTTTTATTTAATATGGAATACCCCCTAAAGTTTTGATTTGTCGAAAGTGACAACTGGCGGCCTTAATAGCCCTAGTAACGTGCTTTCAAAATCAGTTATCATAAACCGGCAAATTTGTAGATTTTATTCATGTAACAACTTTTTGGTAAATTTTTGAATTTTTTTTTCTTCAATATGGAATACCCCCTAAAGTTTTGATTTGTCGAAAGTGACAACTGGCGGCCTTAATAGCCCTAGTAATGTGCTTTCAAAATCAGTTATCGGATTTTATAAACCGGCAAATTTGTAGATTTTATTCATATAAAAACATTTTTGCATAATTTTTCAAACATTTTAAACTGCTAAATTTAAAGATTTTTTCATATTTTCATTAATTTTTTATGAATAATATTGGGTTCGTAATGTTTTTGGATATAATTTTCCATGTTTTGTTACTGTTTGTCACCCACGTGGTGTTGTTTTCAAAACAATAATAATAGCACGTGAGTTAACAAATTTGTTTTACGTATTTCAAAAAAATATATTTAGCAGACCTCAACGGCGGTCTGCTATTGCTAATTAAAACTCTTTTTTTATTAATTTTAAGGATTAAATTTATTCACATAAAAATTAGATTTATTTGACAAACACTTTGAATTTTTCAAGATTAAATTTACAAATTAAATTTATTTAACAAACACTTTGAATTTTCAAGATTAAATTTACAAATCAGATTTATTTAACAAACACAAAAATTAAATTATTTACGCGACGGCTCCGTGGCTAAGACTGCCTGCCCAGTTGTTATTTTCCCATTTTATACCCTCTGCTCTGCCGGTGCGCTCGCGGTTGTTTTGCGCAGCAAACCGTGGAAACTGCTGACCAACTTAATTCGCATGTGGTAACCTGATATGGTGTCGGGTTACGTGTGCGCGTGTCTGAAAAGTGTTGATTCAAATATTTCGCAAGATGTTATTGGATACGCCTGTGAGTTGAACTTAATGTTGACGTATTGCGAATTTAGTGCATTCAGCAAGTTTCATGGTCAGGCAGTGTCGTTAACTCCTCCCCTCTTAAGCATCTGCGTCTCGCAGATTCATCATCGACACGGAATTGAGCTGGGGACTCCTGGTGTTGGTGGTGGACAAATTCTCCAAAGACTGTTTGTTGTCCCCACTTAAGGCTGGTCTGATGGGGGGTAGAATCGTCCGAGAAAAAATTTTCCGGCCTAGGACGATGACGGCAGTGATAAGGATGACAATGACAACCGTTCCAGTAAACATTGAAATATGAAAATTTGTATTAAGATGGACGAGTGTCTTAATATTCTGTAGGCTAAGTTGATGGACGTATTCTAGGTTAACTTTATGGTTGGCACTCGTTGTATTTGACAGGACTGCGGGCAGCGCTTCCAAATGTGTGCGTAAGGCTACACTTGTGTAGGTGCGGTTGTTCAGTGTTACGGTTTCGTTGCTTAATTGTATCACGTAGGTTCCGGTTAGGTATTCTTTTCCTCCAGCCCATGTAAGGCTGCCGTTGAAGTTCGTGACGAATAGCGTACTTTCCTCCAAGAGTTCAACCATGTTCCCTGTTTTCGTCTCATAGATGCATTCGGCTTGTCCGCCTCTTAACAGCTTCGGGATACACTCTTCCCTCTCTAATTCAACTAAGGCTTCTTGTTGGCAAACTATTAAATTACTAAATGTATTGCAATCACCCGTGACACCATATGCTTCGGCCTCATTAACTAGCAGCTTTTTAAACGGCAGGTCGATTCTCTTTCCATGCTGGATAGAGGGCCTCACGATTAGCATGTTGTAAATTTCATCTCTAATTTTTGGTATTGATATGACGTACAGCAGCATGGATCCATTTGTATAAACAGAAGGCATGCTGTATTCCAAAGCCTCGATGTCGTTGACGTACGGTAAGGTTGCAACCTCCGATATTGCTCGCCTTAATTCTTCACTGTCGAGAAGGTTGGTGTTAACTATGCCGGCCTTAGCCATCTGACATGCTCTCGTTAGCTCGTGGACTTCTTCTTTTAGCACTAGCACTTTGTTCAGCAGGTTTGAGCTTATCCTTTCATCACCAACCTCGTCAGATTCATTTGCCATTCTTCGCACAATTTGGTTCATGCGATTAGCTATAGTGTCTGTCAGGCTGATAATTTTCTTGTTCACGTAGTGTTGTCGGTTGTTGTTGTCGACGATCGAACTCCAGTCAGAAGCATCAGGGCTCCCGGCCAGCCATTTCCAGGCAGAGCCCAACCATTCGATAGCTCGCCTTTCCCTTAGGGTGTTGCCTTTCAGAATGCGAATTTGTACTGCCACTTGTTGTAGATGATATTTGATCATTTGGCGCCTATCCGCGTCTTTGAGTATCGATGCAGCTGTAAGTGCTTCGTCCAGCACCGACTCATACTCCGTCAGGTTCGCCGCATGCAACATCTTAAAATGGCCATCTACTATAGAGCATCTACCTTCCTTAATGGAGATAATGGGAGCTGAATATTTAAAAAGGCGCATGGCGTCTGTTGCTGATGACAGCGTTAATCTGGAATTAGTCCGTTAATACATGTTTTTTTTATTTTCTTAGGGGTTAGTTGGTTAGTGGTATTAGTTTGATAGAATCATTGTGTTAGTTTTTTGTTTCTTAATAAAAAATTAAATTTTTGTTAGTATTTTGAGATGAAACGCCGCCACTGGCTAAACGCTTTTACTTTCTTTAATTCTAGGGGTTAGTATTTCATTTTGATAGAATCATTGTGTTAGTTTTTTGTTTCTTAATAAAAAATTAAATTTTTGTTAGTATTTTGAGATGAAACGCCGCCACTGGCTAAACGCTTTTACTTTCTTTAATTCTAGGGGTTAGTATTTCATTTATTTTTCATAAAAAAATTTTCTTCATCTATTTCTCATATGAGAAAAAAAATTTCATTTGGTATTAAAAAAAAAATTTTTATAGTTTCTTTTGTAATGTCACCGTACTTCCAACAAAGCATGTCTTAAATGTGCAATGCCACTGCTGATGCCCCTCAACCTTATGCCATTGCTGAGCTGCCCGAGCTTTGACATTGCCATTACTTGCAGAGGCTTTTAGTTCACTTTCGGGTGCATTTTTTATTTTTAGTTGTTAGGTTCAGTGAAAAACGAAGATTTGTTTTATTGGGAAAAAAAAATTTTTGTTTTAGCTAGAAGAGCTTGGCAAAATTTCATTTCTTATGTGATTTTTGTGGATTCTTCGGCCACTTTCGGTTGACACAGTGACCTTGTTATCCTTTAAAATTCTTTCTCTTACGTAAAGAGGCTTCTGTTTACCCCTCCTCTGCTTACAAGCTACATAAACCGTTTGCCCTTTTTTGAATTTTTTCGGGCTTTTACGGTTAGCATTATGTCGCTCTAGCTGGAGTTTTTGAATTCTTTTTAACTCCGAGGAGAGGTCGTTATTAATCTTCTGCTTAAAATTTAAAAGTTTTTGGAAATTGATCCTTTCGGACCTATTAAAAAATATGTCATTTGGTTTTTTTTTGGTGGTTGTGTGTACTGTGCCGTTATAACGATCCACTGCAATATTTAACAGCTCTCTTAACTTAAGGTCTTTATACTCAGATTTTAGACAACGATAAATTTCCAAAACTGTTGAATGGAATCTTTCTACCTGACCGTTCACCTCGCTGCGTTGCGATGGTGTGCGGTACAGCTGGATTCCCAAAATTTTAATGAAGTTTTGAATTATTGGACTCAGAAAAGCACTTTCATTATCTGTAACTATAACCTTTGGAGCTGTGAAATAATGCAGTAGTTTTATAATTTTTTCGCGGAGATGCAGCGTCGACCGATTTTTTATGTGGAATAGTTTGGCGAATTTAGAAAATTTGTCTAAACATGAAATAAATTTTTCGCCCTGAATTTCAAAAATATCGATATGAAGGATTTCGCAAGGATATGACGGTATCGGGGTTGCTTGTAACAGGGGTACGGATGGATGCCTGTCATATTTATTTAGCTTGCAAATATCACACGTTGCCACGAATTTCCGGATCAGACTGCTCATCCTGGGAAAATAATATTTTTCCAAAATCTGCTGCCTGTTCTCGGCGAGATTTCGGTGAGCTCTTCTATGTTCTTTGGCTATTATCTCTAAAATATTGTCAACGTTCCTGAGATCCTCAACAGTTCTTTGTGTAATTCGCGCTTTGTACTTTGAAAAATGATCGCGAAACACATCTTGAAGAAGTGCGAGTTTTTCTTCGGGCACTTTAATTCCGTTAAGTATGTTTGGTCTCAGTTTCTGTTTCAATATTTTTGTCAGCTGCTCCCTGGAAAGGCTGCTGACGGGGATATAGTGACGTGTGTATCCAGGATGCGGTTCTTCGTAGGCGTGCGTGCTTCCGCTAAATACCAGTTGATTTCGAAAGACGTTGATGGGGGCTTCTACGTGTGGTATAAATTCTGAACTATCCTCTTCCGCGCTGTGCATTGTTGCTACAGTATCGCTGTCCCTTGGTTCGTCGTTAATTGTTTGATCCTCGTCGCGGCCCTCGAGTGCTGATTCTGTTGCCGAATTGCTCGCGACTCCTTCCGATGCGGTCTCAGTTTTTGAGTCAGCGCCCTCGCTTGCAGTATCTGTTCCTGAAGTTAGATGGTTGATTTGGGTCTTCAGACGCGATAGTGCATCAGCCACGTAATTTGATTTACCTGGCTTATAAATCAATTCGTGGCTATATTCTTCGATGCGAGCCTTCCATCTTTTCAATTTTGCGTTGAAGTTCCGGTTACCCAAAGCATAGGTAAGCGGTTGATGGTCTGTATAAATTTTAATCTTTTTCGCACCATAAAGATAGTTTCGGAGATTGTCGAGCGCCCATACGATAGCCAACATTTCCTTTTCGTTGGTAGCATAGTTCTCCTCGGTTTTGCTCAACGATCTGGAAATGAAGGCAATAGGTCTGTCTTTCCCAATCTCCCCTTGCGATAGCACAGCACCAATTGCGTAGTTCGAGGCATCGGTGGTCAGATTAAAGGGTTTTTCGAAATCAGGGAAACATAAAATTTCAGCAGTGGTCAGAATCATTTTTAAATCTTCAAATGCTTTTAAAGCTTCTTCATCGAGTGTTACTGCCACTTTCCTGGATTGGCTAGCCTTGATCTGCGCATTTTCCCCGCGAGTGAGGTTGGTTAGAGGTTTTGCTACCTTAGCGTAGTCTCTGATGAACCTGCGGTAATATGAGGTCATACCCAAGAAGCTCTTCAATTCCTTGAGATTGGTGGGCGGCATGAGTCCTTTAATCGCGTCCACCTTTTTCGGATCGGGCTTTATTCCTTCCGTCCCTACGATGTACCCTAAGAATTCAACCTCGGTTCTCATAAAATGTGTTTTTTCCAGATTTACCCTGACATTTGCATCCATGAGTGTTTGGAAAATAATTTCTACGTTTTTCAAATGGTCGGCTTCATCTTTCCCGAAAATGATTATGTCATCGATATACACATAGCACTTTTTGCCTATGTGCTCTCTTAAAACGTCGTCAATCATTCGCTGGAATACCGCTGGTGCATTTTTAAGACCAAATGGGAGTCTCAAAAATTCGAACTTACCATTCATCGTAGAAAAAGCTGTTTTTGGAATGTCGCTTTGTTTCATGGCAATTTGATGGAATCCAGAAGTAAGGTCGAGTGTTGTAAAAAAAGCGGCGTTTCCGAGGCTGGCTAGGGTTGAAGAAATATCGGGTATGGGATAAGTGTCTGCTATGGTGACCGCATTCAGTCTTTTATAATCGATCACCACTCGATATTGTCTTTCCCCATTTGCTTTTGCCTTCTTGGGGACGATCCATATGGGTGAGTTATAGGGGCTCTTTGATGGCCTGATTATGCCGTTGTCTAGGAGCTCCTGTATTTGTCTGTTCACCTCATCGCGCATGTTGACCGGGTAGGGATAGCTCTTGGTGTAAATTGGCTCATCCGTGGTTGTTCTAATTTCCCCTCTAACGTTGCTCCTTGCCATTTCGTTCCTGACGACGTCTCCAGACAAAGGCTTATATTTCTTCAGGATTTTCTCTAAGTTTTTCTTTGTGCTATCTGAAATTGTTTCGCCAATCGTGTGACTTACTACTTCCATTGGCCAAGTGTAAAGGGGTATGCGGGTGTTGTTGCCCAAAATAAGGATATTATTTCGCCTGTCAACCACTGCTCCAATCTGACGAAGGGTATCGTCTCCTATGATGCCGTCAAAGTCGGAAAGTTTTGGCAGTACATAGAAGGTAATATTGCTATCGATTTGGCATTGTTTAAAAAATTTTCCGGAAATCTGTTTATCTATTGAGAGGTTACCACCAGGGGATTGGACGATAAGGGTGTTTTTAAGTTTTGATGCTTGGTTAATAAATTGGGGAGAAATTAAATTTTTGTTGGCCCCCGTATCCACGAGGAACCGTAGGCATTTGCCCTCTTTTGTTATGTATTTTATATAAGGAACGCCGGAGAGGCATCTGCCATAAAATCCGGGGATATATTCGTTTCTTCCAGTTCCGCCACTTCATTAGACGAGCTCGGTTGTATTTCCGCCGGAAATGGTTGCTCATCTTCGTCTGTAGCTTCGGGAAGCTGCATGTGATATAGGCGCTGCTGCTTTCTTGGCAGGTTCTCCGAAGTCGCACGTCTCTTGAAATTATTGTTTCGTTGCGGTGGCCTGTTCATGTAATTCACCTGCGTCGATTGGTTAGATGGATCAACATCCATCCTTTCTTGAGGTTTTGGAGCTGTTGGACGCGGTGGTGGCACATTCTGGCGGAATTGATTACCTCCGCTCCTAACAAGATGTTGCCCCCCCCTAGGTACGAACGTTTCCCTAATGGGATGTGGGTAATTTATATAGTGATTTGCCTGGGGTGTGGCCCTCGTTGTTGTATACACTTTCGGCATGTGATTTACTGGAACAGGAATCACATTCGGTGGGTTAACCGTATGGATAGACTGTGACCTGATAGTCATATTTTGAAGGGTTAAACAAGCTTTATATGCCTCTGGCAAGGTGCTTGGTTTTTGGACCAGTAGGAGAGTGGAAAGTCCTCCATCTAGTCCCCGGATGAATACATCCAGTGCCTTGTTTCGATAAGTTTCTATTAGGGCTCCTACAGTTTCGGTCGAGTAAGTTTCTGTCTGTAATTTATTTACAATCAAGGCAAATTGATGATTAACCGCTGCGTAAAATGCGTCCACGGTGCGGCCCCTTTGCGCTAGCTGTCCTAGTTGATGATCAAGTGTCCTTATATCACGCTTATCGGCGTAGTGCAATGATAGGCACCTCTTTATCCCTGGCCAATCATAGGAGGATACATTATAGGAAACTAGCGCCGCGTTTGCGCCCCCTCGCACCTTGTTACGAATGCTTTTCAAAATTGCGCGATACAATGGTTTACCTTCTACAATCTGATAATCAGCTAATATATCTTGGACGTTTTGAATCCAGGATACATATTCAGTTGGGTCACCTTCGAAAACCTGGAGCTCCTTCACAGTGTCTGGCAATCGGGTGATTGCTGTTAATTCTTCTTCTGTCGATGGAGCCCTTGTCTGAACTGGAAGTGATGCTTCGACAGCGGCACCAGGTGGTGCCTCTAATGCGACGATCCTCCCTTCTATTCCCTCTATTCGTTGTGACATGCTGGCGACCCCACTATTGAGTGCGTTTAAGGCCTGAGTGTTTTGCCCATTCGATTGTTCAATGCTACCCAGGCGTGTCTCTACGCTCCTGATATTGTTTATCAGGGCATTTACAGCACCCGATAACTCCGTCACGGATTTTTTCAAATCCTCCATTTCGAATAAATATATTTTTTTTGTATATATAGGGAAAAAAAAAAAAAGAATGGATTCTCTACTTACATAAAAAATACGCTAAGCATAATCCGTTCGAGGCTGCAGGAACAACAAAAAAAAAATACACACACACAACCACAGGTTAAAATTTCCACAGATCGATCACTGAATTATATTCAATTTAAAAAATTTTAATTTCTTTTTTTCACTGAACCTTATTCACTTTTTAGTAAAATAATGGAAAAAATTTTTTTAAATTTTGATTGATTTTCTTTTTGGATATATATAGGATTTTTTCCTTTTATCATTAATTTTATTTTTAGATTCTTTTTTGTAAAATAATATACATGGAATTTTTTCCTTTTTTTCAATTTTTCATTAATTCTTTTTTGTAAAATAATATATATGGAATTTTTTCCTTTTTTTTCAATTTTTCATTAATTTTATTTTTAGATTCTTTTTTTTTGTTAAATCATATATATGGAATTTTTCCAATTTTCCACTAATCTTATTTTTAGATTTTTTGTTAAATAATATATATGGAATTTTTTTCAATTTTTCACTAATCTTATTTTTAGATTTTTTTGTTAAATAATATATATGGAATTTTTTTCAATTTTTCACTAATCTTATTTTTAGATTTTTTTGTTAAATAATATATATGGAATTTTTTCCTCTTTTTTCAATATTTCATTGATTTTCTTTTTTCCTTAAGGCTAAGTTCGAGCCCCAGCACACGGAGCGTTCGCGACGACCGGTACCGGAAGGATCCTGTTATTCCTTTTTAGAGACAACACTGGTAGTTGTCAAATTCGCTACCGTTGCCTCCTACTGCGGCAAGACTACCTTCACCGTTGGTGTACCGGTCCCTGCTCGGGCGCCAGTTAACAAATTTGTTTTACGTATTTCAAAAAAATATATTTAGCAGACCTCAACGGCGGTCTGCTATTGCTAATTAAAACTCTTTTTTTATTAATTTTAAGGATTAAATTTATTCACATAAAAATTAGATTTATTTGACAAACACTTTGAATTTTTCAAGATTAAATTTACAAATTAAATTTATTTAACAAACACTTTGAATTTTCAAGATTAAATTTACAAATCAGATTTATTTAACAAACACAAAAATTAAATTATTTACGCGACGGCTCCGTGGCTAAGACTGCCTGCCCAGTTGTTATTTTCCCATTTTATACCCTCTGCTCTGCCGGTGCGCTCGCGGTTGTTTTGCGCAGCAAACCGTGGAAACTGCTGACCAACTTAATTCGCATGTGGTAACCTGATATGGTGTCGGGTTACGTGTGCGCGTGTCTGAAAAGTGTTGATTCAAATATTTCGCAAGATGTTATTGGATACGCCTGTGAGTTGAACTTAATGTTGACGTATTGCGAATTTAGTGCATTCAGCAAGTTTCATGGTCAGGCAGTGTCGTTAACTCCTCCCCTCTTAAGCATCTGCGTCTCGCAGATTCATCATCGACACGGAATTGAGCTGGGGACTCCTGGTGTTGGTGGTGGACAAATTCTCCAAAGACTGTTTGTTGTCCCCACTTAAGGCTGGTCTGATGGGGGGTAGAATCGTCCGAGAAAAAATTTTCCGGCCTAGGACGATGACGGCAGTGATAAGGATGACAATGACAACCGTTCCAGTAAACATTGAAATATGAAAATTTGTATTAAGATGGACGAGTGTCTTAATATTCTGTAGGCTAAGTTGATGGACGTATTCTAGGTTAACTTTATGGTTGGCACTCGTTGTATTTGACAGGACTGCGGGCAGCGCTTCCAAATGTGTGCGTAAGGCTACACTTGTGTAGGTGCGGTTGTTCAGTGTTACGGTTTCGTTGCTTAATTGTATCACGTAGGTTCCGGTTAGGTATTCTTTTCCTCCAGCCCATGTAAGGCTGCCGTTGAAGTTCGTGACGAATAGCGTACTTTCCTCCAAGAGTTCAACCATGTTCCCTGTTTTCGTCTCATAGATGCATTCGGCTTGTCCGCCTCTTAACAGCTTCGGGATACACTCTTCCCTCTCTAATTCAACTAAGGCTTCTTGTTGGCAAACTATTAAATTACTAAATGTATTGCAATCACCCGTGACACCATATGCTTCGGCCTCATTAACTAGCAGCTTTTTAAACGGCAGGTCGATTCTCTTTCCATGCTGGATAGAGGGCCTCACGATTAGCATGTTGTAAATTTCATCTCTAATTTTTGGTATTGATATGACGTACAGCAGCATGGATCCATTTGTATAAACAGAAGGCATGCTGTATTCCAAAGCCTCGATGTCGTTGACGTACGGTAAGGTTGCAACCTCCGATATTGCTCGCCTTAATTCTTCACTGTCGAGAAGGTTGGTGTTAACTATGCCGGCCTTAGCCATCTGACATGCTCTCGTTAGCTCGTGGACTTCTTCTTTTAGCACTAGCACTTTGTTCAGCAGGTTTGAGCTTATCCTTTCATCACCAACCTCGTCAGATTCATTTGCCATTCTTCGCACAATTTGGTTCATGCGATTAGCTATAGTGTCTGTCAGGCTGATAATTTTCTTGTTCACGTAGTGTTGTCGGTTGTTGTTGTCGACGATCGAACTCCAGTCAGAAGCATCAGGGCTCCCGGCCAGCCATTTCCAGGCAGAGCCCAACCATTCGATAGCTCGCCTTTCCCTTAGGGTGTTGCCTTTCAGAATGCGAATTTGTACTGCCACTTGTTGTAGATGATATTTGATCATTTGGCGCCTATCCGCGTCTTTGAGTATCGATGCAGCTGTAAGTGCTTCGTCCAGCACCGACTCATACTCCGTCAGGTTCGCCGCATGCAACATCTTAAAATGGCCATCTACTATAGAGCATCTACCTTCCTTAATGGAGATAATGGGAGCTGAATATTTAAAAAGGCGCATGGCGTCTGTTGCTGATGACAGCGTTAATCTGGAATTAGTCCGTTAATACATGTTTTTTTTATTTTCTTAGGGGTTAGTTGGTTAGTGGTATTAGTTTGATAGAATCATTGTGTTAGTTTTTTGTTTCTTAATAAAAAATTAAATTTTTGTTAGTATTTTGAGATGAAACGCCGCCACTGGCTAAACGCTTTTACTTTCTTTAATTCTAGGGGTTAGTATTTCATTTTGATAGAATCATTGTGTTAGTTTTTTGTTTCTTAATAAAAAATTAAATTTTTGTTAGTATTTTGAGATGAAACGCCGCCACTGGCTAAACGCTTTTACTTTCTTTAATTCTAGGGGTTAGTATTTCATTTATTTTTCATAAAAAAATTTTCTTCATCTATTTCTCATATGAGAAAAAAAATTTCATTTGGTATTAAAAAAAAAATTTTTATAGTTTCTTTTGTAATGTCACCGTACTTCCAACAAAGCATGTCTTAAATGTGCAATGCCACTGCTGATGCCCCTCAACCTTATGCCATTGCTGAGCTGCCCGAGCTTTGACATTGCCATTACTTGCAGAGGCTTTTAGTTCACTTTCGGGTGCATTTTTTATTTTTAGTTGTTAGGTTCAGTGAAAAACGAAGATTTGTTTTATTAGGAAAAAAAAAATTTTGTTTTAGCTAGAAGAGCTTGGCAAAATTTCATTTCTTATGTGATTTTTGTGGATTCTTCGGCCACTTTCGGTTGACACAGTGACCTTGTTATCCTTTAAAATTCTTTCTCTTACGTAAAGAGGCTTCTGTTTACCCCTCCTCTGCTTACAAGCTACATAAACCGTTTGCCCTTTTTTGAATTTTTTCGGGCTTTTACGGTTAGCATTATGTCGCTCTAGCTGGAGTTTTTGAATTCTTTTTAACTCCGAGGAGAGGTCGTTATTAATCTTCTGCTTAAAATTTAAAAGTTTTTGGAAATTGATCCTTTCGGACCTATTAAAAAATATGTCATTTGGTTTTTTTTTGGTGGTTGTGTGTACTGTGCCGTTATAACGATCCACTGCAATATTTAACAGCTCTCTTAACTTAAGGTCTTTATACTCAGATTTTAGACAACGATAAATTTCCAAAACTGTTGAATGGAATCTTTCTACCTGACCGTTCACCTCGCTGCGTTGCGATGGTGTGCGGTACAGCTGGATTCCCAAAATTTTAATGAAGTTTTGAATTATTGGACTCAGAAAAGCACTTTCATTATCTGTAACTATAACCTTTGGAGCTGTGAAATAATGCAGTAGTTTTATAATTTTTTCGCGGAGATGCAGCGTCGACCGATTTTTTATGTGGAATAGTTTGGCGAATTTAGAAAATTTGTCTAAACATGAAATAAATTTTTCGCCCTGAATTTCAAAAATATCGATATGAAGGATTTCGCAAGGATATGACGGTATCGGGGTTGCTTGTAACAGGGGTACGGATGGATGCCTGTCATATTTATTTAGCTTGCAAATATCACACGTTGCCACGAATTTCCGGATCAGACTGCTCATCCTGGGAAAATAATATTTTTCCAAAATCTGCTGCCTGTTCTCGGCGAGATTTCGGTGAGCTCTTCTATGTTCTTTGGCTATTATCTCTAAAATATTGTCAACGTTCCTGAGATCCTCAACAGTTCTTTGTGTAATTCGCGCTTTGTACTTTGAAAAATGATCGCGAAACACATCTTGAAGAAGTGCGAGTTTTTCTTCGGGCACTTTAATTCCGTTAAGTATGTTTGGTCTCAGTTTCTGTTTCAATATTTTTGTCAGCTGCTCCCTGGAAAGGCTGCTGACGGGGATATAGTGACGTGTGTATCCAGGATGCGGTTCTTCGTAGGCGTGCGTGCTTCCGCTAAATACCAGTTGATTTCGAAAGACGTTGATGGGGGCTTCTACGTGTGGTATAAATTCTGAACTATCCTCTTCCGCGCTGTGCATTGTTGCTACAGTATCGCTGTCCCTTGGTTCGTCGTTAATTGTTTGATCCTCGTCGCGGCCCTCGAGTGCTGATTCTGTTGCCGAATTGCTCGCGACTCCTTCCGATGCGGTCTCAGTTTTTGAGTCAGCGCCCTCGCTTGCAGTATCTGTTCCTGAAGTTAGATGGTTGATTTGGGTCTTCAGACGCGATAGTGCATCAGCCACGTAATTTGATTTACCTGGCTTATAAATCAATTCGTGGCTATATTCTTCGATGCGAGCCTTCCATCTTTTCAATTTTGCGTTGAAGTTCCGGTTACCCAAAGCATAGGTAAGCGGTTGATGGTCTGTATAAATTTTAATCTTTTTCGCACCATAAAGATAGTTTCGGAGATTGTCGAGCGCCCATACGATAGCCAACATTTCCTTTTCGTTGGTAGCATAGTTCTCCTCGGTTTTGCTCAACGATCTGGAAATGAAGGCAATAGGTCTGTCTTTCCCAATCTCCCCTTGCGATAGCACAGCACCAATTGCGTAGTTCGAGGCATCGGTGGTCAGATTAAAGGGTTTTTCGAAATCAGGGAAACATAAAATTTCAGCAGTGGTCAGAATCATTTTTAAATCTTCAAATGCTTTTAAAGCTTCTTCATCGAGTGTTACTGCCACTTTCCTGGATTGGCTAGCCTTGATCTGCGCATTTTCCCCGCGAGTGAGGTTGGTTAGAGGTTTTGCTACCTTAGCGTAGTCTCTGATGAACCTGCGGTAATATGAGGTCATACCCAAGAAGCTCTTCAATTCCTTGAGATTGGTGGGCGGCATGAGTCCTTTAATCGCGTCCACCTTTTTCGGATCGGGCTTTATTCCTTCCGTCCCTACGATGTACCCTAAGAATTCAACCTCGGTTCTCATAAAATGTGTTTTTTCCAGATTTACCCTGACATTTGCATCCATGAGTGTTTGGAAAATAATTTCTACGTTTTTCAAATGGTCGGCTTCATCTTTCCCGAAAATGATTATGTCATCGATATACACATAGCACTTTTTGCCTATGTGCTCTCTTAAAACGTCGTCAATCATTCGCTGGAATACCGCTGGTGCATTTTTAAGACCAAATGGGAGTCTCAAAAATTCGAACTTACCATTCATCGTAGAAAAAGCTGTTTTTGGAATGTCGCTTTGTTTCATGGCAATTTGATGGAATCCAGAAGTAAGGTCGAGTGTTGTAAAAAAAGCGGCGTTTCCGAGGCTGGCTAGGGTTGAAGAAATATCGGGTATGGGATAAGTGTCTGCTATGGTGACCGCATTCAGTCTTTTATAATCGATCACCACTCGATATTGTCTTTCCCCATTTGCTTTTGCCTTCTTGGGGACGATCCATATGGGTGAGTTATAGGGGCTCTTTGATGGCCTGATTATGCCGTTGTCTAGGAGCTCCTGTATTTGTCTGTTCACCTCATCGCGCATGTTGACCGGGTAGGGATAGCTCTTGGTGTAAATTGGCTCATCCGTGGTTGTTCTAATTTCCCCTCTAACGTTGCTCCTTGCCATTTCGTTCCTGACGACGTCTCCAGACAAAGGCTTATATTTCTTCAGGATTTTCTCTAAGTTTTTCTTTGTGCTATCTGAAATTGTTTCGCCAATCGTGTGACTTACTACTTCCATTGGCCAAGTGTAAAGGGGTATGCGGGTGTTGTTGCCCAAAATAAGGATATTATTTCGCCTGTCAACCACTGCTCCAATCTGACGAAGGGTATCGTCTCCTATGATGCCGTCAAAGTCGGAAAGTTTTGGCAGTACATAGAAGGTAATATTGCTATCGATTTGGCATTGTTTAAAAAATTTTCCGGAAATCTGTTTATCTATTGAGAGGTTACCACCAGGGGATTGGACGATAAGGGTGTTTTTAAGTTTTGATGCTTGGTTAATAAATTGGGGAGAAATTAAATTTTTGTTGGCCCCCGTATCCACGAGGAACCGTAGGCATTTGCCCTCTTTTGTTATGTATTTTATATAAGGAACGCCGGAGAGGCATCTGCCATAAAATCCGGGGATATATTCGTTTCTTCCAGTTCCGCCACTTCATTAGACGAGCTCGGTTGTATTTCCGCCGGAAATGGTTGCTCATCTTCGTCTGTAGCTTCGGGAAGCTGCATGTGATATAGGCGCTGCTGCTTTCTTGGCAGGTTCTCCGAAGTCGCACGTCTCTTGAAATTATTGTTTCGTTGCGGTGGCCTGTTCATGTAATTCACCTGCGTCGATTGGTTAGATGGATCAACATCCATCCTTTCTTGAGGTTTTGGAGCTGTTGGACGCGGTGGTGGCACATTCTGGCGGAATTGATTACCTCCGCTCCTAACAAGATGTTGCCCCCCTAGGTACGAACGTTTCCCTAATGGGATGTGGGTAATTTATATAGTGATTTGCCTGGGGTGTGGCCCTCGTTGTTGTATACACTTTCGGCATGTGATTTACTGGAACAGGAATCACATTCGGTGGGTTAACCGTATGGATAGACTGTGACCTGATAGTCATATTTTGAAGGGTTAAACAAGCTTTATATGCCTCTGGCAAGGTGCTTGGTTTTTGGACCAGTAGGAGAGTGGAAAGTCCTCCATCTAGTCCCCGGATGAATACATCCAGTGCCTTGTTTCGATAAGTTTCTATTAGGGCTCCTACAGTTTCGGTCGAGTAAGTTTCTGTCTGTAATTTATTTACAATCAAGGCAAATTGATGATTAACCGCTGCGTAAAATGCGTCCACGGTGCGGCCCCTTTGCGCTAGCTGTCCTAGTTGATGATCAAGTGTCCTTATATCACGCTTATCGGCGTAGTGCAATGATAGGCACCTCTTTATCCCTGGCCAATCATAGGAGGATACATTATAGGAAACTAGCGCCGCGTTTGCGCCCCCTCGCACCTTGTTACGAATGCTTTTCAAAATTGCGCGATACAATGGTTTACCTTCTACAATCTGATAATCAGCTAATATATCTTGGACGTTTTGAATCCAGGATACATATTCAGTTGGGTCACCTTCGAAAACCTGGAGCTCCTTCACAGTGTCTGGCAATCGGGTGATTGCTGTTAATTCTTCTTCTGTCGATGGAGCCCTTGTCTGAACTGGAAGTGATGCTTCGACAGCGGCACCAGGTGGTGCCTCTAATGCGACGATCCTCCCTTCTATTCCCTCTATTCGTTGTGACATGCTGGCGACCCCACTATTGAGTGCGTTTAAGGCCTGAGTGTTTTGCCCATTCGATTGTTCAATGCTACCCAGGCGTGTCTCTACGCTCCTGATATTGTTTATCAGGGCATTTACAGCACCCGATAACTCCGTCACGGATTTTTTCAAATCCTCCATTTCGAATAAATATATTTTTTTTGTATATATAGGGAAAAAAAAAAAGAATGGATTCTCTACTTACATAAAAAATACGCTAAGCATAATCCGTTCGAGGCTGCAGGAACAACAAAAAAAAAAATACACACACACAACCACAGGTTAAAATTTCCACAGATCGATCACTGAATTATATTCAATTTAAAAAATTTTAATTTCTTTTTTTCACTGAACCTTATTCACTTTTTAGTAAAATAATGGAAAAAATTTTTTTAAATTTTGATTGATTTTCTTTTTGGATATATATAGGATTTTTTCCTTTTATCATTAATTTTATTTTTAGATTCTTTTTTGTAAAATAATATACATGGAATTTTTTCCTTTTTTTCAATTTTTCATTAATTCTTTTTTGTAAAATAATATATATGGAATTTTTTCCTTTTTTTTCAATTTTTCATTAATTTTATTTTTAGATTCTTTTTTTTGTTAAATCATATATATGGAATTTTTTCCAATTTTCCACTAATCTTATTTTTAGATTTTTTGTTAAATAATATATATGGAATTTTTTTCAATTTTTCACTAATCTTATTTTTAGATTTTTTTGTTAAATAATATATATGGAATTTTTTTCAATTTTTCACTAATCTTATTTTTAGATTTTTTTGTTAAATAATATATATGGAATTTTTTCCTCTTTTTTCAATATTTCATTGATTTTCTTTTTTCCTTAAGGCTAAGTTCGAGCCCCAGCACACGGAGCGTTCGCGACGACCGGTACCGGAAGGATCCTGTTATTCCTTTTTAGAGACAACACTGGTAGTTGTCAAATTCGCTACCGTTGCCTCCTACTGCGGCAAGACTACCTTCACCGTTGGTGTACCGGTCCCTGCTCGGGCGCCAGTTAACAAATTTGTTTTACGTATTTCAAAAAAATATATTTAGCAGACCTCAACGGCGGTCTGCTATTGCTAATTAAAACTCTTTTTTTATTAATTTTAAGGATTAAATTTATTCACATAAAAATTAGATTTATTTGACAATCAAGATTAAATTTACAAATTAAATTTATTTAACAAACACTTTGAATTTTCAAGATTAAATTTACAAATCAGATTTATTTAACAAACACAAAAATTAAATTATTTACGCGACGGCTCCGTGGCTAAGACTGCCTGCCCAGTTGTTATTTTCCCATTTTATACCCTCTGCTCTGCCGGTGCGCTCGCGGTTGTTTTGCGCAGCAAACCGTGGAAACTGCTGACCAACTTAATTCGCATGTGGTAACCTGATATGGTGTCGGGTTACGTGTGCGCGTGTCTGAAAAGTGTTGATTCAAATATTTCGCAAGATGTTATTGGATACGCCTGTGAGTTGAACTTAATGTTGACGTATTGCGAATTTAGTGCATTCAGCAAGTTTCATGGTCAGGCAGTGTCGTTAACTCCTCCCCTCTTAAGCATCTGCGTCTCGCAGATTCATCATCGACACGGAATTGAGCTGGGGACTCCTGGTGTTGGTGGTGGACAAATTCTCCAAAGACTGTTTGTTGTCCCCACTTAAGGCTGGTCTGATGGGGGGTAGAATCGTCCGAGAAAAAATTTTCCGGCCTAGGACGATGACGGCAGTGATAAGGATGACAATGACAACCGTTCCAGTAAACATTGAAATATGAAAATTTGTATTAAGATGGACGAGTGTCTTAATATTCTGTAGGCTAAGTTGATGGACGTATTCTAGGTTAACTTTATGGTTGGCACTCGTTGTATTTGACAGGACTGCGGGCAGCGCTTCCAAATGTGTGCGTAAGGCTACACTTGTGTAGGTGCGGTTGTTCAGTGTTACGGTTTCGTTGCTTAATTGTATCACGTAGGTTCCGGTTAGGTATTCTTTTCCTCCAGCCCATGTAAGGCTGCCGTTGAAGTTCGTGACGAATAGCGTACTTTCCTCCAAGAGTTCAACCATGTTCCCTGTTTTCGTCTCATAGATGCATTCGGCTTGTCCGCCTCTTAACAGCTTCGGGATACACTCTTCCCTCTCTAATTCAACTAAGGCTTCTTGTTGGCAAACTATTAAATTACTAAATGTATTGCAATCACCCGTGACACCATATGCTTCGGCCTCATTAACTAGCAGCTTTTTAAACGGCAGGTCGATTCTCTTTCCATGCTGGATAGAGGGCCTCACGATTAGCATGTTGTAAATTTCATCTCTAATTTTTGGTATTGATATGACGTACAGCAGTATGGATCCATTTGTATAAACAGAAGGCATGCTGTATTCCAAAGCCTCGATGTCGTTGACGTACGGTAAGGTTGCAACCTCCGATATTGCTCGCCTTAATTCTTCACTGTCGAGAAGGTTGGTGTTAACTATGCCGGCCTTAGCCATCTGACATGCTCTCGTTAGCTCGTGGACTTCTTCTTTTAGCACTAGCACTTTGTTCAGCAGGTTTGAGCTTATCCTTTCATCACCAACCTCGTCAGATTCATTTGCCATTCTTCGCACAATTTGGTTCATGCGATTAGCTATAGTGTCTGTCAGGCTGATAATTTTCTTGTTCACGTAGTGTTGTCGGTTGTTGTTGTCGACGATCGAACTCCAGTCAGAAGCATCAGGGCTCCCGGCCAGCCATTTCCAGGCAGAGCCCAACCATTCGATAGCTCGCCTTTCCCTTAGGGTGTTGCCTTTCAGAATGCGAATTTGTACTGCCACTTGTTGTAGATGATATTAGATCATTTGGCGCCTATCCGCGTCTTTGAGTATCGATGCAGCTGTAAGTGCTTCGTCCAGCACCGACTCATACTCCGTCAGGTTCGCCGCATGCAACATCTTAAAATGGCCATCTACTATAGAGCATCTACCTTCCTTAATGGAGATAATGGGAGCTGAATATTTAAAAAGGCGCATGGCGTCTGTTGCTGATGACAGCGTTAATCTGGAATTAGTCCGTTAATACATGTTTTTTTTATTTTCTTAGGGGTTAGTTGGTTAGTGGTATTAGTTTGATAGAATCATTGTGTTAGTTTTTTGTTTCTTAATAAAAAATTAAATTTTTGTTAGTATTTTGAGATGAAACGCCGCCACTGGCTAAACGCTTTTACTTTCTTTAATTCTAGGGGTTAGTATTTCATTTTGATAGAATCATTGTGTTAGTTTTTTGTTTCTTAATAAAAAATTAAATTTTTGTTAGTATTTTGAGATGAAACGCCGCCACTGGCTAAACACTTTTACTTTCTTTAATTCTAGGGGTTAGTATTTCATTTATTTTTCATAAAAAAATTTTCTTCATCTATTTCTCATATGAGAAAAAAAATTTCATTTGGTATTAAAAAAAAAATTTTTATAGTTTCTTTTGTAATGTCACCGTACTTCCAACAAAGCATGTCTTAAATGTGCAATGCCACTGCTGATGCCCCTCAACCTTATGCCATTGCTGAGCTGCCCGAGCTTTGACATTGCCATTACTTGCAGAGGCTTTTAGTTCACTTTCGGGTGCATTTTTTATTTTTAGTTGTTAGGTTCAGTGAAAAACGAAGATTTGTTTTATTGGGAAAAAAAAATTTTTGTTTTAGCTAGAAGAGCTTGGCAAAATTTCATTTCTTATGTGATTTTTGTGGATTCTTCGGCCACTTTCGGTTGACACAGTGACCTTGTTATCCTTTAAAATTCTTTCTCTTACGTAAAGAGGCTTCTGTTTACCCCTCCTCTGCTTACAAGCTACATAAACCGTTTGCCCTTTTTTGAATTTTTTCGGGCTTTTACGGTTAGCATTATGTCGCTCTAGCTGGAGTTTTTGAATTCTTTTTAACTCCGAGGAGAGGTCGTTATTAATCTTCTGCTTAAAATTTAAAAGTTTTTGGAAATTGATCCTTTCGGACCTATTAAAAAATATGTCATTTGGTTTTTTTTTGGTGGTTGTGTGTACTGTGCCGTTATAACGATCCACTGCAATATTTAACAGCTCTCTTAACTTAAGGTCTTTATACTCAGATTTTAGACAACGATAAATTTCCAAAACTGTTGAATGGAATCTTTCTACCTGACCGTTCACCTCGCTGCGTTGCGATGGTGTGCGGTACAGCTGGATTCCCAAAATTTTAATGAAGTTTTGAATTATTGGACTCAGAAAAGCACTTTCATTATCTGTAACTATAACCTTTGGAGCTGTGAAATAATGCAGTAGTTTTATAATTTTTTCGCGGAGATGCAGCGTCGACCGATTTTTTATGTGGAATAGTTTGGCGAATTTAGAAAATTTGTCTAAACATGAAATAAATTTTTCGCCCTGAATTTCAAAAATATCGATATGAAGGATTTCGCAAGGATATGACGGTATCGGGGTTGCTTGTAACAGGGGTACGGATGGATGCCTGTCATATTTATTTAGCTTGCAAATATCACACGTTGCCACGAATTTCCGGATCAGACTGCTCATCCTGGGAAAATAATATTTTTCCAAAATCTGCTGCCTGTTCTCGGCGAGATTTCGGTGAGCTCTTCTATGTTCTTTGGCTATTATCTCTAAAATATTGTCAACGTTCCTGAGATCCTCAACAGTTCTTTGTGTAATTCGCGCTTTGTACTTTGAAAAATGATCGCGAAACACATCTTGAAGAAGTGCGAGTTTTTCTTCGGGCACTTTAATTCCGTTAAGTATGTTTGGTCTCAGTTTCTGTTTCAATATTTTTGTCAGCTGCTCCCTGGAAAGGCTGCTGACGGGGATATAGTGACGTGTGTATCCAGGATGCGGTTCTTCGTAGGCGTGCGTGCTTCCGCTAAATACCAGTTGATTTCGAAAGACGTTGATGGGGGCTTCTACGTGTGGTATAAATTCTGAACTATCCTCTTCCGCGCTGTGCATTGTTGCTACAGTATCGCTGTCCCTTGGTTCGTCGTTAATTGTTTGATCCTCGTCGCGGCCCTCGAGTGCTGATTCTGTTGCCGAATTGCTCGCGACTCCTTCCGATGCGGTCTCAGTTTTTGAGTCAGCGCCCTCGCTTGCAGTATCTGTTCCTGAAGTTAAATGGTTGATTTGGGTCTTCAGACGCGATAGTGCATCAGCCACGTAATTTGATTTACCTGGCTTATAAATCAATTCGTGGCTATATTCTTCGATGCGAGCCTTCCATCTTTTCAATTTTGCGTTGAAGTTCCGGTTACCCAAAGCATAGGTAAGCGGTTGATGGTCTGTATAAATTTTAATCTTTTTCGCACCATAAAGATAGTTTCGGAGATTGTCGAGCGCCCATACGATAGCCAACATTTCCTTTTCGTTGGTAGCATAGTTCTCCTCGGTTTTGCTCAACGATCTGGAAATGAAGGCAATAGGTCTGTCTTTCCCAATCTCCCCTTGCGATAGCACAGCACCAATTGCGTAGTTCGAGGCATCGGTGGTCAGATTAAAGGGTTTTTCGAAATCAGGGAAACATAAAATTTCAGCAGTGGTCAGAATCATTTTTAAATCTTCAAATGCTTTTAAAGCTTCTTCATCGAGTGTTACTGCCACTTTCCTGGATTGGCTAGCCTTGATCTGCGCATTTTCCCCGCGAGTGAGGTTGGTTAGAGGTTTTGCTACCTTAGCGTAGTCTCTGATGAACCTGCGGTAATATGAGGTCATACCCAAGAAGCTCTTCAATTCCTTGAGATTGGTGGGCGGCATGAGTCCTTTAATCGCGTCCACCTTTTTCGGATCGGGCTTTATTCCTTCCGTCCCTACGATGTACCCTAAGAATTCAACCTCGGTTCTCATAAAATGTGTTTTTTCCAGATTTACCCTGACATTTGCATCCATGAGTGTTTGGAAAATAATTTCTACGTTTTTCAAATGGTCGGCTTCATCTTTCCCGAAAATGATTATGTCATCGATATACACATAGCACTTTTTGCCTATGTGCTCTCTTAAAACGTCGTCAATCATTCGCTGGAATACCGCTGGTGCATTTTTAAGACCAAATGGGAGTCTCAAAAATTCGAACTTACCATTCATCGTAGAAAAAGCTGTTTTTGGAATGTCGCTTTGTTTCATGGCAATTTGATGGAATCCAGAAGTAAGGTCGAGTGTTGTAAAAAAAGCGGCGTTTCCGAGGCTGGCTAGGGTTGAAGAAATATCGGGTATGGGATAAGTGTCTGCTATGGTGACCGCATTCAGTCTTTTATAATCGATCACCACTCGATATTGTCTTTCCCCATTTGCTTTTGCCTTCTTGGGGACGATCCATATGGGTGAGTTATAGGGGCTCTTTGATGGCCTGATTATGCCGTTGTCTAGGAGCTCCTGTATTTGTCTGTTCACCTCATCGCGCATGTTGACCGGGTAGGGATAGCTCTTGGTGTAAATTGGCTCATCCGTGGTTGTTCTAATTTCCCCTCTAACGTTGCTCCTTGCCATTTCGTTCCTGACGACGTCTCCAGACAAAGGCTTATATTTCTTCAGGATTTTCTCTAAGTTTTTCTTTGTGCTATCTGAAATTGTTTCGCCAATCGTGTGACTTACTACTTCCATTGGCCAAGTGTAAAGGGGTATGCGGGTGTTGTTGCCCAAAATAAGGATATTATTTCGCCTGTCAACCACTGCTCCAATCTGACGAAGGGTATCGTCTCCTATGATGCCGTCAAAGTCGGAAAGTTTTGGCAGTACATAGAAGGTAATATTGCTATCGATTTGGCATTGTTTAAAAAATTTTCCGGAAATCTGTTTATCTATTGAGAGGTTACCACCAGGGGATTGGACGATAAGGGTGTTTTTAAGTTTTGATGCTTGGTTAATAAATTGGGGAGAAATTAAATTTTTGTTGGCCCCCGTATCCACGAGGAACCGTAGGCATTTGCCCTCTTTTGTTATGTATTTTATATAAGGAACGCCGGAGAGGCATCTGCCATAAAATCCGGGGATATATTCGTTTCTTCCAGTTCCGCCACTTCATTAGACGAGCTCGGTTGTATTTCCGCCGGAAATGGTTGCTCATCTTCGTCTGTAGCTTCGGGAAGCTGCATGTGATATAGGCGCTGCTGCTTTCTTGGCAGGTTCTCCGAAGTCGCACGTCTCTTGAAATTATTGTTTCGTTGCGGTGGCCTGTTCATGTAATTCACCTGCGTCGATTGGTTAGATGGATCAACATCCATCCTTTCTTGAGGTTTTGGAGCTGTTGGACTCGTGGTCAAAACAAAAAAATGTTCATGATTGCGGCTGATTTCGGTATTGATTTGTTAACACGTATGGTCAAAACAAAAAAAGTTCAAGGTTGCGGCTGATTTCGGTATTGATTTGTTCACACCGATCAATGTAAACGCATGTTTCACATATTCTCAGCGATGCCAGAATAAAGAATTTATCTTAATTTTGATGATTTTTTAGTCGCAATTAACCCTGGACATTTCTTGTCTGACAGACGAAGTTAGTTGGCGAAGGGGCGGCGATGTATGCTTACTATTTTCCTCTCTCACAAAAAAACTTCGTCTGTCCGGCAAGAAATGTCCATAGTGTAAATTACGACTTAGCTAAAATAAGATTTGAATATCTTTTTGTTGCGAAAATGAGGATTTTTTTAAGATGTGGTTGTTTAACACCTTTTATTAACACACGCATTGCTTAGATTTATTAAATGTGGGTAATTATCTATGTCAGCTTAATGTAAAATAAAGCTTACTTAAAAATCAAACTTCGCGTTTTCTAGTACAAAAAAAAAAAAAAAAAAATAAAAAAACAAAAAGAAATATATACTTGATCTCAAAAAGCAACCAGAAATACATATTTAATCTCATAAATGTACTATGTATATTATAAATTATATAATTAGAAATTTTAAATTCTTATGTTTTTAACCCTCCGATGAGTGACAGTTCTGAACTTCAAGGCCGTGTATAAAGGTCCCTACGGACCTTTTTTGTAAATTATGTTTTTATTCATATAAAAAATTTTTTTTTTATTTTTTTTTTTGTTTTTATTGTTTATAACTAAATTCTACATACAAAAATAATTTTTTCAATTTTTTTAATTTTTTTTTTTTTTTTGCTTGAATTTTCTTAAGACTATTATAAAAAAGTTTAAAAATTATTGTTGTTGAGCGTGTACTTCTTGTCCCCCGCCCTGTGCGCAAGTGTTGCAGCGATATAAAAGTGTGCTATGTTCTCCGCAAACAGCGTTGCCGCAGACGAAGCAGTATGCCCGCGTTTTCCGCTGCCGCCCGTACTCAGAACGGCAAAGGCGACATGACGGTCTACTTGACCTAGCCGAAAACAACGGTGCATTGCATTCCATAGGTCTTGGTAATACCTGAAATGAAAAGAAAAATAAAATACAAATAATAGCCTATTTCCAATGTGCGAAAGAATTCTTTCGTTCGCATAACTACATTGAAAACAAAAACAAAGTCTAAAAATTTGTTTTTGTTTCCAATGTAGTTATACGAAAGAATAAATTCTTTCGCACATCGGAAATAGGCTATAAATATACATATATTCTATTCTTGAATTTGAAGATATTTTTCTTACCCTGACATCGAATGCTTCCATCGCATTGCGTATCCTTGGATATGAGGTTATATGGTTGTTCAGGGCACGTTCTTCGATATTTGGTGTGGCCAATTGTTTCGTTAGCAGTAACAAGAACGACCGCCGTCTGTCACTCCTTTTTATAGGCTTCATTTCGTTGTAAATCGTAAAAGCAGCCAATGCAGCGACGTCCAGCATATTATAAAACATTGCCAACGGCCATCGTTGTGTTGCTCTTTTGCAGCTGTAAGTGCCTAGCATTTGTTCCATGGTATCAACGCCGCATTTGTTGGCGTTGTAATCTAATATGGCATAGGTTTTCCGCTTCTCGGTTTGCTCGTCAACGAGGCAGGTGTAGTGCATTGTGGAGAGCACGTTCACCACTTTATTTTTTTTCGGCACGTATGAGCATAACGCTATATCCCCTTCGTTGAACCCAAATAATGTACTATTGATGGTGCGCTTCGGGTTCTTCTTGAACTCCTGTGGAATGCATGTTTTGTTGTAGCGCACTGTACCAACATATGCGGTCTTCCTCCTCAACAAAATACGCGCCAAGTCAAGAGTGGCAAATAAATTATCCGCGTATATAGTACGGCCAGCATCTAAATGTTTTTCCACAAGATCCAGCACTACGTTCTGCCCTTGGTTTATCTCCCGTTGTTGGTTTGGCAGTTTTCCAGAATATATAATTTCCTTCACAGGATAATAACTCTGCGAGTCGCATAACCACCATACTTTCAAACCATACTTAGCTGGCTTTGACAGAATATATTGTGTGAAGCGGGTGCGACCTCTGTAAGGGAACAACTGCTCATCAACTGTTAGTGCTTCATGAGGAGTGTAAGCTGCTGCCAAGTTATGTTGCAACATTTGCCAAATATCGTCAATAGCCGCAGTTTTGCTGTTGATGAGTCGCTGTTGTCGAGTATTTCCATTGTCGAATCGAATAAATTGCTTTATACACATGAAGCGATCGTACGACAACGTGTGGCCGAAGTAGGAGTAATTTCAGTTTGAAAAGGCAAAAAGGTCCATAGGGACCTTCGCACTCATCGGAGGGTTAAGTACATATGTAGACATATCTAGCACGGTGTTTACATTTGCCAATACTGTCAAGGCAATTGCAATACATACAAACTTTTTCACTAATACATGTACACTTTTCCAACTGTCTTGCATATTTTGCAGACAGTAACGTTGCCTTTACACATGCAAGTAGTGGCATGCCACTGTTCTATACATATTATAAACGAAAAAGTGTTCGAAATAGTCGAATCTCATGCCATTTGCGTTTCTGTTTACACATGCCACTGCCAGTTCATTTTCAAAATGTCGTCGAAGCGTCAACTTGAGATAATTTGTTTACATCTCAAATTAAAAAAAAAAGTACCAGAAAACAAAAAAGAGTTGCCGACTTCATCACATAGTTTTAGTTTTGGGGAAATAGTTTACATTTATTTATATTAGCATTATTTTCGCAAAATGAATGCTCTATAATTAGGAAACTTACTTATTTTAACGCCCGTTGCTACAAATTAATCATAAAAATGCATTTAACAGTTAAAACTTAAATTACAGTTCGACAACAATCCAGTCGATTTGCATTAAATATTGAACAGGGTAACATTGCTAATCGTTTTGACATTTAGTGGCATGCAAGTGCCAAATTTCCACTCGCATGCAATTTTTGCTGCCACTGGAGCTGCCATTGCGAAAAATGTGAGTGTATTAGTAAAAAATCGTGAGTGTATTGAGTTTTTCGAACTGGCAGTGGCATGTGTAAATGCTAGGTAAAATGGACAGTGATTTGACATTTGCTGACAGTAATTTGAAGTTTTGTTTGTAAAAGTAAAAAAATCAACAATTAAAAGAAAATTAATATATTATGCTTTAGCTTTGTATGTTTTACTTAAGTGTTATCTCTGTTCACAAAAAATAGTTGTTGAATGCTATTTTTAATTTCTTAAGTTCATATAAAACACGTTTAACTAGAACTTGCACTGCGACATTCACGTTAGACATTTTTTTAAAGGAGAACTGTCTTAACTACTGTCTGGACGCCTACGTCACGAAGACAGCAAGTAGTGTTTTTGGCAACTAAGACGAACTTGCTTACTGTCTTGCAAGTACTGTGAATTGTAAACGCTGTGTAACTGAAAAAACGATATTTGAGCCAATATATTTAATTCCTTAATTCCCAGTGGAACATAAGGCCGCGTTTCTTCATATTGTGTAAACATTTCATGCAAATATCTTAAATACTCAACTCTAGAGAGAAAAATAAATTTAAAGGTGTTAGAAAATTCAAACTTGAGCTATTGCTACTCTATTGCAGCAAAGGCTCGATATGTATATATAGTAGGTTTATTATAATTAACATAAATATTTTTTTTTATTACATATACATAATAGCAAAAAAGATTTTTTGTTCATTAATTGAAGATTTTTCTCCTAAATTTTCTGGCACCACTGCATATTCTACATCTTAGTCCTAATTTATATTATACGATTCTTGTCGTTGCGATTATTGTCGAAGTAGGTTTTATGTTTACATTGTATGATTTTTGTCGTTACAACTTCTTGTGGATACATATAGTATTTTGACACTACGAATGAATGAACAAAACGAATTGAAGAGTATACTCGCTTGTGTACCTCTTTTAATTCCACTCTCCCTTCTCGCCTTGAAGGTAAGAGTCGCAACGACAAAAATCGTATAATGTAAATTGTTACTTATATGCGTTTACTCTAAATGTTGGCCAGTGTAAAAAGCAACGTTACCATTTGTCAAGGATTTCCTTTTTGCAAGTCTTTTTTTTTTGCTTAATTTTTGTATAATATTAAACAAAATGAATTCTGAATACATTTTGGTGTTTTTTTTTTTAAATTTTAGCACTTTTATAGAAAAAAAAGTATAAAAAAAAAAGTTTTTTATTTCAAAAATGGTGAAATTTTTTTATTGATAGTAGATGTTTCAAAGGTGAACACATGAAACATGCGTATGCAAGTGAAGAAAGGGCATATAATGTACTTTTGACGATTTTAAGCCGTGATGCATGATCCCTATGGTAGTGAAATATATAAAATAATAATATTTTTTTTCTTTAAATTCCCTTGTCACCCCTTTATTGATAAATACTGCTTATAAAAAATCTGACCCTTTTTTACTATGAAAACTCATTTTTATGACCCTTTTTTTTTTGTGAAATCCCCTCTTTGTAACTCTTTTACAAAATGTCTAACGGCAGCCCTGGATAGAACCACAAAATTTAAAATGTACCAACATTATACTTTAGTACCAACATTTTTTTCCATCACTGGGTTGAATATTCGATACAGTTTCTTTGCGAATTTTGTTTATTTTTGTTTACAAGGAATTTTTTAACAAATGGTAAGTTTGTAGAAAAGTTAACTATTTAATTTTTTAACTTGATATTTATTTACAGTTACCGCTTTCACTTCTTAAAACTGCTCAGAGCCACCCAATGGTAAGTTTTTCATTATAAATGTGCAAAATATATTTAATTTTTTGATTAAGAAAGCCACATGAAAGTTATTAAAATAATCTCTTTTAAGGCGTATCTCGAAGTGTGAACGAAAATCGTCTACTATCTGTAATATTATTTTGGAACCAATCTAGTTTACAAACGCACCTCCAAATGCTATAAATGGACAAATATTAACTAGAGTTTTTAAGTTATGGACCTCTGAAATTTTCAATATACTTATGTAAATACATATTATTGGTACCTATGTGATTATCCACTACATTTCTGGACGATTATGTCTAATATTAGCATTATTTGAAAGCTTTTAAGTAGATATTGCTGGATATTAAAAAATGTTTTACTCGCTAGCCCCCAATACGGGCTTCACAAAATTTTTATATTTAAATGATACAGTGGTGCACTAGGTTAATAACGTCATCTAAAATACAAAATAACGTAACATCACTTCATAAGTTTGCAGGAGACACAAAAAACGTTGTAAAATGGAAAATATTTGAGATATAAAAGCATTGTTTTATATACATATAAGCTAAAAATATGATAACCGATCTATTTTTGAAGAAAAAATATTTTTATTATAATATTTTAAGCTGTATGTGTAACGTTATTTTGATTTGAAATTTTTTCAAAAATAAATGACATATCATCAATGAAAGTATGTTAAATAATTTTCTCAAGATACAGGTTTAAGTAAATATTAAGATAAACCAGACGCGAATAAATGCAGTACTGCGCTAAAGCAGTGGATATAAATGTGTTTAAATGCATCCATAAAAATATTAATCACAATAAATACATAGATTCATTATGTTATGAGGTTAAGATTCATGTAAAAGTTATTTGTGCCGAATATTATTTTTGCTTAAATCTAGTTTACGGACGCAGCTGCAAATAAAAAAAAGTACCTAACTTGATAGAAAATTGAAAAATAAGAAGAAAAAATTAAATAAAAAAAATTGGCGCAAACGCTTAGTTTTCGAGTTAATGACCTTTAAAGTTTTAATATAAATATGCGATTTTCCCCTACATTTCCAAACGTATATACATTTCCAATATTGGTATCATTTCAAAGCTTTTCACTAGATCTTTCTGAACATACTGAATTTATTTGAATATTATTTAGTTTGTTAAGCAGTGGGATGAATTTGCAAAAAACAAAAGTTTTTAGTAATCATAAAAACAAATTATTCATTTTTTTTCTAATTGTTTACTGTATGTATATAGAACATACGCACTTATTTAAAAATTTTAATTAAAAAATAGAGAATACTTGCGCCCGGGCAAAGGCCGTTAATGCAGAACAGCTTTAGTTAGTGAAGCTTGTATACCATAGGAGAAAATTTTTGAGCTCGGCCGAAGGCCGGCTATGCATAGAAGCTTTAGTTAGCGAAGCCAGTGTTCGTTATACCATGGAGAAGAAAATCTTTGCGCCCGGCCGAAGGCCGTCTATGCAGAAAATCTTCAGTTAGTGAAGCCGGTATTTGTTATACCATAGGGGAGTAAATCCTTGCGCCTGGCCGAAGACCGGCTATGCAGGGACCCCTTAGTAAGTGAAGCCGGTGTTTGTTATACCATAGAGAAGTAGATCCTTTAGTCCGGCCAAAAGCTGGCTATGCAGAGAAGTTTTTTTTTGTGATGCTGATGTTTATTATTTTATAAAATTTGCATTAAACTTATACCTATATAATTTACATACTTTCCTAGTGCACTTCCGTAACATTTCGACGTAAACTTTAAAAAAAAACTAATGTGATCTAAAGAGTTAAAAATTATTAAATAAATTTTGTATATTCAGAAATATCTGTTCAAGAACTTAAAAATGATACCAATATTGGCCATATACGTTTTGAATTGTAGTGGAAAATCGCATATCTTTAAACGTCCAGAACTCGAAAACTAAGCGTTTGCGCCAATTTTTTTTTTATTTTTCTTCTTATTTTTCCATTTTCTATTACCTTATGTACCTTTTTTTATTTGGAGCTGCGTCGGTAAACTAGATTTGTTCCGTATTTTGTCATGACATACATATGTAGTAGCTATCGTAAAAGTTATTATCGCCATTTTTTTTTTGTTAATACCAACATTTATTAATTTAGTTTTACACCATATCGTCGGCTAATAATTTAATTGTCGTATGTGGATTCCGATAGTTTTGAGTAGGTTAGGTTAGGTTAAGAAGGGTTATGCGCCCAAGGGCGCAACTCCACTCGGAGACCAATGAGGTCCATTGTGAATCCCTTCAGTAGAGGAGAAAAAAGGAAAAAAAAAAAAAAAAAAAGAGAAGTAAAGAAGAATAGTAGAAAATAGACCTAAGGTTGGGTATATTTGTAGAAGCGCAGGACAAATTCCCCCCTTCGGCTCTCCCAACAGAAACAGCCGTCCTACTTCCCTGGCAGACCCCAGCAGATCGGGTGGAGAACATCCAGCGATACACCCCAGTTCGTCGTGAAACCTAGCCCCTAGCCATTTCTCCCTGGGGCCGTGCATCCTAGGACAGTGGCACAGTACATGCTCAACCGTCTCCAGCTCCTCGGCATCTCCGCACAACCTGCAGAAGTCCGGTCTCGCAATGTCCCATTTACCCATAAAAGCCCTAACAGAACAATGCCCCGTCAGGAACCCTATCAGAGTCCTGAGACTACTCCTATCCAGTCCTAATAGAACCCTGGTTGCACCTGAGTCCAATCCGGGCCATAAGACCCTTGACACCCTGCAATCCGTTCTATCCCTCCAGGACCGGTTAACGGCATCACGAAATCTTTCCCGCAACACCACATAGTAGTGACATAAGGGGGGGTTTTACCCCTCTGTCCCTTACCTCTAAGTCCAGATTCGAACCCCCTCTCGCGAGTTCGTCCGCCACCTCGTTGCCATCCACCTTGCAGTGTCCTGGTACCCAACACAGCCTTATTGTGAATGCCAACATGAGCTCTCTCAGAGCATTCCTACACCGAGCAACCAGGCACGATCGCACCGTGTGATTTGTCAATGCCCTTAGCGCAGCCTGACTATCGACGTAGATTGTCACAACAGATCCCCCCACGATGTGATCCAGTATCACTTCCGTTGCCCTCCAGATCGCTAGGATCTCAGCCTGGAAGACACTGCACGCATCCGGGAGTCTGAATGACCTTTTCACGTCAGTGTCAGCAATAAAAACACCAGCACCAGTGCCAGTGTCCATCTTGGACCCGTCCGTATATACTGCCCACCCCTCAAACAGTCCGTTGGATCCACGCTAAACTTCCCTATCCGGGAACTCCACCGGTGGTGTTACACCGAAGTCCAAGGTCATACTCCTATGATCCGAGATTCCCCCCGGAACCCTTTCCTGATCAAGCAGACCCACTTCGTATAGAATCCTTGTGTGGTCATCTCGCCTAGGTCTAATCAACGAAGACTCGTAGAGTCTAAAGGCCCAACCATAATATGCATAGCCTAGCTTAACCTACTGTCAAAAATTTACAAAAAGTCTCTCAAATGTATTTAAAAAAACAAAAACAAAATAAAAAAACATTTGATTCCGTACGGAATGTGCGATCAATTTCGCACTTTGCTTAAGCAAATGACAATTTCATAAAACGTAAAAAAACGTTTCCTTAAGTTCAATATGGTTTGCCTCATATGACTTACATGTATTCGCACATTTGCTGATGCCAACTTAAGCACATTATGGTTGGGCCTTTAGTAAGTTCCTGGCAGCCACACTCTTCGCTAATGTTCAATGGGGGACAAATGTAGTAGGATGTCCAACGCCGCCAGCGGCGTGCTTCTCCTTGCACCAGTGATGCCAAGTGATGCACTCCTCTGGGCCTTGTTAAGCATCTTCCTATAGCTGTCCACTCTCAACGCATCCCACCAAACAGTGCATCCATAGGTAAGAATAGGTCTAACCACCGATGTGTAAATCCAGTTTACCATATCCGGTCTCAGTCCCCAATTCTTACCGATGGAGTTTCTGCATGTGTAGTAGGCATTGAGTCCTCTTTTCATCCTCTCCTGGGTGTTTCTTCTCCAAGACAGTTTACAGTCGAGGAAGTTACCCAAGTACTTAGCACAGTCAGATAGAGTTAGCTCGACGCCATCTAACACTGGCCCCTTAAAACCTTTTATCCTGTACCTTCTGGTAAAAAGAACCAGCTCAGTCTTCGCCGGGTTTACCCCCAGCCCTCTATCTTTTGCCCAATCCGAGAGTTCGCCCAACATCACCTGCATAATTTCACTGATCGTGGACAGAAACTTTCCCCTGACCAGTAGAACTATGTCATCCGCATAGGCGACGGCTTTCATACCCTTGGAATCAAATGTTCTGAGAATACCGTTGACCGCGAGCATCCATAGTAGAGGAGATAGAACGCCCCCCTGTGGTGTCCCCCTGGTAACCTTCCTCCTTACCCTATGATCCCCCAGGCTCGAGTTTATAATCCTGCTGCCAAGCATGCAGACTATCCACTCCACCAGAAAGCCCTGAACTCCCAGCTCCACTAAGGAATCCTTGATCGCCTCAATCCTAATGTTATTGAAGGCTCCTTCTATGTCCAGAAACGCGGCGAGAGTATATTCCTTATGCCTCAGGCCGTGCTCAATGCAACCCACCACCTCGTGTAGCGCACTCCCAACAGATTTACCCTTAAGGTAGGCATGTTGAGCGCTGCTAATGAGGTGGGTACCAATATTACTCCTAAGATAGAGGTCTACCAGTCTCTCGAGTGTCTTCAATAAGAATGAAGACAGACTAATAGGCCTGAAATCTCCCGGCTTCGAGTGGCCTGCCCTACCAGCCTTGGGTATAAAAATTACCCTGACCTCTCTCCACCCCCTAGGCAGATACCTACCACTGAGGCATTTGCTAAATATATTCACCAGCAGAAATAATGCGTCGTCCGGGATATTGCAGAGCATGGCCGGAAAAATACCGTCCGGACCCGGTGATTTATATGGGTCGAAGGTATTGACAGCCCACTTAAGCTTCTCCCTTGTGACTATTTCCTCGACGCAGGCGGACTCATGACTCGATATCACAGACATTCCGTCCCCTTGATTATCGTTCATACCTCCGTCTTCCGTGCACCCAGGAAAGTGCGTCTCCGTGAGCAAGGTTAGGGTCTCAGAGCTAGACTCAGTCCATGAGCCGCCATTCCTTTGGACATACCCCAGGGTCCTAGGATCCTTGGATAAAATCCGTCGGAATCTAGACAACTCGTTGACATTTATCAATGGATTCACAGAACTGCCTCCATGAGAGCCTCTTTGCCCTTTTAAGATCCGCCTTATACTTATTGAAATGCACCTTATGGGTGTTCCAATCACTCGATGCTCCCGTGAGCTTGGCCCTGTTAAACAGCCTTCTTACCGTCGACCTTTGAACCTGAAGTTCCCTGGTCCACCATTTGGGCTGTTCACGCCTACCCGGAAAAGTTACCGGGCAAGACAGCTCATAGCTCTCTCTTAGCAGATGAGTGAATCAGTTCACAACCATTGCGCCAACCCAGAGCGGACCCTTTCTTTAAAGAAGTCCCAATTCGTCCTCCTCGGGTTCCTAAACGGATTAACCCTAGACAGGTCGAAATTCAGTGTAAAGGTTATACGGCTATGGTCTGAGAAAGTACAGTCCGTTGCACCCTCCAATCCGCAACAATCCGGAGTGTTACCCATATTACAGATAATAAGATTGTTAGTAGTTATAAAATCAAACATTAACTCACCTCTTATGTTAATATCAGCGCTCCCCCATTGGTTATGATGTGCATTTGCATCACATCCCAAAACCAGGATGGCGCCACTCCTTCTTGCATACGCCACCAGCTCTTCCACCTTTGCGCCAGGTGGATCTACTGCCTCGTACGGCATATACACCGAAGCCAGTGTAAGGGTACGCTTACCTTTGGCTTCTCTATTAACGACGGTCAAGTCACCGCACCTAAAAGAATGAGATATTAGAAAATTCAATTCATTCCTCGCCAGTATACACGTTCTTACCTTGTCCTCTGTGGACGGGACAAAAAGAGTGTATCCCGTAACCTTTAACCCGCAAACCTTATTTTTGTTTATCCAAGGCTCTTGGATTAGGGCTACGTCCGTCCGAGTGTTGTTGAGGAAAGTTGCTAGTTCGGCTGAAGCTGCTTCACAATGGTGCAGGTTTATTTGCACCACTAGCAGCTTCTTTGGTCCTGTCATGTTTCGGATACCGGAACCTGACACAACCTAAACCGAACTTAACAACCCCCCCAACTTCCTCTAAGAATTTCATGGACTCCCGATCCACGGCGAACCGGAAGTCCTTCCCGGTGTTCTCCTTACAAGCCAGTGAGGTCACAAGCCTCCATTGGTTGGTAAGGAGCCTACCGTTCTGTTTGCCCATTACTGCCAGTATGGTTTCCACCAGGCGTACGGGTGGTGGAATCAGCCGATGATGCACCAGACAACTTCATAGATTTTCCTACTACCTTGGGTGTCGCTCCTTTGCCCTCCGCAGCTCGTTCCGAAGACATGAGCGCCTTGGCCATTGGGGCAGCACCCTCTATGTTGCCTACCCTGCGGCAGGTTGATGAAGCCACCAGCCCTTTACTCTTCTGAGCAGTGTCAGGGTTGGAAGCTGCATCCACCTGCTTCTTCCAGGGAGAGGACCAACCCAGAACGGTACTGACAGGGCCGTAAATTCTTTCGAACTTAGCGACGTTTAAAGTTTGAACTCTTATAAAATCCACATACGACATTTAAATAATAAATTAATTTTTTGGTTGTTTTATATGTAAATTTGTCGTATGTGGCAGTAACATACGACATTTAATTTGAAAATTGCTTCAGCAAATACCACATGCGACAAACTCAACACTCCATATCTCGAAACCCATATGAGGTATCGAAAAACGGATTACGCCAAATGAAAGATCAGGCCGGAAAACTTAAGGATCTTAACTCAAAATCGCAAAAAAATCCACATACGACATTTAAATTATCAACCGACGATTTGTATCTTGCAGTGGGTTTGTCAGATGTAAAATTCATGTGTAATTGCACATGTCTGTCAAAATTGACAAATGAAGAAGGTTTATAATTTTTGCTTTCACGCGTTCGTTTTTGGTTTCATCTGACATAACCTAAAATCGTTAATTTAAAATGCTGTTTTTTTTTAAGAATATGTGTAAATAAATAATATCTGCGTTCGTGAACACAAAAGTTTTTAATATTTTTTACTGAACTTTACTGCATTTTACGAAATTGCTTTCGAGTACACAAAATGCAGTAAATGAGAACACAAATTGATAGCGTAGTGACAGTTCTTGACTGAGTACTTACAAATTTTTACTACAGAAATTTTTTCAGTAAAATTTAGTAAAACAAAAAACCATATGTTTCAAAAGGTAAACAAACAAAAGTATCAAACAAAAAGCATACAAATTGTGAAAAAATTGTTTAAAAAAAGAAAGTGGAAGTAAAACTAAAATAAAAACAAAAAGTAAATAAATTTTAATTAATTAAACTTGTTTGTGAAGCATTAATATGGCTACATACCACTTTTTTTGTTATGTTAATTTTTGGTGTTGTAAAAGTGTCATGTAATCGGGTACTTAGAACAGCACTTGTTTTTAAAGTAATCAATAGTAAAAAAAAGTAATCATGTACCATTGATATAATTTAGCCGGACACAAATTAACAAAATTAAATAAAATAAAAAACAAACCAATATGAAAGATTACATAAAATAATTTGTTTGTATTTTCCAAATATGTTCGTGTTATAAAAAGGACTTAATCGAGTACCGATAAGAAAACGAGTTAAGTAGTCAAAAGTGTAAACATTTTTCAACACTTCAGTTATTTGCCATCAGCTGTTGCTTTTATTTTTACGAATTTTACAAATTTTGCGTTCGCGTACTTTTTTGGACAACAGCTTTTTTTTCATTATTTATTTATTGAATCTTCATATATTAAATATGAACTAACAATAATTAATCAAATCTTATACTAATACTTTATGTTTGTCCTGCCAATGCTAGACGAAAATTTTTCTCTTCACGGTTTCTGTTCACATATGTAGATGTTTAGCGGTCTTCTCGTCGGATGAGTCCTGCAGTATCTCTTCTCCTTAAACGAAAATTTTTCTCTTCACGGTTTCTGTTCACATACGTAGATGTTTAGCGGTCTTCTCGTCGGATGAGTCCTGCAGTATCTCTTCTCCTTAAACTAGAGTGTCCGCTGTCATTTAAAATATTTCGAGCTAGTGGATTTGGGTGCGACTTAAGCCTTTTTAAACATTTTACTGCATACTTCGTAATAATAGCTTTTACTAATGACACACTGAGATCCTTGTGAATATATGAGTTTTTAACATACCAGGCAGCGACTGTGATTATTCGAAGAAGTTTATTTTGGCGCCTTTGAATTTTTTCGATATTTAAGGCCGAGGCAGTGCCCCATAGCTGAATACCGTAGCACCAGATTGGCTTTAATATAGAGTTGTAAAGTAGAAGTTTGCAATAGAGGCTAAGAACAGAGTTTCTTCCAATAAGCCAATTAATTTGAATTGCTTAAAGCTTAATTTGTGTTAGTTTTGCTTCTACATATATGGCATTTCGACATCTGTAGAATATATTTTACTATTTTTGATATATTTTATATTTTAATCAATTTATTTGAGTGACTGACGTCACTAAGTTACCAGACGGAGATACAATTCTATTAGGATTTGTTATAGTAAGAATTGTAGGTGTGTGATCAGAAGATAATTCTAAGGAAGCTTCAACATAAATCGTTGTTTTTAACGGGGATGTTTTTAACCACTCCAAAATCTATGACATCTGGACATTTTTGCTGATCAGTAGGCCAATATGTTGTTTCTCCGCTAGCGGCCACATTTAGATCCATTTTACAAATTGTGTTAAACAAAACACGACCCTTAGGTGTAATAAGTCGTGACCCCCAGACAGTGTGTTTAGCGTTGTAATCACCAGCAGCTAGGAAGCAGGGTCCTAATGATTTGAAATATTTGTTACACTGGCTTTCTGATATTGAAAATCTAGGTGGGGAGTACAATGATGAAATTACTAGATTTCGATTTAATTCCTCAACGCAAATGTTCGTTGCTTGGAGATAATCTTCACGATGATCACCTCCACAAGCTCTACCTCGAGGGTCCTTGGTATCATAAAATATATAAGCATTGATTTTAAACGTATTTCTTGAGGTCAGCTGAGTTTCAGAAACCATAATAACATCAATTTGTTTATTTTTAAGGAAGTATTCTAGTTCATTTTTGTGTTGGCGGATGCCGTTTGCGTTCCAAAATCAAATTTTTAAACAGTTCAAGGCTTGTTTAGTACAGCTTGCAATAACATCGATTGCATTCTTAACATTTCTTGCATCATGTTACTTATTGTGTTAGTAAAATTGTTAACTGTTTGCACTAATGTTTCCATAGTTTTTTCTAGCCGAGTTAAATTAGAAATGGGAATTTCGTCATTATTTGCTAAATCACCTTGCAGTGGCATAGGATTAGATTTTAAGACATTAGCGAACGAGGTTCTGTTATTATTTGGCTGCGGTATCTGGACGCCGTACGTGTTTTCTTGATTAGTTGCCTGCGTTTTAGGGCGATTATTGGCAGTTTAAACACCTAACGGGCCTATTTCTTTTGTGCGGCGCTTCTATCGTGATTTTTCTGTACAGGATGTATTTTAAACTGTAAATGGGATGCGTTTCATTTTTTTTTTAGCTTAACATCGCCGGGCTCTAACTCCACTCGAAATAGTGGTGGGGGATTTTTTTCCCTATTTTTAATATGTTTTAAAAATGTTTTTATTTCGTCTGGGTCCACGCATGAGTCAATGCCCTTAATCACAACTTGAAGACCTTTACTGCTTTTCAGTTGGTACGTATAGAAGCTTTTTTAAAGTGCTTCAAACTTATTAATTATTTTACGAAAATCATTCTCATGATTAATCTGTATTTTTGTCTCGTTTATATTACAACGCTTGATTGCAGCAACGTAAAACGAATTTTCACCTATCACCGAGATTAAACTTTTTATAAGCTCACTTGAGTTATGCTTTCTAAGATATATCGGGGGTGGCTTCGACAATTTTATGACGTTAGGTGCTTCAGAAGATTCATCCTCCAGAATTGTAAAACGATTTTTTGAATTTATTCTATCAAAAGATGGAACTTTCGAGGCCGAGGCTACAGCTGAAGAGGCAGGGCTGTGACCCCGTTTGAGAACTGTTATATACCTGTCCATACCAACTTGCACTTGTGGTTTTTGACAACTTTTTACTTGTGTGTTTTCCATTGCGTCTGTGTTTAAGTTCATAGTATCATTTCCTACTAAGATTGTCTTTGCAATGGTAACACTTGCATTCGTAGGGTTTGCCGTTAGCTAGTTGCTGTTGTTTTCTGTTGTTATGTTTTTTTCCACATTGCTTTCGCTAGCATGAATATAATTTATGTTTGTTGCTGTTTCATTGTTATTACTCATATAGAGTTGTTTTTGTTTTTTTCACCGTTTTTTTATTTTTTTTGTTTTCTTATTTTTACTTATTCTATTGTTCACTTTTATTTTGAGCGTCCCAATTCGCTTGTTAAATGACACTATTAACAAATTTATGTTAAAAAAAGAATCGTATGCGAAGTTAAAAAAAAACACGTCTGTTGTCAACGAGCACGACCGACTTCAACAGCTTTTTGTGAGAGCAAATTTTTAAGTTTACTCATTTACTGCATTTTACTGTAAAAGTACTCATACGCTCCTAATTAGGGATGCAAACGATACATCGATGCTTAGAAACATCGATCTATTGGTCATAAGCACCGATGTTAACATCGATGTTTTGATGGACGATACATCGGCGATACATCACCGTCAAAACTAAAAAACATCAACATCGTCTATTTAATATTTTCATTTATTAAATTTTTTTTCATGATATTTTTATCATTTCAAATATTTATTTTTTCAATTAAACCCTTCATTTAAAAATATGAAAAAGTGTATTTCAAAGTATAACCGTACACCTAGAGAAAAAACATGTTTAAATATGGTCACCTTCAACAAAACTATTTTTAAATAAAATTGTAAACATATTATGGTTTATTTAACCAAATTATTGTCATCGACAACCAATACACAAAGAAGCACAACCATAATATGGTTGTGACTTCTTGATGGAGGACTAAATCAACAATAATATGGTTGTCGGTAACAATAATATGTTAAAATTAAACATAATATGTTCAAAATTTTCTTTAAAAATAGTTTTTTTGGAGGTGACCATATTTAAACATGTTTTTTCTCGGCGTGTACAAAGCACGTACATATGTATGTATGTACATACCTGCATAATATGCATTGCATAACTACATATACATATGTGGTTCCCATATTGTAAACTAAAGGAATGTTAAACAAATTTTGGAGACTGTGTAATAGGGTTATAAGTTTTTTAATTTTTTGCAAATATCAGTTCTTCCAAGGTAAAATCGTGTAGGGCATGGAAAAATATTAAGAATTGCATTTTTAGTTTTTTGCTATTGTTAAAAAAGTACACCCGCTAAGTTCCATGAAGTTTTTAATTAAAATGTTTTTTTTTTACTGAAATTATATAATATTTATTTTAAAATATTTTGCATTTCATGTCATTTTGTCAAGAAAATTTCTCAAAAGTTCACTTAACTGACTTCTTTGTTGGGTACATATTAAATCTTTCAATAATAATAAGAAAAAAAAATTAACACATCGATGTATCGTCTTTGTATCGATGTTTTTTAACATCGATACTTATCGTGGAAACATCGATGTTTTTAAATATACTTAAAGCGTATACTTAAAGTGTATATATTTGAAGGTGCTACTAACATCAGCACAAATGCATAATACCCTCTCCACTATTATTGTGTGGGTGTAATAAGGAGAGGGTTTAAACTTAAAGAGGTACTCCATTAAATACTTATTAAAACAGCAAAAAAAAAAAAAAAAAAAAATATATATACATATCATAATGACTGTTAACTTTTCTAAAAACGTACCATTTGTTAAAAAATTCCTTGTAAACAGAAAATAAACAAAATGCCATTAAAATAATGGCAGTCTGCTGGAAGCAAAGATATAAGATCCTGTAGATGTTGTCATTTCTTTTTGGAAATTCTAAGCTTTTCGGAGGGTAATAGGTTAGGCTCCTAAGTTTCAAAATTTCTTATGCCCCTCTTTAAGGATGACCATCAGCTTGTTCCACAAAGTACGGTTAAGTTGTAAAGTTTCAACTTAACTGAGTTGAGTTGTAAACCTGAAAAAGGGCATTACATTACGGCCCCTGTAACTGTTCAAAACTCAACTCAATTTAGTTGTAATTAAAACAACTGGTTGTGATGTGTTAATTTAAGTATCTTTTAGATTCAGAGAAGCTTTAGTGAGCGAAGCCGGCCATTTTCCCCCCCAAAGAGAGAGGGGAGTTTTCCCCTAAATAGAGATGGTACCGCGAACAAGTTAGGTGTATTTTACCCACTCCCCTTTCGGTCCCCTGCTGCCTGTTGCACTTTCTGATTGCAGACACCTGTTGAATATTTAGCCACCATACCAAGGTTCCATAGGTGATTATCGGTCAGACCATCATAAAGTCATTTTACCATACTGGGCCTAACACCAAGTCCTTCCAAAGAAGCTCCTGCAGGCCCATAAGGTCCTACCCGCCTTCTTAAGGGTCTGATCCAGGTGCGAGTTCCAATTTTTTTTGCCTTCAAATTTAATAAAAAATTTTTGTGTAATACAAATTAAATAAAATAACAAACATCGGCTTTGCTAACTAAAGGCACTTTTACACGATATATGAATTCTCACAGAAAAATGCATACATACTATAAAAGCAAAAAAAATTGTTTCTGTTACATGGGGCCTCCACCTTAGATAAGATGTAAGATTTTTATATCAGCAAACGTCCGGTATTTAGGCAATCCCGAAAATGTTAGCTTAATTTTTTTTGTTTCACCTTTTTTTTATAAAAAGCAATTCATCATGACATTCTCCTTTGAGAGGATAGGGATCACAATATTGATGTTTTATATTTATTTAGTTAACTCCGTTAATACTGTCACTGAAAAAAAAGTTAAATTCAGTTATCCTTTTTAAGCGTATCCAACAATTTTAAAGAAATTTTAATGTGAGAAGTGCTGAAAATAATTAAAGAAGAAAATTAATTATATAAAGAAATGTCTTTTGAATGCTCAAAACAAAAAGAAAAATGAAAAGTTTGTGGTTCTATTTTCTAATTGATTCCACTGGTGCACCAAATGCAAAATGTAAACTTTACAGGTTTCTTTACATTAAAGCGTTTTCCGAGAGTGGGCATGGGATCTACGGTAATTTATGGAGCGATTTCACGAAATTAAGTAGTGGAATTTATACACTACATAATTCCTACCACTAGTGGTGGTGGGTATAAAAATGAGTTTTTGTTCAAATAAGATTTTTATGGTTTTGTGAACTCATTTCGAATTTAAATTTTTCAAATTAATTTATTAAATAAAAATTTCAATATAGTTTTACAAATAAATCAATTCCTAGTTTGCTCTATTCATTTACTATATAATTTAATTTTTTATTTAGTTTGAATGAATTAAGGTTATCAAATAAAATAATAATTTTATGTTAATTATTCTTTAATTGAATCCATTAATTATTGTTGGAAATCGTACGTTGTTTTTTTTTATTATATTTTTTATTAAATAAACCATTAATTAAGAAAAAAAAATCAAAATTTTCAATTTTTACAAATATTAGTAATCATTAATTATATTTAACTTTGTAATATTAAATGAATTATAAAAGTTTTGTTTGTTAACCTCTTTTAACTACGTTTTTTTATAAATATCAATAAAAAGCATTTACCTTTTGACTTTAAAAAACCCCGAATCCCAACAAATTTTGATTCTTGATTTTGATTTCTTGAAATTCGCGGGATTTGCGAAAACTAGTCCCGATTGGATCCCTAATACATAAATAACTAGATCCCTATAGGAAGCCTTGTGCCTTAAAATCGCTATTGTCGATTGTTTTGGTGACACATTCTTGACAAATATACGAGGGGATATAGATGCAAAAGCTGCAATCTCCACTTTTTTCACAAATGTAACTAATAATACCTTTTAGTTGTATTTGATGAATGCTTCCGATTAGTAAATATGGCATTACCAGATACATTTTTATCCCATAAAAAAGTATGTTCAAAAATTAAGAATTGATGCAAAAACGGCAATGTCCATTGGAGATTGTCGTTTTTGCCATGATCATAGTTTGTTAAGCTCTTTTTCTCTCAACTATTTTCTGAAATGCTTGCTATTTTTATTATACTGTTTCTTTTATGCAAAACAAAACTAAAAACAAATGAAAAAATAAAAATTTTTTAGATATGAAACAGTAAGTTCATTTCATTACTTTGTCATTAATTATGGAGCTAAATTGTTATTAATCTGAATTCATAGAAGAAGCACCATAATTGAAAATTTGATTTTATAATAATTAAGTTCTTTGCTTATAAGTCTAAATAGGTTGAAATAAGCCTTTGTTAAGTTTTATTTAAGGATTTTATATTAATGTAATATAATAAAAAATCTTGGATTTAAAACAAAACTGTATTATTTATCTCAGATCAAATCAAACAATACAAAATCCATATTCGATTAATTCGAAAACAGCAATGTCCATTTGATTAGAGCAAACACAGCAATGTCCAATTTTTTATTATAATTGCCGGCAAACCGCTATATCGATTTGGTTGAAACTTGCGTCATATCTTCATCATATTCTTTTTTACTGAATAGCATAACATACAATAAATAATTATTAATATACTTTGAGCTAGAGGTTTTTACTATTTATTACGAAATCCATAAATGTGGAGATTGCAGCCTTTGCATCTATACCCCTCATATATGTTTCACAATATCATCACTTCTAAAACAATTAAAATTATTTTTCTACATATAAGTTAAATGGTGCAATAAACTGTAGTGAATCCATACATTTCATAAAATAATTCATTCTTTCATTTGTTAATACATTCTTTATAAACAAAATTATTATTATTACATTCTTCCCAAAAGTGAACAAATCTTATTAAGACAGGTCAGTACCAATCTTAAGTTATCGTACGTTGTCGCGATCATAGATTCTTTTGTGCAATTTGATATTATTAAATAAACAAAACACAACGTTCGCTACACATGTTGACAACAAAAGTCCAACTTACATTTTTACAGTTATGCTGAACTAGCACATTCTTGACTACACAATACACCACTAAAACCAATGCAAATTAATAATTGAAAATGACTCAAATTTGTTCTGCCTGATACGAGGGCGGATCAATAAGTCCGTGAATTTTTGGATGAAACACAGTTTTTTTTTTCAACATAATCTCCTTTTAGCTCAATACACTTAGTCCAACGTTTCTACAATTTGTGTATCCCTTCCAAAAAATAGTATATTTCATCGTTGGAGCTAAATCTCTTTCCACCGAGCCATTTCTTTAGGTTCGAAAATAGGAAATAGTCACTGGGGGCTAAATCCGGAGAATATGGCGGATGAGGTACCAATTCGTCATATCTTTTGAAGGTAATCGATTTGGATTTTCCCGCGGGCATCCCAAAAAACTGTTGTCATCACCTTATTGGCCGACAAACTTACCTTGGCCTTCTTCTGAGCCGGTTCACCCGGAGAAACCCATTGTTTAGACTGCTGCTTGGTCTCCGGAGTGATGTAATGGATCCATGTTTCATCCTCAGTTAAAAAACTTATTCGAATTGCGGTTAAACAACTCCAAACAATCCTTTGAAGTTGTCACACGATTACGTTTATGGTCAATTGAGAGCAAACGAGTACCCATCTTGCAGACAGCTTTCTTAAACCCAGCTGATCATTTAAAATCGAAACCACACTGCCATATGAAATGCCTATGGCATCAACAATTTCACGCACTTTTACTCTTCGATCGGCCAATACCATATCGTGAATTTTTTTCGACATATTCGGGTGTAGTGACTTCAATCAGCGTCATTTGTACTTGTGCGACCACAACGAAAGTCCGTAAACTACTTTTTTACCATTGAAATCGATGGTGCAGAGTCCGCCTAGTAGTATTTAAGCCAAACAAATTTGTTAATAAAGGGGCAATCAATTCTGATCAGCCAAAGAAAAAAACAGTCCCGTTTATATTACATGGCGATCCTGCTATAAACTAAATAAAACAGCAAAGAAATTTGCTACAATCTGGTTATAAAAGCACCAGGACAATAGACCCAGCATTCAAAGCTTATGCTCAGCTGGAGTCTATAGAGCATAGAAGAGAAAACAAAAATTTTGTTTGGATTCCAAAATAAAAAAGCAGTGTAGGAAGACCCGTCAAGAACTATGAACGAGCTGTAGAGAGCTCCTTCAGGAATTTCAAATTGAAGAATACATTCTGTCTGTCGTGAACAAATAAAGTATTAAAAAAAGTAAATACAAGAAAAAGATAAAGAAAAAAATACATGTATGTACATACATACATACATAAACACACATTATTTGCTTATTCTCGTTGTTGATAAACAATAACAAATAAGAAGAGCACAACTGTAAACAGTAAAAAAAAAAATTAAAACTCTTATGAGTTCAAACAGTAGAAATGCATATATCACAGTGAGTGTTAACGAAACAAATGCAGAAATAAAAAAAGAATCGATGATAGCAAATACCTAACGGCTAAACCTATTACTCGCACGCGATCCCTCTAACAAATATAAAACCTTCAACCGTTGCCTCAACGGCAAAAACAATTTTAATAAGTGATAAAAATATTAACCCTCAATCAGGCATAATAGAAAACTCAGTATCACCTTCGGTGTCTAATAATACGGTTGATTTTAATTCAATAACAAATATAGAACCTGCAAGTGGTGCCTCCGCGGCAAAAACGATTTCAATAAGTGATGAAAATATTACCCCCAAATCAGTCATGATGGAAAACTCAGCTCCACAAATAAAAAGTGGTCAAAAGCCTCCAGTACAAGTAGGTATTGATAGGTACATAACAGTGCTTAAACGGGGTCTCAGCCAAACCTCTTCAGCAGTTGCTTCGGTCTCAAAAGTCTTAAAAGATGGTACAGCTGATAGAACAAGTTCACAAAATCGTTTTGCAATTCTGTATGAGGAATCCCCGGAAGCACAAAACGTTATCAAATCTTCTAAGCCACCGCCGATATATCTTAGAGAGCAAAACTCAAATGAATTAATAAAGAATTTGATCTCGGTAATAGGTGAAAATTCTTTTTATGTAGCTGCAATAAAACGGGGTAGTATTAATGAGACAAAAATACAAGTTAATCGTGAAGATGATTTGCGTAAGGTAATAACAAAATTTGAAGCAACTGAAGAGCAGTAAAGGTCTTCAAGTAGTGATTAAGGGCATTGACTCATGCGTGGACCCAGGTGAGATAAAAACGTTTTTAGAAGAGAAGGGCTTCAAAATAAAAAATGTAATAAACATTAAAAATAGAGAAAAAAATCCCCAGCCACTATTTAGAGTGGAGTTAGAACCCGGCGACATTAAGCTTAAAAAGAACGAAACGCACCCCATTTACAATCTGAAATATATCCTGTATAGAAAAATAACAATAGAGGAGCCGCACAAAAGGAATGGTCCCGTGCAATGTTTAAACTGCCAAGAATTTGGTCACACTAAGGCATACTGTCATCTAACCCCTGTTTGCGTCGTATGTGGAGAATTACATGGTACATCTCTCTGCGATAAGTCTAAAAACGACCCCAATGTAAAAAAATGTAGCAACTGTGGTGGTAATCACACTGCCAACTATAGAGGATGCCTTGTATACTCTATCGTCAAGCGCTCGGTTGGACCGAAACCTAATCCCCCTCAAATGCAGGCAACAAATCCAGTTTACATTAATGCCGTTCAGGTACCGCAGCCTAGTAATAACAGAACATCCTACGCTAACGTCCTAAAATCAAACCATATGCCAATGCAAGGTGAGTTGCCAAATAATGACGAAACTCCAGTTTCTAATTTAAGTCGTCTAGAGAAAACCATGGAAGTATTAGTACAAACAGTAAATAACTTTACAAACACAATGGGTAATATGATGCAGGAAATGTTAAGAATGCAATCGATGTTATTGCAAGCTGTACTAAACAAGCCATGAACTGTTTAAAGATTTGCTTTTGGAACGCAAACGGCATTCGCCAACATAAAAATGAACTAGAATACTTCCTTAAAAATAAACAAATTGATGTTATGATGGTTTCTGAAACTCATCTGACCTCAAGAAACACGTTTAAAATCAATGGTTATATATTATATGATACCAAGGACCCTCAAGGTAGAGCTTGTGGAGGTTCTGCTATTTTGATAAAAACCCGAGTGAAATACTACTTAATGTGTGATCATCGTGAAGATTATCTCCAAGCAACGAGCATTTGCGTTGTGGAATTATCTCGAAACCTAGTAATTTCATCATTATACTCCCCACCTAGATTTTCAATATCAGAAAGCCAATATAATAAATATTTCAAATCATTAGGACCCTGCTTCCTGGCTGCTGGCGATTATAACGCTAAACACACTTTCTGGGGGTCACGACTTATTACACCTAAGGGTCGTGTTTTGTTTAACACAATTTGTAAAATGGACCTAAATGTGGTCGCGAGCGGACAACCAACATATTGGCCTACTGATCAGCAAAAAGTTCCAGATGTAATAGATTTTGGCGTGGTTAATAACATCCCCATAGACACGATTCATGCGGAAGCGTCCCTAGAATTATCTTCCGATCACCCACCTACAATTGTTACTATAATGAATCCAAATAGAATCGTATCTCCGTCTGGTTACTTATCGACATCAGCCTCACAAATAAATTGGTTAAAATATAAAAAGTATCTTAGTGCCCATTGCACAGAAAATATTCCGCTTAGCACACCGGAGAACGTGGATCTCGCTATTGTTTATTTTGACAGTTATCTCAAACTAGCTGTTCAACATTCCAGCATAACCCTCAAAAAAAAAACAAAATCATATATTCTACAGATGTCGAGCGTCTATTGACTGAAAAAAGGAGAGCTCGAAGAGAGTGGCAATTGCACAGATCCCCCCAACTTAAGACTTTATTTAAAGAGTGCACAAAAAGGCTGAGAAAGTTACTGCAGTCTCAGAAAACGGCTTCCCTGGAAAAATATCGTAAGGGACTTGATGCAACTCCACAATCAGACTACTCATTATGGCGTGCAGATAGAAGCCTCAATAGACCAGTTAGAAACTTGAATGGAAGCTGGGCAAGAAATGATATTGAAAAAGGAAATCTGTTTGCTAATCATCTGAAAAATGTATTTACCCATAATATATTTCACGATATAGCAGTCGATTTACCGCCTGTAAATGTTAGAGCAGCTATTCCCCTAAGATTCGAGTTTAGAGAAATCGAAAAGGCTATTTGTGATTTAAACACCAAGAAGGCACCCGGTATTGATAAGATCAGTAATAAAATGCTTTTGGAGCTACCAAGTACATCAAAGAAAATTATTCTTTTTATTTTTAATGCTATTTTACGCCTTCAATACTACCCTCAGAAATGGAAGGTTTCCTTAGTAACCATGATACCAAAGCCAGGAAAGGATCACACAAAAGTTGAGTCATACAGGCCTATTAGCTTATTATCTAATATTTCAAAGCTATTGGAGAAACTGCTGGTGTCAAAATTAACGCCGATTTTAAATGAAAATAGATGTATTCCAAACCATCAATTCGGTTTTAGAAGAAAGCACAGCACAATTGAACAAACTCATCGAATAGTAAATGTAATAAGAAAAGCATTTGAAGAAAAAAAAATATTGCTCAGCACTCTTTATCGATGTGTCTCAAGCTTTTGATAAAGTCTGGCATGAAGGTTTACTACTGAAATTGCAGCAAAACTTACCAGCAAACATACACAAGCTGTTAGAAAGCTACTTAGTCGGTCGTCAATTTATTATAAAAGAAGGCGATTTTTTAAGTTCTCCTCAGCCAGTTAACGCTGAAGTCCCACAAGGCAGCATCCTGGGCCCTCTATTATACTTAATTTATACTTCGGACATGCCAACAAACAGCTACACACAAACCTCAACATTTGCGGATGACACAGCTTTCCTAAGCGTACATGAAAACTGTCAAGAAGCATCTCGTTACTTACAGGATCAAATATTTGAACTGGAAAGGTGGCTAAAACAATGGAGGTTAAAGATCAATGAGCAAAAATGCGCACATATAACATTCACATTGCGTCGGGAAACATGCCCCCCTATTAAAATCAATAATCAAATAATACCCCAACACTCGCATGTAAAATACCTCGGTATACATCTAGATCGGCGTTTAACGTGGAAATGGCATATAGAAGCTAAATTAACTCAAATGAAACTAAAAGCAATTCAAATTAATTGGCTTATTGGAAGAAATTCTGTTCTTAGTCTCGATTGCAAACTTTTACTTTACAACTCTATCTTAAAGCCAATTTGGTGCTACGGTATTCAGTTATGGGGCACTGCTTCTGCTTCTAATATCGAAAAAATTCAAAGGCGCCAAAATAAACTTTTTCGAATAATCACAGCCGCTCCCTGGTATGTCAAAAACTCAAATATCCACAAGGATCTCAATGTGCCATTGGTAAAAACTATGATAACGAAATATGCAGTAAAATATTTAAAAAGGCTGGAACTGCACCCAAATCCATTAGCTAGAAATATTTTAAATTATGGCGGCCACACTCGCTTAAGAAGAAGAGACACTGCAGCATTCACCCAATCAGATGAGCGATAAACACCTACATATGTGAACAGATACCGTGATGACTAAATCTTTTTTGTCTGGCACTGGCAGCACATAAGGAAAATATTAGGATAACATTTGATTAATTACACTGTGCAAGAAATTGACACTTTTTTTCGTGACATGCTGGGCACTTGGCGTTTTAACATAATTCGGGTACGCTGAATCCAGTGGTGCGCGGTTTTTTAAGATTGGCTCTGGTTTTCGAGATATACCGTTATTTCGAAAATGGAGGAGGTTGCACAACATATATTCGCGTAACTCAAAAACGCTTTAGCTTATTCAAAAAACTTAAAAACCGAAATTTCGCAATAAAATTTCTTTAAAAAAAAAAACTTTCTAATATCCTTAGTCGTTTTAGAAACATAATTTTTTTTTTGGAAAAAAAAATAATTTTTTTAACAAAATTTCGAAATTTTTGTTTTTTAAAAATTCATAAAAAATTGGAAAATGCAGCTATGCTTCTAATGTTTTGCAGACGTATAAAAACCAAAATTCCAAACAAAACAAGCCATAAATGATTAAAATCTATTCGCAACTTTTAACACAAAAGTCGACAAATTTTAATTAATTTAAGAACTTCATAAAACGCAATATTTGTATGGGAGCCCCTCTAAGGGATGGTGATAAAGGGAAAGAATAATTTGAGAAAATGTTAAGAACAAAAAACTAATGGAGGTCAGTCATACATTTTATCCCCCTAGGGGCGACTCCTGGGCATTTATGGGACTTTTTCTTCAATATATTTCTAGTCTGCATTGAACATTTTGTATGGAAGCCCCCTTAAGCAATGGAGACAGCGGGTGGGTATGTTAGAAATAAATGATTGAGATGAAAAATAAAGTGGGATGCCCCTGGATGCCCAACCAGGAGCATCCTAGGCGCTGAAGGGGCCAAATTTAAGAATTTCATTAAGCGGCCATATTTGTATGGGAGCCCCCCTAACGGGTGGAGATATAGGGCAACTATGTTTTAAGAAAATGTTAAGAACAAAAAACAATGGAGGTCGTTCATACATTTTATCCCCCTAGGAGTGAATCCTAGGCCTTAGAAATAAATGATGGGAATGAAAAATAAAGTTGCGCTGGTCATACATTTGGCCAGAATGTCATTGCAAATAAATTTTTGCATTACCATGCCGAAAAATTTAATGAACAATCACCAGCCGAGTCTGATGAACATGGCGAGAGATTTCACCAAGTTACAGCCAGGCTCGAACACTGGTATAGCGGCAAACAACTTGATTCGCCATTAGGGGATATTTGTTGGAATCTGCAGGAGGATAAAGAATAAATTTCTAAATAAAAATAAAAAAATTTCATCTTTTCTGAAAAAATCAAAAATTGTAGACAGACTTTAATCACTTATAGCTTATTTTGTTTGGAACCCTAGCCTTACATTTTGCACCTGCAGCGCCTGAAATACCCCTAGACGGGCCAAATGTATGACCAGCGCAACTTTATTTTTCATTCCCATCATTTATTTCTAAGGCCTAGGATTCACTCCTAGGGGGATAAAATGTATGAACGACCTCCAATGTTTTTTGTTCTTAACATTTTCTTAAAACATAGTTGCCATATATATCCACCCTTAGGGGGCTCCCATACAAATATGGCCGTTTAATGAAATTCTTAAATTTGGCCCCTGCCAAATTAGGTTTTTTGAATAAGCTAAAGCGTTTTTGAGTTACGCGAACATATGTTATGCAACCTCCTCCATTTTCGAAATAACGGTATATCTCGAAAACCAGAGCCAATCTTAAAAAACCGCGGGCACCACTGGATTCAGCGTACCCGAATTATGTTAAAACGCCAGGTGCCCGGCTTGTCTGTTTTTTCAACTAGCATAGTGTTATTGTTAGTTCATATTTAGTATATGAAGATTCAATAAATAAATACTGAAAAAAAAAAAAAAAAGGAATACAGTTATATTTAAAAAACTGGATAGTGATGATGAAAACAGCGATCATTCCTGCTCAGATGACATATTATTTTTATAGATTTTATACTTATAAATTTAAATTTAGTTAAAAAAAAGAAGAAAACAAATAATAAAAACGGTCAATTGCAAAGTATATTACAAAAAATACATGGTTACGCCAATGATTGTAATTTATGATTTACAAATATTAAAATTTTCAAAGTTAGCTACCAAAGATATATTGTTGTTCATATAAATATTAAAGCAAATTATTGCCAGTACAATCATTAGGAGGCTAAAGAGAATACTAATGCAAAATAAAAATAAAAACTTAGAAAAATTAGAAAACAAACAATACAATAAACCTATAAATAAAATGTTTAAAATATTAATGTTATTGTTTTTAACAATAACAATTATACTGGAAGCACTAGTCTAACAATACAGAAAAAAAAGAAGAAACTAAAACCAATTAGTAAAGCGTATCAAATGGATAGAAATATAAATAAGATATTTAGAGATAAAACAATATAAGATTCGCAGAAAAACAATACAAGAGTATTAATCATGATTAAACAATTTTTCATTACAATATTTACATTAGTATTAGTTGTTACATCAAAAGGCTTAGGGATTAAGATTAGCATTACCAATATAATAGAAAAAATGCATACAAGAAATTAAAAATTTTATTGCAACACAGATAGACAGAATTTTTTCAATAAGAAATATATTACCTTTTTAAGACACTTAAATAAAATGATAACAAATAATAAATATCTTAAACAAATTCTACAATAGGTACATAGGCTGAAGGTTTGTAACTATTTAAAAATATTAAAACTTATAAAATTAGTCGTAAGAGATAATCCTAAATGGAATTCAGAGAGCAACTGAATCAGATAATAGTCAATGCAAGAAAATCGGTAGGTAGACCTTATACTACAAATACTGTTAATGAGAAGAAACTAGAAATAGAGAAAATTGAAAAGGATTTAATAGTTAACTTAAAAATAACCACAATACTAATTAACTTAAAAGATTTAGAAGGTAATAGAATACAGATCGTGAATGAATTTAAAAAACTAAAAGAAGAAGCCCTTAATCTATTAAAAGTGCATATAGATAGAAAATCATTAATACAAAAAAAAGGCTTAATCATGGCATCCTTAGACTTGCATGAACTTTCAACCATCACAAAGTTAGTGCCAATATGTTCAGGTAAAACTAATGAATTACACAGCTTTTTATCAAATTTAGAAATGGTCTTTGCATCTATTTCATCAGATAAGCATGTTTTCTTTTTCAACTTCGTTTTTAAATCAAGACTGGAATTAAGTGTACAAAACATAATTCAACAGCACAAGTACCCAAAACCATAGAAGAGCTAAAATTGATATTAAAAGCGACTTACAAATCATTTAAGACATCCAATACTTTGCTAAATGAAATAACACGTACATCACAGAAGGTAAAAAACTTAATGGGTTTCGCTGCAAAAATTGAAAAACTCATTACGGAGTTAAGTGAGATACAAGTGTTAGAAGAAAGCGAATCTTGTAGAAACACTTTAGTTAACACAAATAATAAAATAGCATTTAATGCATTTATGAACGGATTAACTGATCCACAGATACTATCTACTATCTACGCCAGCCAGGTAACAACATTCTTTGAAGCTTTAAAGATTGCAGAAATCGCCACAAATCGTGTGGAACAACGACGACTACTATATCACAACGCTCAACAGAATCAAAACTCGTCAATAAGAAATTGCGGAAAATGTGGTGGAAATCAAAATAATAGATGACCCGCAGATGGAAGTAAATGTCATAATTGTGGAAAATTCAACCATTTTGCAAAAGTGTGTTTGACTAAAAGACCAAGCACCAACAACAATGGTAATATAATCTACAACAACAGAAACAATAATAACCATAATAGAAGCCAGAACCACAACAGCAACAACAATAACAGAAATCTAACCTCAGAAATTATGTAAATTTACAAATCACAGATGTTAAAAATAATCTTACATTTTTAATTGATACAGGAGCAGACGTCTCACTGTACAAAGAAATTTTTTTGGAATATTATGAGAAAAATCAAGATGATTATTTCAACTTAACGGGAATTACAGAAAATGTTATTAAATCACTGGGTTTCACAAATATAAAAATTAAGATAAACAATGAAATCATTCAAAATATACAACTGGTAGAAAATAATTTTACAATAAAGACAGATGGAATTCTTGGAAGAGATTTTTTAACAAGATATAAATGCAATATTGACTATCATAAATATGTGCCAACATTTAACATTAATAATGAAACGTATAAAATAAATAAAATTATAATACTACAAAGAAGTGAAATAATTTTACCATTTACAATCGAGTTGGCAGCCCCGGTAGGCTAGCTGGTAGTGAGCTAGTTTATCAGTACCGGGGTTGCGGGTTCGATTCCCGCCAGAGACTCTGGTCTCCTGCAGACAAGCAAAAAGCTTCGCGGGATTTAGTTAGGAATAATAAAAAAATAAAAAATAAATAAAAATAAAAGAAGTTAGCAAAGGTGTATTTTTAGCAAATGCAATAGTACCCAAATATGGAAATCAGCATATAAAATTATTAAACGCCACCGATAAAATAGTAGCCATAGAGAATTTAAAAATAAAAACCATACCATTGCGAAATTACGAAATTGGTTCAATTAATACTCAAAATCACGAAAACTATCATACATCAGAAAGATTCGAAAAATTGCTGAGAAATCTTAACCTAAAAGAGTTGAACAATGAAAACACAGAAAACCTCATGGCAATACTAAGAAAATACCATAATGTATTTCACATGGAAGGAGAACATTTAACTTCCAACGACTTTTATAAGCAAACAATAGAATTACATGATAATAACCCCGTATATATAAAGAACTACCGTCTAGCAATAGCACAAACTGAAGAAATAAAACACTATTACAAGACGACATTATTGAACCATCCTTTAGTCCATACAACGCTCCACTTTTATTAGTGGAAAAAAAGGGACAAACTGATTTTAAGAAATGGAGATTAGTTGTCGATTTCAGAAAGCTTAATGACAACATTGCCAACGACAAGTTTCCTTTAACTCGTTTGGATGACATACTAGATAAATTAGTCAAAGCGAAGTATTTTTCAACATTGGACATGACAAGCTCTTTCCACCAGATCGAACTGGATAAGCAATCTCGTCCTTAAACAGCATTTTCAATACCTAATGGACATTATTAATACACAAGACTACCATTTGGTTTGAAAATATCATCAAATAGTTTTCAGCGTATTCAAACAATAGCTTTATCAGGTCTAGAATGCGAATCTTTCTTATATGTCGACGACATAATAGTTTTTGGTTGTAGTCTTAAACATCATAATACAAATCTCGTAAAAGTCCTAGACAGATTACAGCGATATAATTTGAAACTCAACGCTAATAAATGCTGCTTTTTAAAATCGGACGTAGTATATCTTGGACACCTAATAACACCAGACGGAATAGAGCCCGGCACAGAAAAATTCGAGACAATAACAAAATATCACAGACGAACTAAGAAGATTTGTAGCAGTTTGTAACAATTATATACGTTTTGTGGAAAATTTTGCAGACATAACAAGCTGTCTGAATGCCTTACTAAAAAAGGACAAACAAATTCATCTGGACAGAACAATATCAAGCATTTGAAACATTAAAGAAAAAACTAGTAAGTCCACCGATTTAACAACACCCAGATTTTGATAAACCCTTCATTTTAACAACGTACGCATCTAACCTTGCATTAGGAGCCATTTTATCACAAGGTAAAATTGGACAAGATATACCAATATCTTTTGCAAGTCGTTCGCTTAATAAACACGAAAAAAATAAGCCTGCAATTGAGAAAGAACTACTCGCAATACACTTGGGTATACAATTTTTAAACCCTACCTTTATGGCAGAAAATTTATAGTCGTTACAGACCACCGTCCACTAGTTGCATTATTTTCACATAAAACCTCAAGCTCAAAACTAACTAGAATTCGTGTAGAATTGTCAGATTGTGAATTTGAGATAATATACAAGAAAGGAAGTAATAACACAAACGCAGATGCATTGTGAAGAATACAACTCAACTCAGAAATGTTACAAACAATGATTCCAGATAATATTGATGAGCCAGTAAAGAAAACGCTGGTAATAACAAGAAATATGAAAAGAAAAATGATGCAAAATGAGGAAGAAAGAAAAGAGGAATATAAAAATAAAAGAGATGGATCCAAAGAATATGGTAATACAGATCCAAATGAGCCTGATCAACTCAAAATATGGGAGTGTACATCCATAAAAGATATAAAAAGAAAGTTAAAATTTATATTAGAAAAGTCGAGTGGAGAATTCATAGTAGAAAACAATCATGCATTAAATCAAACGACCGTCAGATGTAGCGCTAATCCCTATTATCTAGATAATATGTTGGAGAAACTACCTTCTGTTTTAAGCAGATTGAATTGTATAAAGTTCGCACTAGAAAAAGGTGACGAAATATTTAAGAAAATAAAAAGAAAAAGATTGAAAGAAATCATAAAGAAAATAACGTCAGAATTCTACTCTATAACAATCCTCAAAGAATATCAAATAAAAATAAAAAACACGAATTAATAAAATTGTATCACAGCACACCATGTGGAGGGCATTTCGGAATTAAAACAATTTTAATAAAACTAAATCAAAAATACATCTGGAAGAACATGTACAAAATGGTAAAAGATTATGTCTTAAAATGTGACCTTTGCCAAAGAAACAAACAAGTGAGACACACCAAGGAACCATTGTGTGTTACAGATCCATCAAAGGATGGCTTTTCCACTGTAGTCATAGATACAGTCGGACCATTACGACCATCAGGGAACTATTGATATATACTAACAATGCAATGTGAGCTAACTAAATACATAATAGCTGCACCAATGGAAACGAAGGAAACAAAGTCATTAGCGAAATGTTTAATAGAAAACTAAATACTGAAGTATGGTATATTTAAAACACTTAAATCTGATAGAGGTACAGAATTTGTAAACGAGTTGATTAAAGAAATATGTAGTCTGTTAAAAATAGAGCAAAAATTATCAACACCATATCTTCATGAAACTCTAGATACTGTGAAGAGAAACCACAGAGTACTAAATGAGTATTTCTTATCATTTGTGAAGGATGTTAATTGGGAACAATGGGTTCTTATTATACATTCGCATACAATGTAACTCCTCATGTAGACACCAAGTACTCACCTTTCGAGCTAATTTTCGGAAAATTACCAAGTTTACCAGGGGATGAAGTCATGAATCATCCAAAGGTTACAATTTTGAAAACTATGCCAATGAACTAAAGACAAGACTAACACATTCCTTACAAAATGCTAGAAAACTAAGAGAAACTACTAAAAAAATAGGAATCTAGATTCATACCATAAATTGAATAGTATAGGAGACTTAGCACTGCAAAATTAAAAAATAGAAAAAAATGAGGCACCATATAATGGTCCTTATAAAATAATTAATATAGATAATGTTAATGTTAATGTAGAACTTAAAATAATTGGAAAAACAAAAATTTTACATAAAAATTTAATAAAGAAATATAGAATATTGAAATATATAGAATATGTAACACAAAATAAACTAAAAGTACTAGAACATAAAAATTACAAAAAAAAGAGAATAATTAATAATACATTTTATAATTTAAAAAATAAAAAATGAAAATTGTACCACGCAGACAGCACATATAAAATTTATATTTTAAAATTTTCAAACAAAATTGTAAAATTTTAACTGAAAGATTGGAGGTGTAGTGTATCCATACATTTCATTAAATATTACATTCTTTCATTTGTTAACACATTCCTTCATTTATAAACAAAATTATTATTAATATTTCTTACCATAAGTTAACAAATATTATTCAGACAGGTCAGTACCAATATTAAATGATCGTACATTGTCGCGCTCATAAATTTTTTTGTTCAATTTGATATTATTAAGGCTCTAATCATGTAAAACACAACGCAACGGCAAAGAATTACATTGAAAGCACAAACAATGTCATAAATATTTTGTAATTTTGTTGTTGCTTTGTACAGAAATTCATATACCGTTTTACAATTTTCAACTCCACAAGCAATGCAGCGTTTGACATTTTTAAACGCAATGTGAATTTCTGTAGATAGCAACAACAAAATTACAAAATATTTATGACTTTGTTTTTGCTTTCAATATAATTCTTTGGCGTTGCGTTGCTTTTTACATGATTAGGGCGTAAATAAACAACAGACAACGTTTGCTTACTCATGTTGACAACAAAAGATCAACGTACATTTTTACAGTTATGCTGAACTAGCACATTCTTGACTACACAAAACACCACTAAAACCAAAGCAAATTAATAATTGAAAATGGCTCAAATTTGTTCTGCCTGATACAAAACTGTATATTTTTATATAAGTTAATTCTAAGTGACAAATAAGTCATTGAATGAACTTCTGTAAAGTCACTCTAAATTAGGTTAAACCCTTTTTTCATAAGTAGTATTGAAGCCAAACAAATTTATTAATAAAGGGGCAATAAATTCTGATCAGACAAAGAAAAAAAAAAACATTCCCGTCGTTTTTAATATTACAAAACTAACGTTGCAATCAAACTATCACTCCAATACTAAATATTTTGTTTTCTAACTTCTATTTAAAGTATTATATACGTGTATATTTTTGAGCAAAAATGTCTTCGATTTTTATTTTTTTTTACACACTGAGAACTGATAGCGTGAATAATTTTTCCCATCAGGGGGAATACAAATTTCATGGGAACAAAGATTTCACTTGTTATTCACGATATGGGCGAAAATATAAACCAAACTTACTTTGCAAATAGAATTTATCAATGTACATATTAAGAACAAAACTCTATAATTACTTTAAAACTTTTTGAAATTTTTTTAAGCAATTCACCTTAAAAACACGACTCCAAAAACAGCACACTGATTTTAGCGCAGCAATTGCACATTATTTAAAATAATAACACAGTAGAACATTTTTCAGTTCATTGATTTGGGACTCAATTCTAACAATTGCACGTGAAAGTAGCCCCAAAAATAAGAACTTCTGCATCATTAGTTTTGTCAAGTTGGCTGCATTAATAATTTAATGGCTATATGATTTTTTTTCTGTAAGTATTTTAACACGCTTATATCGGTATTAGAGATGAGCGACCCCGTGATTTTTAAAGATCACCGTGATTAGTGAATGTGATTTAAAAATCAATGCTCCTTTAAACTGTGATTGTGATCACGGTTTATCAGTTTTCTGTTCTTTTAAAGCAATTGCGGTCAAGGTATATGTACAATGCGCGAGCTTTTGTAAGCACTTTACAAAGAAACAACAACAAATTGTAAGAGCTTTCAAATCTGTTTACTTTCATATACATACATACTTGAACAAATAAATTTTGGCATAAAAAAGTTCTAATAAGATAGAAGAGAGAATGAAAGGAACAGCAATATCATTCGACATTTCATTCAAAAAAAGCTATTACCCAGACAAACAGTGAAATATCATAAATTTGTATATGTAACAAAATACAAAAAGAACGACTTAGAAAGTACCTGTTGCTTGACAAATTTGGTCACAACTGTGATTCGTGATTTTTCAGTAACAGTGATTAAATCACAGGTACAGAAATAGCGCTCATCTCTAATCGGTATACTGTACGGAATATCTCTTTTGTTTCTGAAGCAAAGTTGTAAATATTGAATAAAAGAAAAAAAAAAAAAAAACGGAACATACCTAGCCAAAAAGAGTGCATCCAGTGCCTTAAAAATCGCAAAAATGTCAATTTTTTTAATTTTTTTCTCAATTTTTCAGCTGTTTTGCTCAACTGGATTACCAATCCACAAATATGCTGTTTTTTATCAGTCAACTATTTTGTGATTTGTGTGACTTTTTTGTGATTTGTTTTACTCATTAACTCGAAATGGGGGTTGAAAATGTATATGTTTGCTGTGTATCTCTTTTGTTGTGGGCAATAAAAATGGAAGTTATTTATTTAGTTTTTACAAATTTCAGGATCCTTTACTGTCTCATAAGCGTGGGTGTTTCTTACAGGCAACAAAACGCGCGAAACACCATCATAAAGAATATGTTTTTGAAAGTAAAATAAACATTTACGTTTGGGAATTTACAGTGAAACGTCAATAAAAAACTAAAATTTGTTTTTGTTTTTAATATAAGTTCTCAAATGAACATTTGATTTATAAAAAAGGCAGGTCTATTATTGTGCATCGTATTTTTAAGCAATTAAGGTTTTTCCAAAATGTTATGGTCCATCACTGTAAAATAAGCGTGGGTCTTACAGGTAACAAAATGCGGGTGTGTGTTCATTCTTTTAATTTGTCGATATGGTTTATGGATGTAGTGAATGCCCTACATATACATCGTTTGATTCTCACGCGCTACTGTCTCTGCAAGGGTAGGCTAGGTTAGAAAGACTGGCGCGAAGCAAACTTCACACCCTCACCCAGACATCAATATGGCGCATTGTGACGACTTAATTACTTCAAGAAATCTAGTATGCAAGAGCATGAGAAGTAAAGAGTGAAAGCTAAAGAAGTGAAAGGTAAAGAATCGGACAAAACAAGCAAAAACAACCCTACCAAACTGGAAAACTGCCCTAAATGCTCCCAGTCCCCAGCCTTCTGCCGCGCAACCAGGTCATTCCCATAACGATTCCCGTCAGATTCTCGAGCCCGCAGCCCGAGACATCGCCCAATTCGTGCAGGATGCAAACTGTCAGGATCCTCCATTTCCGGTCCCAGTCTCGCCAACTCAACAACCTCACAACATTCGTCCACTAGCCTGGACTTCAAATAAAATCCCATCTATGCCCTAAGAGCCGCCTGGCTGTCCACATATATAGTGACCTCCGAGCCCTTGGCAATGTTAGCCCCTACCAATTCCACGGCAATGAAAACCTCCAGAACCTCCGCCTGAAATACACTGCAGTCGTCGAGAAGTCTATATGACGTACTGATGTCCAGATCCTCAATGTAGATCCCCGCACTCGTGCTCTTCATCTTCGAGCCATCAGTCAAAATAGCAAATCCCCTATACAATCAGCCCTGGCCTGACGTGCTCTCCCTAGAAGGCAATATCACCTCTGCAAACGCCCAAAATCGACGCTAGCGCACAAATAATCCGTAGGGCCGGGCGAGCCCAGGTGATAACCACCAGTACTAATTTCACCCAAGATCCGCGACTGACCCCCAGTGAAATTTTCCAACAGTCGTAACTCCCTCAGTCTAAGAATTTTCCTGGCTGCCATTCCCATCACATACTGCTCTAAAGGCAGAATATGTAGAATAACTTCATGGGCTGTTTGAGGAGTACTTCTCAAGGTACCTGTCGTGCCGATCGAAGCACACCTCTGAGCCTTAGACAGAAGGTCCCTCCGACTAGCCAGTCTCTATGCCTCCCACCAAACACAGAATCCATACGTCAGAATGGGTCTAACCACCGAAGTGTACAGCCATTCCACAACTGACGGCCGGAGTCCCCAGCTCCAACCAATCGACGATCTGCAAGCATAGTAGGCATTTATACCCCTCTTTAGTATCTCCTGGGTTTTTCTCCTCCAGGACAGCTTACTGTCCAGAAAAACTCCCATATACTTAGCACTATCAGATAGCAAAGCTCTACTCCCCGTAGCACCGGCAGACTAAAATTCTCCACCTTGTACCTTCTAGTAAAACGAACCAACTCTGTCTTCTCCGGATTAACTTACGCCGAACACATTGTGCAAAAGTTGTTATAATACCCTTATAAGCTGGGTACTTGGAAAAGGTGTACAGTTTTCTTTTATGAAGCCAGTAATTTGGGTGCAAGACTTAACTGGACATAATGAATCTAGGTGCTACGCATGCATAAATTCCGGTTATGGATTGAACAGAAAAAAATTTTTTTTTTTTTTTTTTTTTTTTTTTTTTTTTTTTTTTTTTTTCGTTATTTATTTATTGAATCTTCATATATTTAATATGAACTAACAATAATTTATCAATTCTTAACCTAATACTTTATTTATGTCCTGCCAGTGCCAGACAAAAATTTTCTTCATCACGGGTTCTGTTCACTTATATAGGTGTTTATCTCTCATCTAGTTGGGTAAGTGCTGCAGTGTCTCTTCTCCTTAAGCGAGTGTGGCCGCCATGATTTAAAATATTTCGAGCTAAAGGATTTGGGTGTTGTTCAAGTCTTTTTAAATATTTTACTGCATATTTTGTAATCATAGTTTTTACTAATGGCACGTTTAGATCCTTATGAATGTTTGAGTTTTTAACATACCAGGGGGCGGCTGTGATTATACGAAGAAGTTTATTTTGGCGCCTTTGAATTTTTTCGATATTAGAGGCCGAGGCAGTGCCCCATAGTTGAATACCGTAGCACCAGATAGGCTTTAAGATAGAGTTGTAAAGTAGAAGCTTGCAATCGAGTCTAAGAACAGAATTTCTTCCAATAAGCCAATGAATTTGGATGGCTTTTAGTTTCATTTGAGTTAATTTTGCCTCTATATGGCATTTCCACGTTAATCGCCGATCCAGATGTATACCGAGATATTTTACATGCGAATGTTGAGAAATAATTTGATTATTGATTGTAATAGGGGGGCAAGATTCCCGGCGCAGGGTGAATGTTATATGTACGCATTTTTGCTCATTGACCATTATCCTCCATTGTCTTAGCCATATTTCTAGTTGAAATATATGATGCTGTAGGTAACGAGATGCTTCATAACGGTTTTCGTGGACGCTTAGAAAAGCTGTGTCGTCTGCAAATGTTGAAGTTTGGGTGTAGTTGTTTGTTGGCATGTCCGAAGTATAAATTAAGTATAATAGAGGGCCCAGGATGCTGCCCTGTGGGACTCCAGCGCCAATCGGCTGAGGTGAACTTAAGAAATTTCCTTCTTTAATAATAAATTGACGACCGACTAAGTAGCTTTCTAACAGTTTGTGTGTGTTTGCTGGTAAATTTTGCTTCAATTTGTGTAATAAGCCTTCATGCCAGACTTTGTCAAAAGCTTGCGAAACATCGATGAAGAGTGCTGAGCAATATTTTTTTTCTTCAAATGTTTTTCTTATGACATTTACTATTCGATGAGTTTGTTCAATTGTGCTGTGTTTTCTTCTAAATCCGAATTGATGGTTTGGAATACATCTATTTTCACTTAAAATCGGTGTTAATTTTGAAACTAATAATTTCTCAAATAGCTTTGACATATTTGATAATAAGCTAATAGGCCTATAAGACTCAATTTTCGTATGATCTTTACCTGGCTTTGGTATCATGGTAACTAAGGAAACCTTCCATTTTTGAGGAAAGTATTCAAGGCGTAAAATAGCATTAAAAATAAAAAGAATAATTTTCTTTGCTACGCGAGGTACCTCTAATAGCATTTTATTGCTGATCTTATCAATGCCAGGTGCCTTCTTAGTGTTTAAGTCACATATAACCTTTTCGATTTCTCTCATCTCAAATCTTAGGGGAATAGCTGCTCTAGCAGCAACAGGTGGTAAATCGACCGCAATATTGTGAGATATATTAGGTGTAAATACGTTTTTCAAGTGACTTACAAACAGATTTCTTTTTTCAACATCATTTCTTGCCCAACTTCCATTCAAGTTTCTTAATGGTGGTTTAGAGACAACTGGCCTTTTGAGGTTTCTAGCTGCACGCCATAATGAGTAGTCCGATTGTGGAGTTGCATCAAGTTCCTTAAGATATTTTGCCAGAGAAGCCGTTTTCTGAGTCTGCAATAACTTTCTTAATCTTTTTGTACACTCTTTTAGCAAGTTCTTAAGTTGAGGAGATCTGTGCAATTGCCACTCTCTTCGTGCCCTCCTTTTTTCAGACAAGAGACGCTCGACATCTGTGGAATATATTTTAATAGTTTTTGTTTTTTTTTGGGGGCAATATTGGAATGTTTCAGTTTCAGAAAACTCAAAATTATCAATAGAGCGATCTACATACTCCGGTGTACTGAGCGGAATATTTTCTGTGCAATGGGCACTGAGATATTTTTTATATTTTAACCAATTTATTTGTGTGGCTGACGTCGCTAGGTAACCAGTCGGAGATTCTGGGGTTCATTATAGTAACAATTGTAGGTGTGTGGTCGGAAGATAATTCTAGGGAAGCTTCAACGTGAATCGTTTCTGTGGGGATGTTTTTAACCACGCCAAAATCGATGACATCTGGAATTTTTTGCGGGTCAGCAGGCCAATATGTTGGTTGGCCGCTCGCGACAACATTTAAATTCATTTTAGAGATTGTATTAAACAAAACACGACCCTTTGGTGTTATTAGTCGTGACCCCCAGAAGGTATGCTTAGCGTTATAATCGCCAGCGGCCAGGAAACAGGGTCCTAGTGATTTATAATATTCACAATATTGGCTTTCTGATATTGAAAATCTAGGTGGAGAGTATAAAGATGAGATTACAATGCTACGATTCAGCTCTTCAACACAAATGTTCGTTGCTTGGAGATAATCCTCACGATGATCACACATTAGGTAGTGTTTGACTCGATTTTTTATCAAAATGGCAGAACCACCACAAGCTCTATCTCGAGGGTCCTTGGTATCATATAGTATATAACCATTGATGTTAAACGTATTTCTTGAGGTCAAATGAGTTTCAGAAACCATCATGACATCAATTTGTTTATTTTTAAGAAAGTATTCTAATTCATTTTTATGTTGGCGGATGCCGTTCGCGTTCCAAAAACAGATTTTTAAACAGTTCATGGCTTGTTAAGTACAGATTGCAATAACATCGATTGCATCATATTACCCATTGTGTTCGTAAAATTAGTTACTGTTTGCACTAATGTTTCCATGGTTTTTTCTAGACGACTTAAATTTGAAACTGGAGTTTCATCATTACTTGGCGCAGCACCTTGCGTTGGCGCATGGTTTGATTTTACGACGTTAGCATAAGAGGTTCTGTTATTACTAGGCTGCGGGGCCTGAATGTCACCAGTGCTTACTTGATTTGTTACCTGCATTTGAGGGGGATTAGTTTTCGGTCCAACTGACTGCTTGACGATGGTATATACAGGGCATCCTCTATAATTGGCAGTGTGATTACCGCCACAGTTGCTACATTTTTTTACGTTGGGGTCGGTTTTAGACTTATCGCAAAGATCTGTACCATGTAATTCACCACATACTACGCAAACAGGGGGTAAATATCAATATGCCTTAGTATGACCATATTCTTGACAGTTTAAACACTGAACGGGACCATTTCTTTTGTGTGGCTCTTCTATAGTTACTCTTCTATAGAGAATATATTTCAAATTGTAAATAGGGTGCGTTTCATTTTTTTTAAGCTTTACGTCGCCGGGTTCAAACTCCACTCGAAAAAGTGGTTGGGGGTTTTTTTCTCTATTTTTTATATTTACTACATGTTTTATTTTGAAGCCTTTTTCTTCGAGGAATGTTTTTACCTCTTCTGGGTCCACACATGAGTCAATTCCCTTAATCACTACCTGGAGACCTTTACTGCTTTGCAGTTGGTATGTATAAAAGTTTTTTTTAAGTACTTCAAATTTGTTTATAATTTTGCGAAAATCATTCTCATTATTGACTTGTATTTTTGTCTCGTTTATACTACCACGCTTGATAGCAGCTACGTAAAACGAATTTTCACCTATCACCGATATCAAACTCTTTATGAGCTCATTTGAGTTTTGCTCCCTAAGATATATCGGGGGAGGCTTGGACGATTTTATGACGTTTGGTGCTTCAGAGGATTCATCCTCCAGAATTGCAAATCGATTTTGAGAATTTATTTTATCAAAAGATGGTACTTTTGAGGCCGAAGCAACTGCTGCAGAGGTAGGGCTGCGACCCCGTTTAAGCACTGTTATGTACCTGTCCATACCAACTTGTACTTGAGGCTTTTGACCACTTTTTACTTGTGGAGCTGAGTTTTCCATCATGCCTGATTTGAGGGTAATATTTTCATCACTTATTAAAATCGTTTTTGCCGCTGAGGCACCGCTTGCAGGTTTTATATTTTTTATTGTATTAATATCAACCGTATTATTAGACACCGAAGGTGATACTGAGTTTTCTATTATGCCTGATTGGGGGTTAATATTTACATCACTTATTAAAATTGTTTTTGCTGTTGAGGCAACGCTAGCAGGTTTTGTATTTGTTATTGTATCAACCGTGTTATTAAATACAGACGGCGAGAGGGATCGCGTACGAGTAATAGGTTTAGCCGTTAGGTATTTGCTATCATCGATTCTTTTTTTTATTTCTGTATTTTTTTCGCTAACACTCACTGTGATATATGCATTTCTACTGTTTGCACTCATAAGAGTTTTTTTTTTTCTTTTACTGTTAACAGTTGTGCTCTTCTTATTTGTTATTGTTTATCAACACCGAGAATGAAAAAATGTGTGTTTATGTATGTAAGTACATACATGTAATTTTTTTTCTTTTTCTTGTATTTACTTTTTTTATACTTTATTTGTTCAAAAAAAAAATAAACCGTATGCCGAGTTTAGAAAACACGTCTATCTTCAACGACCGCGACAGACATAAGAAAAAAATTGAAAACAAAAGTATACATTCCCGCTTTTACTACGACACTTCCAGTACAACGCGCTGGTGTTCCCAATCCACCTAAACCCCCGAGTGTGGATACTGTGTCCCTGCAAGCCGAAACCGTTTTCACCAATCCGACCAATGTGACTGACGTAGATTGGACACCCGATATTGAAAATAATGAACCACAATCGCTAACACAAATCGAAATGTATTGTATTGTGGCTAAGATGGGACAATCAAAAAACTTCAGAAATTTTACATAATTTTTGAAGCGCAAAAACTCACAGAGCAAAATGTCCGTTGACGAAGCAAATACGTTCACTAACTGCCATAATATCCCAGGTTTAGTGAAAAAATGGGAATGGATTATATCGCCAGCGAGCAGTAAGGTTCAGTTTCAAGTTTGAAGGTTGTGTTGTTGCATAAAACAAACAAAAAACCGTCCATTCCATTGGGACTCAGCACACCTATGAAGGAAACGTTTGAAACATTGGAGAACATTTTGGAGAAATTAAATACAATGTACACAAATGGAAGATTTTTTGTGATATAAACGTTGTCAACATAATACAAGGTATTATATTAAAGGGCGGTTTTCCAAAATACTTCTGCTTCCTTTGTAATTGGGATTCGCGATACGTAGGGAATGAATATCAATGTAAAGATTGGAAAGCAAATTTTGTTTCCACGCATAGATATCCAATAAAAATTTCATATTTTCTGTGTAAGAATAGCTGTAATATGAATCGGAATTTTTATTTTCATGCAAAATTAAGTTTATAAAGAAAAAAAAACAGCATATTTGTGAATTTGTAATCCAATTATTGAGAAAAAAAGGTGACAAATGGGAAAAAAATTGTAAAAAATGGGAATTTTTGCGAATTTTAAGGCACTGGATGCACTTTTTTCGGGTAGGTATGTTCCCCTTTTTTTTCTATTCAATATCTACTACTTTGCTTCAGACACAAAAGAGATATTCCGCATGGTATACCGCGATATAACATTGTTAAAATATAGAAAAAGTAATAAAAATCCACCTTGAGAAAAAAAAAAAAAAATTCGTATGGTCAATAAATTATTAACGCAGAATTGTCAGAATTGAGTCCGAAAGTCATTTGTTGTACTGTGTAATAAATGTAAAGCTTCTTACATACGTTGGTCAGATCAAACAATATTGTCAGCAAAATGTGCTTAAAGGTTTTACAACTGTGTGAACGGGCAATTTTTGTTTGACAACGTTGTCAGAAAAAGCATTGTCAGTCCATTGAAGGACGACAATATTGTTCGATATCTTACAATCATGTGAACACTCTTCGTTGCCATTGGCAGATCATTGTCAGACGTTGGAAGCTTATTTTTTTATTGTCAGATGTGCAAAGTTTATGCGTCTGACAGTAGCATCCTTATCAGAGACCTTTCTCTACTTACAACGCTGCAAATACATACGTATCATTGATGGAAAATGGGGTTTTATATTTTACACCAACTTCAATAATAAAATGTAGTTTTGAGACTATGATTGCACCAATTATATATTTTCTGGCTCATCTCTTGATGATATACAATAACAATATTTCCACTTTTCCAAATACAAATGCAATTGTATGGTTTTCTTGCAATCGTCTGAACTGACAATTTACTTTTGGTGGCAATTTTTCTTACATAAGGTCCGTTTGCTTACTTTTTTAGTAAAAACTGTAGAATGTCTTTTGCACAAAAAAGTAAGCAAATGGAAAAATTGCAAAAACTTGCAGGTTAATCAAAACAGATGATCACAAAAAAGCTATTTGTTATACTATATTATAATTGTAATTTAATTTGTTTCACGTTGAAAATAATTATTTTAAAATTTTCTGCACTTTTAATTTAGTGTAGCTTGTTCTTTTTAATGCTTGAATTACAAATTGTATGCTTTTTGTTTACCTTTGTTTACTTTATTGAATCCAGGGATGCAAAAGAGGGAACAATTGTACCATTCTTGGTTTAATCGAACTTTAAAAAGTACAATTTATAAAATTTCCCAGTTTATCACTTTTGCTTTACTTATTATTGTAAATGATTAAAATATATGATAATCTCAATAATAAGATGTTTTCTAACTTTTAAATATAAAAATATTTAATTTTTATATGTTCTTTTAACGTACAAGTGCATTTTTTTGTACGATGTTTTGTAAATTTTATTTAAATATGTTAAAACTATTAGCTTTTATTAAAAATATTAATAAATTTATAAGTAAATTATTATGCAGGAAGTTTTTGTGGTTAAAATAAAAATTTTAAAAAAAATTGCACCAAATTTTGTTTGGTACAATTGGGGTCAAAAAAGTACAATTTTATTAACATGTTGGTACAATTAGAAAATTTTCATTTTGCATCCCTGATTGAATCATATGTTTTAGTTTTCTAATAGATTTTTCTGGCAAACATGTTTTAAGTAAAAATTTGCAGGCTCTTAGTCTGACAACTGTCACTTTACTCAGTAGATGCTCTCTTTTGCAAATTTATGTGTAAACGAACACAGTTCAGTAAAATCCAGTACAAATTTGTACAAATTATTGCAAATTTTGGGCTCAACGAACACAGCTATTATTGTAAGATCTAACCACAGTCTGTGCGAAGATTACATGAAAATTTCGCATGTTTTGTTACTATCCTACTTCATAAAACATTAACCTGTAGGTTAGATTAGGTTAGGTTAAGATGGGTTATGCGCCCAAGGGCACACTTCCACATTCGGAGACCAATGCGGTCCATTGTGAATCCCTTCAGCAAAGAGTAGAGAAAAGAGAGAAGTGAAGAAGAAAATAAATAACAGATAGATAGAATAAAGGATGTTAGTAGCTATTACGTAGACCAATTACTCCCTCTACAGTCCCCTTAACAGCAACAACCATCCTATTTCCCTCAAAAACCCCAGTAGATAGACTGGATTACATCCAGCGATACACCCTAGCTCTTTATGAAATCTATCTCCTAGCCATTTCTGTCTGAGACTCTGCATCTTAGGACAATGGCACAGTGCATGCTCAATCGTCTCTAGCTCCTCAGAATCATCGCATAATCTGCAGAAGTCCAGTATGGTATTGTTCCATTTACTCGTAAAAGCCCTAACAGAGCAATGACCCGTCAATGACCCTATAAGTGTCCTGAGACCACTGATATCCAATCCCAGTAGAACCCTGGTTGCCCCTGCGTCCAATCTGGGCCATTGTAACTAAGACACCCTGCAATCCGTCCTGTCCCTCCAGGACCGGTTAACGTCATCACGGAATCTTTCCCGTATCATCCATAGTGACATAGGGGGGGGATTTATCCCCGTCCCTTACCACTAAGTCCAGACTCGAACCCTCTCGTGAGTTCGTCCGCCACCTCATTTCCATCAGTGTTCGGGTACTCAACAAACCCTTAATGTGAATACCTCCATGAGTTCCCTCAGAGCATCCCTACACCGAGCGACCAGGCACGATCGCACCGCATAATTTGTCAATGCCTTAAGAGGTACCTGACTATCGGCGTAAATTGTCACCTCAGATCCACCGACGATGTGATTCAGTATCCTCCCCGTCGCCAGCCAGATCGTTAGGATCTCATCTTGGAAAACACTGCACTCAACCGGGACTCTGAACGACCTTTTCAATAAAGTGTCCGCTATATAAACCCCGGCACCAGTGCCTGTTTCCATCTTAGATCCGGCCGTAAATACTGCCCACCCCTCAAATAGTCCAATGGATTCACTCCAAATTTCACTATCCGGGCACTCCACTGGAGGTGTTACACCGAAGTCTAGGGTCATAATCCTATGATCCAAAATTCCCTCGAGAATACTACCCTGATCAAGCAGACCCACTTTGTATAAAATTCTCATGTGATCATCCCGCCTAGGGCTAACCAATGAAGACTCGTAGAGTCTAAATAAGTGTCTAGCAGCCACACTCTTCAGATAATGTTCAATAGGGGATAGATATAGTAGGATATCCAACGCTGCCTATGGAGTGCTTCTCCTTGCATATGTGATGCCAAGAGATGCACTTCTTTGAGCCTTGCTGAGCATCTTCCTACAACTGTCCATGCTCAACGCATCCCACCAAACAGTGCATCCGTAAGTTAAAATAGGCCTACCTACCGATGTATAAATCCAGTTTACCATACCCGGTCCCAGTTCCCAGTTCTTACCGATAGAGGTCCTGCATGTGAAGTAGGCGTTGAGTCCCCTGCTCATCCTCTTCCAAGACAGTTTACAGTCGAGGAAGTTACCCATATACTTAGCACTGTCCGATAGAGTAACTCGACACCATCCAGCACTGGCCCTCTAAAACACAATCTTGTACCTTCTTTTTTTCTCCTGACCAGCAGAGCTATGTCATCCGCATAGGCAACGACTTTCCTGCCCATGGAATCTCAAGACATGAGAATCCCTTTGACTGCAAGCAACCACAATAGAGGCGTTAAAACCCCACCTAGTGAGGTCCCCATGGTAATCCTCCTTATTATCCTTTGATCACCCTGGCTCGAGTTGTTAGTCCTGCTGATAAGCATGCAGACTTTCCACTCCGCCTCCACAAACAAATCCCTAATCGCTTCAATTCTAATGTTATTAAAGGCTCCTTCTATGTCCAAAAACGCGGCGAAAGTACATTCCTTATGCCTCAGGCCGTGCTCAATATAACCCACCACCCCATGTAGAGCACTCTCAACCGATTTACGTAGGCTGTTGAACGTTGCTTATTAGGTGGGTATCAATCAGTGATAGAAAATTCAGTACTATGGTACTTTTTTCAGTACTTTTTCATTTCAAATATAACTGCTTAACAGCCTTAGACATCTAAACGTGTGTACCTTATATTAAATCACAAGCAAATACATATGTATGCAATAAAAAATATGTTTAAAAAAAGTACCAAAATGTTGAAAAAAGTACTTTTTTACTTGATGGTTATTACCATCTCAATTTTTAAGTTTTCCATCACTGGTATCAATATTACTTCTGAGATAGAGATCTATCAGTCTATCAAGTGTCTTCAATAAGAATGAAGACAGACTAATAGGCCTGAAATTAACAGGCTTCGAGTGGCCTGCCCTACCAGCCTTGGGTATTAAAATTACCCTGACCTCTCTCCACTCCCTAGGCAGATACCTCCTAATGAGGCATTTCCTAAATATATTCACCAGCATAAATAATGCGTCGTCCGGGATATTGCAGAGCATTGCCGGAAAAATACCGTCCGGACCCGGTGATTTATATGGGTCAAGCTTCACTCCTGTGACTATTTCCTTGGCGCAGGCGGACATATGACTCGATATCACAGACATTTCGTCCCATTGACCATCGTTCATACACAGGTTTCCATACACCAAAGAAAGTGCTCCTCCATGTGTAAGGTTAGGGTCTCAGAGCTACCCTCAGTCCATGGGCCATTCTTTAAGGCATACCCCAGAGTCCTAGGATCCTTCGACAAAATCCGTCGGAATCTAGACAACTCGTTGATATTATCGATGGATTCACAGAACTGCCTCCATGAGAGCCGTTTTGTCCTTAGATCCGTCTTATACTTAAATGCACCCTATGGATGTTTCAATCACCCGGTTTACATTTACCTGTAAGTACCCGTTTAATCTATAGAAAAATATAAATTATAGGTGGTGTTGAAAACCCAAAAAACAGGTCAAATTGTCCACATGCAACTTCGGGGTCCATGATTGTACACTCTTGAAAATTTAATTCTTATTTATGTAGTGTAGGGTATCACATAGTCGGACTTGACCGGCTATACTTTACTTGTTTTTTTTTTAATTGTTAGAGTTGGCCTTACTGTATTGCTGCAACCATTTTAAATGATAAGCATTGAAAATTAATTAAAAAAGGTGTAACGTAATGTATTATTTATTAAATTAGATTTTATTTCAGCTAATACGGCCTAAAGTTCTATATGTAATTAAAAATGCATTTAATCCATATTTTCCCAACGTTTCGTGAATGTTATGTTCACTTTATCAAGGGATTCGTCTATTTAAATTAAAGAAAATATATTTAACATAATATTACAACAAACATTTTTCAACAATTAATTATGACTTACAATAAGAATTAATTTTTTATTACATTGAACAATAATTTGTTGTAGACAAACATAAAAAACATTAAACATGAAATATTAAGTTAAACACAAACTTAAAAAATTATATCACAGGTTAGATATTGCAACACAGTAACTGGCATTAATGTTTTGTGTGTCTTCTTTTAAGTTCATTGTCTTTTTTATTTTCTGTTGTATCCTTAACGTCTCTATTTCTTTTCGATTTTTTCTCTATCCAATATTCGTACTTTGTCAAAATCTGCTGTATAATTTGTATTTTTTTTATGTGTTGTGCTAAAGCTGTACTTTCCTTCAATTTGTTTATGACCATTTTATGTTCTGTTATTCTTGTTTCCAATGTTCTCTTTGTTGTACCAATCTAAATCAAATCCCAGCTTTGATCTTTTCTCCCCTTACATGGTATTTCGTAAACAACATTGCTTTGTTGTTGTTTATGTATGTATTATTATTTTAAAATTTAAAAATAAATTAAAACAGAAATTTTAAATTAAATTATCAACATTTTTGCAGCTGGTGGAATTAAAGAATGGCGAAACATATAATGGGCACTTGGTCAGCTGTGATTCTTGGATGAATATCAATTTACGTGATGTTATTTGTACATCAAAGGTAAGCACTTATTTCATTATTAAATAAAAAAATTAAGATTGAGCAGCGCTACCAAAAATATTGTATACCCTTCACCGGAGGTAAAAGGAGGGTACATATAAGTTTGTCATTCCCTTTGTAATTTCTACAATATTGATCTTAGACCGTATTAAATATATATATTGTGGGTCCGTATGTCCATCAATCAATTGAAATGGGTTTTCCGAAGACCCCAGATATGCTGAAGACTAGGTTCGTATATATTTATGTCACATATGCTTCGTTAAATGTTTCTATTGAAATTCAGCCTGATCGATCCACAAATGGCTTAGATATGAGCAAAAAATAACGACTGCCCGTAATTTTATACATAAATCCCTTGTTGTTTTTTTATTCTTTTTATCTGGAATACTACAAGAGCCAAAGTTTCCAAATTAGCATCTTGGTAATTAATACACAAAAGTTGGCGAAAACCCAACGTTTTGGCTGGTAGTCCAAAAATTTGTTACAGTAACAAAATATACGTTCTCCGTTCTTGTTATTGTTTTGAATAATTTTCAAAAAAAAAAACTAACCCTTTTTAAAGCACCAAAGCAAAATGTATTAACAATGTATTATTAGTACTTCTGGCATCAAAGATTTTTTTACAATAACAAAATACATATCGTTAGCTAAAACGCAAAAACCATTTATCATTGAACAATTTATAATTAACTTTTTATTGACTTCGTTCAATACATCACGTTACATATTGTTAAAAAGTAGCCAAGTTATTTACATAATTTAAAATGACCTATCATCAAGTATATAATTTTCTTAAACAACATAATGTATCTGATACATAAATTTTTTTAAACGTAGAGGCTGAGTTTTCTTTTTCAAACGACTCTGTGTTTAACTGTTACCACGGTGTTAGTGGAATAGTGATCAAACTGAAATGACTATCAGCTTCTCCACATAGGACTGTTAGAAATTTTGCAGCCTAACCCATTGCACTCCCAAACGCTAAGAATTTTCAAGAATAAATGGCAACATCTGCAGTTCCTTAAATTATTGCTACCATCAAACTTCCACTATTTTAATGATAGATATAGTCGATTTTACCTTTATTTTCAGCCACTATAAGTAAATTTAATAGAAAGTACTTCCGTTATGGCCCGTTTTGCAACATAAGCACATTTGACATATATTCCATCTATTCGCGGGTATAAAAAGCAAAAGTAAAGCAAATTATTAGCGCTATAGTCACATAAGCATTATATTCCAAGTTCCTTTTAGTTTTCGAAGCCACAAACCATATAAAGGAACTTATACTTAAATTGTTTAATTTTTGTCATCAGCTCTCCATTAAAAAAAAATAGTTTTTAGGGAGGAAATATTTTATTTTTTTTTATACAGAACAATAAGCCTGCTGTCGTGTAATAAATATGAATTTTTTATTTTCATATTCACATAAATTGATTATATTCGAACTCCCTAATATACCTCAAAGGGACATATATGTATGTGGATTAGGCTTATAGTAACATTGGCGATAAAGTTCACGATTTGGCTGCAACTAAATGATGTGACGATATGCGAAAAGAACTGTATATCCTTTTTAATAAATTTAAGTATCATCGAACTTTCCTATAATGAATCTGTATGGGATTTGAAATTTTCTTGAATATATAGACTATTTATAAAACAAAAGACATATTTTTCCCACTTTTATTTAAAATAATCTGGTATTTTTGGTAGGATCACATCCTTCCAAGAAATCCTTAATCAATATCCTCAAAAAGACATTTATTCTGAAGAATTGAAGAATGAGGAATTTTAACGTGATTTATTAAAAATTTTTCATATCGGAAAAATTCACATATGAATTTTTTTTGCTCACTTCTCATGAGTGAGGAAATTCAAAATATTTTTTTCCTCGCCCTCATGAGGATGAATCAGCAGAAAAATTTTGAAATTATCACGCTCACTCATGACTGAAAAATTAGTGGACGTTTCAATACTCTGCTTTCATGTGTAAATGCTACGTAATGGCGTGTGTGAAACGGTAGCAAAGTATTATGGTAAAAATATATTTGACTGTGGGGAAAATATTTCATGTTTCTGCTGTGTGAAATTATTTTTTTTGACGATATAAAATTTTGATGTTTGTAAAAAATAATTTAAAAATATTTATAAAAGAATGAATAATTTAGGAAAATATATAGCATAACACAATTTTTTGCAGCTGGCAGTATTTGCATTTAATTTTACTATTTCAGATAGGGTTGCCAGTTTTGAAATCAGAGAAACCAGTACATAAGAGAAAAAAATCAGTACAATTGCATAAAAAACAGTAGATAACATTTTTAATATAAAATTGCATATTAATAATATAAAGACCTTTAATCTTTTTTCAACCAAAAGTAGAATTCATTCTATAATTTAAACAGTGACAAAATTTAATTAATAAAACTGAATTTTTTCAAAACAATAATTTAATTCCGTATATATCTTTAGCGGGAATACAAAGTGAATAACAAAAAAATCTAAAACACAACAATTTGTTAAAAATTCGATTCTAAATTTCTTCTTAGCTACTTGGTTTTTCAAAGAAACATTAGTTTTATTAAAAGCAAAATTTGAGTTCATTATGTCTGAAGCTTGGTACTAAAAGGGCCAATGTCAATATTTTGCTGTTTGAGCTAAGTGTTGCATCAGGTATTTTCTTAAGCTACGGTCACACCTAGCAAATAGTTGACGGAAAAAAGTGACCAAATATGAACTTATATTGTATTTCCTTTATTGTATTATATTTTTTGAATATATGTCAACATAAAATTTAATAAAAGTAGTTTTCTGCTATATCTACCACATAATATATTTAATTTTGCAATTAAAAAGTCATGCTTAATCTCTTCAAAAAAGTTTTGCTAGCCAATTTCACTTAGAACTTTTCTATAAAAAACTAAAATTTACATTTTCTCAAAAATGAATTATTTGACATTGAGCTTTTTAGCACCAAGCTACAGATATAAGGAAAACAATGATAAAAAACTAATTCAACACATGAAATAACGAAGCTTTTTTTTACTAACATTTTACTAACACAATGGGTAACATGATGTAAGAAATGTTAAGAATGCAATCGATGTTATTGCAAGCTGTACTAAACAAGCCATGAACTGTTTAAAAATTTGCTTTTGGAACGCAAACGGCATCCGCCAACACAAAAATGAACTAGAATACTTCCTTAAAAATAAACAAATTGATGTTATGATGGTTTCGGAAACTCATCTGACCTCAAGAAATACGTTTAAAATCAATGGTTATATATTATATGATACCAAGGATCCTCGAGACAGAGCTTGTGGTTCTGCCATTTTGATAAAGAACAGAGTAAAACACTACTTAATGAGTGATCATCGTGAAGATTATCTCCAAGCAACAAACATTTGCGTTGAGGAATTAAATCGAAACATAGTAATTTCATCATTATACTCCTCACCTAGATTTTCTATATCAGAAAGCCAATATAATAAATATTTCAAATCATTAGGACCCTGCTTCCTGGCTGCTGGCGATTATAACGCTAAACACACTTTTCGGGGGTCACGACTTATTACACCTAAGGGTCGTGTTTTGTTTAACACAATTTGTAAAATGGATCTAAATGTGGTCGCGAGCGGACAACCAACATATTGGCCTACTGCTCAGCAAAAAGTTCCAGATGTCATCGATTTTGGAGTGGTTAAAAGCATCCCCGCAAAAACGATTTATGTTGAAGCTTCCTTAGAATTATCTTCTGATCACAGACCTACAATTCTTACAATAACAAATCCTAATAGAATTGTATCTTCGTCTGATAACTTAGTGACGTCAGCCACTCAAATAAATTGGTTAAAATATAAAAAATATCTCAGTAACCACTGCACTGAAAATATTCCGCTTAGTACACCGGAGAATGTGGATATTTCTATTGTAAATTTTGACAGTTATCTGAAACTAGCTGTTCGACATTCTAGTATAACCCTCAAAAAAACCAAAAATAGTAAAATATATTCTGCAGATGTCGAGCGTCTCTTGACTGAAAAAAGGAGAGCTCGAAGAGAGTGGCAATTGCATAGATCCCCTCAACTTAAGAATTTATTAAAAGAGTGCACAAAAAGGCTAAGAAAGTTACTGCAGTCCCAAAAAACATCATCCTTTGAAAAATATCTTAAGGAACTCGATGCAACTTCTCAATCAGACTACTCATTATGGCGTGCAGCTAGAAATCTTAAAAGACCAGTTATCACTAAACCACCATTAAGAAACTCAAATGGAAGTTGGGCACGAAATGATATAGAAAAAGGAAATCTTTTTGTTAATCATTTGAAAACCTTATTTACCCCTCATACATCTCTCGATATTGCGGAGGAGTTACCACCTGTTGCTGTTAGAGCAGCTGTCCCACTAAGATTTGAGATAAGAGAAATCGAAAAGGCTATTCTGGATTTAAATCCCAAGAAAGCCCCTGGTTTTGATAAGATCAGTAACAAAATGCTTTTGGAGCTTCCCAGCATAACAAAGAAAATTATTCTCTTGATTTTTAATGCTATTTTACACCTTGAATACTACCCACAAGAATGGAAAATATCCTTAGTTACCATGATACCTAAACCAGGAAAGGATCCTACAAAAGTTGAGTCATATCGACCTATAAGCTTATTGTCTAATATATTAAAGCTGTTTGAGAAGCTGTTAGTGTCAAAATTAGCCCCAATTTTAAATGTAAATAGATGTATTCCTAACCATCAATTCGGCTTTAGAAGAGAACATAGCACAATTGAACAAACCCATCGTATAGTAAACGCCATAAGAAAAGCCTTTGAAGAAAAAAAATATTGTTCCGCCCTCTTCATCGATGTTTCTCAAGCTTTTGATAAAGTCTGGCATGAAGGGTTATTACATAAATTGAAGTTAAACTTACCAGGGGGTAAGTTTCAATCTAGTGATTGGTACTCTTTAATGCGTTTGCGCATTTGCCTTTCGCATCTTTTTATTTGTTTCTTTTCGCAAACCTGCATTATTTCTTTAGTTTAAGCTTTCCAATTTAAATTTTTTTTACATATTTTGTTAGTTCATAACTGGAAATCTGCGCTATCTTTGATTATTATTACCAGTATTGCTTAATTTTCAAACAATTTTGCGAAAGTGATAGAGAGTACCAAGTTGGCATTTAGCTTTCGCATCGTAATTGTATTCGCATCGCAATAGAGAGTAGCCCCCCAGTAAACACACACAAGCTGTTAGAAAACTACTTAGTCGGTCGAAGGTTTATTATTAAAGAAGGTGATTTTATAAGTTCTCCTCAGCCAATTGACGCTGGAGTCCCTCAGGGAAGCATCATGGGCCCACTGTTATACTTAATATATACCTCAGACATGCCAACAAATATCCACACCCTAACTTCAACATTTGCTGATGATACAGCTTTTTTTAGCGTACACGAAAACTGTCATGAAGCATCTCGCTACTTGCAGAATCATATATTTGAATTGGAAAAGTGGTTAAAACAATGGAGGATAAAGGTCAATGAGCAAAAATGCGTACATATAACATTCACCTTGCGTCGGGAGTCATGTCCCCCTATTAAAATCAATAATCAATTAGTGCCCCAACAATCGCATGTAAAATATCTTGGTATTCATCTAGATTGGCGCTTAACATGAAAATGCCATATAGAAGCAAAACTAACACAAATGAAACTAAAAGCAATTCAAATTAATTGGCTTATTGGAAGAAATTCTGTTCTTAGCCTCGATTGCAAACTTCCACTCTACAACTCTATATTAAAGCAAATCTGGTGCTACGGTATTCAGCTATGGGGCACTGCCTCGGCCTCAAATATCGAAAAAATTCAAAGGCGCCGAAATAAACTTCTTCGAATAATCACAGTCGCTCCCTGGTATGTTAAAAACTCAAATATTCACAAGGATCTCAATGTGCCATTAGTAAAAACTATTATTACGAAGTACGCAGTAAAATATTTAAAAAGGCTTGAGTCGCACCCAAATCCACTAGCTCGAAATATTTTAAATGACAGCGACCACTCTAGATTAAGGAGAAGAGATACTGCAGGACTCATCCGACGAGAAGACCGCTAAAAATCTACATATGTGATTAGAAACCGTGAAGAGAAAAATTTTCGTCTAGCATTGGCAGGACAAAAATAAAGTATTAGTATAAGATTTGATTAATTATTGTTAGTTCGTATTTAATATATGAAGATTCAATAAATAAATAATGAAAAAAAAAAAATAGTTTAAAAAATTATTTAAAAGTGATTAACCACTAATTACTATTAATAATTATAATAAGTGCAAAAGGCACAATTGTTCTTCAGAAGACATTAATATTTAAAATGTTACAAGTTAAAAATATTTATGGCCTTTTTGTACATTGTCTTCAGTCTTCAAGAAATTGTAAAAATCATTACAACTATAATCAAAGTTTGTATTTATCTGCAACTTATATTAGGAGCATGTTGCTCTCTTTTCTCCAATTTGAAAACTAAAGGCTCGTTCTGTAAAAGCGTTTGAATGTGGAATGGAAGAAATTTAATTACACATTTTCTCCAATTCGTTGTTAATGCACCACCATTTAGAAACACTTTCCATTTTTCTTCTACTGTCTTCTTTTATCGTACTGACTCGGAAAAAATCTTTAATGTTAATAACTGATCGATTAGAACATCTATATTAATATGTGTATCGCAAACAATTTGAAAAACTATATACTGAACAAAATTAATGTATAATAACAGTACAAAAACAGTACATTAATGAAAAAATCAGTATATTTGCGTACTGATTTGTTTGTAATGCATAAATCAGTACTTTAAACAAAAAACAGTACACATACTGTTAAAAACAGTACGAATGGCAACCCTAACAGCAGAAGTGTTAAATATTTACTTGCATTAGTACTTACATATTTTACCACCAACAAGATTTTTTTTATATTTTATGTGCAGTTTTAGAGCATAATTTTTGTAGTCCTGTTTATGAGTAAAATATGTATATTTTTACTATGGACATACATACATACTATTATATTTTAAGTAAATTGCTTTCATAGTTTTTCATATATTTTAGGATGGCGATCGATTTTGGCGTATGCCAGAATGTTATATACGTGGAAGTACCATCAAATATCTACGTATTCCAGACGAAGTAATTGACATGGTTAAAGAAGATGCACAAGCCAAATCAAGGAACCGCGCTGAAACAAACAAGAGTAGAGGAGGAGGTCAAGGTGGACCACAAAATCCAAACCAGCGTGTACGTGGTGTTAATAGAAGTAATTTTAATAATAGAGCTACACCAAGTACAACAACCGGTAATAGTGGCCTCAGACAGAACGTCCAAAATAACCGCTCTGCAACGCAGCTGAACAAACTAAGAAAATAAAATAATAAGATACTTTATATAAAAAATAATTTTGTACAATTAGCATTTTTTTAATAAACATTACCATTGAACAAGTAAGAGTGCTATATTTGGCTGTGCCGAATCTGATACCCTCTACCGACAGCTAGAATATGTCAGGAGTGAGCTCTATATGGGATCTATAAAGTATGAACCATTCTTTTTAAAAACTGACGTCAGTATATATTATAATTGGTTACGGTTGTATATAACATTTTTGATTTTTAGGTTTTAGGGTTGTATGGGACAATTTACAATGTTTACATAGCGTTTACATTTGACAGCACTGGCAAGACAGTAAGTAAATACATATTAGTTGCCAAAAACACTACTTGCTGTCTTCGTGACGTAGGCGTCCAGACAGTAGTTAAGACAGTTCACTTAAAAAAAATGTCTAACGTGAATATCGCAGTGCAAGTTCTAGCTAAACGTGTTTTATATGAACTTAACAAATTAAAAATAGCATTTAACAACTATTTTTTGTGAACATAGATAACACTTAAGTAAAACATACAAAACCAAAGCATAATTTCTTAATTTTCTTTTAATTGTTGATTTTATTTTACTTTTGCGAGCAAAATTTCAGATTTCTGTCAGCAAATGTAAAATCACTGTCCATTTTACTGTCTGCAAAATTTACAAGACAGTAGACAAGACAGTTGGAAAAGGGTACATGTACTAGTGAAAAAGTTTGCATGTATTGAAACTGTCTTGCCAGTACTGGCAAATTTAAACACCGTGTTAGTTTTGATCAGAGATTAGAGCTGCAAAACAATCGATAGTACTAACGAACGGTTTTAGGTGTAGCAAAAAGGAAAAATAACTTGAGTTGTCTTTACCTAAATTTGAGTTATTTCACCTTTAAGATCTTCACGTTCAAAAGTGCACATTGGCAATGTTTCAATTATTTTGTGTGATTTTTCAAGAAGTTGTAGCAAAATAAAGTTTTGCGTATCTTTTTCCAGTGCAATAATATTTTTAATAAAATCTCAAGTTAACTTCCGATCTGTGGCATTAGGAATGATTACAAACATAAACTTAAAAAAAATGTAACCGCAGATAAGTAATGATTATATTATAATAGGAGTAAATTTCCAAAAATCACCTTCAAAACTAAAAAAATAGACTTAAGCACTTTTTCCTAATTGCCATAGAATTATGTGCAGTTATATATTATATAAATAATGTTAATCTTACCTAAGTTATATAAACTAAATAATTAAAAGAGTGTTACCTTAATTATCCAGCTAATAATTAAGTCTTAAAATAATAATAATTAACAAGTCAAAAAAAATTAGCTACCTGAATCCGGTGGCTAAGCAATTATGCCAGACAGGGTTGCTAGATATGGATTTTTCTGGCGAACTATTTTTTTACTCGTTCGTCATTGTTTTAACAAAAAATCTTGAAAAAAATTAATGAGGTTATTTTGTAAAGAGCTTCAGTTCCCTGAAAAATAATATAAAAATTTTTGAAAATTCAAAAAATTTTATATGAAAAAACTTTCAAAGCAAGGTGAAGGGATTTACAAAATATCTTTCTAAATTTCTTGATTTAATGTTAATATTTTGACATCGAAGGCAAAAAAGGACTGACAACCATGATGCCATATAACAGTTTCTATATCTATATAATCTACTGATTACACTGAAATTTAAATTGAATATGCTAGTCTTTCATACCTGAAAACGCTTTCTGTAAATGAAGTGTTAAAACTTTTTCATTGTTTCCAACGTTCATTCACAGTGGTACATAAAAAGCGTTTCGATACTATCGATAGTTTTTAAGCTAACCATCGAAACTATCGATTGGGGCTACTATCGATAGTTTTGCAGCTCTATCAGAGATGCCAGCACGTGCTTGGCCGCCTTGAACAACATTGTTTTATTGTTATATGTAGGGTAGTCATATTTAAAATTCGTGAAAAAACAGTACATATTTTTTTGAAGATTATATTAAATATTTTCAACTTTTGATTCAATATGCAACAACAATACAGTAGAATCTCACAATTTAGAACCACTTTGTGCACCGGACAGTTCGAATTTCTGGACATTTTTTTTACAGAAAATTATCAAATTATAATGAAATAGTGATAGATAATGAATAGTTGTGTAAGCTTTATTTTAACTCAAAACAGTTTTTATTTAATAACATTTAATTAATTGACCATATTAAATTCATAGAAAAAGTTTATTAATTATTAGGTACTTAATTGGTCTTTAACATAAAATCAGTTATACTTGTTTGTTTTTTGATTTATTAAAACTGGATACAACGATTTCGTTACGAACGTCCAAAATGTTAGACATGTGTTTACTGACCCAAATTTGTACAAGCATATCAAATTTCATAATGAGCGAAAAAAATAATTTGTAGTGAAAATACAAAAAAAAAAAAAATTTTAGAAATAAGAACCCCCTGTTTTACTTTTAGAGCGTTTAATTTGGTTTTTCGCCTATTAAGTTCAAAATCAAAAAAAAATTTTTCTAGTAGAAATAAAAACAAAAAAAAGGTTCTGATTTCAGAGCGTCCAATACATTGAAATGGCCGGTTCTAATTTGTGGACGGTTCGAATTTGTGAGATTCTACTGTAATATAAAGAAATACACTTGAAAAGTAAAGGAAAGACTAAAATTGTATGCATTTTCATGTACAAAATTACACCCTTTGCGTTTATAAAGCAAATATCATAAACGAAGCATTTGGCCATAGTTTATGTTCCAATGTATAATGTTTCAATATTTTGATTTAAATGTTACTCTGATATAAAATTTTTGCAAAAATAAACGTTTTTTTTTAAATATATAGACACAGAACACAATAACAACGCTGTAAGCCATATAAGAATGACTAACACTAGATTCAGACTATGAATTACAAATCGTATCTTTTTTTAATTCCTTTTGAAAGTTGATTCCAAAAACACAACAGATTCGAACGAAGAATTTTCCCCCACGATTTTAGGGGTTTCCCTCATTATTGGTAATTCTTCTTTGCTTGCTTATTTGTAAAAACCAACAATTTAAATGCACTTCATATTTTGTATTGTACAGAGATGTTGCCATATTGAAATACAAATTTTAATTTATTAAGGCCAATTTCTATAAGTTCAGCTATAATTAACTATTTATTACTATAACTGCCAGTTAACAATAGGTTTTTTTAAATATTTTTTGTACTGTAGTGTAATATATTAGGATACTATAACAATATGACTTAAAATCATACCATTTGAAACACCCAAATATGTATTACTTTAACAGGGGTTTTCTTAATATCTTTGTTCTTTGTGGACTGACCAACAAAAAAAAAAAAAAAGAAGAAAAAAAACAGTAAAAAGTCAGTACAAAGTGTAAACACAGTACATTTACTGTTTTGGGTGTTTTGCATAAAACACAACAATATCATGGTGGAATAAGTAGGTGGCAGCACTACGGCAACAAATACAACATTACACCAAAAATTAAAAATAAGTCTCCGTATACGTCAAAAATTATATTAAACTAAAATCAAATTTTGCCGCCGAACGCAATGTAAAAAATTAATTTTTATCCAATTTTTATTTCACTATGGTTACTTTCTTATTCAATTTCAATTTAAATAATCAAAAACTTTAATACAATTCAATAATCACAGCACAAAACGTGGATTTTTTGTAAACATAAACCAAACTTTGGCACAAGACTAGACAAACAATACAAGAGCAAAAAATCGTCATCTGGCGTAATAATACCACCTGTTTATTTCATCATGAACAACATGTGTTTTACAGGTTCTGCTAAAAATAGTACATATGTCCCATATGAACAAAAGTTCAGCAACAAAATTGTATGTACCACATAGAACATAGATAATTACGTTTAAGCCTACTTTTCACAATTCTGTTAGGACCTTTTATTACACCATAAGTGCTTATGCTTTTTTTTGGTGATTTGTGTAACATATAAAAATATTGGTCCTCGACCAACCTTTTAGTATACCGTTCATTTTGAAATTTCTTAATCGATCTAACGATGTCCGCCCATCCAGCCAACTGGCTGGATATTCATGTAAACTTTGAGCGAATAGTTCATGATGAAACTTGATATGTTTGTTTTAGTACTTATAAGGCCCAATCCTATTGAAAATGTATAAATAATTTTACATGGCACCATACAAACTTATTTCCGGAATACCCTTTGTGCCATAAAATGTCTTATTAAGTATGTTGGTATTTAAATTAAATTGGGCTTAAAAACATTTAGTTGCTAATTTTTTTAAATTTCCATCTATGACCATAGTTCCTATGCTAATATCACTCCCGAAAATAACTTTATATGCCTTAACATCTTATTAATGTTGGTATTGATACACAAATTGGCAACAATAACTTCTTTTACAGCTACTATGTTAATGCAAAATGATGTCCTGGTGGGTCCAAAATTGACCATAGCCCCCATATAAAACCCGCTCCAAAATCGCTTTTAGCTGAACATCTCTCAAGTAGATGCTAATATTTAATAAATATGAAAACACCCAAATAGGGTGTTCAAAATGTGTCTATGTACTGTGGTGTAGGGTATTAAATGGTCGGGATCGATCAACTATACTTGTTTCATATTGGAATTAAGATTGACTTTGGCCTGAAAATATTTAAATGCAAAGTAAATCAGGTTAACAAATGTTATTAGTATAGGTCAATATTTGGCTTTAGCTCCCATCAAATCACCATTTCTGAAATTACCTTTTAACGCCATAATTTAAATAAATTTTTGTTGTAAATCACAAACATAATTGCAATTTTATATGTATGACTACCTTTAAATTATAAGAAGTTTTATTATTAATAATTCGAAAAATCAAAGTTCTATGTTGCACTAAATATTGCCTACATAGTAGCGGTCTGCTTTGAATAACTCTCTTGTTTGCCTTTACTCAAAGTGTACAACATTTATTTAAATATCAAACACTCAAAGAGATAAGGAGAAAGTACACCATATACAATAATAAGAGTGAGAGAATTATATTAAAAAACTTGATTACTGTAAATAAATTTTAGATTCATTAATAAATACAGTATTCCCCCGTTTTACGAAGGCTCGCTTTACGAAATTTCGAAGTTACGAACGTCATCAATGCATTATAAAATTCGTCATACGAATACGAAATTTCGAAGTTACGAACTTTATTAATAAGTTATAAAATTCGTTATACGAATGAACACTTTGCTATTACCAACAATTTTAATTTAGGTTTGAAGCCTCTAGAAAACAATAAGTTAAGTTTTATCATTCATCGAACATTTCTTTAGTGCAAGTCATGGTGAAATTAGAACAAAGTGGTAGCGGAGTTTTCGACGGAAAATACCAGAAAATTTGGACGGAAAATACCAGCAATGTCAACGCTGTTGCACATATTTATTGACAACAAAGAGTTCTTTACACAAACAAATTTGCTTGTTTTGTTGTATTGCTTACAGCAACGCCAAGTGCTCCCACCTTATAGTAATTTCACTGTAGTTTAAGTTGTGTATTGTAGGTACAATTTTAATTTAATTTTGGAACTCCCCGAAAACAATATGTTAGTTTCTATTATTCATTGAATTTCTTAAGTGAGACCAAATAATTATTTGTGTAAGGAATATCATTAAAGTCTATGAGTGTTTGTATTAAATTAAGTCGAAATTAATTTGGCTTTAAAAATACCTGGGGGCTAATTCTGGCAGTCTTGATCGAATACTATTTCGATTCGAAATCAATTTAATTTCTTATTCTATCAGTCGATACTGAACGAATCGAAATTATTTTTTTAGTGCTTAAAGCATTTATTTGAGTTTTTACAACACTGAACAGATAATTTCGATTCGTTAAGTATCGACTGAAAGAATTAGGAATTAAATTGCTTTCGAACCGAAAAAATACTCGATCACGACTGCCAGAATTAGCCCCCTGGTAAAAGAGAAGAAAATACGGCTCACACGCCACTTGTTCAAAAAAGATTCGTAAAGCGATCACAGATGCAAAGCTTCATGTTTTAAGACGTCTCGAAGCAGGTCAGAAAAATAATGAAATAGGAAAAGCCTTGGGCCTTGCTGCTTCAACTGTGTGTACAATTAAGAACAATCAGGAAAAAATGCGATAAGCACCACTTATACAAGAAAAAGACAGAACCCTTCAACAGTATTTGAAAACGAAAAATTGGCAAGGATCTAAGAAAGAGCAGTTTTTAGCTAGAAAAGGTTGGTTTGATAGATTCAAAACACGTCATTGTTTACATAATATAAAAATATCTGGTGAAGTAGCTTGTGCAGATATCGAGGCGGCAAAAAATAATCCTGCAACATTAAAAAAAATTATAGCAGACGGTGGCTATACCACACAGCAAGTATACAAGTCAGACGAAACAGCCATCTAGAACATTCACTTCCAAACAAAAAAATCTGCGTCTGGGTTTCAGGCAGCTAAGAACCGTATTCCGATTTTATTTGGAGGGAATGCTGCCTTTTTATCATCTTAAAAATCCACGAGCATTCAAAGGTTGCAACAAATCAGAACTTGGTGCTATCTGGCGGTAAAATAAAAAAGGGTGGATGACAGCAAATATTTTTAAGACTGGTTGAATAATTTTTGTCAAATGATGTGAGAAAATTTAATTAAGAGCAAAATATTTCAAACAAGGCATTACTAATAATTGATAATGCACATAGCCATAAGCTAACTCACATATCTAACAACATTAAATTGGCATTTCTACCACCAAATAATACTCTTATACTTCAACCAATGGATCTGGGTGTATTGCTAACTTTAAGGCCTATTATTTGCGCCGCGTTTTCAAGAATCTTATCAAATATGTTGATGGTCCAAATCGGACAACTATAACGGTTTTGAAGCAATTTAATATATTTATGATTTTGATAACATTATGAAATCTTGGGATGAAGTTAAGGAAACAGCCATGATTGGAGTTTGGAAAAATTATGGCCCAAATACACTAATGATTTCGGTAGTTCAATACAAAACATTCAAGAAATTTAAAATGAAATTGTCGCTATGGCACACGAAGTCAGTATGGATGAAGTGGGCAATGAAGACAGAAGTTCTTGGATCGGGACAGAAAGATGTTTCAAATGAAGAATTAATAGCGATGCTTGAAGGAAGCATGGATGCAGAAAATGCGGGTAGTCTTACGCATTGCGAAAGTTCTCGTATTCTGGCATCACAAAAAAGTGTTAAAAGCGTTTTCTCTTATCCAGCAAGATATCGATATATTTTCAGAAAACAATCCTTCTTCAGAAAGAAGTCTTAAGGTTTCCAGAAAAATATAAACTCACTTGTTTGCCATAGACAATAATACAATAAATCTGCTAAACAAATTTTCTCATATCTCATTCTTTTAGGTGCGGTGACTTGACCGTTGTAAATGGTGAAGCCAAAGATAAGCGCACTCTTACACTGGCTTCGGTGTTTATGACGTACGAGGCAATAGATCCGCCTGGCATAGAGGTGAAGGAATTGACGGCATATGCAAGAATGGGTTGTGATATCAATGGGTTGTTATATCAATGCACATCATAGCCAAGAGTAATATACATATATAATAAAGAAAAACACACAAACACATTTAATTTTTATTTTTAATAATTTGCTTTATTTTTAAATTTAGAGACATCTCTTTTCAAAGTCTTTTTTCAAAATCAACTTTAATTTATTAATACAGGTCCTTTTATATTATATCGTTTAACATAAGTTTTTAGAATGAAAGTTAATAATAAAATTCTTGATAATTAAAATAAAAGAAAATATGTGATAAGACTTAAATTAAAGAAAATATATGATAAATTAGAAAACGCTTAAACAAGATAATTAATATTAAAAGGAAAAATGTAGAAATAATGTCGAATACAATAAGTAAGGAGATTCACATATATTCATGTAACTCTCCCACGCCTTGATAAGACATTACTCCTAAAATGTGTAGTTGATATTATTTTTAACAAAAAAAAAAAAAAAAAATATAAATTATATTGATATGAGTATATACATTTTACGATTTCATAATTCGGGTTATTAAATAACTTACTTTAATTAACATAAATTATTAAATGTTCCATATTGTATTAAATTCATACTAAGAAAATCCTTATGCAAAAGTTCTTAAATGTATTTTCTTAAAATTTACATGTGATTAAAAAACTCAAGAGACAAAGAACAACAATTAATATTGCTACATATTTTTATTACCATTTCTTTTTATTTGTATAATTTCTACCTGTCAGTTTCCTTTTAAATTTTATATCAGGTAATTCTGGTTGGTAATTAAATTTTCGCTTCGCAATTTGTCTATCTCTTTTGCAACCTTATTCGTCCAAAAAATTTGTATTATTTTTCTTTTTTGCCTCCTTTATAATATATTTTAGTTTTTGTTTTAAATTATTAAATCCTAAATTTTTTACTAGCTCCCTTTCCCCAAATTCATGACAATCTGTCCTACTTTTATTAATTTTCTCAGTCCTTTTGACCTTCTTTTCATGAACATTTTCATGTATTTTCTCCCAAATTGATGTACCAACCTTGTTGTGTAACAATTCATTGGGCTAAGCACCCGTATAACTATGAATTGAGTTGTTATATATTTCGACAGACTTATATAATAAAGCCTTATCGTCAAAATCGAGATTGTTTTGTTTTAATTTATATAAACGAATGTGTTCATTCAAAGTGAGATGAAAACGTTCAATATCGGCATTTCCCGTGTGTTTATTAGGAGCAGTAAAATGATAATCTACACTTTCAGATCTTAGAAAATCCCTAATAATGCTGTATTGAATTCATTATCCGCAATAATTTTACCTGGTTTTCCCAAAATAGCGAATCGCTCCCTAATCTTTTCAACAAGACTGATCGAATTCCTATCGCACAAATAATGTACTGATACATGTTTTGTTAACCTATCAATACAAGTTAAAAATCTAGTATGCTTATCCAAAAACCATTAATCCATATGAACTATTTCATTCGACTTCATAGGAGTTTCGGTAACACAAAATTTTGTTCTTATAGGTCGCCTATCAAATTTGCACATATTACGTACTACACAATTGTTGATAAATTTATGTATTTCCTTCTTAAAATTTGGATAGTAAACTATATCCTTTATCTCCAAAAATGACTCCTCAATACCCCTATGATTTTTCTTATTATGAAAACTTTCAAGTATTTCCAAAAGATTTTCCCTATCAGGTATTTATTACAACGTACAAACTTCATTCCTGTCACATTAGAAAAATATTGAATCAATGTACGTTGCAAATTTTTATATAAATCGAAATTATCACAACAAATTCCAACGGTTCCCTCAATGGGAAACATTTTCCACAAAAACTCTAAAACTTTTTCCTCAAAATAATTTTTCAGTGTAATTGTATGTCTAATGTTCCTATTAAATAAAATAATTTTCTCATACTTATATCTGTTTCCTAAATTAATAACACTGTGATATTTTTTGACCCGAAAAAAATGAACTTCGATGAATCCTTTTCGAACTATTAGGGGGGAGTCCCCTGAGTGCGAAAGTACATTTGGAAGTGTCAGATTGGCTCCAGTTTTTGAGAAATCGGTATATATCCATTTTTCATGGATATAGCTAAGTCTGCGCTATTAAATAAAATTTTATTCGACTGTATTAGTTTTTTTTTGCCTTCTAAACTTTCTTTTACGGAATGTTTTAACTTTTTTTCAAAATTTCACGTAATTTAAACCATTAATGTCGATCAAAAGTAACGATTTTTGACCATTTTTAGCCATGGATATAACTAAGTCTGCGCAAAGTTTCAAATCCGGTGTCTATTTTTGTCCTTCTTATAAGTTGTTTTAACAACAAATACTCAAAATTTAAAAATAACCGTTACATATCATGCTAATCTTCATCATCCAACTCGGATTGCAAATTCCAGCAAAGGTCTGCTAAAATGGAATTTAATTTTTTTCCACTATACCAATGCTCTAACTGAGCTGAAACTTGATGAAATCGTTCACCATGCTCATCTGATTCCGATGGCAATTGGCGGTCCAAGTAATCATGGTGGTAATGAAGAAAACGTATTTTTAATGACATGTTGACATTAATTTTTTCAAAGGATTGAAGCATGTTGTCAAAATATGACTTCCAGTTATGTACTCGAAAATGTCTTATAACGTTTTCAAGAACAGCTTTAATGTTTTGCCAGGCAATAAGCTCATCTTCACTAAGGCAATCATCAAAAGCTCAATTTCTCATCAATTTGCGAATGTCGGAACATTCAACATTCCTGAAAAAAATAAACAATAGAACATTTCAGTTGAGATTTTACAAACTTTAAGCTGTCATAGAAATTATTACCTTCTTTGATGTTATTTTTACTCAAACGAGGAATAATATATTGAAGTTGGTTGAACGCTTGGTCACAATGCCTAGCTTTATATGCAGTGGCGGTGGCAAAATTTTTTCTATTGGCACCAAGTTTTCATGCAAAATGTTGTTAACTCCAACTACATGCACTTTTCTCATTGCCCAATCACGCATTTGGTATTGTGATGTGTCCTTGTATCTCGAATTCCACAAGCACATAAAACACATATTTTTCGTGTGACCTGTTTGCAGTCCGGATAAAAGGGCAACAACTTTTAAATCAGGGGGGCTACTCTCTATTGCGGTTCGAAAACGATTTTGATGCGAAAGGTAAATGCCAACTTGGTACTCTCTATTACTTTCGCAAAAAATTTTTTAAATGAAGCAATACTGGCAATAAAAATAAAAGATGGCTCAGATTGACAGCAATGAAATGACAAAATATGTAAAACTATTTGAAATTGGAAAACTTAAATAAAATAAATAGTGCTGATTTGCGAAAAGAAAAAATTAAAAAGATGCGAAAGACAAATGCGCAATCGCATTAAAGAGTACCAATTGCTAGATTTGCTACCAGTTTCTGTCGCATCGCAATAGAGAGTAGCCCCCCAGCACAAATTTTCCACATGTGGTGTTTGTACTTTAATGATTCTATGATTGTTTTCATTGAATCATAAGATTCCTTTGTGTTTACTGCAAAAGCAACAGGTACAGGGTTCTTCGAATTGTCTTTATACAAGAGCTCCGCTTTGAGGCTTGTTTTTGACCCATCAATAAAAAGTCGCCAATCTTCCGCTTTATAGGTGTAATTCATCGCCAACATCAATCCACAAACGTCATTGCAGTATGCCAATGAATTGTTTTCATCAATTGTTTTCAAATTCCCGCTGGCGGCCTCGTGATGAATTAATTTTAACACCTTTTTCTAGGATATTGACCGCGCTTAAATGTTGACCGAGCATTACGCTTCGACGTTGTGACAACTTGAGCTGACGCACCATTCTGTCAAATCGTTGCTGCGTGATTTCAATATGATTATATTTTTGTGAAATAGTGGATGGTTGATACAAGGACATCGATGATTCTGCTGAAGTACGAAACGTTTCTGGTGCATAGGCTTCAGTAGGACTTGGTCTGGAACAGGCACTGCATCTGAGTGCGAAAGTGGTGTTTGTGATGATGGAGCGCTTTGGTAAACGTGACCAATTGCCTTTAATCGGTTAAGACCTGCAAAATTATTTATGCACACATAGCATTTATTGGTCTCGTGAATTATTGGCTCGGTTCAAATCATCGGAACACCGAATTTAAAGCCTTTTCTCCTACCATTTATCCACCCATATAATATTAAGCGGCAAGATCCGCAAGCAATTTGAGGCACCCAATCCACGTTTTGTATGACTGCCAAATTAAAACATTGTTCATAGATTTCAGCCAATTGATTACTTATTTTATTTTTTTGTGGCATAGCTGTGAACTTTCCGCACACGTTACAAAAATTATTAAATTTTTGAAAACAATCGCTCATTTTAATAATTACAAAATATAAAATTTTAAACAAAAAAGTTATTTTATCACCAACTTAGTTATTTCATCACCAACAACCTGTAAGGAGAAAACTTTCAATATGTAAGTTCGCGTGTATACATGTCATTTTATAACACTTGTCTTTTCGAGCTTCAAATGTAGCTTTATTTGATTTTGACCTAATTCTACCTTGTTTTTAAAAAGTAAAGGAGAAAGAGAGAAAACAATGACAATGTTACAACAGTAAAAATTTTTGATCACAAAGTGGCTTGAGTATTTGGCTTTAGTATACACTTAAACAATTTTGAGTCATGATTTAATTTAAACAAATAAATATTAACGTTATTGTACAAAGATATTTTATTAAAGTTGTTTAATTTTAATTAATTAACTTAAGAAAAAAACGAAACAAATAAATAAAAGTCCAATATTTTGATTTTGAAGCTTCACTTGAGGCCTATGCTAGAAAAATCTTTATAAGATGGCTTAAAAACCTGAAAAAATTTTCAAAAATCGTTACTTTTGATCGACATTAGTGGTTTAAATTACGTGAAAGTTAACAAGGCAAAAAAACTAATACAGTCGAATAAAATTTTTTTTAATAGCGCAGACTTAGCTATAGCCATGAAAAATGGATATACATATACCGATTTCTCAACAACTGGAGCCAATCTGACACTTCCAAATGTATTTTCTCACTCAGGGGACTCCCCCTAATAGTTTGAAAAGGATTCATCGAAGTTAATTTTTTCGACTATCACAGTGTAATCAATTGATTCCTGTAAATGTTGACTGGTGCATCGGAATATATATATAGGCATTTAAATTTTCCTCCCCACTATGAATTGTAGCCAAATCAGAATTAGGATTTTGTTCCCCTTCTTCCAAAATGTTCACCTGCAAGGACTAAGGTAATCTGCCACCTTATTGGTTTTGCCCTTAATGTACTCTATTTCAAAGTCGTATTCATTTAGTTGCATTCTCCATCTCTGCAACTTAACGTTCGGTTCCCTTAAGGAATTTAATCACAATAGTGGATCCGTTTGGATCTTAAATCTCCTGCCAAATAAATAAGGTCTAAAGTATTTCATAGACCAGACTATTGCTAGCAGTTCCTTTTCAATCAATGTAGTCCCTATTATCAATATCAACAACAGAATTTTTCTTCAAATTCCTATTAATTGGAAGTGCTATTTGGCTATAATCCTTAATAAATTTGCGATAGAAACCAGTCAAGCCTAAAAATTATCTGATTTCTTTTACTCTTCTCGGCAATGGAATGTTTTGAATAACCTTTATCTTTGCAGGATTTGGTCTTATACCATTTGGCTTAATTATATGTCCTAAATATTTTGATTCGCGTCTAAAAAAACTACTCTTATCAACTTGTACCTTAAGATTATACTCGGCTAGTCTCTTAAAAATTGTTCTCAAGGAATCTATATGTTCCTGAAGTGACGAAGAAAATATCAAAATATCATCCAGGTATACTACGCAAATGTTATTTATAAAATCATGAAGTACTTCCATCACAACATCCTTTGGAAGGAAGCAGGTGCATTCTTTAATCCAAAGGGCATACAAGTGAAATCATAATGACTCATTGAAGTAGAAAACGCCGTTTTATGCATATTCTCAGCTAAAATTGGGATTTGATGAAATCCCTTAGCTAAGTCGAGTGTAGTAAAGTATTGATAATTTCCTAACTTGGCAAATAAGTCCTCAATATTAGGAATAGGGAATTTATCCTCAATTGTCACTTCATTTAATTTCCTGTAGTCAACTACAATTCTCCATTTTTGCTCGCCAGAGTTGTCCAACTTTTTCGGAACAACCCAAATAAGCGTATTATACGGACTCGACGACTTAGTTATAATACCCGATTTTAACATCTCGTTTACCTGTCTTTCAACCTCAGTTTTGTGAACCTCTGGAAACCGACATGTTCTACAATATACTGGGATATCATTAACCGTGGGTATTTTATGTTTATATTTCTAACAGATGTTAAATTCTCACTCTCAATATAAAAAACATTCTTAAATTCCCGAATTAATTTCACTAATTACCCTATTTCCTCATTATTTAAGTTCTCTGTCTGTAATTTATTAGTCAAATAACCCATTCTCGGCTCATTAAAATTTATATCAATAATTATATTATCAAGTGGGTAATATCGTCTTCGCCATATGGTGCCATAGCATTCTCAAATACTATTGAAATTTTTGCACTATCTGTTATTATTAAGTTAAATTCCCTAAAAAATGGTAACGTTACCTTCGTAGTCGCAATTGTCTTCGAACAAATAGTGTTTAAGACAATTGGTTGCTCCAAATCCGATTTTAACGACTCATGAAAAAGGCCCCTTTTAATAAGAGTTGTACCTAGGGATATCGATTATTCGACTTTTTTCAATAACCGGTTTTCGAATATTACGAATAGTTGCTATTTTAAAAAACCCGGTTTTCGGTTAAGCAAATTTTAAATAACCAGTTAACCGGTCTTATTTCGAATACTTAAAAACACAAAAATCAAATAAGTTTTTAAATAAAACGTTAATTTGAATAAAAACAAAACAAGGTAAGGAACCAACAAAGTACATAGATATGACTTAGATCAGACCTAACAAATATTTTAGGATAAAATCGAAGAAAAGTGGGACCAGTAAATTGATCAAAATTTAGCTAAATTTTTAACAATTTTTTATTGATTTACTAAACTTTATTTGTAAGAAGATATTTGTATAACGCAATTTAGAAACTGTTGAATGATATTTGATCTATTTAAATTAAAGGGATTTTATAAAGTTATTATTTGAAATATTCTCTCAAATTTATTTTGAATGAGTTTTAATATGATGGTGGTTAAGTTATCTATATAAATCAACCATATTTTTCAATAGTTGCAAACAAAACCTCTTAGCCAGGATTATCTATTTCAAATTATTTGGTTTCAGCATTATAGAAACGAATAGTGAACTGAACATTCTTTTTGTGTAAAATATTTGTCAATTCGTCGACTACAATTTAAAACATTCCATACATTGTTTGGTTTCTTCAATTTTGTTTTTTAGTTCTTGCTGTTTTAATAAATGAAACTGGTAGAAATTTTTCCCATATCGTTGATTCCGCCGTAGTGCTGTATTTTTCAGCATGAAGAGATGCTAGAACTACTTAAGAGTTTTTAGTAGATAGGTAATGGGGATCTTGGCAGCTTCCGGTTCCGGTAATGTGGATGGTAATGCGTATGGTAATGTGGATGGTAATACAGGGTTGGTAATGTGGATGGTAACGCGATCCAAACACTGTGGATGGTATTGATATATCCAATTTCCGAACCATTTTTCTAGTTTCCAAACCAGTTGAAAATTTTCAGTTTTGAAAAAACAAGTTGGTGGATTTTTTAATACAGTTTTTAGAACTAATGCAACAGTCAAAATATTTAAATTTAGTGTATTTGTATTAAGAAATATTGTATTTCCCTTTATGATGACATTGTGTTATTCTTATTTGCAGTTTGTTTTCTTTCCCAATACAACGTCTCCTAATAAGATTAGAATTAGAATTTGTATTTTGTAATAAAATGCTGACGATATGTCTGCTTGTTTATTTTAGCATTAATCTGATGAAGAAACCTTTTTGTTATATTTAAGAAGCATAAACATGAGTGAGCATGTTAGAACGCTGCGATATTTTTAAATTTCCGGTTTCGAAAAAACAGGTTTGTGGTTCTTTTAAAATAGTTTTCAGAATTTACACAATAGTCAAAGTATTTAAATTTAGTTTTTTTTTGTATTAAGAAATGTGGTATTTCCTTTATGCTGACATTATGTTATTCTTATTTGCAGTTTGTATTCTTTCGCAATACAATGTGTCCCAATAAGATTAAATAAGAATTTGTATATTGTATATTTTAACATTAATCTGACTATTGTAGCACACTAGCGAATCTTGAGACACGTTGTATTTTTGTCTATATAGATTTTAAGACATTAAGCAGATTTCCTAGTTAAGCTAAAAAGTTTCATTTTATCATTAGTCAGTATATCGCAACATTTCTTTAAGGGAAAATATATTTTCCAACATTGACACATTATATTTTTGTGTATATAGATTTTAGGACATAAAATCATTTATAAACCTTTTTTGAAAGTTCAAAAGAAAAGTTTTTATTACATTAAAAATAAATTTGAAAATCAATTATAAGCCTTTTTTGAGAGTATTCAAAAGAAAAACAAAAAGTTTTATCAAGCTTGTTGTTTAAGAAAGTGCAAAATAAAAAACTTAAAAATGGGTCCTGTATATTTCTCTATTTTCTCTTCAAAACTGAGTATTTTGAACAATATGGGATTGCTTAGAAATACTTCTAATTTTTTGATGCTTACCATATGCAATACGTCTTATCCAAAAAAATGGTTAAGCTAAAAGAACATATGTAATTGCATACAAATGCTTCAAATTGTTTTGATGGTAATCACCAAGAAGTTTGTCCGAAAAAAGTGCTTAAGGTGCACATTAACCTCCACTGTCCAATCTGCAAGAAATTTTGAATGAGTTCAAGAAAACTCGCTATAAGCAAATCATCACTTCTTCACAGTTCTAAAGATAAACATTTCAATGAATGCAATGAATTAATACAGACAACATCATTTAATGCACATATGAGAACAAATTGCCATATAGAAAATGTTCAAGCAATTCATATTAATAAAACAGTAACTGTGAGACAAAGTAATTTTAAAGGAAGAATTGAAACCTATAGATTGGTGAATGAAAATAAAGGAATTTTGTTTCCGGAGGAGCTCTTTAGAGATGCGAAGGCAATTTTAATTAAAGAATTAAAATGATGTGGCATCAAACACACTACATTTAAATTAAACATGGAGTTGTTATGCGAATACATGAAATTGGTGAACGATGAAATTAAATTAGCATCATTATGCACATTACCAAAATGATGTTAAAAACGCTTGCTGAGGATATCAGTGAATCATGGACACTCACTAAAATAAATTATGTAGAAGTGAATGTAAGCAAGGCTAGCGCTCTAAGAGGATCCCAATTTATATTATTGCCCAAGAGCATAAGAAATATTAAAAGAGCGTGCATAAATGTGAAAAATAAAGATATTTTCTGCTTTGAATGGTGTTTAATTGCAGCACTCTGTAGTGACTTAAGCTACAAAAAAAGAAGAAAGTGCAATTCTTATAATATAAATATTTATAATAATAAAATTGCTATGGGTGACTTGGAGTTTAATTTTGAGGGATTAGAGTTTCCTATGCCTTTAAAATCGATATAAAAAAAATTTGAAAACAAAAGATGTAAGCGTAAATGTATTTGGATATAATGGTGAGTCAATCGTTGGACCATATTATATAACGATTGAGGAAAAAACTATCCATATCAATTTACTGCTTTTGCATTCCGGTTAAAAGTTTCACTATGTTCTCATAAATGATATTTCCAAGTAAGTTTTTCTTTACATTTATAAATAAACATATATTTATATATGTATGTATATGTATGAATATACTTATTTGTTTTTAAATCTAATTTTTTTTGTATTTTAGACTAATTCGATCTAGTATATCCTCACATAAAAGTAACATTTATGTTTGTAATACGTGTTTATACCATACATATCTAAAAATCATAAAAATGTATGTGGAAGAAAGATATCAAAGATGCCCAATCCCGAGGATTAATTCATATCTTTTGTAAATCACAAGAAGCAACTTGATGTTCCGTTCGTGATTTATGCCGATTTTCAGTTTTGGAAAAATAAATGATAGTGTAAATAATAAGACAACAAATATTCAAGAGCACATTCAATGTGCTTTTAGTTATTATACTAAATGTAGTTTTAAGGATTCATATAATAACCATATTTATTATTTTGGAGAAGAAGCATCAAAAGTTTTTGTTGAAAAAATTGCTTAAGATGCAACAGATATTTATAATCAGTACATGTCTAAAGAAGAGAAAATAATAATGACAATAGATGATACTGAGCTTTTTAATAAATCGACAAATTGTCACATATGTAAAAAAAAAAATTACATAATTATAAATGCCATCTCACTGGTCATTTTCGAGAAGCTGCACATAATGAATGCAATTTTATACTAGTGATCTTCCATAATCTTAAAAGAGCTGTCAACAATAAAATATGCAACAAAAAAGTTATTCCTTTAAATAAAGAGCGTTATATTTCACTTTCTGTTTATATTAAAATAGATAAAAATCGTGGATTTGAAATTAGGTTTTTAGATTCAATTAGGTTTATGTCTTCGAGTTTAGATTCTTTAGCTAAAAATCTTGATATTAATGATTTTCTAAGATATTAATTGATTTCTCTAATGATAATCAATTTAATCTTATCAGGAGGAAGAATGCATTTCCGTACTCTTACATTGATTCAATAGAAAGGTGTAATGAAAATCAACTACCAAGTAGAGAGAATTTTTTCAATATTTTAAGTAATGAGGAATGCAATGTAGTCGATTACGAACATGCTCAAAAAGTATGGAGTGAATTCAAGTGCAAGAACCTTCTTCTCTTAACAGATATATTTGAAAACTTCAGAAAAATATGTAAGAGTATTTATAATTTAGATCCTTGTCTGTACTACACTGCAGCTGGTCTCTCTTGGGATGCAATGCTTAAGACAACAGAAGTCACATTAGAGCTATTTATTGATATTGAAAAATACCTCTTTATGCAAAATGGAATACGAGGTGGATTAGTTCAATGCTCTAAAAGATATTATAATGCAAAACGCAAGTATATGGAAAATTTTGATGACAAAAAAGCATCAGAGTATTTGATGTTTTTAGATGCTAACAATTTATATGGGTGGGCAATGTCTGAATATCTACCTTATGAGGAATTTGAATAGAGGAATAATAAAGATATGGAAAATTTTAAAGATGAAAATATCTCAGATAACTCAGAATATGGTTATATTTTAGAGGTTTATTTTGAATATCCTGACTCTATTCATGACCTTTATAAGGATCTACCATTTTGTCCACAAAATAAAACTCCAGGGCAGTCTAAATTTAAAAAACTAATAGCAGATTTGAAGCCTAAAGATAATTCCACTATACATTATAGAGTTTTAAAACAATGTATTACCAATGGTCTTGTTTTAAAAAAAATTCCACAAAATTTTAAAATTTAAACACTCTCCATAGTTAAAAAAATATATTGATATAAATACGCTGCACAGAACTAATGCAAAAAATAATTTTTAAAAAGAATTTTTTAAACTGTTTAATAATGCAGTTTATGGAAAAACGATGGAAAGTGTTGATAAAAGAAAAGATAAACTTATTACTACAAGGTGGGAAAATTGTAATACAAACCATTTAGGTTTACGATCATTAATCTGTAAACCAAATTTTTTAAGTTTGACAAAGTTCAGTGATGATTTGTATGCAGTCGACCTGAAGAAAATGGAGCCATACTACGACAAACCCATATATATAATTTTCGGTATTAGAATTATCCAAATGGAAAATGTATGACTTCCATTATACATATATGATTCCGAAGTTTGAAGAAAATTTGTATTTAAATTATATGGATTCAATTAAAACAAATGTCTTTTATGATGTCATTCATAGTGATGTCAGTTTAAATTTCGATACGTTTGAATATACCAAAAACAATGTTTTTAATTTACCCCTCCTAAACAAAAAAGTATTGGGAATGATGAAAGATGAAAATAAGGGCGAAATAATGATTGAATTTGTAGGTTTAAGATCAAAGATATATTCCTTGTCAACTGCCACTTCAGAAGACAATAAAAAGTCTAAAGGCGTCATAAAAAAACTAACATTAAATGACTATAAGGAGTGTTTATTTGAGCAGAAAATAGTTTTGATGAAATGGTTGTATTTAGAACTAAAGCTCATCAGTTGTATACACAAAAGTTGCATAAAGTAGTACTTAATCATACAGATGATAAAAGAAATATTATGGAAGGTAAAGTAAATACTAGAGCTTGGGGTCACTTTAGAGATTAAATTAAAACTTACATGGAAATTTAAGAATAATATTGCTTGTTTATTACTATTAAGATGGCAGTGATTAATAGTATAAAAATAAAAGGCTTTGTATTTATACATATTAAAATAAATTTTATTATTTAATATATTAGATTACATCTTAATACATTTGTTCTAATATAATAACAGTTAAAATAAATTCATTTATTAATTAGTTTCTTAATAATAATGTACAACAGTTACATAGTATTTAAATCAATAATAATAATTAAATTTAAAGAAAGAAAAAAAAATATTTCAATAAAATTAAAATGTAAAATTTAAAAAGTAAAAAATAAAAATAGTTCTTCTTATTTCAAATTAGATTTTTTCTTTCAAGTAAAATAGCATTTTCTTAAAACGCAAACTCCATAGTTGTGATAACTGCAATATGAGTTTTCTGGATACTTTTTACATCCAAAATCCTCTTGCTGCAACATTTGCTCCAACCATTTGATTTTTTCTGTTCTATTTACATATATGTTAGAATTTATTAAATCATCTTTTAAAAAACTACAAACACTCTTAAATGATACTATTCCTGTATTCCTGTTAAGACGATGAAAATATTTTATTAACCAATATGCTTCTTTTTGCTTCTTTTGTGATAAACAATTGAAATCAAAAGGTGGTTTTATAATGAAATTGATATACTGCTTAAGCCTATAGTACACGGCATGTAAAAAGACACATGCGCATGTGGTTCTGACGTAATTTTGACGTCAATGCAAAGCCACAATAAACATTGCGTGTTTTGTGATGACGTCAAAATTACGTCAGAACCACATGCGCATGTGTCTTTTTACATGCCGTGTACTATAGGCTTTAGAATTGAAAGCAATTGCAACTTCTTTAACAATAAATTTATTTGATTCTAGTTTAAACCCTTGTAAATCAATGAAAACACGTTTGCAATACATCTTTTTTTTTTTCTTATTTAGGATTTATAAAATTTTCCGAACTTGTCCCTTTAATATAAATTCAATAATACGATCGTGAATGAGAATACAATAAGCTGATGTCTTTGCTGGAATATTAGTAGCTGTTTCAAATTCAATGTTAATATCAATTGGTGCGCTGACAATAGATTCATTTTGATAACTTACATCTAATACTATTATTGGAGCATTATTTTTTAACTCTTGAGATGTGAGAAGCGACTGGGAGTCTCTCATATAGTAGTTTTCTTGAATCCATAGATACATATCATATAGAATTGCATAACGTTCATTCTTAAACTTTATGTTAAGGTCATCATATTGATAAGACTCTGAATTTAAATGTACTTTTAAATTAGTCAAATCGCTGTGGATAAATTTTCTTTTCATGTTGGAATGCAATCAAAACAAAACGAGGGCGTTCTCTATTCGCCGCCAGCTTAACATTCCACACATGATTTGTTGACATATTTAGTTGTGGATTTATATTACAATCCCAACTCCTAAATGCAATTGGTATTGAAGTACAATTGTTTATTATTTTTATCATATTTTATTTACTAAAATCAGATAGTTCTACATGAGGAATTCTCCACGATATACTTGAAATTATTAATTTAGCCTTTTCGGTAAAAACAGTTGACTATACAAGATTTTCATCATTTTTATTACGTATTAGAATCAATCCATGTTATGCATTCAATAATATATTGTTATAGTCTTTAGCGAATCCCAAAAACAATTTAAGTGGTACATAAAAATTAAAATAGCCATTTACGAGATCAATATCATTAATTTTATTCCGTCGAGCATTTTACATTCCATTACTATCTATTGGTGATAATAAAACCAATTTTTTAATAGTACTTGATGTTCCCAAAAGTCTCGTTTGATCAATTTCAACACCATTTACTTCGTAACGGATTTCATCAAATGTATGTGCTGCAGAAGATACTAATTTTGTATTGCTATCATCTTTATCCTTCTACATATATAAAATTTTCCGACGGCAAATCATACAAGTCTGGATTTTGTATTGTAATACGAATTTCATCGTTATTATTGTAAGATTGTAAATGTGGGGTATACGCCTTTTTAATTATATTTGCATCGGACAAAGGTTTATCCAGAACATCTATTATTGAAGTCATGGTTTCTTCAATTTTAAATTTAATGATCTTAAAAATTCTTTATTTGATTGCGTTAAGTTGATATTTTTTAATGAATTCTTTGAATTTAATTTATTTTTCAATATTTTGTTAGCAGAAGAAGAAGAAGAAGAACGTAAAACTTTGTTTTTAGGTATATTATTCTTGTAAATTGTCATTATTTTATTTGTCTTAAATGTAATCGACAGTTGACTTGAGCGGCGAATAGAGAACGCCCTCGTTTTGTTTTGATTGCATTCCAACATGAAAAGAAAATTTATCCACAGCGATTTGACTAATTTAAAAGTACATTTAAATTCAGAGTCTTATCAATATGATGACCTTAACATAAAGTTTAAGAATGAACGTTATGCAATTCTATATGATATGTATCTATGGATTCAAGAAAACTACTATATGAGAGACTCCCAGTCGCTTCTCACATCTCAAGAGTTAAAAAATAATGCTCCAATAATAGTATTAGATGTAAGTTATCAAAATGAATCTATTGTCAGCGCACCAATTGATATTAACATTGAATTTGAAACAGCTACTAATATTCCAGCAAAGACATCAGCTAATTGTATTCTCATTCACGATCGTATTATTGAATTTATATTAAAGGGACAAGTTCGGAAAATTTTATAAATCCTAAAGAAGAAAAAAAAAAAGATGTATTGCAAACGTGTTTTCATTGATTTACAAGGGTTTAAACTAGAATCAAATAAATTTATTGTTAAAGAAGTTGCAATTGCTTTCAATTCTAAAGCCTATAGTACACGGCATGTAAAAAGACACATGCGCATGTGGTTCTGACGTAATTTTGACGTCATCACAAAACACGCAATGTTTATTGTGGCTTTGCATTGACGTCAAAATTACGTCAGAACCACATGCGCATGTGTCTTTTTACATGCCGTGTACTATAGGCTTAAGCAGTATATCAATTTCATTATAAAACCACCTTTTGATTTCAATTGTTTATCACAAAAGAAGCAAAAAGAAGCATATTGGTTAATAAAATATTTTCATCGTCTTAACAGGAATACAGGAATAGTATCATTTAAGAGTGTTTGTAGTTTTTTAAAAGATGATTTAATAAATTCTAACATATATGTAAATAGAACAGAAAAAATCAAATGGTTGGAGCAAATGTTGCAGCAAGAGGATTTTGGATGTAAAAAGTATCCAGAAAACTCATATTGCAGTTATCACAACTATGGAGTTTGCGTTTTAAGAAAATGCTATTTTACTTGAAAGAAAAAATCTAATTTGAAATAAGAAGAACTATTTTTATTTTTTACTTTTTAAATTTTACATTTTAATTTTATTGAAATATTTTTTTTTCTTTCTTTAAATTTAATTATTATTATTGATTTAAATACTATGTAACTGTTGTACATTATTATTAAGAAACTAATTAATAAATGAATTTATTTTAACTGTTATTATATTAGAACAAATGTATTAAGATGTAATCTAATATATTAAATAATAAAATTTATTTTAATATGTATAAATACAAAGCCTTTTATTTTTATACTATTAATCACTGCCATCTTAATAGTAATAAACAAGCAATATTATTCTTAAATTTCCATGTAAGTTTTAATTTAATCTCTAAAGTGACCCCAAGCTCTAGTATTTACTTTACCTTCCATAATATTTCTTTTATCATCTGTATGATTAAGTACTACTTTATGCAACTTTTGTGTATACAACTGATGAGCTTTAGTTCTAAATACAACCATTTCATCAAAACTATTTTCTGCTCAAATAAACACTCCTTATAGTCATTTAATGTTAGTTTTTTAATGACGCCTTTAGACTTTTTATTGTCTTCTGAAGTGGCAGTTGACAAGGAATATATCTTTGATCTTAAACCTACAAATTCAATCATTATTTCGCCCTTATTTTCATCTTTCATCATTCCCAATACTTTTTTGTTTAGGAGGGGTAAATTAAAAACATTGTTTTTGGTATATTCAAACGTATCGAAATTTAAACTGACATCACTATGAATGACATCATAAAAGACATTTGTTTTAATTGAATCCATATAATTTAAATACAAATTTTCTTCAAACTTCGGAATCATATATGTATAATGGAAGTCATACATTTTCCATTTGGATAATTCTAATACCGAAAATTATATATATGGGTTTGTCGTAGTATGGCTCCATTTTCTTCAGGTCGACTGCATACAAATCATCACTGAACTTTGTCAAACTTAAAAAATTTGGTTTACAGATTAATGATCGTAAACCTAAATGGTTTGTATTACAATTTTCCCACCTTGTAGTAATAAGTTTATCTTTTCTTTTATCAACACTTTCCATCGTTTTTCCATAAACTGCATTATTAAACAGTTTAAAAAATTCTTTTTAAAAATTATTTTTTGCATTAGTTCTGTGCAGCGTATTTATATCAATATATTTTTTTAACTATGGAGAGTGTTTAAATTTTAAAATTTTGTGGAATTTTTTTTAAAACAAGACCATTGGTAATACATTGTTTTAAAACTCTATAATGTATAGTGGAATTATCTTTAGGCTTCAAATCTGCTATTAGTTTTTTAAATTTAGACTGCCCTGGAGTTTTATTTTGTGGACAAAATGGTAGATCCTTATAAAGGTCATGAATAGAGTCAGGATATTCAAAATAAACCTCTAAAATATAACCATATTCTGAGTTATCTGAGATATTTTCATCTTTAAAATTTTCCATATCTTTATTATTCCTCTATTCAAATTCCTCATAAGGTAGATATTCAGACATTGCCCACCCATATAAATTGTTAGCATCTAAAAACATCAAATACTCTGATGCTTTTTTGTCATCAAAATTTTCCATATACTTGCGTTTTGCATTATAATATCTTTTAGAGCATTGAACTAATCCACCTCGTATTCCATTTTGCATAAAGAGGTATTTTTCAATATCAATAAATAGCTCTAATGTGACTTCTGTTGTCTTAAGCATTGCATCCCAAGAGAGACCAGCTGCAGTGTAGTACAGACAAGGATCTAAATTATAAATACTCTTACATATTTTTCTGAAGTTTTCAAATATATCTGTTAAGAGAAGAAGGTTCTTGCACTTGAATGCACTCCATACTTTTTGAGCATGTTCGTAATCGACTACATTGCATTCCTCATTACTTAAAATATTGAAAAAATTCTCTCTACTTGGTAGTTGATTTTCATTACACCTTTCTATTGAATCAATGTAAGAGTACGGAAATGCATTCTTCCTCCTGATAAGATTAAATTGATTATCATTAGAGAAATCAATTAATATCTTAGAAAATCATTAATATCAAGATTTTTAGCTAAAGAATCTAAACTCGAAGACATAAACCTAATTGAATCTAAAAACCTAATTTAAAATCCACGATTTTTATCTATTTTAATATAAACAGAAAGTGAAATATAACGCTCTTTATTTAAAGGAATAACTTTTTTGTTGCATATTTTATTGTTGACAGCTCTTTTAAGATTATGGAAGATCACTAGTATAAAATTGCATTCATTATGTGCAGCTTCTCGAAAATGACCAGTGAGATGGCATTTATAATTATGTAATTTTTTTTTTTACATATGTGACAATTTGTCGATTTATTTAAAAGCTCAGTATCATCTATTGTCATTATTATTTTCTCTTCTTTAGACATGTACTGATTTTAAATATCTGTTGCATCTTAAGCAATTTTTTCAACAAAAACTTTTGATGCTTCTTCTCCAAAATAATAAATATGGTTATTATATGAATCCTTAAAACTACATTTAGTATAATAACTAAAAGCACATTGAATGTGCTCTTGAATATTTGTTGTCTTATTATTTACACTATCATTTATTTTTCCAAAACTGAAAATCGGCATAAATCACGAACGGAACATCAAGTTGCTTCTTGTGATTTACAAAAGATATGAATTAATCCTCGGGATTGGGCATCTTTGATATCTTTCTTCCACATACATTTTTATGATTTTTAGATATGTATGGTATAAACACGTATTACAAACATAAATGTTACTTTTATGTGAGGATATACTAGATCGAATTAGTCTAAAATACAAAAAAAATTAGATTTAAAAACAAATAAGTATATTCATACATATACATACATATATAAATATATGTTTATTTATAAATGTAAAGAAAAACTTACTTGGAAATATCATTTATGAGAACATAGTGAAACTTTTAACCGGAATGCAAAAGCAGTAAATTGATATGGATAGTTTTTTCCTCAATCGTTATATAATATGGTCCAACGATTGACTCACCATTATATCCAAATACATTTACGCTTACATCTTTTGTTTTCAAATTTTTTTTATATCGATTTTAAAGGCATAGGAAACTCTAATCCCTCAAAATTAAACTCCAAGTCACCCATAGCAATTTTATTATTATAAATATTTATATTATAAGAATTGCACTTTCTTCTTTTTTTGTAGCTTAAGTCACTACAGAGTGCTGCAATTAAACACCATTCAAAGCAGAAAATATCTTTATTTTTCACATTTATGCACGCTCTTTTAATATTTCTTATGCTCTTGGGCAATAATATAAATTGGGATCCTCTTAGAGCGCTAGCCTTGCTTACATTCACTTCTACATAATTTATTTTAGTGAGTGTCCATGATTCACTGATATCCTCAGCAAGCGTTTTTAACATCATTTTGGTAATGTGCATAATGATGCTAATTTAATTTCATCGTTCACCAATTTCATGTATTCGCATAACAACTCCATGTTTAATTTAAATGTAGTGTGTTTGATGCCACATCATTTTAATTCTTTAATTAAAATTGCCTTCGCATCTCTAAAGAGCTCCTCCGGAAACAAAATTCCTTTATTTTCATTCACCAATCTATAGGTTTCAATTCTTCCTTTAAAATTACTTTGTCTCACAGTTACTGTTTTATTAATATGAATTGCTTGAACATTTTCTATATGGCAATTTGTTCTCATATGTGCATTAAATGATGTTGTCTGTATTAATTCATTGCATTCATTGAAATGTTTATCTTTAGAACTGTGAAGAAGTGATGATTTGCTTATAGCGAGTTTTCTTGAACTCATTCAAAATTTCTTGCAGATTGGACAGTGGAGGTTAATGTGCACCTTAAGCACTTTTTTCGGACAAACTTCTTGGTGATTACCATCAAAACAATTTGAAGCATTTGTATGCAATTACATATGTTCTTTTAGCTTAACCATTTTTTTGGATAAGACGTATTGCATATGGTAAGCATCAAAAAATTAGAAGTATTTCTAAGCAATCCCATATTGTTCAAAATACTCAGTTTTGAAGAGAAAATAGAGAAATATACAGGACCCATTTTTAAGTTTTTTATTTTGCACTTTCTTAAACAACAAGCTTGATAAAACTTTTTGTTTTTCTTTTGAATACTCTCAAAAAAGGCTTATAATTGATTTTCAAATTTATTTTTAATGTAATAAAAACTTTTCTTTTGAACTTTCAAAAAAGGTTTATAAATGATTTTATGTCCTAAAATCTATATACACAAAAATATAATGTGTCAATGTTGGAAAATATATTTTCCCTTAAAGAAATGTTGCGATATACTGACTAATGATAAAATGAAACTTTTTAGCTTAACTAGGAAATCTGCTTAATGTCTTAAAATCTATATAGACAAAAATACAACGTGTCTCAAGATTCGCTAGTGTGCTACAATAGTCAGATTAATGTTAAAATATACAATATACAAATTCTTATTTAATCTTATTGGGACACATTGTATTGCGAAAGAATACAAACTGCAAATAAGAATAACATAATGTCAGCATAAAGGAAATACCATATTTCTTAATACAAAAAAAAACTAAATTTAAATACTTTGACTATTGTGTAAATTCTGAAAACTATTTTAAAAGAACCACAAACCTGTTTTTTCGAAACCGGAAATTTAAAAATATCGCAGCGTTCTAACATGCTCACTCATGTTTATGCTTCTTAAATATAACAAAAAGGTTTCTTCATCAGATTAATGCTAAAATAAACAAGCAGACATATCGTCAGCATTTTATTACAAAATACAAATTCTAATTCAAATTTTATTAGGACACATTGTATTGAGAAAGAAAACAAACGGCAAATAAGAATAACATAATGTCATCATAAAGGGAAATACAACATTTCTTAATACAAAAACACTAAATTTAAATATTTTGACTGTTGCATTAGTTCTAAACTGTGTTCAAAAATCCACCAACTTGTTTTTTCAAAACCGAAAATTTTCAACTGGTTTGGAAACTAGAAAAATGGCTCGGAAATTGGATATATCAATACCATCCACAGAGTTTAGATCGCGTTGCCATCCACATTACCCGAAAAATCAATTATTCGCTATTTAGCTACAATAATCAGATTAATGTTAAAATAAACAATATACAAATTCTTATTAAATATTATTGGGACACATTGTATTGCGAAAGAAAACAAACTGCAATTAATGTTTTGTTTTATAAACAAATTATACATTCTAAACAAATTATACATTCTTACATGCTCACTCATGTTGATGCTTCTTAAATATAACAAAAAGGTTTCTTCATCAGATTAATGTTAAAATAAACAAGCAGACATATCGTCAGCATTTTATTACAAAATACAAATTCTAATTCTAATCTTATTAGGAGACGTTGTATTGGGAAAGAAAACAAACTGCAAATAAGAATAACACAATGTCATAATAAAGGGAAATACAATATTTCTTAATACAAATACACTAAATTTAAATATTTTGACTGTTGCATTAGTTCTAAAAACTGTATTCAAAAATCCACCAACTTGTTTTTTCAAAACCGAAAATTTTCAACTGGTTTGGAAACTAGAAAAATGGTTCGGAAATTGGATATATCAATACCATCCACAGTGTTTGGATCGCGTTACCATCCACATTACCAACCCTGTATTACCATCCACATTACCATACGCATTACCATCCACATTACCGGAACCGGAAGCTGCCAAGATCCCCATTACATATCTACTGTTTTTAGTGCCTTAACGGGCATTTCGTCATCGGCAACACAACGGGTTAATATTTCACCCAATGATTTATTTTTTGCAGCGTATTTTAGTAAAATAAAGTATTATTTGTCGTCTCCTTAGGACTACTTCGAACGGAGTTAAGTTACATTTGGATCACATTAATGTCAAGCATATATACTAATTAAAGGTGATTAATAAGTCGTGACATGGAAGAACCTTTGTAACTTATCATTTTAGGGCACTTCAGGCAAATATCTTTGCCTTATTAATCGCGTTCGAAAAATTTCTAGAGATTACCTTTATATAAAAATATATTTAATATTTAGAACGCTCTTGCACAAATTACTATTTACTTTTTAACAGCACACGTTTTTGTAGAATTTTAAATAGTTCTTGTTTTTTTTCTACAAGAACACACGCTTTTATAAACGATTTGTATTTACAGTGTTCATAATGTTTTTTGACCTTTGTTACGTTTTGTTTTGATATTCTTTATAAAAAGTTTAAGTTTGGCCAATATTCAATTAGAAAATACTTAAATTACGGGTACATCTACAACAAGAGTAAGGAAAATGTATATAAGTTACACATTACTAAAATAACCGGTATATTATACCAAAATAACCGGTTTATTCGATATTCGAACTTTGGGAATTTTAAAATAACCGACTTGGGCAAAGCTTAAATAACCGGTTAAAACCGGTCGAATAATAACCGTTCGATCTCCCTTGTTGTACCTGAACCTGTGTCAATAAGCAACTTTATCGGAACGGATTTGGTTTTTAATACTATGCAGGGTAAATTTTTTCGGCCTGTGAATGCAAATTTGATACCTCAACACAATCTATATCCATTGGAACAGCATTAGGAATGCTTTCCCGTATCTGCCCGTTGTTAGGTGTATATCTGCTTCCATTACTTATATTTCCGCTTCTATTATTTACACTACCATAGTTTCCTTTTCTGTTAAAATTGTCACTATTATTAAAACTTTGATTAAAGTTTCCGCTCTTAAAATTTTTCCCACTATAATTTTCCCTGTTAGTTCCTTCATAAATGTGCAAATCCCGTTTTCTAAAATTCTGATTTTCAAAATTTGTCCTATTATTTCCACAGTTTCCCTCATTATTAACAAAATTATTTCTTCTACCAAAACTTCCCGAATCACACTGGTCATTATTCCGAGGCGAATATCTAAAATTGTTCCTAAAACGTTTACCGCTAGAAAAATTTCCACTTTGGCCATTACCAATATTGAACGAAGGAGATTGCAAAAAATGAGAATTTTGTGACTTTCCCATATAGAAATAATCTGTATCAATAAGAATTTCCTTTGCGTTTAATAACGAATAGGGATTTCTAGATTTTAAAATTAGTTTTGGCTAATTTATTAATAAAAATTTTTAATACCATTTTCTCATTATTAGTACAACTTAATTTAGTTTTCAAACTTTCCATATATTCGTAAAATTGATTAGCAGTGGTTCTAAATTCAGCTGTCGTTATTTTATTTATTAAATTTTCTACGCTATCAGATATTAGGTATAAAATTAATACGTAATACTACCTTAACTTCTTCCCATCTTGTTGGATTGTTGCTGTTTATCAATTAAATGTTTGCCGCTCCTACAACTTTGTTGCGTATTCTTAGGTCAAATAATTCAATAAATGTTGCTTCAACAAGTTGCCGAACACCTTCAACGTTTTTAATAAAAATTTTCAATTCCTCCGGTTTTCCATCGAATTTGGGAACACCAGCCAGTAATTAAAAAGGAAGAATTCTTGCTGCTGACATATTTATAAGATTATACTTGTTTTTGAGTAGCCCTTCACCGCACCAAACTTTTTAATTGTTATTGTTGTACTGAATAATTTTTATATTCACAGTCTCCGCAAACCTCTGACAAGGCTACTGATTGAACTTGTTGATAGTTGCTATGATTTATATTTTATTATAAGCAATTAATGTGCAATTATTGTGGTTTTTTTCGTTTTTATGTTTTCAATATTTTGCTGTTTTTAAATTAAAATCAAGGTTGTGTTGTTTTTTTTTTATTCAAAATTCGTGTTTGAATTGCGTTGTCAACGTCTTTTTTTACTGCAAACTCCCTTTAGTTATGATCTGATTTTATTATTAGTAATTGATGTGCACATATTGTTGTTTATATTTTTTTCGTTTTTATGTTTTTAATATTTTGTTGTGTTAATATTTAAATCAAGGTTTTTTTTGTCACTTTTTATATATTTGAATACTTGTAAACTTTAAAAAATTCAGCCTTGAATCAGTTGTCAACTTCTTATTGTAATTGCAGAATCTCTTTTCGTAGTTATGATTTAATTCTTTTCTTTAGACTTACAACATTTCGTTTGTGTGTTGTTGTTGTCTACCAAATGACCTTGTGTATTGTTTTTTTTTGTTTTATTTAAAGTTATCGTAATTTATTTATGTAATTATGTAGTACATATGAGGGGTATAGATGCAAAAGCGGCAATCTTCACTTTTTTCACAAACGTAACTAATAATACCTTTTAGTTGTATTTAATGAATGCTTCCGATTAGTGAATATGGCATTACCAGATACACTTTTATCCCATAAAAAAGTATGTTCAAAAATTAAGAATTGATGCAAAAACGGCAATGTCCATTGGAGATTGTCGTTTTTGCCATGATCATAGTTTGTTAAGCTCTTTTTCTCTCAACTATTTTCTGAAATGCTTGCTATTTTTATTATACTGTTTCTTTTATGCAAAACAAAACTAAAAACAAATGAAAAAATAAAATTTTTTTAAATATGAAACAGTAAGTTCATTTCATTACTTTGTCATTAATTATGGAGCTGAATTGTTATTAATCTGAATTCATAGAAGAAGCACCATAATTGAAAATTTGATTTTATAATAATTAAGTTCTTTGCTTATAAGTCTAAATAGGTTGAAATAAGCCTTTGTTAAGTTTCATTTAAGGATTTTATATTAATGTAATATAATAAAAAATCTTGGATTTAAAACAAAACTGTATTATTTATCTCAGATCAAATCAAACAATACAAAATCCATATTCGATTAAGTCGAAAACAGCAATGTCCATTTGATTAGAGCAAACACAGCAATGTCCAATTTTTTATTATTATTGCCGGCAAACCGCTATATCGATTTGGTTGAAACTTGAGTCATATCTTCATCATATTCTTTTTTACTGAATAGCATAACATACAATATACTTTAAGCTAGAGGTTTTTACTATTTATTACGAAAACCATAAATGTGGAGATTGCAGCCTTTGCATCTATACCCCTCATATTATATACAAACATACATATTTTATTTTAAATGATTTATTTACATTAATTCAAAGTACGTATGCTCTTGGCTAAAACATATCTTATTCCAGTGTTAATATATGGTAGCGAGGTTTTTGCAAGCTGTGACCAAAAAAGCACCAGGAAATTACAATCAACATATAATGTCATTCTGAGATATGTCTTCAACTTAGGCCGTTTCTCGCATGTTACACCCTATGAAACTAAACTTTATGGTGTGTGCTTTTCAGACATGCTAAATATTCGATGTTTAATTCTTTTACATAAAATTACCTATACCGGCGAGCCGACATATCTGTTTGAACGTGTTACTTTTACGCAGTCAAGAAGAATTAAAGGCCATGTCAGATAAAACTTTTGCTTCGCGTTGCGTTACCGATTCGCTTTGACATCTAAGATAAAATATACATACTTATACGAAACATGTCACATAAAGTACTTTCAAAGCGGAGCGAAGCAAAAAGTTAGCCTACTCTCATCTTTTTGCGCGCTTTGACAATGGGCTAGTACAATTTTCTTTTTTTTAAATTTTTTTTTGCCAAATTCAATTCCAAAAAACCGTCCAATTAAATTTTTAACTTTTATTTTTATAACAAATAATTAAATGTACAAATTACCAACCGCTTTTATAAGTAAACAATTAATGCGTGAGTGTTGTCAAAGTTTTCATTGTGGCATACACCTTTTGCTTTGCGTTTTTCTGCCGAAGGTAGAAATGTCACGCAAAGCGATAAAGTTGTATCTGACACGGCCTTAACAACCTGATCCCGATAAGATTTAAGAAGTTGGTATCTGAATGGCAGTTTTTCGTTCATAGTATTCGTCTTTGGAACACACTACCAGCATCTGTTCAATTTACCAGCAATGCAACGCAGTTTAGGAAATGTGTTTTTAGTTATTATTCCCAAACTTGAAAATTTTAATTTAATATTGTTGATCAATGACATCTAAAAAAAAAAAAAATTGTTTATAAAATTGTTTTTATATACATATTTATTTCTTTTATTTTTATGTTTAATGTTAAAATATTTTTTTGTATGACACATATGAAATTGCAACAATTTTTTATCCTGTACTATAATTATAGGAATTTAAGTCCTGTTGTATAGGAATACCAATAAATAAATAATTATTCGAACTTTATCTTAGAACTTTTTATTATCAATTAATTTATTAATTTTAAATACATAACATAAAACTTTTAAAGTTCATTAGTTCATAATTTTGACTTTTATGTTTTGTTTTGCTTTTTTCACAAAAACAAAAGTTTATTAAAAAACACTTTTTATAAAAAACAATTCAATGTTTCTATTTGTTTAATTCCACTCAGTAATTTATTTTTTTAATTAATAAGTGGGGTTCGTAACACACGACTGTGCCAGTAATATTTATAATAAAGAAAAACACACAAACACATTTAATTTTTATTTTTAATAATTTTCTTTATTTTTGAATTAAGAGACATCTCTTTTCAAAGTCTTTTTTCAAAATCAACTAAAATTTATTAATACAGGTTCTTTTATATTATATCGTTTAACATAAGTTTTTGGAATGAAAGCTTATAATAAAATTCTTGATAATTAAAATAAAAGAAAATATGTGATAAGACTTAAATTAATGAAAATATATGATAAATTAGAAAACGCTTAAATAAGATAATTAATATTAAAAGGAAAAATGTAGAAATAATGTCGAATACAATTAGTAAGGAGATTCACATTTATTCGTGTGACTCAAGGGTGGGTGTGCTGACATCAACAAAACGTGGAGTTAATGTTTGATTTTATAACTACTAAAGGGCATTATAAACCACACAAATTGCTTGGCAAACATGCAGTTTAATTTTGATTCTGTTTTCCAATAGACAACACAATCATATTTTGTACAAACATTAATTTTTCATTTTTGTTTTGTTTTCAATGAATGTAGACGACGATTGTGCTGCGGCAATTTTGCTCGCTATTTGTTTAAAACGGAGAAAACATATAAAAGATAGAAAAGGATTTAGAGCAAAGAGTGCTCTAAACAACGAGCTGTTTTGAGGGAAATTATTCTGCTAAAACAAATTGTAATTTACGGCTGCTAATTATTTTTTTTTTTCTTCTTCTACGTCTTTACTCTGCAAAGTTTTCGCTAAAATAATAACTTTTAGCACTAAACACCACAAAAAGTTTGACAATTATCCAACATGTCTGCCAAATATTAAAAATTTTTAATATTTCTGCAAAAATTGCTTCAAATGTTTGTCCAAACAGCAAACACCCTAGTTAACAACACAAAATATTTGTACAAACGTAAAATTTTGACATGTTTGCCAAGCTATTTGTGTGGTTTATTATGCCCTTAACAATCTTACTATCTGTAATATGGGTAACACGCTGACGTTCAGAAATAACACGGTGTTTACATTTGCCAGTACTGGCAAGACAGTTGCAATACATGCAAACATTTTCACTAATACAAGTACACTTTTCCAACTGTCTTGTCTACTGTCTTGCAAATTTTGCAGACAGTAAAATGGACAGTAATTTGACATTTACTAACAGTAATTTGAAGTTTTGTTCGCAAAAGTAAAACAAAAATCAACAATTAAAAGAAAATTAATATATTATGCTTTGGTTTTGCATGTTTTATTTAAGTGTTATCTATGTTCACAAAAAATAGTTGTTAAATGCTATTTTTAATTTCGAGTTAGGCATTTTTTTTAAAGTGGACTGTCTTAACTACTGTCTGGACGCCTACGTCGCGAAGTCAGCAAGTAGTGTTTTTGGCAACTAATATGTATTTTCTTACTATCTTGCCAGTACTGGCCAATGTAAACGTAAGGTAAGAATAGGCAGGCAGTAAAGGTAAAATTACATAGCACGCGTTAATTCGTCGGCGAGTATCGTGCGTTTAAAATCTATTGCGCGAAAAATGGTAAATTACACAACACGCGTTATAAAAGCCTTTTCTTTCAGCTTTTTTTCTAGTTGTTTAACAGTTTTCTTTAAATCATTCCAAGCCTTAGCAATTTTAAACGATACTGCATGTTTTACAAGCTTTTCAATTAGTTTTTCCTCCATGATTCAAAAATTTGTCTTGTTGTCAGCTGAATGAATACTTGCCAAAAATACACATCGCGATAAAAAGTTCAAAGTAAATCAACTTTCTGACGCGCTTAACTTTTTACACTTGTTTACCTTTTTCTGACAGAAGTTTAAAGAGCGCGCGCGCACTAATGCGTTAGTTCGTTGACGAGTACCGTACGTGTCACAACGTACGGTACTCGTTACATAACGCGCGTTTTAAAATCATTTTCTATCAGCTGTTTTTTATTTGTTTACTTATTTGTACATTAGAAATGGATTTGGAAACATATAAAGATTTTTTGATTTTGTTGAATTCGTTCTATTTGTTTGGACAACGATTAATATCACTGTGCAAGAAATTGACATTTTTTTCGTGACAAGCTGGGCACCTGGCGTTTTAACATAATTCGGGTACGCTGAATCTAGTGGTGACCGCGGTTTTTTAAGATTGGCTCTGGTTTTTGAGATATACCGTTATTTCAAAAATGGAGGAGGTTGCACAGCATATGTTCGCGTAACTCAAAAACGTTTTAAGTTATTCAAAAAAATTAAAAAACCGAAATTTCGCAATAAAATCTATATATATTTCCTTTTTAATATCCTTAGTCGTTTTAGAAACATATTTTTTTTTTTGAAAAAAAAATAATTTTTATAACAAAATTTCGAAATTTTTGTTTTTTAAAAATTCATAAAAAATTGGAAAATGCAGCTATGCTTCTAATTTTTTGCAGACGTATAAAAACCGAAATTCCAAACAAAACAAGCCATAAATGATTAAAATCTGTTTGCAACTTTTAATTAATTTAAGAATTTTATAAAACGCAATATTTGTATGGGAGCCCCTCTAAGGGATGGTGATAAAGGGAAAGAATAATTTGAGAAAATGTTAAGAGCAAAAAACTAATGAAAGTCAGTCATACATTTTATCCCCCTAGGGGCGACTCCTGGGCATTTATGGGACTTTTTCTTCAATATATTTCTAGTCTGCATTGAACATTTTGTATGGAAGCCCCCTTAAGGAATGGAGATAGCGGGTGGGTATGTTAGAAATAAATGATTGAGATGAAAAATAAAGTGGTATGCCCCTGGATGCCCATCCTCTCTCGCCATGTTCATCAGACTCGGCTGGTGATTGTGCATTAAATTTTTCGGCATGGTAATGCAAAAAATTTATTTTCAATGACATTCTAACGTTTAAGTTTTTAAGTGCGGTTAGCATATTTTTGATTAAAATTCGCGTGTTTTCAGACCGATGATTTCCTAATACATTTTCTATTACTGATTTCACACAGTTCCAGGCCAATAGCTCGATATCATTCAATGCATCCTCAAATTGATGGTCCTTCATAAGACGACGAATGTCCGGTCCATTAAGAATTCCTGTTAAATAAAAACATTATGATTTGAAATATAAATCTAATTTAATAAAGTAGTTGGAGTTCACACCTTCTTTTACTTTCATGCGGTAAACACCATCTGGGCTCAATGCTTTTATAGAATTTTTTAATCGGTAACTGTGGATTTTTCAAAATTCCTACCGCAAAGTGAAATTTGTGGTAATAATGCATGCATATTTCTTTGGAATAGCATAAATTTGAATATTTGTTCTTTTTTTTTTGTATTGTAAATGGCACAAAAACCGCAATTGAAAAATTTTACGTCAAAATGTCATTGAAAATAAATTTTCTGCATTGGCACATTCTTCGTATATACATAATATTGAATAAAGAATTAAATAATTAAAAAAAATCCTATTAAATGCTCCATATAAATTATATTCTTCAAATATATTGACGAAAAAGTGCCATAAATTCCCAGAAGTCGCCCCTAGTGATATATAATGTATGACCGACCTCAATTAATTTTTGTCCTTAACATTTTCTCGAGACATACTTGCCCCTTATCACCACTTCTTAGGGGGGCTCCCAGACAAATATTGAGTTTTATGAAATACTTAAATTAATTAAAATTTGTCGACTTTTGTAAATAAAATCAAAAGTTGCTAGCAGATTTAAATCATTTATGGCTTGTTTTGTTTACAGCTTCGTTTTTTATATGTTTGCAAAAAATTAAAAGCCTAGCTGCATTTTTAAAAAACAAAATTTTCGAAATTTTGATAAAAAAAATTAATTTTTTTTTCAAAAAAAAAAATTATGATTCAATAACGACTACTCATATTGGAAAAAAAGTTTGCTTTTCTTAAATGAAATTTTATTGCGAAATTTCGTTTTTTTAGTAATTGCAATAAACTAAACCGTTTTTGAGTTATGCAAACATATGTTGTGCAACCTCCTCCATTTTCAAAATAACGGTATAGCTCGAAAACCAGAGCCAATCTTAAAAAACCGCGGCCACCACTGGATTCAGAGTACCCGAATTATGTTAAAACCCCATGTGCCCGGCTTGTCTGTTTTTTCAACTAGCATAGTGTATTTATAGTTCTCATTTAAATAAAAGAAGATTTTGGTACGGGAAAAGTTTTTGGAAGAGATTGTGCTAGTGTTTTTGCTACAACTTTTCAAAAACTAAAAAAGTGATCCAGAGCAATTTTTCATAGCTACTAGAATGGAACCAGCCGTGTTGGAAGAGCTTTATAGTACATTAGCAGAAAATTTGGAAAAAAAAATTTGACACGAGCAATTCCCCCAGACTGCCCCTTGTTTTTAACGTAAGTGTAAGTATATTATAGAGTGCAAAAGAAAGACTAATAAATCAAAATTAGTTTCTTAGCTCATGGCCCAACTAGGCAGTACCTATCTTTGACGTTCAGAATTTCCATATCGGTATAATGTTTTCCCTCATCCAGTTTATCTAGCTATGTCCAAGAGAATAAAAAGAACTTCTTTCTTCTGTTTCCAGTTTATGATTAATTTTTATTTTTCAATTTTATTTCTTATATCTAAAATTTTACAATTTACAAAGATTGAGTGGCTTCTTAATCCACTCAATAATTTACAACTTATTCTACTTATACAAATCTATAATTACTACTTACTTATCTACGTCACATTTTTCCTCATGCAGTCTTGTGCAGTATGTGAAAGGAGGGGCTTACTTATTTGCATGCTCCTTACTCATTGTAATGCAAAACAGTTGACCCACTTATTAGTCAACCGCTTTGTTTGATTTGAAATTCATTACGTTAGCAAAATGCAAAGGCAATGACTCCAAATCAAACTTCGATTATTATTGGATCACTTACACAAGAATGCATGCATGGGTGGTCACTACTAGAGGTTTTGGTGTGCCAATTCTTGTGTACACTACATCGGTCATAAGAAGTATAGTTCTGGAGACTTGCCAAATAATATGGGATCAGCTTTTCCCAATGGATATTTGTAAAAACAAACAATTTAAATGCGCTCCATGTTTTGTATTGTAAAGAGATGTTGCCATATTCAAATAAAAAACAGAATGAAGCAACATAACAAAAATACAAAGGCGTGCAAAGAAAAATATAAAAAAGGCACAGAGAACAGAAAACTGAAATTTTTTTTCTCCAGCCCGCCTGCTTCTCTTGTCTTAAAAACATGGAAAAATCACGGTCTGAATCTAGTGTATCAAGAAAATTTTAAGCCACAACAAAATGTTGGTAAATTTCGAAATAAAATAGTAAATTTAGATAAAAAATATAATCTCAAGAAGTCGCCACCACAACAGATAAAATATCAAAAGTCCTGCAGAGATTTAATCTGAAAAAGATGATTTATTCAAGGGATTTCGAAATTATTTATGTCCATATATCTTTAATATGGTATAACCCAATGTGAGAATTAGATCTTTTTTAAGTGATGAAGTTGGTATTTTAGAAGTTTTACAGGAGTTGCAATTTGTGATATAATCTTTGACGTCGGATACTAATCCAGGCCAATAAAATCATTGCCTTACTTTATGCACTGCCTTTGATATGCTACCATGCGCCGCCTTGGGTATATCATGCGCTACGTATATTTCATCGTTACGGAGTTCTGAAAGAACAAACCATTTCAAACTAAAAGATTCGTCGGTACTACCAGTTGAGAAGTTCGCTTGTATATCAATAACACGATTATCTGGTAGATGACGTTTAAAAAATTAATTTTTAAACCGGTGGTATTCTACACTTTCAAAACCGTTTAAGTCATGTTCAATGGATGGTAAGGTTTCCAGGTGAACTTCCGCCACATTTAGGTCCTCATCAAAAGCACGGGATAAAGCATCTGTCACAACGTTGTCCTTACCTTTCCTTTGCTCTATAGTATAAACGCATCTCTATAACTTGAGAGCATATCTGGCGAATCGCCCAGAAAGATCTTTTTGTCTCATAACCTAAATTCATGGCCTTCAATATAAGTCCCTAACTTTTTAATCGCTAAAATTACTGAAAAGCGTTCCAATTCCGTTATAGAATAATTTGAGATTTATGCAGATTTAGCGACATATAAGCTATATGCGTCTCATTGCCATCATACGGCACCAATTGCAAATGTACTAGCGTCACATTGAAGAATAAAAGGTAAAAGATATAAAGTTAACTTCTGTTTGGCCTATCTAAAAGATTTCTGTGCATCTTCCGTCCATAGGAAACGTAACGGTAGCATAACCATCAATAAGCCTACGATACCAGCCAGCGATACGATACTGGCGTAATTTACGTACTGTTTTTGGTACGGGAAACTGTGAAATTGCTCTCACCTTTTCCGTATATACTTTTAACTATGTATCCTTCCTTAACTATGTATCCTAGCTACTGTACCTATCGAATACAAAAGCTACTCTTCATTGCGTTAATTGTTAAGTTAGCTCTTAAAAATTGGTTATCCAAACCGTTTCGCTTATAAAAGTCATTAATTCTTCTTGAGGATCTTTTTGGTCTAAAAGTTAACGATTGAATAAAAAATCTTTCTCTAACTTTATTGTATTCCTCTAATCGTATATGGTATGGTTTTTGTAACGTATGAGTTTTAGTCGTTTCAGGAATAATCGGTATATCCAGTAAATTTGAAGTCGAATCCGGAATATTTGATACAACAGGTAAGGAATATTCTAATGTTCGTATGTCATTGTTTAATTTGACTTAAGGGTATAATTTTGGCATGGATGCCCGTCCTTCTTCAGACGGACATCCCTTAGGACATTGAGATTTATAAACGTTTTTTTTAAAGCACAATGATGGAGTCATAAATTCATAAAATTCTGTAACGTGACGTTACAAACCTAACCTACATATATATATAACTTTAATATTATTGACCTGTCCTTACACTGTGAACTCCCTTACTATTTTGCTTACCATCATGAATCCCCCTACTGTTTGCTTATTTCTTACTAACACCTAATAATTCTCATTGAGTTTATTTTATTTTTAAATAAGTAGTCAAAGTTTGTTCAGAACAAACAGAGTAGATATTGCCCTTAACCCCAGTATATACTCTTGGTAGTTAGTATTAATAAGTAGTTTGCCGTATCTAGCCGAACACTAGAGCTCCCGAATTCTTCTAGTGTCCGCAGTATTTATTTATACACCGTAGTTAATCAAACGCCACGGCCTCCGAATTCTCGTGGTGTTCAAAGTAGTTAGCCGAACGCCAAGGCTCCCGAATTCTCTTGGTGTCCTAAGTATTTACGAAGACGTTAGCCAAACGCCACGGCCTCCGAATTCTCGTGGTGTCCAAAGTAGTTAGCCGAACGCCAAGGCTCCCGAATTCTCTTGGTGTCCGAAGTATTTACAAAGTAGTTAGCCGAACGCTACGGCCCACAGTGGCTGAAAATCGTTTTTCATCGGCCAAAAATCTGTATCTTTTGAACCGATAGAGATAATTTTGCAATTTTGCAGGAGAGAAGACTTCTTGAACTTTTTTGCAGTGTTAATTTTGTTAAAATCGGTTCAGTAGTTGTTGAGAAATTTAAGGTCAAAGTTGAACTTTTGATGTTTTTAAGCATTTAGTATGAAAATGCTAATGATTGAGATTGAGAATTATGGTATTTTTTATTCAAAAAGTGGGATGTTTTTCTGCCCACTGTTTTAAGAACTTTTTAATCTACATAACTGCCAAATTTCATTAATATATCTTTGTTCATGTCAGATTTATAGAATGTCAAACCTTAAAATTATTATTTTTTACTCATGTTGAAAGCCCTTTTATTCATTTACACTATTGGGGGATTCACAAGGTGTCATAAAGTCATATATCTTAAAATAATAACATGAAAAAATACGACTGTTGTGAGCAACCCCTCATAATTTAATGTGCTATTAATTACGACAGCACAATAAACATAGCAAGCAACGTTCTACTTATTTAAGACACTTTTTGTTTACAAACCAACAACAATATTTTTAAACCATTGTAAAATATTAGAACATTATGACAATAAACCATGACAGCACACCTTGTGAATACCCCATATACATATAAATAATAATTTTAATGTTTGACATTCTATAAATCTAACATGAATAAAGGTATCATAATGAATTTTGGCAGTTATGTAGATTAAAAAGTTCTTAAGACAGTGGACTAAAAAACATCCCCATTTTTGATTAAGAAATACCCAAATTCACAATCCCGGAAAACGGCTTTAAATTTTTTTTTTTGTTCAAAAAAGGCAATACAATTTACCACTCGATATTGATCAGAATTTTCTAGAAAATAATGGACATATTAGAAAACATTACTGTTCTAATTGTATAAAAATCGGTGTGTTGAATTATTAGAATTTTTTACTCAAATTATTTTTTTTTTGTTTGAAAAATTTGATTTGGAATAGGGCATATGGGAGTCAAGATGTTAAACTGACTAAAAATTGCTTCTACAAGCATACTCATAATGTTTTCTTGCGAAAAATATAAACATTTTTATTTATTTCTGGAGAAAATATTTTTTTATCAGCGAAAGAACAAATGAGTATTCGTATTACCTTTATATGCATATACATTCGCCTCGTATATACCATTATACCTTTAAAAAAATGCATAGGCATGTAATAATACCTATGATCATTTTGTGAATAGGTTTCTACATTATCAACTCTACAACAGGTTCAACTGGAACCAGTTCCACTGGAATACTTTTTAGATTAAAAAAATAAATAAGTGTAAATTATTAAATGTTTATTTTCTTTTTTATTTAAATAACAATAAGGACAAAAAACATATTTTTTTCTTAAATAACAATAAAAATTAATTATATCTACTATTCATTCTGTTGGAAAATTGCCTCCAAATATTCCATATTTGGTTTTGTATTACGTCTGTCAATATATTAAACAGATCTTCGTTTGTAAAGTCTCGTGACATTTTTCTGGTATTGTGCTCCCTATAAAATCTGTAATCTTTATTCTTTTTTTCCTGGGCTTCCTCTGACAGATCTCCTAGTGGTACTAAATGATGCCTAATGACGTCCTCTCCATGATAAAAGATTTTATGAACTGTTGCAGACATATTTCTCCATGGATATTTGGTAGTATATATTCGTGCTGTTTCTTTGGCATAATCCCCAAATTTTCTATAATCAATTTGTTCATTGCATGCAAGTACATCAATGATTGTTTTAAATCTTGATATAACCTTATATCAACACCTGTTATTTCAGATGCTTTTTTGGGATCAGAAAAGAACCTTCTTGCTGTATTCCCATCATTCGTATTGCCTGATCCTTGTTTTGGTTGGTCTATAATCAACCCACATTTTCGAAATTCATCCTGAACATGCTTCATTTTTATACTTCTTAAATCCTTGTTGGTGTCATTGTTTCTTATTGATCCTGTTGGTCCAGAACCCAAATCATAACTGATTTTTAGTATGTGCTCCATAATTCGTATTCTTGTATGTAGCAGCGATAAGTCAAATTCATATGCATTAGTATTATCTAATGATTTTTCCGGGACTTGGTTTAATTTGCTTGATGTGGTTTGGCATATAATGCAGCTGGATGAAGCCTTTGTGTCAGTCAAAGCCTGGCCTACTTTTCCATCTATCATCGTTAGCACTAATTGATAGTTAACTTCAATTATATGGCCATCTATTTCTAATTCTAATGGCCGTAGTGTTGCAAGGTAGAATAAAGAACTAAAATGGGCTTAAGTAGGATACGCTTAAAATCCCACAGGTATTGGTAATTATATAATATAAAATACTTGGCTTGGTACACTTATATTTCAGTCATATGAATAGGTAAAATTAAAAGAGCAACAGAAATGTTGCGAATAATTTTACACAAACTAAAAAGGTGTTCTATAGACTGGTCCAAACAGGTGCAAAAGTGCATTTGGGTTTAAAGTGGATACTTTCACCTACCTATAGCTAGTAAAATTTCTTTAACCCCTTTTGACCTCATAAATTCTATTCTTCTGAACTACAATTTGACTAAAATATAGAACCTGAAAATATATTTAATAACACAGCAGGTATAATCGGTACAGTAATACAACATAACATTGTTTAAAGACTGCTTTACTACCAATATAAAAAATGTTGAACCCACTATTGATAACAGTTTGACATAAAACATAATAAAAATCAAGCCAAAAAATCCGTTTTATCCGAATATCCCCAAAAGCAAAGGAGATAACCTAAACATTTAAGCATATTTTTTGTAACTCAGCTTAAGTTAAATTTTTATTTCTTGCAATTTATAAATATATTTTTGGTGAATTTTTTAAAAGTTTGAATTTCCGAGGTTACCAATTTTAGAGGTCCGCAAGTCACACTCCCGACCCTCCATTGACCCGTGTTCTTCCAATTCAACACAAAAGCTACCCGGCCATGACAGTTTAAAATTTCATTCAAATATGTTCAGCCGTTCATAAAGGCTAGTTTACATGGTAATACAATGTATTACGACTTTGTGGAATCAAAATATTATGAAATTCTCTCCGTGTTTAAAATAAAAAAATAAAAATCTGTTGGTAAGTATTTTTCATGTTTACACGGATGGTTTAAGTAAAATAAAAGCAAAGTGAGTTAACAACAAAAAAGCAGATGGTTGCAGTTTTACAATATTTACAAAAACAACATGAACATTTCCTGAGTTGATTCTGCTTGTTTTTGTAATTTTATAAAAATTTTACCACCTTCAATATACTCTGTTAAAATGCGACTCTGGTGTGTTGGGAATACATAAGTTTCTAAAATGGTTTAGAAAATGAACATTTACTGACCGATTGTCATATTTTCATCCGTATTCTCTCTTACTCAATGCATTTTGCTTTTACATGATAAGATTTTTCTCATTCTACATCATTTTTTGACATGTCGTAACACATTGTATTACCATGTAAACTAGCCTTAAGAAGCAAAATTATTTTTCAAAACAAAACGCTCGTAAACCATTGTGTTATATTTCAGTCATATGAGCAGCTTAAATAAAAAGAGCAAAAAAAATGTTGCGAGTAATTTCATTAAAATGAAAAAAGTGTTCAACAGACAGTTCCAAACAGTTGCACAAGTACATATGGGGTTAAAGAGGACACCTTGAGCTTTCTGATGGTACTAAAATCTCTTTGACCCCTTTTGACCCTAACAAGTTCTACTTCTCTAAAATTCGGATTTAACTAAAATATAGAACCTGGGGAAACATTTAATAACACATCAGGTATAAATGATACATTGATGTAATGATCCATTTCTTAAAGACTACTATCCCACTAATATAACAAAAAAAATTTCGACCAATTATTGATAGCGGTTTGCGAGAAATCATAATTTAGTTCTGATCAAATTTTCAAAAATTAATTTTTTTCTAAAACAAAATAAAATATTTGTTTCCAGCAGCATGCCACAGCCACAATTACGAATATTTTAATCTAGTTTTTTTGATACCTTAGTTCTAATATGTTTGCTATCGAATGGCATTACAATTTTTGAAATCGGCGATGACAAAAAATTGGACTTTTGGCCGATGAAATTCAATTTTCAGCCACAGTGCGGCCTCCGAATTCTCGTGGTGTGCGAACTAGTTAGCAGAACGCCAAGGCCCCCGAATTCTCTTGGCGTCCGAAGTATTTATTAAGTAGTTAGCCGAGCGCCACGGCCTCCGAATTCTCGTGGTGTCCGAACTAGTTAGCAGAACGCCAAGGCTCCCGAATTCTCTTGGCGTCCGAAGTATTTATTAAGTAGTTAGCCAAGCGCCATGACTCCGAATTCTCGTGTTGTCCGAAGTAGTAAGCCGAACGCCAAGGCTCCCGAATTCTGTTGGTGTCCGAAGTAGTTAGCCGAGCGCCAAGGCCTCCGAATGCTCGTGGTGTCCGAATTAGTAAGCCGAACGCCAAGGCTCCCGAATTCTCTTGGTGACCTTCGGACACCGTATTCTAGCCGAACGCCAGCGCCTCCGAATTCCGTTGGCAGCCGACTTATCAGCCCCCGTAGCTTGACCCACACATAATAATTAAACCAGTTTGCTTAGCACAGATAAGTTCCTGTGCTGCAACCTGAACCCCGCACGTTAGCCACATTCGCCGTCCAGACCGTAAATGTCACCCGACCAGCCGTTCCCGTATTCGTTCCTGCCGGCAACTGCGTCTAATCACCAGAGGACCGTCGTAGTTATAAGTATCTAGCGTATATTAAGATTTCGTAAATATAAGCTTTGTTAAATTATTTTAAGCGGACATACACGAAAACATCCCGTGTTTCATTTCAAAGGAAGCAGACCTTCGAATTGACCCTGGACAGACTGAGTCATACCTCAGCTGAGAAAGTAAACTGCGTTACAATGGCGCCCGACTAGGTTCCCGATTCCAAAATCGCAACCTGTGGTAAAACCTCACACCAAACCACCAACGGAACTGGATCGAGCCAAGAACAAAGCAACGAAACCGTATCTACGCCGAACACGCTACGAATGGATTCCTCGGTATGGATCTATCTCTTTCGGAAAGACAGATTAATGGAAATTTGCCGTCAACACGGCGTCCCTAACTCCGAAGGTTCAACCGTCGACCAGCTGTGTCGTAAACTGAGCGAGCTGATAAATCTGAAAACGGCAGAGAGCCTCATCAGAAAACCTCTTGCGAACATTAGAGGAAGAAGTCCTTGAGGAAGAAAGATGACCGCTACTCATACCAGTGTGTGTCAAGATACCTCAGGCCGAAAGTCGGAAGTGTCCGACAAACGTTCCCAGCGATTCGGAAGTCATGGCCACCATCCGGCGATGGGATCTGACATACGACGGCAGTGAACATCTGATGGAGTTCATCGAACGGTTAGAAGAATTAGCCGAATGCTACGGCTTTGAGCGCTGTCGGTTATTGTTTTCACAACTGGAGATTCTGAAGGGTAAGGCCTTACAGTGGTATCGGATCAAAAGGGAGCACATTCACAGTTGGGACGACTTCAAGGAAGAGGCGATTCGTTTCTTTTTACCGAGTCGTCACCTCGCGCACCTGGAGGAAACGATCTACCACCGTTAGCAGGGCAACCGAGAGAGGGCCAAGGATTACGTCATGTGCCTCCAAGCCCTTATACGGCAACATCCCGAACTACGGAGACTCGACCACACTGATCGCATCTATGATGGCTTACGCTGCGAATACAAATTATACGTCCGCCGCACCGACTTTCGCTCGCTTGATGAATTAATGGAATGAACGGACGAATACGAGCTGCTTAGAAAAGAAGAAGCCAGACAAGCGAGACCCCAACCAACCCATTACATCGACGCCTCGCCCTACCAGCGCAGCACCCACTGCTGGCGCTGCAAGCAGCCGGGTCATGTAACAGGGAACTGCCCAAACCCCGGATTGCGTTTCTGCTCATAGTGTGGCCAGGAGGGCACTCTGACCCGAGAATGCGCCTGCCGAAGCGCACCAGCCTCAAAAGGACGGTATTACCTAACCGTCAGAAGCTACGGCACCACCATACAAGCTCTAGTCGACACGGGCTCGACTCTAACTTATATCGGATCAAGGGTACGCCAACTGCTTGAAACCCGTAATATTCGACCCCGCGACCACCATCGTAGCATTCTTTTTTTTTTTTTTTTATTTATTTACAAATATTACGAAAAACTAGTCCCACGAAGCTAAATAGCTTGTCTGCAGGAGTAATAAATGTATATTGTACAATGGATATCCAATATAATAAATTAATTGTATGATATTAAGTTTTACTTTAAAAATTCATTTTTTGTGTATACATACTTACATACAAATGTAGATAAAAATATAAAAAATATAATAAAAGAAAATGTAAATGTAAATGGAATATAAAAAAATAAAAAGTATAAAATATATAAAGATATAAAAATAAAAAGTATAAAATATATAAACAATAAAGAAATAGAGCAATTCCATATGAAAGCGATCACCTTTTGGACGACCCCTCTCCGATTTTAAAATAAATAGTCTCAATCGATTGCCCAGCAAAAAATAATGTACCTACATATTTTTTTTTTTTTTTTTATAGTGACTGGTTTAGTGGTGGTGTACACCACTGTCATGTGACAAAATTGAAGAATTCTTCATAAGGGACCTCATTGAAAGTTGTTTTAAAAAAAAACTACTAAAGCGATCGCAACGAGTTGGAAAGGTATTGAATCAGGCTTTAATTGAAAAATAAAATTTTCCTAATTTTTCTTAGAAATTTACCTTTAAATTTTCCCAAGAAAATTAAATTTTCCGATTTTCCGATTTTTGGATTCCTCATAATTTTTGCTTTAAGAATCAGCAATAAAAAAATGGGCCCCGACTCCTTGTTTGGACAGGAGAAGAGCATTTAAGAGACCACCTTGTTAAAAATACATCTTAAAAATTATTTTACAGTTAAAAATACATTTATAAAGAAAAAATCTTTCTTATTTTGCTGCTTATACTTAATTACAATATTTATTAAGAATTTCAATTGTCTTGGCATCATTATAAAATTAAAGTAACTTTAAATTTAGCACGTCGGCAGACGAAGAGTACCGCTTTACATAAATTGACATATCAGAAATATTTGGTATGAAGCAATGAAACTTATGCGTTCCAGTTATAGTTTTGACATTATTATATCTGTTTTGAATTCGTCGCTCCATGGCATCGTGTTCTTTTTGAGTGCATAAAACTGTGTTAATGGCAATTTCCTTGCTTTGAATCCACGAAAACAAATGTTGTACATTTAAGATCTGGTCAATATATGGCCTTTGCAAACTTGCCTTAGTCGCCATGCGTTTTAGGGTTCCCCCTAACGCATCGCATGGGCCATTACCGTGAGACGTCGCGAAAAAGTGCCACTCGACCTTGCAGTTTTGTTCTTCTTCAATTATGCAAAGATTGTAAAAATTTTTTTTATTCTTGTGAAAAACGTTACTTTGTCGATTGCATCAAATTTTGATCTTAAGAATTCAAACAGTTTCATTTGAAATAAATAAACGGACACATAATTATGAGCTAAACTCTCCGCGACAACAACAAGGCTTACGGTCTGTAGTTCGTTATCTTCGTTTTTGAAATAAATGCAAAAAGGATGCACCGTGCACTGGTCGTTTGCCCAGTGATAAGCCTGAATTTCATCCTGAACGAGAAAAGTGTAATTCTCGGCAAAGTTGCTTATCACAATGAATTCATTTTGGGCTAATTTCTCCTTACTTTCCTTTAGAAATTTCGATTGCATCTCGGATATGAAATGGTGCGCCTTCAGTTCATTCAACTTGAATCCGAATTCCTCGATGAATTCCGGAATCTGCTTTACCACGGTCTCAAGGGAACATCTGCCGCTGCTAATTATCCACTGTTTGAAATGCACCTCCTGAATCAACAGCTGTTCAAACTTTTCCGCCAAATATTGCTCTAGCTCGTCAATCTTCGGACAATTGTCGCATTTGGACAGATGACAATTTTCCGTGGGGTATGCGCACAATGACTTCGACAGGAGGTCCCTATATGTTTCAATTTCACCGTGAAATACTTTCAATTTCTTGCATGGAAAGAAAATTAATTTGATGTTTTGATGAAACATGCAAACGCAGACTGAATGCGTTCCGTGCCTGTCTAATGCCAGCACGCATTTGGTCGTAGGATGGCAAACTTAGAAAATCCCACTTTTTCTGCTGGGTATTTCTCATTGAACTGATGGTATGCTTCGGATAGATTACATAATAATAATCTGCGCTGCTTGTGTACTTTTTCTCCATCTTCACGTGTGATAACATAGTCACGTGTACCTGGGCAGGCGCGGCTGTTGTCATAATTGCAGTAAAAATCTTGAATCAATTTCACCGTTGCTTCGCTGAGGGTCCTTGAGCCAAATTTCTTGGTGGGAGTCGCCAATATGCCCTTCTGTCGAACTAATTCTTTGCTTCTTCTCGCGATGTAAAAAGATGTTTGAAACTGTTCAGAAATCTTGCGTATAGACCATGATTGAGGCAGCACAGATAAAATGAGATATTTCTCCGGAAAAGTGGTCGCTAAATTGAATTTTCTTTTCAACTGCTCAATCATTTGTTTGCCGTCATCAACGTCATCTGCTTGACTGCATTCGTTATCAGAGCCTTCATCAAATATTGTCGCGATTGCACTCATAACCTTGCCTTTTTTCTCTTTCCTGTATGTTTCACTTCGCAACTTTCTTTTTCTAATAGGCGTTTCACCTAAAGTGGTAATAGCCTCATTCAAAGGACTCAAAGACATATTGACCATCGGAATGTCTGCCTCACTATCAGATGAAACATTTTGTTCACTTGTCATTTCACTCTCGGATTGTGGCTGCATTTGTTACAATGCATTTGCTTGTTGAGACAAATCGATTTTACACTTGGGGCAAATGAATTCTGCTTCTTCACCGTATTGTATATTTAATTCATTCATGTATCGCTTCGAAACACCAGTTAATTTTAATACTTTTATCTTTTTCGAACGATGTCCACTCTTGTTAAACGGATTGCAGCAAAATTTATTCATTTTACTTTAAATTGTCTTTACACCTTCACTCTTTACTTTACAAAAAAAAAAACACTTTAACACTTTCACGTTTAGTATTCAACTGAAATTTGACTCAGAGTGTGTGAAGTATTTATTTTTTTTTTTTTTTTGGGAAAAAATAGGTAAAAAAAATAAGCGATATTTGCTTTTCTTTAATAGGAAAATTTGCGTGAACTACTGGTCATAAAATGTTTTTTAAAAGGGACTTAATTGGTTACTGCCAATAAGCCGACCACAGGTCATAAAATGTTTTGCAAATTTTTTAAATTACCAGGTAATAAATATTTCGCCATATTTATGGAAAATCCGTGTTTTATGACTTGTTTCTGCACGTGTCATTTTAGGCGAAATATTTATACCTGGTAATTTAAAAAATTTACAAAACATTTTATGACCTGTAGCCTCAGTCGGGTTTGGTGTGCCATTACATGCCACTGCTGTTATTATCCATAGATATATGGCCGATCTTGTGAAGGCAGGCAGACCATATTCACTACACACTCAACTTGGGGCTCTTAAAAAAAAAAAATTGATTTTTTCTTCATAAATGTATTTTTAACTGTAAAATAATTTTTAAAATGTATTTTTAACAAGGTGGTCTCTTAAATGCTCTTCTCCTGTCCAAACAAGGAGTCGGGGCCCATTTTTTTATTGCTGATTCTTAAAGCAAAAATTATGAGGAATCCAAAAAAAAAAAAAAATTAGCCGGAAAATTTAGGAGCTTCTGTGGAAAATCAGAAAATTTAATTTTCTTGGGAAAATTTAAAGGTAAATTTCTAAGAAAAATTAGGAAAATTTTATTTTTCAATTAAAGCCTGATTCAATACCTTTCTAACGAGCTATCACTCGTTGCGATCGCTTTAGTAGTTTTTTTTTTTAATGAGGTCCCTTATGAAGAATTCTTCAATTTTGTCACATGACAGTGGTGTACACCACCACTAAACCAGTCACTATAAAAAAAAAAAAAAATATGTAGGTACATTATTTTTTGCTGGGCAATCGATTGAGACTATTTATTTTAAAATCGGAGAGGGGTCGTCCAAAAATTTGCCAATTTTGATCGTTTTCATATGGAATTGCTCAATATATACAATGGCTTTCATCATTTCTTGTACTGTAAACTGGTGTTGTTCCTAGTATTGTTTCTGATGTTATTGGTTTGGATGGTGCTGAAACGTTTTGTTATTAAATCGCTTAATTTGTTTGTTTTTGGGCATTTTTATCATTGTTGTTGCTAGTGTTGTTGTTACTGGTATTGTAACGAATGTTGTTACTGGTGTTGTTTAAATTGTTGTATTAATAGTATGTTTTTGGTGTTGCTAGTGTTATTTCTGGAGTTGTTTTCTAGTGTTGTTTTCTAGTGTTGTTACTCGTATGGTTACTGATTACTGATTATTGGTTTGACATTATATTATTGTTAGTGCTATTTCTGTCGATGTTAGTTTTGGTTTTGATATTGCTAAATTTACTGCGAATTAAGGAAATAACTTTTCAGCAGTTTCTTCCTTTTTTTTATATTTGTTATGTTTATAAGACTTGACGGTAATTTGTTGAAAATGTTTGGTAAAGCCACATCAAGACTAAATTTTCCATAGTTGTTGTAAGGCGTTCAACTTTAAATCGTCCTTCTGTTCGACTTCTTGTGTTATGATGATGGTCGATTGGTTTACGGAACCTTGGATCGTCGTAGAACTCAATTGCTAATGTCGTGTGGTATATACTTTTCACATTTAGCACACGTTGATCTTTTGCAATGTTGAAATCGCTGTGGTTGCTGGTATTACTGCTTAAATAGTTGTTGACGTTGTGCATATAACTGTTGTGATTGTTTAGAGCGTGCCTTATATAAGATTCTACCATTGAGAAATACGCTTGTCTTAGTACGTTGTATGTGGCACAGTTTCCTAAATGATATATCATATATGCGCATTTTTGAAGTTTTTTCTGAAGCTTCTCCACATGTACATTCCATTAATGCCCGTAATTTCTACTAACAGATATCTGGTAGTGTTCGTACCTAACAGTCATCTTTACTTATCCAGTAACACTTTTTTGTCAATTTCAACGTTAAATTGGCCCACGTGAATGAACTATCGAAAATCGATGGTTTAAAATACACTACACTTTACCCCGTAGGTAAGAAGTAGGTTTTAAAATACGTCACACAATAGATGTCTATACACAGCTAGATATCTATTTGTAGAAATTACGGGCATTAAAGTGATTGTCTACATAAGCACCTAGGTATTTATAAGATGTTACCATTTCAATATAGGTAGTACAAGTGTCGTTGTTTAAATTGTTTACATCATGTAGGCAGTTTGAGTCGTGATATTTTAGTTTGATATTTTTCTGTATAAGGTGCGGTGGCCTAACATGCATTAGTTTAGTTTTTTCAGCATTAATGACTAACCCATTATCATTGCACCATTTTGTTGCAACGTTTAATTGATTTTGCCTAATAATAGTTGCGTGGTCGATATTTTTATCAGCGACAATTATAGCAGTATCATCTGCATAAGCGAATGCAGTGCTATGTTCCAAAGCATTAAGCATATCGTTTGCGTATTATATATAAAGCAATGGACCAAGTTTAGATCCCTGTGGGACACCATAATTAACTGGTACCTCATCACTTAAATTGTTGTTGATTTTAATTCGGTACGTCCTGCATTCGAGATAATTCTTAAACCAATTCAAAATATTACCTCGTATTCCGTTTCTTTGTAATATTTGTAAAAGTTTTTGATGAGATAGCGTGTCAAATGCTTTGCTAAAGTCAATAAATAGTACCAGGCAGTGCATTTGTCTGCTTAGGCATTTATTAATGAAATTTGCAAAGTTTCTCAACAGGCCATTTATTTTTTTACCTTTTTGGAACCCGAATTGGTTTTTATTTATTATTTCAAATTTGTTGATAAAATTGTTTAACCTGTTGACAACAATATCCTCTAGTATTTTTTTCTAAAACCGGTAAAATTTAAATGGGCCTATAGTTGTTATAGTCGGATCTAACTCCACTCTTGTAGATTGGTCTAATGATGGACGTTTTTAAAGCTTTTGGGATAATCGCTTTGTAAAGACTGGAGTTTATAAGCTTGGTGATTATTGGTGTTAAGATACTAGCGTTGTTTTTGATATCTATAGGTCTTATTCCATCAATACCTGGACCTTTTTTGGCATTTAATTTCTTCACAATATTAAAGATTTCTTGATCATTAGTATTTGTGATGTATATAGTGTTCTCTATTGTTATTTCGGAATTATTAATTGTTTTGATATTGCAATTATGAATTATTTGTTGAACATTGTCTTTAAAATGATAAGAAAATTTGTTTAAAATAGTGTTTAGATTTCAATATTATATATAGTTTTTTTCAAAATCTTTATTATTTCTATTATTTAACCATTTTTTGTAAAGTTTATCGCGCGTATCCCATTTTTTAATTAACTCTGTACTTATCCACTGATTTTGTTTTCTTTTCTTTTGGTTTTGATTATTTTTTCTGATTTTTTATATTATTCGGAGAACATTTCTAAAATTTTATTAAACATATCTGTTGTATCAAGATTCTGCTGAAATATTTGATTCCAATTTGTTTCATTTATACATTTGTTTATCTTAGATATATTTAAATTTAGATTAAGATTTGGCCCCTGATATTTACTTATTTCCGTTCTATCTTTTCTTCCTATTTCATCATACGTACAACAAAAAAGTGAGTAATGATCAGAGATCGTTGTTGTTATGATTCCACTGTGTATATGGGAGGTTGATTTTTGTTTCTTTATGAACAAATGGTCTATGCACGTGCTTGTGTATTTGTTTACACCCTCACGTGTGCTCTCAGTAATCATGCATTGTAGACCATTTGACATCATCATACTGAGATAGTTTGTTGTTGTGAAGTTATCTTTCTTTATGTCTATATTTATGTCACCAACTACCACAATATCAGTTTTTTTGTGTACTGCATTTATTATTTGGTCAAGCTCAGATATAAAAACATTTGCGTTTAGTGTTGGTGGGCAATAAATCGAGAGAAGGGAAAGTATAGTATTGTTTATGTTAACATTAATTTGGATAAGTTCACAAGATTTTGCTTGTGTAAATATTTGAGAGAAGGTGAGAGTTTCTCTGATATACACCGCGATACCCCCACCCCCCTTATTGTTTCCTTCATTATCTTTTCGGTTTAGAAAGATAGCATTAAAATCATTAATCCTATACAGGCCGTTTTCATCATCAGATATGTTAGTCTCTGCTAAAATTATTACTTTTATCTCATTTATTATATGATGTATAGAGGCTAGAAACACAGAAAAATGTGAACGTAAAGAGCGGATATTCATAAAAATTAGTGACAACGGTAACTTAAAAATGTTTTATTTATTTGATTAAAATTATTAATAGTTATTACATCTCAGTTCATATTTATTTATTTATTTTTATTTATTCTCTTTTGTTTTTTTTTTAAATTGCTGGTGTAATTAACTCAATGTCGGCTTCAGTGTTAATAATTATAGCAGGGGAATTTTAAATTTTTCGAGCTAAAATGTTTCCATTTTTAACCCAAACAAATTTCCAATTACATATTTTAGCTTTTTCTTTGGTTAGCCATAACAAACGCCGGTTATTATGGGTTAATTCATCATTTAAGTAAATGTAATTTGTATTGTTGGTAGTGTTGTTTCTATTGTCGGCTTTACTCAGTACACGTGAATCGATACGATGTGCACGTACTTTTTGCATCAACTCGTTCTTTTTGTTGAGAGAGGAGAACTTGACAATAATTTTGTTCTCGTTTTTTGGTAAACGAAATGCATTATCAATGTCAGTCGGTTCTATCGTTACAGTGAGTGAGTCTGCTATGTTTTTTATAACATCGGTTGCGCTCATTTGTATGTCCTTAACATTCTTTATTTCTATATTTTTACCAATAGCCTGTTGTTCTAGTTTGTTAATACGTTTTTTCATTTCGTTTATTATTTTTTTGTTTTCATCATTTTTATTATGGAGGTCACTGACCTGTGTAGATAAATTAACAAGTGTACTTGTTATCGTTGTTAAAGCGTTGTGTATTTCTTCCTTAATTTGGTTGTGTGATATATCCAAATTTTGTGCAAGAGATTGTATTGTTGATTTTATTTCTGTTATGTCAGTTTGAACACAGCAGAGTTTGTTGTTAAGACTATTAACAGAAAGAGAATCTTTAAATCTTTTCGCGCTATCCTCGGTTTCATTGCTACCATCCTCATCACGTTGTTGTTTATTTTGATTGGCAGTATCATTAGATTGAAGGCCCTGGTTGGTGGTTGGGGGGGGCTGGTAGCTAAACTTTTCGGCATACATGACATCTCCAATTAGATCTTCTCTCAGCATGCATGCTGTCATAAGTTGTTTTGCTTACCGATGTACAGGGAGCATAGTGTATTTAGAACTTCAATTTAAGCAGTTAACATGGTCACCCGAAGAAGGAAGAGATTTTTTACACTCGTAGCAGAGATTATTCATGTTATATGTTTCTTTGAACAAGTTTTTTTTATAATTTTTTTTTCTTATGTAGATATATGCCAACAACAAATTTTTTATATTTTCTTAAAATTTTATGTTATTATGATAATAAAAAGAGTTTTATTTGTTTAAATTATTTCTATTTATTTATTTATTATTCTATTTTGTATCAGTCACCTATGGTACACCACTATAAATGTTATTCTGTATTTATATTTATTATATTACACTTAATATCATTAAAACTTTTAATTTTCTAAGAGCGACACTAATAACACATCCGATGTTGTTCAAAGACGTTCAGTTGGCCGACGGATCTTGCAGAACCAGCCTCAACGTGTACCCCCTTACCGTAGAAACCAGTGGAGGTGCTACGCGCCTACTGGCATCCGCGCTTGAAAGCTTGGCTGAGCCGATCATACTCGGCATGGATTTCCTACACCGCCGTCGCGCTCGACTGCTGATCGATGGAGTAGAACTACAAGCCACCAGACCGTCGGGAGAGAACCGCTTATATGCGCTACACCCGATTGTCACTCACGATGAGCTACCGGCAAACTTCACAATTACACACGTTTCTGGTATCTGCCAAGAGAGCGTTTGAAGCCATCAGCGGACCTTGCACCGTAGGGGAACACACTATCCATATGAAACACGATCGTCCGATAAAACGACGATATTACCCTCGCAACTCGGCCAAATCTCCCCGAACATTTATACCATCCAGCACGAATAGCAAAAATATTCGTAATAGGTTATACCAACCAAAAGGAAAATATAAAAGACGGTACGATCCCACATCCTTTATTAGTGACAAAATGGAAAGACGAGCAACCAGACCTTCAGCTCCGGGCAAAACAACCAGCGACCTACATCGAACCACGACACGTTCCGCCATTTTTACCGCCCTTCGAGGCGCGTAAATGTGGAGAGCAGCCCAATGGCCCAATCTGGGGACGTAGCTTTGGACGCAGTGGCTAAGGAGATGTGGGACCGAAGATTTACCGAACCCCTGCATTCACCACCGCCCTTAGCCCCTTTATCCAGGGACCCTTATAACCGAACCAAAAAAAACCCAGCGCACTTCAGGCCGAGCCGGAGGTTAACAAACTCCGGTAAATGTTACCTGCGGGTAGTGCAGACCTTTGGTCAAAACTCGCCAAGTGCACCATTTTTTTTTCCTAAAGTAGGAGGGGACTGTAACGTGACGTTACAAACCTAACCTACATATCGCTCATTTCGTGCAAGACCGTCACAACTCAAAATTTGAAACTTTACAGAAGATCCTTTTTAAGATTCCAACCTATTATTTTTTATCGTCTCTTTCACTAAAATACAGTTATAAAATCAAATGTTTCTTTTTTGCTACAAAGAAAACCACATGTACAAGAGGATTGCCAAACACAAACTGATGTAAAGAACCTCCGGTTACTCCGGGCTTGAAGCTGGGGTACGACTCAGTCGCGTCCAGGGTCCGTTACATAAATTTTGGTTTGCGGGGAAAGAAAACACTTATTTAAACTTCGGGGTTTGCTTCTTTATTTATTGTTTTTTCCTTTTATACACTTTTGATAATTTGTTTCTGTTCACACCCCGTTTTCCAGGGAAGCTCCTGCCGCCTCGTAGAGCGCTTGTTGTAATCAGAGCCAGTGCCCTACCACTCCTGCCCTCTAACTCCTACCCTTGGTTCAACTTGGATGTAAATCCAAGACTACTCTAGGACCCTCTGATTTCTGGGTGTAACCTCAGAAGTGCCTACCGCTTAGCCCTTACTCAGTGCTCTAGCCTCCTTCCAGACTGGATGTAAATCCTAGTCCAGATAAGTCGGATGTAAATCCTCCTCACTTTACTGGTTGTAAAACCAGTACCTGTTCTTTACTATCACGGAATTGGTGTTACCAATCCCCTACTTAATTAATAGCGCTGTGTATTTTTTTTCACTTTATGTTTTTTTTTAAAAAAACTTATTCTTACCGGCTCTGTTACAACGTCTCACTTTGCAGTCCAAAAAAAAACCCAGCCCCTATTATTTAAATACTCCTCCTTTTATACTCGCGTATAAGTACACAAATGTTGTTTTGAAGCTGCTACATTTCTACTTTGGTTTGAACCGCTAGCGGTAAACTCTCACCACACTGCCTGCTGTATTGCATCTGTTGTTTGCTTCGGCTTTCATTATCTCCCGCTCTTTGACTTCTCTTCTCTGCTGACAACTCTCTGTCAACACTTCTCTGCCAACACCTCTCTGTCGCTTCTCCTCTGCTGACGCCACTCTGTTGACTACTCGATTAACCCTGCTAGTCAGTATGACCCTCCACCTACCCCTGACTTAGTTCCACCTCCTGTACCCCATCGACCTCCGGATTATCTGTAACAAAAATTAAACCAAATTGGCGGATGTACATCCGCCCCCAGTGCATGGATGTAAATCCATTGTCCCCCCAGTAAAATAAACAACAGCCTCTTATTACTTTGCGCGACCAAACTTTTATTGTGTGCCACAATTAGCCATAATTTTGACCCTCACACTTCCCCCTTTCTTACAGGAAGCGCACGCACCGTCACCCTACCAGTTGCCGTTATTTTAATTCGGTATGACACCTCACCGACGTCTCGCCGAAAACACACCTTCCTCCCTTTCTTCACCGCTTCCTGAATTTCCACCTCTATTTCAGCCGGAATCTCTTGGGCGGGTTGCCCAACCTCGGGGTGTGCCTCCTCTCTAACAGTCTCGTCCTGGAGTACCTTGTGGATGATCTCCTCCAAACTCCCCAAGCTAATTTCCCCCAGCGAGAGTATATCCTCGTCTACACCGCTGAGCCGCAGGTCCTCTTCATCTATACTAAGCGGGTCTCTTTCACCTGTTCGCGGCGGACTCACACACCCGTCCATTATTGCCAGCCGCTTTGGGGATACTGGAAACTCGACCAGTGGATCCGGGTCTTCTGCCTCCTCGTCAGTTTCCTCCACCGTCCAGGTGATACCGATTTGCGCGATGTACTGACGATACTTACGCCGCCGGAGTATATACCTGTCCAGGCTCGCCCCCACCCAGATCCGCGGCCCCTGATCCGACTGCGAACGCTCAGTTGCTTGAGAGCTGGACAACTGCTCCTCGGGCTCCCACCACTCCCCTTCGGCCTCTGTTAATAAACTACCACCCGAAGCCTGGGACGCCGAAAGCTCTTCCTGGGTTGCGTCGTCATCAGATATTATGATGACGTCTCCGTTCCGCAGTGGCTCTTCTTGCCCTGGATTCATCTACAATACACACAACAATTTTTCCCGTTTAGGCCACTGTGCACAACACATAACAATTACACCCACACACACTTATCCCTCTCCCCGTACCACATTTTGCTATCGCCTACACAGCACATTCTAACTAACACGTCACATTCTGTTGTATCGGTTTTCTATTTACTCACTGTCAATTCTTGGCCTTGCTGCTTCGATTGCTGCTGGACTACAGTTATACTGCTCACTCACTGTTTATTATTCCTTTTTTTTTTTTTTATTTTTTTCTGTTTTTTTTTTTTTATTATTGTTTTCTGTTGGCCTCTGTCGCCGTATTACTGCTTGTTTTGTTTTTTCCCAAACCACTGAATTTGTTTTACGTTGTTTACGTGTTGTGGGTGGCTGTGAGTTTTTCTTTTTTTTTTTGTTTTAATTTTGTTATTACCGCTCGCCGACAACTACCACGTCCGCGCACTGCTTGTAACAAACTAATTTAATGTGTGCTGTAGGAGGTATTGTGTGTGTGCGCGCAGGTTTGATCGAACCATCGAACACTGTTGCCATTTTAGCGTTTTTTTTCCAGGTTGACGTTTTTTTTCTTCTTTTTTTTCTTTTTTTTTTTTTTGTTAAATCAATGCTCATGTGTTTTTCCCCTTTAATTCATTCCAAAAATAAATATCTATATTATTATTCTCTAATTAAAGTTTACTTGAATTCATTCGTATTTTTTCCCAAAAGACCAACTTCTTTTTTTTTTTTAAATTTTCTTATTATTTTTTTCTCTTTTAAATTTTAACTTAAAGTTTTTCCTAAATTTCCACTTGTACACTATTCATTGCCTCGATAAAGTTTTAGATCACTGACATGGGCTGTGCGGTAACTCCTTTGGCCGTCCTTGCGTACCTCTACGATCACTGGGGATATAATTCGATGAATGGTATAAGGACCTTCGAATTTCGGGGCTAATTTAGCAGCAAAACTATCTGCTGCGCTGGACAAATGGTGTTCTTTGACTAATACCAATTCGCCAATTTTCGGACTCCACTTTCTACGACGGAGGTTGTAGTAACGTGCTTGGTCCCTGGCGGCTTTAACCAGGTTCCTTCTCACCAGCTCAAAAACTTGCTTTAGCATTCTTGCGTTCTCCTGGGGGTCTCGGTTTTCTGTTCCTGTCCCCGGTGTGACTTCATCATACAACGTGGCGGGGAGTCTAGGTTCCCTCCCTTGCACAAGAAAGGCTGCGCTATACTGTGTGGTGTCAGATTTTGCGGTGTTGAATGCCAGCTGCAATTCCGGCAACAACACATCCCACGTCCTCTGGTTGGACCCGGCATACTGTGCGATCATAGTTTTTATCGTGCGGTTTACTCGTTCGGTGGGGTTTTCTTGTGGGGTATACGGGGCCGTTAGTTGGTGTTGTATTCCCATTTCTTTAAGGTAGTTTCTGAATGCCTTGCAGGTAAACTGCGAACCATTGTCGGAGATAAACACCTTTGGCACACCAAAGTTAGCCAAGATTCTCTCCCGAAAAGCCCTCCTTAAAGTCTCCCCCGTCGCTCGGCGTAAAGGTACAAATTCTGACCATTTAGAAAATTTGTCCGGAAACACGAGCATCATCGAATTCCCATGCCTTGACCTTGGTAGGGGCCCGACAAAATCGGCGCACACAATAGACCATGGCTCCTCCGCGATACGTGACAACATTTGTCCTGCGGCAAGCTGCTGACTGGGTTTATGCTTTTGACATATCTGGCACCGTCTTACATAACTCCGGATATCCCGAAACATTCCAGGCCAGTAGTATTTGCTCGTAATCCGGGATATGGTTTTCCTGATCCCCAAGTGGCCTGCGGTTGGTGAATCATGATTTTCTTCAAACACCCTCTTTCTCTGAAATGACGGCACACATAGTTTCCACGGGGCACACTCCTCGTCGCGATCAGTTGTTGGGAGATGACGATATAGCTGCCCATTCATAATCGAAAAATCCGGAAATTTTTCTGGTTCTCTTTGAACATCAGCACACTTTGCCTGCCACCATCTACACTCCATCGGGTTCGCTTTTACTGCCTGGCACACGTTTACTGGATCACGGGATAATGCATCTGCTACTACGTTTAATTTACCTTTGCGATACTGCACATCAAAACTATATTGCTGAAGCTCCAACGCCCACCTTGCAATTCGACCTGAGGGACTTTCTATAGAGTTTAGCCACTTAAGGGCGAGATGATCCGTTACCACGGTGAAGCGGTAACCTTCTAAGTAAGGTCTTAGCTTCCTTACCGCCCACACAATCGCGAGACATTCCTTCTCCGTTGCCGAGTAATTCATCTCTGCTGGGTTGAGACGTCGACTGGCGTATGAAATAACTTTTTCCTCCCCCTCGACCTCCTGGGTCAGTACTGCTCCTAAGCCATAATCACAGGCACCGGGCATGCCAGTACCGGCGCTTCCGTTAACTGTTTCTTCAAAACCTCAAATGCGGCCTGCTGCTCTTGGTTCCATCGGAAGTGTTTTCCCTTCTTGAGCATGGCGGTTAGCGGGTGAACAATCTGGGCAAACCCTGGCACAAATCTTCTATACCACGAGGCTATACCTAGACATCTTCGTAATTCTCTAACGTTTCGTGGGGGTTGTAGCTCTTGAATCGCTGCTATTTTTTCAGGGTCAGTGTTAATGCCGTTTTCGTTAACCACATGGCCTAGGTACTTTATCTCCTTTTGGAAAAACTTGCACTTCTCTTTATTTATTACCAGCCGGGCCTGCCGTAGCCTTCTAAACAACTCCTTTAAGTTCGTCATGTGCTCCTCTAGAGATCCACCTAGCACCACTATGTCATCCAGGTAGGCAAATGCGTGCGGCTCCATTTCAGCGCCAATTACTCGGTCTAACGTTCTCTGAAAAGTTGCTGGTGCTGATGTTAAACCGAACGGCATAACCTTCCACTGAAACAAGCCTTTCCCTGCTACCGTAAACGCGGTGTACTCCTTGCTATCCTCTGCCATTGGTATTTGCCAGTAACCGTTCTTCAGGTCTATACTGCTTATGTACTTGGCGTTCTGAAGGCGATCCAGAATGGCGTTTATCCGCGTTAACGGATACGCATCGGCTACAGATTTGGCATTGAGTTGCCTGTAATCTATGCACAACCTCAGGGTGCCATTCTTCTTTGGGGCCATGACTATGGGTGCACTGTAGGGGCTCTTAGAAGGTTCTATGCACCCATTCCTGAGTAGCTCATCTACTTCTTGATTTATTTTCCGTTGCATCTCGGGATTTCGCTGCATATACCTCTGCCGGACCGGTCTGTCATCTTTCAATATTATCTTGTGTTCAGCTAGAGTTGTGGGACCTCTCACCTCGTTAAACTTATTTAGCTCCTCTTGCAGGAACGCATTAATTACTTCCTCCTCTCTTCGTTTTATATGGCCTGCCGGCGCCACGGCCGTCATTACCTGATGCGAACTGGGTTTAAACTGTACCCTTTGGTCACCACACTGCATCTCAAACCCCACCGCTCTTAAAAAATCCAACCCCAGTAACACATCATCGAGCATACGAGGCATCACTCCAACCTCCATATCGCATTCTCTACCGCCTAGTCTCACCCTTACTCGTATCACCTCCCTCACTTCCACTGTTGACCCATTTGCCAGGCTGATTTGGCTATCTATGGGTATCACTTCACCAGACCCTCTTATCTTCTCCGCCACCCGCTCACTCACATAACTCCTGGACGCCCCCGTATCGATAGTAGCCTCCTCGTGCTGGTCACCAATTTGTATTGCAGCTAATAACCTCGTTTCTGTCTGCCTAAAAACATCTACTGGGGCAAGGTTTGATTGTTGAGGGCCGCTGCCAACCCTTGCTGTTGGTGCGGTCCGTTGGCGTTTCCCGCAGCTCTACGACAGCAGTCCCTGGTTCTGACTCCTCTTCTTCCACACTGCCAGCAAAACAGAACACTCTCGTTCTGACAAAACCGATACCCATGCCCTTCCTGGCCGCATCTTCGACAAGCTGTTGTTGGATCAATGGCTGCTTCTTCCGTGGGTACTAACTGGCGCGTTCTGTCCTCTCGGCGCTGGTTTTGGCGGCTGTCCTGGTGGTTAGAGCGTACTTCTGGGTGGTTGCTTCGAATCACCTCAAAGTCTTCCGCCAATTGGATCAGCTCGGCCAGGGATTTGAAATCTTTCCTCCGGATGTACAGTTGATAGTCCACCAGACAATTTCTAAAAATCCTGTCGACTTGCTGCTCCCGCGTGTAACCTGCATGTCGCATCATGTTTTGCAGCACAATCACGTAATCTTTGAAAGACTCCCGGGGTTTCTGTTGCCTCCGGCGTATCTCATCGTCCAGACTTTCAAAATAACGGGGCGGGAGAAAAAATTGTAAAAAGTCGTCCTTAAAGCTTCCCCACGTTCGCCACTGACGGTTGTTATTTCGGAACCACATAAGCGCCGCGTCCTTAAGCAACTCCGGCATTGTACGTGGCAACATATTCTTGTCTAGCCCATAGACATCTGCAAGCTCTTCCACTCGCTCAACAAACGATATTGGATCCTTTCCACCCTCATAGCGGAACGACCACTTCCTTACGATATCCACCATAGCTGGGTATGGCAAATGTGTTGGTGTTTCCACATTTGGGGTACTGTATGGTGTCGGGCCCAACGGACTGCCTGTTGTCCCGCTCTTGACGTATACGGTATGGTTGGTAACTCCAGTTGTGTGGCCATACCTGGGCCGGTCGGTGTAGGACACCGTCCGTGCTTGTTCTCCAGCTCTTCTAACCTGGAAAGAACGTTTTCTTTGTGTTCACCAGTTACAAAAATTGCCAGCCGTTTTCTCATCTCGTCTACAGTGCCGCCTGTCTCCACCTCGAACTCTTCTAAATACTGGACAAGGTCATCCTTCCGGAGTGTGTAAACCCACGACGTACGCACCATAATAACTCTCACTTGTTTCCTGTTGTTAACTCGGGTCCCTGCTCGGGCGCCAATGTAAAGAACCTCCGGTTACTCCGGGCTTGAAGCTGGGGTACGACTCAGTCGCGTCCAGGGTCCGTTACATAAATTTTGGTTTGCGGGGAAAGAAAACACTTATTTAAACTTCGGGGTTTGCTTCTTTATTTATTGTTTTTTCCTTTTATACACTTTTGATAATTTGTTTCTGTTCACACCCCGTTTTCCAGGGAAGCTCCTGCCGCCTCGTAGAGCGCTTGTTGTAATCAGAGCCAGTGCCCTACCACTCCTGCCCTCTAACTCCTACCCTTGGTTCAACTTGGATGTAAATCCAAGACTACTCTAGGACCCTCTGATTTCTGGGTGTAACCTCAGAAGTGCCTACCGCTTAGCCCTTACTCAGTGCTCTAGCCTCCTTCCAGACTGGATGTAAATCCTAGTCCAGATAAGTCGGATGTAAATCCTCCTCACTTTACTGGTTGTAAAACCAGTACCTGTTCTTTACTATCACGGAATTGGTGTTACCAATCCCCTACTTAATTAATAGCGCTGTGTATTTTTTTTCACTTTATGTTTTTTTTTAAAAAAACTTATTCTTACCGGCTCTGTTACAACGTCTCACTTTGCAGTCCAAAAAAAAACCCAGCCCCTATTATTTAAATACTCCTCCTTTTATACTCGCGTATAAGTACACAAATGTTGTTTTGAAGCTGCTACATTTCTACTTTGGTTTGAACCGCTAGCGGTAAACTCTCACCACACTGCCTGCTGTATTGCATCTGTTGTTTGCTTCGGCTTTCATTATCTCCCGCTCTTTGACTTCTCTTCTCTGCTGACAACTCTCTGTCAACACTTCTCTGCCAACACCTCTCTGTCGCTTCTCCTCTGCTGACGCCACTCTGTCGACTACTCGATTAACCCTGCTAGTCAGTATGACCCTCCACCTACCCCTGACTTAGTTCCACCTCCTGTACCCCATCGACCTCCGGATTATCTGTAACAAAAATTAAACCAAATTGGCGGATGTACATCCGCCCCCAGTGCATGGATGTAAATCCATTGTCCCCCCAGTAAAATAAACAACAGCCTCTTATTACTTTGCGTGACCAAACTTTTATTGTGTGCCACAATTAGCCATAATTTTGACCCTCACACTGAAATGTGACCTTGTTGATGTTAATTGCTCAAGTTTGTTACGAGAGGTCATAGATTCACAAGCATCTGTATTACCGTTATTTTTTCGATAATTCTCTCCGTTCTTAGATCAATTTGTAGAGATTTAAGAGAAGAACATTTCTGCATTACTAACTCGAAAATGCCAAATTTTGAGTTGTGACGGTCTTGCACGAAATGAGCGATATATATATAACTTTAATATTATTTACCTGTCCTTACACTGTGAACGCCCTTACTATTTTGCTTACCAACATGAATCCCCCTAAGGTTTGCTTATTTCTTACTAACACCTAATAATTCTCATTAAGTTTATTTTATTTTTAAATAAGTAGTCAAAGTTTGTTCAGAAAAAACAGAGTAGATATTGCCCTTAACCCCAGTATATACTCTTGGTAGTTAGTATTAATAAGTAGTTTGCCGTATATAGCCGAACACTAGAGCTCCCGAATTCTTCTAGTGTCCGCAGTATTTATTTATAAACCGTAGTTAATCAAACGCCACGGCCTCCGAATTCTCGTGGTGTCCGAAGTAGTAAGCTGAACGCCAAGGCTCCCGAATTCTGTTGGTGTCCGAAGTAGTTAGCCGAGCGCCACGGCCTCCGACTTCTCGTGGTGTCCGAAGTAGTTAGCCGAACGCCAAGGCTCCCGAATTCTCTTGGTGTCCGAAGTATTTAACGTATTCTAGCCGAACGCCAGCGCTCCTCGCATTTCGCTGGTATTCGTAACCGTAGTTAGTCGTACTGAGCCGACCGCCAGCGCCTCCGAATTCCGTTGGTAGCCGACTTATCAACACCCGTAGCTTGACCCACACATAATAATTAGACCAGTTTTCTAAGCACTCTCTTTGCCAGATAAGTTCCTGTGCTGCAACCTGAACCCCGCACGTTAGCCGCATTCGCCGTCCAGCACGTAAACGTCACCCGACCAGCCGTTCCCGCCGGCAACTGCGTCCAATCACCAGAGGACCGTCGTAGTTATAAGTATCTAGCGTAGATTAAGATTTCGTAAATAAAAGCTTTGTTAAATTACTTTAAGCGAACATACACGAAAACATCCCGTGTTTCATTTCAAAGGAAGCAGACCTTCGAATTGACCCTGGACAGACTGGGTCATACCTCAGCTGAGAAACTAAACTGCTTTACAATTCATAAAAGGTTTAATTTGACCTTTGCTTCCTTCGTAAAACGTCGTCCTTTATGTATTATAATATTTTTATTGGCGTTTTAATGCACTGCATGATTCTTCCCAGTCAATAATTTCACTACTCCAATGGAAGTGCCAAAACCATTTAAAGGCTTTGCCCTCAAAATGTATACAAGCATGTTCACACAACGAAATTCAAGAAAAACGTATCACGAATTTAAACACCGAAACGGGAAATGTTTATTATATACACAATAAACAAGTAAAAGTATTCGATATAAGTCAAAACACACACTACTGATTCAAAAGACCTCAGCATCTAGACAAAAATTCTAAAATTACGGCAATTGAGGTTTCACGCTGTGCGCAAAAATCTCTGTAACAATTAATTATTGAATTTGTATGGGAACGAAGCTACCTATTATATTCGGCCATGCTCGTCGTTGGGGGGTGTGGTGTGCTGTGTCCCCATGTAAGTTTCTAATAGAATAGAAAAATTTTAAAATCATCTACAAAAACTTTACTTAAGGCAGCAAAATAACTATAAATGACCAACAAAGAACTGGTAGAAAGATAATAGAAAGATTTGGTTGATAGCTACAATGTAGCTCAATGTTGAAGGCGCTACACTGATTACATGCCCACTCACCATACTGACCACAGATTACACACAGATATGTCACGAGATGGAAGATTTTGTGTCTCTTTCTTAGAAAGCTGCCTTTTTTCATTTCTCTTTGAACCATCTTTTATGCCGCAATACAATGAACTTAAATTTATTTAGTTGAGATTTATTTGCAAAACCGTTGTAAAAATTAACTTTTAAGTTTACCGCAACACTAGTAAATAACATTTAAGTAAGTAAATAACATTATAAAACAAAACAATACTACTAAATACATTTTTTTGCACAAAATAAAACATTTGTTGTTTTATTTGCTTTTGTTAAACGTGGTTTGTGTTTTGTTATTTTTGTTTTGATCATGCAATTTGTGTTGATTGTGGCGGCCAGTTTTTACACATTGCCACTTCACTACCAAAAAAAGCTTTTTGTCTCTATCTTCGAAAGCTGCCCTCGCAAATGACTTGGACCTTTTTCACACGTCACTTTTTACATATCTGTGTGTTATCTGTGATACTGACAGAAACTAATATGATGGTTGCCAGCCCAAATAAAAAAATTAAATTTGAAAAACAAAACTACCACTGAATAAATGTCGAATAAGTTCATGGAAAAACACATTGATTCAAAAGTCAGTGTTGCCAGTTGAAGGAAAAGAATAAAATTTTGGAAATATACAAAAACAAAAATAATCATGAAGAGTAAAAGCAACAAGATAAGGAAGTACATTAATAAAAAAAATAAATTTGACTTTGCTTCCAAAGCAAATTAATGGTTTTTAATGTTAATTTTAAAATTTCAAATAATATTTTATTTTATTTTCAAAAAAATTTACTTACGTCAAGAAAATTTTTCAGCAATATGTTTTGCTTGGAAGTACATAAAAAAGTGATAAATTAAAAACATTTACTAAGGTGGCAACATTGCTATTGTGTATTTATAAAAAATGAGAGAGTGAAAACTGTAAAACAAAAGCCGTTGCATTGAACAACCTCCTTGTGTTTGCCATATGAAAGGAAGTGTTTACTAGAAGGATGAATAAAACAACAGTTTGTTCACTAATCTCAATTTAGTTTGAACACGGACATCAGTGAACAAACATTTCAATATGTTTATGAATGAAGTTGTTCATGCAGCCCTTTAATATATGGGGATTTATTTGTGAAGCGGACAACCCAATAAAAAAATTTTGTTGGAATTCCTTTATATTTGGCATAACTATAGTTCTAGTAGATATGAATAAGTGTGCGAAATATTTTCTATGATGTTTATTTGTCGAGTTACGGGGTGATAAAGTGTTGCCGTTTTCAAAAAAGAGTTTTTTTATATTAATTTTTCGAACCAAAAATTAATCAAACAAAAAAAATGTTAAGCGATTCTTATAGAAAATCAATTGATCTTTAAATAAAAAAAATTTATTTGTATTGCGACTTTCTAGAAACTACTTTCATGTGTAATAAAGGGCTGCATGAATAACTTCATTCATAAACATACTGAAAGGTTTATTTTTTTTTTTTTTTTTTGTTAGGACCAGCACTCAGGGGATGACCCCTACTAATGCATTGTATTGTGTTGGAACTAGGAAAATAGGTTATGGGAAGGAGGAAAGAGGGAGTAGTGCTTGTGAACATTCGACTTGAACTTATTCATGTTGTAAGTGAGAGGGAAGACTTCAGCAGGAAGGTTATTCCACATACGAAGAGTCCGGCCAAAAAACGAATTTTCCCTGTAATGCGTTGTACGATTCACCGGCCAATCGACCACAAAAGGATGGGCTCTTGTGGAAAAACGTGTATTACGAACAAAGCTATGGGTTTCGGGAACCAAATTCCTAATTTCATCAGAACACATCCCGTTGTAGTAACGATAAAATAGGCAAGTACAACCCACATTGCGATGGTGCTCAAGGGAGTCAATAGAATTGGATACCCTACTGTCGCCGATGAGAACCTTCGCCCTCTCCTGCACGCGGCCGAGAAGCTCCAAAATAGACTTTGAAGCACCGGCCCACACATGAGAGTTGTATTCCATTCGCGGTCGGATATAGGTGGTATAAATAGTAAGGAGATCAGATGGAGTGAAGTATATCTTACACCGTTTCAAAAAACCGAGGCACTTGAATGCTTCTTTCGACACCTTAAATATATGTTCAGTCCATCGGACATCACATTGTATCCTCATGCCCAGAACATCAAGAGCTTCTGTTTCCTCAATATTTATACCACCCATACATACAGATGAGGCACCTTGATCCGTCGCGCGTTTATGCGTCAGTACGCAACATTGGGTCTTTCGGGCATTAAATTCGACCCTATTCGCACGACTCCATTCTGAGATTATGTCTAGGTCAAGGCCAAGCGTATCATTCATGTTCTGTCTCATAGCACAAACATCGGACACGCCTGGTCTGTAACCAAATGAATACGAATGGCAAAGGTTGCTGTCATCTGCAAAAGAATAGATAGGGTTGGAAGTTTGACATAAGGGGTCATTTAGAAAAATAAGAAATAGAGTAGGAGAAAGAACGGAGCCTTGCGGTACCCCTGAATGAATCTTGAACTCGTTTGATGAAACCCCATCTATAACAACCCGTATAGTGCGATCTCTGAGAAAGCTCGATATAAATCGAGAGAAATTATCACCGACACCAAATGCAACAAGTTAAGACAAGAGTGCACCATGCCAGACTATGTCAAACGCCTTGGAACTATCTACAGCAATTACCTTACTTTCGCCAAAATGGTGAATGGAACGACACCATTTTTCTGATAACAGGGCCAGTAGGTCTCCAGTAGAACGACCTCTACGAGAGCCGTACTGGCGGTCGCTTAGTAGGTAAGTTGACTCTAAAAATTTTACAAGATGGTGATTTACCATACTCTCCATAACTTTGGAAAGTGCCGAACAAATTGCAATTGGGCGGTAATTTTCAGGGTTATTAGCCACTCCTTTTTAAGGAATTGGCGTTACATTAGCAACTTTCCAGCAGACGGGAAATTTACCAGCATGGTATAAAGTGCTGAAAAGATTTGCTAAGGGACGAGCAGGTTCGTGAATGTTTGGCCATCCTTTAGAAGAGTTGGTATTGAAGAACTAGCATTAACCCTTACTCTTTTAACGAATGACCAGAAGCTTTTACTGCCCCGGGGAGCAGTAAGAACTTCAGCACGAAGACGTTGCTCGTGAAGAGCTTTTTCCCGTCTTAGCACTTTGGCACACGACGACCTTGCCATTTTGCGTAGCAATTCAGTATCAGCGGTTTTATTGTCACGCCAATTTCTGAATGCTTCCTCTCTGGATCTGACTGCTGATTTGCACGTCTGATTAAACCAAGATTTAGATCTAGGTTTATTCGAAGCATTTTTAACTGGAATGAACATTTTCATTCCTAGCATAATAACATTTTCATCCATTTTCGCCATGGCATTGACGACATTGTCAAGGAAACAAAGTTTCCAATTAAAATGCCGAAAAAAGTCGTTGAGTTCAACCCAACGTGCTTTTCCGTAAACAAATTTTGATCGTTTCATAGCCTGTCGTGAAACGTTCCGAAGTTCGGAGAACGGAAAAGAGGCAGAAATGGTGCAATGATCCGAGTTACCGAGAGGTGCTAGAACTTCTACTTCGTACTTTTGAGGGTGCGAAGAGAGGAAGAGGTCAAGGGTATTGTGTTGGTGCCCATCAACACATGGAATATGTGTTGGTTCATTCACCAGTTGCACGAGGTGATTATGTGCAGCAAATAGCTCAACATATTGGCCTTCATAGGTTGTACGGCCCGAGTGGTGAAGCCAAGAAGAATTGTGGACATTGAAATCACCAGCAACAACGATTTCACTGTCCGGACAATTCTCAAGAATCTTCGATATTGAGTCGAAAAGGGAGTCGAAGCGCGATAAAGTGATGTCCCTTCCCGTGTTTGGACTTCTGTAAAGAAACCCGAAATGCAAAAAGTGCGTATTGATTTTGAATTTAACCCAAAGGCAGTTAAATTCCGCATCAAACATGCCCACTGGTTGCTGACATTGATACACAACTTCATTGCGTATATATATAGCAAGAGCCCGATGAAGATAAAATAGGGATAGAAGGTGATACCCAGGAATCTGAAAATCCAGTGGATCGGAATTTTCAGACACCTGTGTTTCACATAAGGCGAAAACATCCGGCCGATGGAGACAAACGTGAGCGTATACAGAAAAAAAATTCGTTCTCAGCCCACGTATGTTACAGAAGTCGATTCGAAACCGACCTCTCATCACAAAACAAAAAAATTCAAATAAAACGCAAAGTACGGATATCTCTATGCTAATTGCCGTTTAGAAACTGTTTGGTGATCAGTGTTATACCTTCATCACCAAAACAGTTCAACAACGATTAACACAAATACATCCGCACTAACACGAATATGATGTACGGTTATAGGCGGTACACAATGGACAATGCCATAAAAGGATCATAAAAGCCCTGATCTGGTCAACGCCGAAAAAGACCATCACTGGCAGATTGTTTTTATTGTTGTTTGTTTATTATGTTATTTCGTTCGTTTTTTTTTTATATTGTTATTGTTTTTCTTTTCTGTATGTTTCAACGGTTGTTTGTTTTTTATATATTTAATTTGTGTTGTATGTTTGTTATTTTGGTTGACTTATTTAATGCTTTTGATTTTTGTTTGTTTAATAAATTATTTTTCCTTATTGTTATTTGGATTCTTTTTTCGTTTTTTTTTATTTGTATTTGGTTTGGGTTTTTTTTTTATTTAAATTTTTTTAAGTAAGTTTTTTTCTTATAAATAATCTCAGACACACACGGACACTTTTGTATTTTCACAAATTGACACAGACACAGCGGACGAAATATAAAAACGTGTGGACACGACAAAAGACAAAACACTACTCTCGTGTTGTTTATGCTACTAGCAAACACATTTCGTTTCATATGGGAAACACAGACTTTGTTCAATAAAACGACTTTTGTTTACAAGTTTTTTACTCTCTCTCATATTTTTATATAAATACTCAATAGCAATGTTGCCACTTAGTAAATTAATGTAATTTTTTCTTTTTTGTTACCTTTACAATAATATATGTAATTAGTAAAGCATTTTTGAAATAAAATTTAAATTTATTTCCTACCTACTTTTTTATGTATGTAAAATGAAATTTTTTTGGAGTTTAAAAATTTACATTAAAAACAATTTATTTACATTGAAAACAAAGTCAAGTTTGTATTATATTGTTATTTTAATATTAATATACTCCTTATCTTGTTGCTTTTACTCTTAATGGTTATTTTTGTTTGTTTTTATCTTTCCTAATGTTTTCCTTTCCTTCAACTGGCAATACTGACTTTAAAATAAATGTGTTTTTCCATGAACTTATTCGACATTTATTCAGTAGTTGTTTCGTTTCAGAGTTGTAAGTATTCATATCCTCTTGTTTAAGTAAACAAATTAACTTTATCTTACTCGTCTCTTATATACTGAGTGTTTGTTGCTTTCGTTTCAAAGTTATTCATCTTATTAGCTGCGTTCGAGAACACAAAAGGTTTTACTTTATATTACTGAACTTCTCTGCATTTTAAGAAATTACATTCGAGTACACAAAATGCAGCAAATGAGAACACAAATTAAGGGCGTAAAGTGACAGTTCTTGACTGAGTACTTACAAATTTTTACTGCAGAAATTTTTGCAGTAAAATTTAGTAAAACAAAAAACTATGTATATGTTTCAAAAGGTAAACAAACAAAAGTAACAAGCAAAAAGCATACAAATTGTAAAAAAATTGTTTAAAAAAAGAAAAGTGGAAATAAAACTAAAATAAAAGCAAAAAGTAAATACATTTTAATTAATTAAACTTGTGTGTGAAGCATTTACATATGTATATGGCTACATACCACTTTTTTTTGTTAATTATTTGGTGTTGTAAAAGTGTCAAGTACTCGCGTACTTAGAACAGCACTTGTTTTTAAAGTAATCAATAGAAAAAAAGTATTCATGTACTATTGATAAAATTTAGCCGGACACAAATTAGCAAAATTAAATAAAATAAAAAACAAACAAATATGAAAGATTACATAAAATAATTTGTTTGTATTTTCCAAATATGTTCGTGTTATAAAAAGGACTTAATAGAGTACCGATAAGAAAACGAGTTAAGTAGTCAAAAGTGTAAACATTTTTCAACACTTCAATTATTTGCCATCAACTGTTGCCTTTATTTTACGAATTTTTACAAACTTTGCGTTCGCGTACTTTTTTGGATAACAGCTTTTTGTGAGAGCAAATTTTTAAGTTTACTCATTTACTGCATTTTACTGTAAAAGTACTCAAACGCACCTATTGATTACAAACGAAGCGAATACAAAATTATAATGAAGGTTTCATGAACATCATTATTAAGTTTCTTGCAGATGTTTAATGTGTAAATGCCCAGGTAGTTCAGATCATCAGGAAACCTTTTTTTTTCTAACTTCGACCTAATTTTTTAATTTTCTTTTTAGCGAAATAAGCCTGCGGCATACTTATTATATTGTAAAACATTTATTATGTGCTCCTCATAAGCTTAAAAGTTATGCAAATGAGTTATGCGCTTGTTTATGTAGGCCGGTTAGTTAAGTTTGTACATTTATACAATTACATATTATGCTTTAAATTTTTGAGTCGCACCCTTATAAAATTTGAATTAAAAAAAATATCACATGTTATTTGTTGTATACTTAAATATAAGTATGTATATGTAAATACATTATTTGCTTATGAAGATAACGGTCTTATTTTACAATTTTGTAAACAGTGCCTATCATAGAACTAGTGCTTTTTACAAGGATTCCTTCGTGTTTTAGAATAAAAGCATAGTAAATTTTAGTACCTGGAATTGTGATTGCGGAATCAAACCTAGGTTGCAGAAAAATTCTTTCACGTTTAATATCCTTTTTGGAGAAGTAGTAAATTGCAGTTTTTTTAGACAAGACTTTGCCCAATCATATAATTGTATTGGAGAAATTATCGGTTTACTTGCAGGTAACTGCAGACTGGTGCATTTCGCTAAACGCTTGAGGTTTCCTCCAATACCGTCATATGGCCCCTTTCCGTGAGAAGTTGCGTATTAAAATCATGTTTGTCATAAAATAGATTCGCAAAATTTAATTTATTTTTTAAATGTTGTGGGCCCCATCAGTTATATATATTACGAGTATTTTCGGCGCATATATAGATTTTTTCCAAGAGATGCTTGTGAATTATTTTTTGGTAAGAATAAGAGCTAAATGTATCATGCTTTTGGTCATCTGCGATCATAACAATGCTTCCGTGTTTTACTTCACTACCATCTCTGTAATAAAAAACCGAAGTCAGAAGTGTTGCTTGGTCCTTGTTCCAATGAAAAGATTGGGCAGAATCTTGAACTACACGATTATTTCGATTAATTAAAATAAACTGCCTGTTCTGCAGTATAAGCATGGGTTTTTAATATGTCACAGAATTTTTCCACAAAGTCATCAGAGGGTAATACCTGAGTAGATAATGTCGTTACCTTAATATAAAAAGGCCCCAACTCATTATTTTTGGAAATCCGTTTTTTTATTGATTATTGTAGAATGGTTGCTAATACACATTCTATTAAAATTTCAAGCAAATTAGATTAAAAATAAAGAAGTTATAAGCAGAATACAAAAAGCCCAAACTCATAAACACAATTTTTCTAAAGAAAAAAAGGCCTAACTCATACACACAATTTTTCGAAAGAAATACATATTATGTATTTCAATCTGAATTCCTCGTTTAATTTTAATAAAGATGTTTTTTGACAATGGTTGTGTAGCTATATTATTTCAGCTTTTATTAAGTTTTTTCCTTCTCCTGTAAAAAGTGTTTTTGATGAGTTGGGGCCTTTTTATATTAAGGTAACGATGTGAACCGTTCTGTGATAAATTGCACTTCTGTCACATGATTGTTGTCGAATATCATTTTCAGGTGATCGCGAATTGTACTCAAGCCAGGACAAGAATTACAGCATTCATTTAATGACATGACTTGGATTAGGGCACATCATCATGCGAAGGCAATCCCTATAACATACAAGTTCTATGGCAGTTCCTTCTGTTAGGTTGGTGTAGGGGATAGGGGGATATCTGGACACTAGTCCTTAAAGGTTTTGGCTCACCTTATGTTGGGTTCTGAAACCTTTCCTTTATAATAAGGTAATTACCTTCCTGGTGGTGTTTAGGATTTTTAGGTATACAAAAAACACTTGTTTCACTTTAGGTTTAGAGTTCAAATATTTATTTTATAGTATTAAAGTTTAAGATTTTAATACTTGTTGTAAGTTTTAGCACTAATTATAGGTTTTAGGTTTAGCACTAGTTATTTATGTATTTTATTTATTTATTGTAAGTTTTAAGTCTTAAGTTTATGTATTTATAGTAAGCTTTTATTTCACAATTTCTTTATTAGCTTTAAAATAATTTTAATTTACAGTTTTTAATTAGGTTTAAGATAATACATAAGTTTAGGATAAAAGAGTTTTTAATTTTTAGAGCAATCAAAAAAACCACCACCTTTTGCAACAGTTCAAACGTAAGTGAGAAAAAAGTAAAACACAGAGAGCAAAAAAGTCAAAGAACTTTAATTAGTCAATTCACAAGGTATCCTAACATGTCATATTGTCAAAATGTCCTAATATTTCACAATGATTTAAAAATATTGTTGTTGGTTTGTTAACAAAAAGTGTCTTAAATAAATAGAACGTTGCTTGCTGTGTTTATTGTGCTGTCGTAATTAATCAGAAAAGTCCAGCGCTGAGCGGCTGAGCCGTACAACAATATTTTTAAACCATTGTGAAATATTAGGACATTTTGACAATATGACATGTTAGGATACCTTGTGAATTGACTAATTGTGCGTGGATGGTATGTATAAAAAATATGTAAATAAACAACACCATCCGCTATATAATTAGGACAAACACTCCGGTGCATTTGAATGCGGGCAAAGGTATTTATACTGTAAACATACCGCCCCCCTTGTTATATTGCAATCACAGCAGGGGTCGAGGAAGAATTTGTGAAGCAATGCTATTAAAGTGGGGTGCGGTGGTTTTTTTTTTTAAATTAAATTTTAATATAAAGGAAAGAAATAAAAAAATGCTTATAATTAAATTAAAGGTGTTTATAGGCCAAATTTGCCAATTATGACCCAGCCTAGTAGGGTGTCTTGTGCCATGGGGGTTGTAACGGTCTGGGGTTGAATGTCGCTTCGGACTAGCTGAGGATAAATGTCCGCGCCGAGCACAATGTTGATTGCTCTTGAGTTCATTAGTTTTTCGTTCCTCAATTGGAGACATGCTGCGGCGGCGGCGGGGTGACATATTGCTGTGACAAAATATTATTAGACAGTCATTGCTAGGATTAGGGAGTAAAACTAATTTTGACCTAATCGCCATTGGTTTGGGGGCAATTTATCTTGTTTCACAATAACAAGTCGCCTGGAGCGAAATCTCGCTGGGGGTATTTCCATTTTACTCTTTTATGGAGTTCGACTAAATTTTCTTCTTTCCATCTGCGAGACAAGTGTTGGTGCAGGATTTGAAGTTTTTGCCATCGGTTGACGTAACTTAGTGAGTGGCTAGACAGGTCGGGTTCTGAAGGAGATAGTAGGGGTGTCCCAATAAGAAAATGACCGGAGGTTAAAGCGCACAAATCAGCTGGGTCATTGCTTATTGGGCTAAGAAGCCTTGAATTAATACACGCTTCGATACGGGCAAGCATAGTCGTAAATTCTTCAAAGGTAAAGCTCTGGCTATGGCTTAAACTTCCCAGAGCCCACCCATATGGGGCGCACCGGGAGGTATAAAATGCCATTCCATATTAGAAAAACTGTCTTGGGAAAGCACATTTTTTCGTATGAGATCTAAAAATGCTCGTGTATTCGTGTTCAATATATTCGAGGGTCCGACAAAAGCAGTGCCGTTGTCTGAGTACATAGCATGGGGGTTCCACGTCGAGAGAAAAAACGTGCAAACTCAGCCATAAAGGCTTTTGTGGAAATCTCACCGGTAGCTTCAATGTGAATGGCTTTTGTGGCAAAACAGACGAATATAATTACATAACCCTTTGTGGCTTTGCAGCCGAGGCCAGTAAAGATTTGATGTCAAAGGGTCCTGCGAAATTTACTCCGGTATCATAGAAAGGGCGAGTTAGACTTGTACGCTCTGGAGGCAATGCGGCAACGGGCGTGATATGGCAACAAAATGGGGTAGCGCTCATCGTAACTAAGTGTCGGGGATTGCGAAAGCCTGCCATTGATTCTCATGATACCGTTGGAGTCCAGAAATGGGTTGAGGGTTAATAGATGACTTTTTCAAGACAATGGCAAACTTCCAGTCAACTGATCGTACTCGTGTTCAAAATACTGTTTCTGACTAGCGGTTATTAAACGGGATTTTGCCAGATTTAGTTCTGCTGAGTTAAATACTTGGGTGTCTATGTTATCACAACGAAGTTTACGTTTCGTGAGATTGTAAAAACGAAACACATGACAAATTACTCGCAGTGCTCGAGGGAAGTCTGAAAAGTCCTTAAGAATATCTTCACTACTAATCATTGTCGAATGCACGTGAATCGGTGTAATTTATTCTTCAGTCGAGAAATCAGCAGTCCGAGAAGGCCATTCTTCGTGGGGACGCTTTAGCCACGTTGACCCATCCCACCATAAGTTGTTTACTGACAATTCAGCGACTGTGAGACCACGGGTTGCCATGTCGGCGGGGTTGTCTTTTGAAGCGACGTGAGCCCACGAATCGCTACCAAGTCAACAATTGAAGAAATTCGATTTTCAACGAATGTTTTCCACTTATTGGGGGGTTTTTGCAACCAAGCCAGGACGATGGTTGAATCTGTCCACAAGTAAAGCTTGTAATTATTCAAGTGGAGTTGCGACTGAATCGAATCAATCATAGTAGCCATTAATTCTGCTCCACATAGCTCTTTACGGGGTAGTGAGACGAATTTGACAGGCGCTACCATTGTTTTTGCGGCCAAGAGATGAGTGGAGACAAACCCTTCGTTTTCCTCTCGAATGTACAGCGTAGCTGCGTACGCCTTTTCTGAGGCGTCACAAAAACCGTGTAACTCAATACAATAAGAGGGATCGAAATCAACAAAACGGGGAATTTTAATGAGTTCTATTTTAAAATAGTCATCCAGGAACGTTTGCCATTCTTTCAGCGTTGACATTTGAAGATTTTCGTCCCAATCCGTACCGTCTTTCCAAATTTGTTGCATTATCATTTTTGCCACTATGATTTTGGGGGAAAGCCAACCGGCGGGGTCAAAGAGTTTTGCGATTTCAGCTAAAACTGCTCTTTTTGTTATCATTGAGTTGTCTGGTTGGGATTTTAGTTTAAAGTAGAAGTGGTCATTTCCAGCATTCCACCTTAGTTCCAGTGTTTTAGTAACACTCGAATCGGAGAGTTTTAGAAACTCTTCACCCAATAGGTGATTTACGGAGAGATCTTTACAGTTTACAGTCCATTTTCTCAGCGAAAATCCGGCTGATTTGAGAATGGCTGTAAGTTCGTCTCGTAATTTCAGAGCAGATCATATAGTGTGTGCTCCTGCCAGCACGTCATCGACATACAAAAATTTTGTTTTGTTTTTGTTGTTCTTATGTGTGTTGAATTCACACAGAACCTATGTATATGTGTGATGAGAGTTATAAAAAAAAAGAGAACGTTCTCATCAGTCGGCAAACTAGTTCCAAGGCGAATTCATGTATACGGTGGTGTCGATACTACAACAAGTAACAACACCAAAAACACATCAATGTATTTTTTTGTTGCTTTCGTTGATCGAAATGTCAAAAACACAAGCAACTTTTGACATTTCTCTCTCTAAGTAAGAAAAAAAAGTAGCACAGCTGTGCTTTCAACACCACCTGATAAATGAATTCGCCTTGACTAGTTCTATACCAGGGATTTCCAAAAATTTTTTGGTTGTGTAGTAGTGAGTACCAGAGAGTAAAAAAATTTAGAGAATGCATTCATTTACAGCCGAAATAAAATGTTAGTAATATATTTTATAAGTTGTATAACACAAAGGTACAAAATTAAAATTTTATTATGTTGATAAAAAATTTGTAGCAATTCTTTACCAATTCAATGTCGCTGATTTTAAAACTGCACTTTTTTTATTCGGAAGCTTTCAAACAATTGTAAAAAAATTAAAGATTTTTATGTTTTAAAAATTCATAAAAAATAAATATTGCACGCAAATCACAGCGATAGAAAAAAAGTGCAGTTTTAAAATCAGCGACATTGAATTGGTAAAGAACTGCTACAAATTTTCTATCAACACAAAAAATGTTTAATTTTGTTCCCTTGTGTTATACAACTTATAAAATAATATCTTCTAAATTTATACTTTTATAACAGTTTCGTAATAGTAGAATGCTTTTCAAATGGCATGAACTTAATTTATTACGTTGCTTGGAACAAATAAATTTTAAATCCGAAAAAATTTGTTCGCATAGGTAAGTAGTGCCGAATAAAGAGAGGCACTTAAATGAATTTTTTTTAGTTCAGGATAGAACTCGCCATCCAAATCTTTCCAGAACTCTACAATATTATTTTCGTCTGGAGCATTTACTTCGCTCGTAGTATGATTAGTTCTGATTGAATATCAAATTCGTAGTCGCAACGAAAAGGGGTTTCGAAAAGATCTAATAGCGCTTGTAAAATTACAAAATCTTGTAACCTGTCTTGAAAATGATTGAAAAGTGTTTCAAATATTTCGGCATATTCATATCTTTTGCCGATTTCGAGATTTCTATAAACAAGTTAAGTTTTTGGAAAATTGGAATAATCACCAGTTTTAATTTGGGAAAAAATTAGAAAAAGTTTTATTTTAAAATTGTGAATGATTTTTGACAAATCGCATATATTGCGTTCCTTTCCTTGCAATTCCAAATTAAGTTCATTTTTATATTATTTATAATGTATTTACAAAATTAAAAAAGACGTATCATCAAATACATATATAATTTTTTTTAACAGCATAATGTATAATCACACTCAAGAAAAACATTACAAGAGTTTTTAATTCTTTTTTTAAGAACACATTAATATTTTTAAACACTAAAACTGGGTAATCTGTTTTATAACTATTACCACGGTGTTAGTGGAATTAGTGATCAGATAATAATTTTTAATAATAATTTTTAGTATTGCATAAGAAAAAATAAAAATGTTCTGTAAAATTATAAGAACCGAGTCCATATACTTATGTAAAATAAAACTATAATAAATGTGACTATCAGCTGGTTCCACATAGGACTGTTAGACATTTTGAAATTTTTTATCTGAAATATTAAAAATTGCTTTTAAATTTGAAATAATTACCATTTTACAAAGTTCTTTGCCTTGCATGTAAACTTATGAAATGTTACATTATTCTACATTTAAGTCTTAAAATTTAAACTCTTAATAAAAATTGCACGCAAGGCATTGGATGTTACCAATAGCATTTTTGATCGCACAATATTTTTTGAGTGTAAGCTGAAACAAAATAATATAGCATCTGCTAGACATGTACACTTGTCGAAGTCACATCGACGACTGAATTGAAGAGAATAAATATATGTGTTAGTAGTGGGGTACACAATTGTGCAAAGAAATGGAAATCCCTTTTCAATACTATGGTGCGTGGATGGTATGTATAAAAAATATGTAAATAAACAACACCATCCGCTATATAATTAGGGTAAATACTCCGGTGCATTTGAATGCGGGCAAAGTAATTTTTACTTTAAACAGTTGGCAATATTTCCACCATTCAAGGAAGTTTAACATTTTGATGTTTAACACATACCAAGTGTGCTCCAGGGGCGTCAGCGAAAATGCATTGTTTGGGTCCTAAATTAAAAAACTTTGATACGCCAATTTTACCGTTCGGATATTAATCTTTGAACTGCTGATAAAGTTCAATAATGTTGCACATCAGAAGCTGTTTTTGTACAGGCATTCTTCTTCCATCAAAGTGGAAATAACGCCATAAAAGTATAATTGTTATGGTTACAAATTGCCAAAAGAACGAGTTGCTATTGTCTAGTGTTGAGAAAATATAGCACAAGGGGTTGAAGGGGTGGGGCGCGGCGGTCCCGCGACATACGCGGCAGGCGCGCTCTATATTGCATTTTAACCGACGTTCTTCAATATATTGAAAGCATTTTTGTCGCACAGTTCTCTAAAATGAAGAACTGTATGATTAAGGAAAGTTTCGTTACACAGGGACTCCACCTGAGATAATATCTGAGAGAACGTCGACAGAATGAGAGAATACATTTCTTCATGTTAATCTTAATAGTAAACAAGGGGAACACGTATCTTATAAGATTTCATAATCGACTAATTCTCGAACAGTAAACTTGTATCTTTTTTATTCTTATTTATTCTTTTTTTTTAGTTTTTTGATTTTTTAGTTTAAAATGTTTTTTTTTAAACACTTTTTACAATATTGGCACTATTTGCATTAATAAATTACACATTTTAATAATGGTGACTTATTATTGTTTTATATGTGTATTTTTGACAGCTCATATTATAATATTAATACTAACACTATTTGAGAGTCTACACGTAAGATAATACTCTCTGCGATTGAATTTGACGTTTGCTGATACAAAAATCTTAAGCTAGAGTTACACGATTGCCGCAATGCACCAATTTGTAACAATTTTTATTTTGCTAATTTGGAGGACAATAAATCGATTGACCCAATCAAATTTTCTGCAGTTACACGATTGCCTCAAATTTCATAAATTTGGTTGCCGTAAATTGGCGCACAACGATTAAGAACGAAACAGCTGTTGTGTTTAATTAAATTTTTTGTTTTGCTAACATAAATACCACAGAATACAATAAATATTTTTAAATCTGTAAAAAATTTATTTAATTAAGTGAAAATGATTTCTTCTCAAAAGAAAATTGCCTATTGAGCAGTTACACGATTGCCGTACCAGGGCTGCATTTGATTGGGCCAAATAAGAATAGTATTGTCGAAGGATGCCGTATGAGCCAATAAATTGTGAAATTACACGATTGGTGCATAAAGTAGACCAATAATTGGTGCATTGCGGCAATCGTGTAATCCTACCTTTATATCTTATCTCAGGTGGAGACCCTGTGTTAATACAATTGACAGCAATGACGACGAATCAGATGCAAATAGCAGTGGAGAAGACAGCATTGACACGAAAGTAGAAGAACAACAATACCTTTCGTGTATTATTTGTTGTGGAAGGGAAATGCAAATACTGTTTGATCCATGCAATCATTTCAAACTTTGTCAAACATGCTACCAACAACTAAAAGAAAGTGCTGAGAAAAAAGGAACACAAGCATTGTGCCCAATTTGTCGTGCCATTATCAAGAATGGCACATTTGTATATTGTTATTTATTACAAATTTATAAACATTCTATTTGTGAACTAAACTTTATTTTTTTTTTGTTAATTTTTTTGTAAATAAAAGGAATCAAATAATTTAGAATTAAATTAAAAATAAAAAAAAAAAAAAATTTAAGTGAGCAATAACAACATAATGGCTTTATTTCATTCCTTATATGGAAATAAAGCCATATGATTTTATTGCTCATTTCATTGAGAAATAAGGCCATATGGCTTTATTGCCTATGGCTTTATAACACGGCACCCTTTTAAACTTATGAAGAGCACATAATAAAATTTTTACAATATAATAAGAAAGCCACAGGCTTATTTCTCTTAAAAGAAAATAAAAAAATTAGGTTGAAGTTAGAAAGAAGGTTTCCTGATGATCTGGCCTCAGCAACCACGGAAATGCGCATAGAAACTAGCTTTCCCTCAACAATAAATTTCTGTGTATTTATCAAAAATAATAATTTGAAATTTAGCACGTCAAAAAATTTTATTAATAATAAATTTTGTATTCCCAAAAATAAGTTTGAGAAAAATAAAAATTATGCTCGTTCTTTCCTGTCTTTTACGGTACAGCATTGCAATAACCACATGTAAGAGTGTAAAGAAATTTTCATAACTTTTAAACTAATAGATGACCCACAATAAAACTTTTACAATATAATAAGGACACTATAGGCTAATTTCGGTAAAAAGTAAAATAGGACTAAGTTAGAAAATTTTTTATTTTAATTGGTCATTTCCGGTTTTGCAGATGAAAAAAAATTTTTTTTTTTCAAATAATTTTTTTTATTTAAGAATCAATCGATTTTCTATAAGAATCACTTTAATTTTTTTTGTTTGATTAATTTTTGGTTCGAAAAAATAATTTTATTTCGCACACTTATTCATATCTACTAGAACTATAGTTATGCCAATTGTTGTTGTCCGCTTCACAAATAATGCCCCATATATCAAATCTGCAACAGCGATTGCTTCTGCGCTGGTTATAACACATAAATGTATTCCGATAAACTGTTTTATTTAGTTTGAAATATAAATTAAAGAAACGGCTAAAAAAAAGCAAAGCACATACAGTCATATTTATTTCCGAACATAAGCAATTACGTCATGTACCCATGTTCTGTAACTTTGTTAAGAACTTCTTGGATCGAAAAGATGTGTGTGCCGTGTTGACCACACTGGCTAGGTTATTACAACCCTGGCTAGTGAAAATGGCGACTGGTTGCCAGATGGGCGAATTCAAGTAAACATCAAGTATAACCAAGGTGAATTCATTTACCAGGTGGCGTTGAAAGCACAGCTGTGCCACTTTTTTTTCTTACTTAAAGAGAGAAATGTCAAAAGTTGCTTGTGTTTTTGACATATCGATCAACGAAAGCCACAAAAAAATACGTTGTTGTGTTTTTGGTGTTGTTACTTGTTGTAGTATCGATACCACCGTATACATGAATTCGCCTTGAGTAGAACCATACATAGGTCACTACTATTTTTTATCAATGGGTAGCTGTGAACAAGGCTGCAGTTGCTACCTAGGTTGTAATGGCCGTCATGGTTACAGAAAAAGTTAAAGACATCCGTCCTTTCTGATTTGCATGTCGTAGAAAGACGTTCGGTGAGGAAAATTAGGCCGCAAAAAACTGGAGATTGTGTTAATAAACAGAAGTACGGAAGCAGAAAAAGTAGCTATGGCTCGGCTGTAGTATCGGTGTAGAAGAAAAAAAATAAGTTTAACAGTTGGAAGCAACACTTTTGCCATAGCTGCTTTTAGGGAATCGTACCACCGAAACTGCAAGACGATGCTACCACGTATGCCTACGACTTGGCACGTACAGATCCGCAAATGCTGTCGTAACTCCGTAAATCTATATTTGATGCAAAACCGGGTAGACCACCAACCAGTACTGATGTTCTGTAACTTTAGTGAGAACTTCTCGCATCGAAAACATGTGAAACAAAATATTCCATCGTTTCTCGAAAAGTGAGAAAAAAGTGTGTCTGTAACTCATGTCGAAGACTATCAAAAGAGATTGCGTCGTTACGTTATAAATGTCATTATATTCCACTCGAAGAAGATTAGCAATTGCAGATGTTGAGAACGCCAGTCAAACATATCTTTGACGGCGACCAAATTTGACTTAAATTTAAAAATTTTCATCGACGGCGAAAAGCGCGACTGAAATGTTTGTTGATTACAAAATTGCTTTAGAAACATTCGTATATTTTTCCAAAATAATTAAACAATGAAAAAAATTGCCAAGAACAAAATACTTATCTCTTCCGTGTTAATATTCATTGGATTTTTCATTTATTTTTAAGTGTTAAAATTTTTTCTCACCCACAGTTTAAAGCGGAAACTTTCTCACACAAATTTTACAGACACACTTTTTCAGTATATAAGCGAGTAATTTCCTTACATGACAGCTTTTACTCACTTAAAATGTTACAGACGCAGATAAGTGAGAAAAACAACTGCTTGTTTCAATTTATGGCATTTTGGTTTCATTTCTCACATTTCAATCGAAAAGTTTCTCGCCGCGGGAGTTACAGAACATGGGCACAGAATTGTAACCATGACTTATGCGCCATAATCGGTACAACCTAGTCGCAACAACATCATATACCACCTATACCGAAATTAATTGCACCAATAGATCAACAACGACTCCGCCCCACCAACAATTAGCAACACCAGCGGGTCGGACGAAAAGGAAAAAAGGAAAGATAAGTAAAATTGTTAACCATCATAGTGTAACAAGCAGCAAATTGTCTATAATGAACGGGTATTGACAAACAAAGTTATTAAAGTGCTGACAGCAATAAAATTTACGCCAGTTATACCTATAATCGGAAGCCGTATACCCGATTATAAGCCCAAGGAAAGTATAACAATCAGTTGCCAAAATACAACAGAATTGAGGATGTCATAACAATAACAAAGTCTATTAGCTTGCTACCATAATTTGTCTGCAATAACCTAATTTGTGGAAAAAAATAATACCACCAACGTGAATTTTTAACTTGCAAAGTGTTAAATTACCACACTTGTGAGAATCTCAACCATATGTATGTGTGCCAGACTGCAACAACCAATTGAAATTTTCCATCTATCTTCTATATATGGGTTAATTCCAAAAGTAGTGTACATGAGCATTTTTTTTTTTTTTTTTTTTAAGGTTGAGGAATTCATTCTCTGAAATTGTTTACTTGCATTAAGATTTGTGCAGATTGCGAAATTACTTTTAGTTTCTTTAAAAAAAATTTGTTTTGCTTTTTTATTGCATTTTGGTGAAATATTTTCCGGAATGTCACTTTTTACAAAAATTTACAAAACTAAGAAATTAATGCAAAAATGTTAGAACAAAGCCTACTATCGCATTCGTTCACTTATTATTTACCAGCTTTGGATGTTTTTCTTAAAAAAAACGGGTTAGTAATAGCAAAAAGTTATTTTTCGAAGAGATTCCAATTATTTTTTTTTCCTTTTATAATTCAAGAATTAAAAAAAAGTAATTTTTTTACAAAAATTTGTTTTTGTGCAGCTTACATTTAAAGTAACAAATTTGCTTCAAACAATTTGGAAAAAATTGTTGTATTTTGCTGGAAACTTGAAAAAATAAAAAGTGACAGTACGGAATTTTTTGTGACAGTAAAGAAAATCCAATTTAAATTTCAAGTGTAACGAAAACTTAAACATTTATTCATTATTTTGTTTTTGGTTACTGTTTGTTTTTTCTTTTTTATAAAAACGAAACAAAAAATAAAAGTAATCCAATTATATTAACAAAAAATTCATGAACAAATCTATTCATCGGAATCTGTGAATATTTCATAAAAAATTTATTCCCGATTGGTTTTTTTTCTATTTGTTTTTATCTTTACATCAAAAGAACTACAGTATTGAAATCAATCAGAATTTTCGAGAAATAAGCTTTTAAAATAAAAAAAACCTTTTTACTTAAAAGTGACAGTAAAGAAATTTGTGATATTTTTTTTGTTTTTTTCTTCTAAAAAGTTATTTCACGGAAAATAAAAACAAGAAAAAGTGATCAAAACTTCGTAATATATTAATATACATTTTTATTTATTTTATTTTTTACGATTTTTTATTAAATAACTGTGTGACAGTACGGAAATTTTTAGCTGTACTTACCATCGTGCGATTATAAATTCACTTGAAAACACCAAATAATTGATTTTATTATTTTATTTTTTATCTTAATCAATTTATCACTTCTTGCACTTTTTAATAGCGATGCACATAAAGCAAACGAAACAGCTCAAGTAATGATTATGACTTAATTAAAAAAAATGTGACATTACGGAAAAAACGCAGAGACAAAGTAAAATTAGAACGTCAAAATGACATTGATAACATTTTTCAGGTAAAACCAGGAAAAAGCAATAAAAATAAATACAATCATTGAAAAACAGTTGAATTTTTTATTATTGTTCTATTGTTTTCAACTCTTTTTCCATGTTGCTTAATGAATAACATGTGTGGAGACAGGTATATTTGTATGTAATAGGCATGATATACAGTTAAAGCACCATTTGCACAATTTAGCAGAAAGTTTTACAATAATAACAACTACTTTTGTTTGTTGCTAATTATTTTAGAGCTTACTTGCCGTTTTTGTTTTTTTATTTTCTTTTACATGAAAGAAATAAAAAGCTTGAGACGAAAAAAAAGCATTGTGTTTGGAATTAACCCATATATAAAAATGAATTATGTATGTTTGTTTGTCGCTTTATAGACTCCGAAACTACTGAACCGATTTTCCTGAAATTTTTACAGTAACATCACGTGAGCCCTAAAAATAAAATAGGCTACTTATTTTTTCGATAGGGGCAGGGGAATTGGTACCCCCCATAGGATGCCAATATTAATTATCGAACCGATTTTCCTGAAATTTTTACAGTAATATCACGTGAGCCCAAAAAATAAAATAGGCTACTTATTTTTTCGATAGGGGCGGGGGAATTGGTACCCCCCATAGGATGCTTATATTAATTATCGAACCGATTTTCCTGAAATTTTTACAGTAACATCACGTGAGCCCTAAAAATAAAATAGGCTACTTATTTTTTCGATAGGGGCAGGGGAATTGGTACCCCCCATAGGATGCCAATATTAATTATCGAACCGATTTTCCTGAAATGTTTGCAGTAACATCACGTGAGCCCTAAAAATAAAATAGGCTACTTATTTTTTTGATAGGGACAGGGGAATTGGTACCCCCCATAGGATGCCAATATTAATTATCGCAGCCGCTGCACGCATTTTGCTGAACTTTTTGTAGTAGGATCTTCTGAGCCCCGGAATTGAAATAAAATAGAAGCGGGGGTATTGGAATACCCCATAGGACGCCAATGTTTAACATCGCATATCTTAAGACCTGTAATAGTGAGAATGTTCAAACTTTCTAAAAGTCACTCTTATGGTATACTACACTTTTGAAAATAAAAATAAAGCGGGTAGGCGCAGGGGGGGAAATACCTCCCATAGGATGCATACATTAAATATCGCTTAACTGAAGAACTATTAAAGGGAGAGTCTTCAAACGTGGTTAAAGCTACTATTATAGTAAACTATAAATTTCAATATAAAAATGTGCGGGGTCAGTGTAGCGAAGCGCACCGGGTTAAGCTAGTAATTATAATAAAGTATACAAAAATTGTTATCATGTCTTCGGCGCCCCAATAACACAACCGCTGCAACATTTACGTTTGGAGCGTGACAACATTCTCAGGTCCGGTATTGACAATCTCACCACCGTACAGTTTTGCTATGTTTGAAATAGCGGCCAAAAGTCTTTTTCTTTTTTGCCCCAAATTTTTACTTTTAAATACTCATATTAAAGTAAACACCTGAGAACCTCAAAAATTCAGATCTCTTCGTAAACATATGATTTTGTAATAAATTTTTAAAAGTCAATCGCTTATAACTTTTTATTTTTAAGAGGGATTTTTATGAAATAAATTGTTTTACTAGTATTGTGGTTATTTTGTTGAACTGTTAATGGTTTTTAATAGAAATTTATATATTTTTTTAATTAGGCTTAAGTTCATTGAATTTAATTTTCATTAATTAATTTTTTTTTTTTTTTTTTTTTTAAATATATAAATTGTTTTCGTTAAAGTGGTTTTTAGTTTTAATGAAATCGTTATCATATTATTTTTAAAAATGTGTTAAGTTTTACATAATATAAGGTTTGATGAACTAGAACCTTAGAGAATTCTTAATATTTCGTAAAAAACCTGGTACCATTTTTAAAGTACGAGCTCTCTCCTTTATTTGCATACCTATTTCGTTTTGCTTTTTTTGCTCGTTTGGAGCTTGATAAATTTTTCTGACTCAAGTCTGATTTCTATACTCTATACCACCATTAATGTTATATATAATGCATTCTTGTAAACAAAGTAAAGGTCGCAATTTTCAACGGAATTCTATGAAATTTTGTAAACTGTATTTGTTTTGCAAGAACGAACCTTGTTGATTTCCCTCGCCTGGATAACAATCTTGTCGAGATGTGAGTGCTTAGTGCACTCTACGGTTCTGATCTAATGAGATAATGTATCTGGATACGTCCTCGCAGGAGGCCGTGAATACTGAAAGAGTGGGCGACTAAAGGTTACTCATCTTGTCAGGATAATGAGGCGGTAATGGAAATGAACATTGTCTGGTCCATTATCAATACATATAACACGACATGCTAGCCCGTGGGTTTGCCCCGACATATGCACTTTTAAGGTGAACGTGTTGGACGCAGTGCGGAGAACCTGTGTGGGCAGTTAGTGCGAAAAGAAAATAGTCGTTAACAGCTCCCCTCAGAGTCAGGGCAAAGCGCTATTGTATGTTAGTTGCCTAGTCCACGCATGCCATCACCGCGTGGTACGGACCGTCTGCAGGAGCATACTCGTAGAAGCAAAAATGAAACACGAATTAGAAGAAGGTAAACAAAACATACATATGCATATGGGTGATCGACCAGGGAGATTCGGACGTCATGGTCGGGAAATCGGGTAGAACCCTGTCGGCTGTTCATGATAGTATCCTTGGACAGGAACGACGGGTACTGACCGAGTTATATGTGGATGGCCTTCTGGGACTGTTGAGTGAATCCTGTGGTGAAACCGAGCCTACTCAGGGGTTGGAGATGCTAACTCTGCTCTCTGACAAAGCACATAATATTGATAATATATCTGCTCACAGTCAGACTAAAGGGCCTGCCCCTCCCATGAGGCTAGGGGACATCAAAGGGGACACTCGGATGAGATGCGAAGCGCCCCTCCACGTGGTATTAACAACACCAGCCAAACGAAGGAGAAGACACGGGGCGGGACGAATAATTCTTTGGTGTATCTGGAGAAAATGGCGAAGAGAGATCCTTAAACGTTCTCCGCAAGGGACAGACACCTTCTGAGACTGCACCGACAAAGCGTCGCTAAATTCGAAAGAATTTACGGCCCTGTCAGTACCGTTCTGGCTTGGTCCTCTCCCTGGAAAAAGCAGGTGGATGCAGCTGCCAACCCTGATATTACTCAAAAGTGTAAACGGCTGTTGGCTTCATCAAGCTGCCGCATGGTAGGCAATATGGAGAGTACTATCTTAATGACCAAGACGCTTTTTTTTCGGAATGAGCTGCGGAGGGAAAATGAGCGACACCCAAGGCAGTAGTGGGCTAAGTGGTCAAGGCAACGGATAAGGGGAAGAAGGATTGTAGTCCTTCGTACGTATTGGCTTCATTAATGAAACCAATATGTTAAGTTCGGTTTGGGTAGTGTCAGGTCAGGTAACTCGGATCATTGCACCATTTCTGCCTCTTTTCCGTTCTCCGAACTTCGGAACGTTTCACGACAGGCTATGAAACGATCAAAATTTATTTACGGAAAAGCACGTTGGGTTGAACTCAACCACTTTTTTTGGCATTTTAATTGGAAACTCTGTTTCCTTGACAATGACATCAATGCCATGGCGAAAATGGTTGAAAATGTTATTATGCTAGGAATGAAAATGTTCATTCCAGTTAAAAATGCTTCGAATAAACCTAGGTCTAAATCTTGGTTTAATCAGACGTGCAAATCAGCAGTCAGATCCAGAGAGGAAGCATTCAGAAATTGGCGTGATAATAAAACCGCTGATACTGAATTGCTACGCAAAATGGCAAGGTCGTCGTGTGCCAAAGTGCTAAGACAGGAAAAAACTCTTCACGAGCAACGTCTTCGTGCTGAAGTTCTTACTGCTCCCCGGGGCAGTAAAAGCTTCTGGTCATTCGTTAAAGGAGTAAGGGTTAATGCTAGTTCTTCAATACCAACTCTTTTAAAGGATGGCCAAACATTCACGAGCCTGGTTGATAAGGCTAATTGTTTTGCCGAATTATTTGCAAACACTTCTTAGTTACCAGATAGCAATCAACCACTATCCGAACTCGAAAAAGTATCCGTAACTATGCCTAAAATATTTTTTCGGGCTCGAGCTGTTAAAAAGTTTCTTTCGGATCTCGACATAAACAAGTCTCCTGGCCCGGATGGTATACATGCACTCACCTTAGCAAATCTTTTCAGCACTTTATACCATGCTGGTAAATTTCCCGTCTGCTGGAAAGTTGCTAATGTAACGCCAATTCCTAAAAAAAGGAGTGGCTAATAACCCTGAAAATTACCGCCCAATTGCAATTTGTTCGGCACTTTCCAAAGTTATGGAGAGTATGGTAAATCACCATCTTGTAAAATTTTTATAGTCAACTTACCTACTAAGCGACCGCCAGTATGGCTTTCGTTGAGGTCGTTCTACTGGAGACCTACTGGCCCTGTTATCAGAAAAATGGTGTCGTTCCATTCACCATTTTGGCGAAAGTAAGGTAATTGCTGTAGATATTTCCAAGGCGTTTGACATAGTCTGGCATGGTGCACTCTTGTCTTAACTTGTTGCATTTGGTGTCGGTGATAATTTCTCTCGATTTATATCGAGCTTTCTCAGAGATCGCACTATACGGGTTGTGATAGATGGGGTTTCATCAAACGAGTTCAAGATTCATTCAGGGGTACCGCAAGGCTCCGTCCTTTCTCCTACTCTCTTTCTTATTTTTCTAAATGACAAACTTCCAACCCTATCTATTCTTTTGCAGATGACAGCAACCTTTGCCATTCGTATTCATTTGGTTACAGACCAAGCGTGTCCGATGTTTGTGCTATGAGACAGAACATGAATGATACGCTTGGCCGTGACCTAAACATAATCTCAGAATGGGGTCGTGCGAATAGGGTAGAATGTAATGCCCGAAAGACCCAATGTTGCGTACTGACGCATAAACGCGCGACGGATCAAGGTGCCTCATCTCTATGTATGGGTGGTATAAATATTGAGGAAACAGAATCTCTTGATGTTCTGGGCATGAGGATACAATGTAATGTCCGAAGGACAGAACATATATTTTTTAGGGTGTCGAAAGAAGCATTCAAGTGCCCCGGGTTTTTTGAAACGGTGTAAGATATACTTCACTCTATCAGATCTCCTTACTATTTATTCCACCTATATCCGACCACGAATGGAATACAACTCTCATGTGTGGGCCGGTGCTTCAAAGAGGGCGAAGGTTCTCATTGGCGACAGTAGGGTATCCAATTCTATTGACTCCCTTGAGCACCGTCGCAATGTGGGTTGTACTTGCCTATTTTATCGTTACTACAACGGGATGTGTTCTGATGAAATTAGGGATTTGGTTCCCGAAACCCATAGCTTTGTTCGTAATACACGTTTTTCCTCAAGAGCCCATCCTTTTGTGGTCGATTGGTCGGTGAATCGTACAACGCATTACAGAGAAAATTCGTTTTTTTGCCGGACTGTTCGTATGTGGAATAACCTTCCTGCTGAAGTCTTCCCTCTCACTTGCAACATGAAAAAGTTCAAGTCGAATGTTCACAAGCACTACTCCCTCTTTCCTCCTTCCCATAACTTATTTTCCTAGTTCCAACACAATGCATTGCATTAGTGGGGGTCATCCCCTGAGTGCTGGTCCTAACAAAAAAAAAAAAAAAGGTTCCGGTATCTGAAAGAAGCTGTTAGTGCAAATAAACCTGCACCATTGTGAAGCAGCTTCAGCCGAACTAGCAACTGTCCTCACAAATACTCGGATGGACGTAAACGTCATCCAAGAAGCCTTGGATAAATAAGAATAAGGTTTGCGAGTTAAAGGTTACGGGATACACCCTGTTTGACCCATCCACAGAGGACAAACTAAGAACGTCTATACTAGCGGAGAATGAATTGAATTTTCTCATCTCTCATCCTTTCAGGTGCGGTGACACTGGCTTCGGTGTATATGCCGTACGAAGATCCACCTGGCGCAGAGGTGAAATAATAAGTGGCGTATGCAAGAAGAAGGGGTGCCATCCTGGTTTTGTGCTGTGATGCAAATGCACATTATAACCAATGGGGGAGCATTGATATTACCAAAATGGGTGAGCTAATGTTTGATTTTCTTACTGCTAACAATCTTATTTTCTGTAATATGGGTAACACTCCGACGTTCAGAAATAAGGATACGCAGGCAGTTATATATCTGACATTAGTGAAACGCGACGACCAGCTTGTTGTGGATTGGAGGGTGGCAACGGACTGTACTTTTTCAGACCATAGCCGTATAACCTTTACACTGAATTTTGACCTGTTAGCGCAATGGGCCCAGTGCGACTTGCTGCCGACGGATGTTGAAAGTGATGTGAACAGATTCACTCATCTGCTAAAAGAGAGCTATGAGCTGTCTTCCCCGAGTTACTTTTCCGGGTAGGCGTGAACAGCCCAAATGTTGAACCAGTTAACTTTAGGTTCGAAGGTCGATGGTAAGGAGGCTGTTTAACAGGGCTAAGCTCACGGGAGCATCGGATCAAAAAAGGGCAAAGCGGCTCTCATGGAGGAAGTTCTGTAAATCCATTGATAATGTCAACGAGTTTTGTAGATTGCGACAGATTTCATCCAAGGATCGTAGGGCCCTGGGGTATGTCCAACGGAATGACGGCTCGTGGACTGAGTCTAGTTCTGAGACCTAGCCTTACTCATGGAGGTGCACTTTCCTGGGTGTACGGAAATCGAAGGTATGAACGATGGTCAATGGGACGAAATGTCTGTGATATCGATTCATACGTCCCCTGCGTCGAGGAATTAGTCACAAGGGAGAAGCTTGAGTAAGCGGTCAATACCTTCGAGCCATATAAATCACCGGGTCCGGACGGTATTTTTCCGGCCATGCTCTGCAATACACCGGACGACGCATTATTTCTGCTGGCAAATATATTTAGGAAATGCCTCAGTGGGAGGTATCTGCCTAGGGGGTGGAGAGGTCAGGATAATTTTTATACCCAAGGCTGGTAGAGCAGGCCACTCGAAGCCGGTAGATTTCAGGCCTATTAGTCTGTCTTCGTTTTTTTTGAAGACACCCGAGAGACTGATAGAGCTCTATCTTAGGAGTAATATTATTAGCAACGCTCAACATGCCTACCTTATGGGTAAATCTGTTGTAGGGCATAAGGAATATACTCTCGCCGCGTTTCTATACATAGAAGGAGCCTTCAATAACATTAGGATTGAAGCGGCTTTCTGGTGGAGTAGATAGTCTGCATGCTTGGCAGCAGGATTATAAGCTCGAGCCTGTGGGATCATAATGTACGGAGGAAGGTTACCAGGGGGACACCACAGGGGGGGAGGGGTTCTATCTCCTCTACTGTCGTTGCTTGCGGTCAACGCGATTCTCAGATCATTTGATTCCAAGGGTAGGAAGGTCGTTGCCTATGCGGATGACATAGTTCTGCTTGTCAGGAGAAAATTTCTGTCCACGACCGGTAAAATGCTTGATATCGAAAGATATCGAGTCATATGTCCACCTGCGCCGAGGAAATAGTCACAGGAGTGAAGCTTGACCCATATAAATCATCGGGCCCAGACGGAATTTTCCGCCAATGCTCTGCAATATCCCGGACGACGCATTTTTTTCTGCTTGTGAAGATATATAGGAAATGCCTCAGTAGGAGGTATCTGCCTATGGGGTGGAGAAAGGTCAGGGTAATTTTTATACCTCAGGCTGGCAGGGCAGCCCTCTTCCACACGTCGGATTTCAGACCTATTAGTCTATCTTAGGAATAATATTGATACCCACCTCATTACCAATGCTTTATATGCCTACCTTAGGCCGCGTTTCTACACATAGAAGAAGCCTTCTATAATATTAGGATTGATGCTATTAAGGATTCCTTGCGGGAGCTGGGAGTTCAGGGCTTTCTGGTGAAGTGGATGGTGTGCATGCTAAGCAGCAGAATTATTAACTTGAGTGTAGGGGATCATATGATAAGGAGGAGAGTTACCAGGGGGACACCACAGGGGGAGTTTTATCGCCTCTGCCATGGTTGCTTGTGGCTAATGCGATTTTCAGGTCATTTGATTCCATGGGTAGGAAGGTCGTTGCCTATGCGGATGACATAGTTCTGCTTGTCAGGAGAAAATGTCTGTCCACGACCGGTAAAATAATGCAGGTGATGTTGAGCGAACTCTCGGCATGGGCGAAGGATAGGGGGCTGGGGGTAAGCCCTGTGAAGAATGAAGTGGTGGTTCTTACCAGAAGGTATAAGATAGAAGTTTTTAGGGGGACAGTGATGGATAGCGTCGAGCTAACGCTATCTGACAGTGCTAAGTATTTGGGTAACTTCCTCGACAGTAAGCTGTCTTGGAAGAGAAATACTCAGGTGAGGTTGAGAAGGGGACTCAACGCGTACTACACATGCAGAATGTCCATCGGAAAGAACTGGGGACAAAGACCGGATATGGTAAACTGGATTTATACATCGGTAGGTAGGCCTGTTCTTACTTACGGATGCACTGTATGGTGGGATGCGTTGAGCATGGACAGCTATAGGAAAATGCTCTGCAACGTTCAAAGGAGTGCTTCTCTTGGCATCACAGGTGCAAGGAGAAGCAATCTACGAGTCTTCTTTGGTTAGACCTAGGCGGGATGATCACACGAGAATTTTGTACGAAGTGGGTCTGCTTGATCAGGGAAGTATTCTCGAGCGAATTTCGGTTAATAGGATTATGATTCCAGACTTCTGTGTTACTCCACCAGTGGAGTTTCAGGAAAGGGAAGTTTGGCATGGATGCCATGGGCTGTTTGTGGAGGGGGGCAGTATTTACGGGCGGGTACAAGATGGAAACCGGCACTGGTTCCGGTGTTTATATTGCTGACATTGGCGTGAAAAGGTCATTCAGACTCCCGAATGAATGCAGTGTGTTCCAGGCTGAGATCCTAGCGATCTGGAGGGCGACGGAGTTGATACTGTGTCACATCGTAGGGGGTATATGGTGACAATTTACGTCGATATTCAGGCTGCGCTGAAAGCATTGACAAATTATACGGTGCGATCGAGCCTGGTCGCACGGTGCAGGAATGCTCTGAGGAAGCTCATGGTGGCATTCGCAATAAGGCTATGTTGGGTACCCGGACACTTCAAGGCGGATGGCAATTATGTAGCGGGCGAACTCGAGAGAGGGGGTTTGAATCTGGACTTAAATGTAAGGGACAGCGGGGTAAAGCCCCCCTTATGTCACTAATATGGGGTGATACGAAAAAGATTCTGTGATGTCGTTAACCGGTCCTGGAGAGATAGAACGGATTTCAGGGTATCGAGTTTGTTATGGCCCGGATTGAGCGCTGGGGCAACCAGGGTTCTATAAGGATTGGATAGGAGTGGTCTCAGGAATCTTACAGGGTTCTTGACGGGGCATTGTTCTGTTAGGGCTTTTACGAGTAAATGGGACAATGCCATACATGACTTCTGCAGATTGGTCGGGAATGTCAAAGAGTTAGAGACGATTTAGCATGTACTGTGCCACTGTCTTAGGATGCAGGGTCTCAGTCAGAAATGACAAGGTTTCACGACGAACTGGGGAGTATCGCTGGATGTAATTCAGGCGATCTGAGACGGTTTGTCAGGGAAATAGCACGGATGTTTCTGACAGGGGGACTGTAGGAGGGTCTTGGCCTAAGTAGTATCTTTTTATCTGTCTACTAACCTTGAACCTGACAACTATTTTCTTCTGTACTTCTCTCTTTTTCTTTTCCTATACTGAAAAATTCCCAATGGACCGCATTGGTCTCCGAGTGGAGATGCGCTCTTGGGCGCATAGCCCTTGTAACATAACCTAACCTAACCTTGTTGACTTGGACTTAAATCGGTCCACTTTTTGGGGTACCTCCCTTGCAAATGACCTTCCGGAAACCAATTAAATGCTAATAAATGTCCAGAAAAAATAGATATAACGAACAAATTAAGAGTTCTTCTGTTATATGAACATCAAATATTACACTAAATTTTATTACAAAAGGTACATATTGGACTCCCACTCCCAAAAAGCAATTTATTGCCATACAGATACAGCGCTCATAGGGGTTTGCAAATCTAGCCGGACATTAGGAATGTAAAATTTTAGAAATGTAAAAATTTAAGTACGCAACAAAATTCTGCATCGTATAGTGAATTTTCCAGACGTTTAGTTGACATTTGTCGTTTTGGGACACTGTTAAATTCAGAAAAATTGACTAAATTTCATGCGTTTTTATTGAATTTTCTGTGAAATACTATATTAACAGCTACGTATAGTAATTTTTAGAAAAATTTTAATTTAAATTGTTTTTATAAAAAAATCGTTCGAAATTAAAAAAAAACCATTCTTTTGTTAACTTTTTTGTAAAAAAAAAAATTATAAGGTTTTTGAAAGTGAAATTAGTCGCGATCCTAAAAATGTTATACATCACGGTAAAATTTAAAATCTGATACTTCCTGAAGATTAAAATCACGATTATTTAGACGATATTTTCACTTTGAAAAAAAAACAAAATAATTAATGTGTTGTAATTATTACTATTTTTAATTATTACTATTATTATTATTATTTTTATTATTAATTTTATTATTATAGTTATTATATCTCATTACTACTATTATCATTATTTATTAAATTTTAATGGAAAAGAAAATATTTCTAATAATAATTAGTATTGTGGTTATTTTTGTTGAACTATTCATGGTTTTTAATCCAAATTTTTACTATTTAATTAGGCTTAAGTTCATTAAATTTAATTTTCATTAAATTATTTTTTATGAAGAAAGGAATTTTTTACAACATGGAAGATTAATTAAAATTGTTATTGATAATTTTCATTCCTGACTGACCTGGGATTCGAAGCCAGGCTGGCTGGCGTGTGATTCGAACCCAGGCGGCTGGTTACCCTGACATGTTTCGACCTCAACCACTAGGTCTTCTCAAAGGGATTTGCCGTCTTACACTCGCAGCCATCGAAGACTGCTGACGTCAGTAGTCAAACATCAATCCTTAAACCAAATTGTATTTTAACCTTTGGTAGATCGAAATTTGCTTATTGAATGATTATCAATTTTCAATTGATCTCACATGTTTTTCCTTTACTTCTGTTTTTTCCGTACTTTTGTCAAGAATTCTTCTTGAAGTCCAAAGTACATTTTTTGTTTATCATGTTTTTTGTCTTTCTTTTTTCTTGTTGACATTTTTCAGCACAACTTGAAGGACAAATGAACACATAGAGCTTGTGCCTTAGCTTTAACAATAATTAGTATTGTGGTTATTTTTGTTGAACTATTCATGGTTTTTAATCCAAATTTTTACTATTTAATTAGGCTTAAGTTCATTAAATTTAATTTTCATTAAATTATTTTTTATGAAGAAAGGAATTTTTACAACATGGAAGATTAATTAAAATTGTTATTGATAATTTTCATTCCTGACTGACCTGGGATTCGAAGCCAGGCTGGCTGGCGTGTGATTCGAACCCAGGCGGCTGGTTACCCTGACATGTTTCGACCTCAACCACTAGGTCTTCTCAAAGGGATTTGCCGTCTTACACTCGCAGCCATCGAAGACTGCTGACGTCAGTAGTCAAACATCAATCCTTAAACCAAATTGTATTTTAACCTTTGGTAGATCGAAATTTGCTTATTGAATGATTATCCATTTTCAATTGATCTCACATGTTTTTCCTTTACTTCTGTTTTTTCCGTACTTTTGTCAAGAATTCTTCTTGAAGTCCAAAGTACATTTTTTGTTTATCATGTTTTTTGTCTTTCTTTTTTCTTGTTGACATTTTTCAGCACAACTTGAAGGACAAATGAACACATAGAGCTTGTGCCTTAGCTTTAACAATAATTAGTATTGTGGTTATTTTTGTTGAACTATTCATGGTTTTTAATCCAAATTTTTACTATTTAATTAGGCTTAAGTTCATTAAATTTAATTTTCATTAAATTATTTTTTATGAAGAAAGGAATTTTTACAACATGGAAGATTAATTAAAATTGTTATTGATAATTTTCATTCCTGACTGACCTGGGATTCGAAGCCAGGCTGGCTGGCGTGTGATTCGAACCCAGGCGGCTGGTTACCCTGACATGTTTCGACCTCAACCACTAGGTCTTCTCAAAGGGATTTGCCGTCTTACACTCGCAGCCATCGAAGACTGCTGACGTCAGTAGTCAAACATCAATCCTTAAACCAAATTGTATTTTAACCTTTGGTAGATCGAAATTTGCTTATTGAATGATTATCCATTTTCAATTGATCTCACATGTTTTTCCTTTACTTCTGTTTTTTCCGTACTTTTGTCAAGAATTCTTCTTGAAGTCCAAAGTACATTTTTTGTTTATCATGTTTTTTGTCTTTCTTTTTTCTTGTTGACATTTTTCAGCACAACTTGAAGGACAAATGAACACATAGAGCTTGTGCCTTAGCTTTAACAATAATTAGTATTGTGGTTATTATTGTTGAACTATTCATGGTTTTTAATCCAAATTTTTACTATTTAATTAGGCTTAAGTTCATTAAATTTAATTTTCATTAAATTATTTTTTATGAAGAAAGGAATTTTTACAACATGGAAGATTAATTAAAATTGTTATTGATAATTTTCATTCCTGACTGACCTGGGATTCGAAGCCAGGCTGGCTGGCGTGTGATTCGAACCCAGGCGGCTGGTTACCCTGACATGTTTCGACCTCAACCACTAGGTCTTCTCAAAGGGATTTGCCTGGGTTCGAATCACACGCCAGCCAGCCTGGCTTCGAATCCCAGGTCAGTCAGGAATGAAAATTATCAATAACAATTTTAATTAATCTTCCATGTTGTAAAAATTCCTTTCTTCATAAAAAATAATTTAATGAAAATTAAATTTAATGAACTTAAGCCTAATTAAATAGTAAAAATTTGGATTAAAAACCATGAATAGTTCAACAAAAATAACCACAATACTAATTATTGTTAAAGCTAAGGCACAAGCTCTATGTGTTCATTTGTCCTTCAAGTTGTGCTGAAAAATGTCAACAAGAAAAAAGAAAGACAAAAAACATGATAAACAAAAAATGTACTTTGGACTTCAAGAAGAATTCTTGACAAAAGTACGGAAAAAACAGAAGTAAAGGAAAAACATGTGAGATCAATTGAAAATGGATAATCATTCAATAAGCAAATTTCGATCTACCAAAGGTTAAAATACAATTTGGTTTAAGGATTGATGTTTGACTACTGACGTCAGCAGTCTTCGATGGCTGCGAGTGTAAGACGGCAAATCCCTTTGAGAAGACCTAGTGGTTGAGGTCGAAACATGTCAGGGTAACCAGCCGCCTGGGTTCGAATCACACGCCAGCCAGCCTGGCTTCGAATCCCAGGTCAGTCAGGAATGAAAATTATCAATAACAATTTTAATTAATCTTCCATGTTGTAAAAATTCCTTTCTTCATAAAAAATAATTTAATGAAAATTAAATTTAATGAACTTAAGCCTAATTAAATAGTAAAAATTTGGATTAAAAACCATGAATAGTTCAACAAAAATAACCACAATACTAATTATTGTTAAAGCTAAGGCACAAGCTCTATGTGTTCATTTGTCCTTCAAGTTGTGCTGAAAAATGTCAACAAGAAAAAAGAAAGACAAAAAACATGATAAACAAAAAATGTACTTTGGACTTCAAGAAGAATTCTTGACAAAAGTACGGAAAAAACAGAAGTAAAGGAAAAACATGTGAGATCAATTGAAAATGGATAATCATTCAATAAGCAAATTTCGATCTACCAAAGGTTAAAATACAATTTGGTTTAAGGATTGATGTTTGACTACTGACGTCAGCAGTCTTCGATGGCTGCGAGTGTAAGACGGCAAATCCCTTTGAGAAGACCTAGTGGTTGAGGTCGAAACATGTCAGGGTAACCAGCCGCCTGGGTTCGAATCACACGCCAGCCAGCCTGGCTTCGAATCCCAGGTCAGTCAGGAATGAAAATTATCAATAACAATTTTAATTAATCTTCCATGTTGTAAAAATTCCTTTCTTCATAAAAAATAATTTAATGAAAATTAAATTTAATGAACTTAAGCCTAATTAAATAGTAAAAATTTGGATTAAAAACCATGAATAGTTCAACAAAAATAACCACAATACTAATTATTGTTAAAGCTAAGGCACAAGCTCTATGTGTTCATTTGTCCTTCAAGTTGTGCTGAAAAATGTCAACAAGAAAAAAGAAAGACAAAAAACATGATAAACAAAAAATGTACTTTGGACTTCAAGAAGAATTCTTGACAAAAGTACGGAAAAAACAGAAGTAAAGGAAAAACATGTGAGATCAATTGAAAATGGATAATCATTCAATAAGCAAATTTCGATCTACCAAAGGTTAAAATACAATTTGGTTTAAGGATTGATGTTTGACTACTGACGTCAGCAGTCTTCGATGGCTGCGAGTGTAAGACGGCAAATCCCTTTGAGAAGACCTAGTGGTTGAGGTCGAAACATGTCAGGGTAACCAGCCGCCTGGGTTCGAATCACACGCCAGCCAGCCTGGCTTCGAATCCCAGGTCAGTCAGGAATGAAAATTATCAATAACAATTTTAATTAATCTTCCATGTTGTAAAAATTCCTTTCTTCATAAAAAATAATTTAATGAAAATTAAATTTAATGAACTTAAGCCTAATTAAATAGTAAAAATTTGGATTAAAAACCATGAATAGTTCAACAAAAATAACCACAATACTAATTATTGTTAAAGCTAAGGCACAAGCTCTATGTGTTCATTTGTCCTTCAAGTTGTGCTGAAAAATGTCAACAAGAAAAAAGAAAGACAAAAAACATGATAAACAAAAAATGTACTTTGGACTTCAAGAAGAATTCTTGACAAAAGTACGGAAAAAACAGAAGTAAAGGAAAAACATGTGAGATCAATTGAAAATGGATAATCATTCAATAAGCAAATTTCGATCTACCAAAGGTTAAAATACAATTTGGTTTAAGGATTGATGTTTGACTACTGACGTCAGCAGTCTTCGATGGCTGCGAGTGTAAGACGGCAAATCCCTTTGAGAAGACCTAGTGGTTGAGGTCGAAACATGTCAGGGTAACCAGCCGCCTGGGTTCGAATCACACGCCAGCCAGCCTGGCTTCGAATCCCAGGTCAGTCAGGAATGAAAATTATCAATAACAATTTTAATTAATCTTCCATGTTGTAAAAATTCCTTTCTTCATAAAAAATAATTTAATGAAAATTAAATTTAATGAACTTAAGCCTAATTAAATAGTAAAAATTTGGATTAAAAACCATGAATAGTTCAACAAAAATAACCACAATACTAATTATTGTTAAAGCTAAGGCACAAGCTCTATGTGTTCATTTGTCCTTCAAGTTGTGCTGAAAAATGTCAACAAGAAAAAAGAAAGACAAAAAACATGATAAACAAAAAATGTACTTTGGACTTCAAGAAGAATTCTTGACAAAAGTACGGAAAAAACAGAAGTAAAGGAAAAACATGTGAGATCAATTGAAAATGGATAATCATTCAATAAGCAAATTTCGATCTACCAAAGGTTAAAATACAATTTGGTTTAAGGATTGAGGTTTGACTACTGACGTCAGCAGTCTTCGATGGCTGCGAGTGTAAGACGGCAAATCCCTTTGAGAAGACCTAGTGGTTGAGGTCGAAACACGTCAGGGTAACCAGCCGCCTGGGTTCGAATCACACGCCAGCCAGCCTGGCTTCGAATCCCAGGTCAGTCAGGAATGAAAATTATCAATAACAATTTTAATTAATCTTCCATGTTGTAAAAATTCCTTTCTTCATAAAAAATAATTTAATGAAAATTAAATTTAATGAACTTAAGCCTAATTAAATAGTAAAAATTTGGATTAAAAACCATGAATAGTTCAACAAAAATAACCACAATACTAATTATTGTTAAAGCTAAGGCACAAGCTCTATGTGTTCATTTGTCCTTCAAGTTGTGCTGAAAAATGTCAACAAGAAAAAAGAAAGACAAAAAACATGATAAACAAAAAATGTACTTTGGACTTCAAGAAGAATTCTTGACAAAAGTACGGAAAAAACAGAAGTAAAGGAAAAACATGTGAGATCAATTGAAAATGGATAATCATTCAATAAGCAAATTTCGATCTACCAAAGGTTAAAATACAATTTGGTTTAAGGATTGATGTTTGACTACTGACGTCAGCAGTCTTCGATGGCTGCGAGTGTAAGACGGCAAATCCCTTTGAGAAGACCTAGTGGTTGAGGTCGAAACATGTCAGGGTAACCAGCCGCCTGGGTTCGAATCACACGCCAGCCAGCCTGGCTTCGAATCCCAGGTCAGTCAGGAATGAAAATTATCAATAACAATTTTAATTAATCTTCCATGTTGTAAAAATTCCTTTCTTCATAAAAAATAATTTAATGAAAATTAAATTTAATGAACTTAAGCCTAATTAAATAGTAAAAATTTCTAATAATAAATAATCTTTTTTAGAAAAATTAAACATTTTATTTAAATGTTGTTGTTAATTTGTTTGGCTTACACCCGTAAGAAATGAATAAAATGGTAAAAATAGTACAGAAACAGAAAACAAGCAGGAATGAAATTAAATAATGGCATTCCGTACCCATATTGGTGTAGTTTTTTAGCAAAACGGTAATAATTCCCTCGTAGTTAGGGCTTTTATTGTTCCCAAGAAAATTTGTAACAACCCGCTGACATGAATTCCAGGCCTCGTTTTCAACGGGTATTAAATATTTTGGAAAATCTGTGCTTTTTAGTAATTTCTTTATGTGTGGACCATCGAGGACCCCTTCCTTGATTTTTGCTGAAGAAAGCTGCGGGAAAAGGGTTTTTAAATAGGAAAATACTTTGCCTTCCTTGTCTAAGGCCTTCAAAAATTTTTTAATGAGGTCAAGTTTGCTGTGCAACGTTGGAAGGATTATATTTTCTTTTTTGACAAGAGGCACGTATTTAATATTGTCTTTGCCCACTGTGACGTTCTCCCTTTCTAGCCAGTGTTTTCTTCTATAATGATGTTTACGAGCACGACTATCCCAGAGGCAAAGAAAGCAGCAATATTTTGTATATCCACCTTGCATTCCACACAAGATGCTGACGACCTTAAGATCGGAACATATTTTCCAGTTGTGATGCTCATATTGAATATATTTTAGCAAACTGTCCATTGTGCCGTATGATGCTTTAGTATTGATGGCATGAGCGATGGGGATAGAAGGTTTTTCATTTACAATATGCAGTAGGACTGCTTTCAAGCTCTCCTTACTACCGTCAATGAATAAGCGCCACTCATTTGGATCATAAGGCTCTCCGAGTTGCTCAAACAATGCAGGAATATTGTTGCAGTAGCATATGTCGTTTTCCGTCTTAAATGTTGTGCGTAAGCTTTATCACGGTTTCTGTAAAATTATCCTTTTACTCCCGGAGCCAAACAGTTCCGTTGCTTCAGGCATGATGCAAGTTACTCCGCTTTTTCGTTTGACAGCTCGAGATCTTTCACCAAATCATTCAGTTCAGGCTGCGTAAAATGTTGAAATTTCGACTCCTGTTGAAATTCATTATCACTGCTTGTGTAATGATTCGAAATAATGAATCGTTTAATCGGAGCACTTAGGATGAATAAATTCTTTTGAATGTGGAACTGGAAGCGAAACAGATGCTACTGTCGCATAAACCCATTTAGCACTCTTTCCAAAACTAGTGGACTTGTTCAGGCAAAAGTAAAGCAGACCATACACGATTCAATTCAATTGTCAACTGAGTCGGTTGTTGTCCAAATCAAAGCGTGTATGGCCTTGTCAGTTGATTAGTTTGACGTTTGTCGAGTTGGTTAAAGAAAAATCAAAAGATTTTGATTTTTTCAAGTTGACAACTAAGTCTTTCAATTCGATTGTACTGTGTGTGCTCAAGTCTCTTGATCAGCTGTCAAAATGTATGTTAAAAAAAATCTAAATTTGACAGTTGAATTAAAATCTTTCAATTCAGTTGAAGAAGTGTGTGGCCAAGTATCAATTCAGTTGAAAGACTCAGTTGACAACTGAATTGAACCGTGTATGGGGCGCATAACAATCAACCGAATGGCAGAGTGGCTCTCTCCATTTCATCGGAATACCGAATTGCATGTATCGTATTGGGATAAAAATTCACTTTATTATTAATTCAATTGTATAAATAAATTTAATCTTACTGTGAAAACAAAGAAGCGTACGCGGTAAAGGCCGTGTCAGATACAACTTTGTCGCTTTGCGTGACGTTTCTACCTTCGGCAGAAAAACGCAAAGCAAAAGGTGTATGCCACAATGAAAACTTTGACAACACTCACGCATTGCTTGTTTACTCATAAAAGCGGTTGGTAATTTGTACATTTAATTATTTGTTACAAAAATTAAAGTTAAAAATTTAATTGGACTGTTTTTTGGAATTGAATTTGGCAAAAAAAATTAAAAAAAAAAGAAAATTATACTAGCCAATTGTCAAAGCGCGCAAAAAGATGAGAGTTGGCTAACTTTTTGCTTCGCTCCGCTTTGAAAGTTCTTTATGTGACATGTTTCGTATAAGTATGTATATTTTATCTTAGATGTCAAAGCGAATCGGTAACGCAACGCGAAGCAAAAGTTTTATCTGACATGGCCTTAAGAGTTAAATGGCACGATAAACAAACATTATTTGGTGTCCATTGCTCATGAAAAGTTGCAGGTGCTATTCCAAAATATTTCAGATAATTCTGTTGTAATGAATAGGTGAATCTAGGGATGGGCAAATTGGAAAAGTATATCGATATATATCGTATCGATATTTTTTAAGATTATCGATATTTATTAATTATAAATATCGATATATCGAACGTATTAAGCTGAAATTATTACCAAATTTAAAAACTTAACATAATATATTTACATATGTACAAATATTTTACATGTCGCTCATTTCGTGCAAGACCGTCACAACTCAAAATTTGGCATTTTCGAGTTAGTAATGCAGAAATGTTCTTCTCTTAAATCTCTACAAATTGATCTAAGAACGGAGAGAATTATCGAAAAAATAACGGTAATACAGATGCTTTTGACGCTATAACCTCTTGTAACAAACTTGAGCAATTAACATCAACAAGGTCACATTTCAGTTTTTTTGTTGGCATTCCTCTTGTACATGTGGTTTTCTTTGTAGCAAAAAAGAAACATTTGTTTTTATAACTGTATATAAAATAAATAATAATAGGTTGGAATCTTAAAAAGGCTCTTCGTAAAGTTTCAAATTTTGAGTTGTGACGGTCTTGCACGAAATGAGCGATGTAATTCCATTCTAACTGCCTGTTTCTAGAACGCGAGCGCAAAAGTGACTCGCTTAACTTACATATAAAAGAAAAACAAATTTTAAGATTTAGGTTTTAATGTAAGTTATGTGAACGAGTTTTCGTTAGAAATCGAGGGACAGGCAGTCAATTCTACAGTAAAATAAAATTCAATAAATATAAAAAAGTCAAATTTATTCCCAAATTTTTTTATTCGCCATATGAAATATAAAAAAAATAAATTACGAAAAATTTAAATGGGATTATATAATGCCGGTAAATGAAACTTGTGACACATACTATACAGGTAAACTGTGCCATATTTTATTTTTAATATATAAGCGAAGAACCTGTTTAAATAAAAAAACAATATACTGCTTTCTTTTTATTAACATTCCAACTTTCATTAGTCTTTTGCTGCTTTTAATAAGGCGATTCTTTGCATAATTCTAGGAAGCTTGTCCAGAATATTTTCCCCGTTTATTATTTTGCTGTCATCTCTTAAAAAACTATGAATATGTACAATGGAAAAGGGCCGTTTTCTTTCGTAATATTATGCAAAAAAATTTTTAAAAACAACAGCAGTTGAATTGTTTTTTTTTTTAATTTTATTTTAAAGAGTTCTTAAAAATATCGAATTCGATAGTAGTAAACAAATATCGATGTATCGATATATGGTAATTTTAAATATCGGCGATATATATCGATTATATATATCGAAGCTTGTCCAGAATATTTTCCCCGTTTATTATTTTGCTGTCATCTCTTAAAAAACTATGAATATGTACAATGGAAAAGGGCCGTTTTCTTTCGTAATATTATGCAAAAAAATTTTTAAAAACAACAGCAGTTGAATTGTTTTTTTTTTTTAATTTTATTTTAAAGAGTTCTTAAAAATATCGAATTCGATAGTAGTAAACAAATATCGATGTATCGATATATGGTAATTTTAAATATCGGCGATATATATCGATTATTACTTTTTAAATATCGATATTTTGATAAATCGATATATATTGCCTATCCCTAGGTGAATCTACGTCTATTTGGTTGGGGGACAAAATTGCCACACATGTAACAATAATTATTTGGATTGTTTACGCCCTCAAATTTTTTTAAAACTTTCAATTTCAATTTTACTTTTAAAACATGAAAATAATGTGTTTTCTTTTTTTCTCTGTTGTTTCTACACACAACAAGGAAATCGTTTTTAACTACTTGTGTGTTGTTGTTGGCGTGTCTACAACAAATTTTGTTAAGTTGTATGAAATTAAAACGCTCACTTTGCCATTTTAATCTCAGAATGGCACTACCAACGAAAAATTCAATCTTTTTTACTTGGTTTGAGAAATTTATGCTTATTTTAAGAAATTTCGGGATTGATTCTCGAATGTTATCCCATTTACGATTGTTTTGAATGCGTTTTTGTGTTATTCGTACTTGAATTTTTGAGTACGACTTGTACCTAAAGGAAGTATAAAAACCTTTATTTATCCCGAGTGTTTTTCATTCTGTGTACGTATATCAGTGATGCAAGCCACCGGTCGTCAGCCGGTTAGCTGCCGCCAAAAGCCACCGAAGACAAAGCAAGAGCCATAACTATTTCTAACACACAAAATTGTCAAGAATGTATTGCAAGCGTTTAAACCCAATAAATTGTCGAAAAAAATTAAATATTCGGAAAATATGGGATTTGGCTTTATTCACTCAATTGCTTATAGCTTAAAAAAAATATCATCTTTACGTACATGAAGAGAAACCAGAAGTTTTTTTCCAACGATTTGTACCTTTCCGTTGGCACAGAATCACTGTAAGATATGATTTTTATAAAATATGCCCTATTTTCATCGATATATTTTGAACCGATATACCAATCAAAGATCCGATTACACATATATGTTCTCAATACCTTGCATTGGGTACCAATTGCGACCCAATGGGATATTTCTAGCTCGAGATATGATTTGTCAAGTGAAAAAAGGTCGAAAAATTAAGAAGTGACAATATCTCAAAACCTGTTCCATAAAATAATTTAACCTTGAATTTCGAATTCAGCGGAAGAAAATACATAAGGAAATCTATCTCTCATAAAATGTACATAATAAATTCATTTTGTATCTAGTGCAGGAATGTCAGCGTCATACACAATTGTGTAAGCAAAACTCACATGTAAGCTTACGCTCTTTTATTTTGGGAGTGTTAAATATAATTGTTTACTGCAAAACACTCTCATTCAGCGGGAAATATCGCACGGCCTGTTTTGAGGCCTCTAAACAGAAATAATATATTTATTATTTATTATCTTATTTTCTGATTTGTTTTATTTCTGTTTTTAACATTGTACAATGATTTAAAAAAAACAAATTGATTGTGGTTTTTGTACGAGGTGTACTTGTTGTAGTATCAAGAATAACTGTGATGAATTCGCCTTGATGTTGTGTTTATTGAGCTTCTGTAAACTTCAAATTTGAATTTTATTAAGTAGTATTGTATGGTATGTTCATACGACGATAAAAACCACTCGTTTCGCTCTCTGAAACTCGATTGCCAAACACGCTGTTCATACGATTCATTCTTGTTTCATGTTGACATTTTTTTTTGTGTTGTTAATGTGATTTTATTTAAAATAGATTAAAATGTAAGTAAAAATTCAAAATATATTATTTAAAACTTTTATTAATATTATTATTTAATTATTTTCACTTTATTTTATATAACATGAATTTTTATTTTGTTTTTTCTTTTTTTTGATTTTTTTTGAGAGCTCGTTCAGATAAACTAACTATAATTGTTATCAAAATTGGAGATGATAGTATATTTTTCCTGTTTCGCAACATGTTTCAAAATGAAACGACCTGTTTCGCTCTCAAAATTTTGTATGGCAAAACATGTTATTTCAATCATGTTTGGGGCGCGAAACAGGAATGGGAGAGCGAAACACGAATATTGCTGTCCGTGTGAACATGGTAGTAGACAGCGATAACGAGCATGCAAGCGGATGGGTTTATTAAAAAAAAGATAAATGATGCCATATAAAAAATATTTTATGATAAAAAATGCATTTAATGATTTTCAAAGTCTTATGTTTTATAGTAGTATATTTTTATAGTCTAGTAAAATCTTCTCTTTTTATCATGGTGGTTTATAATTATAGAATATTTTTAAACTTAATGGGGTTATTATTTGCATTAGTATGTGCAAATGAATTTTCATTGTTGGCTTTCGCAAAGGTATGTTGAGCACAAAATAAAAAATATTGGAAAGAATTGTATAAGGTTTTAAAAAGACTTCAAATATTGTCAAGTGCTCAATTTTTCCAAAAAATAAGCACAGTTTCTGCGAAATGCAGGTTCCAAATAAAATTTATTTAAATAATAACTAATTGTGTCTATCCATAACTTAACATTTTTCGATAATTGTATTATTATTAATTGCTCTAAAGTCTTCATAGCAAAATATGTATGTTAATAAGGCCTCGTAATAGGCCTCGCAACCGCAGATTTCTCCCACTGGGAATGTAAGAGACAAGAGTAATCGCACCAACACAATCATAATTGACACCGCTGATATAGTGCAAAAATGCCCAGTAGTGGCTGATATCAGCAAATTAAACTCACACGTATACTTACGCTCTTTTGTTTGATCGTCAATCAACCAATAGGAAATCAGCATGTTGAGTGGGAGAGACAAACTACACTTGCTGAACTTCTGTGTCTTATTTTACATTTTAATCGTCATCGAGACTGCTGTCAGTGAACACATAAATTGAAATTATTGCGATATATTAATGATGTCAGCCGAAAAGTATTTTATGTTACAAAATGCTTTTGATGACATGCAATGTCTTATTTGTCATAAGACATTTAAAAAAACTAAGAAATATAATTTAAAAAAACATAATAATAAAATATAATTTAAAAAAAATGACAACACCCGCCGCACAAGTGCTTTCGTCGCAATCTCGTTGACGACTAAATAAAATGAATAGAAAATTGTTTTCTTCCAGTGTTATTTCGTCACTCTCACCAATACTACTACCTTGGGCATCTTTGATCTAGTGCAGGGATGTCAGCGTCATACACAATTTTGTAAGCAAAACTCACATGTACGCTTACGCTCTTTTATTTTGCGAGCGTAAAATATAATTTTTTACGGCAAAACACTCTCATTCACAGGGCTATATCACACGGCCTGTTTTGAGGCCCCTAAACAGAAATGATATATTTATTATTTATTATCTTTGTTTATGTTTTGTTTTATTTCTGTTTTTAATATTGTACAATGATTGACAAATAATATCAACATTGTTTTGCATTTAAGCTAACGTTATGTGTTTTGTTTGTGAAAAAAATTCTTTGATGCCTGTTAAAGGGTCCCTTTTTCTTTCGTTAAAAAGACGTACCTAAATGCAGAAATTATTAAGAAAAAAATAGCCACAAGAATTTGTTGGTACTTTGTGCTTGTAAAAATATTTTTCTTTCTGTACCAATCGCGTCGGTGGGTTTTTTTCTTTGAAAACACTTTTCTTAAGTAAGTAAAAATATTTAAAAAAGTCTTGTTTTCCTACAATTTATGTGTAAACCTATACACATAAAAGCAAATGGGACAGCAGGTAAAATTTTTGTGTAAGAAGATGTGTATTATTGATGTATTAATAAAACATTATTGTTTAACGTCCACAAACCTAAAAAATGTTTTGTTGTTTCGAAATTGCAATTTAAATTTAGAAGATATTATTGGTAAATAAAAGTATATTTTTATAGGCTAGTAAAATCTTCATTTTTTATAATGGCGGTTAATAATTATAGAATATTTTTAAACTTAATGGGGTTATTATTTGCATTGGTATGTGCAAGTATTATTTTCATTGCTGGCATTCGCAAAGGTATGTTGAGCACAAAATTAAAAATATTGGAAAGAATTGTATTAGGTTGTAAAAAGACTTCATATATTGTCAAGTGCTCAATTTTTCCAAAAAATAAGCAAAGTTACTGCGAAATGCAGGTTCCAAATTAAATTTATTTAAATAATAACTGATTGTGTCTGTCAATAACTCAAAATTTTTCGATAATTGTGTTATTATTAATTGCTCTAAAGTCTTCATAGCAAAGTATGTATGTTAATAAGGCCTCGTAATAGGCCTCGCAACCGCAGATTTCTCCCGCTGGGAATGTAAGAGACAAGAGTAATCGCACCAACACAATCATATTTGACACCACTGATCTAGTGTAATTACACCAGAGGTAAAGAGAGGCTGTTAAAAATGAGTGTGTAGCGGTGAGTGTATTTTGGGTGCACCTAGTTAAGTCAGTTTAGCACATAACGTTGAATTGTAGTATTTAGATACCTAGTCATAAGAAAGAATTGTAGTATTGTAACAACTGCTGAGAACGAGACATTTCATCACCGCCGAGCACTCAAGGAACCCGATCCTGACTCCCCAGCCGATTCCGACCCGAATACACCGGCCGAGGAGAATCCGCCGAATTCCTGCCTGTTTGCTGTGCTGCTGGTAATTTCAAATGAAGTTAACAAAGTATTGTAACTAAATTGCGAATTAATCAATAAAGTTAAGAGATTATTGTTAACCCCGAAAGGGTAAATCACCCGTGTTTTCACTTAAGGTTCGTGGATTCCGTAAGTCGACCCTGGACATCACTGGACTACCCCAGCCTACGACAAAACCACGTTACAAATGGCGCCCGAGCAGGGACCCGATTCTAAATCGCAACGCGAGAAAGAAACCACCGCCCCCATCGAGGAGGAATCGGCCCAAAATTACAAAACCAGCAAACAGGACAGCGCATCTACGAGCCATCACCTAAATACAGACTCGGTCGGATGGAAATACCTCTTACACAAGGAGCAGCTGGTCGAGCAATGCGGGAACTTCGGCATACCGACCTCCGGTTTCACAGTCGCCCATCTTTGTAAGCAGCTGGCTGAAACCATCCGCACCAAACGGTTGAGGGCCTCCTCTGAAAATCTCCTACGGGAGTTGGAAAACGAGGTGACATCGGCTGAACAGAATGTCATACCCGATAACGAAGTATCAGTTTCGCTGCCCCCGCCGCCTGTTTATACGAACCTTTCCGATCTTGAAATAATGAACATCATCCACAAGTGGGGCCTGAAATTTTCCGGAGAAAACGATTTGATGGAGTTCCTGGAACGTCTCGAAGAGCTGTCGGAATGTCATCAAATACCAATTAACCGCCTACCCCCCTTAATGCTAAGTATATTGACCGGCAGTGCGCTCAAATGGTTTAGAGTGACAAGGGGCACACTGAACACGTGGCAACAATTTAGACAGGAAATAGAGAAATTTTTCCTACCCCCGCGATACCTATCGCATTTAGAGCAGAACTTCTATAACCGAAGGCAGAACAACCGAGAACGGGCTAAAGACTATGTGCTTAGCATGCTGAGTCTCGCCCGACAACATCCAATCCTACGAAAACAGAACCACCTAGATCGAGTTTACTATGGCCTTCGCACAGAATACCGACACTATGTTCGCCGAAGGGATTTCAGCAACCTAGATGAGCTTATCACCATGACGGATGTGTACGAAGCCCTAAAGCGGGAAGAGCGGCCTCAGACCTCACACATGATATCCAGTCCGGGATACAACCGTGCGACGAATTGCTGGAGGTGCAAGGGGTTGGGTCATAAACAAACAACATGTAATGTCCCCGGTTATCTCTTCTGTTCATATTGTGGGCGCGAGGGGGTACTTTCTAGGGCCTGCGGGTGTCGGGGAAACCGTGGGATTTCGCCGATAGGCGAACATCCAACCAACTACAACCGCTACTTCGTGTCGGTAGAAATCTACGGTCGGCATGTAACAGCCTTAGTCGACACCGGGTCCTCTCGTACCTACATCGGCAAAATCATGAGGGAGCATTTGAGAGCCCATAACTTCGAACCAGTCAACTCCCTGGGTACGGTACAAATGGCCGATCAATCCCTGGCGACATCGCTAGAAGTATTCCTCAGCCCCGTAAGATACAACGAAACTATGGTGTCCTTACCGGTGTCAGTGATTGACACCTTGGCCGCAACCATGATACTCGGGATAGATTTCTTGAACACCTTACAGCTCGAGCTACGGCTACACGGAGAAAGGCTGCTCAACCCCGGAATGGTGAAACAAGATTCCCCCGTACATCCACCCCTGCATGCCTTAACCACACGAGACTTCTTGATCATGGAAGAAAGTAAAGACCTAGAATTGACTACAGAACTATGCAACATCGGCACACATGAGATCCGCCTTCGTTATCACCATGGAGCGTAGACGAACCACTCCTCCGCGTGTAGCGCACAACAGGGTAGCGGTAGCACATCCCTCCCTATACATACCACCGGCAGAGGCCCGGCCAAGAATCATAAGCGACGTGGGGATCCCACCACTCCCCGGCGATAGCGGACCACCACCACTCGTTCCCTGTCAGCAGAAAAGAACGGTGAGAGTATCAGCTGCTCCGCCAACAACACGACTGGATAGATGCCACGCAATCAGTCCGCCGCCACCAACCCCGGCATCCGAACCGCTCATCAGCGGCGAGCCGACACCACCGCCTTCGGGTGACAAACCACCCAACTTTCGTCCAACTCTACCGAGCGTTCGTCCAGCACAATCCAGCCCTGGTCACGGAGCAACCACGCAGAAGAGGCACCACAAGCCTGATCGCACGGAGAAATACAGCGGCCATACGTTCACCAAAGGCAAACTCTGGAATGGAGTCCGCATCCGACCACCTCCACACTATGCCAAGCACGTCCAATTCGTCATCCGACCGGCTGTTCGGGCCCCAGTCAAGACAGCAGTGCTCAACAAAACTTACGCTCGCCCCCGGGGAAAAAAATCGCCCATAAAAAAACCGAATGCTGTGGTAACACAGCCTTCTCCTGAGAAGGGGGGAAATGTAACGAAGATTTACATTCCCTTAAATACCCGCAACATAAATTTTATATTTATTTTTTTAAGTTCTATACAATACCATATACTATAATTAATTTCAGTTTCAAGTACATATGAAACCCCCTAATGTTATTTAGTTAATACCAGTTCGCTTAATAATTCTCATCTAGTTCATTTATAATGTTACATTAATACTTTAGGTTTAGTTACACTCGGGGCGATTTCATTGCACCAACGATCTTGCCATCTTTTTAAAAGTCGACCTGGTTCCCGCCTTCTGCACGACGGTCGCCGACACCTGCACTTGTTGGGTGATTGTTTTTGTACTGCGGCTTCGGCTGACGGTTTCTGTACTGCGGCTTCGGCTGACGGTTTTTGTACTGTGACTTCGGTCAACAGACCTCCCCTAGTTAAGTCAGTTTAGCACATAAGGTTGAATTGTAGTATTTAGATACCTAGTCATAAGAAAGAATTGTAGTATTGTAACAACTGCTGAGAACGAGACATTTCATCACCGCCGAGCACTCAAGGAACCCGATCCTGACTCCCCACCCGATTCCGACCCGAATACACCGGCCGAGGAGAATCCGCCGAATTCCTTCCTGTTTGCTGTGCTGCTGGTAATTTCAAATGAAGTTAACAAAGTATTGTAACTAAATTGCGAATTAATCAATAAAGTTAAGAGATTATTGTTAACCCCGAAAGGGTAAATCACCCGTGTTTTCACTTAAGGTTCGTGGATTCCGTAAGTCGACCCTGGACATCACTGGACTACCCCAGCCTACGACAAAACCACGTTACAAATGGCGCCCGAGCAGGGACCCGATTCTAAATCGCAACGCGAGAAAGAAACCACCGCCCCCATCGAGGAGGAATCGGCCCAAAATTACAAAACCAGCAAACAGGACAGCGCATCTACGAGCCATCACCTAAATACAGACTCGGTCGGATGGATATACCTCTTACACAAGGAGCAGCTGGTCGAGTAATGCGGGAACTTCGGCATACCGACCTCCGGTTTCACAGTCGCCCATCTTCGTAAGCAGCTAGCTGAAATCATCCGCACCAAACGGCTGAGGGACCTGCCTGTTTGAAAGCTAGCATACAACTGAATTAAGGCCCAACTAAAATGTGCTTAACCAAACTTAAGCTAGTGTCAAAATTCAACGAAAAGCATGTCAAATGTTTAGGTAAATTACTGAAGACTTTCAGGTGGCTATATTGTACTTATTGAGCTTAAAGACTTTCAACACTTAGTTGCAAACATTTGTACTTTTGGAAAACTATTTTCGTTTTTATTTCTTTAAAATGTAATATTTTTGACGAAATGTCATTTAATTTGTAAAAGTTATAAATATATTACCATAAACAAGAAAATCTATGTTTATCTTTTATTAATTTTTAAAGTAAACGAAAACTAAAAAAAAGCAACTGCGGCTGCATCTTTTAAACAAACAATTATATGTATCTATTATGTGTCATTTGCTTAAGGAAGAGCGAAATTGACCGCACTTTCCTTAAACAAATGACACTTGACGAAACTTAACGAAAAGTGTCTTAAGTACATTATAGTTGTATACATTTGATTGTGTGTATTCGCACATTTGCTTAAGGTTCATTAAGCACATTATATTTAGGCCTTTAGAGTTGTGTCGGTCATGAACAGCTATGGGCACCACTACATTTAAAGCTTTGCATCTGTGGCATTGTATTGGTTTGTTTATGTTTGCATTTGTTGGTTTTTGTACATTTGTAGGCTTTGTTTTTTTCTCATTTCATGACATGCGAACGCTTCGTTCGAAATGTTCTGCTAGACTAAGCACAATTTCTTTTCTCTGCTTCGCTCATCAATTTTGTGTATGTACACATCGTTCGCTCTTTTTGAACTTTGATTTTGAATTTGCCCATAGCTGGTCATGAACGAACTGGATCAATTGAACGATCGATGACCGGCCGGTCAGTTTCATCGTTCAATTTCGTTTAATCGTTTACTTGGGTCTTTTGAATCAGTCGGTCACTTGTTAACCGGAAAACTGGTTGAAAAGAAACAACAATACTTCTGTGTTGTATAAGTTTTGCCATTATAATATACTTATTTCTTTTACTCATTGCCACATTTCTTTATACACGACCTAATTTTCGATTTGGCGAAATGGCGATTTTTTGGCGGCTTATAAAATATATGGCGATTTTGTTGGCTATTTGATAAGCTATAAACTTGCTTTGAGACTGTTAACCGTTTATTATTTAAAAAGATTATATCAATGAGGGTATTCCATCTAATATAAATCAGGTTTTGCAAAAAGTTTATAGCTATAAGGATACGTCCGGTACGTACCATTTTAAAGAACTTGCTTTGACTGTCTTTATATGTATTTAATTCCAACTGCTAATGTCTGTGTTGAAATAGTACTTTTTAATAATTTACTCTACTAAAACTCGCCTTAAAAATAGAGTGCAATTCGAACTTCTTGACACGTTGTTACGAGTTATAAATTTTATGAATGTAAATAGCACTTTTTGTACCTTCACACGATATTTTGAATATATATTGTTAAAAAAAAACAGTAAGACTTGCCTTGCCGGTGAAGCGTTTTAGATATATATCCAATATTTGTTTAATACTAAACACAAAAAAACGTTTTGCAGCTTTAATTAGATTATTGTAAACTATTGTATATTTTGTGTGTTCACCAATCACCTTACTTTTATTCAAAAAAATGTATATCAAGGCGACTTTGTCCCATTTTTGGAGAATTTTAGCGATTCAGAAGAAATATATTTTTTTAGAATTTATAGAAAACATTGGAAAAATTTTTAAAATAAATTTTATGTTGTCAAAAATGCAAAAAAGGCTTTGGCGATTTTTGACATTGAATTTGTCAAAAAACATCAAAATAAACCTGACAACCCTGACTGCTATTAACAATTTTTCAACAATTTACATGAGCGTTGCCAGCTGTTCTTAATACAAAACCCGCCATATGCTAATTTTTTCATTTGAGCAGAAAATTGTATACATATTTATTTCATTAATTTTTTAAATAAGTCCTGTAAACAAATAACCAAATTCGATATTCGCTTTATTTATAAAAGCGTAGTCAAGTTTTACAGCACGAAATTAGAATGAAAAAAAAAACACTTTTAATGTATACATTACATTCGTTTATGAATAAGACTCTAAAAATATAAAAAAAATTAGTTTATATGAAACTACTTAATTTTTTTTAAAAGCTTTTATTTAACTTGCAATGTATGTTTGTTCGGTGAAATCTTACAACTCAATTTTGAAGCAGATACCTCGAACCGATTGAGCTAACATTTTTCAACACGTTTAGTTAAGATGACGTGCAACGTTATTCTAAATCTAATATGACAAGACATCCAAGATGGCAGACTAATTTTTTTAATGCATTCCTACAATATGAGTATCAATTGGGAGGGCTTGCTGAGAATAAGTCGAATAATAAAGTGGTGTTACTCTAAATCATATATGGCGTACTAAGTTTTTAATGCTAGCCTTCAATATGGGTATCAAATGAAAGAACTCATGAGAATACGAATGCTAGTTTTAAAATAAATTAAATGTAAACAACCTTTTTACAAAACAAGCTTTAATTTAAATGCACTGAAAAGAAAAATATTAATGAATAGTACGAAACCTTTTTTAAAAAACACGCTTTTATTTAAATAATCTAAAAAGAAAATTTTACTTTTAAACTTTTACTATCAACTTATAACGGATTACAGAATTTATATGATACAAAAGCTTGTCGCGAGATTAACTTGTGTAGACAAACAAGTAAATTATATAACTTGATGTGATTGATTTTACCTTTTAAATTTTTCAAACAAAGTAAATACTAGTACTTAAATCTCGCAAACAAGCGACACGCTTTTATATCATATACATTTATTAATGATGTTATAAGTTGATAGTTAAAGTTTATTTATTTTTTCTTTTTAGCGCATTTTAATAAAAGCGTGTTTTTTAAAAAAGGTTTCGTACTATTCATTTATATTTTTCTTTTCAGTGCATTTAAATAAAAGCTTGTTTTTTAAAAAGGTTGTTTACATTTAATTTATTTCAAAACTACCATTCGTATTCTCATGAGTTCTTTCATTTTTTTTAAAAAGGTTTTTTAATTCTTATAAAATAAAAACAAAAAATAAAATTCATATTATCACATCTTTTGAAAATATAATACATATAACACATGAATAATAATAATAACTATATTATTTATATATTTGTTTGTTTTTAAAAGTATTTTGTTCTTAAAACACCACATAAATTTGAAATTTTTTCTTTCATTATTTTTGTTTAAATTAATTTAAGAATAATTGCCCTCATACTTTGAATAAGCCCTCGCAACAAATTTTAGAGCTTCCTAAGCATATATTAAATAAGAACACCAAACAAGTTTTAAAATCGCCAAGTTTGACGAGAAATTACTACGTCTGGCAGCCCAGATTGTACTATGATTTTTTTTAAACAGTGTGGCAAGCCGCCACTGGCAGTGTATTAAAAGAAAAAAGTATAGCATACACACTTATGGTATTGTTGTTTCTTTTTAATCAAATGAACGAAAAAAAAACTGCGTATTTGGTTTGTGTTTATTGTTTTCTATTCTTGCTTACACTCAAAAAAGATTTACAATAACTTAATGTAATTTTTTAAAATCGTTTTCCGTAATTAATGGAAATTTTTTTATTTTATAATTGAATTAATGTAACTGTTTCTGCATATTGTTCCAAAAACAAACTACAAAAAATAATAAGGGTTTTCATGATATCGCTTAAAATTGCCATTTGTGCAAATGGGCAAACTTGCGAGACTCGTTTCATGAAGACCCTTTTTAATTTTAAATATTTAATGTCATTTACAACTGAAACGTCAGTACAAAAATATAATAAAAGAAAACAAATATTAAAATAAAAGCTAAAATTTGTGAATAAAAAGTTAAATTTGTTTTTTAAACATCCATAAATAAAGCAAAACGACTAATTTGCTTAAATTGTTGCAAGAATTTATTGTTTTGACATTATTAACACTTGAATTTTTCATTGAAAACGGCGGTGAACATTAAGCTAATTTATTTGTATAAATTTTTGGCAGTTCATTTGAGAGGGCGTAAAAATTCACAGTAGCACAAATTGCGAGACTTTTAGCGATATCATGACAACCCTTAATGATTTTTATTTTGTTAATATGTTCAGTTACTTTTTATGCATAAAATAAACTGAAATACATGTGTAAATAAATAAAGATAAATAAAAAGGAAAAAATATTTGGCTCATTTGGTAGGTCATAATGAAAGGTAAAAACACTGCTTTAGCTATCTAAGTACATACGTAATTTAAATTAAGTTAAAATTAACTGAAAAGCTTTTGAATATATTTTTTGTAGTTTGTATTTTTTTTTTTTTAATTTAAAATAAAGAGAAAAGTTAATTAATTTTTATTTAATATCTCCGTTATAAAATTAGCATTAAAAAATAAACTTACAATTCCTTTATTTAAAATGATCCGTTTTCTAATTACATTTTCAGTTTTCTAAACTTAAAACTATTATTTTAAATTTACCTACATAATATTTCGAGTGTAATCTCACATGTTGTTTCTATTAACACATTCAATCGATTGTTTAGTAAAGAGGACAAGACAAGTCAACGACTGAACGAAAGCGACAAATGATTCAAAAGACAAACTGACGCAAAAGACAAAGTGACCTGAAATGAACGATTGAACGGAATGAACGAACTCATTCACTGATTCAAATTGAACTGATTGAAATTGACCAGTCACCTAAGCGAACGATTAAGCCCAAGACTAAGCTGAATGAAATTATAGTTTTTTTTTACCATTTTTGAAGTGAGTTTCGGTAACATTCGGGTTGTGTGTGTGAAAATCCCGAAAAGTGCTCGGCCCTGGTGGCATAGCGTGATGATCATTGAATTACACTAATTGTAAGCTAATGAAATAAACTATAAATCGATAACCTTTTTTTGTAGAAACAAATTGATTTTGTACTATTTTTTTACATTTTACTGAAGGCGTTACCATATGGTTATCATGGTCGTCTAGGTTACATGTTTTTTTGCGTTTCATGCAGAAGTAAATCAACTTACTGATATACCAACTGCCATTTGCACCGAGCTTCCTTTAGATGCCAACATATCTGGCGAAGGTGATGCTGAAGATATATGTGAGGGCAACCCAGGTAATGTTTGCCGGGCTCATCTAAAAGGCTACTTGGTGAACTTCGAAAGTTACATAGCGAAGAATCCTCGTTCTAATGTTTAGTATGAAGCCAAGTTTGGAAAAGACGCGGCTCCTCTGGTCCGTATGTTCGATGATTTAAATAACATATTAAAATCGCCGCCGTTTTCGTTTTACTTTGATAACCTGTTTACCAGTTTTCCGTTGTTGGCTTATATCAAGTAATGCGGATATAATGCTATGGGAACAATCCGCGAAAATCGTATTCCGGAAAGCTGCCCACTGGTGCATAACAAAACTTAAAGTTCATGGAAAGAGGCTACTCGGAATAAGTTTCGATAAAAAGAACTGGTATTCATTTAGTGAAATGGAAGGATAATTACACTAGCTGCACGTCCTTTTTCGATCACGGAATATAACAAATATATAGTGAAGTAGACCGATTTGATTAAAATATGGCCCAATACCGCATCAGAAAACAGAAGGAAAAAGTTTCGGGGTAGCATTTTTATCGACAAACGAAGCCGACAATGCTTCAACACGAAGTTCGATGACAATTGTCAGAATACTTCTGTAATCATTACAAAAGCCAAATCATTTATTCCGCTGCCCTACCACAGATATGCACAACAACCAGGTCGAGTTGAGCACACTCTTCGTTATGACCAGAGCATTTTGTAATATCATCCAATCGTAGGCATTAGGACGGTGAACGATGCAAAGTTAATGTACGAAGAGCATGCATAAAACGCAACGTTGGATTTTACGTACAGTGTTTTGCCAATTATCATACCAAACCAAGATTTATTTCTGTTAAACGAACATATTTGTATATTCCTTTTTTATTTTCATAAATTTCTTTTTTCCTTACTTATAATTTCAATAAAATTCTTTGAAAACAGCTACATATTTGTGTGAATTTGCTTAATTTTCGTTAAAAACTTGGTAACGCTAGTTTTTCGCGTTTCCGGATAAGTGTAACAATAGGTGTGTTCATTTACTTTACTAGCAGAAGCTTGCAAAGAGAGAGTAAGTAGGTATTTAAAGAAATTGCTCTCAAAAATACTAACAAGTAAATGAACACTTTGCCAGCCAAAATTTGCAAGTTAAAGTAGTGACCAGTGCTGCCGCTAGAGAAAAATTGAGTGAAGTAGATTTTGGAAAAAAGTGGAGTAGATTGAATAAAATTGAAGTAGTATACATTTTTGAAAACAAAACAATATAATTCATTTTATTTAATAAGAAAAACAAAAAAATTACATTTCATTTTAAATATAGATACATATAATAAAATAAACATACAAATAATAATATAAATCACATTTCGTTACTATGATAAGTACATATACATATGTATACAAATATGTTAAAATAATTTTAAATTTTAATTGGTCTTAATTTTTTTGGTATTTATTTATGATTTCTTTGGGTGGAACCCAGTTTTCAAATTCAAATTCTGACATTATTTCTTTAATTAGAAGTATAGAACTCACTGTTTCTACGTTAAGACAATTTCGGATAGCCGTTTTATTTAATTTCATTTGGGAGAATACACGCTCCGTGGAAGCACTGCTATGAGGCAAGCAAAGTAAAGAACTTATAAATTGCCGCAAATGTGGATACATGTGCTCTCCTAAACTATTTTTTACTTTAAAAACATTTTGCCAAAACATTTCAAGAGTCATCTCTTCCTCGGAAAATGCATGTAATAATAAAAGTCTCCATTCTTCATTAATATCTTCAATGTTCATATTTCCAACGAGATTAGGGAATATATTAATAAGTGGCATAAGGCTTGGCCCTAACGATAATGGATCAATTATTTGTAGTGCTTTCAAAACTGGGTCCTTAAAATTTATTCTTTTTAAAATTTGCCGATGAAAAATAGCGTTTGCATATGTTCAGTGATTAAAACCACTATTTTCATCGTAATTAGGGGAATAGGAAAAACAATTTTAAAATTTGAAGCAGAACAAAAAGTGAAGCAGATTTTTGGAAGAAGGAGTGACGAAGTAAATTTTGTGAAAATGAAGCAAAATACATAGATTGAAGTAGTAGCGGCAGCACTGGTAGTGACGAATATACAGGAATATTTGAGTACCCATTAATTATTTTAAGACTTGGGATTATTTTATACATTACGGTAAAAATATTGTGATATTATTAACTTATATTTGTTTATTTTGAATAAAATGAATCATGAATTGAATTGTTTTTATTTAGGAGGGGAAAGAAGTATTCGGGTTTTCCTCAATAATAAAAAAAAACCCTTTGTTAACAATAAAAGTATTTTTAAGGCAAAACAAAATATTTAATTTGACAATCTATGTATAACCGATGTATGCATAAGGCGCGGATTCAGGGGCGGGTGAAAAAACGGAAATCCCCCCCCCCTAAATTTTAAAAATATGTTTTGCTTATTTCGATAAAACACGAATTTCCGAATGTACAAAATTTTTGGAAATCCCATCATGTTTTTTATTGAATCTCTAATCGAATTTTCAATAAGTATCCAAGTATTTATCCTAATAGTTATTTATTATATATTTCCAATGAAACATCTAGTTTACTGTATTTAAATACATATTATTATACATTCAATCCCAGCAAGTGCCATCTATATCCGAAAAATAAACGTTTGGGTTGAAAATGCGAGCGGTTGAATTATTAATAAGCCTTGGTATATGCAATAAGGCCCAACTAAAATGTGCTTAACCAAACTTAAGCTAGTGTCAAAATTCAACGAAAAGCATGTCAAATGCTTAAGTAAATTACTGAAGACTTTTAGGTGGCTATATTGTACTTATTGAGCTTAAAGACTTTCTACACTTAGTTGCAAACATTTGTACTTTTGGAAAACTATTTTCGTTTTTATTTCTTTAAAATGTAATATTTTTGACGAAATGTCATTTAATTTGTAAAAGTTATAAATATATTACCATAAACAAGTAAATCTATGTTTATCTTTTATTAATTTTTAACGTAAACGAAAACTAAAATAAAAAAGTACTAAAAAAAGCAACTGCGGTTGCATCTTTTAATTGTAAACAATTATATGTATCTATTATGTGTCATTTGCTTAAGGAAGAGCGAAATTGACCGCACTTTCCTTAAGCAAATGACACTTGACGAAACTTAACGAAAAGTGTCTTAAGTACATTATAGTTGTATACATTTGATTGTGTGTATTCGCACATTTGCTTAAGGTTCATTAAGCACATTATAGTTAGGCCTATATTTTTATTTGTGTTATGATAATTATTTATTATTAGGGATGAGATTTTCATGCACTAAAAAATCGAAAATATGCGCATAAAACATGCACTAAAAACACCAAAATATGCATTAAAAAAATAAAAAATATGCACTAAAAACTTTAACATTTTCAATAAAACACCGTTTTTTTTTTAATTTTATTTATATCAAACACAAAAATAGATAAAAATTCAGTCTGTTGTCATTAAAAGGTACAATATTTTTAACTTTTAATTTAAATAACTAATTTAAATTTTTGTTAGCATAAACAAATAAATACTTTTTTATATTATCAAAAGTAAATCTATGTCTGTTTGGACGCAAAAAACTTTTGTACATGGAAAATGATCTCTCAACGTCAACCGAAGTTATAGGAGCATACTTGAAGGATGCCAATTCATTTGGAGAATATTCATTTTCTAATTCAGATCCAACATTTGATTGCAGATCGAAAATAGTTGATATTTGCTTTATTTTTTGAAATCCTATATTTTTTTGCAAAACGTTTTGGATTTTTTTTTTAATTTGTTGGGCAATTCTTCCTTCCACATTGTTTATTTTTATTTCTGCAATATAAATTAATTTGACTTGAGAATTAAGTGAACTAAATCCCTCTAATTTAGTTATTGTTTCACCAATATATCCATAGTTGGAAAATACAAATGCCAGTTGACTTTTGATGTTCTTTAAATTTAATATTTCTTTTACTTTTTTAATGGCATAAGCATCGGTAACCACAAGTTCTTCAATAACTTTCTTACACTGTTCAAAATGTTTTGAATAGTATTCTACAGCATCTAGCCAGGTTCCCCATCTTGTTAATACTGGCTGTGATGGTAAGGGTATCAAGAGATGCATTTCATTAAAAATTGCAACTCGTGAAGGAGCCTTTAAAAATATTTTTTTCTCGTATGAAACCAATAAATCAATATTATCAAATTGGCTTCTAATTTCCTCTGCAACTCGGTGTAACCCATGTGCCAAGCAAGTAACATGTAACAGTTTCGGATAAAATATTTTAAGCCCATTGGCATCCTTAACCATGTAAGGCGCCGCATCGGTTAAAAATAGAAGGATCTTTTTTTTGTCGAAATCTTGCCCCAACAAATTTATTCAGTCATGGAAAGCTCGAGCAGTCGTAGCATGGTTGGCCTTTTCCAATTCCACAACGTTAAGCAAGAATTTATTTTTGCTAACTTCTTCATCTTTATCCAAAACTCCGACAATGAAATTTGCAACGTAACGCCCTTCTATATCCGGTGTTTTGTCCATCGAGCAACGACTGGGAAGACTTTTCTGTAACACGCTCGAGACGCTCCTTGTGTTTTTGACTATTTAAGTGTTGCTCAACCAAAAACTTCCTTTCGTGACTTACGGGTTTATTGCAAACTTTGCAATAGAGTATTCGACCATCAGATTTAAAGACATTGTTATATTCGTTAACGTATTTCATTATGATGGAAGATTTTGATGGCTTTATCTTTGGCATATTTCCTGGGAAAAAAAATCTCGTTAAATAAAATATACATAAATATAATACGTGTTTGGCTGTTTAATATACTTACAATTTAATTTTGAACAATTAGTGGACAAATTGCATTTAAATTATTGTTTTGAATGTTAAAATTTTGTTAATTCACATTAAAATTTCTTGAAGAATCTAGTGTTTTCTCAAAAATACGTTTCAAAAGAATGAAACAATTACATATGTATACGTTTTGATTTAAAAGTTTAAAGCGAATTAAAATGTTAGCATGTTACAAGGCGAATTCAACAACAAGTGGTTTCGATACTACAACAATCCAAGAATCACAAACAACAGGGATTTTTGCATTGCATTGTTAGCCTTTACGGCCCGAAATGTCAAACATTCCTAACAAATCTAAGCAAATTGGTTCGAACTGTCAAAATCAAATGGCGTTTCGACACCACCTGTAGTTGCATTCGCCTTGGCATGTAGCGTCAATTTATGTAATATATGCGTCTCTTTCTAATGTAGAGTTGTATTTTAAGCAGAGTTCCAAAGGAATTTATTTATTTATTTTAAAATTTTTTTGTGCCAAAATTATTTTTGTGTACATATTCAACAATTTTTTGCAGAACAGAATATGGAAATTAAAAAAAATCACTAAAAAATGTCAAAATATGCAAAAATATGCATTTAAAACCGAAATATGCAAATATATGCATTTTCACCAAAATATGCAAAAATATGCAACAACAAATCGATGCCATTTTAACGCAAATTTATTGATTTGGAAAGATAATTGGTCGCCATCGTTCTTAGACTATCGACAAAAAACATGCATTTGCATGGAAATCGCATCCCTATTTATTATATACATCTGATTATAACTGTTTTTCGTATCATATTTTCATCATAGTAGGCTTTGAATTTTATATGCATTGCCATTCTACCTTCCCATATACACATACACAGAAAGAAAAACACTCGGGATAAATTAAGTTTTTTATACTTACACTAGATTCAGACCGTGATTGAAAAATCATGTCTTTTTTTTAATTCCTTTTGAAAGTTGCTTCCAAAAACACAACAGATTCAAACGAAGATTTTTTCCCCATGATTATAGTGTTGATTTTTTTCCCCATTATCGGTAATTCCTCTTTACTTGCTTATTTATAAAAACAAACAATTTTAATGCGCTCCATGTTTTGTATTGTAAAGAGATGTTGCCACATTGAAATAAAAAATAAAATGAAGCAACGCAACAAAAATACGAATGGGTTCAAAGAAAAATATAAAAAGAGACACATAGATCAGAAAACGTGTTTTTTTTCTCTACCCCGCTTGCATCACTACACCGTTCGCCTACAAACACCAAATATCATGTCTTAAAAAACATGGAAAAAATCACCGTCTGAACCGCGTGTTACTTTGATTACGAGTCGTACTCAAAATTTTAAGTACGAATAACACTAAAACGTACTCACCACAATCCTTAATGGGATAACTTTCGAAAACCATTCCCGGAATTTCTTAAAGTAAGTATAAAATTCTTAAACCAAGTACAAAAAAGATTGAACTTTTCATTCGTACTGCCACTCTGAGAGTAAAATTACAAAATGAGCGTTTTAATCTCATATAACTTATTCAAATTTGTTGTAGCCACTACAACAACACCACAAAAGTAGCTAATAAACGATTTGCTTGTTGTGTGTAGAAACAACAAAAACAACAGAACAGGAATTTCATATTTAAATCTTAATCAATTTTACTTTTTAAAGTTTAAAAATTGTCTTGCTTTCAATTTCTCACTTCTCATTTAGTTAATATTCTTAGCTTAATATGTACATTAAGGCCCTAATCATGTACAACGCAGCGCAACACCACATAACTAACGCAACGCCAAAGAATAACATTGAAAGCACAAACAATGTCATAAATATTTTGTAATTTTGTTGTTGCTTTCTACAGAAATTCACATTCCGTTTTAAAATTTCAAACGCTCCATTGCTTGTGTCGTTGAAAATTTTAAAACGGTACATGAATTTCTGTTGAAAGCAACAACAAAATTACAAAATATTTATGACATTGTTTGTGCTTTCAATGTTATTGTATGGCGTTGCGCTGCGTTGTACATGATTAGGGCCTAAGTTTTTAAAGTAAAAATCATATCGTGCATGATGGTAGTGTTTTAAAATTGGTAGTTTGTAAGTAAATTAAACTGGTAAGTAAATTAATTATAATAATATTCTTCTTCTAATTTCAGTTTTGGTTTATTTCAAGTACGAATTTGGGATTAAATCAACTTTATAACACTTGACTTAAGTACATTTTGAGATTGATTCAATCTCAGTTTTACTTAATCAATCTCATTTTCGGATTATTTTAAGTACGAATCCGGGATTAAATATGGATAAGTTAAGTATTTCGCGATTGAATAATCCGTACTTGAATCAATCTTTCGTTACTTGATTCAAAAAAATCCGTACTTTTGATACCGCTTCGGATTGATTTGAGTACGGATGGATTGATATTTCTTTTGGGTGCATGAATATATGTATTGGTCTAGTAAAAGTTCACCAAAGAAGAATTACATATATAGCGGTTAAATTTCAAGTGCATTAATAAGAAAAGATCTTTGATATACAAAAATACATAAAAATTAGTGAAACAATGGTGAGTCCGCAATTTTTTTTAATATAATGTGCTTATATAAGTATATATCATTACCTTTAGTCGTAAAGGATGTAAGTCTAATGTATAACTTTTATAGGAGAGAGAAAAAACTTTCTAAAGTCTTTAGTTCTGAATATATTTTAACTCTGTAAATCCAGTTTTGCTTCATTGCCGACTCTTTATTGGTTTGCAAACCAAGTAAAAATAATACATTTATGTTTTACATAGCTTTTTGTACTTTTAATGTTCATTTTAGTATGTCAATTTGCAAAAAATAAAATATACTATAACATTAGGTCTGTCTGGGTACTTTTCCAGTAGCAAATACTCAGTAAATTTTTTTGGGAGAGTATGACAAATTTTACTCTTTCGGCTGAGAATATCTCAAAAAGTACGCAGACAGCATCCAGTGAAATCTTGCAAGAAAACAGCTGATCGGTGTGTAAACAATTGAAATAACAAACGTGAGCCAAGATAGCGTTGAAGAAATAGCGTCCAATTTGGGAATTTAAAAACCGGGAAACCAAAATACCCAAATAATGGGTATTTGCAGTATAAACAAAAAGTTAGCGTCGAATTTAGGAATTTAAAATTGGGAAGTACAAATATAGGAACAAATCTAGTTAACGACGCAGCTCCAAATAAAAAAAAGTACCCAGGGTGATGGAAAATGGAAAAATAAGAAGAAAAAATAAAATAAATAAGTTGGCGCAAACGCTTAGTTTTCGAGTTATGGACGTTTAAAGTTTTCATATAAATATGTGATTTTCCACTACAATTCTAAACGTATATGGCCAATATTGGTATCATTTTAAAGCTCTTGAACAGATTTTTCTGGATATACATAATTTATTTCAATATATTAAACTCTTAAGATCACATTACATTTTTTTTCATTTTACGTCGAAATGTTACGGAAGTGCACTAGGAAAGAATGTAGTTTATTTAAATAAAAGTGTAATACAAATTTTATAAAATAACAAACACTAGCATCGCAAAAACAAATTCTTTGCATAGCCAGCCTTTGGCAGGACGCAAGGATGTTCTTCTCTATGGTATAAGAAACACCGGTTTCGCTTACTAAAGCTTCCTAGCATAGCCGGCCTTCGGCCGGGCGCAAATATTTTCTCCTCTATGGTATAACTGATACCGGCTTCGCTAACTAAAGATTCTCTGCCCATGGGCAAGGATTCTCTCCTCATTAGTATAACATAAACATAAAGAAGGTTTTACTTGTATTTTAATTAAAATTCTTAAATAAATTAGTATGTAGTATATATGTACATACATACATTAAAGAATTAGAAAAATTAATAAATTTGTTTTTATGCTTACTAAAAAACTTTTGTATTTTGCAAACTCGTCCCACTTCTTAATAAACTAAAAATATTAAAATAAATTCTGTATGTCCAGAAAGATCTAGTGAAACGCTTTGCAATGATACCAATATTAGCCATATACATTTGGAAATGTTCTGCAAAATCACATATTTATATAAAAACTTAAAACGCCCATAACTCGAAAACTAAGCGTTTGCGCCAACTTTCTTATTTAATGTTTTCTTCTTATTTTTCCATTTTCTATCACCCTAGGTACTTTTTTTTTATTTGGAGCTGCGTCGGTAAACTGGATTTAAGCCCAAATATATTTATATTTTTAATAAAATACAAAAAATATTTACCACAGGCTTTTGCAGGGTATAAACTATATATTTTCTGAAAGTAAATAGTTTTCTGGACAAAATGAGCGATGCGTGCAAAAAATCGTTCGGACAGTTTCCGAGAAATCTGGGTTCATCCAAAATGGTCAGTAAAAATCTTTACTGATTTATGCAATGAACCACAGGCTTTTGCACGGTATAAACTATATATTTTTTGCACGCATCGCTCATTTTGTCCAGAAAACTATTTACTTTCAGAAAATATACAGTTTATACCGTGCAAAAGCCTGTGGTAAATATTTTTTGTATTTTTATTAAAAATATAAATATATTTTTACTTCCCCTTTTTAAATTCCTAAATTCGACGCTAACTTTTTGTTCATAAGCTGTAAATCCCCATTATTTGGGTATTTTGGTTTCCCGGTTTTTAAATTCCCAAATTCGACGCTATTTCGTCGACGCTATCTTGGCACCCGTAAACTCTTTCATTCAAACAGTATATAAAAACAGCTGTTCAAACTAGTTGCAAGATCTTACCAGAGGAAATTTCTCCAGTAACATTTTGCAAGTTCTCTAACTTTCAACTGTCAAAAAATTCTCTTTTTGGCTCTCTCCCTGTAAGAGATTTGGAGTACGCAGACAACATATTGCAAGATTTTGCGACATTTTGTACAAAATTATGCAAAATATTTGTACGCAGACAGACCTATTATTTTATTTATTTCAATGTTGACTATTAACAAATATTAATTGTATTTTTTTCCGCAAACGATGTATTTTTGTTTACTCTATTGAACTGCATCAAAAGCTTAATTTTCAAAAATTAAAAATTAGCGCATTTACGACTGAAGGTATGTATGTATGTGCATCCAAAATTATTTTTGTCTTTCCATTGTTATAAGCTTAAAAATTCCTTTCTAAATAAAAAAAATTTAAATAAAATTAACTGTAATCAACTTAAACCAGAATAATGATATATGTATCTTTAGATTAAAACCCAAACAGTTCGACTTAAATTCATAACTTAATTTTAAAATTAGTGAAGCACATTGCATGTTTTTTTTTTTGGTCGAAAAATTGTTCAAACAATTTAGTATGATATAGTCAAATAAATTGTTTCAAATAAAAAAAACATTAAAAATAAATAAAATTTTTTTTATAGCAAAAACGTTATTTAAAAAGATTAATTTATATTGAACTGATCTTATATTTTATTTTTCCTTATTGTTGAGTTTTTTTTAATACAATATAAACATATCTTTTTTAATAAACTTTTAAAAACAAATTTTTTGCTTGTTTTGTATCATAAAAAATTCCCCCCCCCCCCCCCCCCCCCTCTTAAACTTAAGCTGGTTCCGCGTCTGGTATGCATATATAACATTTCAACGTTACGGACTGACTGACAGATTCATCTTCGCACAGCCTTAACGCCGTGAGTTATAAGGTTGGAATTTGAACCGGATGCTGGTCTCTCGCTAAATTGATCGAGAAAAATGGTGAAATGCGGGAAATTAAATGTCTTTGTTTTACTTTTTCGTTCTACAAGTGGTACCTTTTTAATTTGCTATAATAGATATCAGAAACAAAAAATTATATAAATATGTTTCCAATTTTTTTTAAAACTTAGAAACATAAACTTTGTCATTTATATATGACCACGACAGAAAGGTAAGGAGGTTAAATTATTGTGAATTATAAAATAATTTTAGATATTCTCATTATCATCTTTATGGCCGTTTCATTTGGTCCAAATGCATTTCTTTGGTGTTTGTTTCATAATAAACAAGACTGTCATAAAGTAAACAATGGGAATATCTCAAATTATTTTAAAATTAATAAGAATCTTTAATTTTGTAAATAATTTAGTTTGCAAACAAACTTTTTAACTAATGGGGTATTATACTGCAATAGTGTTTAGTATCGGGTATCTAGGTAACCATTATACTCACAGTACTAATAACAACACCTGATCGGTTAAAAGCAAAACAAAATACATAAGGGATTTTTTTAACAAGTCCGTTATTTTATTTAGCAATAAAATTATCGAAATATCTGTCCTAAGTTAAACAAATAATTTTAAAACTCAACATTAACTTTTTTATTTTGCAAAACGTTGTTTTGTAAACAAAAACATGAAACAGCTGTTTCAAAAATTCTTGCAAGTAAAAATTTCACCATCTCTTTTGACGCTCTCAACTTGCAAATTTTTTAGGTTAATGAACACTTTCCAGTAACAATTGTTACAAAATTGTAACAATTTTTAGTAAATGAACACAGCTAATGTATTGAAAAATGTGCTTCATATTCATTCTCAGGAGGTCGAGTAAGATACATCTTTTCAACAAAATATAAGACAAAAAAGTTCTGGGAACTACCGGGTAAAGATGAAATTATTTACGGTCACGACGCTTTGTTAAGAATGCAATCGATGTTATTGCAAGCTGTACTAAACAAGCCATGAACTGTTTAAAAATTTGCTTTTGGAACGCAAACGGCATCCGCCAACACAAAAATGAACTAGAATACTTCCTTAAAAATAAACAAATTGATGTTATGATGGTTTCTGAAACTCATCTGACCTCAAGAAATACGTTTAAAATCAATGGTTATATATTATATGATACCAAGGACCCTCGAGACAGAGCTTGTGGCGGTTCTGCCATTTTGATAAAGAACAGAGTAAAACACTACTTAATGAGTGATCATCGTGAAGATTATCTCCAAGCAACAAACATTTGCGTTGAGGAATTAAATCGAAACATAGTAATTTCATCATTATACTCCCCACCTAGATTTTCTATATCAGAAAGCCAATATAAAAAATATTTCAAATCATTAGGACCCTGCCTCCTGGCTGCTGGCGATTATAACGCTAAACACACTTTCTGGGGGTCACGACTTATTACACCTAAGGGTCGTGTTTTGTTTAACACAATTTTTAAAATGGATCTAAATGTGGTCGCGAGCGGACAACCAACATATTGGCCTACTGATCAGCAAAAAGTTCCAGATGTCATCGATTTTGGAGTGGTTAAAAACATCCCCGCAGAAACGATTTATGTTGAAGCTTCCTTAGAATTATCTTCTGATCACACACCTACAATTCTTACTATATTAAATCCTAATAGAATTGTATCTCCGTCTGATAACTTAGTGACGTCAGCCACTCAAATAAATTGGTTAAAATATAAAAAATATCTCAGTAACCACTGCACTGAAAATATTCCGCTTAGTACACCGGAGAATGTGGATATTTCTATTGTAAATTTTGACAGTTATCTGAAACTAGCTGTTCGACATTCTAGTATAACCCTCAAAAAAACCAAAAATAGTAAAATATATTCTGCAGATGTCGAGCGTCTCTTGACTGAAAAAAAGAGAGCTCGAAGAGAATGCAAATTGCATAGATCCCCTCAACTTAAGAATTTACTAAAAGAGTGCACAAAAAGGCTAAGAAAGTTACTGCAGTCTCAGAAAACGGCTTCCCTGGAAAAATATCTTAAGGAACTTGATGCAACTTCTCAATCAGACTACTCTTTATGGCGTGCAGCTAGAAATCTTAAAAGACCAGTTATCACTAAACCACCATTAAGAAACTTAAATGGAAGTTGGGCACGAAATGATGAAGAAAAAGGAAATCTTTTTGTTAATCATTTGAAAAACGTATTTACCCCGCATACATCTCCCGATATTGCAGTCGAGTTACCACCTGTTGCTGTTAGAGCTGCTGTTCCACTTAGATTTGAGATAAAAGAAATCGAAAAGGCTATTCATGATTTAAAGCCCCTGGGTTTGATAAGATCAGCAACAAAATGCTTTTAGAGCTACCCAGCATAGCAAAGAAAATTATTCTCTTGATTTTAATGCTATTTTACGCCTTGAATACTACCCACAAGATTGGAAAGTATCCTTACACAGTACAACACATGATTTGCCAACTCAATTCTGTGAACTGTATGTGAAATTAGACCCAAAAAGAAGAATTTCTGCATCATTCGTTTTGTCTTCTTACCTGCGATTTGAAGTAAGTATCGATTTGAAGTTAGTACTATCGTATAGGGGAATTTATCACGTTTTAGGCCCTGTTGTTTGACATAGCTCGACAACCCCTAGCCCAATTTAGTTGAAATAAATTTTAAAAAATTAAGAATTACAATTCCCTTAATCTGATCATATATTGTTTTCCTATACAAGTAACACTTTCGAAGTTAAAAATGAATGTATGAAGGGAAAAAATTATTTTTTGCCTAAAAATTTAAATTTTTTTTTTAAAAATACATAAAAAATGCAAAATGGAAAAAAATTTCAAGTCTAGTTATTTTTTCGCAAAGTCACATAACCTATGAGCAAAATGAGACAAAGATCATAAAAATCGATGCACGCGTTTCGCTTTTATTCGCAATTGAGTAAAGGTATGAATTTCAAAAATCAGTTATAGCCACCACCCTTAAAATAAAAATAAAAATATAAATTAAAAAATTATCATGCAAAAAAAAACTTTATTTATAAAAACTTAATGAAAATAAAATAATATGCAATTAATACGCAATTATAATATGCATAAAAACAAAATTTAGAAAATTTTTTCAATTATTGGCAATATCCATCCTTGTAGAAGTTGACGCTTGTGGTTCTGATGATCTTGTTTTCTTCGTAGGTTGTTCATATTCATGGTCTGAGTCAGCTTGGCGTTGTCGGTATGATGTTGCGCTGACATTTTGCTGTGTGAGTTTTCTTCTCTTCAGCCATTCGGAGTCGTGTTGTGATAGTCCCAGCTTGGCCACAATGTAATCCATTTCGATTTGTGGTAGCGGTTGTGGTGCACTATTTTCAATATCGGGTATCCAATCAGCATCATCCAAATCGGTCGGATTGGTGAAAACGGTTTCGGCTAGCAGGGACACAGTATCCGCACTCGGAGGTTTAGGTGCATCGGTATCAGCAGGGCGTTGCACTGGAAGTGTGGCAGTAAATGCAGCAGTGTATACTTTTGTTTTCAATTGTTGTCTGTTTAATCCAGGACGAAAATTTATGCATGCATAGCACCTGGATTCATCATGTCCAGTTGTGTCTTCCACCCAAATTACTGGCTTCATAAAAGATAACTTTCTACTTTTTCCGTGAATCCATTTTAGAAGGGTAGTATAACAACTGTTGCACACTGTGTTCGGCGTAAAATTTGCACCACTTAAATCTGCTTCATCGAAATAATTACAATACGCGGTTTTGAATTGCTCAGTAAACAAATTTTTTCGATCTTTTTTCTGTATTTTTCGGACGATATGACCACAAACGTAACAATATTCATCCAAATATGGGCACTTGTTGTTTTCCATATTGATACATTTTATGTTTTGTTGTTATTCACTTTTAAAAAACTGGAGAAAAATCACTTTTACTGTTCGTGTTCGTCGGCACTGGCTGAATGCCAAAAATCGATCAATGCACACCTATAAATACTACGTATTTTTGAATATTTTACTGCCAGGTACTTATAAATGGGCGCATATTTTAAGGGCGGCTGGCTATATACCTGATTCAGCACTTGTACGTTTCAAACTGTGCAAAACTTTCCAAATAATGACCACCCTTAAATGTGGGTGCAATTTCTGTAAAAAAATCATATAGGTAGCCACCGGAAAAACCCAAATAATAAAAAGGTCCACTTTCCGTTTAATTGTCCACGTACATTTATTACCGCAATCATAAAAATCAAATAACCTTTTGTTTATTCCTTTTTTTTAATTCTCAGAATCATGAAAAAGGTGTCCATGTTTTCTCCAAATAATGTTGTGCATATCTCGAGCAAATTTTTGAAATTCATACATTTACTCAATTGCGAATAAAAGCGAAACGCGTGCATCGATTTTTATGATCTTTGTCTCATTTTGCTCATAGGTTATGTGACTTTGCGAAAAAATAACTAGACTTGAAACTTTTTTCCATTTTGCATTTTTTATGTATTTTTAAAAAAAAAAATTTAAATTTTTAGGCAAAAAATAATTTTTTCCCTTCATACATTTATTTTTAACTTCGAAAGTGTTACTTGTATAGGAAAACAATATTTGAACAGATTAAGGGAATTGTAATTCTTAATTTTTTAAAATTTATTTCAACTAAATTGGGCTAGTGGTTGTCGAGCTATGTCAAACAACAGGGCCTAAAACGTGATAAATTCCCCTATACGATAGTACTAACTTCAAATCGATACTAACTTCAAATCGCAGGTAAGAAGACAAAACGAATGATGCAGAAATTCTTCTTTTTGGGTCTAATTTCACATACAGTTCACAGAATTGAGTTGGCAATCAATTAACTGAAAAATGTTGTACTGTGTTAGTTACAATGATATCTAAGCCAGGGAAGGATCCTATAAAAGTTGAGTCATACAGACCTATAAGCTTATTGTCTAATATATCAAAGCTGTTTGAAAAGCTGTTAGTGTCAAAATTAGCCCCAATTTTAAATGTAAATAGATGTATTCCTAACCATCAATTCGGCTTTAGAAGAGAACATAGCACAATTGAACAAACCCATCGTATAGTAAACGCCATAAGAAAAGCCTTTGAAGAAAAAAAATATTGTTCCGACCTCTTTATCGATGTTTCTCAAGCTTTTGATAAAGTCTGGCATGAAGGGTTATTACATAAATTGAAGTTAAACTTACCAGTAAACACACACAAGCTGTTAGAAAACTACTTAATCGGTCCAAGGTTTATAATTAAAGAAGGTGATTTTATAAGTTCTCCTCAGCCAATTGACGCTGGAGTCCCTCAGGGAAGCATCATGGGCCCAATGTTATACTTAATATATACCTCAGACATGCCAACAAATAACCACACCCTAACTTCAACATTTGCTGATGATACAGCTTTTTTAAGCCTACACGAAAACTGTCATGAAGCATCTCGCTACTTGCAGAATCATATATTTGAATTGGAAAAGTGGTTAAAACAATGGAGGATAAAGGTCAATGAGCAAAAATGCGTACATATAACATTCACCTTGCGTCGGGAGTCATGTCCCCCTATTAAAATCAATAATCAATTAGTGCCCCAACAATCGCATGTAAAATATCTTGGTATTCATCTAGATCGGCGCTTAACATGAAAATGCCATATAGAAGCAAAACTAACACAAATGAAACTAAAAGCAATTCAAATTAATTGGCTTATTGGAAGAAATTCTGTTCTTAGCCTCGATTGCAAACTCCTACTCTACAACTCTATATTAAAGCCAATCTGGTGCTACGGTATTCAGCTATGGGGCACTGCCTCGGCCTCAAATATCGAAAAAATTCAAAGGCGCCAAAATAAACTCCTTCGAATAATCACAGTCGCTCCCTGGTATGTTAAAAACTCTAATATTCACAAGGATCTCAATGTGCCATTAGTAAAAACTATTATTACGAAGTACGCAGCAAAATATTTAAAAAGGCTTGAGTCGCACCCAAATCCACTAGCTCGAAATATTTTAAATGACAGCGGCCACTCTAGATTAAGGAGAAGAGATACTGCAGGACTCATCCGACGAGAAGACCGCTAAAAATCGTCATATGTGAATAGAAACCGTGAAGAGAAAAATTTTCGTCTAGCATTGGCTGGACAAAAATAAAGTATTAGTATAAGATTTGATTAATTATTGTTAGTTCATATTTAATATATGAAGATTCAATAAATAAATAATGAACAAAAAAAAAAAAAAAAAAAAAAAAACGACGCTTTGTATATAGTTTGAACTTAGGGACATATTATTATTATTTTTCGAATTTATTCTGAGTTAAATTTCAGTTATATATTTTATAAAGCTTTTTGTAATAGTTCTATTCCTTAAATTTCTTAGAAATAATTTTATACACTACCAGACTATTATATTGTATTTTCTTGTTACATTTTACCTTAGCTTTACGTTGGATAGCAATGAAGTATATTTATGTAAAGAAAAATTTACAATTATTAGACACCAGCAGAATGTAATGCATTTTCTGGCCCACTACGGCCTTCGTCAGCATTCTTTGTGTCACACTGGATAGTGATACTTTAGTAATTGAATGTATTTAACTCAACTATTTTAACAAATAGATATTGGGAATTATTTCATTTCATAAGCCACTTTATTATATTCAACATTTCTCATTTTCGAATTGCTTCTATGAGTTAAATTTCAGTTATGTATTTTATAAAGCTTTTTGTAATAGCTCTATTCCTTAACCCTAATTTGTTTTAAAACAACGCTGATTTATTTAACCTTTAATACTTAATTCGGCCTAACTAATAACTTTATGTCCACTTAAATTGAGAAACTTAAAAAATAAAAGCACTTCCACAAATGATTTTTTTACAAATTTAAGGCACACATTCGAATAAATACCTGAGCTTGATGGTTACATGGTTATATTAATTACTTTTTTAATCCACTTTCGGTAAATCCAATTTATTTACGAAAAAAAAATTAGCTTTTATATTAATTTTTTTTAAATATTTTGTTACAATATTTAATTTTAACGCGTCAGTACAAAAGCACCGTAACATATTTGACATTTATTTTTTTGCTTACTGATGCAGAATTTTTTGCACTTTAACCGAGTTCTTTTAGTTTTCACGGTACTTAAACTTTTTTTTTTTTTTTAATTTATCCGTGAAATCATTGCCTCTGGCCCCTGTGTGCGCTTACTCATGTTGACAACAAAAATTCAACGTACATTTCTACAGTTGTGCTGAACTAGCAAATTCTTGTCTACACAATACACCACTAAAACCAATACAAATTAATAATTGATAATTACTCAAATTGTTCTGCCTGATACAATACAGTTTATTTGCATGTAAATTAATTCTAAGTACAAATTAAGTGATTGAGTGAACTTTTGTAAAGTCACTCAAAACTAGGTTAACTTTATTTTCATAAGTAGTATTTTGATCAACTTTGATCAACGAAAGAAATACAGTCTCGTCTTTTAATATTACAACTGCCTCGGCCTCAAATATCGAAAAAATTCAAAGGCGATTATTCTTCGAATAATCACAGTCGCTCCCTTTTATGTTTAAAACTCAAATATTCCCAAGGATCACAATGTGTCATTAGTAAAAACTATTATTACGAATTATGCAGTAAAATATTTAAAATGGCTTGAGTCGCACCCAAATCCACTAGCTCGAAATATTTTAAATGACAGTGGACACTCTAGATTAAGGAGAAGAAATACTGCAGGACTCGTCCGACGAGAAGAGCGCTAAACATCTACATATGTGAACAGAAGCCGTGAGGAGAAAAATTTTCGTCTGGCATTGGCAGGACAAAAATAAAGTATTAGTATAAGATTTTATTAATTATTGTTAGCTCATATTTAATATTTGAAGATTCAATAAATAAATAATGAAAAAAAATAAGTTGATTTTGAATTGGGTCATAAAACAGTTTTGAAGTAATTTTTTAATTTTTTGTATGTTCCATTGGAAAAGATATCACTGCAGACACAAGGTGGTAGAGTGTAATCATAGCAGAATTAATTATGTAGATGAAGTTCAAATTTAATGTAAGGAATTGAGTAAAAGAGTTGAAGGAGCATCCGTTTTGGATTTGCTGTAGTTCATCGAACTTAATGTTCTTTCAACTTCCGCATTAGAGTATGGCAAGCTCAAAATTCTTATTACAAATTTCCATTTACAATTCTTAATATTTTCAAAGCAATTTTCTTTAATAAAATATGTAACGAAAACAATAACATCGTTATTATTGCGATTAACAACCGATGTGAGATTTACAAAACAATGCAGGATTGCAGAGTACATGACTCTGAGTACTCCTCCCCAATCAAGGCGAATTCATGTATTCGGTGGTGTCGATACTACAACAAGTAACAACACCAAAAACACAACAATGTATTTTTTCGTTGCTTTCGTTGATCGATATGTCAAAAACACAAGCAACTTTTGACATTTCTCTCTCCAAGTAAGAAAAAAAAGTAGCACAGCTGTGCTTTCAACGTCACCTGATAAATTAATTCGCCTTGTCCCCAATCTTCTCACCTCTTTCACCAATAAACTCAAGAATTGCTGCAACAAAAACTGCAAGTCTAGGCGATGCCTTTGTACTCAGCTTATTTAATAAACAGTTGCCATACTAAAAGAATTTTTTTACAGTTAACAAAATTGTTACTGCATTTTTAATTATAAAAATATTAGAAAAAACTTAAAATTGTAAAAAGCACTAAAGTCACTAACGTTAAATTGAAAAAGGACTAATTAGTGCTTTTTCTTAGTTTGGCATCAAAAAGCACCATAAATAGTACTAAAAGCACTAAGTTGGCGTCACTGGTTAACTTCGCCTCTATACAAAATAATCACCTGCTTAATCGCGAATGTTTTAAACAAAATTGATAGTTTTAAGGAAAAATATGTGTCGTTATGCAGTGTATGTCTACGAAAAAAGGGGGGAAAAGTGGCACAAAGTTGGAAATAGTTGAAAAATTAGGCAGGTTTATAAAAGTGCACAAAAAGTCTAGAACGTCGAAAAGGTTGCAAATTTCAACTAAAGTCGCATAACGGTAACACTGTACGCCTTTAATATAAAATTAAATATCGTTTTGCTTATACTGTAATTTTTTAAATTTTGAGTTAATACTTTATGATCAAGTGCGAAATATTTTTTATTACTAAATAGAACATTAGGAACATTTAAATTCCGATATCTATAAAACGGAATTCTTTTTTATTTATTCGCGCAAATAACATATGTCAAAGAAATGACAATCAAATTTGTCAGTTTATTTTAAAAATTATTTCCTGGAAAAATGTTTGAACAATTTTTTCGCAATATATGTACATATGTGCACATACATTTTTTTGCGATCTACACATGCACATATGGTTTTTATAACGGCTAGTTTACACAGTAATACAATTTATTACAAAATGTCAAAAAATTATGTAGAATGAAAAAATATATCATGTAAAAACAATCAGCCCAATTAAAAATATTCTCGGGGAAATGAGTTCCCTGGGAATGAGTTTTTCCCGGGAATAAAACTCTCCTATTCTAAACAGACGGGGAGAATAGTATTATGGGAAAGGGAATTTCGAATATTCGCAGTCAGCTGTTTTGCTTGAGCTGTGTTGTGTTGACTTAAAACTTGTAAATATTTTTGTAAAAAAACAAGCGAATAAGTGAAAAATAAAATAATTTTGAAAAAAAAAACAAAATATAATGTTTAGTGTAGCATTTCGGATGGTAGCTGAAGAAGCAGAAAATCAGCAACATTTAAAAAACGAGCAAAGGGTTGCTAGGAGATAGTTGCGTGATAATGCAAACCCACTTGAGTTGCCACAAACGTTGTAAGTATATAAAGATGTTATTATAAATATTTTTTAATTGGATGGAGGAGCATTCTTGGCGCTAGAGAGCTGCATTACGCTCCAACAAAAGCAGCAAAAATTACGAATGTTTGTTGTGCGTTGCACAACATCTGCATCTATTTTATATGCAATACAATATGATATAGACTGTTTTGATACTTTTACTCAGAGTTCCAAATATTCACTCACTATTCACTCATGGGTAGGAATAAAAAATTTTATACACTGTTGTGTTCTGTTTTATTCGTGCATAAAAACACAAAAAAAATTTTGCTTTATTCGTTCTTGTATAAAAGTATTTTCATTATTTTTCGTTTCTACAAGACACATGAGATAATAATAGAGATTTTTTTTTCTTACATTTGTACATGAGAGAATTTTTTTTTTAACTTCTTTTGTTCATCTTGCATTCATATACATACATACTTCCAAATATACACTTGCAATTCACATCATAATCTCTGTTAAGTTTTGCTTTATTCGTGTTTAAAAACACAAAAAATCTCTTGCTTTATTTGTTCTTATATTTGTATTGTTTTTTGTTTCCATGATACAAAGACACCAAAATAGCTCATTCAGCTTTTAAAAATGAAATGTAGAAACACAAGTAAACAAAGATGTTTATAATGTGCTGATGTGACTTAATATTAAATAGTTAAATTTTGTAAATAATAAAAAACATGCGCAATGCGTAATCTGTGTTTATATCATTCTTGTGTTGTTTCTACAAAAAACATGAGATAAGACAAATTACACTGGTTTACAGCCAAAAAATACCAAGAATGCCACACTCCTAGATAAGTTAATTGGGACCTTCTGATTTACAATTGTTCAAAATAAAGTTGCAAGTGTTTTTATTTTCTTAATGTATGAAAAAACCACGAATAAACGACGCTTAAAAAAACATTTTTATCATGTACAAATCAAGGCTACAAATACTATTAAACAAGAACAAATGAAGCAAGCGATATTTTGTGTTTTTAAACACGAATAAAGCAAAACACAACAGAGAGGAACTCTTTTTATTATAAACATTAATGAGAGCAACGATTAGCCTCTCATATTTTAGTTTTAACATTTTGTACTTTTATTTATTCACATACGTGCATATGTACAAACTGGAAAATAAAAAACAAACGTATTCATGTGCTTAAAAATAAAAAATTCTTATCTATTCATTTTACAGTGTGAGAATAAAACAAAAAATTTTGCAAGCATTATTCATGACAATTTATCATGAATGTTGGAATTTTAGAATTCATGTATGAATATTTCTGAACCCTGCTTTTACTACACAAGAGAGTAATGTTGTGTCCTTACCCTTCCAACAGTATTTTTCTGCAGCCCAAACCATTGGAAATAATTTGTAACAATTTTATTTTACGTAGAAAAAACACGCCACGTATGTATACGCTTTTGTATACTGTATGATTAACAAACAAACAAAATAAAAATAATATTTTAACTTTAAAACAAAAATAATTCATATTTAGGAACTTCTGTTATATATTTAAGTATGTTTTATAAAAAAAGGAAAAAATTAATTTATTAAAAAGAAAACTTAAAATATTCTTTAAAAATAAAAGGAAAAACTTAACAAAATAAATATAAAAGTGTAAAATTATAAAAGCAAAAAGTGTTTATATTCAGGTACACCAATGACATTTCACTTAAAATTTGACAAACAAAACTTATTAATAGCTATTTTTCACTGTTCTTTTTATCACACTTTATCTGGGGGATTTCCATTTCGTTCAAAAGGATCTCAAACTGTTGTTTATTTGTTATTTTTAACCTCAAAATAAAGAATGCTGTGATATGAACTAATTTATAAAAAAAAAACTAAAGAACTTACATTTTTAGCACCACTCCCTTGCAATTTTTTGGCGGAATTATTTTTAAAATTTTTCATCACATTCTCCCTTTAATTGTCATTCGTAATACCTACTTTTTTCCGGGGAAAAGTTTCCCATTTTCGAAGTCTGTTTAGAATAAGGGAAAAGGGAAAAGAGAGAACTTTCCCCGGGAGATTTTATTTATAATAGGGGAACAGGGAAAAAGGAATAAATTCCCGGGGCATTGTTATTCATAATTGGGCTGAATATGTATTGAGTAGGATACAAAACTTAACAAGCGGTCGGTACATGTTTATTTTCGAAACCATTTTAGAAATATATGTATTCTTATCTTACCAGAATTGTATTTTAAAGTAAATATTGGCAGCACTAACAGAATATATTGAAGGTGCAAACATTTTTGTAACAGCTCAGGAAATTTTCATGTTGTTTTTGCAAATATTGTAGAACTGTAACCAAGGCGAATTCATACAAGGTGACCTTAGCTTGCTACGTTAGCAACAGCTGATAACTAACCATGTGTCAAGATGGTATACCGTTCTGGTGGTTCTGGGAAAACTTTCATAAATTCTATAATTTTCACTTAGAATTATGAAATTTTAAACGTTTTTTTTAAACAAAATAAAATGTTTATTTGAATTGATTGCTACAGTGTTGTATTATTTTGATACAACGTTAAAGTATATTACAATGTTGTATCCGTTTCAAAATAAGACAGCCTTGTATGAACTCGCATTGACTGTAACAATCAGCTATTTATTTTATATATTTTTCTCAACACGTAGAAAATTTCATAATATTTTGATTCTTCAAAGTCGTAATACATTGCATTACCGTGTAAACTAGCCTTAGTGAAATTTCACATGCAGTGTGACCAGATCTAAAAAAAATTTACAGCTAAATCTGGCATTAAAAATGGCCAACAAATGCTAAAAATGATTTTAAAAAACGCTAAAAATAATGCTAACATTTTTTTTAAAGATTTTTGCAAATATTTATTACCTTCATACTGGTTTTTTATTTGAAACAAAATACATTTTAGTGACTTATATTTTAACGAGATTGAAATAAATGGTTATATTTAAATAAGTAGATAGATTTTGATAGAGCATCTGATACACATATATATGAAGCACAGGTAGTTGCAATCAAATTTTAAATTAAGGGGCCCTCAGACCCCTGATTCATGCTAAATTTAAACGATTTATTTCTATGATATACAAGTTTTTTAGATAATTTTATTTTATATAGTTTAAGAAAAGTTAAAGAAATTATTTTTATTTTTTAGAGCAACAAATTTTTGCACACATTCACACTATTGAATATTTATCTTAATACAAAGTAAAATTTTCTTGTAATTTTATATCGTAAATCAAAAAGTATTTACAATAAATATGATAAGGGCATTTCTAATATTCCCTGACCAAGACAGGTAAGATGTTTCTTAACATAAGAATTACCTTTTCATACGAAATTATTTTAGGTACAACTATTTTAGTCAAAATTTATATAATTGATAACAAATTTAAGTAAAATAAATAGAACTATTCGTCCTAATTTTTAAAATAAATAAAGCTAAAAAGATTTTCTAAAAATGCTAAATAAAATGCCAAGTTCCAAATGAAAATTTTGCAGCTAAATAAAAAATTTTAATGGCCACACTGTTCACAGGTAAGATCAAAAATATTTTCAAGCTTATTACTCGTGGAGAACCCATAAAAGAGAAATAAAAAAGTAAGGGGTTGAAAAACAAGTCTGACTGTGATGGAGACTGAAAATCAATGTTCGAAAAGAAAAGCTTGATCAAGGCGAATTAAAATAGGTAAGGGCAACTGAAAAAGGGCGCATGTATTTTGTTTTTGCAATTTATTTGCTTGTTGTCAAAAACAACTGACCAAGGTTTATTATTCGGTTATTTTGGCGCAAAACATAATGAAAAGTTTTTTTGGCATTTGTAAATTATATTTTGAATTCGCCGGGGAGACAGCTGATGAACTGCTGACGAGCTGCACTAACCTTTTTAAATTCGCATTGGATTAGGCTAAAAGTGCCCGTACACTACATGTTTTTTACATCATCTGACTTGTCAAATTTCCCAATGCAAAATACATGTCGTGTATTACCAATAAAACATTGCATCCGTAAAAGTCAGACGCAAGGCGAATTCATGTATACGGTGGTGTCGATACTACAACAAGTAACAACCCCAAAAACACAACAATGTATTTTTTGTTGCTTTCGTTGATCGATATGTCAAAAACACAAGCAACTTTTGACATTTCTTCTAAGTAAGAACAAAAAGTAGCACAGCTGTGCTTTTAACGCCACCTGATAAATGAATTCGTCTTGGTCAGACGCAAAGTCATCTAACAAAATTTCAATTAGAGCGTGCTCTATTTTCTACTGACAAATAGTTATTTGTAAGAGAGTATTCTAAATATTAAATATATTTTTATATAGATGTTATTTCTAGAAATAAAAGACAAAGTTAGGTGCTTTAAGTGCCCTAAAATGATAAGTTGCAAAGGGTTTTCCGTCACGATTTATTAATCACTTTTAATATGTCCACATGTTTGACATTAATGTGCTCGAAATAAAACTTAACTCCATTCGAAGTAGTTCTAAAGAGTCGACAAATAATACTTTACTAAAATACGCTGCCAAAAATGAATTATTGGGTGAAATATTAACCTGATGTGCTGCCAAGGGCAAAATGCCCAAAAAAGCACTAAAAACTCTTATATGGAAAAAATTTCATAAATTTTATTTATTAAAACACCAAGAATTAAAAAACAAAATTTAAGAAATCAAACAATGTAATGGAAGGTTTTAAATTGTGGTCGACGAATTGACAAATTTTTCATACAAAAAACATGTTCGTAATACTATTCGTTCGTATAGACATGCTTAACCACCAACAAATAAAAACTAATTTAAAAATAATTTGGGCGAATATCTCAAGAAATAAATTTTTTAAATTCCTATAATTAAATTCCTATAATGGGCAGCCGACTCGAGGACGGCTCACTTGGGTCCTTATAGCGGTCCCTTTGTGATACCCTTAGTCAGTGACAAGAGTCAGCCAGTATTCACCAGACTATTCCCCAGAAGTCAATGCAGCCTCGAACCACCCCAACTCTCTCCAGAACAGAGAGATCGATTTCAGTCCGTCCAAGAGACAGCCCTGTTTGGCCAGACCGTCTGCAGTTTGGTTTCCCGGGCATCCACTGTGCCCTAGTACCCATACCAGCGTAACGCTGGAATGTTCCGCGTTCTCGTTCAGAGACCTTCGGCATTCCACTGGTAACATAGAAGTCGTGAAGACACCAGCCAAAGCTGCAAATGCAATGTGTTTCGTTGGTTCCTTACCATTTTGAATTGTTTTGTTTTTATTCAAATTAACGTTTTATTACAAAAACTTATTTGATTTTTGTGTTTTTATGTATTCGAATTAAAAGCGGTTAACTGGCTATTTTAAAAATGTTTAACCGAACCCCGGTTTTTAAAAATAGCAACTACATATTCGTAATATTCGAAAAATGGTTTTTAAAAAAAGCAAACACATTTCGTTTCATATGGCAAACACAAATGGCTTGTTCAACGATTGCGAAAGAACGACTTCGATCGCATTCCAAGCGATCGAAAACTGATTTGGGTTTAACTAACTCTATTCATTACGAAAATTCCACAACTCGAAAGAAAACGTAAGTACTTTCATACAAAAAGCGGTTTCTCAATATCGAAGGTATTGTCAAGATTACGAACACAAATGTCAAAACACCTCACTTGTTGTTTTGTTGACGAACAGGTGTCTGATACTATTTTGAAATTCGGCCCTTTTAGGGAGTAAAAGGGTAAAACCTGTATTTTGGTCCTCTTTGGCCCCCATCTATCGTTTAAATAATGCACATAGAAATAAAAATTATATAAAATTCGTAACTTATCTAAAAAATGCAAGTGCAAATTTGGTACCGTAGGCAGGCCTCTCGCCAAATCGATCACACTTACCTCATATCTGCTAAGCTAAAGCAGATACAAAAAAAGTTAATACTTATTGTTGTTCAATAGAAAAAAGGCGGTAAAAACGGAAATTCGATAACCTCATATCTGCTTAACTTAAATATATACAAAAAATTAATACCTATTATTGTTCATTAAAAAATAAGCGGGCACGTGTCTAGCACTTTTTTGAAGTAAGGAGTAAAGGGAAAAAACCTGTAATTTGAAACTTTTTTGTTACGCCTTCTATCTTTTAAATTATATCACATTCGTAACTCATCTAAACAATACAAATAACAATTTGGCACTTTTTCGAAACTCGATCCCTAAAGGGGTGAAAATCATTTCTAAATTTTTTACTTTTTTTTAAATATTTTTCTTCATCTATCTATCTATATGGGGGATTTCATATCAAATGACCCAACTTTTGCAATCAAAAAAAAAACAAAAAAAATATTTTTCGAAAGCTTGAAGAAATAGCTATCTAATTTGTTTTGGACAAATTTTGCTAAAACCAATAGATTATAAGTTACATGGATGAGAAAGAACACCGGTTTGGCCAAAATGTCAAATTTTGACCCCCTCTAACTCAGAAACTTTTTGACCGATCTTGTTGAAAATTTGTGTCTAAACTACTATCCAATAAGACTAACCTTGGTGCACATTTTATCCAAATCGGAAGACATCGATTTCAAAAGTTGGGTCACTTGACATGAAATCCCCCATATACATAAAATTGTAACGTTACTGACTGCTTCATTATCACTTATCCTAAACTCCAGAAGCTAAAAAGTTGACATTTAAACCAGAGGTTAAGCTATCGCCTTTCCCGCTAACCTCATATGCCGCTAAAAAAGACATCAAAAAAATTTAGTAGTTATTGTTGTGCAATAAAAAAAATAAGCGTACAGGTGCCTGGTACTTTTTTGAAATTCGGCCTTTTTATGGAGTAAGCGGGTAAAACCTGTATTTTTACACTTTTTTGCTATGCCATCTATCTTTTAAACCAATAAACATTAAAATTAAATATATATCACATTCGTAACTTATCCAAAAAATACAAATACAAATTTGATGCGTTTCGATATTCGAACGTTTAAGGGGTGAAAATCATACCTAATTCTGTAATTTTTTTTTCTTTAAAACATTTTTCTTCATTTACCTATATTATAATATAAAATTGTAAAGTTACTGACTGATTCATCATCGCACGTCCTAAACGCCTGAAGCTAAAATTTTGAAATATGCCCGGGAGGGCAAGAGAAAAAATATGTTTAAATTTGGTCACCTCCAACAAAACTATTTTTAAAGATAATTGCAAACATATTATGTTTAAATTTAACCATACTATTGTCACCGACAAATATATTATTGTTAAATTAGTCCTCCATCAAGAAGGCACAACCATATTATGGTTGCCTCCGAACATCTTTTGGTTAGTAATTACTAAAATATGTTTAACATTTATAATAGCATGGTTGATTTTCAACCAAAGCATGTTGCTCTTAGAAAAGAGGAAAATACTATTGTTAATTTAAAAACAAATTATTGTCATATTTAACCATAACATGTTTAGAGCCAACCATAATATGGTTGTGGCTTATTGATGGAGGACTAATTTAACAATTATATGTTTGTCGGTGACAATAATATACTTAAATTTAAACATAATATGTTTAAAATTTTGTCTAAAAATAGTTTTGTTGGAGGTGACCATATCTAAACATATTTTTTTTCTACGTGTAGGATAGGAGTTTTGGAAATGTTTATGGTTAGAGGGTAAAAAAGGTAAAAAGGGGAAATTTCCTAACGTCATGTTCATTAAAAAAATAAGCGTGTCTGGTATTTTTTTGAAAATCGACCCTTTTGGGGAATAAACGGGTTAAACCTGTATTTGAAAACTTTTTTGCCACACCATCTATCTATTAAACCAATAAACAACAATATTTTTAAACCATTGTGAAATATTAGAACATTTTGACAATATGACATGTTAGGATACCTTGTGAATTGACTAATTGTAATAAAAAAAAATTACATTCGTAACATATCTAAAAAATACAAATAAAAATTTGGTATATTTTCGAAATTCAAAAGTTTAAGAGGGGAAATTCGTAGATACCTATTACAAAGTGGCGGGTTACAACCCAAACTTTCCTTAAATCATAAACTAAGTCGTGAAAAGATAAATTTATATCTAAAGGTTTTTTCTTTCCTACTTAACTCCCAATTAAAAATACATTTAGCATCGGTAAATTCACGACTCGCCCTAATATTGGCGACCTACTGCACTACTTTTATAGAGAGGAAGCCCATCTATTCCGATGTCCAATATGACTTCTTCGCCGTTTTCAATTGCAATACTTTCAAAAAAAATTTCCAAGTTTTTCTCAATACCAAAGTGGAAGTACGATCCCGGCGCAACATATCTTTTAACAACTAACTTTTGGTGTCCTATAAGACCAGGAACACTCAAAGCAATATCGGAGTTTTCTGAATTTAAAATTTTTAATAACGCAGTTGTGCTTGCTACCGATGGCCTGTATTTTATGAACAAGTCCCTTAATTCAAATCTTAGCGAAACCTTATCCCTACAAAAAACGAGACTACTCTATACATGCGTGTATGGACTACTCCATAAGGGAGTAGGACTACTCCAATACCTAACCTAAATGTATGTAAAAACATACTCCAATTTACATTGCGATGTCCTAGGGCTGGACTACGTAACCCAGCTATGCATTACAAAGGAGTAGTTTTAAAACTACTCCATTGTATACACAAGAGGATTAGTTTTAACTTCGTTTAAAAACGAAAACATGTCGTTAAAAAACGAAGACATGTCGTCTCACTACAAACACTTTTTAACAATGACATGGTCCATGCTTGCATTAGATCGGACCAGTCCATGGAGTAGTCCATTTAATCAAATTGGGTCAGGTGGTCCAATATTATTTGCAGGGATTAACATAATTTAATATATCATTATCATTTTCATTATTAATACTGGAATTTAATGTATTAGAATTTTCATTAATTTCTTCACCATTATGAGATTTTGTTAACTTTAATATATTATTATACTTCTCCTTATTAATCAACCTGTTCCTTTGCCTTTTAAGGCCTGTATTCACTATCCTATTTAGTCGCACGATATGTCAAAAAAATCGTGTGTGCTCATAATGTATGACAGTGTGGCTTAAAAATGAATTGAGTGACAGATTTTTTTGACAAGTCTGTCCGACTTGCAAATGTTTATGAAAATTTTCATAAAATGATAGATTATATGCGATCAGAGTTGCATTTTCTTGTAAAGTAGATGAGTCATTTGAGTTTGCATCTTTTTTGTGGGATAGTGTGGCATTGACAGCAGATTTTGCAGACATTTTTTTTATGTCGGATAGAATTCCGTCAGATTTTCGTGTGAATGAATCGTACGATTATGTAGGATAGTGAATACCGGCCTTTACCGATCATTCTCAATAAATTTAATATTTGATAAAAAGACGAACAATAACAACATCAAAGGGAAAAGTACTTCAATTTTCTTTTGTATTTTTTCCTTGTTTCTAACAAATCATTTTACAATAAAAATCATTATTACAAAAATCGACGAAAAATATATGTACATATGTATTTAAATCGAGCAAGGCAAAACTAGTATAGATTCAAAAATAAATAAAACTGATAGTAAAATAGTACAGTGAACAAATAAAAAAACCTCCTGGACGGACATCATTGGGTCGACTTAGAATGATTCTGAATGATTCAGAGTCGATCGGTATACTTTAAAGTATATGTATGACCCATATTTTCGGGTGTTACACACATCACCACAAATACATAATAGCCTCTCCACTATTGTGGTGTGGGTAAAAAAAGTCGACAATGTAGCAACTGCTAATTAGAGTTTTTTTATTCCCGCACTTTTTGGATTCCCGGGATCCCGGGATTCCCGCCCAAATTTTTTGGTTTAATTATTTACTTATTTCTTTAATGAAACTAATATTTCTTACTGGCTATTACGCTTAAAATAATTAAATCTAGTATCTTTTATATACCAAAAACGTAAATAATTCAAGATTAATGTAATTTTAGGACACTTAAGGGGTTATTTTAATGCCAATAGCATTTGCATAATTAGAATGAAAGTTTTGAAGTCTTAGTTGTATACAGTTTTCGGAAGGGCGATTAGGAACTGAAACCACAACATTACAAAGTAGGAATTCTGAAATAATTTTACGGTTTAACAATTTCAGCAGAAAGAAGAAATTTTATTTACTACATATATTTAATAACATATTTTTTTTACAATTTTATAACCCTTAATCAGCAGTGGTGTATGAAGGTATATTAAGTTTGTCATTCGATGTGAATATTTTTTTAATATTCAACTAAGTTCCGATAAAGGATTTGTATTGTGGGTTCTTCATTCGTTCTTAGCCGATTTAGCCATATGGGTGTCAAATTGTTTCTAGATCTTCTAGGCTGTTTGGGATTGAATTCGTGCAGAATCGCTTCAGTTGGAAAAAAGTTATGCACCCAAATGTGGAACTACCTCCCTAAAATATCAACAAAAACTAACATAAATTTGTGGCGAATGCACCTTTTGTCATTAAATTTCAACAAGTTCGTTCTATAAGGCACCAAATTTCGTGAATATCGGTGCATAATTTACCTACGGCTCCATGTTTAGATTAATCTCGTTAATCATGTAAGTATGGCTTAAAGCGTAACGAATAATGCTTTTGTGGTGCAATTTAGCATAATCTACTTTCATAAGACTTAAAATTAATATAAAGCACAATCTTGGAAAACACTTTACTACGCCGTTAACAGCAAAAACTTATACATAGTATTATTGTAAAATTTACACTTCAGTTTGATAAGACAAGAAATAAAATTTCGTGAAAATAGGTCTATAATTTATCATTGGCCCTATATAAAGCCCATTCTCAAACGATTAATAAGCCTTTTAACTGTAGCAAATGTAAATATGTAAATATTAAGTTGGATTAATCTACTAACGACAGTAGTCCGAAGTTGTGATTACGATTTGAAATCGAAAAGAAGGTGTGCTGGAGTTCGTAATCGCCTTAAATTTGGCGATTTTAAATCACAAGCCTACAGTAATGTGATCCACATGTGAACTTGTAAATTTTCTTTAAAATTTATTTTCAACATCAATAAATAGCATATAAAAAGGAAATTTAATGTTTTTCTTTTCCATTTATTTTAAAAACTCATAATCTTTTGAGAAAATTTTCATAGAAAATATAAAATTAAAAAACAACATTGTTTTAATACTGATTGTTGTTTAACAATTTCTTTTAAATTTGCGTTTTGATTGTGAGCAGCTGTTTCTATTTAACTTCGAAAAAAATATTAAGAAATTATATCAACAACATGTAATATAAAAGCTGCCGGCATTTTTCATGCAAATAATTATTTTTTTTTGTTCAAATTTGACAGCTAAAACATATGTTTTATTTTTCGACCACTACTTCGAAAAAAAAACAAAACGCGTGAACTCTATCACATGCTTAAAAAAATTGGCGATTTTCAGATCGCATGTGATTTTCAAATCATGCGATTTTCAGCACATGGCCGATAGATTTACTAAAGTTTAAGAAAAAGATTTTCTTCAAAATTTCCCGGGAATCCCGCAATTAATTCCCGGGAAAGCGGGAATAGAAAACAATCGAAAATCCCGGGAATTTATTGTATGAGCTAAATTTCAGTTATGTATTTTTATAAAGCTTTTCGTAATACAACATTTTTCATTTTTCGAATTTATTCTATGAGTTAAATTTCAGTTATGTATTTTATAAAGCTTTTTGTAATAGCTCTATTCCTTAAATTTTATTTTCAGAAATTACTTTATACACTACCAGACTATTATATTGTATTTTCCTGTTACATTTTACCTTAGCTTTCCGTTGGATAGCAATGAAGTATATTTATGTAAAGAAAAATTTACAATTATTAGACACCAGCAGAATGTAATGCATTTTCTGGCCCGCTACGGCCTTCGTCAGCATTCTTTGTGTCACACTGGATAGTGATACTTTTTATAAATTGAATGTATTTAACTCAACTATTTTAACAAATAGATATTGGGAATTATTTCTTTTTTCATAAGCAACTTTATCATATTCAACATTTTTCATTTTTCGAATTTATTCTATGAGTTAAATTTCAGTTATGTATTTTATAAAGCTTTTTGTAATAGCTCTATTCCTTAAATTTTATTTTCAGAAATTACTTTATACACTACCAGACTATTATATTGTATTTTCCTGTTACATTTTACCTTAGCTTTCCGTTGGATAGCAATGAAGTATATTTATGTAAAGAAAAATTTACAATTATTAGACACCAGCAGAATGTAATGCATTTTCTGGCCCGCTACGGCCTTCGTCAGCATTCTTTGTGTCACACTGGATAGTGATACTTTTTATAAATTGAATGTATTTAACTCAACTATTTTAACAAATAGATATTGGGAATTATTTCTTTTTTCATAAGCAACTTTATCATATTCAACATTTTTCATTTTTCGAATTTATTCTATGAGTTAAATTTCAGTTATGTATTTTATAAAGCTTTTTGTAATAGCTCTATTCCTTAAATTTTATTTTCAGAAATTACTTTATACACTACCAGACTATTATATTGTATTTTCCTGTTACATTTTACCTTAGCTTTCCGTTGGATAGCAATGAAGTATATTTATGTAAAGAAAAATTTACAATTATTAGACACCAGCAGAATGTAATGCATTTTCTGGCCCGCTACGGCCTTCGTCAGCATTCTTTGTGTCACACTGGATAGTGATACTTTTTATAAATTGAATGTATTTAACTCAACTATTTTAACAAATAGATATTGGGAATTATTTCTTTTTTCATAAGCAACTTTATCATATTCAACATTTTTCATTTTTCGAATTTATTCTATGAGTTAAATTTCAGTTATGTATTTTATAAAGCTTTTTGTAATAGCTCTATTCCTTAAATTTTATTTTCATAAATTAATTTATACACTACCAGACTATTATATTGTATTTTCCTGTTACATTTTACCTTAGCTTTCCGTTGGATAGCAATGAAGTATATTTATGTAAAGAAAAATTTACAATTATTAGACACCAGCAGAATGTAATGCATTTTCTGATAAAGTTGCTTATGAAAAAAGAAATAATTCCCAATATCTATTTGTTAAAATAGTTGAGTTAAATACATTCAATTTATAAAAAGTATCACTATCCAGTGTGACACAAAGAATGCTGACGAAGGCCGTAGCGGGCCAGAAAATGCATTACATTCTGCTGGTGTCTAATAATTGTAAATTTTTCTTTACATAAATATACTTCATTGCTATCCAACGGAAAGCTAAGGTAAAATGTAACAGGAAAATACAATATAATAGTCTGGTAGTGTATAAAGTAATTTCTGAAAATAAAATTTAAGGAATAGAGCTATTACAAAAAGCTTTATAAAATACATAACTGAAATTTAACTCATAGAATAAATTCGAAAAATGAAAAATGTTGAATATGATAAAGTTGCTTATGAAAAAAGAAATAATTCCCAATATCTATTTGTTAAAATAGTTGAGTTAAATACATTCAATTTATAAAAAGTATCACTATCCAGTGTGACACAAAGAATGCTGACGAAGGCCGTAGCGGGCCAGAAAATGCATTACATTCTGCTGGTGTCTAATAATTGTAAATTTTTCTTTACATAAATATACTTCATTGCTATCCAACGGAAAGCTAAGGTAAAATGTAACAGGAAAATACAATATAATAGTCTGGTAGTGTATAAAGTAATTTCTGAAAATAAAATTTAAGGAATAGAGCTATTACAAAAAGCTTTATAAAATACATAACTGAAATTTAACTCATAGAATAAATTCGAAAAATGAAAAATGTTGAATATGATAAAGTTGCTTATGAAAAAAGAAATAATTCCCAATATCTATTTGTTAAAATAGTTGAGTTAAATACATTCAATTTATAAAAAGTATCACTATCCAGTGTGACACAAAGAATGCTGACGAAGGCCGTAGCGGGCCAGAAAATGCATTACATTCTGCTGGTGTCTAATAATTGTAAATTTTTCTTTACATAAATATACTTCATTGCTATCCAACGGAAAGCTAAGGTAAAATGTAACAGGAAAATACAATATAATAGTCTGGTAGTGTATAAAGTAATTTCTGAAAATAAAATTTAAGGAATAGAGCTATTACAAAAAGCTTTATAAAATACATAACTGAAATTTAACTCATAGAATAAATTCGAAAAATGAAAAATGTTGAATATGATAAAGTTGCTTATGAAAAAAGAAATAATTCCCAATAGCTTTTCGTAATAGTTATATTTCTTCAACTTTCAGGAATGACTTTATACACTACCAGACTATTACCTGCATCATAGAATTAATCCGAAAAATAAAAAATGTTGAATATAATAAAGTAAATTATGAAAAAGAAATAATTCCCAGATTTAATTTTTTAAATTTAAATTTTTTTTCCTAACTACTTTTTTTATATTCCAAGCAAAACACATTGCTGAAAAATTTTTTGAAAATAAAATAAAATTGTTGCTTTTACTCTTTATGGTGACTTTTTATATCTTTCCTTATGTTTTTTATTTCCTTCAACTGACAATACCGACTTTTGAATAAATGTGTTTTTCAATGAACTTTTTAGACATTTATTCAGTGGTTATTTTGTTTCAGAGTTTTAAGTATTCATATTCTCTTGTTTAAGTAAACAAACTAACTGCATCTTACTCGTATCTTAAATATCGAGTGTTTGTGGCTTTCTTTTCATAGTTATTCATCTTATTGAATACAAACAAAGCGAATACAAAATTATAATGACAGTTTCATGAACATCATTCATTATTAAGTTTCATGCAGATGTTAATTGTTTAATATCGAAAAATTTTGAAAATTTTATTTACAGAAATAATATATCTTTAAAATAGCCATTAAGTATTTTGCATATAATTTTATAGTTAAAATGTTTTACTTACCTTCTTAAAAAGAAAAAAAAAACAAAAAACTGAAAATATAACAACATATTGCTCCTCTATTTGCTACTATTACTACTAGAACAAAATATACACCATTTTAAAGCAGTGTTTAAAAAACTTAAGTCAAAAGTCGAAAAGTCGCAAAATTTTAACTTTTCAATGCTTTTACTTTTCTCTGCTTTTTAAAATCAAACATCGATTCTGTTAAAACTTATGAAAACAATCGGCAGTCGTGTGCTAAGTTTTCTTCTGCTTTTGATAAGTTAAAAAAATCAAAATCGCAAGCAGTGTCTTTGCTTTTGAAAGTTGTCAGAAGTCGCAGTCTTAAAAGCTGGCATTCTTTTAGTTTTGTACATTTTTAACAGAAAAATATTCTCTTTTCTCTTCTGGTTTTTTTTACATTTATACTTACTCACACACAGGGGTAACAGATGGTGTTGGTAAAAAATCGGCATATTTTCAAAAAAAAAAAAATAATGTCTATTTTAAACACAAGAAAACAACATGTTTTTAATAACAAAATCGAAAAATTCAGCATTACATATAAAAAGAAAAAAAGTAAACGTTTTACAACGGCTTATGTAAATTTATATATTGTAAAGTTCAGCCCTATTTAATTACATTCAATGAAAAATTCAATGAAGCGGATTTTAGCGATACGGAACAAATTTTTTTTTTTGGGATTTATAAAAAATATTTTTAATTATTCTAAAAATACAAATATTTTTGTCAAAAACTAAAAAATAAATGCTATGGCGATTTTGGCGATTTTTGACATTGACTTTGGCGAAAAATTTCAAAATCAATCTGACAACCCTGATTGGGACTTATAATTTGCAAATACAAAGAACTTTTTGCTTCTGCGACTGTTTGCGACTTACAAAAGCAAAGAGATTGATTTTACTTTTACTTGCGAAACTGTTCAAAAGAAAAGAAAATCAAAATCACAATTTTTAAAACAACTGCTGGCAAAAGTTTCGTTCAACTGATTGTTTTTCGTTTTGTGATTTTGCTTTGACTGAAACTGTTGTTGATTTCAGAAGCACAAGCAGAAGTCAAATCAAGAGAAATGAAAGTTATTGCAGTTTTTTAAACACTGTTTTAAAGGTATTTATTAACAGTAGCGCACAATATATATTATATTAAAGTTTGCTACTTACACATATGCATAAATAAAAATATGTTTTTTTTTCAATTACACAAAGTTTTTTTTTTTGTAATAAATAAGAAAAAAAATAGGGTCGACATTTTTCAGATGTCGGTTTTTTGAATACTTCGACTATATAAGTCGGCAAAGGAAACATAGTTAAGAACACTTTTCTACTTTATTTGTCAACCGAACCTCAAAGTATCAAAATGGGGAAATGCGGGAAATTAAATTTCTTTCTTTTGCTGGGTAATTTTTGCATTTTCTATTATATGACCTGAGTGAATGAGAACCTTTAAGATAAAAAATCTTGGAACTGTGTTGTCCTTCCTCTGGTAAATTTTGAATTTTTGTTTACATATATTGGATCTTTAAAGATTAAATTAAACATGCATAGTCCTGAGTGAATAAGTATATGTAAGAGGAAGCAATCTTTCTGTTTTGATACACACACCACCATAGATGGAGAGGATATTATGAAATTGTACTGATGTATTTAACAAACAAAAATATTGGTTCTGAACCCCCCTTCAAGTTTACCCTGACTCAGTCCGTTTGGCTGGAAAGCATACAATAAATAAAGTTTTTTTTTTCGAGATTCCAGTCGATTCGGTCGACTGCTGGCTATACTAGTGTTATTAAATACGGTAAATTGAATTTCACGTTCATGCTGATTTTGTTAAACTGTAAAATTGTATCAGATGTTTTAATTCTAATTTTGAGTTCTAATTTTGAGTTCAGTTCCTATTCGGCCTTTCAGCAATTATATTCCCCTTAAACTTCAATACTCTCGGTCTAATTATGCAAACTTTGATCCAATAATTAATAATATTTTTACAATGTTCGACATTTTATCTAAATTAATAGCTCTGAATTTAATAATTTTTATAAGTATATTGAATTCTGAAAAATTTATCAAAAATAACCTCTTTAGTGTCATAAAATAACTTTATTCTTAAACTTTTCCATTTATGTTACTGTATATATACTTTATATTGAATTAATTTAAGCGTACTATCCAGTAAGGTAATTGTTTCATTATTAATTCGAATGTGTATTCTGAGTTCTAAGTTCTGCTGGTATCTGATAGTTGTATAAATTTTCTATACACTTTACTTCATTGCTAGCAAAAGGACAGCTAAAGTAAGCGTCGTAACCCTTAAAACAAAAAATATAATTAAATATATTTTTTGGACTACTCTTTATGGTGTGCAACTAAAAAGCTTTCAAGACCAGTCATTTCTAAACCTTCCTTCCGAAACTAATAAAAGTTGGGCAAGAAACGATGTTTAAAAAGGAGACCTGTTTGTTTAACATTTAAAAATTTATTCAAACATACAAGAGTTGCCACCTGTCGTTTCCGGTAAAGCTCTACCACTACGATTTGAGATAAGGGATGTTGAAATACATTTAATTGTTAATGCAATTTTACCTAAGCCAGGGAAAGACCACGCAATTATGAAGAAGGAAATTTTTAAAGTTCTCCTCAACCGAATAATGATAAAATGGTTAAAAAAAAGGAAAATAAAGGCCAACGAACAAAAATGTGTACATATAACATTTCCTTTACGTAGAGAATCAATAATCTAATAAAAACTGAACACTCGAATGTAAAATATATTGATCGACGCCTAACATCGAAACTTAAATCAATTCAAATCAGTTGGCTCATTGAAAGAAATTCGGCCCTTAGTCTAGATTGTAAACTCCTCTATTAAAAATTTGTCTTGGAGCTAATATGGTATTAATATAATGCATTAAGTCATTATATTAATACCATATTAGCTCCAAGACAAATTTTTAATAGATGATGTTTCAGCCTCCAAATTACAGAAAGGCGAAAGGCACCAAAATAAAATCCTTCGCACCATCACATTCGCTTCCTGGTATGTAAAAAAAACTAGAACATTCCCAAAGACCTCAATGTGCCATCAGTAAAAACTATGATTACAAAATATTCAATAAAATAGCTAAATAGGGTTGAAAAGCACCCAAATCCACTAGCTCGAAATATTTTAAATGGTGGTGGCCACATTAACTTAAGGAGACGATATACTGCAGCACTTATCCTATCAGAACACCTATGTGAAAGAAAATCGTTATAAGAAGCGCGGTGCGAAATGTGACACCAGGAAATATGATCCCAAAGTACTAGTGAAATGCAAAATGATCCCAAAATTAATTTTTACTTTGGATAATTGCATCCCGCTTAAGAAAGTTTTACGCTTAACCCTCTAGTGAGCGACAAAATAACACCTTATATTGTGCGGCAAGGTACTCGGGTACGTATATTGAAGTTACGTATAAAACAAGCATTTTCGCACTAAGAAATTAGCTAAAAAGCTGTAAAATATAATGGGTTTGGCAACAACCACTAAATTAATAACTTAGATGGGACGTTAACCTGCTAGTTTCGGCTTATCTAAAAAATGTTCTCTATGCTCTTAGACCTTTTGTACGTTGTCTCCACTTTGATTCACCAGGGTGTTTTAGGTCTTCACTGTTTACGCGAGATACCCGTCGCTATGCTCGAACGAGTCGCCCAAAATTGTACCTTCCGAATGGACCACCTCAGATGTAATATGTCCAACATTTACATGATATCACATTCAAACAGGAAATGCCATTAATTGTTTCTTTAACGGACAATAAAAATATTAAGTTCACCTTAAAATTTATGTGTTTTATTTTAAATTATAAAATAAACCTCACGATGAATCACCCGATATATGGGGCTATTTTTATAACGTCAACGATTGCCCCTAAGTGAAACAAAGCTACGTGAAAATTGCAAAAATAGAGAAAATGTTTAATATTTCCAAACAAGCCATAAAATAGATTAAAAGCCCCTAAAACTATAAGGAATGGCAAACATTTGGTAAAAAATTGCTAAGTGAGCGGAAATTCTGAAAAATTTGCTAACAGCGGCATTAGAGCAAAGTTTAATATTTATAATAAATCGTTAAAGCTGAACAGCCTCAGAAAAATCGAATCTATCGCGAATATATCTAAAATTCCCGAAAAATTGCAATATTGGAAATAAAGCCCAAATTTATTTTTAATCGCTAAATCGGTTGAAAATAACATAAAAATAGTTAAAATTGAGAAATAATGATGAACAGCAAACTTTTTGTTAGGTATTAAAAACAGGGCGTTCCACTTTTTCCTAACTTGTGTTATATTCTCGTCTTAAAACAAACGGCATTATTACAGGCCACTTTATAAGACACTTTATAAATTCGCCTTTTTAGAAGGTGATATTTTTTGTATAGAAAAGAAAACACCATAAGAATAAAATATTTATGGAAAAACTTAACAAAGTTGTTAATCGAAATGTTGGTCTTTAAGCGTTGACCAAATTTGAAAAAAAATTTTTTATTAAAAGCGAAGCCGATAAATATATCTGTGCCAATATGGAAAAGTAGCTTTCCTAGGGGAAAGGAAACTAACACCAAATTCGCTCTAAAGTGGCAAGGGCCGGTTGTCACGTAATGCAAAAAAATAATTTTTTTTTTATTTTTAGTCATTTAATTTTAATGTTAACACTTATTTATTATATCATATTGCAACAGGATGTTCACAACAGTGTTTTTTAGACTAAAATAGTACTTAGCACTTTAGAAAACTTTGTGAATTGGTCAAATATTTTCGAGTATTATTTTTAGGCAAACCATTATTACTAAATTGAATAAAACGATTATCTCTAATATATTGACGTAGATAATTGTAGATAAATAGCACATATCGCTGCAACATCGGCACAACTCAGAACATAATTTCTACAGAAAACGACTTCAAAGTCTTAAATGAATACACACATAATTTTGCTATTTTTTAAATATTAGAAAAGTTTCTTCAAAAATATCGTGTCCTGCAAAATTATTTTCCTTAGCCTTGTACATAATATCGGAATTAAGAAGTTTGAGCATTTCAGTTGTTAAATTAAATTTGTGACACGCATATTTTTATGAATTCTTCACCCTTAAAACGCTTTCTTTTTTATCTTTTCAAAAACTATTTTTGCTTAACCAAAAACAAGCTGTAAAATATGTCTAGTATTTTTAAGTTATTGTTTTGTATAGACAAGCAAATAGTGAAACCTTAATACCCCCTAAATATAAATTTATGTCCCCCAAATTTTCCCGCTAAGAACACAACGACCCAAAGCATACTGCGGTCATTGTAAAGGAATGTACCCAGACAACTGCATTCTCCACCAAAGTCGCCTGACTTAAACCCTATTGAAAATTTTTGGGATGAATTGGGTCGCAGGATAAGAAAAACTACAATAAGGAACAAACAAAATGCTCTTAGCAGGAAATGTTATGAAATTTCTTCGGAAACCACCGCTAAACTTGTGTATTAAGAAAAAATAAGAAATCGTCTAAATGCCGTGTAAGAAACTAAGGGAAGAGCAACAATATATTAATAAATAGAAACTTTTTATGAAATATAATCATAAACTTTGGAGTAAAAACTGATTTGATTTCATTTTTTTAATATCTTGTTTCCCTAAAATTTCTGTTTTTAAAATTTTTTTATATTTTTTAAGGAATGATAAAATATAGTTTTTGTTGAAAAATAATAAACATATTTACAAGAAACACATTTTTTGGTGAGGTTTTCTGTTGGAAAATTTTGTTTTATATCTGGTACTCTGATCAATTTTCGTCAATATTAGACATAAAAACATAAAATTAAGCAAGCTATCTCCTGAGTAGATCAGAATCTGTAAGAGGAGACTTTTTTATTTTTCAATTGGTACTTTCTGATATTTTATATATTGAATTTACAAAATTAATTTAACATTCACGGACTCACGTGGTAGATAACATATGAAACGGAGGTTGGTCCCTCCCCAAATTAATCGACTTAGACGGAAAAACTAAATTCTCGAAACATGTAAATTCATATAAAAATTTTGTTTTATATCTGGTACTCTGATCAATTTTCGTCAATATTAGACATAAAAACATAAAATTAAGCAAGCTATCTCCTGAGTAGATCAGAATCTGTAAGAGGAGACTTTTTTATTTTTCAATTGGTACTTTCTGATATTTTATATATTGAATTTACAAAATTAATTTAACATTCACGGACTCACGTGGTAGATAACATATGAAACGGAGGTTGGTCCCTCCCCAAATTAATCGACTTAGACGGAAAAACTAAATTCTCGAAACATGTAAATTCATATACTTAGGTGTGTTTTCTTCATATTTACAAAATAATGAATGGTCGAATTTCTACTATCGGGAAAACACTAGTACTCGTATTATTAAATTGTTCAAAATTTTAGTTTTAACCCTTAAATGCATAGCGATGTATATCTGCGTCGGAAGTTTGAACTCCCATATTTCGCTATGTGGCAACCTTTGCAAAGGTTTTTTGTTTGTATTTTAATTTAAAAAGGGGATTTACCGTTATCGAAAGTAGCTAGAATTTCTAATAGCTAATTTTGTTATTTTTGCCAATATTCATTGCTGACTTGCGATTACAAATTGAATTTGACGTGTGTTACAAGTGCGATTATTTATAAAAAAATTAATACTCGTATAATAATAAAAAAAAAATTGTTTTTGGATAGAATAGAGGTAAGACAAACGAAAAATATTTATATAATTGTATATGTTGATAAATTTATGCAGAGTAGTAAAATATTCTTGTGGTTTAAAAATACATCAACATGCAAAATCGGTACACTAATCGTAAAGATAATTTCATGTTTATTTTTTTTTTGTGTTATTGTTTTATCAACTATTAAAATTGAACGTGAATGAATGACTTTCATACTAATATCTAACGAGATAACGATTTTATTAACAAAGCATTTCTCGATAATTAAAAACTAAGGATATCGAAGAAATCCAAGCTGCTTTGGAAGACGGTAATGTTTTCGATGATGGATTGGAGGATGAAAATTAAGACGAGGATGAATTTTACGCGATTGCTTGAGATATCGTGCAAAATTTGATGGGAAAAGACGACATGATAGGCGAACAAGAAGCAAATGAAGACGAAGTTGGAGTTTAAGCTAATCCTGAGCCATATGTCCCAAACAAAGGTCCATTTAGCTTCATGAATTTGTTTGATAGACGTAGCCTTATCTGGAAAAAAGACCAACTGACTTTTGATGCCTCTAAAATAACACATGAAGCCGTCACATTAGATCCAAATGTAGCCGATCTAGATACACCATAGAGATGTTTTCACAATTATTTTTCTACTGAATTTCTGCAAAAAATTGTAGATTAGGGTAATCTCTAAGCCATTTAAACTAACCCATCGAGCTTTTTCGTTACAACTGTTTGCGAATTAAAAATATTCATTGGCCTTTTTGGATCACCGTACGTTTTAGTTCACTAGTTCGTTTTGGGTCAGTATGTCTTTTTTTGTCAGTTCACTTTCGGTCTTTTTTTGTCAGTTAGTTCAATTTTGGTCTTTTTGTCAGTTCACTTTTTGTCTGTTTTTGGTGCTTACTCGATGGAATAACTGATTGAAAAGAAACAACAATACTATTCTTGTGTATTTTTATTCTTGTGAGCTGTTTCTGTTACTCATTGCCACATTGCTTTACACATTTTCATAATACAATCAGGGTTGTCGAGTATAATAATTTCTCGACGAACGGCGATTATCAAGCTTTTTGCCGACATGACGATTTTTTGCGGCTTATAAGATATATGTCGATTTTGTTTCCTATTTGATAAGCCATAAATTTGTTTTTAGACTCTTGGAAAAATTTTCCGTTTTTTATTTGGAAAGATTATTTCAATGATGGTATTCCATCTAATTTAAATCAGTTTTGACTAAAATGTTATAGCTATACGTCCGGTACGTACCATTTCAAAGAACTTGCTTTGACTGTCTTTATATGCATATTATTTTAGCTGCTAATGCCTGTGTTGAAAGAGTTTTATTAATAATGAACTCCACAAAAACTCACTTTCATTATGTTCACAATAGTAGTTCGTGATGGCTTGATGAGATTAACAACATAGGTTATATTTTATGAAATTCAGATTATTTCTTTATTGTGACGCAACCTTATGTTTTAATTCCTTAAAATTAAGAGATAATATTCAGTTCATTATAAATTAAATTAAGTAATTATAAATTAAATTAAGTTATTTTATCTTACTTTTTGGTTTCAAACCACCAACTTTTCAAATTGAGAATATGAGGCACGTTGTGCGCAACTACTTGTGGTTCAAAAGGCAATTATTTATAAAGGAAAGGCCGGATGTAAATTGTACAAATGGTCAAATATAAATGTCAAGTTTATAAATAAAGTAAAATAAAATATTGTAAATAGAGAAAATAATACCGGCAACTTTTCAGGGCTGCATATTCCGTACTTTAACAGTGGCGGCAACACCCCCCTGCAGTATGACAAGAAGCCTTCGAAGTCATACTCTTAAATAGAGGACACATCTAGTACCGCCAATCTGGCAGCCGGGCGCACAATTATACCAGTTGTAGTAAGAATCTTCGCCTTTCGTACCTGTCCGTCATTTGCCACAGTAGTTTCAATAATTTTACCTCTTGGCCACACGTTTCTTGGACTCGACGGGTCAACCACAATAACTAAGTCGCCAACTTGCAACGGTTTAGTCTTTTCATGCCACTTTGTTCTTAGGGTTAAGGATGGCAAGTACTCTTTTACCCACTTACGCCAAAATGTATCTGCGTACTGTTGAGAAGTCAACCAGTTATGCTTAAGTACTATGCCGCTGTCATCGTACGTCGCTAAAGGTTTCATGCCGTTTGATGAATACACCAGCAGATGATTTGGCGTTATTGCTTCTGCATTTTCGTGTTCAATCGGAACGTAAACCAATGGACGAGAATTTATAATGTTTTCTACTTCAGCTAACATTCCCCGAAGTAGTTCATCATTTGGTGTGCGTGTATGTAAAGTATTATAAAAAACATTCTTCACCGATCTTACGAGTCTCTCCCAGGCCCCTCCCATGTGAGGAGATGAGGGGGGAATGAAGTTCCATTTTGTAGTAGCCGTGGTAAAAACACGTATTAGTTCATTTTTATCAACCTCTTTCACGGCTTCTCGAATTTCCTTTTCGGCACTGACAAAATTTGTGCCATTGTCGCTAAAGAACTCTCTCGGCGTGCCACGGCGACACATAAAATTTCGAATCGCTATTATACACGATGAAGTATTTAGTGAATTTACAACCTCTATATGGACAGCTCTTACCGTAAGGCATGTAAAGAGAGCGCCGTACCTCTTTTCTGTATGTCGACCAACCGTCACCATAATTGGGCCAAAGTAGTCCACGCCTGTATATGTGAAAGGCCGACAAAATGCTGCCAATCGGGCTTCTGGTAACTTTGCCGTTTGTGGAAAGTTGGGAACAGCTTTCTTTATTTTGCACATTTGGCACTGCTTCAATATATTTTTAAAAACTGCTCTTAACCGAGGAATATAAAATCGCTGCCTCATTTCGTTTATCACGGTTTCATGGTTGAGATGTTTATAATTTTTATGAAAATGAATAATTAAAAGTTGGGTAATACGGCTACCTTTAGGTAGGATTATGGGGAATTTGGTCTCTTCAGGAACAACAGCTTTCTCTATTCTACCTTCTACGCGAAGAATTTGGTTTTCATCCAATTTTGGAGTTACTTTGTACAACGAGCTTGATTTAGATAATGTTTTGTTTAATTTTAAAAGATGTATTTCTTCAGAGTAAAACTCTTTTTGTGCAAGACGAAACAATAAATTTTCAGCTGTAGCTAGTTCTGTTGACTCAAATTCATGATTAGAGTTTGCTTTTTGTCGAACTGCATCACAAAAACGCAACACATATGCAGTGGTCCTCAACAGTCTATTCCAGTTTGAGAAACGATTTATGTCGATAAAAATTTCGGTGTCATGAACTTGTACATATTCGACTACTTCCGAATCGCATGATTCTGGCTCGGTCTCGTAAACAGGCCATTCGCTTACAGGCTTTAATAGGAAATCAGGCCCCTTAAACCAACGACTTTCGAAGGAAATATCAGGTTTCTTTGCCCACTTTGTTGCTTCATCGGCAACATTGTGCTTTCCCGCAATCCAACGCCACTCTTGCAGGTCTGTTGTATCCAATATTTCGCTAATACGTAAAGAAACAAACTGGTGATACTTTTTATTGCCATTTTTTAACCAGCTGATAACAGTCTTCGAATCAGACCAAAAATATTTTTTATTCATGGCAATTGTGTGATTTTTTATAATATTATTGGCAAAACGAGAGCCGATAAGAGCCGCCATTAACTCCAAACGAGGTATTGAGGTCATTCTCAGGGGGGCAACGCGGGTTTTAGAACCCACCAAAGAGCAAACGATATTATCACTACGAACTATTCGAAAATAGGCTACAGCTGCATAACCGCTTTCACTCGCATCCACAAATGTATGAAGCTCTGTGTATGCATCGGTATAATCAACGATTAATTTTAAATAGCAACGCGGAATGCAAACTTTTTCCAAATCGGGAAGATACTTTAACCATTTGTCCCACTTAACAAGTTGTTCTTCTTTAATTGGCTCATCCCAGCTAACGCCGCTTCTCCAAATTTCTTGTAAAATTATTTTAAGGTACATAATAAAATTGCCAACTAATCCCAAGGGGTCGTAAACCGTCATTAAAATTCTTAAAATCTGTCGTTTTGTAGGACACTTATTAAGACGGATAATATCGTTGCTTAGTATATGAGGCGAAATTTTAAATACAATCGCATCGTCTGTTGGGTTCCAAAAAACACCTAAAACTTTTTCTGTTTCTTTATCTGACCCCATATTCAATTGCTTTTCTTTTGCTTGCTGTGGTTGTTCGATTTGGTTAACTACCTCGATTTTATTAGACACCCAATTTCTGAGTTTGAAGCCAGCTTGCATTTGAATATACTTAACTTCCTTTGCTATATTAATGGCTTGTTCAACTGTGTCGGCAGAGTAGAGAAAATCATCCACGTAATGATTGTTTTTTATCGCAGAAACTGCTTGTGGAAACTCACTTTCATATTTGGAGGCGTTTGTATTTTTTACATATTGAGATATACTGGGAGCACATGAGGCTCCAAATATCATAACGTTCATGAGGTAAACATCTGGCTCTTTGTTAGCATCACAATTACGCCACAAAAACCGTTGGACATGTCGGTCTTCTTCACGCATGAAAACCTGATGAAACATTTGCTCAATGTCACCACATATGGCTACAGACCTTTCTCTAAACTGAAAAAGTATTGCTTGTAATGAAGCTAACATATCTGGTCCTTTGTAAAGCATGGAGTTTAAAGAAATCCCATTAAACTTAGCGGCGGCGTCCCATACTATTCGACATTTGCCTGGTTTATTCTTGTTGTATACTGGAAAAGTGGGAAGATACCAGACTCTTTCAGCTGGTGTATTAATATCAATTTTGGTAATATAGCCCTTGTTGAGATACTTTTCAATTGTTTTAGTATAGACCGCAAGAAGGTCACTATTTTTTCTCACTTGCTTTTCGAGACACAAAAGTCTATTTTTTGCCATTTGATAATTATTTGGTAAAAACGTTTTATCGGTTTGCCACAGCAGACAGGTTTCATAATGACCATCATCACGTTGCTTGGTAAAATTATTTAAAAGTTGGAACGATCTTTCATTCCCTTTATTCGGTTTTAAATTTTGGTAATTAATACCTAAACTCTCAATATTAAAAAAACTTTTTACCAATTGATTCATTTGGTTATCTGCCTCCAAACATTCGCAAATATGTAGATTATACTGTACGGGTTGACTACTGCCAGAGGGCCCAAAAATGGTCCAGCCTAATGCCGTTTTAATTGCAATTGGTTCGTTTTTTCCACCTTCTTTTATGTTGTTAGAAATTGTAATGTTTATATTGTTAAGTCCAATAAGAACTTTTGGTGTAGCAGAATAATAACTCTGTATTGGCAACCCTTTTAAATGGTTAAATTTTCTTTTAAGAATTTCATAATCAAGCAGTGCTTGCACAACTGTAGTCTGTTAACATAATTCCATCTGTCTTTGCGATCAGCCGACAAAAATTTCTTACAGCTTGAAACGTTTTTGCAGTCACTGCTGCAAACAATACATTTTTTTTCATTTGTCTCTGTGTGTGTATTGCAAAAAACGTTTCTCTGTTTACGTTCATTAACAGAATCGACTGTCATATTATTTTCAACATTAACAGTGCTAGCTGACAGTCCAATATCAAATATCCAATTGGAAAACTCTGATAAATTTGCTTTTCTATTACTTTGCTGCAAATTTAATTTGGTTGAACCCCAAATTATTTGGTAATACGGTGGTAATTTCGAGACGAGTTCCTGGAGCAACGATGAATTATTTAATTCATCCACGAGTCCACAGGCTTCAATAGTGGATTGGAGACCCTTCACTTGAATTGCGAAATTGGTAATTGTTTCCATTTTGTTGGGGTTAATTTGTGGTAATGTTTTTATTTTGTTTTTTAGAGAAAACAGAATCTTGTCTGGCTGACCGTACAATAATTTTAGAGCGGAAATAGCGTGTGGTACACATGATGGGTGAATCAGAATTCTTTTAACTGCCTCTAATGCATCACCACGGAGAGCCCTCTGCAGCCTTATTAAATTTTCTGCGTCCGTCAGGCCACAAACCGCAGTAGACCAGTCATAAGTCGTACAAAACAAAGGCCATTCCTCAGGGCAGCCAGAGAAAGTGGGTAAATCCTTAGGCACCGTTTGACGAGCATGTACTTGGTCAGTTCTTAGCCTGTGGCCTAGAGTTAACGGCTGAGACGATGCTGGCAGAGATGTTTCCGTCTGCTCGGGATTAATAAATGATTGTGACTGCTGTGCGTTATTTGTATTTTGTGAATAACCGAGACGTGTTTGATTGTTATTTTGGTTTACTGTTGAGTGTAGTGAAAAATTTGGATAAATAAATCTAAAGGGTTGTGAATTTAAGGTGTTGTTTTGTTCATATGAGTGGTATATAGGTGGATTGTGTGCGGCGGTAGTCATAGTCGGGGCGCTACTTTGTACGACTGGCACATGTAATGACGTATTAAATGAGGTTAGGTTTGGCATTGAGATAATGGCATTTGGCTCATCAGCAATTTGGTTTGAAGCTATTAGAGACTGAGCATCTGCATCTTCTTCTTCAATTTCATGAAGAATTTGATATTTTTATGCAAGTATTCTTGATCGCGTCTCATGGAAAGTTCACGTTCTTCTTCTAGCCTTTTTAGCTCAAGGGCCTTCCTTCTGCTAACAGAGTCTTTTGATGCCAACGACGAATGTGTGCTTGAAGCAGAGTGCGTTGGGTTTGTGTTACACGATTGACACAACCATGATTCTTGTGGGCCTGAGACTTTTGCGCAAGTTGTATGATAAGGTTTTTGACATAATTTGCAACTTACTACGATACCAGCAAGTTGTTCGTGGCAAAGCTGACATATTTGTTGAACGTTTTGTGGCGAGACATCCATATTGTGCGGTTGACCGTGCTGTAAAGAAGAGTCCATGTGGGTACTTACGTGTGTGTGAAGTAATGTTGAATTTGGCAGTTATATCCACTAGGCGGGTAATACAATTATCCACAAAAAGAATTAAAAATTTGTTCACAATAGTAGTTCGTGATGGCTTGATGAGATTAACAACATAGGTTATATTTTATGATATTCAGATTATTTCTTTATTGTGACGCAACCTTATGTTTTAATTCCTTAAAATTAAGAGATAATATTCAGTTCATTATAAATTAAATTAAGTAATTATAAATTAAATTAAGTTATTTTATCTTACTTTTTGGTTTCAAACCACCAACTTTTCAAATTGAGAATATGAGGCACGTTGTGCGCAACTACTTGTGGTTCAAAAGGCAATTATTTGTAAAGGAAACCCCGGATGTAAATTGTACAAATGGTCAAATATAAATGTCAAGTTTATAAATAAAGTAAAATAAAATATTATAAATAGAGAAAATAATACCGGCAACTTTTCAGGGCTGCATATTCCGTACTTTAACAGTGGCGGCAACACATTATATAATGCGAAGTTCCTATTGCATTATATATTGAAAGTTATTACGAGTTATGAATTATATGCAATATAATTAATCAAAAAAATCCTATACAATGTATTGAAAAAAACAATAAGAATTGTCTTGCAGCTGAAATGTATATATGGGGGATTTCATGTTTTGAAATCGATGTCTTCCGATTTGGATGAAATTTGCACCAAGGTTAGTCTTATTGGATAGTAGCTTAGACACAAATTTTCAACAAGATCGGTCAAAAAGTTTCTGAGTTAGAGGGGGTCAAAATTTGACATTTTGGCCAAACCGGTGTTCTTTCTCATCCATGTAACTTATAATCTATTGGTGGTAGCAAAATTTGTCCAAAACAAATTAGATAGCTTTCAATTAGATTAGATAGCTTTCAAAAAATATTTTTTTTTTTTAAATTTAAGACTTATTTTTTATTTTTTTGAAAAGGGTATTTTTTTTTGCTCAAAATAAAGCTTAGGTCTTTTTCTTTAAGTTAGTTATGGTCGCTATTTGGGATGCGAGTGGGTTATGTATAAAAAAAAAATAATTTCTAGGTCAAGACGAGGATTTTTCATTATTATTTTGTTCATATCATGGCGACTTTTTTATATTTTTGTCGAAATAAAGGTATTCGGATTTCGTATTTTTGAGGATTTATAAAAAATATTTTTAATAAAACTATATGTTTAATTGTCAAAAACTAATAAAAAAAAAGGCTTTGGCGTTTCTGACATTAAATTTGGCAAAAAAAAAAATTTGACAACTCTGGCTGCCGTTCCCAACTTTCCTACAATTAACATGGGCGCTGCCAGTTGTTATTAATATAAAACCCGCCAAATGCAAATTTTTTCATTTGTGCAAAAAATTTTGTGCATATTTATTTAATTTATTTTTTTAAAATAAGACCTATAAATAATTAACCAAATTCGATATTCGACTGCTTTATTTTTAAAAGCTTAGTCGAGTTTTAGAGCACGAAATTAGGATGGAAAAACCGCTTTTAATGTATACATTACTTAAGCATTCGTTTATGAAACGTAACTCTTCATTTAAGTAAAATAAAGTTACTCTTCTTCGAATCGACGAACTTTTAAAAAAAATTCTAGCGGAACAATTTTTAAAGTAAAAAATCAACAACAAATTTTTAAGTTAAGCATTTTATTAAAAAATAAAATAAAGCATGAAATATATGAGTTTTCCTCTCTTTCAAAGGAATTTTTATTTGTTCGGGTGAAATCTTGCAACTTAATTTTGAAGCAAATACCTTGAACCGATTAAGCTGACATTTTGTAAATACGTTCAGTTTGGCTGATAATGCACGGTTTACTTTGTAAAGTTATTCTAAATCCAGCTTGGTAAGACACCCAAGATGTCGGACTAATTATTTTTAATGCATTCCTACAATATGAGTATAAAAGGAAGGGCTTACTGAGAATAAGTCGAAAAATTAAGTGACGTTACTCGAGATCCAATACGGCGGACTAAGTTTTGAATGAAATAAATTAAAAGTAAAAAATCTTTTTTTTAAAAAAACAAGTTTTTATTTAAATGCGCTGAAAAGAAAAAATATTTTAAAAATAAGAAAACTTTTTAAAAAAAACGCTTTTATTTAAATGCTCTAAAAAGAAAATTTGAGTTTAGAACTTTTACTATCAACTTATAACCTCATTAAACAATTTGTATGGTATACAAGCTTGTCGCGAGATTAACTTGTGTAGACCAACAAGTAAATTATATAACTTGATGTGATTGATTTTAACTATACAAATTTTCAAACGAAGTAAATACATATAAATAGATTAATGACGTTATAAGTCGATAGTAAGGGCTTATTAATTTTTTTCTTTTTAGCGCATTTTAAAAAGGTTTTTTAATTTTTATAAAATACAAACATAATACCCATAACATAATAGTATGATAATAACATAATAATGAATAATAATAATTACTAGCTATTTGTTCATTGTTTTAATATTTAGAGTTGGTGCAATCGCTGCTATTTTTATTTATTTTTTGTTTAAATTTAAACGTATTTTGTTCTTAAAATACGACATAAATTCGAAATTTTTTCTTACATTATTTTTGTTTAAATTAATTTTTGAAGAATTGCGCTCTTACTTTGAATAAGTCTCACAACAAATTTTTTTTCTTTCTATTAAAATGAAGTTATTTAAACAAATGGAAAATGAGAACACCAAACAAGTTTTTAAATCGCCACGTTTGGCGAGAAATCACTATATGTGGCAGCCCAGATTGTACTATGAATTTTTTAAAACCGCTACTGGCAATGTGTTAAAGAAAAAAGTATAAGCACTCTAATAGTATTGTTGTTTCTTGTCAATCAGTAATTTGGTATACAACAGGGATGTTAAATAGGGGTTTAAATTTTGTACAAACTTCCAAAAAAATGTACTTTTTGGACATTTACGGAACCATTTTTTTTTTAATTTATTAAAATAACAAAAAGAGTGAAAGTTATAAAAATAAAACAAAAAAGCAGGATAAGATAATGTCTTTCGCATATACTTGTTAAGTTAAGTAGTACTTCTATATTCCAAAAAAATACTGATGTTTTGCTTATAGTGCCATCGTCTGTGGTAAAAAAGAAACAAAGGTAGTAACACAGGATTTGACTAATGTTGCCTCGTCTGTGGGTACCATAAGTTCCCTTTTACAATGTGGCAAGTAAAAGGCAGACAGGCGAAGTTTGTAGGCGATAAAAGGGGACTAAGTGCTCTATACACCAAAATACTAGTCGCATATTTAAGCACCCATTACATTAACGATTTGTTGTACAACATAAATGCAATGAAAAGGACTCATTAATTTGCTTGTTATACGAAAAAAGCAAAAAGGGGGAGCAATGACAAATTTTTAAATTGTACCAAATGAGTCACGGTAGCACCACGGTACTTTGGAAGGTCAAAATGTACCAAAAAATAAAGTACAATTGTACTAACTTTAACATCCCTGGTATATAATATGAAACCGAACAAAAAAACAATTGCGAATTTGGTATGTGCTTATTGTTTTCTATTCTTGGGTACACTCAAAATAGTTTTACAGTTACTAAATGTAATTTATTAAAATCGTTTTCCGTAAAGTTAAAAAATTAATGAAAATTTTGTTATATTAAATATAATTAAACTAATTTCACATATTTTTCCAAAAACAAACTGCAAAAAATAATACGGGTTTTCAGGATATCGCTTCAAATTACCATTTGTGCAAATGAACAAACTTGCGAGACTCGTTTCATAAATATCCTTTTTAATTTTTGTGTAATTTTAAGCGACTAATAGTGCATTTACACTTGTAATTTTCAAACTAGTTTATGATCGTAAACTACTTTCATAAACTATACCGTTTACATCAGGAGTTTTGACAGTTAACAGTTTAACAGCCGTGTCACAAAACAGCTGACTTCAGTAAAAAAAAACTTAAAAACGTTGGTGCACGTACATTTATACATACGATAAACATACCTTTTATTTTCGTTATCCATATTATATAAAACAATTTTCAATTAGTTTTTTTAAACTTTTTCTTGATGTGTTCCTTTTTTTTAACGCAAACTTTTTTAACTTAATTTTTTTTTTTTTATGAAATGTCAAATATCACTAGCGTTGCCAGAGAAAAATTTGAAAAGAACAGAGTTGCATTAACAAAAACTGGTTGTTTGCAACTAGTTTATCTCAAAAGCTAGTTACAAACGTGTTTATAATTTGTATGGATAAACAAGTTTCTTAAACTAGTTTATCATCATAAACAACTTATAACCTGTTTATGGTGTAGGTGTAAATGCACTATAATGTCATTTCAAACTGAAATGGCAATACAAAAATAAATTATAAAAATAAAAGTTGAAATTTGTGAATAAAAGGTGAAAATTGTTTTTTAAACATGCATAAAGAAAGCAAAAAAGAATAATTTGCTTAAATTATTGTAAGAATTTATTGTTGGTGATTTTATTAACATTTGAATTTTTCATTGAAAACGGTGGCAAAGGTGCCTGTAGACGACATGTTTTTTACATCTGACTTGTCAACTTTTCAAGTCATATGTAATTGTGAATGTCTGTCAAAATTGCTGTTTTACAGAAGGTTAATAACATTTGGTCACAAACGTACATGTAATTTGCTTCTGACATTGTCTATGTTTTCTCTGTAGCTATAGAATAAAACAAAGTAGTTCTTGGTTTCAAAATAGCGTGCTGCCGGCACAAAAATTTTTATTTGCGCCGTAAAAAAGTTCAGCCATCTAAACATTTTTTTTTTTTTTTTTCTTTAAATTCGAATATACCAATTTAGGATATTATAGTGATGCGTTTTTATTTATATATGTACTTAATTTCTATTCAATGGTGAAATTATTATACATATATCGGTATTGTTAAATATTAACTTAAGCCGGCTAATGATTCCGTGAACAGTGCACCGCCGCTGCGGGTTTCTTCCCGGCATAGATTTTTGACACAGCTGATGTCAGATGGTTTGTCAGAAAAAAATAGAGCACGCTCTAATTGAAATTTTGTCAGATGCAATGTTTTAAAGGTAACATACGACATGTATGTATTTTGCAGTGGGAAATTTGACAAGTCAGATGTAAAAAACAAGTCGTGTACATGCAACTTAAGCAATTAAAAAAATTCGTTTGTATAAATGCACAATTGAACAGCACAAGTTTAAGGTGCCCGTAGACGACATGTTTTTTACATCTGACTTGTCAAGTTTTCAAGTCACATGTAATTGTGAATGTCTGTCAAAATTGCTGTTTTACATAAGCTTTATAATATTTGGTCACACACGTACATGTAATTTGCTTCTGACATTGTCTATGTTTTTTCTCTGTATTTATGGAGTAAACCAAAGTAGTTCTTGGTTTCAAAATAGCGTGCTACCGCCACAAAAATTTTTATTTGCGCCGTAAAAAAGTTCAGCCATCTAAACATTTTTTTTCTTTAAATTCCAATATACCAGTTTAGGATATTATAATGATACGTTTTTATTTATATATGTACACAATATCTATTCAATGGTGAAATGATTATACATATATCGGTATTGTAAAATATTAACTTAAGCCGGCTAATGATTCAGTCAACAATGCACCGCCGCTGCGGTTTTCTTCCCGGCATAGATTTCTGACACAGCTGATGTCAGATGATTTGTCAGAAGAAAATAGAGCTCGCTCTAATTGAAATTTTGTCAGATGACTTTGCGTCTGACTTGTACAGATGCAATGTTTTAAAGGTAACACACGACATGTATGTATTTTGCAGTGGGAAATTTGACATGTCAGATGTAAAAAACATGTCGTGTACATGCAACTTAACGGGTCAGAATTGTTGGGCAAATTTACGAAGTTTGTGTAAATGAATTCTCATACAATTTTTGACAGTTCATTTTGGATGGTTTAAAAATGCACAGTTTGCACAGATTGCGAGACTTAAGAGATATAATGAAAACCCTAATTGATTTTTATTTCTGTTAATATATTCAGTTTTATGCATAAAATAAAACTGAAACACATGTGTACAAACATGTGTACATAAATAAAAGAAAATAAAAAACAAAAAATATTGGTAGGTAATAATGACAGGTTAAAATACTGATTTAGCTGTCTTAGTACGAAATTTAAATTTAGTTAAAATTAACTGAAAACACATTTGAATATGTTTTTGTAGTTTATATTTTTTTTAATTTAAAATAAAGAGAAAAGTTAATTAGTTTCTACTTTATAAAATGAACATTAATAAAATTAACCGTAAAATTTCTTTATTTAAAATGAAAAGATCCGTTTTCTAATTACATTTTCAGTTTTTAAACTTAGTATTATTTTGAATTTACCTACATAATATTTTGAGTGTATTTCACACGAGTATGCTATATTTGTTTCTTCAAACACATTTATCATCGATTGTAAAGACCAAGATGACAAGACAAGTGTACTTACTACTGAACGAAAAAGACAAAGTGACCGGTGAACTAAAAGAACGAACTAGTTCTTTTTTTTAAATGAACTAAAATGACCGGTCACCAAAATGAACTTTTAAGCCCAAGCCTACTATGAACCAATAAAAACCGTAATGCCATTAAATCGTTTTGAGGCCATAAGAAGCATGTTGCACTTCAACAACAATGAGAAACATCTTCCAAGAGAACATCCAAATCACGATCGTCTTCACAACATTAGACCTGTAATAGACCACCTAAATGAAACATTCTCATCTATTCCTATAGATCAACACCTGTCAATAGACACAAATGTGTTCAACTAAAAAAGGTTATTTCCTAAAACAGTACCTTCCAAATAAGCCTCACAACTGGGGCTACAAACTATTTGTTTTATGCAGTCTAATGGGTTATGCTTACCGTTTTAAATTGTATTCCGGACAAGAAGATCAAAGAAATAGACACACAGATGAACCAGATTTAGGAGTCACCAATAATGTCGTCTTACGCTTAGCCAGGGTAATACCAAAGATGAGAAATCACATACTATTTTTCGATAATTTTTACCGATCATTGCCCTTGGCTTTCTACCTATCACAACACGAAATCTGTTGTGTCGGAACTGTACAGCAGAATAGATTGCCTAACTGTCGATTCCCGGACAAGAAGGATCTAATGAAAACAACGACACCTATTGGAACTTATGAGGAAAGAATTGCTCACTATGATGGGGTACACTTTTCAGCGATGGTGTGGAAAGAGAACAAAGTTGGAACTTTGTTGTCTACTTACATTGGCTCCCAACCTGTTACTAATATCTGCCGATATGATAAGCGATTAAAAGAAAAAAAAGATATCTCTTGCCCAAAAAATTTGCAAGAGTATAATATGCATATGTTAGAAGTGGATTTGATGGATAGCTACTTAGGTCGATATCGAATAAGAGTCAAAAGTCGTAAATGGTATCTTCGCTTAGTTTATCATCTATTAGACCTCGCCGTAATTAATTCCTGGATATTAATGAAGAAAACCCTGACTACAACCGGTACACCGAACAAAGAGCTAACAAATCTTGGCCAGTTTCGCAATGACTTGGCTGACGCTTTTTGTAATGTGGGATCTCAATTAAACTGAAATAAAAGAGGTCGGCCATCTAATGAGTCATTACAACAAAGTCTGCTGACAAAAAAAACATAGAGTATCACCTCATCCCTTGCCGTCTATAAATGTACGAAAAGATGGCGTTGGTCACTGGCCTATATTTTCCACGGATTGAGATGCAAAATTCCTGAATGTTAGGGGACCACACAGTGGTCATGTTCCATTTCCATGTTTTGTACTACAATGTAATATATGATTGAAATTCTTTATTGTTCTACGAGGTAAATTAGTAGAATTTAAGGAGTGATTGTTCATGATGATGTAGAAATACATCACAATGTTTTTTTTTTTTTTTTTGAAAATAAAGAGAAAATCCGCATATTTTCGTTTTCTTTTATTTTTCCCTTAACCTACATTAATTTTTCAGTTGCTAAAATTTTTTTGTCATATTTTAACAATTTTTTAAAGCTTTTACTGCATATTAATTGCGCAGAAGACACTATTTCAAAGCATATTTCCGGGAAATCGGTTACAAACATTTAAGAAAAATAAGGATTGAATCTTGTTATACAACATCAAAGAAAAAAAAAACAGGATTGAATCTTATACAAAATAAATTTAAAAATACTCAAGTTTCGTATGATAAAGTCCTAAATTAAGATTTTTTTATGCATACTCAATCCAAACAAAAGTATGTATGATGTATGTTTTATTTTAAATATCATTAACACTGTTAATAATTCAAATTTCATGCATGATATTTAGAAATAATTTTATTTAACCTTACAAATTTACAATTTTAATATTATTAAACTTCATCTATTAATATTGGTTAGGAGGTTGAAAATCGAATTACTTATGCTCATAGCATACGTCTCGTATGTACAAAATAATATTATTTTGAGGTAAAATATACTTGGAATGACGTTCAGAGAATTGTTTGCAGTAGTAGTTCCAGTTGTACTCATGCTGTTGTTATTTATTTCACCATCCCAAATAGTTCGATTAAAGTGTTGCATTGCTGCAGGCTTTTCATCTGTAAAAAACATCGTTTTATTAATAAAATAGAATAAATTTAAATTATTTTGTTATGCAAAAGAAGAATTTCGGTTGAACTTATGTCCAATTTTTAGGATAGTATTTAAGTCTTTATTAATTTAATTTTCATATAAACTTAAGTCGTATTTAAATACAGATTGATTTTTGAGTTTTATTTGTAAAGTCTTATTTAATTAAGATAAAAGTATGGTAGCACTACTAAATTCAAAGAAATATCATTAAAAAGTGTATTAATTTAGAAGGTGGACTCAGAAAACAGCTGGCCGTTAAAGCTTGACCTGTTGTTGTTGTATTGTGTTGATATTGAGGCCACCTTACTAAGTTATTACAATGGAAACTTAAGTTGAACTTAAATGTACCACATCGGTGAATTAAGTTCCACTTAAGTATCTAGTGAAGAAGAGAATTTTGAATTTAAAACGATTTTATATATAAATTGGTTTTAATATCAATCCTAAAAATTGGCCATTAAGCTTATAACAAAAATGGTTATATTAGTTGTCTGTACTATAATGAGTGCTGTTATAGACTTTTTTGAAGAGTCCCTCCGCAGCCTTGAAAAAATCCCTATAACTGTTAAATGATAATATATCAAAGCAAATAAAACCTTTGGTGATTTCATAACTATCGTAAGGTGTTTTAAATTATTTTCGGTGCACTGGAATGTACATTCGTCATGTAAAAAAGAACTGACAATGCAAATTGAAGATAAAATTTAATGACTAAAGATATTTTCAGACCTAACAAATATTTGACGAAAAAATCCAAAAAAAAAAAAGCTAGAGTGCTATATTCGGCTGTGCCGAATCTTTGATACCCTCCACCGACAGGAGTGGGCTCTATATGATAAATACATACATATATAATAAACTACTCTTCACAAAAACGAGCGTAAGCATTAAAATTAGTTGCGGTTTAGACCTGAATTAAATTATTGACCGAAACTTTGAACTGGCTTGAGTAAAATATCATGATTCGTAAAAGTTTTAGCCGAACTAAAATCGTTTTTAGGAGCGTTATTTGTATTGGGATGCTTCATGAAGCATCCCGTTACTTGCAGGATCATGTATTTGAACTGGAAAAGTGGTTAAAACAATGGAGGATAAAGGTCAATGAGCAAAAATGCGTACATACAACATTCACCTTGCGTCGGGAGTCATGTCCCCCTATTAAAATCAATAATCAATTAGTGCCCCAGCAATCGCATGTAAAATATCTCGGTATTCATCTAGATCGGCGTTTGACATGGAAATGCCATATAGAAGCAAAACTAACACAAATGAAACTAAAAGCAATTCAAATATATTGGCTTATTGGAAGAAATTCTGTTCTTAGCCTCGATTGCAAACTCCTACTCTACAACTCTATATTAAAGCCAATCTGGTGCTACGGTATTCAGCTATGGGGCACTGCCTCGGCCTTAAATATCGAAAAAATTCAAAGGCGCCAAAATAAACTCCTTGGAATAATCACAGTCGCTCCCTGGTATGTTAAAAACTCTAATATTCACAAGGATATCAATGTGGCATTAGTAAAAACTATTATTACGAAGTACGCAGCAAAATATTTAAAAAGTCTTGAGTCGCACCCAAATCCACTTGCTCGAAATATTTTAAATGACAGTGGACACTCTAGATTAAGGAGAAGAGATACCGCAGGACTCATCCGAAGGGAAGACCGCTAAACATCTACATATGTGAACAGAAACCGTGAGGAGAAAAATTTTCGTCTAGCATTGGCAGGACAAAAATAAAGTATTAGTATAAGATTTGATTAATTATTGTTGGTTCATATTTAATATATGAAGATTCAATAAACAAATAATGAAGAAAAAAAAAAAAAAAAAATTTGTATTGGACCTATGGTAAATTATGGACCAATCATCCCAAAATTCTGAAGACTGATTTCTGGTATTACAAAAAATAAATTAGAATAAATTTCAATACAGCAGTGTAATTAGTTTTAGCGTTAACAGTAAATTTCACAAATTTGATATTTTGATATTTTTTCTTGCCATATGAATTAAGGCAAACAAATTTCACCGCAATATCTATATATGTGATGGTTTTAGGCGAATTTAATTATTTTTCCAAAGTGGGCTTTATTTGGTTTTAAGCTGTTTTCCGAGAGTAGGGTTTATATGGGGCCTAGGGTAAATTAAGGACTAATCTTTTTTGGCAGTGTGATTTCTCGTCCTATAAAACTGTGACGTACCGAATTTCAATTTGATAGCATTATTTATTACGGTTGTAGGCGTTCTAAACGGGTTTCCGGGAGTAGGGCTTATATGTGGCCTAGTGTAAATCGTGGAACGATCTTCAAAAAATCTTACAGTGTGATTTCTGGTCCTATAAAACTGTGACGTACCAAATTTAAGTATGCTAGCGTTATTTATTGCGGTTTGAGGCGTACTAAACTGTTTTCCGCTAGAAGGGTTTATATGGGACCTAGTGTAAATTATGGACCGATCTTCAAAAAATTTTATAGTGTGATTTACGGTATTATAAAACTGTGACGTACCGAATTTAATTATGATAGCAGTATTTAATACGGTTTTATTCGTACTAAACGGTTTTCCGGGAGTAGGGCTTATATGTGGCCTAGTGTAAATCGTGGAACGATCTTCAAAAAATCTTACAGTGTGTTTTCTGGTCTATAAAACTGTGATGTACCAAATTTAAGTATGCTAGCGTTATTTATTGCGGTTTGAGGCGTACTAAAATGTTTTCCGCTAGAAGGGTTTAAATGGGGCCTAGTGTAAATTATGGACCGATCTCCAAAAAATTTTACAGTTTGATTTCTGGTCCTATAAAACTGTGACGTACCAAATTTTTGTATTATAGCGTTATTTATTACGGGTTTAGGCGTACTAAACTGTTTTCCGGGAGTAGGGTTTATATGGGACCTAGTGTAAATTATGGACCGATCTTCAAAAAATTTTATAGTGTGATTTACGGTATTATAAAACTGTGACGTACCAAATTTAAGTATGCTACCGTTATTTATTGCGGTTTTAGGCGTACTAAACTGTTTTCCGCGATAAGGGTTTATATGGTACCTACGGTAAATTATGGACCGATCTTCACGAAATTTAACAGTATGATTTGCAGTCGTATAAAGCGAATTCCTGCAATTTCATGTCATTCCGTGCATTATTCCACCATTTATGTTAGTTTTTGTATCAAAATTATCAATTTTTTTTTGGGTAGTGGTTCCACATTTTGATTCATAGTTCTGATCCTATTAAACCTATGTTGTTGGATTTCAATCCCAAGCTGCTTCGGATAACTACAAGCAATTTGAGACCAAGTTTGTTCTTTTCTTTTGCGTTTTTCGAAAGTGAGCATGTTTTCAACAGACGGACAGACGGACATGACTAAATCGACTTAGAATTACTCAAGGAGCTAGAATATATATACTTTATGGGGTCTTAGATGCATAATAAAAAAGTTTCACACGGAATGACAAACTTAGTATACCCTCATTCACCACAGTGGTGGTGGAGGGTATAATAACGTGATCAGTAAATTATTAAAATTTTAGCTTTATTTTTAACAAATTCATTTTATTAACTAGATTTTATTTTTAAGATCGTTATCTGTATTATCATTTGGCAGTAATAAATCAATGATAACTAATTTCGACTAAAGGAGGAAAAATAAATATTCATTCAAACTTTTAATTTTGGTGACTTTACTCCAAAAGTTTTTGATGCCCATATTAAACAAGTTATCGATTATTGCTCTACGATATTGAATTCTCAAAAATCAAAGTTAAAATGGGGGCCAGCATTCACCCAAAGAAATCTAACAATTTGTAATGTTGCTGTATCAACAATTTCATTAGTATTATGTCACAAATCAAAAAAGATTGGCAAATACATTTTTGAAAAGTCCCTACATATAAATGATTTTAAAATATCTGACTATATCTGCCTATAATTGATCTATAAGTAAGTCATTGCCATCGCAATATGTACATAATATTAATAATTATATAAAATTTAATTTTTATTAAATTATTTACAACATGAAATGAATAAATTGATCGCGGGATTGAACTCTGATCGAATTTACATGTTTCGAGAATAACCACATTCCCATCATCAGAATTCTTTGCTGATCTACCGTTTGCGGCACTGCGGCCCCTGCCAGTCTATAGTTAAACATCAATCTTTAACCAATGGTATTGGTGGATCGAAATTTGATGTTTGGCAGGCGCCGCAGTGGCGCAAATTGTGGAACGAAAATTCTGATGATAAAAATTTCCAAGCTGCAGTCGTCAAATTAAAATCACCAACAACGAAATCCTCTGCCTAAGCTTTACACAGAATGAAAAAAAGTCAATAAAATTTTAATTAATTTCATATTGTAAAATTCCTGTCTTCATAAAAATAGTTTAATGAAAATTAAATTCAATGAACTTAAGCCTAATTAAAAATATCTAAATTTGGATTAAAAACCATTAACAGTTCAATAAAATAACCACAATACTAATTACTGAAATTTATTGTTGAGGGAAAGGTAGTTTCTATGCACATTTTGCTGGTTGCTTAGGCCAGCTCGTCAGGAAACTTTTTCCAAAAACTTTAGAAAATCTAAAAATATTATACAAATAAGACTATAAAGTGCATAAGAATTTTAACCACTCAGGTCTTATTTGCAACAATTGCTGTGTTCATTTACTAAAATTTTTTACGAATTTGTAACAATTGTTACTGGAAAGTGTTCATTAACCCAAAAAATGTGCAAGTTGAGAGCGTCAAAAGAGAGAAAAAAATTGAGAGACAAAAAAATTCTTGCAAATTTTTACTTGCAAGAATTTTTTAAACGGCTGTTTCATGTTTTTGTTTACAAAACAAATTTTTTCAAAAGAAGTTTTAAATAAAGATATTTTTCAAAATTTATAAGCTAATGTTGATTTTTAAAACTATTAAAAATATTTATGCGATAAGAAATCATACTTTTGTTTAACTTAGGACAGATATTTCGATAATTTTATTGCTAAATAAAATAACGAACTTGTTAAAAAAAATCCCTTATGTATTTTGTTTTGCTTTTTACCGATCAGGTGTTGTTATTAGTACTGTGGGTATAATGGTTGCCTAGATACCCGATACATAACACTATTGCAGTATAATACCCCATTAGTTAAAAAATTTGTTTGCAAATTAAATTATTTACAAAATTAAAGAGTCTTATTAATTATAAAATAATTTGAGATATTCTCACTGTTTACTTTATGACCGTCTTGTTTATTATGTAACAAACACCAAAGAAATTGTATTTTGACCAAATAAAAGGGCCATAAAGTAGATAATGAGAATATCTAAAATTATTTTATAATTAACAATAATTTAACCCGCTACCTCGTTACTTTTCTTTCGTGGTCCATATTTATAAGTCAAAGCTTATTGTTTTCAATATAGTAGTTCCTCAAAAGTAAAAACAAGATTTTAAAGATATAAAATTATAAAATTCACGGTTATATTTATTTAATCTATATATACTTCAAAATTAGGGTGGCTTTATAATGGCAATCAGCAAAAAGAAGGAAGAAAAAAAGGGAAAAACGGAAATTAAAAATAATATATTTTTTTTTCATTAAATTAAAGCAAAGATATAAAAATGACACTTGGAATTAATTTAGATAATGTCAAAGTTTAAAACGTTACCATATTTAATTCATTAAGAAAGCGTTCAATTCAACACTCCCTCTCGCTTTCTTAAAGCTTACTAATCTTCAAAAGCAAAATATTTTATTAAGTTATTCAATTTATCGTTTGATAGAGCCTTCGTTAAAACATCAGCAAGTTGTTTAGAAGTCTCCAAATATTGTACATCAATATCACCTTCACGTTGAACATCGCAAGTGTAGAAATATGGAATATCAATATGCTTCGTTCTCTTTGATGATTCAGGACTCTTAAAAGAGTAATTGCCCTTTGATTGTCACACATTATTGGCGTAGCAGTGATTTGCTTTATGTTTATATCTGCTGTTAATTTACTTAAATATTTTACGGCTCTTGTTGCTGCACATAGAGCCACAAATTCAGCTTCAGTGGTGGATGTCGCTGTTACAGTTTGTTTTCGAGAACTCCAGGAAACTTGACCGCCATTTATGAATCCTATCCAAACTTTGGTGCTGCGTCTTGTTGTACATCACCAGCCCAGTCAGAATCACAATACATAACTAGTTGCTTTGAACCAGAGCCTATGTCAAAAGAAATACCACGGTTTTCAGTACCTTTAAATACATAAAAATTCTCTTTACACCTTGCCAATGAGCATTAGAAGAATTTTTAACAAACCTACTCAAAACTCCAACAATAAAAGCAATATCAGGTCGAGTACATACCATTAAATACATCAATGATCCAATAGCTTCACGTTACGGGACATTTTTTTCTGTTGTTTCATTATACCTGGTTCAGCTGGAATTAAAATGATTAAAACGTTGTAGAATTTTCTGTCTATAAACATGTTGAAAAATTTTTAACTTCTTTTTCTGTTGATTAATAGTAATCTGCAAACCGACATAAAATTCTGCTTCTCTGTGTGTTATTTCAAATTATTTATGTAAAGATTTTAGTAAATGTTGCATCAAATCATCATCATTTCCACATGTCAAACCATCATCTACATATAAAGTTAGGTAAATTGTTGTTGGATCCGGGGCGTAAATAAAAACACATAAATCAGCTGCTGATTGCTTAAAACTAAAATTTGTGAGTAAACTAACAATTCTTTTGTTCCACTGGTGGGAGGCTTGATTTAATCCATTCAAGCCTTTTTGCAAATGACAAACTCTATCGTCTGTTTCAAACCCATACGGTTGCTCCATAAAAATATTCTCTTCAATATTACCATGCAAAAATGCAGTCTTGACATCAAATTGTATAACATGCATATTTTGCGCTGCTGCTATTGATAAAATTGATCTTACCGATTCGTATTGTACAACAGAAGAATAAATCTCATTGTAGTCGATGCCTTGCTTTTGAAAACATCCACGAACTACCAATATCTCCATTTGCTTTGTACTAACGTTTAAAAACCCAATGATTTGACAATAAGTGCATATTTTTAATTCTTGGTACTAAATGCCATGTTTTGGTTTTGTTTAGGGAATCAATTTCAGCATGAATTGCTTCCAACCATTTCATTGAATCAAAATCATTTAAGGCTTTTTCTAAAGATGTTGGTTCCAATTCAGCTATGCACAATTCGGCCTCAATTTCATTACATTTAAATTTTTAAACGCTTACTTTACTTGTTGTTCTGTATGGGCTGCGTGGAATTGGATGCCTTGGATTTTTGTAAATTTTAGGACTTTCCATGTTCGTGTCAGCTATTTCGTCTTTTTGTTTATTATTTGTTTTCTCTTTCACTTCAATGACGTCATGTACTTATTGTTGTTTTTCATTAAATTTAACGTCTCTTCGGATAAAACTCTCTTACCATTTGGATCATATATTCTATATGCTTTACTGCCATCATTGTATCCAACCATTATTCCTTTTATTGCATTTTTATCCCATTTTGTACGCTGTTCTTTGGGTATGTGTACATAAGCTTCACTGCCAAACACCTTAAGGTGACCAACTGTGGGTTTTCTGTTAAACCATAATTCGGACGGAGTAAGACCATTTAAGACATCTGATGCTGTGCGATTTTTAATGTATACCGCAGTATTTGTAGCTTCTGCCCAGAGGTATAAATGTAGTTCTCGTTTATGTAGCTATTGCACTCTCCACAATAGTACGATTTTGTCTTTCTATAAAACCGTTCTGTTCTGGTGCTCGTGGTGTGGTTACTTCATGTTTAATGTTGTGGTTTAATAATAATTTATTTATCTTATCATTACAAAATTCTAAGCCGCCATCTGTTCGCAGCCTCTTAATTGTGTGGCCATCAGCTTGAATTACTGAAAAAAATTTCATTAAACTTTCCAAAACGTCTGTTTTATTTTTGAGAAAATAAACCGAACAATATCTGGAGTAACCATCCTTCAACAGCAAAAAATAATTAGGCTTTTCAATAGACACACTCATCTTACCACACAGATCTGCATGAAAAGTTTCACCTGGTTTATTGGCTCTTTTAGCACCGGATTTTGGAAGGCTTTGTCTATGTTGTTTTCCATACGCCCACCCTTCACAAAATGGAATTTCAGCTGAAATACTTTCAATTTTTAAATCATCAACAAGTTTGTTACTCATTTCTTGCAACGTTTTAAAGTTTACATGTTCTAATCGCTCGTGCCAAATCATCAGAGACTCTGCTGTCGCTGAATTCAATGATGCATTTATTATTGGTTTTAAATTCATTTTATACAACCTGTTTTCACGTACTCCATCAACAATAGTTTCATCACCTTTCGAAAATAAAACACGACCGTTACACTGATATAAAATTTCTATCCAAGTTTGGAATTAATAAAACATCTTTGATGGTATGAACAACATCCTTTTCACCAAGGCTCTTTATTACCTGCACATCAATATCTCCAACACCAACTACATTTAATTTGCGGCCACCACCAACTTTTACTTGACACGTTCCATGTTAATACTCTACATATTTTGTATACAACTCTCTCTGGAAACACATGTGATCTGTCGCACCTGAGTCGGCATAAAAAATATTTTTAAATTTATTTTGTTTATCATAAATGTGAATTTCTGCTGTTTGACGTTTCTTCATTATCTTTTGTAATAGGTTCTCTTATTATGACCAAGAGTTACGTTCATTTCTGCCTTTATTTTGCTGATCTATTTGCCTCTTGAAGCATTCTCTTGCCCAATGACCTTGTTTATAACAGTAGTTGCATTTTCCATTTCTCTTATTGAAATGTTTGCTGTTTTTGTGTTTATTCACAGAATATGCTGTTTTATTATTTTCTGTGACTTCATTTGAACGCAAATTTAATAAAGATTTAATAAAGATTCTTCATTAACCAGATGGTCTGTTAACCTCTCTATATTTTGCTCGATGCGAGGGACTGCATACCATGCAGTTCTGACATGATCGAATTTAGATGGCAAGCTACCTAAAATTTTTGCAATAACCATGGGTTCTTTTTGCTCTACATCCATGTATTTTAAACGTTGTGCTAACGATGTTTCATTTGCTAAAAAAAAACTATTTTTTGCCTAAAAAATTGAATTTTTTTATTTTTAATTCATAAAAAATCCAAAACGGTAAAAGTGTCAAGTCCTATTAATTTCACGTAAAGTAACATAACCTTTAAACAACATGAGACATACATAGATCATGAAAATCGATGGACGCGTTTCGCTTTTATTCACAATTAAGTGAAGGTATCTCATTTTGACAAGAATATTGATTTTATGTTTCAATGATAATGATAATATTTATTATAATTATTAACACGTAAAATTAAAAATTATTACAAGTCATTATTCGGTTATTACATAGATACATAGGTTAAAAAATCGATGAACGCAAAACTTATTTTCGATTGTTTGCGTCCTTTACTTTCTTGCGTGGTGGTTCGCCCACTTGTTCAGAGTCTGTATCGGAAGAGGATCTGTCTTCAGCTGGAAAAAATCAATTGTTTTTAATCAGTCAGTTAACTTCATTTTTGTGACTTAAGCCTCTAGTACACGGCATGTAAAAATCCACATGCGCATGTGGTTCTGACGTAATTTTGACGTCATCACACAACACGCAATGCTTATTGTGGCTTTGCATTGACGTCAAAATTACATCAGAACCACATGCGCATGTGGCTTTTTACATTCCGTGTACTAGAGGCTTTATCCTCGGAGGAAACTCCCATTGTACATTCTTCTTCTTCATTGTCGGGATCGTACGTCTTTTGCGACCACCAACAAATTTCAGCCACCAGCGAATCGAGCCTTTATGTCGCGTTTCCATTGGCATTGCCACTTGATGGAAGCGCTCGCCATGTTCATCCGACTCTGAGGCTAGATGCTTGCTGAAGTATTCGAGATGGTGATGCAAGAAGTGAATTTTGAGGGACATATTCACACCAATTTTCTGGAAGTAGTGCAACATCTTGGTCACAAGAGCGGGGTAATTGTGTGCTCGCGTACTTCCCAAAAAATATCGTTTGACTTTCTTCACTGCTCTCCACGCAAAGTAATCATTACCGTCTAAAGCACCTTTAAATTTCTTTTGATTTCATGAGCTTTCGTATATCCGGCCCATTCAGAACACCTCCCTTCAATTTTGCTTCGCTGATTTGTGGGAAAATATTTTCCAAACAATCAAGAATTTTCGGTTGCTTCACAATGGCCTTGATGAAATTTTTTACGATTCCCAGTTTGATATGGAGAGGGGGCATGAGGACGTTCTCCATTGGCACCAGTAGATCATTTACGCAGTTGTGTCCTTTCTCCGTTGGATCTCGAGCAAGCCAGTCATGCGTTTCGTATTGGTTTCCTTTAAATCGGGTATCCCAAAGACACAAGAAACACATGTTTTTCGTATAGCCTCCTTGGAGACCTCTTAGCATCGCCACGACTTTCAGATCACAACTGATCCGCCACATGTGATTAGTGTAGCAAACTTTATCCAAAATTATTTTCATGGAATCGTATGTTTCGCTCATGTCTTATTATATTTTTTTAATTATATTTATGTAGCAAAATGACTTTCAGGAATAGCAATTGTCGTCTTCGATATTCGGTGACTTTGACATTAGGCTCCAAATTGTTGCCTTCTTTCAAATGTTGGGCAAGTTTTTCTGCTTCACGTTGAGAAAGGTTTAATTCTGCAACAATCTTGTCCATTCTTGCTTGTGATATTGGAATTAGTTTGTTCGATGGGCCGGCTTCTGGTGTTGGTTTATAGGTGAAATCCGATTGATCCATTGTTTCAATAGAAAAAGAAGTTTCTCTGTCAGGACTTGGAAGCGGTGGAATTGGTATTTCATTCGAATGCGATAGAGGTATTTGTGCACTTTTAACAGATATGTAAACTCTTCGTTTAAGGCCTTTACGATTTACTCCACATATTTTGTTTGCGCAAGCGTAACAGTTGTCGCAGTTGTGCTCTCCTGGATCAGTCCAAATCATTGGTACACCAAAACGAAGTGATCTGCGTTTCCCTTGGATCCACATGTTAACATGTAGCACGTTTTACAAATTTTGTCTGGGACCCACGAAACGCCGCGAATTATTTCGCAATCAAAATAAAGTTTAAAAACGCGCTCCACTTGCTCAGTGGGTAATGCAGCATTTGTTGAAAAAGCTCTTTTGCCACAAACGTAACAAAATAAATTGATATTTTCTGGACAATTTGCACTCATTTCGGTTTTATACTTTTATTATTTTTTCATCACTTTAAAAAAAACCGTACTTTACGCGTTCGGAAACACTTGTTCAATGACAAAAATCGATCAGTGAACACCTATAAATACTACGTAAGTTTCAATATTTTACTGAGAATTACTTATGAATTCGCGCATCTTTTAAGGGTGGCTATATACCTGATTCGTGTGCGTTTTAAATTTTTCGAAACGTTCTAAAACATGACCACTCATAAATGTGGGTGCAATTTGTGTAAAAAATCATACAGGTAGCCAACGGAAAAAACCCAAATAATTAAAAAAGTGCACTTTCCTTTTTTCCTTTTAATTGTCCACGCACATTTATGACCGTTTTTTTAGTTTGTTACCGCTACCATAAAAATCAAATAACCTTTTGTTTATTACTTTTTTTTAATTCTGACAATCATAAAAAAAGTCATCAATTAGTCAATTCACAAGGTATCCTAACATGTCATATTGTCAAAATGTCCTAATATTTCACAATGGTTTAAAAATATTGTTGTTGGTTTGTTAACAAAAAGTGTCTTAAATAAATAGAACGTTGCTTGCTGTGTTTATTGTGCTGTCGTAATTAATCAGAAAAGTCCAGCGCTGAGCGGCTGAGCCGTACAACAATGTTTTTAAACCATTGTGAAATATTAGGACATTTTGACAATACGACATGTTAGGATACCTTGTGAATTGACTAAATGTTTTTTCCAAGGAATTTTGAGCATATATCGAGCAAATTTTTGAAATTCATACTTTCACTTAATTGTGAATAAAAGCGAAACGCGTCCATCGATTTTCATGATCTATGTCTCATTTTGTTTAAAGGTTATGTGACTTTACGTGAAAGTAATAGGACTTGACACTTTTTTTACCGTTTTGGATTTTTTATGAATTAAAAATAAAAAAATTAAATTTTTTAGGCAAAAAATTGTTTTTTTTTCGTATATATATTTATAACTGCGAGACTGTTGCTTATGTAGCGAAACGTTGTATAACCAGATTAAAGGAATTGTAATTCCTAATTTTTTTAAATTTGTTTCAGCAAAATGGGACTGGTGGTTCGTGAGTTATGTCAAAAAAAAAAAAGACCACGAAAAGTGACAATTTCCCCTATATGATAGTTACTAACTTCCAATCGATATATCTCGATTGCTAGACGTGACCCAGCGAAACGCCGGCACAAGTATAACTTCTTTTTTTACCGATATTACTTTCCCCGGTAGTTTGAATCCTTCCTGATCGCTGACCCCTACCATTTGTCTCACAGTGTTATTGTAGTGGAAGCCCATAATTGAGAACGTATATTGCAAAGAATGGGGAAAAATGCTTTATTTAGCAACTTGTTTTTTTTTTTAATTTTGTTTTTTTCTATCCTCTTACAACTACAATTCGTGTTGGAAAAAACCCAGCCAATTGTAGGGGAATGTAAGAAAGAAAAAATTCACTATTTATTGTTGTGTCTTTGTTGAAGCTTTGATATTGTTACAAGTAGGAGCTGAGTGTTTAAAATTCTTATTCACTTTATGGTCTTACTTGTATAATATTTTTAGCTTTTCTAAAGTATTTGGAAAAAGTTTCCTGACGAGCTGGCCTAAGCAACCAGCGAAATGCGCATAGAAACTAGCTTTCCCACAACAATAAATTTCAGTGTTTTTTTTATCATAAATGGGGATTATTAGCACATCATTAATAAATGAATTAATTGAGAAAAATGTTTTGTTAAGAAACAAATACAATTTTCACCTCTTAAATGTTTGAATTTCGAAAAAGAAACAAATTTGTATTTTTAGGATAAGTAACGAATGTAAAACAATTTTTATTTCTATATTTATTGGCTTTAATTGAAAAATTAATGGTTTAATTTGAATTCTTGTTCAGAACAAAATGAACTGCGATGCCACTTTTTTTCTATTTGTACTTAAAAGTTGAATTGAGCTGCAACATAATATAGTGCAACAATTGTTTTTTTTTGCTGAATAATTAAATAAAAAAATAAATATAATTAAAAATAATAAAATCACTTTTCTTTTTCGTCCATTTTCTTAACACACTTTTAGAAAACAATTCAATATAAGTAAATTGCTTGTTGTGCTGCTAGTTTGTATAATTGTTTACATCAGTAAACCATATGGTAGCTTTGTTTTTCCGGGAAATTTTCCGAAATGGGTGAATCGTTCTGAAGAACACTCGGTAAAAAAAATATTCTTCGGTCAAAAATATTGCTCGGAACGCATGGATGAATCCACGGTTAGTTTAGAAGTTATGAGGTTAGCGAATTTACTCGTTTCTACTGTATTTATCCCCTAAACATTCGAATTTCCAAAAATTCCATCTTACCTAGCGTTTACACATGAAAGTAGTTTCTTGCGAGTCGCAATGCACTAAATTTGTTCTAACACACACACAATTTACGTACTATTAGACAATTTTTTCGATTTTTGTGGTTCGATTTAGTGAGAGACCAGCATCAGTTTCAAATTCCAAACCTTATAACTCACGGCGTTAAGGCTGTGCGAAGAAGAATCTGTTAGTCAGTCCGTAACGTTGAAATTTTATATACCTATACACATAGGTTATACATAGATTGTTAAATAAAATAGTTTGTTTCGCCTTGTAAATACTTTTATTGTTATCTTTTTATCTTTTATTATTGATGAAAACCCGAATTCTTCTTTCACCTCCTAAATAAAAAAAAATCCAATTCATGATTAATTTTATTCAACATAAACAAATATAAATTAATAAAATCACATTATTTTTACCGTAATGTATAAATTCCCAAGTCGTAGAATAATTAATGGGTACTCAAATATTCCTGTATATTCCTGCAAATTTTGGCTGGCAAAGTGTTCATTTACTTTTTAGTATTTTAGAGAGCAATTTCCTTAAATCTCTACTTAAGGCTGAGTTAGGCGAACGTTGCTGTACCCGTAACTTACTGTAACGGACTGCTTGCACGTTGGTGCACTTATAGAACATCTAAAAACGTGTCATATGTTTTTCACATACATAAACAAAAAAGCATTAGTATACATAAAACAACACACACAGTGATGGGAAATCAAAAGGTTTAAATGTTGACCGCTGTGCAGAAAAAGTACCAAGTGATTAAAATGGTATTGAAACAGTATTTAGTGTAAGTAAAAAAATATTAATAATTAAATATCTGATATTCATATGATAGATTTATAATAAACAAATATGTATTTTAGCATATACATACACATTTACATGTATTATTTTGTAAATTTGCATGGACAAAACAATATTTTGTAACCATTTAAAGCCTTTTATATATTTCTCATTTCTATTGCATTTGTTTATTTTGTACATCTAAGCATATGTATATTTATATATATGGAAATATGTTGTATTGTAAGTCGTTTTGTCGAAAGCCCATAGATATACTGGAAAAAAGTTCCCAAAAAAACAGCGAAAATACCCGCATTCAATTTAATATACAAGCAGGCCATCACTGCTTTACAACTGTCACGTAACGACGGCATGAAATTCCAATTTATACAGATTGAGACGTTCCGTCAACGTGACATTTAAATTCGGTAAGCATTTACATTGAAAGCAAATAATAAAACGGACCAGACGTTTCGTTAGGGGACGTGGACGTTCGGCTAACTCTACCTTTACTCTCTCTTTGCAAGTTTCTTCACAGTTTTATAGGACAAGAAATCATACTTATAAATTTCGTAATGATCGGTCCATAATTTACCATAGGCCCCATAAAAAGCACACTCTGGAAAATAAATTAAATACGCCTAAAACTGTAGCAGATATAGATATTGCGGTAAAATTTGATCCAACTTAGCTTCCTATGGCCATAAAAAATTTAATGTAATTGTGATATATGGTCCATAGTTTACCTTAGATCCCATACTAAGCAGCCTTCTCAAGTTCACTGTAAACGCTAAAACTAATTTCACTGCTGTATTGAAAATTATTCTTTTTTATGTTTTTAATACCAAAAAATAACTCAACAGAATTTTTAGGATAATTTGTCCATAAGTTACCATGAGTACAATATAAATTTTGTCGGCATATAAAAATGTTGGCGATTTCTAAAACGCAATTTACATTTTTTTTTTAATTATATAAAACATTTTATGTGCACGGGTACAGTTTTTTCTTTGAATTTTTAACAAATTTGAAAATAGTAAAACGACTACGATTGTTCTAGATAATAAATTAACAGTGTTGTTAAATAATTATCTGAAAAATATTAAGAAATTGTTATTATAGAAATCTGGAATAAAGCTTAAGCTTTCTCAGATTTTCAAACATTGTCCTTTTTAGAAGTTATCATTGGTTCAAATATAAAAAATACACACAGTACGCAATATATTGAGTTAACATAATTTTCTAACAATCTTCGCCAAATACCAAGTCAATTAATGATTTATTTTGGCAAATATATTCTCAAATTGAATCGTTTTCGTTTGCATATGAAATCGAATTTTAAATAATTTAAGAATAATAATGCATACTGGGTAGTATTCAAAAATAGTGGAATTAGTGTTGAAAGTAAATCACTTTTTATTATTAATTACCATTGACATCGGGTTATATATGGAGGGTTCACAGCTGAACCGTAAGAACTCATGACATTTAAGAATCAAACTTTGCGAAATTCTCCGCAAAGTTTGATTCTAATCAGTTCTGTAACGGACTAAATCAAAAAGTGTTTCGTTTCTAAGGTAACTGTAATAAACCCAAGTCAATGTCTTTAGAAATTTCACTTTACATTTTTGAATAACCCGATTTCATATCGAATGGAAGGCATATCTGGGTTAGAAATTAATGTTTAAAAAGAAATTATGTAATGAAAATCTTTAGAAAACTGTGTTGACTGGAAATATTGGATATTGGGAATTTTCTAGGAAGTTTAATTAATATCCTTCGAATACAACTATGTATTATGACATTTATCTTTTACTTCATTTC